>CM022302.1:160623751-161905772 GCA_011799875.1 Thinopyrum elongatum
TAATAATAATAATAATTAAATTTAATTAATTAATTAACTTAATTAATCCTGTTAATTAACCTAACCTAATTAACCTAATTAACTACTGATAATTAACCCTAATGACTGCTGACATCAGCATGATGTCATGCTGATGTCATCAGTTACTATTCTGGATAATGTTGAAAATAATAAAAATAAATTCCAGAAATTAATAAAAACTTTAGAAAATCATATAAAATAATCCGTAGCTCAGATGAAAATACTTTGTACATGAAAGTTGCTCAGAACGACGAGACGAATCTGAATACGCGGTCCGTTCGCCCGTCACGCGTCCCTAACTATCCGAACTTGCAACCGTTCCCCTCTTATCCTCTGTCCGATAATTCCAAAGACCCGGGAAATATCGTCAGATATTCTCCCGCTCCGTCTGTTACGTGAGATGCTGCGTTAGACTACCCCTAGCACCGTGTATCTATTTGTCATGCTCATGCTTGCTATATATTTATACTGTTTCCTCCCCCTCTTCTCTCTCGATAGCCCCCGACCCCGACGTCGTCCCCGAGACCGACGCAGCTCCGGAGCCCGAAGACACCATAGACGACCTTGCCCTTGCCGCCGAGCAACCAGGCAAGCCCCACCTTTGATCATCCCGATATCGCCCATTCTATATTCTCATGCTTGCATTAGAATTACTTCTGCTGCTGCTTTACCTATTCTGATGCATAGCCTGTTCATTGTAACCTGCTGTTGATAATTACCTACATATCCTAAACTGTTTAGTCTAGGCTGGGTAGAGACCTATCAGTGACCCCACTTATCCCGACTGCCGCGCTGGATCGTCAGAAGACCCGATCAATGGGATTGAAGACCAGGACCCGACACCGCACATCACCCCCCTTAGTTGTAACGACACTGCAGCGTTACTATCGAGTGCCGAGGGTGAAACCTCTTGTAGCACTTCTGATGTTAACTCTGTAGAGTAGCTATTCGGTCGTGGTCATCGAGGGTGATTCCTCCTTCACCGCTTCCGATAACGATGCTGTCCTACAACACCTCAAGTGTGGACCCAGTGAGGGTGATTCCTCCTAGTTCACCTTGACGGATACATCGAGTGGGAATTCAATGAGGGTGATACCTCGGATTCCCTGATGTTATGGACACACGGATACTTGGACCTTACAATGTTACTTGGAAAGGCGGGTCGACCCTGAGGGGTACCCGCGTGTGATGTGAAGGCGGGTTGCCAGTGTGGTGCCCGAGTGGTGAATACGAGGCGCGGCCGGGCATCCTTAACCCTTGCCGCAAGTCCTCGAGACGGGGCGACGGGGTCACATCTTTCGTGAGTCTCTGCTCGTTACCGCAAGCCCTAGTCCTAACGATTTGGATATTTGATCCGAGCAGGCCTCTGGCCTGATAGCACTAACCATCACGTGGGCATAGTATGGGCGTTCTGCATCGTATGCATCAGCCGAAAGCTCTGTCAGACGTCCAGTTCAGCACTGCGGCACGGTCGGATCGTGTCGGCCACCCGAGGCGATGCTGGTATCCACCCTGTGCGCAACGACCCGGAGGGCGAGGGGCGATGGCCAAGACCCCCTTGCGCTTAGGACGTAGACCGGCGGGGACCTCTCTGCTGAGCTGTAGGTAGGGTTGCGATGTGTCGTTTGGCCGAGGCCGGGCATGACCCAGGAAAGTGTGTCCGGCCGAAGTTAATCGAGCGTGTTGGGTAAGTTGGTGCACCCCTGCAGGGAAGAACACTTCTATCGATAACCGGTCCTACGGTAAAGGACACTCGGAGTTGTATCCTGATTGATACAATTTAGAACTGGATACCTGTGATGAGACCTGTATATATGGCTCTGGGATTGCTTTCTCGCAGGGAGTCGAGAAAGGATCTCTGGGTGAGGTTGATATTATTACTACTACTTTATATGGCATTGTTCTACTCTCTTCTACTGCTGCAAGACCGCTGAAGATGCTAGTCTTCGATAGGACTAGGCCTTCTCTCTATTCTGGCATTTCTGCAGCCCAGTCCACATATACAGCCTCCCCTTGATAATGTTGCATATGTAGTGTAGATCCTTGCTTGCTGAGTACTTCAGAGTACTCACGGTTGCTTTGTTTTCCCTTTTCTCCCCATATCAGTTTGACGTGACCAGAGGACGGAGCCCCCTGAGACAGATGCCCCGACGATCGTTACTACTACTACCCAGAGGATGGATACTACTACGAGTTGACTGACGACCAGGAGTAGGATCGGAGGGTCCCAGGCAGGAGGCCTACGCCTTTCGATCGTAGTGTTTTTATTTTGCCCCGCCTTTCTAAAGGCCTTTCTGTTTCTATTTCATATCTGTACTCAGATATCTGATGCTTCCGCTGACGCTTGTTCGCAAGCTTATGTATTCGAGCCCTCGAGGCCCCTGGCTTGTAATATAAAGCTTGTATGACTTTATTTATGTTTTAGAGTTGTGTTGTGATATCTTCCCGTGAGTCCTTAGGCTTGATCGTGTGCATTTGCGTGTATGATTAGTGCACGATCGGGCCAGGGGCGTCACAAGTTGGTATCAGAGCCGACTGCCTGTAGGAACCCCCTTTCCAACTCCTTGGCCGAAGTTGAGTCTAGTAACCGAAAATTGGTTTACTAACCTGGCTGTGTGGCTTACGGGCCCACATCGCCAATTGGGTGGTATTAGTATCTTTTATTCCTCATCTTTACTCTGGGACTCTGACCTCTCGTCTATTCGGGTTAAAATTTTACTAACTCTAACATTAGGATCTCGTAATTCTCGTCCACCCGGAGAGCTGGATATCTGTGCGATTTCCCTGACATTGATCTGATTAGTCTGATAATCATTTTCCTTTCCATTGTTTTGTTTAACCTTTCTCTCCGAGATCGGTTATACTTCTCCTTGTCTTTTGACAATCATGAGTTTCCTCTGTTTCAGATGGATCGTTTGTTTCCACCACACCCTGCGACGCAGCTACCAGCTGTTCGAGCAGGGATACATCCAGAGTACATTCTTTATCCACTGGGGCAGATGTCAATCCGTTACAATACCCCAGTACTTTCTCCTCCAGATACCCGCAAAGACTTTGTGATTTATTGTGACGCATCCCGTGAAGGATTAGGCTGTGTCCTAATGCAAGAGCGTAAAGTGATTGCTTATGGCTCTCGTCAGTTGCGCCCACATGAAGAGAATTATCCGGTACATGATCTAGAACTAGCTGCTGTGATCTATGCATTGCAGTTATGGCGACATTACCTTCTCGGTAATCGTTGCGAGATATACACGGATCATAAAAGTCTGAAGTACTTGTTCACTCAACCTTCTCTAAACCTCCGTCAGCAAAGATGGATGGAGACCATTGCGGACTATGACTTGGGTATTTCTTATACCCCTGGCAAGGCTAATGTAATGGCTGATGCGTTGAGCCGCAAATCCTATTGCTGCGAACTTGAGGTTCAGCTACAGCAACCACTTCTGTATGAAGGGCTTCGAAAGCTAAATCTCGAGATAGTTCCCCAAGGATACTTAAAAACCTTGGTTGTTGAACCAGACCTTGAGAAAGCTGTTAAGAATGCGCAAGCTAAGGATGCTGAAATTGATCTGATGAAGAAAGACCTTCACCTTGTAAAGTACAGGGATTTCTCGCTGTCTGAAGATGGAACCTTGTATTTCAGAGACCGCATTGTAGTACCTCGCTTTGAGCTTATGACTGACAAAGTCATGAAGGAGGCACATGATACCCCGCTGTCTATTCATCCGGGTAGCACCAAGATGTATCGTGATCTCCGTCAAAGGTACTGGTGGTCCAGAATGAAGCAAGACATTGCTCGATATGTTGCTGAATGTGATGTGTGTCGACGCGTTAAAGCAGAACATCAGAAGCCTGCTGGAATTCTGCAACCACTTCCTATTCCTTTATGGAAATGGGATAAGGTTCAGATGGATTTCGTTACAGGACTTCCCAGGTCACAGAAGGGTCACGATGCTATTCTTGTCGTCGTCGACCAACTCTCTAAAGTTGCACACTTTCTGCCTGTCAAGGAGACGATCACTGCTAGTCAGTTAGCAGAGTTATATATCTCCAGAATTGTTTCACTCCACGGTATTCCGAAAGAGATCAGTTCAGACCGTGGCAGCATATTCACTGGTCATTTCTGGGAAAGTTTCCAAAAGGCTATGGGAACTCATATTACCTGGAGTTCAGCTTATCATCCTCAATCCCAAGGCCAAGTTGAACGAGTTAATCAAGTGCTTGAAGACATGTTGCGAGCTTGTGTTATATCGTTTGGCAAGAAGTGGGAAGAATCTCTTCCATATGCCGAGTTCTCCTATAACAACAGCTATCAAGCCAGCTTGAAAATGGCCCCCTTTGAAGTTCTCTATGGACGTAAGTGCCGAACCCCTCTGAATTGGTCAGAAACTGGGGAACGACCTCTTGTTGGACCGGATATTATTCAACACGCCGAAGAACAAGTTCGTATTGTCCGGGAAAATCTCAAGGCGGCTCAGGACCGCCAGAAGAGCAACTATGATCGCAAACGATGGGGTTTGACTTATCAACCTGGTGATCAAGCTTATCTTCGTGTCACACCTATGAAGGGCACTCACCGTTTTGGAATCAAGGGCAAGTTAGCTCCGCGCTACATTGGTCCTTTCCGCATTGTTGCTAGGCGTGGACAGGTGGCGTATAAATTGGAGTTGCCGCCGCAATTCTCTCATATCCACGACGTCTTCCATGTGTCGCAACTCCGTAAATGCTTCAAGGAATCTCCGCACCGAGCAGTGGATCACGAGATGCTCGAATATCATGATGATCTATCTTATAAGGAGCATCCGATCCGCATCCTCGATGAAGATGAACGTCGAACCCGTCAGAAGGTTACCAAGTTCCTCAAAGTGCAGTGGTCAAATCATACTGAAGATGAAGCCACTTGGGAACGCGAGGATCATCTTCGCAAGGAATACCCCGAACTTTTTCCTTCTACTTCTTAATTCTCGGGACGAGAATTCTTGTTAGTAGAGGAGATTTGTAACACCCCAGTGGTTAACTACAGTAACCACCCCTTTTGATTATGCCAAGTCAGCATGATTAACAGTGCATGATCATCATTTGCACCATAATGCATTTCAACTCCTAAGTCAAAATTCAGATTTAAACTAAAGTGGGAAATAAAAGTTGTTCAAACTGGAAAACCAAAATGTGCCTCATGTTGCAAATATTCCCATAGCATTTGTAAAAATGATTGCAACATTAGTTGAAATTGTAAAAGGACTCGAACAACTAGAAACAGCAGCAACATAGCACTATTTAATCCTTTTTCAATTTAAATAAAATCCAAACAAAAAGATATGGACCCCAAACCAATTTCTAGCAGTGACAGATAATGCACTGTAAATAATGGAGCAAGTCTCATATTTTACAAAAGTCTTTTGGAATAAAAATAAAAGAGAAAACAGAAAAGGAAAATAAATAATCAAAAAAAAAAAATAAAATAAAAGGAAAGCCCCCCCCCCCCAGACCAACTGGGCGTGCCCAGCGGCCACGGCCTCAACCCCCGTCCGGCCCAGTCGGCCACCCCCACAGCCTGCCCACCCCGTTGCCCTCTCATCCTTATCCCCTCCCACTCCATAACCCCAACCCTTCACCCCCCCCCACTCCCCCCTTGCTCCACTTCCCCCGATCTGGATCGGGGCGCGCCCCCCGTCTCCGTCTCGTATCGCCGCGCCACCGCACCCCTCTCGGCTCCTCCGCGCCTTCCTCCTCCCTCGCTCGGCACCCCGCTAAGCCTCTGCCTAACTTCTTCTCCTTCCCGACGCCATCGCCCGTCGTCTCCGCACCACCACACGCCCCGGACCACATCGGCAGAGACCGGCATCTCCCGTTCGTCCTCCCCGACTCCCGCTGCCTAAGACCCTAACGGCCCCGCCGTGGGGGGGGAGCTCCGACCTCTCCTCCTCTTCCCTGTTCCCCCCCGCTCGCCCATCGACCCGCGTCGTCCGCCCTAGGGCACGCCCGCACGGCGCCTCCTCTCTTGCTCCCGCTATTCCCCTCGATGCGCCACCGGGTCTACCGTGCTTGCAACGCACCTCACCGCGCCCTGCACCTCGAGCTGCTGCCTCCGCCGTGCCCCCTGCCACGCTCCGGGCGCGCTGCGCGCTCCGCGACTCCGTGGCACCTCTGGAGTCTGCTACCCCTGCGCCGTGCTCACTCCCTCTGCCCCTGGCGCACTCCAACCTGCGCGCCCAGCCACCGCTTGCCCGCTCTCGTCCGTCGCAACCGCAGCTCGCCCCGCTGGCCTTGCGCAGGGCTCCGCACCGCGCTTCCTCCCCGCCCGCCGTCGCCCGTTCCGCTTCCTCACAAGTGTTCCCCCCGTATCGGTCATGCTGCCTCGCCCGCTTGATGCTATCCTCCTCCGTCCTCGCCCGCCTCTCCGTTCGTCGCAGTTGATGACCATACCCGGTTCCCGCCCTGTCCCTCCCGCACGCCGCTGTGCGACAGCCGTCCTTTCCTCCGCGTGCCGCGCGCTCTGATGCGCGTGCGTCTCCCAGTCTCCTCCCGCTCCGTCGTCTTCCTGCCGTCGACATATCGAGGCCGGGCGCACGTCGCCCTCGCCTTCTAACGTGGTCTCGGGTGAGCACCCGCACTGAGCACGTCGAAACCCGTATGGCCTAGTGTGCAATGCATAGTGGCCCCGCCAAAAACGTTTTATTAAGTAATGAAATAATAATAATAATAAAAAATAATTAAATTTAATTAATTAATTAACTTCGAATTAATCCGGTTAATTAACTAACCTAATTAACTAATTAAATACTGATAATTAACCCTATGACTGCTGACATCAGCATGATTCATCTATTGTCATCATTACTAATTCTGGATAATGTTGAATATAAAATATAATTCCAGAAATTAATAAAAACTTTAGAGAAATCATATAAAATAAATCACTAGCCAGATGAAAATAACTTTGTGGTACATGAAACGTTGCTAGAAACGCACGAGCGAATGCTGAATAGCGTCGTTACGCTACCGTCAAGCTCCCCTAAACTATCCGACTTGCAACCGGTCCCCTTCCCTCTCCTCTGTACCGATAGATTCCAAAAGACCGGCGAAATATCGTCAGATATTTCACGCCTCAGTCTGTTACGTGAGATGCGCGTTAGACTACCCTAGCAACGTGTATAGTATGTTGTCTGCCTCAATGCTTGACTATCTATTTATAACTGTTTCCTCCCCTCTTCTCTATCGATAGCCCCCGACCCCGACTCGCCCCGGGAGACCGACGCAGTCTCCGGAAGCCCGAAGACACATATAGACGACCTTGACCACTTGCCGCCCCGGCAAACAGGCAAGCCCCACCTTGATCATCACGTATATCGCCCTTCTATTATTCCATGCTTGCATTAGAATACTCTGCTGCTGCTTTACCTATTCTGATGCATAGCCTGTTCCATTGTAACCTCTGTTGATAATTACCTACATATCCTAAACTGTTTTAGTCTAGGCTGGGTAGAGACCTATCAGTGACCCCACTTATCCCGACTGCCGCGCTGGATCGTCAGAAGACCCGATCAATGGGATTGAAGACCAGGACCCGACACCGCACATCCCCCCCTTAGTTGTAACACCAGACACAGCAGCGTTACTATCGAGTGCCGAGGGTGAAACCTCTTGTAGCACTTCTGATGTTAACTCTGTAGAGTAGCTATTCGGTCGTGTCATCGAGGGTGATTCCTCCTCACAGACTTCCACCGCTTCCGATAACGACGCTGTCCTACAACACTCAAGTGTGGACCCACCCAGTGAGGGTGATTCCTCCTAGTTCACCTTGACGGATACATCGAGGTGAATTCAATAGGGTGATACCTCGATTCCCTGATGTTTGGACACGGATACGGTACCTTACAATGTTACTTGGAAAGGCGGGTCCGACCCTGAGGGTACCCGCTGTGATGTGAAGGCGGGTTGCCAGTGTGGTGCCCGAGTGGTGAATACGAGGCGCGGCCCGGGCATTGCTTAACCCTTGCCGCAAGTCCCGAGACGGGCGACGGGGTCACATCTCGTGAGTCTCTGCTCGTTACCGCAAGCCCTAGTCCTAACGATTTGATATTTGATCCGAGCAGGCCTCTGGCCTGATAGCACTAACATCACGTGGGCATAGTATGGGCGTTCTGCATCGTATGCATCAGCCGAAAGCTCTGTCAGACGTCCAGTTCAGCATGGCGGCCCGGTCGGATCGTGTCGGCCACCAAGGCGATGCTGGTATCCACCTGTGCGCAACGACCGGTGAGGGCGAGGGGCGATGGCCAAGACCCCCTTGCGCTTAGGAACGTAGACCGGCGGGGACCTCTCTCTGAGCTGTAGGTGGGTTGCGATGTGTCGTTGGCCGAGCGCGGCATGACCCAGGAAAGTGTGTCCGGCCGAAGTTAATCGAGCGTGGTGGTAAGTTGGTGCACCCCTGCAGGGAAGAACACTTCTATCGATAACCGGTCCTACGGTAAAGGACACTCGGAGTTTTCTCCTGATTGATACAATTTAGAACTGGATACCTGTGATGAGACCTGTATATATGGCTCTGGGATTGCTTTCTCGCAGGGAGTCGAGAAAGGATCTCTGGGTGAGGTTGATATTATTACTACTACTTTATATGGCATTGTTCTACTCTCTTCTACTGCTGCAAGACCGCTGAAGATGCTAGTCTTCGATAGGACTAGGCCTTCTCTCTATTCTGGCATTTCTGCAGCCCAGTCCACATATACAGCCTCCCCTTGATAATGTTGCATATGTAGTGTAGATCCTTGCTTGCTGAGTACTTCAGAGTACTCACGGTTGCTTTGTTTTCCCTTTTCTCCCCATATCAGTTTGACGTGACCAGAGGACGGAGCCCCCTGAGACAGATGCCCCGACGATCGTTACTACTACTACCCAGAGGATGGATACTACTACGAGTTGACTGACGACCAGGAGTAGGATCGGAGGGTCCCAGGCAGGAGGCCTACGCCTTTCGATCGTAGTGTTTTTATTTTGCCCCGCCTTTCTAAAGGCCTTTCTGTTTCTATTTCATATCTGTACTCAGATATCTGATGCTTCCGCTGACGCTTGTTCGCAAGCTTATGTATTCGAGCCCTCGAGGCCCCTGGCTTGTAATATAAAGCTTGTATGACTTTATTTATGTTTTAGAGTTGTGTTGTGATATCTTCCCGTGAGTCCTTAGGCTTGATCGTGTGCATTTGCGTGTATGATTAGTGCACGATCGGGCCGGGGGCGTCACAATAGTGAAGCCGCGGCGCAAGCAGGAGGGGGTGCTAGCGGCCGAAGAAGCAAGCCAGTCGATGAAGGGGGCGTCCGCGGAAGGGATGGTCACCGGGAGTCGACACCAAGCAAGAGTGTCATGCCATACCTGCCTAGAGAACGGGCATCCCGAGAGGAGATGGGCCATGGTTTTCGGCGCCTGGTCGCACAGGGAGCACGTAGAGCCGTGCGGGAGGCCATGCCTAGCGAGGCGCTCCGCAGTCCAACACCGATCCCTGAGCGCAAGCCAAAAGAAGATCTTCACGCGAAGTGGTGCCCAAGGGCGCCAGGTAAGCCGCCAGTGGGGTCCCTCGATGGAGCCAAGGAACATGGCATGCTCTCACGAGCTCGTGGTGTAGGCGCCGTTGGCAGTCCATCGCCAAGAGAGCGAGCCCGAAAGAGTAAGTTGTCGGCGTGTTTATGTGTGAGTTGATATTGGTTGTCTGCATCCTAGCTATACAGAGGCCGGATATATGCTCATTGTGTTTTGTATCCTCCTGATACATCATTATGAGTCAATAAAATTCACCCTTTGTCGATTTTTTTTTTACTTTCCAATCGCTGCAAGCAGCATATTAAACATGTCTTAATTTCTGAACATTACCTCTTTCTTCCATTTGGCTCTGATCTGAAGAGGATCACAAACAGGATCCCGGTCTGCAAAATCGTGCCGATCAGCATCCCCACCCAAATCCCCTGCACGTCAAGCGTGAGCTTGAAGCCGAAAACCGCTGCAAGGGGCAGGCCAACAAGACAGTAGCAGCCGACATTCACCAAGGCCACCAAGGATTGCCACCCAGCACCAATAGCCACTCCTGAAATCGCACACGCACACAAGTCACATCGCCAATTTGCTCTGAACAGATTGACGTACTTAACAAAAAGCGTGAAGCTCTCGAGGATGAAGCATGTGTTTACCTGACAACACCGGCTGGATGCTGTTGAGGGATATGGTGGCAGCCAGAAGATAGCCCAGTCTTGCAGTCTCCCTGACGAGTACGGGCGTGTTCCGGAGCCCTCTGGCTCCTCAACTCCATGACCCTAGGTCTGGAGCTGAGCCGAACGCTTCAAATCATGGTTATGGAGTTGAGAAGCTGGCTATCATGGTAGTGTATTTTAGGTGGAGTTGACGAGCGAGCAATTCCCAGCTCTCAGGATCTGAAGAAGCGAGAGTTGGCCTAAATTTACACCTTGTTGCCACCCCGAAGTGAGCGAGCGTACCGGTTCGAATAGGCACGCAATCCCACTATCGAACAACTCTGTCCATTCCACGAGACAACCACAAGGCCTATAGCCCATCCACAACTTTCCCAGCGAATTGGGCTGTGAGCCTGCTACAACTTTCCAGCTGAATGGGCTACATTGGGACAATTTCACGGGCTTGAGGCTTGCTCCTCGTATGAGCGAGAAGCTGCGTCGCCGAACGCTTCGCTCGCTCCCGGATCGCTCGGAAGAAGCCGGCGAAAGGATCCTGGCGATGGAGTTGAGGAGTTGGAGGCCGTGGAGGGCTCCCGAACACGCCCGTAGGACGACCAGTCTTGCAGTCTCCCACCACGACCGATAACTTGGCTGCTTTTTTTTTTGAGGAACCGACAAAAGCACTACCTTTTCATTTAGACGAAAAAAAAGGTTTATGTACAGAGATGACAGGTTTTTTCGGGGAAACCTGACAAAACCCCTATAAGGACCGGCGCCAAGCTTTCGGGTGTCTGGCGCCAAGCTCGTTCGCCACGCGAACGCTGGCCAAACCAAACACGAGAGACAGGAACAGTGAGAGTCATTTCTTCTGCTGTTTGAGAGCACAGAAACTCATCAGAGTCAGAGGACATGCGCGCGTACCTCACTGCGCCATTGAAACCGAATGCTACCGTCAGTGTCCAGATGTTGTAGTTCGTGCTGTTGCAGCAAAATTTGAGCAAGCACCGGTAGAGATTATGTATGTTCATTTCAACTTTGAGAGAAAAGCAAAAACACTAAAAACAGACACTGTGGCAAGAGAAAAATTGACAGGTGCACTAAGAGCATCTCTAATAGACGGTCCATATGTAAAAATAACTAACTTTTGAAGCTTCGAGAGCAAAAAACGCTCCAACAGACGGTTCATATGTAAAAAAAAATGGACCACTGCCTCTCGGAGATGTAAAATTGAAAACTTCGTGATGCAAATTTACGTCATGAGATACAAGTGATGTAAAACTGTGGCCGCCCGCCAAACGACCAACCGCCAGTTCATTCCCCTTCCGCCACGCGGCCGCCCGCCCGCGACCCCTCCCCCTTCCGCCGCCGCCATGGCCGAAGCCGGCGACCCCGCCGCCGCAGCCGGTGGGCTGACCCACGTCACCGCCCCCGATGCTGCCGCGGCGAACTCGCCCTCCGCCGCCGCGTCCATGCCACCGCCCCGGATTCACGCCGACCGTTCCAATGGAGGCACGATGAGGAGGCAAACGGCCGGCGAATCGCGACCGGAACCCGGCCGAAAGTGCGGCTCGGCCGGCCAAAATCTCGAAGGCAGCCGCGGCGGCTCGGGCCGCCGACTCGCAGCCACGACCAGCGGTGTCCTCCAGCAGCCAAGGAGTCGTTCCTCCACCTCCGCCGCCGCCATCGCCGGCCGTACAGTGGCTGAACAGCAGCCGCGCGGCCGCCGGCCGGTTTACATCTTCGTTTTGGACCATCTGTTGGAGTTGCTTTTTTATTTACATCTCCGTTTTGGACCATCTGTTGGAGTTGAGCCTTTTTCGGAGATGTAAAAAGCACTTTTTGGTGCTACAAATTTGGACCAACACCGATTTGAACCACCAAAATATACATCATCTATTGAAGATGCTCTAACCATATGGTAACGGCCCTAACTTGAATCACTGGGTTCTTCAAGCAACCCACGCAAGAATAAGTGCTGCTGTACAGTACCACATCTCTAAGCGGCAGAAAAAAAAGAAGTATATGTCATTCAGTATTAACTGTACCACACTGAAGAATGCAACGAAAACCATCAACAATGAAGCAACGAACCACAGCATGACGGCTGACGCAAGGGAGAACGTGACGAAGCCGCCGACGCTGGCGAACGCCTTCCGCAAAAACCCCCTCCACGCCTCCGGGAAGGACCCGCCCACGACGTACGCGAACTGCGTCGCGTCGACGAGCCACCACGACACGTTGCCGACCACGTTAAGCAGCGCGTGCACGGCGACCGCAGCGCAGGAGATGAGCGTCATGACCCACACCCGGCTCTGCGCCTGGAAGAACTTCTGCATGGTGAAGTTGACAGCGTACGCTAAGAGCCGCGGCACGCACCACCGCGAGTACCGCCCCGCTGCGGCCGAGATCTCAGGGGACTGCCCGAGCAGGCAGAGGATCGGGGCCGTGAAGACGTAGAGCGGGAGCAGGGCGACGGGCGTGGCGAGGCAGATGATCCACGACCGCTGCATGTACACGCCCAGCTTGTGGAACTGCCCACCCCCTCGCCGCCTGCCCGCACAGCGTCTCCAGGGCGCTCCCCATGCCAAGCTGCGACCGATGCAACGGCGGTCAATCGACGGAGGAACCAACCAGATGATTATAACTAGTAGTAGCTTAACTAACGAGCAGCGCGATTATTCTGCTACTGGGTAAGCCCGAAGCCGAGGCCTTGGATGACGTTGATGACGATGGAGACGGCGGCGAGCTCGACCTTGCCGATGTGGCCGGCGAAGGCCACGGTGACGAACTCGATGAGGAACTGGAAGAGCCCGGCGATGTGCCACAGGCTCTTGCACTCGTCCGGCAAGGTCTTGCGGCCGGCCGCCACCTGCTCCTCCGGTGCCACCATATCTTCTCTTCCGGCGCACGCATGTAAGAACTCTACTTCGAACGAACCCGTTGCCTCACACGCACACACCAAGCCACCAGCGACGCACACACGCCAAGTTTTGTACGAACGGGGCAAGGTTGGGGTCCAACGTTCCAGCTGCTGATCGACTGACGCCTGCACTGGGCTGCATGCACCGTGTTATGCATGGTTCGAGCAGATCGGCTTAGCATGTCATGCGCGCGCGCTCGAGGTGATCCTGGATATGTTTGGCCAAACGGCTGTGCTAAAACTCAGTCGTCTGAGTTTTTATGAAGGCCCTGTTGACTTGTAAATGAGCCCACGTAGGGGATGAACTGGGTGGGCTGCGTTTTTGTCTTTTCTTTTTGTCGGGGCAGGCTTTGGACGGTGGGTTGGAAAAGATAATTTTTTACTTTGTTTGCTGGGCTTTATTCTACGGGAGTCAGCTTCTATTTTCTTATTCTTTCCTACAAGAGGGAACAAACATATATATAGACTGAAGTGCCTTGTGTCGGTATTTAAGAGCAGTACGAAGCATTTAGCTCTAGCTCCGAAATGCTTTCTGCATTTAGGAGCAGTACGAAGCATTTAGCTCTAGCTCCTCAAATCGGTAGTTTCGAAATGCTTTCTACAGAAAACTAAAATTAAGTTTTTGTCTCAATATTTTACAAAATAAGCTGTACTTTGTGATGCTCATCTACTCTATCTACACCCAACTATTCACAGGGTCAGTTGCATCTATGTCAGAGGGCAGTGACAGCCAAAACAAGTCTGAAGAGTAGCTCAACCTCAGTGAGGGCACTAGTCCCTATAGCAGCTATGATGAGGGGAGCAGAAGCACTCCCAGTAATTTGCCTAAGGCAGCTACCAGGCAAAAGAAGAAAAGAACATCTGAATCTGAGGATGAAGATTTTGTGATTGAGGAGGAAGTGACCTCCAAGAAGAAAGTACTCAAGGAGTATGCTGCTGCTGCTGCTACCAAACCTGGACTACAGAAGAAAGCTCCTGCAAAAAGAGCTCCAATGTCAAAAGCCAGAGTCTCAACTCAAGAAACCATGAAGTTTACACTTGAACCAAGAGAGGAAGAGGCTGCTGGAGGAAAGAAGAGGAAGGAAAGGGTCAGAAAGATTATTGCCAGAGTCATTGGTAGATCTTCTATGATGAGAGATTCTGATGAAGAAGAAGAGGAGGAGGAAGAGCCTGCTGCACCTCCTGCAAAGACTCAGAAGCTGATGGGGGATGCCATCAGGACTGGGGCTGCTCCATCTAAGCCCAAGTCTGCCCCCAAGCCTCCAACTCAAGCTCAAGCTCCCAAGCCATTTGCACCAAAGAGATCAACCAGGAACATCTCTGCTGCTGAAAAGAATAAGGTCCCAGTGCCTGAAGCTCAAGAAGAAGAAGAGCCACTAGTGCTCAAAAGGCTCAAGCCCAAGATTCCAGACCACAATGATGCTCATCCTGTGGCAGAGAACATGAAGTTGAGAAATGATCATGGTATGAGACTGTGGAGACAAACAGATCCTTATGCCACCAGGAGAAGGACTGCTGTGGACTATCGCTTTCACACCAAGGAATAACAAGATTTCTATGAGACTGTTCTTCTGGACAATAAGCCCATTGTTTGTGATATGAAATGGGTAGACTAGAAATACATTGATGATAATGAAGACTATTTCCCAAGTATGCATGAGAGCTTCAGAATGAATGGTGTTGACAAGTTTGTTGGTCAGAAGCTGACAAAGTGGAACGATGAGATGATCATGCAATTCTATTCCACTGCTTACTTCTACCCCGATGGAAAGATTGTGTGGATGACAGAAGGAACAAGATATCAGTCAACAATCTCAGAATGAGCCAAGTTGATCAATGCCCCCGAGGAAGAGGAGAATGATATTGATGTGTATGCTAAGCCTAGGAAGGATCACAACTCCATGGCTAACATGTACAAGCCAATTCCTGATAAAGCCTTGGGCACTCACAAGTTTGGATCCATATACTACCTGCTTGCTGGCTTGACCACAATAAACACTATATTGAGGCATACTCTTTTGCCCAAGTCAGGAGATCATAGAATGATCCGTGGTCACTCCATCAACCTACTTCACTTGTTTGATGTTTCACAGAAGTTCAAGGTGATGAGCCTGATTGTAGAGACTGTGAAGAGAACGGCTGCAAACCAGAAAAGATCTTGTGGATATGCCCCTCACATTTAGATTTTGATCAACTCCAAGATGGGAACTGAGACATATCTACTAGATACCCCTGAGGCCAGACTTTGAGGACAATGAGGTTGTCATGGATGCTTCCCATCCTACTTGTGCTGAAGCCCAAGAGAAGATAGAGAGTGCAAAAGCTGCCAAAGCAGCACAGGCAGCAAGTGCACCAGATGCCTCCACAGTGCTACTCAAGACCAAGCAAGATCAACTTAGTTATCTGCTTGAGCCTACCGTGAGAATTGAGACTAAATTCCATGATCTAGATGTGAAGGTCACTGAGATTCAAACAATTATGGAGAAGCTCCAAGAGGATGCTGAGGACAGGGATGATAGACCCACTACAGGTACTTTCCAGAGAGAGCCAAGGGCACAAAGGTTATCAGCTGTGCCAGTTGTCAGAGACTCTAGGACTACCACTTCAGCACCTGCAGCAACTGCCACGGTTGTACCTCCAGTGTCAACCCCTCCAGCTCCACAGACTTCTGCCGAAGATTTTGCAGATGCCCTCCTCTCCACGCCATCTACGCACACCAGAGCGACAAGCCAGAAGACCCCTTCAGGAGCTTCCGGAGATCGTGCCTAGAGTGTCGTATAGCACTATACGTTTTCAAACTTTTTGCTAACTTGTTGCCAAAGGGGGAGAAAGTGTATAGATCATAGGCTTCAAGAGAGAGAGAGAGAGAGTGTGTGTGTCTTGCCTTTTGTTGGTTTCATTTGCTTCTCTTGCTACTTTGGTCGTTTGGTTGTCTGATTCCTATGCTACAATTTGTGCTATGCTCGTGAGGTACTTATGTGATCATGTGTTTGATCATATGATGCTTAATGTGTGCTTGCATGGTTATATCTATGTTATGTTTATGTATGATCAATCACTTGTATCCTTGGTGATGAGTGCATGTTATTCAACTCTTATCATTTTGAGCGCTCCACCAAGATGTATGTGACATGTAAGAGTGACCCATGATCCTAATCGATTGCGCATTTGCCTTCAAAAGCAAATTTCAAATAATGCACAAATTTAGGGGGAGCTCTTGCTTATCACATATTTCTCAAAACGACGATGTATTTCATTCATATTATCATTTGTCGAAGCTTTGATCTATATGTTGTCATCAATTACCAAAAATGGGGAGATTGAAAGTGCAACTAATCCCCGGGTGGTTTTGGTAATTCATAACAATGTATAGCTCATTGAACTAACATCCATTCAAGTTAAATATTTCAGAAAGTTCAATGATTGGCATGGCATGTACTAGAGATGTGGACCCCTCAAAATGCTAAGGACACATATTGGCAAAAGCTCAAGACTCTTCATTTATATTTTAGTGATCCAAGATCACATTGAGTCCATAGGAAAGCCAATACTATTAAAAGGGGATGAGGTGTTGCTTAATGGTCTACTTGCTCAAAATGCTTAGTGATATTGCTCCAAAACACTCAACCACTTTCTTATTTCCAAATATGTCCAAAACTCAAAGTCAAACTCGGCCCCACCGAAATGATCCATCCGGCGCCACCGAGTTCAGTTGACATAGCCACTGCCAGAAACCCTAACACTTTGGTCACACCGATACGGATCTCGGTCTCACTGAGATGGCCCTGCAAACTCTTTGTTGCCTGTTGCAATTATTTCGGTCTCACCGAAATGTGCAATCGGTCCCATCGAGTTTTCTTGACCAACTCTCTGTTTGCTCTTTGCTGAAATTGGTCTCACCGAGTTCAAGCAATCGGCTTCACCGAGATAAGGTTTTGCCCTAGCCCTAGCACATTGGTCCCACCGAGTTGTTCCAGTCGGTCCCACCGAGATTCCTAACGTTCACATTTTGAACTAAATCGGTCTCACCGAGTTCTTCTATTTGGTCTGACCGAGTTGGGTTAAATGTGTGTAACGGATGAATTTTGTGTGGAGGCTATATATACCCCTCCACCTCATTCTCCATATGAGAGAGAGCCATAAGAACGTACCTACACTTCCACTACTCATTTCCTGAGAGGAACCACCTACTCATGTGTTGAGACCAAGATATTCCAATCCTACCACAAGAATCTTGATCTCTAGCCTTTCCCAAGTTGCTTTCCACTCAAATCATCTTTCCACCATAGCCAAATCCGTGAGAGAGATTTGAGTGTTGGGAAGACTATCATTTGAAGCACAAGAGCAAGGAGTTCATCGTCAACACAACATCTATTACCTTTTGGAGAGTGGTGTCTCCTAGATTGGTTAGGTGTCGCTTGGGAGCCTCCGACAAGATTGTGGAGTTGAACCAAGAAGTTTGTAAGGGCAAGGAGATCGCCTACTTCGTGAAGATCTACCCAAGTGAGGCAAGTCCTTCGTGGGCGATGGCCATGGTGGGATAGACAAGGTTGCTTCTTCGTGGACCCTTCGTGGGTGGAGCCCTCCGTGGACTCGCGCAACCGTTACCCTTCGTGGGTTGAAGTCTTCATCAACGTGGATGTACGATAGCACCACCTATCGGAACCACGCCAAAAATCTCCGTGTTATCATTGCGTTTGCACTCTCCAAACCCTTCCCTTTACCTTCATATGCAATGTTTTACTTTCCGCTGCTACACTCTTAGAATTGCATGTGTAGGTTGATTGCTTGACTTGTGCTAAATTGCTAAAATTTGCCCACAACTAAAATTGGGAAAATGTTAGATTTTTATTTGGTCAAGTAGTCTAATCACCCCCCTCTAGACCTACTTTCGATCCTACAACTACTAGGAATAAATTTGCCATCGAGCATGTTTTTTCTTCCAAGCCCGCAGACATTGTCTTCAAATTACTTATTCTTTTGTAGTAGTGGAAACCGTTGGTTAAAAGCTATGACAGCGATGCCACAGAGTTTCTGATCTCTCGAGTTTGGGCGACATCAAACTCACTTATCCCAAGAGAGCACTCTCCCGTGGCTAGCTGGCGTGTCATATGAGTTGGTTTCATTTTGTGTAGGTTGTTGGCCTGCGTGCCTGTCTATTTATTTCTGGCTGTTCTGCAACCTTGTTTATTTAAAGTCCATGTGATGTGAACCTTCTATTTGGCTTTGTGTATAAAGTCAAGCTACTACCTTTGCTCTAAAGAAAAAAATTCATTAAGGTCACCGAGGTGTCAGTATAGATCTTTATTTTTACAACTGAAGATAACTACCATATATATAGTGTTCGCTGTATAGTTTTTCTGTCTGAGTTTTTTTTTGCGCGGTTTTCTCCCTGAGTTTGTAGCTATTATATATTGCGGAGATATATGAGCAATCATTACATTTGTTTTTGCGAATTCATTCCATTATTATTGTTTGCAATACATTACCACAGAAGTGGCTCCTAAATCAAGCACATATACACCAGATCCTCGGGATAGTCTAGTTGCCCCAGCCTCCTGGCTTCCGCACGTCAGACCCTCTTGGACGGATGAGTTTGGTCGCGACACTTGTTAGTACAGAGGCATGTGTTGAGCCTTCCCGGGCTGCAGTATCCTCCTTTGTAGTCCTCGGTGATGCAGGCCGCGTCGCAGGCTAGGTTGACGCAGACTGCGTGGTAGGTCTGGCTGGGCCCTTCGCATGGCGTCTTGTTCTTACCTGCGCAATCAACGCTAGTTATCAGCATATGCAGATACTATCATGCTTAGAAATAACACGCAGTAGTACTACTAGTTTTAGAAGTAGTGGGGTCTTTTTTCAGGGGAAAGGGGCTCACCATAAGCGAAGGTTAGGAGGAGGAAGAACAGGGCAGTCGCTGCAACCTTGGCACCCATGGCAGACAGACTCAATTGATTCAAGCAGGTGAAGGAAATTTTGTTGCTGGGGTGAGGAGAAAAGGGTCTAGGTAGGTGTCTATTTCTTTATAGAGATGGACTGCGCCTCTATACCTCATATATTATGGATATAAATCAATTTCTTGATTTTGGATAGTACATGCGCCTTATCTTTCCAAGCACATAATCAACATCATAAATGCCATCACTAATGCTTGAAATCAGGATATGCATATCCACTGCCGGAATTTACGTAGGCCCAAAGACATATTACTCTTGAACACATACATTTTTTTAGCGTAATAACTTTATACCTGAAATAACAGCAAGATCGTTTACATAATGGTGAAGAATAAAGTCAGGGACGATGGTCTCCCACTTTTCTGATTTACTAATGCTGAAACAGTGCTTTGCTAAACCATCCGCTATCAAGTTTGCCTCTCTACTACAATAATCAAAACTGATCGAAGCATAATCCATTGACATGAGGGAGCATTCTGCTATGATTGGGACGTGCACTCCCATGTAGGTGATAACCCACAAGTATAGGGGATTGCAACAGTTTTCGAGGGTAGAGTATTCAACCCAAATTTATAGATTCGACACAAGGGGAGCCAAAGAATATTTGTAAGTATTAGCAGCTGAGTTGTCAATTCAACCACACCTGGAGATTAATTATCTGCAGCAAAGTGATCAGTAGCAAAGTAGTATGATAGTTTTGATAATAGTAGCAGCAACAACAGTAACGGTAACAGTGATAGCAGTAGTTTCGTAGCAAGTGCAATAGTAACAACAGCAGTAATAACTTAGCAAGATCAATATGTAGGAAAATCGTAGGCATTGGATCGGTAATTTGCTGGATGATATTCATCATGAGACAGTTATAACCTAGGGCGATAAGGCACTAGCTCCTGTTCATAAATATAATGTAGGCATGTATTCCGTAAATAGTCATACGTACTTATGGAAAGAACTTGCATGGCATCTTTTGTCCTACCCTCCCATGGCAGCGGGGTCCATATTGGAAACTAAGGGATATTAAGGCCTCCTTTTAATAGAGAACCGAAACAAAGCATTAACACACGGTGAATACATGAACTCCTCAAACTACGGTCATCACCGGGAAGTGTCCCGACTATTGTCACTCCAGGGTTGCTAGATCATAACACGTAGTAGGTGACTATAACTTGCAAGATCGGTTCTAGAACATAGATATAATGGTGATAACATAAACGGTTCAGATCTGAAATCATGGCACCCGGGCCCAAAGTGACAAGCATTAAGCATGGCAAAGTCATAGCAACATCAATCTCAGAACATAATGGATACTAGGGATCAAGCCCTAACAAAACTAACTCGATTACATGATGAATCTCATCCAACTCCTCATCGACCAGCGAGCCTATGACGGAATTACTCACTCCCGGTGGGGAGCATCATGGAATTGGCGATGGAGAAGGGTTGGTGATGATGAAGATCGAAGATCCCCCTCTCCGGAGCCCCAAATGGACTCCAGATCTGGCCTCCCGATGAAGAACAGGAGATGGCGGCAGCTTCGTCTCGTGGAACGCGATAATTCTTTCTCCCTGATTTTTTCTGGAAATATATGATTTGTTAGCGTCGGTTTCAGGGTCTGCGGGGCCACCAGGTGGGGACAACCCACCTAGGCGTGCCTGGAGGGGGTGGCGCGCCCTGGTGGGTTGTGCCCACCCAGGTGCCCCACTCCGGTGGTTCTTGGCTCCAGAAATACTCTTTTATTGTATAAAAAAATCCTCGCAAAGTTTCATTCCATTCCGAGAACTTTTATTTCTGCACAAAAACAACACCATGGTAGTTCTGCTGAAAACAGCGTCAGTCCGGGTTAGTTTCATTCAAATCATGCAAATTAGAATCCAAAACAAGAGGAAAAGCGTTAGGAAAAGTAGATACGACGGAGACGTATCAACTCCTCCAAGCTTAAACCTTTGCTTGTCCTCAAGCAATTCAGTTGATGAACTGAAAGTGAAAAAGAAAAACTTTTACGAACTCTTTTGCTCTTGTTTGCATAAATAAGCTTAAACAGCACCCATGTTTTCAGCCAATATTATAACTAACCATGTCGGCAATAACTCTTAAAAATTATATTAACTCATATCAATGACATAATCAACTAGCGAGCAATAATAAGATATCTCAAACAGCAACACGTTGTCAAAACAACCATGATATAATATGACAATAGTGGTATCTCGCTAGCCCTTTTTGAGACCGCAAAACATAAATGCAGAGCACCTCCAAAGTTCAAGCAGCGACTAAACATTGTAATTCATGGTAGGAAAGATCCAGTCATGATGCACCCAACATTAGCTACACACAATGCATAAGCATGACAGCAGTGCTCTCAGGTTCTGGCGCTTATTTGAGAAGGTGATGACACAACATAAAAGTAAATAGATAGTCCCTTCGCAGAGGGAAGCAGTGATTTGCAGAGGTGCCAGAGCTCAAGTTTTTAAAATAGAGGTTAAATAAAATTTTGAGGCATGCACCCTTCTTGTTTACTTCGCGACCATCAGTTATCAGTATCTTCCATGCTAAACACATTAGTGGCGGTTCCCAAGCGATAAAAGTAAAGATTTACTCCCCCTCCACCAACAAACACACTCCACGGCTAGCCGAATCCACTGATAATTGTCCATACCAACATCAGTCCTGGGGGAGTTTTGTTTAATTATTTGCAATTTTTGAATCCGGGACTGGGAATCCCTATTACTGCCCCTTTCTCGTGCAATGGTGAGTGAATAAACACTCATCCTGAGAATAACCCGCTTAGCATGGAAGATACCGACTACCTCTTGTCGCTCTATGAACAATCCAGGCACACAAAAAGGATATTTATTTGAAGTTTTTAGAGGTGGCACATGCAAATTTACTTAGGACGGCAGGGTAATACCGCATATAGGTAGGTATGGTGGACTCATCTGGAATAACTTGGGTTCAAGGTTTTTGATGTACAAGCAGAATTCCCACTTAGTACAGGCGAAGGCTAGCAAATAGGTTGAGAAGCGGCCAGCTAGAGAGCAACAATGGTCATGAACATGCATTATGCATAAGTAACATTGGATACTAGCATGAGTAGGATATGAACACCATGAACATAAATATCATAGAGGCTATGTTGGTTTTGATTCAACTACATGCATGAACATGTGCCAAGTCAAGCCACTCGAACATTCAGAGGAGGATACCATATCATCATACTACATCATAATCATTTTAACGCAATGTTGACATCCAAGATAAATCATTACCCACTCCTAGCTACTTATGCATGGCATGAGAAACTATAATCTCTAATTGTCATTGCAAACATGTTTAATCATAATGGGCTGAATCATGGATACTAGGTTAAACATATTTACAAAAACAGAACAAGTCAATTTCATACCCGTTTCTCTCTGCCACGGCCAGTTCATCGAATATCGTCATTATTGCCTTTCACTTGCATGACCGAACGATGTGAAAATGATAATAGTGCAAGAGTGCCGTGGACTAAGTTGGAATCTGCAAACATTTTATTCAAAAGGAGAAGACAAGGTAAATTGGGCTCTTTGTTAGATTTAACAATAATGCATACGAGAGCCACTCAACATTTTCATCGTGGTCTTCTCCTTGGTATGACTCAATAAAAGAAAAGAAGTTCAGAGAAACACACTAAAATATTTTTGGAGTTTTTGGTTTTCTGAAAGAAAGCAAATAAAAGGGGAAAAACAAAAACGAGAAAACTATTTACAAGGGAAAGCTCCCAACAAGCAAAAGAAGAACAAGGAAATCTTTTTGAGTTTTCTTTTTAGTACTACAACAATTTAAACTAGGAAGAAAAATCAAAAAGAAGCAAGAAATATATTTTTGGATTTTCTCAAAGTTTTTCAAACATGCAAGAAGAAAGCAAGAAAATAATTCTAACATGGATAATACAATGAAAAAGTGTGGACACCGACAACTGAAATGAAATGTGTAAACATGAATGTAATGTCGGTGGAAATACGTACTCCCCCAAGCTTAGGCTTTTGGCCTAACTTGGTAATCACCAGTCGTAGAAGCCATGAGGTCCTATGTTGAAGTGCTGAGGTGCGGGCACCTGAGGGTCCCACTGTTGAGGCTCCTCCTGTGCCACAGCCTGGTTGTTCCGGCAAGCGATGATGTCCGCAGGCATAATCCTGTATCCACTCCTGGCAATGGGATCAAACAAAGCAGGTGCAGGCAGTGGAATAATATCACGAGTTTTCACACTAAAAACCAGATTATAAGGAAGAGGAATGTTAGGATAATCGGCAGCAATAAACTGATGGTATTCCATAGCAGCGCGATCTAGGTGAACCTTGGGCAAAGGGTAATCATGCTGGCGTATCTGAACATTAAAGTGAGCTGCCAGGCGAGTAGCGTAAATACCACCATGTATTTTACCCTTGGATTTATTAATGTGGAGGTGGCGTGCCACAATAGCTCCCAAGCTATAAGTGTTGTCGCCTTCCAGTGCACGACGTAAAACAGCAAGGTCTGGGGCACTGAGTGCACCCACCTTCTCTCTAGCAAGCAAGCACTTTGCAATGAAAAGAGCAAAATAATGAACAGCAGGAAATTGCAAGCTAGTGGCGGTGACACTCGACACTCCTCTCTCGTCCGCCATAGACAGAGTACGGTAAAAACCTTCAAACTCTGCAGGCCTAGGCTCTACCAACCCACCATCAGAAGGAAGCAAGCATATTTCACAAAATTCAGTAAGCGGTATCTGATGGGGTTCAGCGTATAAATTAAACTGCACTTCAGGGGGATTATTCTTAGGAAGGAAAGTAAAACTTTGCACAAAGGAATTTGTGAGGAGATGATACTGTTCGCATTCAGCTGTGATGAAGTCGGTGAGGCTGGCATTAGCAGCATATTGTGCAAACTCTTGGAGGATTCCGGCCCCTTCCATGAACAGGGTATGTGGCCATTCGCACGGCCGTAACTCTGCCAACCTCCGGGTGCGGAGATCACTGTCAGATGACTCCCCAATTACTCCCTTGGAGTTCTTCTTGGAAGCAAACTTCCTAAAGATACTCATGTTTTTCCTATGAGCAAAATTCTGAAATTTTTAGTCCACAAAATTTTTCTCAACAAAACTTAACAAGATTGATAGCAACTATTCATAGAGATGCATAGAGGCCATAACAAGCATTCAAACTACTTAGAACTCTAATAATTCAACATGCAAGCACATCTACAGCAGCACTAAGGGCAGCTAATAATTCAAAATATAAACCACTAAAGCAAAAACTATTTGGACAAACGGAGGAGTCACATACCAAGCAACAATCCCCCGAAACAGTTTCTAAAATGGAGCTTCGAGCAAAGAGATCGAAATCCGCGGGTTTGAGAGCAAGAACACGAGAGCAAGAGCAATGGTGATTTTTTTCTGGAGGTAGGTGATGATGTGGGATGAAGAGATAAGTGAGGGGGCCCACGTGGGGACCACAACCCACCAGGGCGCGCCTGGGGGTCCTGGCGCGCCCAGGTGGGTTGTGCCCACCTGGTGCACCTCCCTATGATATTATTTGCACCAATTTTTTTTAAATATTCAGAAAAAATCGTATCAAATTTTCAGAGCATTCTGAGAACTTTTATTTTTGGGTCATTTTTTATTGCACAGGAAAATCAGAAAATAGAAAAAACATGGCATTTTATTTTATTTAGCTAATAAAAACAGAAAACAAAAGGTTGGGACAGAAGGTAGTGCTTACTAAATTCATCAACTTCATACCTCTCAAAAATGATCCATTAATAAGGTTGATCAAGTCTTATTAACAACCACTTTCGATTAGCATGTAACCGAAGAACTTTCGTAAATCACTAAGTTACCTCAATGGGGATATGAATATCCCCAACAATAAGCATTTCATATTTCTTTTTAACAGTAGGTAGAGGTAGTTGAAAACTTCCAATAGTGATTGTCGGAGATTTTTCAATAACATTAATACCATTCACTTGGAATTGTTTCTTCGGAAAGTGCACCGTATGCTCATTACCATTAATATGAAAAGTGACCTTGCTTTTATTGCAATCAATGACAGCCCCTGCAGTATTCAAGAAGGTTCTACCAAGGATAATCGACATGTTGTCGTCCGCGGGCATCTCAAGTATAACAAAGTCAGTCAAAATAGTAACATTAGCAACAACAACGGGCATATCCTCACAAATACCGATAGGTATGGTAGTTGATTTGTAAGCCATTTGCAAAGATATTTCAGTAGGTGTGAGTTTATTCAAATCAAGTCTTTTATATAAAGAGAAAGGCATAACACTAACACCAGCTCCCAAATCACATAAAGCAGTTTTCACATAATTTCTTTTGATGGAGCAAGGTATAGTTGGTATTCCTGGATCTCCAAGCTTTTTAGGTACTCCATCTTTAAAAGTATAATTAGCAAGCATGGTGGACATTTCAGCTTCCGGTATTTTTCTCTTATTGGTGATGATGTCTTTCATGTACTTTGCATAAGGAGGCATTTTTAAGATATCAGTCAAGCGAGTACGCAAAAAGACTGGCCTCAGCATTTCAGCAAAGCGTTCAAATTCTTCATCATATTTCTTTTTAGTTGACTTAGGTGGAAAGGGCATAGGTTTTTGAACCCACGGTTCTCTTTCCTTACCGTGTTTTCTAGCAACAAAGTCTCTTTTATCATATCTTTTGTTCTTAGGTTGTGGGTTATCAAGATCAACTACTGGTTCTATCTCAACATCATTGTCTGGTCCTTTATTATTTGGTTGGGTATCTTCATGAACCTCATCATTATCTTTTTCATTATCAGAAGGTGAGTGTTCACTACCAGATTGAGTTTCAGCATTAGAGATAGAGACTTCATTATCATTATCAGGAGGTTTTTCTACTTCAGGTTCACTAGAGGCATGCAAAGTCCTATTGTTTTTCTTTTTCTTTTTCTTTTTAGGAGGACTACGTGCATCGGTGTCAACTCTTTGAGAGTCTTGTTCAATTCTTTTTGGGTGTCCCTCAGGATAAAGTGGTTCCTGAGTCATTCTACCTCCTCTAGTCATTACTCTAACAACATGATCATTGATATTATTATTCATTTCATCAAGCAGTTCTCTTTGAGATTTAGCAACTTGTTCTAGCTGAGTTTGAACCATAGAAGCATGCTTCCCTACACCTCTAACATCATTTGAGATTCTAAATAACAAGTCACTTAAGCGAGCAATCATATCAGAATTGTATTTCAATTGTTTCATAACATTTGCATTGAAGTGATCTTGTTTTCTAATATAGTTTTCAAACTCATAAAGGCATTGGCTAGGGTGCATATTGTGAGGATTATCATTATCATTGAATTTCATTAGAGAATTTACCTCTACCACCGTAGGTGGTGGTGGTGTATCAAGCCCATGTATTTCTTCAATAGGAGGTAAATCTTTAACATCCTCAGCTTTAATACCCTTTTCCTTCATAGATTTCTTTGCCTTTTGCATATCTTCAGGACTGAGATATAGGATACCCCTCTTCTTCAGAGTGGGTTTAGGCGGTGTTTCAGGAGGAGTCCAATCATCATAATTTTTCAATATGTTATTCAATAGTTCTTCGGCTCGTCCAATAGTTCGTTCCCTGAAAACACAACCAGCACAACTATCTAGGAAGTCCCTAGAAGCATCGGTTAGTCCATTATAGAAGATATCAAGTATTTCATTTTTCTTAAGAGGATGATCAGGCAAAGCATTAAGCAATTGGAGAAGCCTCCCCCAAGCTTGTGGGAGACTCTCTTCTTCAATTTGCGCAAAGTTAAATATTTCCTGTAAGGCAGCTTGTTTCTTATGAGCAGGAAAATATTTTTCAGAGAAGTAATAAATTATATCCTGGGGACTACGCACACAACCAGGAGCAAGAGTATTGTACCAAGCTTTAGCATCACCCTTTAATGAGAATGGAAATAATTTGAGAATATAGTAATAGCGAATTTTCTCATCATGAGCAAAAAGGGTGGCTATGTCGTTTAAAAGATGTGCCACAACAGTTTTAGTTTCATAACCATGGAAAGGATCAGATTCAACCAAAGTAATTAACTCTGGGTTGACAGAGAATTCATAATCCTTATCATCAATAAAGATAGGTGAAGTAGCAAACTTAGGATCATATTTCATTCTAGCATTCAGAGACTTTCTTTGTACTTGCATAACAATTTCTCTAGATCATCTCTATCCTTACAAGCAAGAATATCTCTAGTTGCCTCCTCACCCATAACATAGCCTTCCGGTACCTTTGGCAATTCATATCTAGGAGGGCTAGTTCTAGCAGGTGTTTCAAGATTTTCAGTTTCAAGCTCATCATCAATTTCAACAATATCATGGTGTCTTACTCTAGCAATTTGTTCATCAAGAAATTCACCTAGTGGCACATCATCATCAAGTAAGGTACTGGCATCATCATAAGCATTCATAGCAGAAGTAGCATCATCAATAACTTGCGACATATCAGAATTAATAGCATGTGGTGGTGTTGCAAGTCTACTTATAACAGAAGGTGAATATAAAGCGGAGCTGGATGGCAGTTCCTTACCTTCCCTCATCTTAGAGGGAAAAATCTTAGTCTTAGCATCCTTCAGATTCTTCATAGTGATAATTTGATAATAATCCCAAGTGACTCAACAAATATAGCTATGCTCCCCGGCAACGGCGCCAGAAAAAGGTCTTGATAACCCACAAGTATAGGGGATCGCAACAGTTTTTGAGGGTAGAGTATTCAAACCAAATTTATAGATTCGACACAAGGGGAGCCAAAGAATATTTGTAAGTATTAGCAGCTGAGTTGTCAATTCAACCACACCTGGAGATTAATTATCTGTAGCAAAGTGATCAGTAGCAAAGTAGTATGATAGTTTTGATAATAGTAGCAGCAGCAACAGTAACGGTAACAGTGATAGCAGTAGTTTCGTAGGAAGTGCAATAGTAACAGTAGCAGTAACTTAGCAAGATCAATATGTAGGAAAATCGTAGGCATTGGATCGGTAATTTGCTGGATGATATTCATCATGAGACAGTTATAACCTAGGGCGATACGGCACTAGCTCCTGTTCATAAATATAATGTAGGCATGTATTCCGTAAATAGTCATACGTGCTTATGGAAAGAACTTGCATGACATCTTTTGTCCTACCCTCCCGTGGCAGCGGGGTCCATATTGGAAACTAAGGGATATTAAGGCCTCCATAATTGAGAACCGGAACAAAGAATTAACACACGATGAATACAGGAACTCCTCAAACTACGGTCATCACCGGGAAGTGTCCCGACTATTGTCACTCTGCGGTTGCCGGATCATAACACGTAGTAGGTGACTATAACTTGCAAGATCGGATCTAGAACATAGATATAATGGTGATAACATAAACGGTTCAGATCTGAAATCATGGCACTCGGGCCCAAAGTGACAAGCATTAAGCATGGCAAAGTCATAGCAACATCAATCTCAGAACATAATGGACACTAGGGATCAAGCCCTAACAAAACTAACTCGATTACATGATGAATCTCATCCAACTCCTCACCGACCAGCGAGCCTACGAAGGAATTACTCACTCCCGGTGGGGAGCATCATAGAATTGGCGATGGAGAAGGGTTGGTGATGACGAAGATCGGAGATCCCCCTCTCCGGGGCCCCAAACGGACTCCAGATCTGGCCTCCCGATGAAGAATAGGAGGTGGCAGCGGCTCCGTCTCGCGGAACGCGATAATTCTTTCTCCCTGATTTTTTCTGGAAATATGTGATTTTATAGCGTCAGTTTCAGGGTCTGCGGGGCCACCAGGTGGGGACAACCCACCTGGGCGTGCCTGGAGGGGGTGGCACGCCCTGGTGGGTTGTGCCAACCCAGGTGTCCCCCTCCGGTGGTTCTTGGCTCCAGAAATTCTCTTTTATTGTATAAAAAATCCTCGCAAAGTTTTGTTCCATTCCGAGAACTTTTATTTCTGCACAAAAACAACACCATGGTAGTTCTGCTGAAAACAGCGTCAGTCCGGGTTAGTTTCATTCAAATCATGCAAATTAGAGTCCAAAACAAGAGGCAAAGCGTTAGGAAAAGTAGATACGACGGAGATGTATCAGTAGGCATTAGGATCAGATATGGCCTCCAGCGCAGTCAAACTATCAGACTCGATGATAAGCTTCATACAACCCAGTTTTGCTGCTAGGTAAAGACCACATCGAATAGCAAATAATTCAGCTGAACCTGCACTAGACACATGTGGTAGGACATGAGTTGCTGCCCCCAGAAATTTGCCGTGGTCATCTCATGCAACAGCTCCGCAAGCTCCTGTGAAGTTATCCTCATGAAATGATGCATCAACATTGATTTTTACAACTCCCGCACTTGGCTTCTTCCATACATGATCACTCCTACATATAGGATGGTTTGGTGAATGAGCACAAACAAAATTTGTGGCAAGTACTTGAATAGAAATAGCTGTTTGATCCGGTGTCTGTACTGTCTCCCTGCTTGTACGTTGCCTTCTTTGCCACCAAATGAAGCACATGGTCACCAGAATAAATTCGGTTGTTGGTATGGTATGTGTCAATGTGCGCAGCTGAATCAATATATCTAGGGTGATAGATCCGGATCGGTCCTACCGAACGGCTTGTTCAATCACCTCCGATAGTCCTAGAGCAGTCCACACTTCAGATGCACGGATACACGTAAACAGACAGTGCTGGATATCCTCTAGACCAGTTTTGCACAATGGGCATTGCGGGATCAAGGGTACATGTCTGCCTGCGAGAACACCATAACATGGTAATACCCCCTTTAATACTTTCCAGCAAAAATGTTTGATCTTCCCTGGAAGGCGAAGTTGCCATAATTCTTTCCAAACCGCATTCAACTGAGCACTCCCTGGGCTATTCAAGCTTGCATAATGATGTCCGAACTGATGATCGAACTCCACATGGTATGCCGAACGAACTAAGAAAGTTACAGATCTCGTATAATGCCACGCCACAAAATCTTCCATAGCTTCAACATGGAGGGAGATTTGAAGTATTCTGTGCACATCCACTGGTGAGAACACACTATGCAATAGTGCCTCATTCCACTGTCCCGTGTGGGGGTCGATTATATCTTCCACCTTTGTTAACACAATTCCTCCTCTAGGGGTAATAAGCTTCCTGGTTTCGCTGGAAGGGATCCAAGGGTCCTCCCAAATGTTAATCTGGGAACCAGTGCCCACTCGCCAGATGCATCCCCTTTTGAAAGTTTGTATCCCAGCAACAATACTTTGCCAAGTAAAAGATGAGCCTTTCTTTGGACCAGCTTTGAGAATATCGCCATTAGGATAATATTTTGCAGTCAGAACACGTGCACACAAAGAGTCATGATTTTGGAGAAGTCGCCAACACTGCTTTGCTAACATAGCAAGGTTAAAGCTGTGAAGGTCTCTAAACCCCATACTCTTGAACACATACATGGTTGCAGAAGAGCTCTTAGTATTGAAGTGTTGATATGACATGTGAATTTGTACTTCATAATAAAGGTGCAAAACCTAAGGAAAAAAAAATGATGGTAGTCGTTTGAAATTATCCTTGTGTTGCTACAGTTTCTACTCTAGTGAGGCCTACGTAAATTGCGCCGGTGGATAACTGGATATATATATACATATATATATATATATACATATATATATATATACACTCTCTTATAAAAAACCGAGTTGGTGATGATGGTGTGCCTGCCATCCTGCAATATAGACAGTCCGATCTATATCTGACGAATAGAAAGCAAACTATGACAATTTTGCAAAAATATACCTGCACCTCTCTCCACATTTGCATATATGGCCTTCCCACATTCATCCTTATCTCCCACAACCTCATTGTTGAGCAATTACAAAAGGAAGCCTCTGTAACAATCTGACATGGTGGCCACTGCTGGCGTCATCCATCCCCATGCCTCCGCTCAGTCCGACCACCTACCACCACCACGCCCCACTCGTCCTCACCTTATCTCTCCTCTTTCTCGTCTCCCCCACTCCACTCAGTCTGAGTTGTTGGGACACGGACGGCGCCGTCAACGTGCTTGCGGAGGTCAGAGTCGGAGAGGATATGCATCAACGGTGTATGTGCTGAGTTATGTAAACCTGGAGATGTCGTTAGTTTTTACACATGAGAGTACTCCCGCATGGGTCAATCACAACAGATTTTTTGTAAAATAAATGCATCTTCCTTTTCCGTGCAATGCACGGGTATTTTTTGAAAAGGAGGATTGGATATGCATATCTTGATTTGTGGCACTAAATAATGGCATTTATGTTGTTGACACATTTAATTGATTCATTAATTGATTTATATCCATATATCAGGTGCAATCCATCTCTATAAGTAGACACCTTTCGACCCCTTTTCTCCTCGCCCAACAACAAATAATTTCTCTTCCTTAGAATCGAAATCTGCTGAGTCTGTCCGCCATGGGTGCCAAGGTTGCAGCGATTGCCCTCTTCTTGCTCCTCCTAACCTTTGCTTATTGTGCGCCCTCTTTCCCCTAAAAACAATTCTTCACTACCCCTAATACGTCTACCACATTTACTAGTGCTAACTGTCTCAGCAGGGAAGAAGGATACGCCATGCGAAGGGCCTAGCAAGACCTACGAAGCTGCCTGCATCAACGACAGGTGCAAGGCAGCCTGGATCACCAAGGACTACAAGTCTGGATACTGCAGCCCTGGAAGGCTCAACACATGCCTCTGTACTAACAAGTGTCACGACCAAAGCCATCCGACCAAGAGGGTCTGACGACGTACGGAAGCCAGCAGGTTGGTGTAAGTAGTGTGTATGTGCTTTAATTTAGCACAAAAATCCACCTCTCTGGTAATGTATTGTAAACAATAATAATGGAATGGGTTCGCAAAAAATATACGGAATGATTGCTCATATATCTCTGGCCACTGTAAAATTGCTAGAAACTCAGGTGAAAAAACAATACGGCGAATACCATATATATATGGTAAATGTCTTTGGTTGTAACCTTAGTCATGTTACATCATCATGATCCATTGATCCTTGAGCGCGAGTCAAATTACGTCATCAACCATCTGAGCCTTCCACAGCACCGAAAACACAACGACATGACTGGGCGCCATCACAGCACGACATAGGGAAGCCTCACCTGGTAAATTGTCTTCCAAAGAGGAAGCTATGGACTCACAAGTACTCCTTCCGTCTCATAATGTAACACGTTTTTTCGACACTACACTAGTGTCAAAAGATGTCTTACGCTATGGGACGGACAGGGTATTTTTCTTCGGTATGCTTCTTATCTGAGATGTGCTCACAATTTTTTTCCTATTCACTACGCATCTTATGTGACATGTGAACTCACAAGTAATTTATTCAGTGTGCTTATGTGAAATGTGAACTCACACTTTCAATGAGCTGCGAACTCAAAATCTTTCATGGGAATTCCTTCTTGAAGTTTTGAGAAATAGAGGCTTTGGGAGGAGGTGGTGTTCTTGGATCTGTGGTCTTCTCAGTTCTGCGTCATCCTCAGTGCTAATCAATGGAGAGATGTCGGCATCCTTTGCTCTCGGTCAAGGGGTGAGGCAAGGGGATCCGTTATCACCTGCCCTCTTCATCTTGGCCATGGACACTTTGCATGCCATGTTGCTCTGGGCTACACAACAGAACCTTCTCTCGCCCCTCGGTTTTGACAGCAGCATGCCCAGGGCATCTATTTTTGTTGATGATGCAGTCCTCTTCTTTAAGCCGACTACTATGGACCTCCAGGTGATAGCTGGCATTCTGGATCTGTTTGGTAAAGCTTCGGGCCTTCGGATTAACCTCCAAAAGAGCACCATAACCTGTATCCGCTGCAATGACAAGGTGGAGAACACAGTGGCAGAGCACTTTCAGTGCCAAAGGCAACCGTTTCCTTTCAAGTATTTGGGAATTCCCCTTTCGATCTATCGGCTGAAGAGGAATGATATTTGGCCCCTAGTTGATAAATACTCTAGCAAGATGAAAGGTTGGAAGCCGAAGATGTTGGCTGTTGCTGGGCGTTTGACTCTAACAAGCTCAGTTCTCATGGCTCTTCCCATCCACTTCATGTCAGTACTCCCACTGCCTTTGTGGGCGATTAAGATTATTGAGAGGAGATGCCGAGGTTTTGTCTGGAAAGGCGAGGATGACATCAACGGGGGCCATTGTTTACTGCCTTGGACACGGGTTTGTAGGCCCAAGGAGTTGGGTGGCCTCGGTTTGCCTAACCTCAGATTTTTTGGGCTGGCATTGCAATGCCGATGGCCTTGGCTCAGATGGGCGACAGAGGAAAGGCCCTGGCACAGCTTGTCGGACACCACGGAGAAGGAAGTAGCGGCAATGTTTAATGCGGCATGTTCTGTTTCGCTGGGCAACGACGAGTCTGCGCATTTCTGGACAGACAACTGGTTGCCTGTAGGACGCTCGATCGCCGAGGTCGCTCCTGCCCTCTTCTCTTTCATGCGCGACTCAGGTTGGTCTGTCAAGGAGGCGCTGCATAATCATGCCTGGATCCAAGAAATAAGGGGAGGACTCTCGGTTCAGGCGCTTGCTCATTACCTCGAAATCTGGGACATCTCGCAGGCCACTGTACTGACACCTGAGGCCACTGATCGTTTGATTTGCAGGCTGACGGATAACCAATGCTTTTCTGTTAGCAGTGCATACCGGATGTTCTTCATGGTTGGTATTCGTTTTCTGCGCTACAAACCAATTTGGAAGTCAAAGGCATCGCCTCGCTGTCGGTTCTTCATGTGGCTCGTCGTGCATAGGCACTGTCTCACGGCAGACAATCTGCTGCGGCGAGGTTGGCCGTCCAACACAACATGCCCCCTTTGCTTGGCGGAACCGGAGGACTACACGCATCTTTTTGTGCATTGCAGATATACGCAACACCTATGGAGCATCTTCAGGCAATGGACGGGAGAACACTTCTCCATTCCTGACGACACTTGCAATACCACGGAGGAATGCTGGCTGTCAGCAAGAAAAGAAATCCCCAAGAAGGACAGGCGTAATTTCGACACCATTGCTATCCTGGTGCATTGGAGGATCTGGAAGGAGCGGAATGCAAGGATTTTTCAGCACATTGCCAGCAGCGCCAACAAAGTCCTTGATCTGATCCGTGAGGATATTGCTGTGTGGAGGGCAGCTGGGTGTGTCGTAGACCTCGCTGCTTGAGGCTGTCTTTTGTTTTTATGCCCTCTGGGTTGGAGTGGCTGTTTTGTCTTTTGGAGTGAGCCATCGGCTCTAGATCGCCTAGACTGTTGGCGGTTTGGTTGTACCCTCTCTTCTATCTAATAAAGATTAGCCTATGGCCCTTCGATCGACAAAATGTTTCAGTGAGGTATTATTTGGTGGTGTACTCGTTGTATTCACATGGATTTAATTTTTGGAAATGTCTGGAGCCTCTTGTCAGTTCATCAACCTACATGTGTAGTTGAGCAACACTCCTTACAACTTTACGTCATGATCTTCTATGGCATGGATGCTATCAAGTTTTGGTTTGATCAATTATTTGTGAGCAATTATGGTCATTTGACTCTGTATGTTGAGCTTGCCCTTGTTGAATTATTGATCTGCCAACATGAGTTCACAAAAAGTGTAATAGCTTGTACCAAATGAATGAAAACAATTATTCAAAATTACATAATTTCATTCCTCCATGCAAAAATAACAAGTTCTCATGCTCCCTCTAGTGATACAAATTTGGTACTGTAGATAGGGATAAAAATGGAGTGGAAACTTTCTGCTTTATCGGAAGAAAAATGAAAACAGAGAGGAAATACGAAACGGAAACGGAAATTTGCAAAATGGAGTGGAAATGGATTTTTTATACAGAAACGGAAACAAAAACGGAACTGTGTTTTTCGGTGGAACAAACGTGGAAATGAAACTTTCTGTTTTCGTGAATATGAAATTTCTGTTTTTACTATAGGCTTATGGCTGCTTTGTAGCCCAACCACCAAACAACACACAATGACATAATAAGCAAAATGGATCATTTGAATCCCAACTTCTATTACCACACCTGTACTCAACTAGACCCTGTACGCAATTGTCCAAACATTGTTGCAATACTATGCTAAGTTGCGAAAATCCGCATCTGAGCCCGGGCTCAGATGCTCCCGCTCAGAAAAAAAATCAAAACAAATACTAGAAAAATTCAAAAAAATCCAATTTTTTTGTGTGGTAGATAATTTGATGCGTGAGGTCCGCTCCAAATTTTAACTCATTTGGATATCTGAGAAGCTCTCGGCAAAAAAGACAAATCGGGTCAAAACAGTTCTTGAACAATAAACTTTTTTACAGACCCCGATTTTGTCTTTTTTGCAGAGAGCTGCTCAAATGTCCAAACGAGTTGAAATTTGCAGCGAACCTCAAGCAACAAATTATCTACCACACAAAATATATTTGGATTTTTCTGAATTTTTCTAGTATTTGTGTTGATTTTTTTCGTCGGTGCGGGTGCAGCTAAGCCCGGGAGCCAAATTGGCCTTCTCGTAGTGCTAATATAATCATATTATTTCCTAGCCATGTTACCAATTCATTAAATTTGTTTGATTTTTTTGTGCATTTCTCTATGATTAGGGGGGTTTTTAAGTTCTGACCAATGCCCACTTCTGTTTTCGTGTCTGCCCTGTATTTCCTCCATGTCTGTTTCCGATAGCATTTGTTTCCGTTTTCATTTCCGGGGTTTCTGTACTTGTTTCCGCTTCTGAAAAAAATATGAAAACAAATATGGTAGCACTCAGTTTCGTCCATTTCCACTCCATTTTCATCCCTAACTGTAGATGTTGATATAATTTGTAACACCCCTATGTAACCTAGCACTGTGACACTCTGCTAATAATGCCAAGTCACCTTCGTTTGCAGTGTTTAGATACATTGGTTAAAGATTCAAATCAAATTTCTCTCTGAAAATCATTTCAAATTCAATGTGCAAAATAAAGTTGTTCAAAAGTTGCTGCAAAAATGTTCATTAAATAGCACATAATTCAAAAGCAATTATGAAAATAACATCAACATTTATTGAATTCCAAACCTGGCCCTAGCAATCAAAACAGTAACCAAAACAGCCCTATTAAATCCAATTTCATTTTTGAAAATACCAAATGGATTCAAAGACTCTCCAAACTTTTTGAGGCAGTGCCAGCCATTGCCTAGTAACTGATTTGGCAAGTCACATATTTTACAAAAGACAAATGGACTTAAAAATAAAATGAAACAAAAAAGAATAAACGAAAACAGAAAACAAAATAGAAAAGGCCACTGTGCACTGGTCTAAGTGCAAAGTGCCAGAACCCCAGCCCACCAGGCCCATCTTCCTCTCTCTCCTTCGTCGTGTCGCCACCACCGTGGCTGCGCGCGTGCGCGTCGGTCGAACGGCGACGGCCACCGACGCCACCGACGCGAGGGGATAAGAACGCGGCCTCCACCACTCCCCCTTGACGCTCTCCATCATCTCCCCCTCTCCTCACATGCTCGTGCACCCTCTCTCTATCTGCTCGCGATTGACCGAGCACAAGCATCGCCGCAGTTTGTCACCGCCGCGGCGACCGTCGTCCTCGTTCCGCTCCGGCGTGTTAGGCGGCTCCGCCGGGTTCGTCCACGTCTCCTGCGCCACCACATCGAGCTCGGGGAGCCCTACCCCGACCGCATTGAGCTTCCCCCTTCCTCTGCATCTCCGACGCAACTCCGGCGAGCTCGAGCCATCTGCAGCTACTAAACCACTTGCCACGCCTCCTTGAGCCTACACGGTGAGCCTCGCCTCTTCCCCCTCCGTCTTCCCGCCATTTCCGCAAACGTAGCCGTTGTTTCCATCTTGCCCGAGCTCGCCGCCGCACGAGCTCGTCGCCAGCATCATTCCGGTGACCCCACGGCCGCGTGGTGTTGTCCAACGAGTTCGCCTGCTCCCGTAGATCACTCCTGAACCTCTCGCTCTAGCCGTAGCGCACGGCATCGCCGTTTCCATCGCCACCCGAAAGGCTCCGCCGCTGACCTTGTCACCGGCAGCGATTCCGGCCTCCCCAGGACGAACCACCCCCACCGTTTGACGCGGTTCGGTGTGGCCGCTCGAAAGAACCCACCCGCGCGCGTTTTGGCCCCCTGTAGCCAATTTCTGATCGACTCCGGCGAAGATCCGCCGCGGTAGAGGTCGCCGGTGCAACTCCGTCGCCGTGCTGACCTGGCATGGGTGTGGGGCCCGCCCACGGTCACTGCCAGCGGGCCCCTGGCCCCAGTTGACCGTGGTCAACTGTGCTGACTGGGCGGCCCCAGTCACTGACAAGCGGGCCCCACCGCACATTTAGTTTAATTAAAATGTTTTAATAATTAAAACTATTTAGTTTATCTATTTAGTCTATGACAGGTGGGGCCTACCTGCTAAATAACTCAGTTTAGTTAAAATAATTCCCTGTTAAAGCCACTGTCACTGACATGTGGGTCCCACTGGACCCATAGGTCAGGTTTGACCCTGGTCAACCGACTAGTTGACTGCTGATGTCAGCATTGCATCATGCTGACATCATATTTCCTTTTCTGTTAAATTAGATAATTCTAGAAAATGATTTAAATCTTTAAAAATTCATAACTTTTAAACTGTAGCTCCGATCGAAAAACTTTGTACATGAAAGTTGATCAGAACGACGAGACGAATCTAATCGTGTCGTCTGTTTCGATGCGGGAATCCCCTACGTAGAAGAACCCGTAACTTTTAGCCTGATTCCGGTATATGAATAATGCATATTCACCGGTTAATAAATCCCACCTTAATCCTAAAATAACTAAAACGACCTAGATGCATCTTTAGGCAACCCTGCACTGCATCCTAGTTATAGCATACTCTGTGTTGCATTACTGCTGTGTATTTATTTGTTTCCTCCCCCTCTTCTCTCTCGGTAGACCCCGACGGTGATGTAGCTCCCGAGACCGACGCAGCTCCGGAGGTCGACTACGCCCCTGACGATCAGACCCTTGCCGCCGAGCTTCCAGGCAAGCACCCCCTTTTGAGCATTCCGATATCGCCCACTCTCTTCTCTCTTATGCTTGCATTAGAAGTTACTGCTGCTGCTGTTATCCTATTTCTGCTGCATAGCCTGTTTATTGTAACCTGCTATTGTTACCTACCTGCTTATCCTAAGCTGTGTAGTATAGGTTGGGTAGAGACCCAGCAGAGACCCCACTTTATCCCGACTGCCCCGCTGGATCATCAGAAGACCTGATCGCCCTCCTGACCAGACTGGGTTACCGCTGGTACCCCGAGTACATGGTCTACGAGGTTTACCGCGAGTTCAACCAGGAGTAGTACTATGCTGATGTTCGTATTTATGATCAGCATGATGACTCAGACACTGAGCTGTACCTTTTCCACGGTATCGGCGTGATGATTGAGATGGCAGTCCATGATGCCGCCTATTCTGCTGTCGCACGTCTCCGAGGAGAGCTCAGCGCTAGCTTGGATGCTTCTGAGTTTCCATACATTCCGTATGCCCCTGCTGGAGATGCTACTGGATACTACACAGCTATCTGTGCCGCGTACAAGCCTCGTCGCTACGATCCGTGAGTTCTGATTCAGTGTACTCAGGCTCTGGATCGCACTGTTCAGGCTCTTGCCGTCGAGTTGTTTGCCACTCGAGCACGCCTCTACGATGCTATGACGCAATTGCTACCAGCTGTTCATGCAGGGATACATCCGGAGCACATCCTTTACCCGCGCAGGACCGAGATGCCACCAGGGATCGATTGGCCTGCTGTGGGAGGTCACACACCTGCACGAGGACCTCTTCTTTCAGCTCGAGACCGGGTTCTGCATCAGAGTGCACATGGAGCGCAGGATCCTTCCACGACGAACATTCATCGTCCGCACTTGCAGCTACCCCGTTTCAGTGGTTTTCTCCGACGTTGATGTAGCCTTTGCTATGTCCCGTTGTGTACTTCCTTACCGTGTGCCTGCGTGCCGCCTAGCATGTCTAGCTTTTGAATTTGCGCTGTTATGATGTCCGATTGTAACCGACTCTGTATGGATCTATATGTCTTAAATGACTACTGTTCAGCATCTGTTGCACTACTTAAATTCCATTGTGTTACATCATGTTTGTTGCTAAACACTCGCAATGGCTTCTGCTAAACTACCCCTGTTGAATTTAGCAGGATGGGTGATAACAATCCACCACCGCTGCCACCGCCTGACTATATGGCTGCTATGATGCAACAATTTGAACTCAACCGTCAGTTCATGATGGGGATTATGGATCAATTCCCCCGTCCCAATGCCAACCAGCAGCCAGCTTCAATCACGCTACCAGAGTTTGTGCGTCTCAACCCATCGGTATTCCGCAACACAGTTAATCCGCTGGATGCCGATGACTGGCTGCGTGACATCTTCTATGATATGGAGTCAGCTGATGTTCCCCCTGTCAGCTATGTCACCTTCGCGACATACTTCCTGAAGGGACCCGCAGCACAATGGTGGGCAACTCACAGACAGACCTTACCTCCTGGAACTATCATCACCTGGGTGGAATTCAAGGCTGCTTTTCGTGCCCGGTATATTCCTCAAGGGGTTATAGATCGGAAGAAGGCCGAGTTCTGCAGCCTTGTTCAAGGCAACAAGACTGTAGAAGTCTATCAGCGAGAGTTCCTTGATTTGTCTCGCTATGCTAAAGAAGACATCCCCACTGATGCTCGTAGGCAGGAGAAGTTCCGTGAAGGGCTACACCATGACATTCAACTAGCCCTACTCGTCCAAGACTTTCCTGACTTCGCCACCTTGGTGAATAAGGCTATTATGGTCGAGACTGGTCTGAAGAAGCACAAGGAAGCGACCAGACGCACCCGTGAAGCGGGCTCATCTTCGGGCTCGTCTTCGCAGAAGTGCTGCATGTGGATTCCACAAAGCATGTATCGTCCCACAGCTCCAATGTACATACCTGCTTATGCTGCACCTCGTCTGCCTCCTCCACCACCGAGGCAGCTTCTTCGAGCTCCACCACCTCGAGCTCCTGCACCACGTCCAAACAGTGGACTCTGCTTCAAGTGTGGCCAGCCAGGTCACCGTGCCAGAGACTGTTCTCAGAGTCAGAATCAGCTAGTGCCTCTTCCTGTTGGCCGTGGTAAAGGCCGTGGAATTCCTCAGCAGCATAACAACAATGTCAGACCTTCTTATGGTCATGGATAGAACTATCATGTCAACATGGCTGAAGCTCAGGATCAACCTGAAACTGTGATGGGTACACTTCTTGTTAATTCAGTACTAGCATCTGTTTTATTTGATTCAGGAGCATCGCATTCATTCATGTCAGAACATTTTGCACTCTTGCATGACGTTAAATGTGAAACGCTACACCATCCGTTAGTAGTAAACACTCCCGCGGGTCGGTGCCAAGCCACCATATTCAGCCCCGAAGTCACTGTTGTGATTGAAGAGAGGAATTTTCAGGCCTTCCCTCTAATTCTGAATAATTCCAACATTGACCTTATACTGGGAATGGATTGGTTGAAGGCTCACTATGCCTCAATCAATTGTGCCACTAAAGTTGTACACCTCCTACATCCATCAAATGAGTTAGTGAATTACTGTGCTCATATCACTCAGAATGCCGAGGCCCAAATTTATGCCTTGAATGCGTTGAACGCTTCTCTGCTTGAGGGGATCGAAAACATTCCAGTCGTCTGTGACTTCCAGGATGTTTTTCCAGAAGAACTTCCAGGAATACCCCCTGCTAGAGCTGTCGAGTTCGTCATCGACTTGAAGCCTGGCACCACTCCTATCGCGAAGCGTCCTTACAAGATGCCTCCGCATCACCTTCTCGAGCTTAAGGAAGAAATCGACAAGTCACTTAAAAAGGGCTTCATTCGCCCTAGTTCCTCTGCCTGGGGAGCACCTTCTCTGTTTGTCAAAAAGAAAGATGGTACGATAGGTTGGTCCAAGATTACCGTCCTATCAACCAGGCAACCATTCAGAATAAATATCCGCTTCCTCGGATCAATGATTTATATGATCAACTTGCTGGATCTTCGGTGTTCTCTAAACTCGACTTGAGGTTGGGTTATCACCAGATCCGTGTCCGCGAAGAGGATATTCCGAAGACCGCCTTTGTTACTCGTTATGGATCCTATGAGTACACGGTCATGTCGTTTGGTTTAACAAATGCTCCAGCTACGTTCTCCCGCCTGATGAATTATATCTTCATGGATTACCTCGACAAGTTCGTCGTGGTTTATCTGGATGATATTCTACTATATTCAAAGAATAAGGAAGAACATGCCGAACATCTTCGCCTTGTTCTAGAAAGGCTTCGAGAACACAAGTTGTATGCCATGTACTCCAAATGCGAATTCTGGCTTTCTGAAGTGACCTACCTTGGACATGTGATTTCCAAAGGCGGTATCGCCGTTAACCCGGAGCGTGTTCAGGCTATCCTTGACTGGACTCCCCCGAAGAACGCCAAGCAAGTCAGAAGTTTTCTCGGCCTTGCAAGTTATTGCCGTTGATTCATCGAGAATTTTGCCAAGATTGCCAAGCCCCTGACTAATCTGCTCCACAAAGGCGTTAAGTTTGAGTGGACAGACAAATGTCAGGAGAGTTTCCAGACCCTCAAGGACAAGCTTACGTCTGCTCCAGTGCTTGCTCCTCCGGATTCTCGCAAGGACTTTGTGATATACTGCGACGCTTCTCGTCAAGGATTAGGCTGTGTCCTAATGCAAGAACGAAAGGTAATTGCATATGCCTCGCGACAATTGCGTCCGCATGAAGAAAACTATCCAGTGCATGATCTCAAACTTGCTGCTGTAATCTATGCTTTGAAGCAGTGGCGACATTACCTTCTTGGTAACTGGTGTGAGATATATACCGACCACCAGAGTCTGAAGTATTTGTTTACTCAACCCGATCTTAATCTCCGTCAGCAGCGATGGTTAGAAACAATCATGGACTATGACTGTGGTATTTCTTATACCCCTGGCAAGGCTAATGTGATGGTTGATGCCTTGAGCCGCATGTCCTATTGCAACAACCTCATGGTTAAGCAAGCTCAGCCCCAGCTATATGAAGAATTGCGCAAGCTGAACCTCTGTATCGTTCCGCAGGGTTCTCTTAATAACCTTGTGGTACAGCAAGATCTTGAGAAAGCTGTAAAGATTGCGCAAGCCAAAGATGCTGAAGTAGATCTGATGAAGAAAGAGCTTCACCTCGAGAAGTACAGGGATTTCTCAATTGCTGAAGACGGAACCTTGTATTTCAGAGATAGAATTGTCGTTCCTCGTTTCGAGCTTATGACTGACAAGATCATTAAGGAGGCTCATGATACGCCGCTGTCTATCCATCCGGGTAGCACCAAGATGTATTGCGATCTTCGACAGAGGTACTGGTGGTCCAGAATGAAGCAGGACATTGCTCGATATGTTGCTGAATGTGACATTTGCCGTCGCGTGAAAGCAGAACATCACAAGCCTGCTGGAATTCTTCAACCACTTCCTATTCCTTTATGGAAATGGGATAAGGTTCAAATGGATTTCATAACTAGCCTTCCCAAGTCTCAGAAGGGTCACGATGCTATTCTTGTCGTCGTCGACCAACTTTCCAAAGTTGCACATTTTCTGCCTGTCAAGGAGACTATCACTGCTAGCCAGTTAGCAGAATTGTATATCTCCAGAATCGTTTCACTCCACGGTATTCCGAAGGAGATCAGCTCGGACCGTGGCGGTCTTTTCACCTCCAAGTTCTGGGAAAGTTTTCAAGAAGCTATGGCAACTCACATTACCTAGAGTTCAACATATCATCCACAATCCCAAGGACAAGTTGAGTGAGTTAATCAAGTGCTAGAAGATATGCTTCAGGCTTGTGTTATATCATTCGGTAAGAAGTGGGAAGAATCTCTCCCGTTTGCCGAATTCTCTTATAATAATAGCTATCAAGCCCGCTTGAAAATGGCCCCTTTCGAAGTGCTTTACGGACGTAAGTGTCGAACCCTTCTGAATTGGTCAGAAACTGGGGAACGACCACTCGTGGGACCAGACATTATCCAACATGCCGAAGAACAAGTCCGCATTGTCCGAGAAAATCTCAAGGCGGCTCAGGACCGCCAGAAGAGCAACTATGATCGCAAACGATGGGGCTTGACCTATCAACCAGGTGATCAAGCTTATCTTTGAGTCACTCCTATGAAGGGCACCCATCGTTTTGGAATCAAGGGCAAGCTAGCTCCATGCTACATCGGCCCCTTTCGCATTCTTGCCAGACGTGGACAGGTGGCATATAAATTGGAGTTGCCACCGCAATTCTCTCATATCCACGACGTCTTCCATGTATCGCAACTTCGTAAATGCCTCAAGGAATCTCCGCACCGCGCAGTGGATCATGAGATGCTCGATTTGCAAGATGACCTATCTTATAATGAGCATCCGATCCGCATTCTTGATGAAGCTGAACGTCGAACTCGTCGGAAGACGACCAAGTTCCTTAAAGTGCAGTGGTCGAATCACACTGAAGATGAAGCCACTTGGGAACACGAGGATCATCTTCGGAAAGAATATCCTGACCTCTTTCCTTCTACCTCCTAAATTCTCGGGACGAGAATTTCTTTTAGAGGAGGATAATTTGTAACACCCCTATGTAACCTAGTACCGTGACACTCTGCTAATAATGCCAAGTCACCTTCATTTGCAGTGTTTAGATACATTGGTTAAAGATTCAAATCAAATTTCTCTCTGAAAATAATTTCAAATTCAATGTGCAAAATAAAGTTGTTCAAAAGTTGCTGCAAAAATGTTCATTAAATAGCACATAATTCAAAAGCAATTACGAAAATAACATCAACATTTATTGAATTCCAAACCTGGCCCTAGCATTCAAAACAGTAACCAAAACCGCCCTATTAAATCCAATTTCATTTTTGAAAATACCAAATGGATTCAAAGACTCTCCAAACTTTTTGAGGCATGCCAGCCATTGCCTAGTAACTGATTTGGCAAGTCACATATTTTACAAAAGTCAAATGGACTTAAAAATAAAATGAAACAGAAAAGAATAAACGAAAACAGAAAACAAATAGAAAAGGCCACTGTGCACTGGTCTAAGTGCACAGTGCCAGAACCCCAGCCCACCAGGCCCATCTTCCTCTCTCTCCTTCGTCGTGTCGCCACTGCCGTGGCTGCGCGCGCGCGCGCCGGTCGAACGGCGACACGGCGACGGCCACCGACGCCACCGACGCGAGGGGATAAGAACGCGGCCTCCACCACTCCCCCTGGACGCTCTCCGTCACTCTCCCCCTCTCCTCCCATGCTCGTGCACCCTCTCTCTCTCTGCTCATGATTGACCGAGTGCAAGCATCGCTGCAGTTTGTCACCGCCGCGGTGACCGCCGTCCTTGTTCCGCTCCGGCGTGTCAGGCGGCTCCACCGGGTTCGTCCACGTCTCCTGCGCCACCACATCGAGCTCGGGGAGCCCTACCCCGACCGCATCGAGCTTCCCCCCTTCCTCTGCATCTCCGACGCAACTCCGGCGAGCTCGAGCCATCTGCAGCTACTAAACCACTCGCCGGGCCTCCTTGAGCCTACACGGTGAGCCTCGCCTCTTCCCCCTCCGTCTTCCCGCCGTTTCCGCAAATGTAGCCATCGTTTCCATCGCGCCCGAGCTCGCCGCCACATGAGCTCATCGCCGCCATCATTCCGGTGACCCCACGGCCGCGTGGTGTTGTCCAACGAGTTCGCTTGCTCCCGTAGATCACTCCTGCACCTCTCGCTCTAGCCGTAGCGCACGGCATCGCCGTTTCCATCTCCACCCGAAAGGCTCTGCCACTGACCTCGTCGCCGGTAGCGATTCCGGCCTCCCCGGGAACAACCACCCCCACCGTTCGACGCGGTTCGGTGTGGCCGCTCGAAAGAACCCACCCGCGCGCGTTTTGGCCCCCTATAGCCGATTTCCGATCGACTCCGGCGAAGATCCGCCGCAGAAGAGGTCGCCGGCGCAACTCCGGCGCCGTGCTGACCTGGCATGGGTGTGGGGCCCGCCCACGGTCATTGCCAGCGGGCCCCTGGCCCCAGTTGACCACGTTGACCGTGGTCAACTGTGTTGACTGGGTGGCTCCAGTCACTGACAAGCGGGCCCCACCGCACATTTAGTTTAATTAAAACATTTTAATAATAAAAACTAATTAGTTTAGCTAATTAGTCTATGACAGGTGGGGCCTACCTGCTAAATAACTCAGTTTAGTTAAAATAATTCCCTATTAAAGCCACTGTCACTGACATGTGGGTCCCACTGGACCCACAGGTCAGGTTTGACCCTGGTCAACCAACCAGTTGACTGCTGATGTCAGCATTGCATCATGCTGACATCATATTTCCTTTTCTGTTAAATTAGATAATTCCAGAAAATGATTTAAATCTTTGAAAATTCATAACTTTTAAACCGTAGCTCCGATCGAAAAACTTTGTACATGAAAGTTGATCAGAACGACGAGCCGAATCCAATCGTGTTGTCTATTTTGATGCCAAAATCCCCTACGTAGAAGAACCCATAACTTTTAGCCCGATTCTGGTATATGAATAATGCATATTCACCGGTTAATAAATCCCACCTTAATCCTAAAATAACTAAAACGACCTAGATGCATCTTTAGGCAACCCTGCACTGCATCCTAGTCATAGCATACTCTGTGTTGCATTACTGCTGTGTATTTATTTGTTTCCTCCCCCTCTTCTCTCGCGGTAGAACCCGACGTCGATGTAGCTCCCAAGACCGACGCAGCTCCGGAGGTCGACTACGCCCCTGACGAACAGACCCTTGCCGCGGAGCTTCCAGGCAAGCACCCCCTTTTGAGCATTCCGATATCGCCCATTCCGATAAATTGTGTAGTATAGGTTGGGTAGAGACCCAGCAGAGACCCCACTTTATCCCGACTGCCCCGCTAGATCATCAGAAGACCCGATCAACGGGATCGAAGACCGGGCCCCGGCACCGCACATCACTTCCCCTTAGTTGCTCGACACTTCTGGGTTACTATCGAGTGCCGAGGGTGATACCTCGTTAGCACTTCTGATGATAACCTTGTAGGTTAGTTAATTGGACGTGGTCAGCGAGGGTGATTCCTCCTACACCACCCCCGATAACGACACCGTCGCGCAACTCGTCAAGAGTGGACCTCGAGGGTGATTCCTCCTTCGTTCACCTTTATGTTTACATCAGGTGGGAATCCAACGAGGGTGATGCCTCGGATTCCTTCTTGATATGGTAGCCACACGGATGCCTTTACATTACTGTTGATACTGTTTAATCTGGATAAAGACGGGTCGTCCCTGAGGGGTACCCGCACGAGTTTATGATGAGAGTGATATGGAGTCGGCTTGACCTGGATGGTGCCCGTGAGATATCTACGAGGCGTGGCCGGGCATTCCTAGACCTTGCCGCAAGTCCTCGAGATGGGGTCACATCTTTCGTGAGTCTCTGCTCGTTACCGCACTACCAACACACTAACGGTTTGGATATTTGATCCGAGGGGCCTCTGGCCTGATAGCACTAACCATCACGTGGGCATAGTATGGGCGTTCTGTGTCGTATACTTCAGCCGAAGCTTAATAGACGTCAGCAACTGAGCGGCACACGCTGGGTTGGACTGGTAACACAACCGCGCTTGTATTAAGGGGTTGCTAGGTCTGCTCACCGGCGGTGTACGCAACATGCAGGAGCGTCCGGGGCGATGGCCCAAGATCCCTGGGGGCATAGGTTAGTCCGGCGTGCTGACCTCTCTGTTAAGTATTTGGTCGGGTTGCGGTGTATCGTTTGGCCAAGGCCAGGCATGACCCAGAAAAGTGTGTCCAGCCGGAGTTAAGCGAGCGTGGTGGGTAAGTTGGTGCACCCCTGCAGGGAAGAACTAATCTATCGATAGCCTATCCTATGGTAACGGACACTCAGAGTTGTATCCCGATCGATACAACTAGAACTGGTGACTTAAGATGATAACTGGATAGTATGGCTCTGGGATTGCTTTCTCGCAGGGAGTCGAGGAAGAATCTCTAGGCGAGGTTGATGACATTACTACTACTTTACATTATGTTAATCTGCACTCTTCTAATGCTGCAAGCCCGATGAAGATGCTTGAAGATGCTAGTCTTTGATAGGACTAGGCTCTCCCCTCTATGCTGGCATTTCTACAGCCCAGTCCACATATACAGCCTCCCTTTGATAATGTTGCATATGTAGTGTAGATCCTTGCTTGCTGAGTACTTCGGATGAGTACTCACGTTTGCTTTGCTTTCTTTTTCTCCCCTTATCCATTTGTCGCAACCAGACGACGGAGCCCCGGAGCCAGCTGCCCCCGCCGACGGCTACTACTACTACTACCCTCCTGGTGAGTACTACTACGAGGAGCCGACCGATGACCAGGAGTAGGTTCGGAGGGTCCTAGGCAGGAGGCCTATGCCTTTCGATCGTAGTATTTTATTTTACCCCGCCTTCTTAAAAAGCCTATCTGTAACTCTGTTATATCTGTACGCTGATATCTGATGCTTCCGCTGACACTTGTATGCCATCGAGCTATGTATTCGAGCCCTCGAGGCCCTGGCTTGTAATATAAAGCTTGTATGACTTTATTCATGTTTTAGAGTTGTGTTGTGATATCTGCAAGTGAGTCCTTAGGCTTGATCGTGTGCATTTGCGTGTATGGTTAGTGCATGATTAAGCCGGGGTCGTCACATATTCTACTAAAAACCTGGTAAAAAATGCACATGTTTGACTTTTATCGGATCGGATTCAGGCGGATAATTCTTATATTGTATCCTATTTGATATTTATTTTCGAGTTCGAAAGTGGAACGGATGTGGATTCGAATATCAGATTATGTGAATTTTAATACCGATTATGCGGATTCGGACATGGTACAGTAACAGACTGATGTTGGATCGAAAACGATCATTTACCATATTCATATACGAGTATTATATAAGTGCTTTAAACTAAAATTATACATAAACAATGAGCAAATATTAATATGTATACACTTTTAAAATACATAAACACTACATGCTACTAAAATGTGCCAAATAAATTACTAATAAGCATATGTCTTGTCTCATAAGCAAAGATAGCATTCACGTATTGCTAGTTAATACTTAAAATTTCACTCATAAATTGGATTCGGAATTTAAAAGGTCTGATTATCCGGCTAGAGAAAGCGGATTATCCTAATGTGTTGTATATCTGTAATACCATATCCTATACAGTATCCTATCAACGTACTCGGATTCAGATCTGCTTGTTGTGGGATATCAAAAATCTCTTACCACATCCTAAAAAGCAGATTCGGAAACGGTTTCAAACGGAAGTCCTAAACACTTTCACCCTTAATAACTGCACATTGCCATTAGCTTCAGGCACGTCTTGTTCGGCTAGTCCACGAGCAGGGAACGGGAGGCGCTGCCAGCGACGAGCGAGCACACGGATGGTGCAAGAGGCGACATAGAGCGGGCGGAGACTGCCAGTGGTGGCGGCGACAGTGACCTCGAGCGGTCAGCACTAGCGGCTTGTAGGTGAGCACCGTGACTAGCGAGCGGACGGGGCGAGTAAGAGCATCTCCAGCCGTTGGCCCCCAGGGGGCTTAAAAATCGCCGCCTGGGGGCGAGCCGGCGCTAAAATCGGCTCTGGGGGCGATTCGGTTCCCAGCCGCCGCCCCCAGGTCGCCCCCAGGCGCCGATATCGGCCCATTTTCGGCGCTGATGTGTCCGCTTTTCAGCCCACTTTCGGTGAAAATCAGCCCGCTATCAGCTCAAATCGGCCCATATTCGCCGTGGTTCGGCGCAAATTCATCAGAAGTTATTTTTTATCACATAGTTCATCACAGAAAATCAATAGAAATCAAATAGTTCAACAACAAATAGTTCAATACAAATTATATAGTTCAACAAATAAAAACTCATATTTCATCACACGTCGAGCTAGGCGTTGCCCTTGAGCCTCCATAGGTGCTCCACCAGATCCTGCTGCAGTTGTTGATGCACCTATGGGTCTCGGATCTCCTGACGCATATTGAGGAAGGCAGTCCAGGTTGCTGGTAGCTGGTGATCAACTTGCGCAAGAGGGCCCTGCCTGTAATATGGTTCAGTGTCAAATACTGGCTCTTCCTGCTCGCTCTCAATGATCATGTTGTGCAAGATGACACAGCAAGTCATGATCTCCCACATTTGATCTTTCAACCAGGTCTGAGCGGGGTACCGGACAACAGCAAATCGAGATTGGAACACACCAAATGCCCGCTCGACATCCTTCCTGCAAGCCTCTTGAACCTTCGCAAAGTGGGAGTTCTTGCCTCCTGGCACAGGGTTTGAGATAGTCTTCACAAATGTAGACCATCTCGGATAGATGCCATCAGCTAGGTAGTATCCCTTGTTGTAGTGCCGCCCATTGATCTCGAAGTTCACCGGAGGAGAATGGCCTTCAACAAGCTTGGCAAAGACAGGGGAGCACTGCAGCACGTTGATGTCATTGTGAGTTCCTGGCATACCAAAGAAGGAGTGCCAAGTCCAGAGGTCATGTGTGGCCACTGCCTCAAGTACCACACTGCAACCGCCTTTGTACATCCCCTGCCAAGCAAATGGACAGTTCTTCCATTTCCAATTCATGCAGTCGATGCTTCCAAGCATCCCAGGAAATCCTCTTGCTGCATTCTGTGCTAGGATCCGAGCAGTGTCTTCAGCATTGGGTGATCCCAAGTACTGCGGTCCAAACACGGCCACCACTGCCCTGCAGAACTTGTAGAAACACTCAATGGTCGTGGACTCGGCCATGTGCCCATAGTCATCAAGTGAATCACCAGGAGCTCCGTATGCAAGCATCCTCATAGCTGTCGTGCACTTCTGGATTGAGGTGAATCCAAGTTTGCCGGTGCAATCCTTCTTGCACTTGAAGTAGCTGTCGAACTCCTGGATGGAATTCACAATCCTGAGGAAAAGCTTTCGGCTCATCCGATAACGGCGCCGAAATACTTTGTCGCCGTGCAGTGGAGCGTCGGTGAAGTAGTCGGAGTAGAGCATGCAATAGCCTTCCAGATGATGCCGGTTCTTTGCTTTCAGCCGCCCCGGCGCCGAGCCACCTCGCCGTGGCTTTTCATTGCTCGCAAGCAGGCCGGCCAGGGCGGTGAGGACCATGAGATGCTCCTCGTCCTGGATGTCGGCATCGGCTTCCTCCTCCAGCAGTGCCACGACCGCCTCCTCGTCGTCTGAGTCCATCGCCGAGCAGACAAATCGCCAAACACCTGGCGGGCGTGGTGGGTGCACAGCCACCGGTATCCCACCCTGCGCGGCCAGAGCGCCAGAAAACTCGCCGAGGAAGGTGGTGGAGAGGTTGCCGCGATGAAACCTTCTCTCTTCTCTGGCGGGGAATGGCCTATCTAGCGGTGGTGGGCGGTGGGCGCGCCGGGATCGGGCAGGGGGGGTTGCCGACAGCGCGGCGGGGGGGGGGGGGGGGGGGGGGGGCGAATCTGGACGACTGCCTTGACTTTTTGCCTGATATTGTGGCCCAGGCGTGTTTTTCCCTTCCGTCGGAGCCCCCGAGCGCCCCCTAGTGCGCTGGGTTCGGCATGGTATCGCCGGGCCCAAAAACAGGCTGAGCCGGAAGATTTCGGCGTCTTGGGGGTGCGACTGGGGGGTTTTTTCGGCGCCGGCGCGAAAAAAGTCGCCCTGGGGGGCCTGTTGGGGGCGCGGCTGGAGATGCTCTAAGGAGAAGGAGGGGCGATCGGTGACCAGCGAGCGCGGGGGTATTGAAGAGGCTGCAGCGATGGCGAGCGGAGAGCGGCGAGGACGACCTCACGGAAGAAACCAACTTCTGGTACGAATTGAGTCCATGTTAAAACCATATACATACGAGTAAACCAGATACATATGTGTATAGCCACAGGGGTAAGCTAGTCTTTTCACTACCCTGTTAATGTAAAAAACAATTAAAATGGAGCTAATGGCATACAAATCAAGGTTGCAACGTCTTAAGTGGCAATTGTGCGAATCAATTCTCTAGAGTGGCAAATCATCGAAGCCCCACAAAAAAGTGGCAAAAATACAAATCTCTGAGGCTATGCAGTTGTCTCGCGATTTGTTGCACAGCAAGAAATTGTCATGCACGCCACACCCGGCAATAAACGCACTCTGGTTCACCGAGATGATATCTCCAAGGAGTGGTGCAAGCCAGAGCGATAGGACTTTCGCGAACAATTTCACAAGGAGATGGATCAGGCTAATAGGGCGATAGTCGAAGAGTGAGGAGGCGTCGAGTTTCTTGGGCTGCAAGGAAAGCAAAGCTCCATTGAGTTTGTGGAAGCCGCGCCCTTTCATCTGGAATTGCTTATGAAAAGCCTCGCGGATGTCCGACTCCGAAGACATTCATCACCTTCTCATGGGTTGTGTGTTTTGGAACCGCACCCTGGCCTGGTGCAAGTTCAACAAACCATCGCCTGATGGACGTGCTACCCTCTACATCTGGTGGAGCGTGGCACTGGCCGCGTCACTTTCATGCCTACGGAAAGGCCTTGCGTCCATTGTCTCCTTGGTGGCTTCGGCAATATGGAAGCATCGTAATGTCGTTATCTTCCATCATCGGCAACCCTCCATCAATGATCTGTTCTCGACCCTTCAAGATGAAGTGTGCGCTTGGGCCAAAGCCGGCGCCAAAGGGATGCAAGCCTTGCTTGATGTAACGTAAAACTTACATTTTGGGGCCAGCACCCCCTCTTCTTCTGCTCATGAGAATCCCCCACATTCCTCACTAGTATACATGTTTGAGATTCCCAATCCTTGTAACCAACTCTACCTATCAATGCAATGATACACTTTCATGCGTATTTCTTTCCTACTTCTAAAGTTTTAAATTGGTGGTCGTCCGTTCACTTCCAATGCCCACCCCCTATTCATCCTGACAAGTGGACCATCCAATTTTTCACATGCGAGGCAGCAGCCAGGCAACCAATAATTTTTTATGAGGAAACATAGCGATCCCTATCTCTCGCGATCCTTCTCAGCTCCTCCAGGCGTGCACCAATCCAGCGCCTCGATGCTGCTGAGCTCCGCCAATTACTCTTCCCCTATCATGACTCACGAGTACTTCCAGCCTTGGTTCAAAATTCAAGTTGCCATGTCGCCACCCGAATCCTCCCCAGATCCACGCTCTGTTTCTGCCGCAGCGCGGCCCTTGCTCACTCTCGTGTGTACTGCGTGGAGGCTGCACCCGCCGCCGGCACCGATCGCTGATGAGTCACCATCGCTCAAGCGTGGAATCTGCAACTCATGCATGTCTCCTCGCTCGACATTGCCTGGAGGCCTAACCACCCACCGCATGCCCACTCAGATTCCCCGCGGGTGTGCAAGCTCCAGAACTGGACCGCGTCCTAAGAGCAAGTCCAACAGCCGCGCAACACGCGGCGCGCTAAAAAAGCGTTTGCAGTGCGCTGTTCACTAGTTTTTGCGCCGCGAGGAGCGCTTGCTCTAGCGTCCGCTGCAAAGTTTAGCGCACGCGTGCCGCTCCAACAGACGCGCTAAAAACAGCAGCACACGCGAGCAGCCGGCGCTTGCCATATGTTGCATTTTGGAGACGATGATGATATTTCAAACATCAAAACGAAGACATGGCATAGTTTAAATCACCCAAACAAGTTCATGACATAAAAGTTCAAATTCATGCCCACAACATCATCCAACCAAGTTCAAAATCCGAACCAAGTTCATGACAAAAAAGTTCACACAAACGAATGGGCCATCAATAATCATGTCGCGTCCTCGTCTTCATCCTCCTCTTCCTCCGATTCATCATCCTCATCCGAAGACGATTCTTCTTCCTCCTCTTCATTGGCGCACCGGCGGAGGCGAAGCCAAAGCTCCCCGCGGTAGGGTTTGCGGCGGCGGCGGCGGCGGAGGGGTCGCGGGTGTAGGAAGGGGCGAGGGGGTGCAGGCGCGTCCGTCCATCGGGCCAATTCGCCGGCGGCGGCGCAAGCGGGGCGAAAGTGGCGCGGCGGAGAGGGTGCGGCACGCGGAAGCGGGCGCAGCAAATTAACGGCGCGTGATGGCATTTCAGACCGTGCGCTAAGCTCTTTATGCCGCGCGCGCGGTTATTGCGCGTCCGTTGGAGCTCGCTGAGCGGTTCCGTGCGCGCTAAAAACCAAAAATATCCGGCGTGGCACTTATATAGCACGGCTGTTGGAGATGCTCTAACAAGCGCAGCGGCACACCACATCAAACCGCACCGCAGCCTCTCGAGCGCAGCATCGCACCCCGTCGAGTGCTTACGTTTCCATCCAAGCTCATGACGCCTCTTTATTTTCTGCTTTCTATACGTCTCCACACCACATGTACACCATGTCTGCCTAATTAATTCCTCAACCAATTATATTATAACTTACTGAATTGCAGCTCATGATTGTAATTTTTTATTCTCATTATCTTCCATGCTTATGGCCTAATTGAGTAATGATTTCAAATGGATTATGGCTTAATGAACTTCACAAGGGCCATGTATGAGACAGAATCTTGGATTCTAATTTTCTTCCATAGTGTTCAGAATTCCTAGACGTTTTGGGCTACTGTATGCAACTCATGAGTTGTTCATGCTTGCTTTAGGTAATGAAGCAATACACATGTGAGGAAAGAATTATGAAACATGTGGAAGACCATGCATGGGTGGATCTTTGATGGCCAAATTATGCTGGTGTATGAGTAAGTATTGGTATTTCAAGATACAAAAATGTGTGGCGGTAGCCGTATAAGATCATCCCATCTTGGTGTATGTTGATGTTAGATCTTGCAATTTTGTGGCATGCTACCGAGTACCAACTCTGCACTAAAAGCCTCTTAATTCATATGGGATGGACTCTTACTAATTTTGTGGCTCCACATAAATCCTATTTGTGTTAAGGGTGTCATTGAACAACAAAGACTCTTGTTTAATGTGATTATATACTCTCTGAAAAATCTCTCTATTATTTTTGGCTCCATACTTTCTCCCCCACCGCATTCCACCTGGTTTCATGGCATAGCACGGGCATCTTACTAGTTGAGGGAAGAATCCAAATCTCTCAATGAGCATAGGTGTAAGGTCAGGGCAAGTGACCCTGATTATGACCACCCCCATCATCAAGTTTTTTGGTGTGGCCACACTTATCGCCTAGAAAGTGGCTTCAGATGAATTCATGTGTTTTATCTTGTAAGTCTTTATTAAATAATTTAATGAAAATAGTTGTGTGTAGTTTTTAATGCAAAGGCTAGGGTTCAATCTCATTTTCTCAGAAAAATGACACCTGGAAAGAAAATGGCACCAAGACGAGCCCCCACACGAGGTGCTCAAGATATGTTTTATAGTTGTATCAGTGGTGGTTTTCGTCAAAGCTACCAGCCGACGAGTGCCATTGTAGTTTCGTTGACGACCGAGGCCTCCTATAGGCTAGTGATTGAGTCATCGGCCGGTCTCGTTGGACATGTAAGAGTATCTTCAATAGATGTGTAAAATACATCACCATAAAATGCTAGATGTAAAATTTACATCATCAAAATACACCCAACTCAAAAAGATGATGTAAAATACATGAGCCGCGCAGCCGCCGCTCCAACAGGTGATGTAAAGATGGCCAACGGCCGAGCGACAGCAGCGTTATAGCCTCACTCCAGCAACACTGCAGCCGCACTGATTCGAATCAAAATCATCACATGGACATTTAAAATCAACAATATTTCAATTTCAACATGAACTCAACTTCCATAGCAAACATAGTTCATAATCGAACAAACAAAAATGCATCATATCAAATAAAGTTCATGATCCAACAAATAAAAGTGCACACAAACATAAGATAAAACATAGCATCTCAACTTTCATCCTCTCTGTTGTCACTTGTCACATTATGGACATTGGCATCATCATTAATGGGTTCTTTCTCGATGTTCTCATGCGTTGATGCATCGATGCCGCCACCTCCACCGGAAGAACCTCCCATTCCACTCATCACTAGTACAGCGAGGTGCTATACAAACGGTTTTTAACCCCTTTCCGCGACGGTGTTCTGAACTGTTTCCTAGTGAGTGACTAGGATAGGGGGGTCCTTCCCACACGACTCAGAAACTGTCGGGGATATGCCCTCCTGGCACACATGCTCTGCAAAATGAGGTCGTGTGCGACCGACGAGCGATCAAATATGGTTATACGTACAGTTGTGCTAAAAAAAATACAATTATACAGGCCAAATCGTTTTCGGTAGTAAGTACATCCCACACAGTCAGTCCCCGCTAAACGTTTCCATTCGTATGTACATTCCACGCAATCAATCCAAGGAATACGTTTTCGTTAGTATGTACATCCCACACAGTTAATCCAAGAAGTACGTTTCCGTTCGTATATACATCCCACACAGTCACTCCAAGGAAAACGTTTCCGTTCGCAGGTACATCACACATAATTTTCCCCATTAAATCGTTTGTGATAGCGTTGCCATTGCACACGATATTAACAATTTTATCGTTTGTGTTATTGAATGCATCACACATGGTGCGTAGAAGAAACTGTGTGGCAAATGTTGTCCATCACACACACTTTTTATGTGGTAAACATTTGCACAAGGTGGCCTAACGCAAACAGTTTTCAAGAGGATATCGTGTGTGATTGTTCATTGATCCAACACGGTTTATTCCTAGAATCTGTGTGCGTTGCCTGGGGTCATCGCCCACGGTATTTTCTCATTAACCGTTTGCAATTGAAAACCCCAATTAGCAGGCTAATTGACCATTAGCAGGCTAATTGCCCTATTATTAATAATCCATTTATTAATCTAATTGACATTTCATATTAAGCACACAATATATTTCATTTCCATATTAAGGAAGGAGGATTTCATAATTGAAATACATCAGAGTACAACATCATATAGCTTCAGCACTCAGCTACCCCATTACACAACTGCACCAACACCAAGTTTCACATGCAACATCTAGAACCTTTCGAAATTAGCATCATAGACAGTACATAGACAAACGCATCTCATCTGGAAAGCGGCTGAAGCGGAAGGCGAATATTAAGCCTTCATTGATGTTGAAGGTCTTTGCAACTTTAGGCCAGTGCCTTTGGATGATTGACCGTGCATCCTTCGTCCTCTTCAGGAACACTTCAATATTGAACCGTGGGTGTTGTATGAAAACCTTCCTCGCCTCTTGACCATAGAGGTGGTTTGAGAGGTAATCATCAGTGAACTGCTTTGGAAAGGCCTGAAAACAAGGATGCGCATAAATATCTTCTCTATATTGGAAATGGGGCAAAGGAATAAAAAAAGGCAAGGTATAATAGTTATTACCATCTTGTAGTGAACTGATGTCTTCTTCATTGATCTTATTGTTTTTTGTCGCTAATTTGTTCATCCTAACAATCTTTCTGAGTTTCTTAACTTGACTGATATTCATGGACAACTTATTTCCCCATATGCAAAAAGGGTCGAACAGTGGGTCAAAACCTCTGACAGTAGGACCTACATGTGCAAGACCAAATTGTTAAAAACCTAAATATTAGAATGGTTCCTACAATTGCACAATAATGTGCTATTAGACAAAGAACCATGCATGTGCAAATCTCGATTGTAAATCTCAGTGCTTCCCATTGTTTCCCTGCAACACATATAAGGTAGTTAGTCATCAGGTTATGTGAGGGTCCGCATGCTATCAGTAAAATATGTTGATGAAAAATAAGCACATTGCAGATTCATCAGATTAATCCAAGCCACATGGAAAACCCATTTATCCAAACCAAGCATGATTAAGAACTAGGAAATATAGCAGTTTTATATGTTTCTCATGTATTAAGTGCAGCCAAATTTGATTTATTCCTCACATGCACAACAATACAAAATTCTACCCACGACAATTGGACATCGCATTGCAGAATTGAACCAAGCAGTTAACTAAACACCACAACAAATGAACCAAACATTAACTGAGCACCACATTGCACAATATAACATACTCCTAATAGAAGATTAGACAGTTAACCAAACCAAGCATGCTTAACAACTTGGAAATATAGAAATTGTATTTGTTTCTCATGTATTTAGTACAGCCAAATTCAATTTATTTCTCACATGGTATACAATAGCAGAATGCACCCACAACAATTGAACATCGCATTGCAGAATTGAACCAAACAGTTAACTAAACACCACAACAAATGAACCAAACTTTAACTGAGCACCACATTGCACAATATAACATACTCCTAATAGAAGATCAGATGCTTAACAACTTGGAAATATAGCAATTGTATTTGTTTCTCATGTATTTAGTACAGCCAAATTCGATATATTTCTCACATGGTATACAATAACAGAATGCACCCACAACAATTGAACATCGCATTGCAGAATTGAACCAAACAGTTAACTAAACACCACAACAAATGAACCAAACATTAACTGAGCACCACATTGCACAATGTATAACATACTAGAAGATCAGACAGTTAACCAAACCAAGCATGCTTGACAACTTGGAAATATAGCAATTGTATTTGTTTCTCATGTATTTTATAAAGATAAATTCGATTTATTTCTCACATGGAAGATAATACAAAATTGCAGCCTGAAGAATTGAACATCGCATTTGCAGAATTGAACCAAACAGTAAACTGAAGATGGCAACTAATTAACCAAACAGTTAATAAGTGAGCACCACATTGCACGAGATATAGAACATATACACTAGAGCAACAGATTGCATGGTAAAATTAGATAGCACAATTCACTAGAATTTGTTAAGGAAAGGCAGGAGCAGCACATGCAACGGGTAAACCGAGCATGCTTAACCGGCGTAGCTAGCAAACTGAACATGGGTCCTTATAGTGAGCTAATAAGACAAGCTACTCCTCATCGTCAGAGATATCAATGATGATTGGCTCCTTGGACATGGAAGAGGGCGAGGCCTCCACATCGTGGGTGCCCTCGTCATAGTGGTGAGTTACCTAAGCCGCTCCGGGCACCAACCTGCTGGCTCTCGAGTTGAGGTAAGCACGTGCACGCTGAGAAAACACCTCGTAGTCTTCGTCGAAGGCACCGAGGGTGGCCTCGAGAAAACGCCATGAACTGTCGTTTAAAGTAGCCTACCACATCGCGGCACCGGCGCGCGAGGCGTCGATGGTGGCCCCAACGGTGAGGTGATCCTCCAAGATCTGGGGGTCAACACGAATGGCAGCCATCGCGACCTCATCCGCGCGTGCGGCCGTGATTTGCTTCTCCGCTGCCAAATGCTCCTTGAGCTCCTAGCTATACTACGTGCACCATGGCTTAGGGCGGCGCTTATTTGGTGGAGGGGTTGGTGATTTGGGTGGAAGGTGTCGCGCCGGCGGTCGGGGCATGTGGGATGTGGAAGGAGGAGGAGGATGGGGGTCGGGTGTGGATTACCCTCCTGGATAGACGAGGCCGAGCAGCGTGAAGGAGGGTCGCCGGCGAGGAGACGGCACTGCAAGCAAGGAGTGAAGGTTTCAACTTGGAAAGGAAGGCAGAAACAGGGGAAATGGGGTTTTTGGTATGGGGGAGGGGGGAGGGGCGGGGAGGTAGATATTTCCGCGGAAGCCAAATTTTTTGAATTGGTGCAGCGAAAAAACTGGCGCGCAAAGTGTCATCGGACACGGTCCCTTATTCAGCACTGTGTACGATATGTGAACATCACAAACGATTCATATAGCTTAACCTGTGTGTGATGAGTTTGAACTTGCAAATTTTGGTTCGAATTTCCCTGGTTACAGTGGTCATCCACGTCATTGGATAATTTGGGTACACAAAGGAGACTACAGTACACCCACACTTCTTAGTCGAGCAAGTTCAGCAATTAAATAGAGCTAGCTGACCTAAACATTACTCTAACAAATTAAAGACCAGCGCTCTTAATTAAACAAAACAAAGAGTACTACTATGGCTGGTGCTCGTCGATCTCCGCCTCCTCCTCCATGTCCAGCTCGCGCCCGACGGTCTCCTGGGGAAGGGGCTCCATGGCATCCATCGCACCATACTCGGCAAGCATCTCACCATCCGCGTCCGCCATCTCTTTGGAAAAGGCCGCCACGAGCTGGGCGTGGGCGGCCGCGATCTGGGCTTGGACGGGCTATGTCGTGGCAAGGTATGCGGCGGAGGAACGGACGGCTGCTCGAACGCTCTCGGCGATTGCCAACTCTTCGGCCGTGGGTTGCCGACCGTTGTCGGAGAAGCTTCGTTCAATTTGTGCGATGGCCGCCACGAGCTGGGCGTGGGCGGCCTCGACATGGTCGTGGGTGGCCTCCATCAGGGCTAAGGCCGCCACTGCGGAACGGACAACTGCTGTGCCGCTCTCGCCAGTTGCTATCCCCGAGGCAGATGTTGCTGCCGCCACCTGAGAAGCAACAGCGGCTGCTTGGGATGCCTTGGCCACCCGGTCGCAGATTGCGGCTGCGCTCATGCACCTTGTTAGCACGCGTATGGCGGCGCGGCCGCGCTCTCGCCGGAGTGGGCCGCCGAAGTTGCCCTCACGACGCGGGTCCACGTCCCCATCTTTCACCGGCGATGATTGAACAGTGAAATGATATTTGGGGAGCGAGCTAGTGTGCTTGACACGCCGGCTGTGGACTGTAGCCGACGCACCTTCTCGCGTAAGCCATAGGCGTACTATACTCCGACGGTGCTCCAAGATATTTTGTACTGCATCTCACACAGTTGGTGATAATAAACTGTGTGCGATCTACTTGATTTTTCATCTTGATTTGAATTACATAATGGGGTCACAGCGGCAATGGAGGGTGTTTTAATTGCTAGAACTTTTATCTGCAATGAACAGGCAACTATATGTGGGTCGTAAATTTTTTGAATTATTCAGGGTTCGTTAGGACATTTTATACATTAACTTGGTTTTCTAGCCATTTCAGGTGCACAATTCAAAATTAAACTACATGCACATGCTCCGGTGCATCAACATGGGTTGTAAAATCATATATGTGTCCATGGGTTTATGCTTATGTCCCATGCAAGAAATGGGGATGAATTTCGAACTCCACGGCACCGTGGCTCTCCGGCAAACGTTGAGGTACTTGCTTTTGTAATTCTAGTAAATCCAAAACCTGTCTGAAATTCATGAACCTTGGCATGCTATCATGGAATGACATCAACATGCTGGGATAAAAAATATTGTCCCATTTGGGGCAGGTTACAGTATCAGCTTCTCACAAACCAGAGCTTCTCACAAGAAGCCTCATGGTTCCGTTAGGAAAATGTGTCACCTTTGTGGACAAAACGATATTCGTCACCTCTTCTTGCTTTCAATTTTTTCCTGGTGTCAACATAGAACAACAGGAGTGTCGTGTTAAATTTCGGAATTTTTCGGGGATCGTTTGGACATTTTTATATGTTAACTGAGTTTTCTAGGCATTTATGTGCATAATTCAAAATTGAACTACATGCACATGCTCCAGTGCATAAAAACGGGTTGAAAAATCAAATGTGTGTGGTTGCAAGCTTAGGTCACATGCAAGAAATGAGAATGAATGTCAAACACCTTGACACTGTCGCTCGACCGCTAACATTGAGATACATGGTTTTAAAATTCTAGTAAATCGAAAACTCGTCTGAAATTCATGAAACTTGACATGATATCATGGAACGTCATCAACATGTCGTGGTAAAAATACTGTCCCATTTGGGGCAGGTTTGGGTATAAGCTTCTCGCAAACCAGAGATTCTCTCACAACAAGCCTGATGGTTTCGGTAGGGAACGTGCCACCTTGGGGGACGAAATGATATTTGTTGCCTCTTTACTTTCAAAAATTTTCTCATGTCAACATGGAACAACATGAGTGTTGTGTCAATTTTGGGGATTTTTCGGGGTTCGCTTGGACATTTTTATACATTAACAGAGTTTTCTATGCATTTATGTGCATAATTCAAATTTGAATTACATGCACATGCTCCAGTGCATATAAATGGGTTCAAAATTGAAATGTGTGTCCTTGGTTGCATGCTTAAGTCCCATGCAAGAAATGAGAATGAATGTCAACCACCTTGCCACCGTCGCTCGGCCGCTAACATTGAGATACATGGTTTTTAAATTCTAGTACATCGAAAACGCATCTGAAATTTATGAAACTTGACATGCTAGCATGGTACGGCATCAACATGCCATGGTAAAAATATTGTCCCATTTGGGGCAGGTTGGGGTATAAGCTTCTCACAAATCAGAGCTTCTCACAACAAGCCCCATGGTTACGGTAGGGAACGTTTCACCTTTCTGGACGAAACGATATCCGTTGCCTCTTCTTGATTTTAATTTTTTTTTCTAGTGTCAACATAGAACAACATGAGTGTTGTGTTAATTTTAGGATTTTTTTGGGGTTAGTTTGGATATTTTTATACATTAACTGAGTTTTCTATGCATTTATGTGCATAATTCAAATTTGAACTACAGGCACATGCTCTAGTGCATGTAAATTGGTTGAAAAATCAAATCTGTGTCCTTGGTTGCATGCTTAGGTCCCATGCAAGAAATGGGAATGAATGTCAAACACCTTGCCACCGTCGCTCGGCCGCAAACATTGAGATACATGGTTTTTAAATTCTAGTAAATCCAAAACTTGTCTGAAGTTCATGAAACTTGACATGCTATCATGGAGCGGCATCAACATGCTGTGGTAAAACAATTGTCCCATTTGGGGCAGGTTTGGGTATAAGCTTCTTGCAAACCAGAGCTTCTCACAACAAGCATGATGGTTTTGGTAGGGAACGTGCCACCTTTGGGGACAGAACGATATTCGTTGCCTCTTCTTGCTTTCAAATTTTTTCTAGTGTCAACATAGAACGACAGGAGTGTTGTGTCAATTTTTGGGATTTTTCGGGGTTCGCTTGGACATTTTTATACATTAACTGGGTTTTCTAGGCATTTTATGTGCATAATTCAAATTTGAACTACATGCACATGCTCCAGTGCAGAAAAATGGTTGACATATCAAATGTGTGTCCTTGGGTGCATGCTTAGGTCCCATGCAAGAAATGGGAATGAATTTCAAATACCAGGGCACTGTTGATTGCTGGCAAAATGTTTAGATACTTTGTTTTAAAATTCTAGTAAATCCAAAACTCGTCCGAAATTCATGAAACTTGGCATGCTATCATGGAATGGCACCCGACATGCTGTGGTATTTTTCGTGTCCATTTTGAGAGAAGGCGCACTCGAATAACAGCCAACAAAGGCATTTTGAAACAAATAGCTGCAACTTTAACATCTCAAACGTTTGTATAATTTAAATCGTGTGCGTTCTATTAACCATTCACATGACGCCATGTGTCTGGCTTTTAATGGCTATAGGAGGTGCCGTGCGGACAGCTGCTTGACTGAACAGGCCGGAGGCGTGCGAGCGCAGTCTGGTGCGCAGGCTGACCGAGAGGCGTGCAAGCTGTCCTTCAATGCGCAGGCTCACCGGGAAGCATGCGAGCTGTAGGCTGCGCAGGCTCACTGGGAAGCGAGCCCTTTGACTTCCATGGATGCCCGCCTTGCTCGCATCCTCTTCATTAATGGCGCCCGAGCCGCTGTTTTATACGGGCGGCCTTACTGTTCGCCTCCCATTCCCCTCCCTCCCGCAGACCTCCACCAACGCCATGGCGCAGAAGGATCATCTGCCACTAGTCTTCAAGTTTGGTGAAGTCGACTCCGAGCCGCAGGAAATAGAAAATAAGGAGGAATGGGGCCTCATGGACATGGCCCTGAACGAGCTGGCCGCGGCGGTTGCTGCCCCAGCGTCCGTCCCAGCTCCCATCCTCGCGCCCGCGCCAGCGATCATCCCCGTAGCATTGACGGGCTGGTCGCCGAGCACTATCGCAGAGCTGGAAGCCGCGAGCGTCAGCGAGGTCTCCGCGGACCCGCGCGAGCTCGTGTACATGCCAGCGCCCGTGCCCGTGCGCGCCCCTCCACCCACCACGGCGCCGGTCCCTGTGCGTTTGCCTGCACCCGCCGTGCCCGTGCCCATGCGCGTGCCCCCCTCAACGGCATGTGACGCCGCCGTCGACCGCTACCTCGCACCGCTGCCAGTTGTCGTCCTCCCGCGCCCCGCCCGTCGATCGCGTGACAACATGATGTTTGATTTCCAAGTGAAGAACATTATGTGCTGCCTTGAAGACTTCAACAACGGCGTCCTGAAGGACGACAACGACAACGCCAGCGCGGCACGCCGCCTCCGCCGCCGCTGGAAATAGTTTTTTTGGGTTTAATACTGTATCTCGATCATATGAATATAAATTCGCAGTGTGACTGAATGAAAGATATGGTTTGAACGAACTTTCGTTTTTCTCTCTTAATGTACAGACTTACCAAACGATTTTTTTCAAAAAAATGTCAATGGTTTTTAAATATAAAACTCTCATCGCAAACGTTTTAGTTAGAACACCCATATGCAAACCGACAGCTTCCCCAGGAAGCCAAGGGAAAATGTGCCGAGCAGGATTTGTGCAACTCTTGATCGCAAATGTTTTAGATAGAATACCCGTATGCAAAGTGAGAGCTATTGTCTTCCCCAGTAAGTCAAGGGAAAATTCGCAGCGCAGGATTTGTGCATCTCTTCAACGCAAACGGTTTAGATTGAATACGGTATGCAAAGCCAGACTTCGGCGCTAAGCCAAGAGAAAATCTGGCCACGGTGGCCGGCAGTGGGGTGGCGGCCACTCCGGCCACCTCCCGCCTTCGGGCCACGGCGGTGGAGCGGGCGATGGCCCTGGCTTTCGACGGTGGGGTGGCAGCCACGGTGGCTGGCAACAGCTGCCGACGGGCAGTGGCGGCGGAGCGTGTGGTGGGTGTTCCGCGCACACCCAATAGGGACGCCACGCGCACTACACTACGCCGGGGACTGCACCGCCGCCGCGGTGTAGCCTCCCAGCTGGAGCTGTCCACTGATGACGGCGGAGTGGCTGAGCGACGACAACGGACCGGTGCCATTGGCGATTGTGGGAGAAGCAGACGAGATAAGCTACAAGGAGGGAGGGGAAAATGCGATGCAGGACTCGCCGGCCATGAGGGTTTATATAGCAGGCCCGTAAGCATTGGGATTTTGTGGCATTTCACCGACTCGGGCGGGAAGCTTGCGCGGGAATCTGCGTGGTTGCAAAAAGAACGCCCCCGCGCGCTGCTCAGGCTTGCGCTCTAAGCCGTCTGTGGCAGCGGGGTGACAAGACGTGCGAGAGGAGGACGAAAGGACACGTACACATACGGTTAATAAAATAAAAATGTTTGCGATTAAATTACCTACTACCCCTGTCCTGGTTTATAAGTCATCTATGTATTTTTGTGCCAAATTTTGACTATAGATTTAACTAATAAAATACGAATGCATGTCGCCAGAGATTATATAGCTGGATTCGTATTTGAACATAGTTTCCAATTATATAATTTATGTAACATGCATTAACATTTTGTTGGTTAAATTTAAGGTCAAAATATGGCACAGAATATAAAGGGGACTAATAGACCAAGACGGCGGTAGTAGCACACGGCCGCTCTCTACGCTGCGACGCAACTATCGGCCGGCTTGTAGATGACCATTTCATGCATGTTCAACTGCTCTATGTGTGTGGTTGCTTGCGGTTGAGGCGGTTGCGGCGCGCTCTGCTCACGTCCCGCCATGTGCGCTCTGCTCTCGCGTCCCTCCAGGCGCTCTGCCCTCGTCCCTCCACGCACGCTGCCAGTGTTTGGGGCCGGCGCATGATCACGCACGTTCGTGCGCATGCGGTTTGCGCCGGGCGCGGCGCAACGATGCAGTTACCCGCTGCAAAAACTGCCATGCGGACGCGCCGAGAATCCAGGCCGCCCGGCCCCCATTTATTCCGGCGGCCATTTATCTTCATCTCTCGCCCCACACGACACAATAAGCATACCCACGACGACACATACAGAGAGGACATCCAGCGGTTCCAATGGCGCTCCCCGTGGCTCCAATGGGGCCCCCAGCGGCCGCCAACGACAACGGCGGGCAGTTCACCACGCATCACGTAGTGGACACCCACGTGAGGGGGAAGGCCCTCTCGGTGGTGTACATGAACGAGCCGGTCTCGGTGGAGAGATCCATCCAAACTATGGAGCAGTTGCTTGCCGAGAACAAGTACAAAGTGGTCGGCTTCGACCTCGAGTACACCATCGGTCGTGCCGGGCACGATCAGAAGGTTGCCATTGCCCAGTTGTGTGTGCGACATGACGTCCTCGTCTATCACTACCACCTGGCCACAAGGCCTTGCGAGCATTTCTCCAGGTTTATCAACATCTCCGACTATAGTTTCGCTACGGTGGACACCACCAACAATCTAAAAGCGCTCAAGGTTTTGGGCTTGAAATGCCAGAATCTTGTCAACATCCAGGACCACTACAAGGTCTGTGGCAGCGACAACAACAAACAGAACTCCCTGGTTGACCTCGCCTCGGCCATCATCGACCCCTACTACATGAAGATGAAGGATGAGAGCAAGAAGGACAAGAACACCTGGCACAGTGTCTGGCATGAGAGACTGGAGGAACAACACGTCAAGTACGCGGCCAAGGACGCGTACACAAGCTACGAGATGTACATGCGGATCGTTGACATGAGGGAGTGTCTTCTTCCTGCCCAGACGAGGGATCGAGCCAGAGAGCAGTGGCGGGAGCGTCACAAGAAGTAGATGACTAGACGATCGTTTCTCCTAGTTTAGAATGCATACAATTGTTTATTGAGGTGTGTGCGAATGATCTGTATAGTCACTTATGTAATTGGATGTTTATTTCAGTTATATATATATATAAGCACTATTCTGATCACGGGTTGAACTTCCCGAGTTACACAACCTGAACTTCCCTCTGTAGGAACCAGACCTTCGGGCTATCTTCGCAACCGTGTCTCCCCGCGCGAATTATTCTGGTCAGTCATGTTCTATGTGATGTAAGTGTAATCTGGAAACGATTTTTAGCAACTAAATGCCCGTTTTAAATTGGAATCTCTCTCGTTGTTGGATTTGCTCTCGGGACGTGATGAATTTGCATCTGTTGCAATTTTACTGCCTGAGTTGTTCGACCTCAACTTCCCTTGGTGACAGGTTCAACTTCCTGCAACATTGTTCAAATGAGACTTGCAATATACCGTTGAAAAGTTGTGCACACGACGGTCATGACCCAAGTTGAATTTTTGGCAAAATGTAAGCGGTTTAAGAGAAGTTTTGAAAACCGTTTTTTCTTCATACAAAAAACGTGAATCACATTTTTTATCGTATTTCTAAACGTTTACCAGAATGAGGCAAATAATATGGCGTTGGAAAGCTGCTGCAAAACCGCTCCTTCCACATGTTGATAGTTTTCTCTAATTCCCTATGGTTAAAGAGTAATTTGAAAAATCATAAAATTTCGCAAACCGAACAGCCGAGTTTGTATTTTCGATGCCATTTCTAAACGGCTAATCCAATCGAGGCAAATAATATGACGTTCGAAAGCTTATGAAAATGCGCTACTTTTTGATGTTGAAAGTTTTTTCTAATTTTGAACGGTTTAAGAGTAATTTAGAAAACGGTACAAGTTCCACCGAGTTCATATTTTCGAGTTAATTTTTTAATCGTACGTCCGAATGCAGCAAATGATATGGCGTTGGAAAGCTTGAACAAATGCGAAACTTTTTGGAATATATTGTTTCTCCAATTCCTTACGGTTTTAAGTCAATTTTGAAAATTGCTAAAAACGTATTTTCACCGTAATTTCTACAAACTTTATCGGAATGGGGCAAATAATATACCGTTGAAAAGCTACGGAAAATGCGAAACTTTTTCATGTTAATGGGTTTCTCTGATTTCTAGCCTTTTTCAAGTAATTTTTAAAACAACAAGATCATGCGTTCTGCCTTTATCGCGAAACAGATTCTTCGAAAATGCACCGCGTGAAGAACTTGAACTTCTCGGCATGTCTACTTGAACTTCACTCTGTTTTTCATGTGCTTTTTTGGCTCGTAGCTCGCGATCCACTCACCAGAATTGAGCAAGTGATATACCGATGGAAAGCTGCTGTAAACATGCAACTTTTCCGTGTTGATCATTTTTTCATACTCGCGATGATTTTAAAAGATTTTCATCTGAAATTCATCGAGTGTAGTAGTTGAACTTCCTGCTGTTTTCACGTTGAGCTTCTGTGACGTATTTTCATTTGTAATTTTCTCATCCATTCGTTAGTGTTGACAAATGATATTCCTTTTGTACAAACCTCTCTCATAATAATTTTTTTAACTTTCTCCGACCGAGAACTTGAACTTACACAAATGATATTCCTGCCGTTTTGAAATAAATTAGAAAATGATGAGATCATGATTTCTGCCTTCATCGTGAATGGAAATGCACTGCGTGAAGTAGTTGAACTTCTCGGGAATGTCTGTTTGAACTTCACTCTGTTTTTGATGTGCTGTTTTTTGTCCGTAACTCCCAAACCACTTACCGGAATTGAGCAAATGATATACCGATGGAAAGCTGTTGAAAACACGCAACTTTCCCGTGTTGATTAGTTTTCATGCTCGCAACGGTTCAAAAGAATTTTTTGAATATATAAAAATGTGTTTTAAACGGTATACATGAAAATTTTAAACCGCTCATCGGAATGTAGCATATAATATACGGTTGGAAAGCTTATGAAGTTCGGAGTCTCGTAATATAATTTTTTAACCGTGCAGGGTGGTTTGTATTATTTTATTCTCATCCAAAACGCATTCCGTACAATAGTTGAACTGCTCGATGTTTTCATATTGAACTTCGGCCACGTATTTTTTTATTGTAATTCCTCACCCGTTCCTCGGACTTCCACAAATGGTAAATCATTAGAAACTTGTTGAAAAGACGCAACATTTTTTAATATGGTTAAACTTTTCTTTTCGAACAACATACACCAATTTATTTTAACCATTTATTTTTCGAATAGAGCATACAATGTACCTCTTGGAAAGTTGTTGAATAGAAAAAAACTTTTTTCATGTAGAGTATATTTGTTCCAAACTTGCAATGGATTGAGAGAATTATTTTAAAACACGAGACACATCTTTTTTGTGTTTTTTGAACATGTAAACACATGCTGAACCTCTCTAACAAGAATTTTTGAACTTTCGAGGGAAGAGCACTTGAACTTCTAGCAACAAAAATTTGACTTCGCCTTTTTTACTCTTTTTTCTCGTACGAAACACACACCATGCAGTACGTGAATTTCTGGCTGTTATCACCTTGAACTTCTCTGTGTTTCACTTTAGTAACGGAAAAAATCTAAGTTTTTATAGACATCGAACCGCTCTAACTTTTTTATTTGAACTTCCTTTGTTTTTGTTTTATAAATGTGAAAATTTGAAGTTCTTGATTTTATTTCTTTTAGTACCAAGAAAATGTGAGTTTTATTATAAATAGTGAACTTCTCTATTTTTGTAATTTGGACTTATTGGTTTTATTCTTAGAAAATATATAAATTTATTCTTACATCTTTTTCAGAAATGCACCTTTTTACTATATGCAAACTTCAACTTTTTTATACATGAACTTCAATGTGAATTTAAATTTATTTTAGAATTGGGGAAACTTCGTATTTTATAAACTTTTTGAAATGTTATGTTATTTAATTTGACCTTTCTTGGATTTTTTTAGAAACATGAAAAATATGTTTTGCAACAAAAATCAAAGTGCTCTTTTTTTAACCTCTTTGTTTTGATAAGCATCTTTCAATTTATGATTTTTGCTGGAGTTTTAGTGTTTGAACTTCTAGTGGCTTTTACATTGAACTTTTGTGAATTTTTATGTTTGAGTCAGTAAATACACATTCATATTTTCATTAAACAAAGGAATGACATCACTGATGTTGTAAAAGCAGCAAACACAACAGAGCAGCAACATAGACATTCATATTTCTCAATCTCTCACTCCGTATAATGCAAAAGATGCACACATGTCAACAAAATTTTAACTTTTGTTTACCAAAGCCGCAAGCGGTAGCGACAGTGCAACCAAACACAAATTCTTATATATTAACTGTTAATTCCCTTTTGCTCCAATACAACAACGGCAACCTACTAGTGGAAGCCAGCTTTTTTCACAGAGCATGTAGCAGCAGCACCGAGGACAGTAAAGCGTACAACAAAAACTCTACTCTCTCTCAATATTGACATAAATGACAGCGACCAAAAGCACAAAGAGCGCCGAACTCCATGAAGGTTGACGAGCAATGGGATGGCACCTCCTGACCTCGGCATGGACCTCAGAATTCTGAAACACTCTACAGCATGGAGGAAGAAAGGCTCAGATCTGGAGGAAGAAGCCAGCGGCGCGATGAAGTTCAGATTGGCCGTGGGAAGAAAGTCAGCGGCAGCTCCGAGGTGGGGATCCGGAGACGCAACTAGAAGGTGGGCATCGGGAGGACCAGATGAGGGAGCTCGAGCAGCGCGGCGTGGTGGGTGGGTCGCGATAGCTGCGCGGCCCAAGGCGCCAGCGGTGAGGGTGGTTCGTGGAGGTGCGGGTGCATCCCGTTTTGCCTCAGCGCCGGGGGTGGTTGGTGTGGGCGGGCCGCAGCGGCGGTGGTGCGCAGGCGGCGGCGCATGAATGTGGTAGTGAAGAGAGATGGGGAGAAACGGGAGGTTAGGGACGACACGCTGGATGTGGTGGTCTGCGGCAGCGCGCGGAGATCCACGTCTCGGTGGCGACGCGCGGAGATCCCGGCCGGCGGCGTGCAGAGATCCCGGCCGGCGAGGGCCTCTCCGGAGTGGGGATGGCGTGCGGCGGCCAGGAAGCACGTTGTTCCGGTGGCGGTGGCGCGCCGGTGGTCCGGGTTGGAGGCGCGTAGGGGCGGCGAGATGTGCGGGAGCGTGGGTGGGCATGGGGAACGGAAGGTGGAAGACGGCTGTGGTGGGCCGTTTCGTTTTTTGTTTTTTCGGGAGTTCGGGAACACCTGTTCGGCCCCTATATAGATGGCTATGATCCAAATAGCTATTCTAATCCTGGGATTAGAATAGTGCTGTCCTATATATATATATATATATATATATATTATTCTTCTGTAGACAGAGCAAATCACACGGCTTATTAGCAGTAATCGTCTGTGTTATTATTGGTCTTCGCACACATTTCTGATTACGGACTTGTGTATCACACACATCTTGTTCAGTTGAACCGTTTCTATTGTGTTGCCTAATGACACACAGTTCATCCTAGTGAACTGTATACCGTATATCACACACACCCTCATCTGGCTGCCCGTTTCTGTTGTTCTGCCTCATCGTAAACAGTTCTTATGGATTAACCGTTTGCCACATATCGCACACACCCTCATCTGGCTGCTCGTTTATGTTGTTCTGCCTCATCGCAAACAGTTCTTATGGATGAACCGTTTGGCACGCATCGCACACGCAACTCCAATCTGAACCGTGTTTGATGTCACCGCCATCGCAAACGTTTTGCATCTTTTTTGACGGTTTTATTACATTACCGTTTGTGATTGATGCATAGCACACAGTTTTGTCGAAGGGTCTCTGATTGGACTGTCGCGTTTGGACCATCCTGCAGTAGTGCATGTTGCTACCGAAGCCACCTCCCGTGCCACTCAAGTTTTCACCGAAGCCACCATCCATGTTGCCACCGAAGCCACCACCCATGTTGCCACTGAAGGCACCACCCATGTTGCCACCAAAGGCACCACCAGTGGCACTTCCCATCATGTTCATGTAGCCCCATTCCTCCAATTCCACCGATGGCACCTCCTATTCTACCCATCCCTACTCATTCCACCCATGGCACCTCAATTCCTCCTCCCATCATGTTTCTCATGAGCATGGTCTTCTTCATGATCATTTCATCGCGACAAAGCTCAACATACGCTTTTTGCTTGGGGTCGAGACCACTTGTGTCCATGAACATAAACTTGAGGGCCCTATCCTCTACCGTCTTAAGCTCATCGGACTGCGACTATCCCTTTAAAGGTAGTCCATCTTGGTTCGATGCGTTATCTGTCGAAATGCATCTTTTGCAAAGTGCCCTCACAGATGTTTAGGCTGCTGCTGCCGTCCATGAGGTCTTTGGTCAGTCGATAGCCATCAATGATAGGGTCGAGGACGAGGGCCGCAACTCCTTGGCCGTGAGCTCCCATCGTTTGGTCCTCCCGATCAAAAGTGATCGGCATGTCCGACCATCTGTTATTTGAGGTCACTACATGGTTGACGTGGCAGATCTCACGAAGAGCTCTTTTCCGTTGATTTCTGAAGGAGTGAGTGTCTTATATCATTAGGACCTCCTTGTCTTCGGACGATTGCTCGAAATGGCTAGGTGTAATTCCTCGGCTTGTTAGTACACCAAGGTTGTCGATCCACTCCTCCCCTTACTACCTTCTTGACAATCCAACATGCTCGAAGCCTGTGTGTCGGCGGTTTATCTGAGGATACAGAGTGAATTGCGCTGGTCCAATATCACGTCTAGTGTCTTTTTGGGTCCCTTACCTGATTGTTTTTTCTTCCATGTCGGCTGATCTTCGGATATCGGTGCTGGAGCGGTTTGGGCGTCGGTTACGATGCGGGCATCTGCCATCCTCGCCTGGCTCGGGTTGTTCCTGCCTCAGACTCTGGTACTGTTGATTGGCCAACCAGGCATCCTCCATAACGCAATATCTTGTTACTATACCAAATAGCTCAGCACACATTCTAAGGCGTTTCTGTGCCATAGTTTTTATGATTCCTTCATCGTAACAGTTGTGAAGGAATGCCGCTAAGGCCTCCCGTTTCATACAATCTGGGATTTTGTTCTTAACGAACAAGAATCTCATCTAGAACTGTCAAACTATTTCTTTTGTCTTTTGTATGACGAGAGCTAGATCCCAGATGTCGGTTGCCCCTGAGTTATCGGGGCAATAGGTGACATGGGGGTGGGTGAGAAATTTTTATTTCAAACTGATCTGACATCAGCCTCCTGGTGAGGTTTCCTGAGGTTGATCCAGTATAGACCTTGGGATCGCCTGTGCAGCCTAGCTATTCTGGCCATCATTGTGAGTCATCGGAACCGAGCTCCATGCTTGATCTGGTGAAACATAACTTTCATCCCCAGCTGGTGTGAAACCGACAATTGGGTGGTGATCCTCTATGGCTCCTTGGCCAGACCTAAAGTCATGGCCGAGGAAGTATCTAGAAAGTTTGGGTTGTCAACATCGATGTTCCGATGAAATGTTTCGGTTGAACCGAGGTTTAGGTGCTCCGGTGTAGAAACTATGCTGGAGTGGATCAGTTCGTTGAGCGATTATGCCATTAAACCGTTTTGACCACACAACATGACCTGTATGGGCCACCAACGTCGGGGTTGAATCCGGCAGATCTCGGGTAAGGGGTCCTGAGCTGGTGATTTTAGCTTGATAGTAACAGAAAAAAGAGGGACACCATGTTTTACCGATGGATGCATCAAGAGAGACTCGCTTCCACGCTATACAAATCAACACATCTTCGGTGTTCAAATAATTTGTGGTTTTTCCCTTCACACTACCAATGAAGCCCTCCTCCTCCATGTCGAGATTCTCATCATCAAGTTGAGTATCATATTCTAGCGGTGCATATACTTGAGAGATAGAGAAAAAATCTTCGTTTGCGATATTTGCCATGCGCATGAATGTCTCATCATCAATACTAGAAATGCACGCACACACAATCTCACATTCTACTCGTATGGGACATGAGAAAAGAACAATCAATAAAGAAAAATATTTTTTAACCTTTTCAACATTTCGTCAAGCGCGTTGGAGGCGGCGGGGTTGCACGGCAGCCGCTTGGTGCTGCCACCACAGGATTTGGCCGCGGGCACGTTCTTTGTGGGCGGCACACCTGCTCCGACGGCAGCCATAGGACAGACTGGAGCGAATCCGGTGTGGCGGGATGGGGTCAGCATGACAGCGGTGGCCGCATCTGGAAAGGTGGGAGCCCCGGGGGCGACCGCGACGAGGTGCGTCAGAGCGACCGGGGGAGTCGGGCGGCGTCTGACAGGCGGGGGGGGGGAGTTTCAAGATAATATTTTTGATACGGGATGAGAGGGCATCATCTAATTCAAGAAGAAAGAGCCCACACTAAAATCCAGGGGGGAGAATAGAGGGATTGGTCAAGGTGGAGCCCGTAAGACAGTTTTGTAACTACTGTCCCTAAGTGTAGAATTATCGTATATAGTGATCGCTGCATTGTTTTTCTGCCTGAGTTTTATTTTTTTTGCGGGGTTTTCTGTCGAAGTTTCTAGCAATTTTATAGTAGCAATTTAGGGTCTTGTATAGTTTGTGAGCTACACGAGGACGCGAACCATGCTTTCTTCCAGTGCGCGTTAGCTAAGTTTGCATGGTGTGCAGTTAGGGATGTGTTTCACCAGAATTGGAACCCTAGGTCAGGATCGGACCTATTGGCTGTGCTGCAGTCGCAGCACGGGGCCAATGCTAGGGTGCTATGGCGATGCGTGGGCGCGTTGCTTTGGTCCCTATGGACGATCAGGAATAAAATGACGATTGAAAAAAAGTTCCCTGCTCACCCGGCTGATGTGATTTTCAAATGCCATCTTTTTCTTCAGATGTGGACACCACTGGGGAAACAACGCGATGCTGAGCTAATGAAGGCCACGATGGATAAGATCAGCAGCAGTATACCGCGACTTCGGCACTTGGCTAGAGCTGGTTCTTGACTCTTTTGGCTTCGATGGTGGTGTGGATGACCTGGCGCGATGCTGCAGTTGTCTTGAGGTCGCCTTAGTTGGGGCTTTTGTTATTTGAACTTGGTTATGTAATGAGCATGTGGCCGGTGTGGCCTGACTTTTATTTGGTATGTAAACGACTTGAACCTTGTGGTGCTGCCAGTTGGCTTTATTAATTTAAAGCCGGACAAATTAATTTAAAGCCGGACGCTTCTAGCGTCTTCGTTAAAAAAAAAGAAATATATGGGCAAACATTCAAAAAAAACTGCGAATTCATTCCATTGTTATTGTTTGCAATACATTACCAATTTTCTGCTAAATTAAAGCCTGCTGGCTCCCTTACATCGTCAGACCCTGTTGGGCAGATGAGTTTGGTCATGACACATGTTAGTACAGAGGCATGTGTTGAGCCTTCCGGGGCTGCAGTATCCACCTTTGTAGTCCTCGGTGATGCAGGCCGCGTCGCAGGCTGGGTTGACACAGACTGCATGGTAGGTCTGGCTCGGCCCTTCGCATGGCGTCTTGTTCTTACCTGCTCCGTCAATGCCAGTTTATCAGGTTAAGAAGTTAAGAAGATGCTGGCATGCTTAAGAATTTCAGGGGAAAAGGGGCTCACCATAAGCAAACGTGAGGAGGAGGAAGATCAGGGCAGTCGCTGCAACCGTGGCACCCATGGCAGACAGACTCAATCGATTCAAGCAGGTGAAGGAAATTTTGTTGCTGGGGTGAGGAGAAAAGGGTCTAGGTAGGTCTCTATTTCTTTATAGAGATGGATTGCGCCTCAGTACCTCCTATATTATGGATATAAATCAATTTCTTGATTTTGGATAGTATATGCGCCTTATCTTTCCAGGCACATAATCAACATCATAAATGCCATTATTAATGCCTAAAATCAAGATATGCATATCAATTTTCGTAATTTACGTAGGCCCAAAGACTTATTACTTTTGAAGAATGTGATTTTTCTGATGGTTACGCGGCAGTTCAAAGCATCCAAGACTCATTGTAAATTGCCGAAGAATAAGGGCATGTACAATGGTGCTATCTTAGAAGTGCCACGTATGATAAATGATGAGGTGGAGGAGAAAGAACTCATAAGAAAAGGCTTGTCTTCTCTTATTTAAGAGAAGACAAGAGATGATCTCTTAGCACAATATGTCTCATCATGTTTTTAGGAATAACTAATTATTGAAGATAAGGCTAAGAGATGATCCATTATAGATAATTTTTTTGTCATCTCTAAATTACATGCAAGACTTAAGATAAGACTATCTTATCAACCATTGTACATGCCCTAAGAATATGAAGGTTTCAGAGGTATATCCACTCGTGGAAACATGGGCCAAAGCCAACCCTGCACAGGACCTCAAAGGATACCAGCCCATTGAAAGGAAGGAATTTTTGGAAGTGGTTATCCTAAGCTCAAGCTCATGTTACCTCGGATGAATACTAAAATGAAAAGAAAATCACTTTTTCTGTTGTAAACATTGATAATTGTTTTTCTTCTTTTTGGAGCATAAATTTTCTTTGCCATGTCTATCACGAATGTCGTTCCATGATGAAATTTTGCAAAGCAATCAAAACATCTTCAATGTTTGCTAAAAAAATTAGAATTTGTTGAAGATTTTTTTTCTTTACTCAGATTAGTAGAGATCAAAAGGTGTAAGCCATATGAGCATCTACAACTACGATTAGCTAATTTGAGCCCTATACGCCAGCGGACGCGCCCGCGGACAGCGACGGAGAAGCCTCAAATTTTGGCATTTGCAACCACGGTCCCTATTTTAAAAATACCGAATCTATGCAAACATATGCACGTCGATCATTTCAGACAAACATTGTTTAGTGCACCCAATTACAAATAGTTTATATCTAAAAGTACATGATCTAAACATAGTTCAAACATAAATATTGTTCATAGTGCATAACTGATAAATTAAAAAGACAAGATTACTGATTTTCAGTGAGCGTCCACATATGCTCGACAAGATAATCCAGAAGGTGCATATGCACTTGTTGATCTTGCAGTTGTCAATGCATTTTCAGAAAGTTGGCAATGCTCTCTGCCTCTTGTTCCGGGAGGAGGACCTGAACACCGGGCTTCTAGAAATCATGCGTGTGCACTGCCCGTTCACCCTCATCCTTGACATCATGTTGTGCAAAATTACACAACATGTCATGAGCTGCCAAAGTGTCTCCGGTTCCCACATCATCGCAACTCCACGAACAATACTCCAACGAGCTTGAGCATTCCAAATGCCCTCTCCACATCCTTCCTAGCTGCCTCTTGCATTATTGCAAAGTGGGTTTATTTTTTGACTTAGGGATCAGATATGGTCTTTACAAACGCCGCCCACTGAGGATAGTACCATCGGCAAGGTAATACCCTATGGTGTAGTTGTGTTGGTTGATGGTATAGTTGCACGGTGGAGCTTCCCTATCACAGAGTCTCTTGAGCAAAGGAGAATGTTTGAGCACATTGATGCCATTGCATGAACCTGGCGTGCCAAAGAAAGCATGTCAAATCTACAAGTCTTGCGATGCCACTGCTTCAAGTATGATGGTGGCTTCTTTGACGTGACCTTGCTATTGCCCATGCAAACCTTTTGGGCAGTTTTCCATTGCCATTGCATGCAATCAACTGAACTTAACATACCTGAGAATCCTCTTGGTGTTCCAATTGCTAACAATTTTTATGTGTCCTCTACGTTGGCTCTCTCTGTTACTCTGGATCGAACCCTTCACCACAGTGCGTGCAAATTGCACCGCGGTGTTCAGGACCGTGGTATCCCCCACCCGGATTTCTGCATCAATTGCATGTACTGCTTTACCATAAGCAAACATCATGAGAGTAGCCATGCCGAAGAAAGGTTTTTCGCAACAATCCTTCCTCAGCTTGAAGTTATCATCGGCCTTCTCCACGCCTTTCACTATCTACAAGAACAAGTTTTTGCTCATCCGGTAGCGACGAGGAAAGAAAGTTTCATGGAATGTTGAGACCATTGTGAAGTAGTCCGTGTACAGAAGCCGTGCACTGGCAATCCTATCACGGGGAATAACTCTCTGACCCTCTATGGAACCCTTGAAGTTTAGGGCGTGCTCCTCTGCCTTCACCAAATCCTCCTGGATGCTCATCATTATCATCATTTCAGCATCCTCATCGTCCGAATCTGACGACACGATGAACTCGTTGAATATAAATTCGTCAAGATCATCGTTTCCGTAGCCATCATTCCCCGCCGAATCCATTGGCGACCTAGAAGTAATGACCGAAAGAATAAAAAACCGGCTCAGACATTTCATTGAACATGTAGAGCGCGAGGTGAAAATATGGGGGAATTTGACGTACCGAGGCGGCGTTCGGTGGTGGCCTGGTCGGCAGTGGTGTGCGTTGGGGAATCCGGTGGCGAAGCCTTGTGTTGGGGATGGCGGCTGAGCACTAATAGCGGTGGAAGTCTGGTGGCAGCTCTGCGCTACGAAGGAGGGCCAACAAAGGAGAGGAGAAGGCTGCTCGTGCAAGAAAGGGGGAGGCGGATATGAGCAAATTGGTGCGGGCCCTAGCAGTCAGTCCGACGTGGCGGGTGTGTCTTGGCACGGCCGGGTATGAAGAGTGCCGGTCAGTCCGGGCGTCCTCATATCCGCCCGAGATATGGGCCGGTTATAGGGAGTGTCGGACAGTCCGGACGTTTGGGTCGGATATGGGGCGTCTGGTAGGGTGACTTTTTTGTCCGGACACTGACCGGGCAGTCCATTCGGATGTTTACGGCTGGTATGGGTGGTCCGGTTGTAGATGTTGTAAGCTAGCTAGTGTAGGCCAATTTCTCAAAGAAAAAGAAAAAAAAGGGGCTAGTGTAGGCCAAACTGACTTCTGCACCGGTGTTTGGCCGTGTTCAGAGTTTAAGATTTTCATACATGATTGTCTCGCTCCAACTTGATAGGTATGGGTACCAGCTGTATTGAAGTGTTCATACGATATGTGAAGTTGAACTTCATAATAAAGGTGCGAACTCTTAAAAAAACGATGGTTTCAAATTATCCTTGTATTGCTACACTTCCAACTCCAGTTCCACTCCGTGGGCTCCCAAGCCCACATCTTAAAACAATTCTAGCTGATCCCGTAAAAGTTTATAGAGGAGTAAAATTTACCGGCACTTAGCCGATCTTCTAAACCGGTTACAGTAGTATAAATTTTGCTCCTCCGCCTATCTGAGGAGTAAATCTACTCCGCATGGAGGCGGCCAAGTAAAGTTTTCTTCGCGCAAAGGCTTTGTTGTAGCGGCCGACGAAGCTCCTTTGTCGATGGCGGAGGCCTCGAGTCTTGCTAGTGACCTCGGCGAATCTTCTCGGCGACTTTGGCATAGCCAACCACTTCACCATCGACCGCCACACCAACCACACCGCCGCCCCACCATCCACCGCAGTCGCACCGCAGGGGTCGGATGTCGGCGTGTCCAAGGAGAAGGCGCTGCCTCCGGAGCTGACAGAGATGTACTGGAAGTACTACGGCTGCGGGGGCGGTGGGGACACTACTTGTGTGGTCGTGGCTGGCAGCGGCGGCCGGGAAGAAGGACGGGGGAGGGTGCTCATGTGGCCCGCCGTGCATAGTCTCACGGCGTACCTCGTGGTCCTCAGCGTGGTCTGTTTCTGAGGAAACCACTCCTTCCGGGGCGTGGCGGTCGTTGTAGGAGTTGCGCTCTACTTCCTCTATGTTTACGTGTAGTTTTCTCCAGTTTCGTTAGAGAAATAAGAACATGCAGTGCGAGCCTGTTTGCGTGCATGGAGTCGCTTTCTGTTAATTAGTTGTAACTAGTTAACGTGCACGAAGTAGAAGAGAGTGCGGCGGCTTAGGGCTAGGGATGGCAATGGGTCGGGTTTGGGGCGGGTGGAGCTGGTCCAAATCCAAGCCATGACCCATCATCCTGCCCTCTACACATCCACCAAAGTATCCATGGGCACAACTTGTGCCCATCCCCAAACCCACTGGATACCCAGATACACCCATGGAGCTCCATGGACATAGAAAAATCAGCATGAAGACTTCCCACGTTTCAAATTAACTCATCATTCATTCAAAAATGACAACATAACTTACAAGCATAAGTAGGTAGCAAGTACACAATTCAAACATTGTCCACGCACAAAATGACAACTCAAATAGTCTGATAGTAAAAAACTTGTCTTAAATCTTATCACATCAAAAAAACTGAAGTAAACCACACAGTGACAACTTAATTAGTCTCATAGTAGAACACATGTCATAAAATCTTATTACATCACAGCCGAAGTTGCAAAGTCTTATTACATCACAAGCGAAGTTGCATAAATAAAGTACGTAACATATTTAAAATTCAAATGCACTTCCAACAGTATGTGCACAAGTAATTGGAGACCCAGGCGAATGTCCACATGAGCACACTTGGCTCCAAATTAGTCTTCAGTAGTGATGATTCTCATTTTCATCCTGACATATGGGCCCATGTGTCATACGGGTATCCACTGGATATCCTTGAGCAGAAATTATAACCGTGCCCAACCCAGCTGTTCGCGGGTATCCAGATCCATGGATCCATGGGCAGAAATGCGCTCCATACTCTTGCCCAACCGGGTCGGGTGTCCATGGGTATCCAGATCCATGGATAAAATTGCCATCCCTACTTAGGGCTCCTTTATACAAAGGAATTTCATAGGATTTTTACAGGATTTGGATTCTTAGGATTTTTTTTCTGTGATGGTCGTTTGATTTGTAGGATTGTAATCCTTAGGGTTTTTTCCATAGGATTCATTTGTACAACATTTCGAAGGAAACTTTCCATCCACTCAAACTTCTTTGTAGAATTCCTTTGTTTTTTCTGTGCTATCAAACACTTCTCCAAATCCCATAGGATATAAGAGGACATGACACTCTATTCCTACATTTTTCCTGTTCCTGCACTTTGAAAATCCTGCGAATCAAAGAGGCCCTTAGTAGAAGCGAGTACTGCCCTTGTAGTCCGTGCGGTCACCATCATCGCCGCTCGCCGCAGAGACGCATAGCAAGAGTTGGACGAAATGCATAGGCCAATTGCAAGTTTTACTCCATTGAATTTACAAGTTCGGTTAGGTTCGACTAAAAATTAATGAAGCAAAAATATTTCACTAAAATTTACTAGGCCGGATACTTCTTTATATTGGCTAGAGTTGTTGTTAGAGATGACAACCCATATCATAGTCAGAGCATCTATAGCCGGATTTAACAAAACCGACCCCTTAAACGCCCACGGGCACGGACCGGTCACACCTTATATTTGGTGCTATGCATCCGAGTACTTTATATTTCCTCCCCTAGATCCATACCCATGCAAAAGAGTTCCTACATACTACGTAGACCATGCTAGCCTAAACTAAACTTCGTCGTCGGAGATGTCCACAACGTCCGTGCCGGGTGCCGGGTAATTGGGCGCATCGGAGGGCTCCGGTTCCTCCTCCTCGTTCATATATGCGAGCATCTCGTTGACGTCTGCGACGTGCTCCGCCTCCGCCTCCTGCAGACGACGGTGCTTGGCCTCCGCTGCCGATTCGGACTGGAGGGAATCGATGATCGCCTGCTGCTCCACCTGCACATCCGCTGCCCCCACGTCCTCCTCCTCATCATTTATATACGCGAGCATCTCATCGACGTCCACAGCGTGCTCCGCCTCCGCCTCCTGCAGACGACAGTGCTTGACCTCCGCTGCTGATTTGGACCGGAGGGGAATTGATGATCGCCTGCTGCTCCACCGGCACATCCGCGCCCCCCACATCCTCCTCCTCTTCCTCCCCCCTTCCTCTTCCTCCAGCTCCTGAAGGAAATATGCCCTAGAGGCAATAATAAAGTTGTTATTTATATTTCCTTATATCATGATAAATATTTATTATTCATGCTAGAATTGTATTAACCGGAAACTTAATACATGTGTGAATACATAGACAAAACACAGTGTCCCTAGTATGCCTCTACTAGACTAGCTCGTTAATCAAAGATGGTTAAGTTTCCTAACCATAGACATGTGTTGTCATTTGATGAACGGGATCACATCATTAGGAGAATGATGTGATGGACAAGACCCATCCGTTAGCTTAGCATAATGATCGTTAAGTTTTATTGCTATTGCTTTCTTCATGACTTATACATATTCCTCTAACTATGAGATTATGCAACTCCTGAATACCGGAGGAACACCTTGTGTGCTATCAAACGTCACAACGTAACTGGGTGATTATAAAGATGCTCTACAGGTGTCTCCGAAGGTGTTTGTTGGGTTGGCATAGATCAAGATTAGGATTTGTCACTCCGAGTATCGGAGAGGTATCTCTGGGCCCTCTCGGTAATGCACATCATGATAAGCCTTGCAAGCAATGTGACTAATGAGTTAGTTATGGGATGATGCATTACGGAACGAGTAAAGAGACTTGCCGGTAACGAGATTGAACTAGGTATGATGATACCGACGATCGAATCTCGGGCAAGTAACATACCGATGACAAAGGGAATGACGTATGTTGTTATGCGGTTTGACCGATAAAGATCTTCGTAGAATATGTGGGAGCCAATATGAGCATCCAGGTTCCGCTATTGGTTATTGACCGGAGAGGTGTCTCGGTCATGTCTACATAGTTCTCGAACCCGTAGGGTCTGCACGCTTAACGTTCGATGACGATTTGTAATATATGAGTTATGTGATTTGATGACCGAAGATTGTTCGGAGTCCCGGATGAGATCACGGACATGACGAGGAGTCTCGAAATGGTCGAGAGGTAAAAATTGATATATTGGAAGGTTATATACGGACACCGGAATGGTTCCGGAAAGATTCGGGAATTTTTTGGAGTACCGGGAGGTTACCGGAACCCCCCGGGGGAAGTTATGGGCCTTCATGGGCCATAAGGGAGAAGAGGGAGGGCAGCCCACAGGGTGGCGCCCCCCCCCCCCCCAAGGGATCCGAATTGGACAAGGGGTGAGGGGCGCGGCCCCCTTCCTCTTTCCCTCTCCCTCTCCTACTCCTTCCCCCTTTCCCCCTTTGAGAAGGAAGGGGGACTCCTACTAGGACTAGGAGTCCTAGTAGGACTCCCCCCTTTGGCGCGCCCCTCCCTGGCCGGCCACCTCCTCCTCCCCTCCTTTATATACGTGGGCAAGCGGGCACCCCAAAGACACATCAGATATTCTCTTAGCCGTGTGCGGTGCCCCCCTCCACAGTTTACTCCTCCGGTCATATTGCCGTAGTGCTTAGGCGAAGCCCTGCGCCGGTAACTTCATCATCACTGTCGCCACGCCATCGTGCTGACGGAACTCATCTACTTCCTCGACGCTCTACTGGATCAAGAGTTCGAGGGACGTCATCGAGCTGAACGTGTGCAGAACTCGGAGGTGCCGTACGTTCGGTGCTTGATCGGTTGGATCGCGAAGACGTTCGACTACATCAACCGCGTTAAGCTAACGCTTCCGCTTTCGATCTACGAGGGTACGTGGACACACTCTCCCCTCTCGTTGCTATGCATCTCCTAGATAGATCTTGCGTGAGCGTAGGAAATTTTTTGAAATTGCATGCTACGTTCCCAACAGCTCCTCCTCCCCATCCTCCCCCACCACCTCCTCCTCCAAGTTCTCCCCCGGATCCACTGTATCGGGAGGTAGCCCCGTGGCAATCCGGGCTTCGCGCCTTGCCTGGATCTACTCAAGGAGATGCAACCGGCGCTCTGGCGTTAGATATGGGTAGCTCCTTACCCGGCGACGTGGGGACATGGCTACTACTGGTGGCGGACGACGAGTGGAAAGTGGGGGCGGCGGCGGACGGGTGGCGAGAAATTTGGATGGGTAAGGTTTCGGTGCCGACGGTCGGCTTAAATAGCTGGGCTAGGGCACTATGCGGCTCGCCAGAGCAGCGCCATGCGGCGACGAAGGAGATGAGTTTCGGACCGCCGGGTTTCAAAGTGTTTTTGTGTGAGACCCAACCGTCAGTCCGACGTGGCGGACGCATTCGTCGCGCCGGGCCTCCCTATACCTACCCTATATTTGGCTGGATAGGAGGGGTGCCGGTAAGCTCAAATGTTTGACACCGGGTTGAGGCGCCCGCCTGGGTCGAATTTTTTTGACCTTTCACTGACCGGATCGTCCGTCCGGACGTAAGTTGGGGTTTGGGACGGCGTGTAGATGCTCTTCCTGCAACAGTCGAGCCAGGTCAGGAGGCCTACGTAAATTGCGCCCGTGGATGACTGGATATGCATAGTATCTTGATTTTGAGGCACTAATAATGGCATTTATGTGGTTTGACTAGGTGCCTTACATGGATAGATCACATTTACTGTCCAAAATCAAGAAATTGATTTATACTATACATATATCAGGTGCAATCCATCTCTATAAATAGACACCCTGCGAGCCCCTTTCTCCTCGCCCAACAACAAAGATTTCTCCTACTCTGAATCGGTTGAGTCCGTCCGCCATGGGTGCCAAGGTTGCAGCGATTGCCCTCTTCTTGCTCCTCCTAACCTGTGCTTATGGTGCGCCTCTTTCCCCACTACTCCTAATACTTCTACCACGTGTACTGATGTAATTCTTAAGCTGATTATTGGTGCTAATCGTTTGAGCAGGGAAGAAGGATACGCCATGCGAAGGGCCCAGCAAGACCTACGAAGGTGCCTGCATCAATGACACGTGCAAGGCAGCCTGCATCACCGAGGACTACAAGTCTGAATACTGCAGCCCCGGAAGGCTCAACACATGCCTCTGTACTAACAAGTGTCACGACCAAAGTCATCTGCCCAACAGGGTCTGACAACGTACGGAAGCCAGCAGGCTGGTGCAAGCAGTGTATGTGTGCTTAATTTAGCAGAAAAATTCCATCTCTCTGGTAGTAATGTGCAAACAATAATAATGGAATGTGTTCGCATAGAAAACATGGAATGATTGCTCATATATCTCTTGCCACTGTATAAAATTGCTAGAAACTCGGGCGAAAAATCAATACGGCGAATACCATATATATACATATGGTGATCATCGTCGGTTGTAACCTTTTAGTCGAGTTACACCATGAATCCATGATAAATTGATCCTTGAGCGCGAGTCAGATTACATCAACCATCCGAGTCAACATAATAATAATAACAAGTTCAAAGCACCGAAAAAGAACGGCATGACTGTGCACCGTCACAGCACGACGTACGGAAGCCTCACCTGGTGCTTGCCGGTCAGCTCCGCCCAGAGCACGGCACCGTGCGCCGGCTCTCCTCCGGTGGGCGCGGTCAGAACGATTTCCACCTCGAATGTCGCCTTCTCTCCCGCACCGCCGAACTCCAGCGTCCACGGCGTCACGGTCACGGCCATGTTGCTCGGCGCCATGTTGCTCGGCGCCGACCACGACGCCTCGTACTTCGCCGGCCCCGCCCCGACGTTGGTCGCCGTCCTGCTGAAGCGCATCTGCCCGGAGGTCGCGTTGGCGCCGAAGGTGGCGATGAGCGACGGATGGTTCACGTCGTTGTTCACCTCGTTGCTGGACGAAGCGGAGCAGTTGTATGCCGACCGCGTGATCGCCTTGATCTGGGCGACGGTGTAGTTCGCGGCGCAGAGGAGCGCGACGAAGTCCCGCGGCCCGGCGTCGAAAACGAGACCGGGGTCCATCGCCAAGTTCGGGTTGACATAGCCCGAGCCCATGGCCAACGGGCTTGCCATGCCGTTGCCGTTGCCGGCGTCGGTGATCGGCCCGAGAAGATTGTCGACGGCGCTCGCCGTGGTCATCATGGCCGATTTTAACATCGCCGGGCTCCAGTCCGGGTGCGCCGCCCGGAGCAGCGCCGCCACGCCGCTGGCGTGCGGACACGCCATTGATGTTCCGGACACGACGAGGAACTCGCCGCCCAAAGGAGTCGCCCCTACGTAGGCCAACGGCGCGACCGTTGGCCAGGACGCGAGGATGCTATCCCCCGGCGCCAATATGTCGGGTTTGAGGACGCCGGGAAAACTCCTCGACGGCCCACGGGAGGAGTAAAAGGCAACCACCGGCGCGGGTGTTGTACCCAGGACAGTCTCCTGGAAGTCGATGCTGGCCGTCGGCTGCGCGCTGGACGCGATGTATTTGAGCAGCGCCGGCGCATCCTTTGGATTGATGGTGATAACCGGCAGGGGGTACCTACTTGTTTGGAGTTCGAGCGTGTGTGGGATGAAGATAAATGCCGCGAGGCCGGCCTCGGCGGCTGTCCGGATCTGATGGTTGATGACACCGATGCCAATGTCATGGCACACAATTATACTACTGCTTCTTGTCGCCAGAGTTCGAAGCAGAGTAGAGGAATTGCACGCCGACAGAGCTTCGTCGTAGACCAGCTTCAGTTCAGAAACCCAAGCCTTCGCTGGGTATGATGTAACGCCGGCGATTGTAGTGATGCCTTGCGTCTTATCGCCGTAGCTCACGGAGCCAGTGAACATTTGCCGGTCCACCGTGCCGGCCGCAACAGTGAGCACCCACGGGATGCCGTTGTGCAGTGTAGCGAACCCGCCGTCGTTGCCGGCTGACGCGGACACGAAGATGCCGCGCTCCATGGCTGCAAAGGAGGCAATTGCAACTGGATCCGTGTAGAGCGGCTCGTTGTCGAAGCCGAGGGAGATGAAGACGACATCGACGCCGTCCGCGATTGCCGCGTCCATGGCGGCCAGGACGTCAGACGTCACGAAGCCGTTCGGCCAGATGACCTTGTAAGCCGCGATATGGGCACGTGGAGCTGTTCCACGCACCGTGCCACGCCCGTAGCCGAAGAAGGACGCGCACGGCACAGGGCTGCCCGCGGCGGTGGACGCCGTGTGCGTGCCGTGGCCGTCATCGTCGCGCGTCGAGTTCAATATGGTGTCGTTGGGGTTCATGGCCGCGTAGCCCCGGTTGAAGTAGCGAGCTCCGATGAGCTTCCGGTTGCACGTGGTGGCGGGGAACGCGACGCCCGGCACGCACGCCCCGCGCCACCGGGAGGGCACGGGAGGCATCCCGTCGTCGTGGAAGCTGCTGCTCTCGGGCCAAACGCCGCTGTCGACCACGCCAATGATGAGGCCCTCGCCAAGGTTCGCCGCCGGCCACAGCCCGACGTCGGGGCGGAGGCCGAGGAACCTCTGCGAGTGCGTCGTGTCGTGGGCGACGTCCCCGCGACGGTCCGGGTACGCCGAGACGAACCCCGGCGTGTGGCGGAGCCCGCGTAGCTCGGCAGTGGAGAGCGTGGCGGCGAAGCCGTTGAGCGCGTTGGCGTAGGAGTACACGTGCTCCGGGCGTCCTCGGCCACGCGGCGACGCGTCCGCCACCGAGTCCAGGATGGCCGAGTGCCACGCGTGCGAGTCCTCGGCGAAATGTGGCGGCGCTGCGGACTTGTCCATGTGGACGATGTACGCCGGGGTGATGGCTAGGGAGCAGAGGAGGAGGAGGAGGAGGGGCGTGGGAGGTGGTGCCATCTCGACTCTCGAGGACTCCGCTGGAGTGATGCGGGGGAGACGGAGAAAGGGGCTAGAGGAGGGAGAAGAGGAACTCCATCAGCCCATCAGAGAGGGCAACGGGAGGAGAGTGGAGCTAGACCTAGACCTAGAGGAGGAGAGTGGACTGGAGCTACACGAAGAGGAAAGGCAAGCCGGCAAGCATGTCATTTGTAGTTCGGATCGACACGCACGGGGTGGTGTGGTGGGGCAGCGCGGATGGATGGGCGCGCGGAGGCGGATGCAACGACATGCATGTGTGCATCAAGCGCAGCTCGCGTGCTGCTTGTACCAGTAGAATGCCCGTGCGTTGCGACGGGTCTTTTAATTTTTTTCTGAATGCATATATAACTTGAATTGTTGTATAAAACTTGGTGAACTTTTTGCCCCTTCCAGCTATATCGCCTTGGGATTCTTGTCGAAGGATTCTTTTTGAACATTGACATAATTCATCTTCATCTTTCTCATAATCTGCAAAAATAAATATATATAGAAATACACCTTTTGTATTATCATGTGCAACATATATATAAAAAGAATAACAATTATTTGTATGCATCTCTTCTAATTCTGTAAAATAATCTAGTATGCTCTCTGTAATAGGAGCAGCACCGCGTATCATGAACCTGGAGCAAGATAATTAATATGACATTAAGTAGTAAACAAACAACAATTGATATATGCAAGTGATGTCGAATGTACATAGGTGTAAATCGCAATCAAACTCTTATTACAGGGCGCCTCTGGTTTGGTAGCCAAAAAGTGAAAAACTACATTGAAGTTATTTCCTTTTTAAGTGCCCATTTGTTTTAACGGATTTTTTTTAAAACAACAACAAAAAATAGACATGACATCACTGATAGCGATCGTTGCTTACTTCATCCCGACTAACATGTGTCTTCCTCTTCCTTGCCCTTCTTCAATAACCACATTGCACCCCTTTTGTTCTCTTCATCCTTGTCACTCATCTACTTCACAGCTCATGCAAGAAAATAAGCTTCAACCGGAAAGTGGATTATGTGCATGTGTTCACGTCCATCTAGTCACTTGAAATATTCAAAATTTAATCTGCGCATAATAAAAATGGTAATGTTTTTTTAAGGAAATGAAAGAAGAGAGCAGTGTCTAAAGACAAAAATGACAATGTGCTTAAATATTTCTCTCTAACACACATGTGGAAATTTATTGTGGAAAAATTATAGGTTTAGAAATCATAGGATAATTCACATGCACAAATGATTTCATCGCGGCACAGAAACATAGTGCCTGATCGTGTCTTCTAGTTTTGTAACTCTAGAATGCACGGAATTGGGTGTCTTCAGGTAAGTGATTTCAAATGGCAAAGGAACACATAATTGCCAGTACTTGTGTCAATGGGTCTAGCCAGAAAGAATATATAGTACTTTGGCCACCACATCAAATCCTTCAAAGCTCAATGTAATATGCAAGGTGAAGAAGTAATCTATGCAAGCCTATGCATCTTTTTCCCATATTGAAATGATACATTGATGGTCAGGGCGATAAAGTGTTCTGATGTTACACTACAACTAAGGTTCATTTATTTGTGTGGTAAAGGAAACATATGCTTAGAACCAAAAACTAAAATAAATAGGTAGTCATTTTCACAAGCTTGTGACTGAAAATACATGTGAAATATTTATCAAAGTTTATGAAGTTCAGAAACATGTTATATTGTGCAAAGAAACATACCGTACACGTATGTACGCCAAGTACCTGCATATAAGCTATGCTATGGGGCTTCAGGCAGAAAGTCAAACCCCATTAGATGATGTCCTCGAACACTAAGTATGCAACCTCCACATAAGTTATGCACCTTCCATTGAAAATGTGATCATTCTGCTCCTTCCAGACATAAACCATCTAGGTCTTTTGTAATTCACAAGAAAGAATACAGAACTTGATGTGCAACAATCCATTGATTATTTTCAAGATTTTCTTTAGATGCATTTAGGGTAAGAATGAGCAAAATCTTGATCTGTCTACATCATCTGTTTCATGGGTTATTCAACATGTAGTCATGCAAAGAGGCAAAATATGACGTGACATCCCGATGCGGATCTTTGGAAAATGGGGGTCCAATGCACCTGAATTGGAAAAACATTTTTTTAAAATCAAAAAGAGATAAAGCTTTCTGAAACTTTATTATAACGAACATGGCCTAGTATAATACTTGTGTGAAAAGTTTCACGGAGGAAGGACTCGTGGTATCCTGGGCAAAAAAAATTGCAAGTCCAAAAAATATGAATAGTAACTTTTATATAATATTGATTTTGTTTTTTTCGTCTAGAATATCACGGTAGTCACTCCTTCGTGAGACTTTTCACACGAGTATGGGGCTAAGTATGTTTGTTACAAAAAAGTTTTAGAATCTTTAAAAAAAATTCTAATTCAGGTGCAATGGAACTCGAGACCCATTGGCTTGACATCCTACCTAGTTTAGTTAAAAAGATAAAAGGAAACAAACGGAAAGAAAATACAAGGGCTACCATCATGCACTTACAAGCACCTAATGTAACTATATGAAACATATTAAAATAGAGAAAATAACCTTTTTTGTTTAGATGTAGAGACCCACATTGAAGGTATGAACACAAAAAATACATGGTATGTCATGATTCCGCGGTAATAAAGTAAAGAAGAGAATCCCTCCATTGTCACTCATTGTAAAACTCTGTAAAAAAATCATTAAAGGAAATGCCATTATAAGTATGGAATGAATCTGAGATGCTCATACAACCAAGTATCATGGTAACTAATATCAATCCATTGAGATTTAAATGCGCCCTAACATCTACATCCTAACTAAGATGTTGCTAGGAAAATACTAGAAACATTATGTATCCTAGGACTTTGTGACCACATTACCTGCAATCGTGCTTGGAGTAGAAGGTTGCAGCATTGGCGCGACAACATGTTGCTGGACATGGGCATGGCATAGGTAGCAATCCGCGCAAAGATGGTCGTCTCCTCATCATTGGCTTCCTTCTTGTTGTGTTGATGTCCGGCCTCCCCGTTACCTCCGTTTACCAGCCCACGTCTAGGTCTCACTTGGACGTTGGGGTGTTGGACGCTGGAGTGTTGTTGGAACGCCTCGGTCCTCCTGAGGTCCCGTGTGCGACATCTCCAAGCAGCCTGCCCATGCAAGCCCTGCTTGCCCATATATGACATAATTAATTAAGATACATAACCCAGTTAAATCTAAACAATATAGAACACAAAATATAGAAAAAACTGATATTTAAGTAAACTACATGTAGATTCTCAGTTATTACCTTTTGAAGAAAATTTATGATCAAGCATCCCGAGCCAAGGACATAACTGAGAGAAAGCTTGCAAAAGAAAGAACGCATATGTTTTCTACAGTCCACTGTTCTTCCAGATGGTAAGGCATAATAACCTAGCTTATAATATTTAGACTGCACACGTGTGACAAAATCCTACAAGTGTAGATGGATATTTAGCTAGATGTAAACATATGAAAAGGGGACATGATAGAACTTCATGTAACGAGACAAAGATATATAATCTGGAAGATGATAATAAGAAGGGAATCCTGGTAAACTAAAGATGGAAAACACGATAGCAGAAGATTTGTAATTAGTCTCGTTTCCAGGCCAGAACATCAAGGAATAAATGACTATAAGGCCACGGATTGTGAGGGTTACTATGATTGAACAAAAACAGATATGATGTCATTGGCCGCCGGTCAACACCAGGTTATGCTCCCGTTGGCTTCCTTCCAAGTTGCTGGTCTCTTAACATGTTCTCCTTCTTGATGTATTGTGTAGCACCGAGATGTCCATCAGCCTCGGCATGCGTCATCAGTCACCAAGAGAATCGATGGGCGGAGTTGGCCATAGTTTCCCTTCAATGGAAGGCATCCTATTTGCTACAAACTTCCATCGGTGCAGCTGCTCCCGGGCTGCATCAATAATTATTAGAAATAATTGGCCTACGAAAATAAAATGTATTACAGCGAGAGCCTACTCCTCTGATGGCCTCAAGGCATGGTAGCTCTGCCGTAGGGGCTCACATGTGCAGTTTCTTCCCTGCCCTGTGCATACAACGGAGCTGATAATGTAAACACACTCCATCGTAATCAGCGAGAGAAACAAAACAATAATCCATGCACCAAAGAGCTTCCGTCGTCGGGCCTTCTCACGCCAAAAAAGAGCCAACGTGGTCGGGCTGCCATCGCTATGATCACCGTCATGCGTCAACATGCCGACACCGTCACCGCTACAATCGTTATTGAGCTATTGACACCACGTCACCGGCCACCTCTAGGATGATTGTCGAACTGTAGCTTTTGTGTCTCCATTGAGTTGCCAACGCTGCAATGTGGCCAGCTGCCGCTGATATGGTCACTATCAAGTTTCTGACATTGCCTTGTTGCTGAGTTGGCGGCGCTATGATGTCGCCGGCTGCCGCTGCTATGACCCTCGAGGTGCCGCCACCAATCTCAACGTACACGCCGCGCTGCATCAATCTTTTGATCATTGTTAAATCAAATGTTCATGATTTATATGAAGTGGCAAAGTATACAGAGCAATTGTAGTTCTCTGACATACAAGATTTTCAGGTGGCTTCAGGGGATGGGCCTTTTGGGATTTAAAGCATTATTGGCAGTACTCTATACTCGTAGGCATGATTGTCTGCAAAGATTTAGAAAGAGCGGGGAAATTAAGCAAATCAGTTCAGTGAACCTCAATATCTTATATCTCAAAATCCAATACACAACAAAATTTGAACACAAGAAGTAGAACGCTAATGAACCTCCTAAGGTAAACACGCAGTATGCATAGGGGGGAGGGGGGTGGGGGGGGATACCTTGATTTTCCGTATATATGAATTTCATAATGTAAACATATAGTCTGCATCTGGACAGGCGAATGCTTTTGCCAATAAAGGAATGTTATGTTGCTGCCAGTAAATCAAATGCATTTGCCAATAAAAACATTTGACAAAGACATATATTGGTTTCCCTCTCCCTCAACTATCATCTCTTGATTCATGAATCACCTAACAACAGCATGGGGTACCCTCATCTGAATACGCAGGTGAGGAAGCCTAAAAAGCATATGCTAATTAAATAATATTTCATTGGTTAAAAACATAACTAAAGGTGAGAAGATTGCATCCATACAACAAATGATAATGAAGCTGCCTGCATCTCACCATATGAGCAGAAAGTTCGATAGCCATGAAATCCCTAACAAAAATAAAGCGAGTCCCTAAACTTATCCGTGGTAGTTCAATTCGACATCGACTCAAACTGGCCTTGATTTCAGCTAACTGAAACTTAGGATGTGCAATGAAACTTAGGTCCGTGATCTCAACATAGATGGTAAGTGGAGGTGAGCCATGTTGTTGTAGCCATCCGCCCATCCGGCAACGAATAGGAGGTTGGATCGTGATGAAGAGGAACACATCCAAGACAGGAGGGAGAGTTGGTGATGGCGTAGGAGAAGGATGTGGAGGCAGAGGTCGGACCACACCCACAGCCACGTGGTCGTGCCACCCAGGCTCGCTTACAGCTTCTCTGTATCGCCAGCCCACTAACTCGGCGCAGGTCCGCCCGCCGCCATGTCCCATCTGCATGGCCTTGGATCCCACTTACCGTGGGCGAATTGAGTCGCGCCCCACACACTCATGGAGATGTCGTGTCTCGTTGATGGAGGCGTTGGCGCAGCGGTCGCTCCGGGCGTGGCCCGTCTTGTGCACGGCATTGCACCTTCCCCGCGCGGTGCCCACGCCTGCCAAGGTCGCCGTCGCGTGCCGGCACTTCTTCCCCCTCTTCTTGTTCCTTCGCCACGCCATGCGAGTTCCAGGTGGCGGAGGATGGCGATCTAAACCGGCCTGACGGCTACGGTGGATGGAACCCTAGCCGGGGGTTTGGATTCGGGAGGAGGGTCTGGAAGAAGACGGGGCGAGAGCGTGCATGCTTGTTGGTTGGGCCTTGGACTGGGAGAACCGAGATGAGGTTTGGTTGAAAAAAAATCGGCAAAGGTGAGGGGATCGTGCGATGCGGTGGACAGGCGTTGAAAAAACCGATGGGTGTGGGGCTTGCGAGATCGATGGATAAAAAAAACCAAACCAAACTATGTACGATGTGCTCCTCTTTAGGATTGGATTAGAGATGTGATTGGACAACGTATGGTAATTTTAATTAATGTAATTTTTATGATCTATGTGAATATTAATTAATGTGATTGTGCGACTTATGGCAAGGTTAATTAATTTAGATTTGGTCTTTAGGATTGACCGTGATTGATTTTTTCACATAAAGACATTACTAAATAACTTGTACCCTCATGGAAAGTTGTGATCCGTTTAGATTTCTTTTTCATTGCTTGAGAGATGAGACAAAAATAAACCAGTGGGGAGGGGGCTACCAACTGCTTCATTAGAAGTAGAGATTGTATGGGCAATTGGGCATGCACTACAGCTCACACCAGTGCACGGGCGGGGCGGTCGTTTTCAGCACGTATCAACCGCAGCTCGGCTCGCTTGTGGTTTCGTAGCACGCATCTGGAACCCGAAAAGCAGGTTGCCACGGCACATGTTGGGAGCAGAAGCAGGGGCGGCGGTGCTTAATCTTCGTTGGTTTTGTGGTACCCAGCAGACGTGTCACCTGTGTGTGTGTGGTCGCATCGCCATGGCAGCGCCGTTCATCGTGGTGGGAGCAACATCCAGTCGAGAAGCGGCGCAAGTGCGAGTGCTACGACCGGAGACGGCGTGTGTGGCCGGTTCTCGCTGCGGTGGGTTTGTGCTTTGCGGGCTGTGCGCGGAGGCCGTGACGGGCGGAGGAAGCCGAGAAGAATGGAGGGGAGGAAGTGCTCCGCCCGCAGAAGATCCGGTGGGATTTTACTAGGGGCTCGGTGTGAAACACTTGAGGTGCTTAACGTGGTTCGGGGTGATTTTGCGGTCAAGTTTCGGGTGAGATCAAAATTGGATGGTTTCCGATGGTCTCTCGTGGCTGTATATGGGGCGGCACAACCTGAACTCAAACCAGATTTTTTAGCCGACTTGGTACGGATCTGTGGAGATGAAACTCTGCCAATCCTAGTCGGTGGAGACTTTAATATAATTCGGAGGAGAGATGAAAAGAATAACAACAATTTTGATGGTCGTTGGTCTATGATGTTTAATATGATTATCGAGAGTCTTAATTTGTGAGAAATTGAGCTCACCGGTAGACAATTTACTTGGGCCAATTCTTTGCCCACTCCGACTTATGAGAAGTTGGATAGGGTTCTCGCTAGTGTGGAATGGGAACAAAAATACCCACTGGTGTCGGTCCATGCGATGCAGAGAGCGATCTCAGACCACACACCACTTCTCGTAGACTCGGGAGAGGCTACCCATGTTGCGAACAAGAATGCTTTCTCTTTCGAACTAGGTTGGTTCGAGAAAGAAAACTTTTTGGAGATCATTGCACGCGAATGGGCAAAGCCTGTTAGTGGAAGAACTAGTATTGAGAGATGGCAAAATAAAATCAGACACCTGAGACAATTTTTACGAGGTTGGGCCAGAAACGAGAGTGGGATTTACAAACAGGAAAAAGAGCGACTCACTCAACTAATTGAAGCGCTAGATTTAAAAGCTGAAAGTAACCTTCTTACGGTTGATGAGCAAAGCTCCAAGTCCGAAGCTGAACAAGGCTTACAAGCTCTTCTTAGAGAAGAAGAGCTCAAGTGGGCATTGCGTGCTAAAGTACTTAAAGTTGTCCAAGGGGATGACAATACACAATTCTTCCATATGATTGCGAATGGTAAACATAGGAAGAAGAAAGTCATACAGCTTGAGCAGGACGAGGGGACAATAGTGGGGCATGAGAACCTGAAAGCCTATATCTCTAATTACTATAAACAACTTTTTGGGCATCCAAAAGCAAGCACGGTGACCCTAGATGAATCTGTTATTAGAGATATACCTCAGCTCCAGGTGGAGGAGAATGATATTCTTTCAGCACCCTTTACTGAGAAGGAGGTTCTGGATGCAATCTCGCAAATGAAACCGAATAAAGCACCGGGACCAGACGGGTTTCCAGCTGAATTCTATAAGAAATGTTGGCATATTATTAAGGATGATCTTATGCCTATGTTTCATGATTTCTTTTGCGGTCATTTAGAGCTGTTTCATCTTAACTTTGGCATGATTACGCTGTTGCCAAAGAAAGAAGAGGCAATTCGGATCGAGCAATTTAGGCCCATATGTCTTCTCAATGTGAGTTTCAAAATTTTCACAAAGGTGGGTACCAATAGATTGACACAGATTGCTCATTCAGTGGTACAACCGAGTCAGACAGCGTTCATGCCAGGGCGACACATACTTGAAGGGGTGGTCGTCTTGCATGAAACGCTTCATGAAATTCATTCGAAGAAGCTAGATGGGGTTATCTTCAAAGTGGATTTTGAGAAGGCATATGATAAAGTTAAGTGGCCTTTTCTTCAGCAGGCAATGCGCATGAAAGGATTTAGTGACGCCTGGCGGAACCAAGTGGGGTCTCAAGTCCAGAAGGGTAGTGTCGGCATCAAGGTTAACGATGATATCGGTCACTATTTTCAGACACACAAGGGTTTGAGACAAGGGGATTCCATGTCTCCTCTCTTGTTTAATATAGTGGCTGATATGCTGGCCATTCTCATTGGTAGGGCCAAGCAGCATGGTCAGGTGGAGGGGTTAGTCCCTCATCTGGTTGATGGAGGAGTATCCATATTACAGTACGCTGACGACACTATCTTATTCATGGAACATGACATTGCTAAGGCGCGCAATATGAAACTCATTTTATGTTTCTTCGAACAACTGTCAGGTTTAAAGATAAACTTTCGCAAGAGCGAGTTGTTCTGCTTTGGGAAGGCCAAAGACGAGCAAGACACGTATAGACAATTGTTCGGGTGTGAATTAGGTTCTTTACCATTTAGTTATTTGGGCATACCGATTCATCACCGTAAGTTATCCAACAAAGAATGGAAGTGTATCGAAGATCGAATTGAAAAAAAGCTTAGCTGCTGGAAGGGCAAGCTTATGTCTTATGGAGGTCAGCTAGTACTGATTAACTCGGTACTGACTAGTATGCCGATGTTTCTTTTATCGTTCTTTGAAATTCTGAAAGGGGTTCGGAAGCGACTTGATTTCTTCAGATCTCGGTTCTTCTGGCAGTCAGATGAGGCCAAGAGGAAATACCGTCTCACGCGATGGGATATCCTTTGCCGACCTAAAGACCAGGGGGGTCTCAGTATTGAGAACTTAGAAATCAAGAATAAATGCCTTATGAGCAAATGGCTCTACAGGTTAGAGACAGAGCCGGAGGGCATGTGGGCACAGATTCTATGCAATAAGTATTTACAGTCGAAAACGCTCGCCCAGGTTACCATATGACCAATTGACTCGCCATTCTGGAAGGGGCTTATGAGAACGAAGGACTTGTTCTTTCGTAGGGTCAAATTCTTGGTTGGCAATGGGATGTCAACAATATTTTGGGAGGATACGTGGTTAGGAGAGACACCCCTGGCCGTACAATATCCCACCCTTTATAACATTGTGCAACATAAAGAGGATTATGTTGGCACAGTGTTCCAAACGATTCCCTTGAATATTTAGTTCAGACGCGCGTTAGTTGGTGAGCGATGGACTGCCTGGATGCACTTGGTTCGAAGATTGATAGAAGTTCAACTCTCCGACCACCCGGATTCGACGCAATGGAAATTAACTAAAAATGGGGGTTTTACGGTGAAATCCTTCTATTTGGATTTAATTAACTCTGGCCCAATCTCAAGATCGTTGCATATTTGGAGGGTTAAGGTGCCCTTGCGTATCAAAATTTTTATGTGGTTCGTCCATAAGCAAGTAATACTCACCAAGGACAACTTAATCAAGAGGCGATGGGTAGGTAGTTCACATTGTTGTTTCTGTGATCATGATGAAACAATACAACATTTATTCCTTGATTGCCCACTCGCCAAATTGCTTTGGAGAACGATTCATATAGCCTTCAACATCAATCCTCCAGTTGACATTGAGTCGTTGTTTGGAACGTGGTTAGCTGGGGTTGAGCATACTACTGCGGCTCATATTCGGATTGGAATATGTGCGCTTTTATGGGCTATATGGAACTGTAGGAATGATTTGATATTTAACAGACAACACACTTTAACTTTCTTGCAGGTCATCTTCAGAGCTACCGCTTGGATCCGTACGTGGTCCTTACTCACTCCTATGGACTCCAGGGAGCCTTTGGTTACTGGGTGCAACCAGTGGGAGATGGTAGCACGGGCTATATTCAACCGGTTCGGATGGCGGTCGCATAACAGGATAGGAGTCTAGGGAGCTTATCCTTCATATTGCTGTACCGGTTGTGATTGTCAGCATGTTTTTTTCTTTTTTTCGCTCCACTTGCGAGCTATAATACTTTTATGACTTTGTGATACTTCGTGGATCTTTTAATAAGATGGTTGCATGCATCATTATGATGCAGAGGCCGGGGGTACGCCTCCATTTCCAAAAAAAATGAGCTCGTGCGAGAGGTGCATTTTTTTTTGCAACAAGTTTTGGGGTAACACACCGGTCCTCTCCTAATTAATCGCCTATAAACGGATCAGCACTAGACGATTTTATCTTTTTATTGAATCTAAGTGACTCAATCTAACATAAAAAAGAAATGAAAAGAAAAATATCCACACGGATCTCCGCGTAAAATCAATCATATAGGAGTTAGCTGTGCAATACTTAGGGGACATCTAGATGTGCTTTAGAAATACCGTTTCCAAGGAAGATGTATCTAGTTGTAATTTGTCAAAAAAAGTTGTAATCTGAAATTTAAGTCCTTTGACATTTTTGGCATCTACAACCGGACCCACCATACCCGGCCCAAACGCCCAGACGGGCTGCCCGGACAGTGTCGGGACGCAAAAACCACACCCAACCATGTCGCTTATTAAGGGCATGTTCTGACGTCCTATAACTTCTCAAAAACTACTCAGATTCAGCTTTTTGATTGGCTTCTTGCTTCACCTGCCGTTGGTAAACCGTTCAGCAGGGCTGCAGCTTCTCCTAGCGCTACGGCACGCTGTCAGCGCAGTTGGTGGCACTGCAAGCCTGTTTTGTTCCCAGCTTGGGTCGGTTAGAAGCAGTCCATTGCGGAAAGGTTCTCGAGTATCAATGTCGTCCAGGCGAGCACCTCCTTTTCATGGTGTTGCTGCCCCTCGCTGGCAGCGGGACTAGCGGCATTGAGGATGGGATTCGGCAGGAAAAGGGCTGGGATGGCTGGATCTGTAGACGGAGGAGAGGATCCGGCCGGCACGAGGGTCGCGGCCCTGGCGGCGGCGGGAGGGTTCGAGAGAGAGAGAACAAGGAGAGGGTTAGTGAACGAGGGAGAGATGAGAGGGAAAAAGATTTGGTCGAAGCCTGCAAGGGGTTCGTGCATGTATGTGGAGGTCAGATCGTTTTCCTGGGCGGTGGCATATTGATCGTTAATAGGTGGAACTCCTGATTCTTCTAAACGCGGAGCTCGGATTTCCTTGTTTCGCTAAATTGCACTACGACCCAGGTGAGCTTCGAGAATTTTAGCTTCTTGGAGCTAATGCACTCGACCCGATTTCCAGTTCAGAGTTTGTCAAGCTGAGAGTTGGAGAGGTTCAGAACAGGCCCTATGGGCCAGTTCTTTTGTAGCTTCTAGGAGCTTATTGTCAAAATAAAACAAAAGCTAAAAAAAACTCGTTTTGAAGGAAAGGGCTTAACTTATTTTCACTGGGGTCTCCTTCACAATAAAAAAAATTTGGGGGTGGGCAACTTCCCGCAGAAGCTCACTTAAAAGCAAAAGGGTATATCACAATGCCACAGTTCTTTGAAAATATTACAGGCAAAATGCCACTGCCCCTCGCACTCCTGCAGGAGAAAAAGATTCGCTCGTCTCCCTCGTGTCCAGACCTGGCCAAACGGGCCGGCCCGGCCCGGCACGGTCCGGCCCGTGCTAATCGTGCCTGGCCCGGCATGGCCCGCCGTGGCATGTTTAATAGCCGGGCCGGGCCGGCCCACGGCCGCTGCTCCTTGGCTTAGGCACGGCCTGATTAGTAAACGGGCCGGCGGTATGGCCCGTTTAGCACGCTGGGCTGCACACTTTCAGCCTGTTGGGCTGGTTTTTAGGCCTATTGGGCTATATTTTAGGTATACATATATAAAAAATTCTGAAAACTATATAAAAAAATTAAATAGGCCGTGCCGTGCCGGTCCGCGTGCCTAGGCTCCAGGCCCAGGCACGGCCCAAGGCGTGCCGCGTGTCGGGCACGGCCCGTTTAGCCCGTGCCGTGCCTGGCCCATGGCGGGCCGTGCCGGCGTGCTCGCGGGCTGGCCTGTTTGGCTCGGCCCGTTTGGCCAGCTATACTCGTGTCGTTCGTGCCGCTCACGATAGAAGCTAGGGTTCCTCCCAAGCCAGCCGGCGCCGCCGGTCCCATTGGCCCCCCTGCTCGCCACCCCTTCCCTGGTGCCGCATACATGGAGGGCGGGTAGGGCTCTCCCGTTGCTGCACCTCCCCCCGGCGCGTTGTAGCTCGCCTACACTCCTCCCAGTCGCCACCGCCTACCTCAGTTGCTCCGATCGATGGCCCATTCCAGCCAACTCCACATTTCGGCGGACATCATCAGATCCAATTGCGGGACCCCCAACCACCCCTTCCTCCTCCCCCAGGGCTGGCCGTGAGCTCAAATAGCATCGAGTCGAGCAACATTGGCGCTCCCCTGCCTTCTGTCCCCATGAGGAATTCCTGCCTTCTTTAAGAAAAAAACTGCACATTACATCTTGTACTTTGATGTGGTGCTGCTATTTGATGTAGATTAGATGTGGTGCTGCTATAAGATAATTTTTGATGTGGTGCAGCCATATGATGTGTATGAACAAAGCCGAAAAGAATTTTTGATGTGATGCTATATGATGTGTATGAACAAAACTGAAAATTATTTTTGAAAATCGATTTTCTCAAGATCGTAGGTGAAACAATGATCTTCCTTATGTTCAACTATTTAATATTTTATGATGTTTGAAAATCAATTTTATGTTCGTATGAGCGGCACCATGCTTAAAAATAACTCAATATCATTTAATCGTACAACATTGCAGTCCAAGGGCATTACAAACTTTGCACTGCGCATATCAAATATAAGTTGAAGGGATAGGAACCGAAACAAACTAACTGACTTATTATCTGGAGCTTATTTCCAAAGGGGCTTATCTGAGGCTTATTTTCACAGGAACTTATTCTCACAACATAGCTCAAAAGAACTGGCCCTAAATCCGGCCCAAACGACCGGATTAATCGGCTGTCCCCATATCCGGCCCATATCTTGGGCGGATATGGGGACGCCCCACCACGTAGAACTGAACACAAAGGCCCACATGGTCACACACAGAGACCGTTGACCCGACGGGTGCCTCCTCCAGTCCTTGGTGTAGACACATTCATGGCGCCGCGTGTTGGGGAACGTTGCATGGGAAACAAAAAAATTCCTACGCTCACCAAGATCAATCTAGGAGATGAACATCTACGAGAGGAGAGATTGCATCTACATACCCTTGTAGATCGCTAAGCGGAAGCATTAAGAAATGTGGTTGATGTAGTCGAACGTCTTCGCGATCCAATCACGATTCGTCCCGAGAACTCCGATCCAAGTGTCGAACGGACGGCACCTCCACGTTCAACACATGTACGGCTTGATGACGCCTTCACCTCCTCGATCCAGCGAGCGATGGTGAAGTAGTAGCTCGAGTCCTCCAGCAGCACGACGGCGTGGTGGCGGTGGTGGTGGTGGAATCTCGGCAGAGCTTCGCTAAGCACTACGGAGAAGAAGATGGCTACGAAGGAGAGGGAGGGCAGCGCCGTGGCATAGATGGGTGCGGCTGCCCTACCTCTACCCCTCTATATATAGGGGGAAGGGGAGAGGAGGAGGCGCCCAAGGGTTTCCCTTAGGGGGGGCGGCGGCCACAAGGGCAACCCTAGATGGGTTTTGGGTGGCCCCTCCTAGGTGCCTTGCCCCTCAAGCAAGGGGGAGGCAGCCCTAGGGGTGCACCAACCCTCCTGGTTACGTGAGATGGGGTGGGAGGGGCGCACAACCCCTTAGTGGGCTGGTGTGCCCCCTCCCCTTGGCTCATGAGGCCCCCCAACACTTATTGGGGCCCCCCGAAACCCCTTTCGGTCACACTGGCCAACACCCGGTACCCCCAGAACACTTCCGGACTCCGATTCCCTTCGTCCAATATATCGATCTTCACCTCCGGACCATTTCGAAGTTCCTCGACATGTCCGGGATCTCATCCGGGACTCCGAATAACCTTCGGTAACCACCATAATGACTCAACTATACTTATATCATCACCAAACATTAAGTGTGTAGACCCTGCGGGTTCGAGAACTATGCAGACATGACCGAGACACCTCCACGGTCAATAACCAATAGCGGGACCTGGATGCCCATATTGGTTCCTATATATTCTATGATGATCTTATCGGTCGAACCTCGATGTCAAGGATTTAGCTAATCCCGTATGCAGTTCCCTTTGTCTATCGGTATGTTACTTGCCCGAGATTCGATCATCGGTATCTCCACACCTAGTTCAATCTCGTTACCGGCAAGTCTCTATACTCGTTCCGTAATACAAGATCCTGTGGCTAACCCATTAGTCACATTGCTTGCAAGCTCATTGTGATGTTGTATTACCGAGTGGGCCCTGAGATACCTCTCCGTCATACGGAGTGACAAATCCCAGTCTTGATCCATGCCAACTCAACAAACACCCTCGGAGATACCTGTAGAGCACCTTTATAGTCACCCAGTTACGTTGCGACGTTTAGTACACACAAGGTACTCCTCCGGTGTCATTGAGTTGCATGATATCATGGTCATAGGAACATATACTTGACATGCAGAAAACGATAGCAATAAACTTGACATGATCATATGCTACGTTTATAGTTTGGGTCTTGTCCATCACATCATTCTCCAAATGATGTGATACCGTTATCAAATGACAACTCATGTCTCTGGCTAGGAAACCACAACCATCTTTGATCAACGAGCTAGTCCGGTAGAGGCTTACTAGGGACATGTTGTTGTTTATGTATCCACACATGCATTTGAGTTTCCGGTCAAAACAATTATAGCATGGATAATAAACGATTATCATGAACAAGGAAATATAACAATAACCACTTTATTATTGCCTCTAGGGCATATTTCCAATAGTCTCCCACTTGCACTAGAGTCAATATTCTAGCATTACATGGTAATGAATCTAACACCCATAGGGTTCTGGTGTTGATCATGCTTTGCCCGTGGAAGAGGTTTAGTCAACGGATCTGCAACATTCAGATCCGTATGTATCTTGCAAATGTTTGTCTCCCTCCTTGATGTAATCGCGGATGGAATTGAAGCGTCGCTTTATGTGTCTGGTCCTCTTGTGAAACCTTGGTTCCTTAGCAAGAGCAATGGCACCAGTGTTGTCACAGAACAGAGTCATCGGGTCTAGTGCACTAGGCACAACTCCAAGATCTGTCATGAACTGCTTCATCCAGACACCTTCCTTCGCTGCCTCCGAGGCAGCTATGTACTCCGCTTCGCATGTAGAATCAGCTAGCACGCTTTGCTTGGAACTTCACCAGCTTACCGCTCCCCCATTCAGATTATATACGTATCTGGTTTGAGACTTAGAGTCATCCGGATCAGTGTCAAAGCTTGCATCGACGTAACCCTTTACGACAAGCTCTTGATCACCTCCATAAACGAGAAACATTTCCTTAGTCCTTTTCAGGTACTTAAGGATATTATTTACCGCTGTCTAGTGATCCACTCCTGGATTACTTTGAAACCTTCCGGCCATACTTATGGCAAGGCTGACATCCGGTCTTGTGCACAGCATCGCATACATGATAGAGCCTATGGCAGAGGCATAGGGGATGACACTCATCTTTTCTCTATCCTCTGTAGTCGCTGGGCATTGAGTCTGACTCAACTTTACACCTTGTAAAACAGGCAAGAACCCCTTCTTGGACTGATCCATTTTGAACTTCTTCAAAATCTTATCAAGGTATGTGCTTTGTGAAAGTCCTATCAAGCGTCTCGATCTATCTCTATAGATCTTGAGGCCTAATATGAAAGCAGCTTCTCCTAGGTCCTTCATTGAAAAACTCTTGTTCAAATATTCCTTCACGTTTTCCAAAAGTTATATATTGTTTCCAATCAGCAATATGTCATCCACATATAATATTAGAAACGCTATAGAGCTCCCACTCACTTTCTTGTACATACAAGCTTCTCCGTAAACTTGTATAAATCCAAACACTTTGATCACCTCATCAAAGCGAAGATTCCAACTCCGAGATGCTTGCACCAGTCCATAAATGGATCGCTAGAGTTTGCACACTTTGTTATCATTCTCTGGATCGACAAAACCTTCCGGTTGCATCATATACAACTCTTCCTTAAGGAAACCGTTAAGGAACACAGTTTTGACATCCATCTGCCAGATTTCATAATTGAAAAATGTAGCTATTGCTAACATGATTCTGACGGACTTAAGCATCACTACGGGTGAGAAAGTCTCATCGTAGTCAACTCCTTGAACTTGTGAAAACCCCTTTGCCACAAGTCGAGCTTTATAGACGGTGACATTACCATCCGCATCCGTCTTCTTCTTGAAGATCCATTTATTCTGAATGGCCTTTCGCCCTTCAGGTAATACTTCCAAAGTCCATACTTTGTTTTCATACATGGATCCCATCTCGGATTTCATGGCCTCTAACCATTTGTCGGAATCCGGGCCCACCATCGCTTCTCCATAGCTCGTAGATTCACCGTTGTCCAAGAACATGAACTCTAAGATAGGGTTACCGTACCACTCAGGAGCTGTACGTACCCTTGTCGACCTACGAGGTTCGATAGTAACTTGATCTGAAGCTTCATGATCATCATCATTAGCTTCCTCTTCAACTGACGTAGGTGAGGGAGTCCCGGATTAAGGGGTCCTCGGGTGTCCGGGTAATGTGACATGGGCCGGACTGATGGGCCATGAAGATATAAGATAGAAGGCCTTTCCCCGTGTCTGGATGGGACTCTCCTTTGCGTGGATGGCAAGATTGGCATTCGGATGTGTAATTTCCTTCCTCTGTAAACCGACTCTGTACAACCCTAGCCCCCTCCGGTGTCTATATAAACCGGAGGGGTTTATTCCGTAGAGGCCATCATAACTCCCATAGGCTAGACATCTAGGGTTTAGCCATCATGATCTCGAGGTAGATCAACTCTTGTAACCCCCATACTCATCAAATACAATCAAGCAGGACGTAGGGTTTTACCTCCATTAAGAGGGCCCGAACCTGGGTAAACATCGTGTTCCCTTTGTCCCTTGTTACCTTCGATCCTCAGACACACAGTTCGGGACCCCCTACCCGAGATCAGCCGGTTTTGACACCAACATTGGTGCTTTCATTGAGAGTTCCTTTGTGTCGTCGACGGAAGGATCGATGGCTCGCCTTGTCATCAATGACAACATCACCTCTGGAGGAGCCCTAGTTCCGGGACAGATCCTCCAACTCGGCGGTTTTGCCATGGGCGCTCGCCCGGCCGTTAAGCCAAAGGCTGCCCCCCAAATCGCCAAAGTTCATCTCCGCATCGGTCTTGAACACTCCGAAAAGATGGATCCGACAGATGTCTCGTCCTTGAACGAACTGCTAGATCGCATCGCCGCCCTGGGGGTCGCAACAGACTATGATCGGATTGGGCTTAAACCCGATCAGTGGGAAATCAAGTCCCCGCTGATCACCCATCTGGAAGCGGTCGTGGAGGAACAAGCCGAGAATAATTCTCCCCCTAAGTTGATAACAAGCTATGTTTGGATTTCCAAGCCCTGTGAGCCGGATACCCATCTTCGGGAAGAGACCATGTGTCCTCCGAACATAGAATCAGGCGTTGAGCCCAAAAACCACCAGGACCCTCCTAATCCTGGACTAGTGACCTCGGAGATTCTTCAAACTCCGGATCCAATAGTGGGTCAGGGCTCCGATTCCAGCCCACCCACCCACCACAAGCAATATTCCCCAAGCAATTCAGGTCCTCCAGATGTATGTGACCTAATGTATGTACGACAGCAACCTCATGAAATGGTCCATCACTTCTGGGCCAGATTCCTCCTTGTTAAAAACAAGATTAAAGATTGCTGCGACGAGGACGCGGTTTCAGTGTTCTGCCGCAACTGTACGGACGAGGGAATCCTTAATGCCCTCAACCGCCGCCGCATACTGCACTTTGCAGATCTGGCACTTATAGTACGGAAGTACTGCGCAATGGAAAGCGCCTAAAAAGCCCAGACAGCTCAGTGGGAACCTCCTGCCTTTAAGCAGCCCACCGGACGGGCAAAAAGGATGCACCCTTACGGAGCACTCGATCATCATCTCATTGACAAGAAAATCAAACCCTTCACGGGACATAGAACTGTCCTGGACGAATTACTCGACAAGCCCTGTCGGATACACACGATGCCGAATACCGAACCAACACATAGCCTTCGGGCATGTTGGGTACTCTGGCAGGTGGCTAAGAGCGGCGAGGCCATCCTCACCAACACCACCCCGAAGAAACACTCTTCGGAGGATGACGACCTCAACATCTTTACGGTCTTTGAGACCTTTTCTTCAAGTAATCGGCGCAAAAGGGCGCTCCGCGACCTCGCCGAAGTTAACCAAGTAGCCGCAGCAAATCCTTGGAACGATACGGCAATAACTTTTACTGCCGACGACGAACCAAAGGCCAGATCAGTCCGAACACCTGCCGCCTTGGTATTAAACCCAATTGTAGACGACTTTCGACTCACCAAGGTGCTCATGGACAGCGGCAGCGGACTAAACCTCATCTACGAAGACACGCTCAATAAAATGCAAATGGACAAGAGTCGCATCGAGCAAAGCATCACCACCTTTCGAGGGATTATTCCCAATCGTGAAGCACGATGTTTGGGGAAAATTAAACTTGATGTAGTATTCAGCACGCCGGAGAACTATAGGTCCGAAGAGTTGCTCTTCCACGTGGCACCTTTCAAAAGCGGATATCACGCCTTGTTGGGGTGAGACGCCTTCACACGCTTCCAAGCCATACCCCATTACGGGTATATGAAGCTCAAAATGCCAGGGCCCAACGGAGTTATCACCATCACCAGTGATCCGGATATAGCGCTCCGCGCCGAAAACAAAACGGCATCCTTGGCCCTCGAGGCATTATCTAAGGCCCTAGCGGCCGAGGAGCTAACCACTCTGCGTTCCACAGTGGACAAAGATGATGTAATCCTCAATAAGAGGCCCAAGTCCACTTCTTTCAAACCAGCAGACGAAATAATAAAATTTCAAGTACACCCGACGGATCCCAACAAGACAGCCTCCATTGGAGCACAACTGGATCCAACGATCGACGCCGCACTAAGAATGTTCCTACGCGAAAATTGGGATATCTTCGCCTGGCACCCTTCGGACATGCCCGGGATCCCACGCAGACTGGCCGAACATAGCCTCAATATTATAAAGGGGTTCAAACCAGTCAAGCAAACATTGCGGCGATTTTCCGAACCCAAACGACAAGCTATGGGGGAGGAGCTAGCTAAACTTCTTGAAGCAGGGTTCATCAGGGAAATCAAACACCCGGACTGGCTGGCAAACCTGGTCATGGTACCGAAGAAGGATAAATCCTGGCGCCTTTGTGTCGATTTCAAAGACCTCAATAAAGCCTGCCCTAAGGACCCCTTCCCGCTGCCTCGCATTGACCAAATCATTGATGCGACTGCAGGACACGATTCACTGTGTTTCCTCGACGCATACTCCGGATACCTTCAAATTAAAATGAAGGAGTCCGACCAGCCCGCAACGGCATTCATTACCCCGTACGGGCCTGTTTGCTTCAACACCATGCCATTCGGACTCAAAAACGCTGGCGCCACTTACCAACACATGATTCAAACATGTCTGGAGAAACAAATTGGCAAGACAGTGGAGGCATACGTAGATGATGTAGTCGTCAAGACTAAACATGTCGAATCATTGGTGGACGATCTACGCCTCACATTCGACAACCTCCGAACATATGACATACGGCTCAATCCGGAAAAATGTGTCTTCGGCGTTCCAGCCGGAAAACTACTCGGGTTCATTGTTTCCAATAGAGGAGTCGAAGCAAACCCGGCCAAAATCCAAGCCTTGTCACAATTGACAACCCCAACAGACCTAAAGCAGGTCCAAAAACTAGCTGGGTGCGTGGCAGCTTTGAGCCGCTTTATCTCCAGATTGGGAGAAAAGGCACTGCCACTTTATCGCTTACTCCGACAAACCGACCACTTCGAGTGGACGGATGCGGCAGCGGCCGGATTGGAAGAAATAAAAACTCTGTTAGCGAGCAACCCAATCCTCGCCGCACCAAACATCGGCGAACCTATGTTGCTCTACATATCTGCAACTCACCAGGTGGTGAGCGCGGTGCTCGTCGTCGAACGAGAGGAAGAGGGACATAAATTCCCACTCCAAAAACCAGTATACTATGTATCGGCGGTCCTTACACCGTGCAAATCTCGATACCCCCACTACCAAAAGATAGCGTATGCGGTCTTCATGGCATCCCGGAAGCTGTGGCACTACTTTCAAGAGTGTCCGATCACGGTGGCATCCGAAGTACCACTCAATGATATCATAAATAATCGGGACGCCACCGGCCGCATAGCCAAATGGGCCATCGAGCTCTTACCATTTGAAATAACATACAAACCATGCCGAGCTATTAAATCTCAGGTGTTGGTCGACTTCGTCGCCGAATGGACGGAAGCCGAACTCCTTAAAGAATACATCACATACTCCAACTTGGTAATGTACTTCGCCGGCTCTAAAATTTTAGCCAGGCTGGGAGCCGGTGTCATCTTAACCTCCCCTACTGGGGACATAGTCCGCTATGTATTGCAAATAATGTACACGGACTCCAACAACGCAGCCGAATACGAGGCACTACTGCACGATCTCCGGATAGCTGTTTCTATGGGCATTCAACGCCTAGAGGTGCGTGGGGATTTGAACCTCGCAATATCCCAAATAAATGGAGATTTCGATGCAAAAGATCCAAAGATGACGGCATACCGCGACGCCGTACTCAAAATATCAGCTCGGTTTGAGGGGCTCGAGTTTCATCACGTTGCTTGAGACAGTAATCAGGCAGCGAACATCCTTGCTCGAATGGGCGCTAAACGCGACCCCGTCCCACCTAACACCTTTGTGGAAAGGCTCTTCAAGCCATCCGTGGTGTGGCAGGACAAGAGCGGTAACACTAGTCCGGGGCCGATCATACCCCCAGATGCCGAACACACTTCTGATATCATCGGGGGCTCGGGCACCGAAATGACACCTTCCTTCCATGTAATCATGGCTGTCATTGCTCCATGGACCGAACCCTTCCTGGCCTACCTTAATAGGCGGGAGCTCCCTGAGGACCAGAATGTGGCCTGTCGCATAGTTCGACACTCGAAAGCCTACAAGGTTCGTGAAGGAGAGCTCTACAAGAAAAGTACTACTGGAGTTCTTCAAAGATGTATCTCCGAAGAGGAGGGACGGCAGCTCTTGGCCGAAATACATGCTGGTCTCGGTGGCCATCACGTCGCCGCTCGGGCCCTCGTAAGTAAAGCCTTCCGTACAGGTTTCGTTTGGCCTACGGCCCGAGCAGATGCACAGGCTCTTGTACAGCGCTGTGTCGGATGCCAGCTTTTCGCCAATCAAAGTCACATGCCGCCCACCGCCTTAAAAACAATCCCCATTACTTGGCCTTTTGCGGTCTGGGGGATGGAAATGGTCGGACCCCTTAAAGGGGGAAGCCACAAGAAGAAATATTTGCTGGTTATGGTGGACAAATTCACTAAGTGGATAGAGGCCAAACTAGTAAAAACGGCTGAAGCTGGACCGGTGATCGACTTTATATCCGGCGTTGTACACCGTTATGGTGTCCCTCACAATATCATTACTGACAATGGCTCTAACTTCACAGCCGATGAGGTGAAAACTTGGTGTGCTAACTTGGGCATCAAGCTCGATTACACCTCCGTATATCACCCTCAAACAAACGGTCAGGTCGAACGGGCTAATGGCCTGATAATGAGCGGCATCAAACCCAGACTAGTGCGATCCCTACGGGAGTCAGATAAGCACTGGGTCAAGGAACTCGATTCTGTACTCTGGGGACTGCGGACCACCCCCAATTGCACGACTGGATACACCCCCTTTTTTATGGTGTACGGCGTAGAGGCTGTTTTGCCCTGCGATATTATTCATGACTCACCTCGAGTGCGCATGTATAAAGAGAGATAAGCCAAGCTCGATCGGCAGGACAACCTAGATGCCCTAGAGGAGGAGCGCGATGTTGCAAAGGCCCATTCTGCATTCTATCAACAACAGGCCCGGAGATATCAAAGTAGGGAAGTGCGGGCAAAGACTTATAATGTCGGTGAACTCGTCTTACGCCTCCCAGAGAAGAAAAAGGACAAGCTCAAACCAAAATGGGAGGGTCCCTTCATTATCGATGAAGTTCTCACTGGAGGAGCTTACCGCCTTCGTAATGCATCGAATAACCGCTTAGAGCCAAATCCATGGAACGCTGCTCGGCTCCGAAGATTCTACGCATAAAGTTCAGCCATACTTCTTTTTCGTCCCCTTTTTCTCCTCTTCATTTTGTTTTTTCTTGTTTTTTCGTTTTATACGATTTCCAGGAAGTGTTTGGATAAGCCAAACACTTGAGGGGTACACATCCTTAAATGTACATACTCCACCATAACCGGGGGCTTCTTTAACCGAAGCTTATTATTATTTCGAGCCTGGAGCTCAAAATATAAATGTCGTTTGCTCATATACATCCTTTTTGCCATTATATGCACCTCTATGACTTAAGTTTTTGCCAAGATGGGTTGCCTTGCTCCTATGTTTATGCCATACGTTCCTGATTGTTCGGCTAGGGCGTAAAGGGAGCACCTCTGCGATTGTTACAACCGGGTCACCGGACATGTACCTCAGACGGGTGAAGCCGAAAGCTAGCGTTCTTAAGAGAATAGGTGGTCGGCAATCAAACGACAGATTGTTACATTCTTGTAACCACTCCAAATACTGTGGGATAGTTTTTCTGTATAACGGACCAAAGCCCCGGCACGCATAATTACTGCCTGCCAACCCAAGGAAAGGAACCCTTAACGGAAATATTTTCCTTGGAAGATGTTTCTTACATATGTAATATAACATACATCCTGAACTACAGTTTTTTGTCTATTCGAGCACAATGACTGGGTTGCCTGGTTTCCAGACATAGTGAATGTTTCTTTTCATTCCCAATTGTGTCTAGAAACACGCCACCATTTTGGTCCGGAGGTTAAAGCCGAAAGCCTGCGATGACAAAACTTTTCACATGTTCGGATAAAGGCACAGGTTGATCATAACGTACTCTAATACATTTGCATCAAATACCTATTCCTTATCTATTCCATCTATAAGACTGTCTAACCTACAGTCTTCCTGCGAATACTTCGCAGCTATCATTACTTGGTCATACACCAAACTCACTGGAATCTCTTTCCCGTCTGGTCCCTGTGGTCCCACTCGGGCCATATGATTTGGATCTAGCTTGGTGAAGCATGTTTTCACCATGGCCTAGGCTTCTCGTGCGCCCTCACGGCAGGCGGATGTCTTTCATTGCTCAAACTGGTGCCGGGCACCTTTGAACAGGTTTGCCAAGCCCTCCATACTCTCTAGAGGGGTATCGGATGGCCATAACGCCTTCACCATACCCTTCATGGCCTTCCGGGCCTGAGCATGTACCACGGACAGCTCCTTTAGCACGTCGCCTTGAAATCCGGATACTTCCTCTTCCGGCCTACCAGTTAACATACCTGCAGCAACAGAGTCATGATATTCCGAATTATGGATTAAACATGAGCACCTAGGGAGGTTCTGAATAAAAGAGGAAGACATACCGAATATGCCGCCCTTCCGTTTTTCATTTTCTCTCTGAGCGGCCGATAACTAAGCCTTCAAGCTCTCTATCTCTTCGGATTGTTTGTCCTTTTCCTCCTTGAGATTTTTCTCCCTGGACACACTCGTTGCGATCTTTTTCATCTCCGCCAGTTCGGCGGTAATAGCATTCAGCTGCATTTGGTTTGTTTTCAGCTCCTGGGCTAGCGCAGTGTTCTTTTCTTTAAGGACCTGCAGGGTATATCGATCCTTAAATCGGTTTGCCTCACCGCTTCAAGTCTCGGGGGCTACTGGCATATGACTATCTAAAATTGCATAAACGCTCACCTGTATGTCCTTTGAGAACAACTGAGTGACTCCGGCAAGTCCGTCTCGAGCGGCTCGGATATATGCATCCACCGTGCTAAGTGCGGTAAACTCTTGCTCGAAAAAAGCCGGGGCACGCATGGCTTCCTTTAATCGACGGTGATTCATCATGCTCTCCACTTCAGAATTTGTGACAGATACGTCGTCCGAATCCTCATGAGGATTCGGATCTGGCATTGCCTCGGTTCTCGTCCTAGTTGGCGAGTCCGGCACCGGATTGGTGGACATCCGGCTAGCAGGGCGTTTTCCCACCGTCTGCCGCGTGTTTCTCCTGACATCAAAGATAAGAAGGAGACCTTAAGCAATCCGGACTCATGCCTAGGCATGTATTAAGCGGACATACCTCTTGGAAGACTGTGGGGTTTCTGCAGCACGCCTGGTCCCCTTTCGTTTTGAACGGCTGCCCTGTGTAGGGGTCGCCCTCGAGGAAGTACGGTCTGCCGGACGCCGATCCTGTTAAAAGTTCGGAATGGTATAATAAGCAAAAGTGCAGATAAGGGTTTCCTTTCAAGAGCCCTCCGAATACTTACGATGCAGAAGGGATAGAGGCGGGGGTAGTCGGCGGTGATAGCCACTCTTAAGCCGTCATGGCTCGCTTGATAGAATACTCCATCATCGAACTCTATGTATATGTCTGGATCCTCGTGAAAGCCAGGGTCTCCATCGCGGCTATGATCCTCTGGCTGTGGAGCGGGATAGTGGACTTCCTCGATCATCTTCCTCCATGACTATTTTTGGTAACAAAGGGCAAAGTTGATTAGTATCTGTGACAGCAATAAGGCAGCGCAGACAATCGAAATCTTACCCATTCTACGGGGTTGTACATGGAATAGCCATCCCGGCAGTTTAAGCAGAGGAAGTCTTCTTTCTCACCCTTATACAGATCGGCCAGGATTGTGGCCAGTTCGGCAGGGGTATGCGGACCCTTCCGTCTGTAACGGGAAGCGTCATCTTCTCCATTATAACACCATAAGGGAGTTACTCTGGATTGGAGAGACTGGACGCACCTCTTTATTGCAATAGCCATGACCTCGACTATCGAGAGCTTGGTATGGGCTAGTAACCTGATCTTGTTAACCAACCTTTTTATTTCCGCACTGTCTTCCTCCTTGGGACTTCTGGGACGCCAGTCGAGACGCTTCTTTAAAGGAGCACTGGAAAATTCGGGAAGGCCGCGCCGAACTGGGTCCGGCAGTGGGACGTCGTCCATATAAAACCATTCCGAAGACCACTGTGGGTATACCTCCTTGGGAGTTCCGATGAGGTATCCGGATCCGGCTATACGCCATACTTCGGCACCGCCCACTTCAAAAATAGAGCCTCCCCGATGGCGGGGAATAAGGCAAAAGAACTTCCTCCATAGTTCAAAATGGGCCTCGATGCCTAAGAACAGTTCGCAGAGGGCAACAAAACCTGAGATGTGCAGAATCGAACCTGGGGTAAGGTTGTGCAGTTGGATGCCATAAAATTCCAATAGGCCCCTGAGAAAGGGGTGGATTGGAAATCCTAGGCCCCGCAGCAGAAAGGGGATGAAGCACACCCTCTCATCCTTGTTGGGGTTGGGGAAATTCTCAGCCATCACATCATTGCCAATTGAGGCCAATCCCGCTCGAAAGGGGACTAGATCCGCGAGGGGAAGGTAGCCCTGCATCTGGAGTCGACTCAGCTGAAGATGAGGCACGGAACAACTCTGCCAATCACCCTCCTGAGGGCCATGGGGGCGCGAAGATGAGCCTGGAGCACTGGCCATGCTGGAAAGCTTTATTCGTAGCTAATCTTGATGGTCTTTCTTTTGCGCGATATGAGATGGCATTTGGGGAACTAGCTCTCCTTATATAGATGTCGTCCGAACGTGGTGAGGGGCTTATTTGCAAAAAATCACAGACCATTCGCATTCGCCCGACACGCGGAAATTGAAGCGACCACAGAAAAGGATCATAAAGGCAGCACATCGAGGTCAGAACCGGACTGTCATCAATCCAAAGTACAAATGAAGAACCCGCCTTGCAAAGCCGAAGACATAAGCCGGATACTACGTCGTCATTGAAGGCAAGTTCGGGGGCTACTGAGGGAGTCCCGGATTAAGGGGTCCTCGGGCGTCCGGGTAATGTGACATGGGCCGGACTGATGGGTCGTGAAGATATAAGATAGAAGGCCTTTCCCCGTGTCTGGATGGGACTCTCCTTTGCGTGGATGGCAAGATTGGCATTCGGATGTGTAATTTCCTTCCTCTGTAAACCGACTCTGTACAACCCTAGCCCCCTCCGGTGTCTATATAAACCAGAGGGGTTTAGTCCGTAGAGGCCATCATAACTCCCATAGGCTAGACATCTAGGGTTTAGCCATCACGATCTCGAGGTAGATCAACTCTTGTAACCCCCATACTCATCAAATACAATCAAGCAGGACATAGGGTTTTACCTCCATTAAGAGGTCCCGAACCTGGGTAAACATCGTGTTCCCTTTGTCCCTTGTTACCTTCGATCCTCAGACGCATAGTTCGGGACCCCCTACCCGAGATCAGCCGGTTTTGACACCGACAGTAGGTGCCACAGAAACATCTTTCTGTGCTGCGCTACTCTCTGGTTGAAGTAAAGGTTCAACAACCTCATCAAGTTCTATCTTCCTCCCACTCAATTCTTTCGAGAGAAACTCTTTCTCGAGAAAGGACCCGTTCTTAGCGACAAACACTTTGCCTTCGGATCTGAGATAGAAGGTATACCCAACCATCTCTTTTGGGTATCCTATGAAGACGCATTTGTTCACTTAGGGTTCGAGCTTTTCTGGCTGAAGCCTTTTGACATAAGCATCGCAGCCCCAAACCTTAAGAAACGACAACTTAGGTTTCTTGCCAAACCATAGTTCATACGGCGTCGTCTCCACGTACTTAGATGGTGCCCTATTTAGAGTGAATGTAGTTGTCTCTAATGCATAACCCCAAAACGATAGTGGCAAATCGGCAAGAGACATCGAAGAACGCACCATATACAATAAGGTACGATTACGACGTTCGGACACACCATTATGCTGTGGTGTTCCAGGTGGCGTCAACTGTGAAACAATTCCACATTGTCTTAAGTGATTGCCAAACTCATAACTCAGATATTCTCCCCCTCGATCGGATCGTAGGAATTTAATCTTCTTGTTACGATGATTCTCAACTTCACTCTGAAATTGCTTGAACCTTTCAAACGTTTCAGACTTATGCTTCATTAAGTAAATATACCCATATCTACTCAAGTCATTGGTAAAGGTGAGAAAGTAACGATATCCACCGCACGCGTCAACGCTCATCGGACCGCACACATCAGTATGTATGATTTCCAACAAGTCACTTGCCTGTTCCATTGTTCCAGAAAATGGGGTCTTAGTCATCTTGCCCATGAGGCATGGTTCGCATGTGTCAAGTGATTCAAAATCAAGTGACTCCAAAAGTCCATCAGCATGGAGTTTCTTCATGCACTTTACACCAATATGACCTTAGCGGCAGTGCCACAAGAAAGTGGTGCTATCATTATCAACTCTACATTTTTTGGCATCAATGTTATGAACATGTGTATTATCACTATCGAGATTCAATAAGTATAAACCCCTCACAGTGGGTGCATGACCATAAAAGATATTACCCATATAAATAGAACAACCGTTATTCTCTGATTTAAATGAGTAACCGTCTCGCATTAAACAAGATACAAATATAATATTCATGCTCAATGCAGGCACTAAATAACAATTATTTAGGTTCATCACTTATCCCGATGGTAATCGAAGAGAGAGCGTGCCGATGACGATCACATCAACCTTGGAACCATTTCCCACGCACATCGTCACTTTGTCCTTCGCCAGCCTCCGTCTATTCCGTAGTTCCTGCTTTGAGTTGCAAATGTGAGCAACCGAACCGATATCAAATACCCAGGCACTACAATGAGAGTTGGTTAGGTACACATCAATAACATGTATATCATATATACCTTTGTTGACGTTGGCCCCGTTCTTGTCGGCCAGATACTTGGGGCAGTTCTACTTCCAGTGGCCAGTTCCCTTGCAATAGAAGCACTCAGTCTCCGGCTTGGGTCCAGCCTTGGGTTTCTTTAGGGGAGGAGCAACTGCTTTGCCACCTTTCTTGAAGTTTCCCTTCTTTCCCTTGCCTTTCTTGAAACTAGTGGTTTTATTTACCATCAACACTTGATGCTCCTTCTGGATGTCTGACTCAGCCAATTTCAACATCGCGAACAGCTCAGAGACTGACTTGTTCATCCCTTGCATGTTATAGTTCAACACAAAGCTCTTGTAGCTAGGTGGCAGCGACTGAAGAACTCTGCCAGTGACAGCCTCTGGCGGGAGCTCAACTCCCAACTCAGCTAGATGGTTGTAGTACCCAGACATTCTGAGTATGTGCTCACTGACAGACCCGTTCTCCTCCATCTTGCAGGCATAGAACTTATCGGAGGTCTCATGCCTCTCGATCCGGGCATTCTTCTCAAAGATAAACTTCAACTCCTGGAACATCTCATAAGCTCCATGACGTTCAAAACGCCTTTGAAGTCCCGGCTCTAAGCCATACAACATGGCGCACTAAACTATTGAGTAGTCATCAACACGCGACTGCCAGGCGTTCACAACATCCGCAGTTGCTGGAGGGGGTGGCACACCAAGAGGTGCATCAAGGACATAAGCCTTTTGGGCAGCCGTGAGGATAATCCTCAGATTACGGGCCTAGTCTACAAAGTTGCTTCCATCATCTTTCAGCTTAGCTTTCTCTAGGAACGCATTGAAATTCAGGGGAGCTACTGCGCGAGCCATTGATCTACAACATAAATTTGCAAAGGCGACTTTAGACTATTGTTCATGATAATGAGTTCAATTAATCATATTACCTAAGAAATCCCACTCAAATCAACATCCCTCCGGTTGTCCGAGTGTAACACGATCCAAATTCACCAACCCAAGTTCGATCATCACGTGAGATGAGGTGGTTTCAATGGTGAACATCTCCATGTTGATCATATCTACTATATGACTCGTGTTCGACCTTTCGGTCTCCTGTGTTCCGAGGCCATGTCTGTACATGCTAGGCTCGTCAAGTTTAACCCAAGTGTTTCGCATGTGCAAAACTGGCTTGCACCCGTTGTATGCGAACGTAGAGTCTATCACACCCGATCATCACGTGGTGCTTCGAAACGACGAACTTTCGCAATGGTGCACACTTGGGGAGAACACAGTTTTATCTTGAAATTTTAGTAAGGGATCACCTTATAATGCTACCGTCGTCCTAAGCAAAATAAGATGCATAAAGGGATTAACATCACATGCAAATCATAAGTGACATGATATGGCCATCAACTCGTGCTTTTGATCTCCATCTCCAAAGCACCGGCATGATCCCCATCATCACTGGCATGACACCATGATCTCCATCATCGTGTTGCCATCGGGGTTGTCACGCCAACCATGCTTCTACTACTATTGCTACCGCTTAGCGATAAAGTAAAGCATTACATAGCGCTTAATGATTGACACGCTGGTCATACAATAATTAAAGACAACCCTATGGCTCCTGCCGGTTGTCATATGCATCGACATGCAAGTCGATATAAACTATAACAAACATGATCATCTCATACATCAAATATATTTCATCATGTCTTTGGCCATATCATATCACAACATACCCTGCAAAAACAAGTTAGACGTCCTCTAATTATTGTTGCATGTTTACGTGGCTGCTATGGGTATCTAGCAAGAACGATTCTTACCTACGCAAAGCCACAACGGTGATATGCAAGTTGCTATTTAACCTTCTACAAGGATTGCCTTTGTCGAATCCGATTCAACTAAGGTGGGAGAGACAGACACCCGCCAGCCATCTTTATACAACAAAGTCACATGTTTGTCGATGGAAACGGTCTCATGTACATGGACATGTAAAGTTGGTCCGGGCCGCTTCATCCCACAATACCGGTGAATCAAGAAAAGACCAAGGAAGGAAGCAATCAGTATATCAACGCCCACAAACTCCTTTGTGTTCTACTCGTGATGTCATCTACGCATAGACCTAGCTCATGATGCCACTGTTGGAGAACGTTGCATGGGAAACAAAAAAATTCCTACGCTCACCAAGATCAATCTAGGAGATAAACATCTACGAGAGGAGAGATTGCATCTACATACCCTTGTATATCGCTAAGAGGAAGTGTTAAGAAATGCGGTTGATGTAGTCGAACGTCTTCGTGATCCAATCACGATCCGTTACGCGAACTCCAATCCAAGTGTCGAACGGCCGGCACCTCCGAGTTCAACACACGTACAACTTGATGACGCCTTCACCTCCTCGATCCAGTGAGTGATGGTGAAGTAGTAGCTCGAGTCCTCCGGCAGCACGCGGCGTGGTGGCGGTGGTGGTGCTGGAATCTCGGCAGAGCTTCGCTAAGCACTACGGAGAAGAAGATGGCTACGAGGGAGAGGGAGGGCAGCGCCGTGGCATAGATGGGTGCAGCTGCCCTACCTCTACCCCTCTATATATAGGGGGAAGGGGAGAGGAGGAGGCGCCCTAGGGTTTCCCCTAGGGGGGCCGACGGCCACAAGGGCAACCCTAGATGGGTTTTGGGTGGCCCCCCCTAGGTGCCTTGCCCCCCAAGCAAGGGGGAGGCAGCCCTAGGGGCGCACCAACCCTCCTCGTTATGTGAGATGGGGTGGGAGGGACGCACAGCCCCTTAGTGGGCTGGTGTGCCCCTTCCCCTTGGCCCATGAGCCCCCCAACACTTGCCGGGCCCCCCGAAACCCCTTTCGGTCACACTGGCCAACACCCGGTACCCCCGAAACACTTCCGGACTCTGATTCCCTTCGTCCAATATATCGATCTTCACCTCCGGACCATTCCGGAGTTCCTCGTCATGTCCGGGATCTCATTCGGGACTCTGAACAACCTTCGGTAACCACCATAATGACTCAACTATACTTATATCATCACCAAACGTTAAGTGTGTAGACCCTGCGGGTTCGAGAACTATGCAGACATTACTGAGACACCTCCATGGTCAATAACCAATAGCGGGACCTAGATGCCCATATTGGTTCCTACATATTCTACGAAGATCTTATCGGTCGAACCTCGATGTCAAGGATTTAGCTAATCCCGTATGCAGTTCCCTTTGTCTATCGGTATGTTACTTGCCCGAGATTCGATCGTCGGTATCTCCACCTAGTTCAATCTCATTACCGGCAAGTCTCTTTACTCATTCCGTAATACAAGATCCCGTGGCTAACCTATTAGTCACATTGCTTGCAAGCTCATTGTGATGCTGTATTACCAAGTGGGCCCTGAGATACCTCTCTCTCATACGGAGTGACAAATCCCAGTCTTGATCCATGCCAACTCAACAGACACCCTCAGAGATACCTGTAGAGCACCTTTATTGTCACCCAGTTACATTGCGATGTTTGGTACACACAAGGTACTCCTCCGGTGTCAGTGAGTTGCATGATCTCATGGTCATAGGAACATATACTTGACATGCAGAAAACGATAGCAATAAACTTGACACGATCATATGCTACGTTTATAGTTTGGCTCTTGTCCATCACATCATTCTCCCAATGATGTGATACCGTTATCAAAAGACAACTCATGTCTATGGCTAGGAAACCACAACCATCTTTGATCAACGAGCTAGTCCGATAGAGGCTTACTAGGGACATGTTGTTGTTTATGTATCCACACATGCATTTGAGTTTCCGGTCAATGCAATTATAGCATGGATAATAAAGGATTATCATGAACAAGGAAATATAATAATAACCACTTTATTATTGCCTCTAGGGCATATTTCCAACACCGCGTGGCACCGCTCCAACGTGCCATAGAGGGAGCAAGTCTGGCTATATAAGCTAGACGGCTGCAACAAAACCCTAGCCCATCCCCATTCCTTCCCTCTCCCTCGCACTCCATGACAGAGTTCGAGGTGGCCCAGGGGAATAGTTGGCAAGGCAGCAGGCTAGTAGAAAAATGACCTTACGTTCGCATCATTAGTCCCGGTTTGATTACGGCCCGGGACTAATGTGACCATTAGTCCCGGTTCCAACGGCTAGGGCACGGGCATCATTAATCCCGGTTCGTTCTGTACCTCTAGTCCCAGTTTGTGACACAAACCGGGACTAAAGGGGTTGTGGCAGGCTGGCGTCAAGCTGGGGCTGATGGAAATATGCCCTAGAGGCAATAATAAAATGGTTATTAATATATTTCCTTAATCATGATAAAGGTTTATTATTCATGCTAGAATTGTATTGACCGGAAACTTAAATACATGTGTGGATACATAAACAAATACCATGTCCCTAGTGAGCCTCTACTAGACTAGCTCGTTGATCAAAAGATGGTTAAGGTTTCCTAACCATAGACAAGAGTTGTCATTTGATAACGGGATCACATCATTAGGAGAATGATGTGATGGACAAGACCCATCCGTTAGCTTAGCATATGATCGTTCAATTTATTGATATTGCTTTCTTAATGTCAAATACATATTCCTTCGACTATGACATCATGCAACTCCCGGATACCGGAGGAATGCCTTGTGTGCTATCAAATGTCCCAACGTAACTGGGTGATCATAAAGATGCTCTACATGTATCTATGAAGGTGTCTATTGAGTTGGCATGGATCGAGATTAGGATTTGTCACTCCGTGTATCGGAGAGGTATCTCTGGGCCCTCTCGGTAATACTCATCATGAGAAGCCTTGCAAGCAAAGTGACTAAGGAGTTAGTTACGAGATGATGTATTACGGAACGAGTAAAGAGACTTGCCGGAAACGAGATTGAATAGGTATGAAGATACCGACGATCGAATCTCGGGCAAGTAACATACCGACAGACAAAGGGAATTACGTATGTTGTCATAAGGTTCGACCGATAAAGATCTTCGTAGAATATGTAGGAACCAATATGGGCATCCAGGTTCCGCTATTGGTTATTGACTGGAGAGGTGTCTCGGTCATGTCTACATCATTCTCGAACCCGTAGGGTCCGCACGCTTAACGTTCGTTGACGATATAATATTGTATGAGTTATGTGAGTTGATGACCGAATGTTGTTCGGAGTCCCGGATGAGATCACGGACATGACGAGGAGCTCCGGAATTGTCCGAAGGTAAAGATTGGTATATAGGACGATAGTATTTGGTCACCGGAAAGGTTTCGGAAGTACCGGGTATTTTATCGGGGTGCCGGAAGGGGTGCCGGAAGGGGTTCCGGGAGGCCACCGGCAAGCGGTGGGCCTTATGGGCCAAAGGGGGGGGGAAGCACACCAGCCCACAAGGGGGCTGGTGCGCCCTTCCACCCCTTGCCCATGCACCAAAGAGGGAGGGAAGGAAGGGGGAGGCGCCCCAAACGCAGCCAGCCCCCCTTTCCTCCCCCCCCCCCATGCACAAATATGAAAGGGGGGATTCGGCCAAGGCAGGCGCCCTAGGGCAGCCGCCGGCCACTTGGGGCGCCCTAGGGGCTGCCTCCCCTCCCCCCTCCACCTATATATATGAGAGGAGGGAGAGGGGCAACACACACCATGATTCCCTAGCCGTGTGCGGCGCCCCTCTCCCTCTAGTTCGTCCTCGGTCATATTTTCGTAGTGCTCGGCAAAGCCCTGCGGAGATAGTTGCATCACCACTGTCACCACGCCGTCGTGCTACCGGAACTCATCTACTACTTCGCCTGTCTTGCTGGATCAAGAAGGCGAGGACGTCATCGAGCTGAACGTGTGCTGAACGCGGAGGTGCCGTACGTTCGGTACTTGATCGGGAGGATCGTGAAGGTGTACGACTACATCTACCGCGTTGATCAACGCTTTCGCTTATGGTCTATGAGGGTACGTAGACACACTCTCCCCTCTCATTGCTATACATCTCCATGGAATGATCTTGCGTGTGCGTAGATTTTTTTTTGTTTCCATGCAACGTTTCCCAACAGTGGCATCCGAGCTAGGTCTATGCGTAGATGATATGCACGAGTAGAACACAAAGAGTTGTGGGCGGTGATAGTCTGTGACGCCCCCGGCTCAATCGTGCACTAATCATACACGCAATGCACACGATCAAGCCTAAGGACTCACGGGAAGATATCACAACACAACTCTAAAACATAAATAAAGTCATACAAGCTTTATATTACAAGCCAGGGGCCTCGAGGGCTCGAATACATAAGCTTGCGTACAAGCATCAGTGGAAGCATCAGATATCTGAGTACAAATATGAAACAGTAACAGAAAAGCCTTTAGAAAGGCGGGGCAAAAAAAAGACTATGATCGAAAGGCGCAGGCCTCCTGCCTAGGACCCTCCGATCCTACTCCTGGTCGTCAGTCAACTCGTAGTAGTATCCACCCTCGGGGTAGTAGAGGAGATCGTCGGCGGGGGCAGCTGTATCCGGGGCTCCGCCATCTAGTTGCATCAAAAGGGATATGGGGGAAAAAGAAAGCAAAGCAACCGTGAGTACTCATCCGAAGTACTCAGCAAGCAAGGATCTACACTACATATGCAACATTATCAAAGAGAGGTTGTATATGTGGACTGGGTTGCAGAAATGCCAGAATAGAGAGGAGGCCTAGTCCTATCGAAGGCTAGCATCTTCAGCGGTCTTGCAGCAATAGAAGAGAGTAGAACAGTACAATATAATGTAGCAGTAATGATATCAACCTCACCCAGAGATCCTTTCTCGACTCCCTGCGAGAAAGCAATCCCAGAGCCATACAGTCATCAACCTCGTCCTGAGATCCCTTCTCGACTCCCTGTGAGAAAGCAATCCCAGAGCCATAGTATCCAGTTCTAGTTGTATCGATCGGGATACAACTCCGAGTGTCCGTTACCGAGGATCCGGCTATGCATAGATTAGTTCTTCCCTGCAGGGGTGCACCAACTTACCCACCACGCTCGCTTAACTCTGGCCGGACACACTTTCTGGGTCCTGCCCGGCCTCGGCCAAACGACACACCGCAACCCTACCTACAGCTCAGCAGAGAGGTCCCCGCCGGTCTACATCCTAAGCGCAAGGGGGTCTTGGCCATCGCCCCTCACCCTCCGGGTCGTTGCGCACAGGGTGGATACCAGCGTCGCCTCGGGTGGCCGACACGATCCGACCATGCCGCAATGCTGAACTGGACGTCTGTCAGAGCTTTCAGCTGATGCTACGATGCAGAACGCCCATACTTTGCCCACGTGATGGTTAGTGCTATCAGGCCAGAGGCCCACTCAGATCACATATCCAAACCGTTAGTACCTTGGGGGTGCGGTAACGAGCAGAGACTCATGATCGATGTGACCCCGTTGCCTCGTCTCGAGGACTTGCGGCAAGGGCCAAGAATGCCCGGCCACGCCTCGTATTCTCACTCAGGCACCATCCAGGTCAACTCATCTTCACATCACACGCGGGTACCCCTCAGGGTCGACCCGCCTTTCCAAGTAACAGTGTAAAGTCCAAGTATCCGTGTGTCCATAACATCAGGGGAATCCGAGGTATCACCCTTGTTGGATTCCTACTCGATGTATCCGTCAAGGTGAACTCGGAGGAATCACCCTCGATGGGTTCACACTTGATGTGTTGCACGACAGCGTCGTTACCGGAAGTGGTGAAGGAGGAATCGCCCTCGATGACCACGACTGAATAGCTACTCTACAGAGTTAACATCAGAAGTGCTACACGAGGTATCACCCTCGGCACTCGATAGTAACGCTGTAGTGTCGTTACAACTAAGGGGGTGATGTGCGATGTCGGGGTCTGTCTTCGATCCCGTCGATCGGGTCTTCTGATAATCCAGCGGGGCAGTCAGGACAAGTGAGGTCACTGATAGGTCTCTACCAAGCCTATACTAGACAGTTTAGGATAACCAGGTAAGGTTTCAATAGCAGGTTATGATAAACAGGCTATGCATCAGAATAGGTAAAGCAGTAGCAGCAGCAATTCTAATGCAAGCATGAGAGAGAAAGAATAGGCGATATCGGCATGCTTAAGGGGGGTGCTTGCCTGGATGCTCGGCGGTAAAGGCAAGGTCGTCAATGGTGGCGTCGGGCTCCTGAGCTGCGTCGGTCTCAGGGATGACGTCGGTGTCGGGGTCTACCGAGAGAGAAGAGGGGGAAGAAACAGTAAATATAAAGCAAACAATAGCATGACATGACAATACGCAGTGCCGGGTTTGTCCTAACGTATGGTTGCACGTCACCGAGGAAGGGGGAATCCATCCGAGAATGTTTTCCCGGTTCCGGACATTTGTCAGACCGATGACTGGAGGGGAACGGTTCCATGTTCGGATAGTTAGGGATGTGTGACGGACAAACGAACCGCGTATTCGGATTCGCCTCGAAATTCTGAGCAACTTTCATGTACAAAGTTTCTCGATCTGAGCTACGGATTATTTTATATGATTTTTCAAAGTTTTAATTATTTTCTGAAATTTATTTAACCATTTTAAATCAACATTATCTAGAACAGTGTATGCTGACATCATCATGATGTAATGCTGACGTCAGCAGTCAACGGTCGGCTGACCAGGGTCAAATCTGACCTGTGGGTCCAGTGGGACCCACATGTCAGCCTCTGATTAGTCTAAAGAGAGTTAATTTTAACTAATTAGCTAATTAAGCTACTGGGCCCACCTGTCAGTGAGTAATTAGTGATTAATTAACTAATTAATTAATTAACATATTTTATTTATTTTAAAACATTTTTAAGGGGGTGGGGCCCGCGTGTCAGTGACACGGGTTGCCCAGTCAGCAGTGCTGAATGGTCAACGGACCCCAGTTGCAGTGGCACCGGGGCGGGGCCCGGCCCTCCACGTCAGCGCCAACCGGCGACTCGACACCGGCGACCGAAACCAATGGCGGCGCGCGTCGGGAGGGCTCGGGTTTCACGCACAGGGCACGGGGAGGAGTGTGGCTAGGCTCTTTCGAACGGCAAGACCACGACGAAGCGTTTGGTGGCGGTGGCGGAGGCTGCCGCGACCGGAGATGAGCGCTATGACGGTGACGGTGGACGGCAGCGTTCGGGTGGCGAAGAAGGCGCAGCAGCAGCAGCAGCACGTGCGCGAGCAAGCTAGCTACGCCGCGAGGCCCTACGCGAAGCAGGGAAGTTAGTGGACACGGCCACGGGACCAATTGGTCACCGATGACACATCGGCGACGAGCTCCGCGGCGTCCAGCACGGCCATGGGTGGAGCGGCAGCTACGGTGAGGGGAAGAGCGCAGGGGAAGAGGGATAGGGAGGAGGGGCTCACGTAGAGCCTGCAGATGTGCTAAGGTGGGCCTAGGGAGGACGGACGGCGACGAATCGAGGCGGCGATCACCGGCGGCCGAAGGTTGAAGATGACGGCGTCGCGGGCGTAGCGGTGGCTCCCGGCTCCAACGCGTCGGTGTAGATGGCGTAGCCGAGGCCTTCAAAGCTCGTGGACACGGAGAGGCGACTAGAGGGGTACGGTGGCCGTGGCTACACCGGAGCCATGGCGGCGGTGGCGCTCGGGTGAGATGGGGAGGCGAGGGAGAGCGAGAGAAAGTGAGCGAGGGAGAGCCAGGGGGTGCGGGAGAAGCTCTTTATCCTCCCCAGCGAGCACGACGCGCTGTCGACCGCTCGGAGGGGGGGCTTGGCTGCACGCGCCAGGTGCTCGACAGCGCGCGACATGAGCAGTGCGGGAGGAGGTAGGCGGCGTTGCGCGGGCTGGGCCGGGCACTGTGGCCACTTAGGCCCAGTGTTGTGGGCCTTTTTCTTTTCTTTATTTCTCTTTCTTTGTTTTTCTTTTCTGTTTTGTCTTTTATTTTTACTCCAAATGACTTTTGTAAAATATGGCACTTGCCCATATAACATCAGTGCAATATCCAACCCTGGTATAAAATGGTTTTGGGGCCAAATGTTTTCATATGGATTTTATTTAAATAAAAAGGTATTAACCAACTCTGTTTTCCTACTGTTAGAGTCACTTAGTTAATTTATTAATTGTTGATTATAATTTTATAACAGTCTCTGGAATATTTGCTATTTATTGAACATTTTAGTTTCTATGTTAAGCAACTTTTATTTTCCACTTTCATTTAAATTTGAATTTTGACTTAGGAGTTGAAATGCAATATGATGCTAATGATAATCATGCACTGTTAAACATGCTAACTTGTCATTATCAAAAGTGATTACTGTGGCGTAACCTCTGGGGGTGTTACAAATCTCCTCCACTAATAAGAATTCTCGTCCCGAGAATTAAGAGGGAGACTGAAAGAAATCGGGGTATCCTTGGAAGTTCTTCCGAGGAAACGTTCGAAAAAATCTCGAACGACTGGAATGTTTCCGATCCCCTCAAGCGGAGAATCGTTCAATGCTTTCAAGGTGTTTATTTTAGCGTCAGTATTTGGAGCTATCTGGGCACGGTAATTCACCAGCCCAGATGACTAACGGAGTATGCATTTCCTCATAATGAAGGTCATGCATGAATGCAAATTTTTCAGGTATGAATGAATGTGATGCTGCTGAATTAAATAAAACAGAAGCAGGTACTGAGTTAACGAGAAGGGTACCCAATTTGGTGGCAGGTTGATCCTGGACTTGTTCAATATCAATGTTGTAAGCGTGTCCACGTCCATATGTTTTTCGCTTCTGTGTTGAGCCCGAAGATGAGCCAACATCATGATAGCGCTTCTGCGAGTCCTTATGCTTCATTTGAGCGGTCTCAACCAGAATAGCCTTGTTCACAAGAGTAGAAAAGTCATTGAAGTCTTGAGCAGCAAGTGCAAGCTCGATGTCTGGGTGGAGTCCATTGCGAAACTTCTCTCGTCTACGGGCATCTGTGGCGATGTCTTCTTCAGCATAGCGGGACAGGTCAAGGAATTCCTGCTGATAAGCTTCGACTGTCTTATTTCCCTATGTGAGGTTGTGGAACTGGGTTTTCATCCGGTCCATAATTCCTTGAGGAATATATCGGGCACGGAAAGCAGCCTGGAACTCAGGCCAAGTAACGGCTGTTCCAGTAGGCAGTGTACGTTTGTGGGTGTCCCACCATTGAGCAGCGGGACCCTTTAAGAAAAAGGAAGCGAAGGCGACAAAGTTGGCAGGGGAGACATTTGCAGACTCCATCTCGTGAGTGATATCGCGAATCCAGTCATCAGCATCCAGTGCTTCTCAGAGTTGCAGAACTGAGTGGGGTTAAGACGCATAAATTCCGGCAGAGTTATTGAAGGAGGGTTCTGGTTCTGGTTGTTCAGATGCGGGAACTGAGCCATAATCCCAGTCATGAACTGGCGGTTGAGCTCGAATTGTTGCATCATAGCTGCCATATAGTCTGGCGGTGGTGGGCGTTCAGGGGCACGACCACGACCACGACCACCTGGTCTAACCATCCTGCTACGTTTCAACAGGGGTAGTTCATTAAAAGCAGTTGCGGGTGTTTAGCGACAAGCATGATGTAACACGACAACAATTAAGCAGTGTAACAGATACATAACAGTAGTCAATTAAGACATACAGATCCATACACAGAGTCGGGTACATGCGAATAGCATAACGACGCAAATTTAAAAACTAGACACGGTAGGCGGCGCGCAGGCACGCGGTAAGGAAGTACACCACGAGATATAGCAAAGGCTACATCAACGTCGTGAAGATCCACTGAAACGGGGTAGCTGCACGTGCGGACGACAAGTGTTCGTCGCGGAAGGATCCTGTGCTCCATGTGCACTCTGATGCAGAACCCGGTCTCGAGCTGTAAGAAGAGATCCACGTGGAGGTGCGTGACCTCCAACTACAGGCCAATCAATACCAGCATACATCTGAGTCCTACTCGGATAAAGGATGTGCTCCGGATGTATCCCTGCATGAACAGCGGGTAGCAACTGCGTCATAGCATCATAGAGACGTGCTCGAGTGGCAACCAACTCGACGGCAAGAGCCCGAACAGTGCGATCCAGAGCCTGAGTGCACTGAATCAGAACGCGCGGGTCGTAGCGACGAGGCCTGTACGGGGCAAAGATAGCTGTGTAGTATCTAGTAGTATCTCCAGTAGGGGCATACGGAATGTATCGGAACTCAGAAGCATCCAAGCTATCGCTGAACTCTCCTCGGAGACGTGCGACAGCAGAGTAGGCGGCATCATGTACTGCCATCTCAATCGTCACGCCGATACCGTGGAAAAGGTGCAGCTCAGTGTCTGAGTCATCATGCTGATCATAGATACGAACATCAGCATGGTACTGCTCCTGGTTGAACTCGCAGTAATCCTCGTAGACCATGTACTCGGGATACCAGCGGTAGCCCAGCCTGGTCAGGAGGGCGATCAGGACAGCTGGAAAACCAGGGGCACCACGAGCCCAAGTGCGAAGCACAAGCTGCATCGTAGGGCGTGGTGGAAACAAACGATCCATCTGAAACAGAGGAAATTCAGGGTTGTCAAATGACAAAGTAGAGGACGTCTAACTTGTTTTTGCAGGGCATGTTGTGATGTGATATGGTCAAGACGTGATGTGATATACGTTGTTGTATGAGATGATCATGTTTTGTAATATCGACAACCGGCAGGAGGCTTAGGGTTGTCTCTTAATTATTGTATGAAATGCAAGCGCCATGTAATTGCTTTACTTTATCGCTATGCGTTAGCAATAGTTGTAGAAGCAATAGTTGGTGAGATGACCCCGACGCAACGATGGAGATAAAGGTGTCGAGCCGGTGACGATGGAGATCATGACGATGCTTTGGAGATGGAGATCAAAAGCACAAGATGATGATGGCCATATCATGTCACATATTTTGATTGCATGTGATGTTTATCCTTTTTGCATCTTATTTTGCTTAGAACGGCGGTAGCATTATAAGATGATCCCTTCACTAAATTTCAAGATAAAAGTGTTCTCCCCGAGTATGCACTGTTGCCAAAGTTTGTCGTTTCGAAGCACCTCGTGATGATCGGGTGTGATAGAATCTACGTTCACCGTTGCCAGAGACCCTTTGACGAAACTGTGTGCGATGCATTAATCGCAAACGGTGATGTAAAAAACCCGTCAAAAAAGATGCAAAACGTTTGCGATGGTGGAGCCATCAAACATGGTTCCGATTTTAGTTGCGTGTGCGATGCAGGGCATACGATTCAGTTCAATTAACTGTTTGCGATGAGGAAGAAGAACATAAACAGGCAGCCAGATGAAGGCGTGTGCGATATACGGCATACAATTCACTCGGATTAACTGTTTGTGATGAGGCGGAACAACAGAAACGGGCAACTAGATAAAGGTGTGTGCCATTGAGGGCATATGCTTCAGAAGGATTAACTGTTTGCGATTAGGCAACAGAACATAAACAGTCAGCCAGATCAAAGTGTCTGCGATTGACGGCATACACTTCACACGGATGAACTATTTGCGATTAGCCACAACAAACAGAAACAGTTAGACAGATCAACGTGTGCGCGCTAGACGGGCACACATTCTAATTAAAAGAAGCATGCGCGATGGTAATAACGAGCGCGCACGGTTGTTGGAACAAGACGTGTGCTGACATTGCCTATTGCGGTGCACCCTATGGTGCAAATGCCATGTACGCGGCCGAGAAAGCGTGCCCACGTTACGCCGTCCAGGAATAGTGCCGCACTTAGAAATTATAGAACCGTCAATAAATTTTGAGCCTGCGTCCCGTCACATTCCAAATTACTACCATGCTGTATTTAATTGCAAACCTGTTTACACCGATCAAAACCTAAACGGTTTCCCACTTAGGAGCGTATGAGTACTCAGTTATAAATACTACTACTCCAAGATGACTGCACATTCCTCCTTAACTCCTCATCCACAAAAACAAACAAGTCATTCATCATCGTTCCCTTGCGTCTACCATGGCCAGCGTGAGTTCTGGGTCTAGAGATTACCACCAGGGAGAGGCGAGCATGGAAGCGGAAGCACAGGAGATGTCCCGCCTCACCGCGAAACCAGCCGACATGTCCCGCCGCGCGGCCATAGCAGCCCAGAGGTCCTGCCGTGCCACCGAAGCAGCACAGAGGTCCCGCCGTGCCGTCGAAGTAGCACAGAGGTCCCGTCGTGCTGTCGATGCAGCAGACTGGTCTGGCCGCGCCGCGGAAGCAGCAGAGATGTCCTCCCGCACCGTGGTGGCCTGGGAAAATGTCTCGCGGGCAGGCGAGGACTCTTACAGGCGCATGACTGCGATCGTCCATAGGCAGATGGATCAGATCTCCGGCTGGGCGAGGTTGCACGACGACATGAAAGCCTCGTTTGAACAGGCTACCGGCGTCATCCGACAACTAAGTGAGGGCAATGCGAAGCTCCAGGCCGAGCGCGACCTGCTGAGGGTGAAGATCATCGGAAGTGCGGAGCAGTAGGAGGAGACCACTGCCTTGTTGAAGAGGACCGGCGTCATCGTCAAGAAACTTATGGACAAGAATGACATGCTCTGCATCGAGCGCCAAAGGCTGGTGGAGGAATCCGTGGATGCTCTCAAGCAGCGTCTTGAGGACACGAAAGAGCTCATCGCCGCTCGCCGCGGAGACTAGTTCCCGCGGCCTGCAGCAACGCATCAAGAAAGTAGAGATCGTTGTCTTCCTTCTTCTTTTGCCTTTGTGTATTTCGGGCGTTGCCGCATGTGGCTTTTTTAATTATCTTCCTAAATATGTAAGACAATTATTATCCACTGTCATCGTCCTTATATTCATCAGTCTTGCTATAAGTCGCAGTCGATGCTATATAGGTCCGTCGGATCTTACATCAAGATCCGTGCAAAACTTTCTTTTCAGATTTTCTTTTCTCTCTCTTAAATCTCAGTCGAGTGAGACATAGCCACGCCGTGAAACAGGGGCTCGGGCACCATTAATGGAGACGTTGGGAGGGAGGTGGGAGGCGGATAGAGGTCAAAGGGCTCTCCTCCCGATGAGCACGCGCAGGGGTCTGATCGCACGCCTCCCGTACTCAAATAGCTACCCCGCACGGCACCTCCTAGCAAATAAAAAAGGGGACGCGTGGCGGCACATAATTGGTAAGTAAAATGCCCACGGCTTCAATAATACTTGTGTTTCTGATTTGTAATGTGACAACACTTGTTCCAAAATGACTTTGTTGATTGTTAATGTGTGCGCCTTCGCAAATCGGACAGAAAAATTACCACAACATGTTGGTGCCATGTCATGACACCATGCCAAGTTTCATGATTTTCAGGCGAGTTTTGGATTTACGGAAATTTTAAAACCAAGTTTCTTGATGTTTTCGGCCGAGCCAAGACGCTCAGATGTTTGAATTCCATTCCCACTTCTTCCATGGGACCTAGAAGTTCGCCCAAGTACACATAAATGATTTTTCAACTAACTTTTGCGCACTGGAGCATGCGCTTGTACTTCAAATTTGAATTATGTGCATTAAATGCCTGGAAAATCAATTAATGTATAAAAAGGCCAAACAAACCCGGAATAATTCCAAAATTTAGCACGAAACTCCTATTTGGTCTAAGCTGCCTGTGTAAAAAAGTCAAGGCGGGAGAAGGCAGTGTATGTCGTTTTGCACACAGAGGTGACACGTTCCCTCTCGGAACCATGAGCCTTCTTGAGAGAAGCTCCAGTTTGCAAGAAGCTTATACCAAAGCTTGTCCCAATTCGGCCAAAAAAATTACCACATCATGTTGGTGCCATGTCATGACACCATGCCAAGTTTCATGATTTTCAGGCGTGTTTTGGATTTACAGGAATTAAAAAACCAAGTTTCTCAATATTTCTAGCCGAGGCACGATGCCCAGATGTTTGAATTCCATTACCATTTCTTGCATGGGACCTACAAATTCACCCAAGGACACACATGTGATTTTTCAACCAACTTTGGCGCACTGGAGCATGTGCTTGTAGTTCAAATTTGAATTATGCACATTAAATGCCCAAAAATTCAATTAATGTATAAAAAAGGCCAAACGAACCCGGAATAATTCCAAAATTTAGCACGATACTTCTATTTGGTCTAATCTGCCTATGTAAAAAAATTAAGGCGGGAGAAGGCAGTGTATGTCGTTTCGCACACAGAGGTGACACGTTCCCTCTCGGAACCACGAGCCTTCTTGAGAGAAGCTCCGGTTTGCATGAAGCTTATACCAAAGCTTGTCCTAATTCGGCCAAAAAATTTACCACAGCATGTTGGTGCCATGTCATGACACCATGCCAAGTTTCATGATTTTCAGGCATGTTTTGGATTTACATGAATTAAAAAACCAAGTTTCTCAATCTTTCCGGCCAAGCCACGATGCCCAGTTGTTTGAATTTCATTCCCATTTCTTGCATGGGACCTAGAAATTCACCCAAGGACACACATGTGATTTTTCAACCAACTTTGGTGCACTGGAGCATGTGCTTGTAGTTCAAATTTGAATTATGCACATTAAATGACCAGAAATTCAATTAATGTATAAAAAAGTCCAAACGAACCTGGAATAATTCCAAATTTTAACACGGCACTCATATAGTTCTGTGTTGCCTCTGTAAAAAATCAAGGGGGGGGGAGGCAGCGTATATCGTTTCGCACACAAAAGTGACATGTCCCCCCTCGGGAACCACGAGTCTTCTCGAGAGAAGCTCCGGTTTGCAAGAAGCTTATACCAAAACTTGTTCAAATGTGGCCAATTTTTTTACCACAACATGTTGGTGCCATGAAATGACACCATGCCAAGTTTCATGATTTTCAGGCGAGTTTTGAATTTCCAGGAATTTAAAAACCAAGTTTCTCAATGTTCTCGGCCGAGCCACGACGCCCAGATGTTTGAATTTCATTCCCATTTCTTAAATGGGACCTATAAATTCACCCAAAGACACACATGTGATTTTTCAACAAACTTTGGTGCACTGGATCATGTGCTTGTAGTTCAAATTTGAATTATGCACATTAAATGCCTAGAAACTCAATTAATGCATAAAAATGCCAAACGGACCCGAAATAATTCCAAATTTAAACACGACACTCATGTAGTTGCATGTTCACTGTACATAAATGTTCTAGCAATTGAAACACCATCATTTCCCTCCGTAACACCATTTTGTCTTTCAAAACATAATGAAAAAAATCAGGTATACCACAAACAGTTCACTAGAAAGAATCATGTGTGATGCGATATAAAATATCTTGGCGCATTGTCTTGTCTGGCTTACGCAGGAAGCTTCGTCATCTACAGTCCACCGCCCGCGCTTGAACCACACTTGCGCGCCAGTTTCTCGCGGCATCGAGCAAAAATTTTCTGCCACCGCGGAAATATCTATCTCCCCGCCCCCTCCCTCCCACCAAAAGCCACATTTTCACTGTTCCTCCTTGCTTTCCAAGTTCAAACCTTCACTGCTGCTTACTGGCAGCTCAGCCTCCTCGCCGGCAACCCTTCTTCTTACAGCGCCGCCTCCTCGCCGGCTACCATTCTTCTTGCAGCGCCGCCTCCTCGCCGGTGACCCTTCTTCTTGCAGCGCCGCCTCCTCGCCGGTGACCCTTCTTCTTGCAGCGCCGCCTCCTCGCCGGCGACCCTTCTTCTTGCTGCGCGACCTCCTCGCCGCCGACCCTTCTTCTTGCTGCGCGGCCTCGTCGATATGGTCAGGTAATCCACACCGCACCCACACCATCCTCCTCCTTCCCCGTCCCACATGCCCCGACCGACGACGCGACACCTTCCACCGAAATTACTGTCCTCGTCCTCCAATTAAGCGCCGCCCAAAGCCATTTTGCACGCAGTATAACATGGAGCTCAGTAGCATCTGGCAGCGGAGAAGCAAATCACGGCCGCACGCACGCACGAGGTCGCTATGGCTGCCATGCATGCCGACCGCCAGATCTTGGAGGAGCACCTCGTCTTCGAGGCCACCGTCGACACCGCCACGTGGTTGTCTACTTTAAAATACAGTTCGTGCTATTTTCTCGAGGCCATCGCCAGTGCCTTCTAGTGATTTGTCCTCTGTAATGTTAATATGCAATCTGATGTTCAGTTAACAGTTTGGTCTTCTGAAATATAATGTTTAGTTAACAGTTTGGTCCTCTGAAATGTAATGTTCAGTTAACAGTTTGGTCCAACAATTGCTACATTTCGTAGTACTGTTCTCAAGCATTCTTTGTTTTGTTAACTATCTTATCTTCTAGTACATGTTTCTATTCTGCAATATCGTGCTCAATTAACTATTTTGGTTCATTTGGTCTGCTGTCCATTTAACTGTTTGATTCAATTCTGCAATCTGATTTTCATTTGCTGTGGGTACAATTTTGTATTGTTATGCATGTGAGAAATAAATCGAATTTGGTTGTACTCAATACATATTCTACTGATAGTATGGCAACTCTCAGTTAACCTGATCAAGATCTTCCTTATGTGTGTTGTAGGGAAACAATGGGAGACACTGCGGTTTACCATCGAGGTTTGCTCATGCATGGTCCTTTCGCTAATAGCACATTATTGTGCAGTTGCAGGAATCATTCTAATATTTAGGTTTCTTACAATTTGGTCTTGCACATGTAGGTCCTGCTGTCAGAGGCTTAGACCCAATGTTCGACCCATTTTGCATATGGGGAAATGAGATGTCCATGAATATCAGTCAAGTCAAGAAACTCAGAAAGATTGTTAGGATGAAGAAACTTGCGACGAATAACAGCAAGATCTTTGTTTGCACAATGAAGAAGACATCAGTCAACTATAGGATGGTACTAACTCTTTTACCTTGTTTTTACTCCTTGCGCCATTTCAAAATTTATAACAGCGATTTATGCATATCTTTGTTTTCAGTACTTTTCAAAGCAGTTCACCGATGATTACCTCTCAAACCACCTGCATGGTCAAGAGGCGAGGAAGGTATTCATTCAACACCCACGGTACAATATTGAAGTCTTCTTGAAGAGGACGAAGGTTGGGCAGGCAATTATCCATAGCCACTGGCCTAAATTTGCAAGGACATTCAACATCACTAAAGGCTCAATATTTGCCTTCCGCTTCTGCAATTTCCCAGATGAGATTCATCTGTCTATTTACCGTGTATGATGCTACTTTCCAAAGGTTTTCGATGTTGCATGTGAAACTTGGTGCTGTTGTGTAATGGCGTAACTGGGTGTCGAAGCTATCTGATGTAATTTGATTATGAAATCCTGGTTGCCGTTATACGGATATGAAATATCTGGTGTGTTTTATAAGAAATATCAATTTGATTACTACATGGATTATCAATAATAGGCTAATTACCTTGCTTATTGGGGTTTTCTATTGCAGACGGTTACTCAGACAGCACCGTGGGCGATGAACTCAAACAACCCACATGGTTTCTAGAAAGTAGGCGTGTTCGATCAACTAACAATCACACAAGGCTTCCGGCAGAGAACTGTTTGCGTTAGGCCACCTTGCATAAACATTTCCACACAAAAAACTGTGTGTGATATACATACGAACGGAAATGTTTTTCTAGGATTCACCGTGTGGGATGTACATACGAACGGAAACGCACACGAGCTCATTTTGCCCCAGCCTGTGTGCCAGGAGGGCCTATCCCCGACGGTTTCTGGGTCGTGTGGGAAGGACCCCCCTATCGCCCACACTCACTTAGCGACGGTTCCAAACGCCGTCGCGGAAAGGGGTTAAAAATCGCTTGTATAGCAGGTCTCTGCACCCGTGGATTATTCTCATTGCTGCACAGAAGAATTATGTCCTTGATGCACCGCTAGGTGACACACCTATTGCAGGAGCAGATGCAGATGTTATGAATATTTGGCAAGCTCGATATGATGACTACTTAATAGTTTAGTGCGCCATGCTTTACGGCTTAGAACCGGGACTTCAAAACATTTTGAACGCCACGGAGCATATGAGATGTTCCAAGAGCTGAAATTGGTATTTCAGACTCATGCCCGTGTCGAGAGGTATGAGGCCTCTACTTTGCCTACAAGATGGAGGAGAATAGCTCAGCCAGTGAGCATGTGCTCAGAATGTTTGGGTACTACAATCGCTTAAATCAAGTGGGAGTTAATCTTCCAGATAAGATAGTGATTGACAGAGTTCTCTAGTCACTATCACCAAGCTACTAGAACTTCGTGATGAACTATAATATGCAAGGGATGACAAAAATGATTCCCGAGCTCTTCGCGATGCTGAAATCGGCGAAGGTAGAAATCAAGAAAGAGCATCAAGTGTTGATGGTTAAACAAGACCACTAGTTTCAAGAAAAGGGGCAAGGGAAAGAAAGGGAACTTCAAGAAGAATGGCAAGCAAGTTGCCACTCCCGTGAATAAGCCCAAAGCTGGACCTAAGCCTGAAACTAAGTGCTTCTACTGCAAAGGGAATGGTCACTAGAAGCGGAACTACCCTAAATACTTGGCGGATAAGAAGGATGGCAATGTGAACAAAGGTATATTTGATATACATGTTATTGATGTGTGCCTTACTAGTATTCGTAGTAGCCCCTGGGTATTTGATACCAGTTCAGTTGCTAAGATTAGTAACTCAAAACAGGAGTTGCAGAATAAACAGAGACTAGTAAAGGGCAAGGTGACGATGTGTGTTGGAAGTGTTTCCAAGATTGATATGATCACCATCGCACACTCCATCTACCTTCGGGATTAGTGTTAAGCCTAAATAAATGTTATTTGGTGTTTGTGTTGAGCATGAACATGATTAGATCATGTTTATTGCAATACGGTTATTCATTTAATTGATAGAATAATTGTTGTTCTGTTTACATGAATAAAATCTTCTATGGTCATACACCCAATGTGAATGGTTTATTGAATCTCGATCGTAGTGATACACATATTCATAATATTGATGCCAAAAGATGCAAAGTTGATAATGATAGTGCAACATACTTTTGGCACAACCGTTTAGGTCACATTGGTGTAAAGTGCATGAAGAAACTTGATACGTCTCCAACGTATCTATAATTTATGAAGTATTCATGCTGTTATATTATCATTCTTGGATGTTTTACAATCATTTTATAGCAACTTTATATCATTTTTTTGGGACTAACCTATTGACCCAGTGCCCAGTGCCAGTTGCTATTTTTTGCTTGTTTTTTACATCGCAGGAAATCAATATCAAACGGAGTCCAAACACCGCGAAACTTTTTGTGGATTTTTTATGGACCAGAAGACATCCAATGGGCCAAAGCAGCACCTGGGGGTGCCCCAAGGGGGGCACAACCCACCAGGGCGCGCCTGGGGGCCCAGGCGCGCCCAGGTGGGTTGTGCCCACCTCAGTGGCCTCCCGTACCCCTTCTTCACCCTATAAATTGCCAAATATTCCAAAACCCTCGAGGGTAACCCTAGATCAGCAGTTCCGCCGCCGCAAGGCCTCTGTATCCACGAGATCCAATCTAGACCCCGTTCCGGCACCCTGCCGGAGGGGGAGATCATCACCGGGGGCCATCTTCATCATCCCGACGGCCACCACGATGAGGAAGGAGTAGTCCACCCTCGGGGCTAAGGGTTTGTACCAGTAGCTATGTGTTTAATCTCTCTCTCACTCGTGTTCTTGAGATGTCATGATCTTGATGTATCGCGGGCTTTGTTAATATAGTTGGATCATATGGTGTTTTCCCCTCTCTATCTTGTTGTGATGAATTGAGTTTTCCCTTTGAGATTTCGTTTTATCGGATTGAATACTTTTATGGATTTGAGAGCACTTGATCTATGTCTTGGCACTCAACTCGCGGATTCCCGAGGTGACATTGGGGTAATCTATGCATAGGGGTTGATGCACGTTTTCGTCCTTGTTTCTCTGGTAGAAATCTTGGGGCACTCTTTGAGGTTCTTTGTGTTGGATTGAGTATTATGAATCTGAAATTGTTTGATGCATATCGTATAATCAACTCACGGATACTCGCAGTGACATTGGAGTATCTAGGTGACATTAGAGTTGGTTGATGTGTATCATTTGGTGTTATTTTAGTACGAACTCTTGATAGATCGATCGGAAAGAATAACTTGGTGTTATTTTAGTACGAACTCTTGATAGATCGATCGAAAAGAATAACTTGGTGTTATTTTAGTATGAACTCTTGGATAGATTGATCGGAAATAATAGCTACAAACAATTTCTTCTTATGTTCTCCGCTAGATAAGAACTTTGGAGTGATTCTTCATCACACTTTGAGGGATGGTTATATGATCCAATTAGATTAGCATTGTTGAGAGATTGCACTAGCGAAAGTATGGACCCTAGGCCTCATTTTCAAGCATTGCAATACCGTTTGTGCTCCATTTTATCAATTGCTACCTTGCTGTTTTTTATTGTTCCTATTACAAAAACCAATATCTACTATCATTACTATGCTTGTATCACCATCTCTTCGCCGAACTAGTGCACCTATACAAATTACCATTGTATTTGGTGTGTTGGGGACACAAGAGACTTTTTATTATTTGGTTGCAGGGTTGTTTGAGAGAGACCATCTTCATCCTACGCCTCCCACGGATTGATAAACCTTAGGTCATCCACTTGAGGGAAATTTGCTACTGTCCTACAAAACTCTGCGCTTGGAGGCCCAACACGAGTCTACAAGAACAAGCTGTGTAGTAGATATCAAGCTCTTTTCTGGCGCCGTTGCCGGGGAGGTGAGTGCTTGAAGGTATATCTTTAGATCTTGCAATCGAATCTTTTAGTTTCTTGTTTTATCACTAGTTTGGTTTATAAAAAGAAAACTACAAAAAAATGGAATTGAGGTGGTCTCATATTATTCATCTTTATCATGTCTTTCGTGAAAATGATGGAAAGAAAAATTATGCTCAATTGATAGAAGAAGAATTCAATAAAATGTTTGGCATAAATGATGAGCATGATTGCAATGTTGTTAGTATGAATTCTTTGAATATCCATGATGCTAATGATATACAAAGCCATAAGCTTGGGGGTGCTATGTTTGATGAAGATGATATTTTTAGTCCCCCAAGATTTGATGTGCAAATTTGTTATAATGATTGCATGCCTCCTATTTATGATGATTATAATGATGAAAGTGGATTTGGAGAGGTCATGACTTTATTTAATGATGAATCCACTATTTTGGAAGAGGTTGCAATTGATCATGACAACAAAGTTCCTATATATGATAATTATGGTGATGACATATATGCTATAAAGAATAATGATAACCATGAAACTTTTCATCATGATTTTAATTTTCAATCCCATGATAGTTATTTTGTTAAGTTTGCTCCCACCACTATTCATGAGAATAAATTTGCTTATGTGGAGAGTAAGAAAATTTCTATGCTTGTGGATCATGAAAAGAATGATTTATGTGATATTTATATTGTTGAATTCATTCATGATGCTACTGAAAATTATTATGAGAGGGGAACATATGCTTTTACATATTGCAATAATATCAAGTTTCCTCTCTTTATGTTGAAAGTTTTGAAGTTGCACTTGTTTTGCCTTCCTATGCTAGTTGATTCTTGTTCCCATAAGTTGTTTGCTCACAAAATCCCTATGCATAGGAAGTGGGTTAGACTTAAATGTGCTAGTCATATGCTTCATGATGCTCTCTTTGTGTTTCAATTCTTATCTTTTATGTGAGCATCATTGAAATCATCATGCCTAGCTAAAAGGCATTAAAGAAAAGCGCTTGTTGGGAGGCAACCTAACACTTTTACCTACTGTTTTTATGTGTTCATATGATTAAGATACTGTAGCAATCATGTTTTATTGCTTTTGTTTCAATAAAGTGCCAAGTAAAGCCTTTTGGGATAGTATGGATGATAGTTGACATGAATCTGTGCAAAAACAGAAACTTTTGTGCTCAGTCCAGGAATTTTGAAAATTCACTGGAACATGATTTTGATCTGAAATTTTTACAGGTGATATATATACAAATTCTATACGTTTTCCTAATTTTTCAGAATTTTTGGAGTAGCATAAGTATGGTTGGAGTACAGATTACTACAGACTGTTCTGTTTTTGACAGATTCTGTTTTCAATGCATAGTTTGTTTGTTTTCTAGTTTCTATGGCTTATATTGCTCAATATAAATCATGGAAATGATATGCTACAGTATGCATTGTGTGGAAACAATTATTAATCTTGTCTTTGACAGTACCAAAGTGAAATGGTTTGCTCTTTATCATACTAACCTATCTCACGAAGTTCCGTTAAGTTTTGTGTGATTGAAGTTTTCAAGTTTTGGGTGAGATATCGATATGAGGAGAATAAGGAGTGACAAGACCCTAAGCTTGGGTATTCCCAAGGCACCCCAAGGTAATATTCAAGGAAGATCCAAGCAACTAAGCTTGGGGATGCCCCGGAAGGCATCCCCTCTTTCGTCTCCAACATTATCGGTAACCTCACTTGGAGCTATGTTTTCATTCGTCACATGATATGAGTTTTGCTTGGAGCGTCATTTTATTTTGTTTTTATTTGCTTGCTGCTATCTATAATAATGTTTTGCATCTTTTACTTCAATAAAAATGTCAAGTATAGCCTTTGTCATGCTTATTTTGCAAGTCTACATGTTGCTGTTTGAAAACAGAAAGTTTATCGGTGTTGCGAAAATTCCCCAGAAAATTCAGAATGTGATAAAATGTTGAAGCTTTTTGAACAATAAACTCTGATAAATTTTCTACAGTGTGTTAAATTTTCAGATTTTTTAAGTTGAATAAGTATGGATCCTCTTGCATTCTTTACAGACTGTACTGTTTTGGCAGATTGCTGTTATGTTTGCATTGTTTGCATATGTTTGCTTGTTTAATGAATCTATTTGAGGATAGGAGTATTAAATATGCAGAGGAATTTAGTATGCAATGTTGAATAATAATTTTAGTGATTTGCTACAGTAGAGAATGATAAGGTTTTTGCATTGGTTTATACTAACTTATCTCACGAGTTCTTGTTGAGTTTTGTGTGGATGAAGTTTTTAAGATTTAGGGAAACCGTGATATAAAAGGAATTAAGGAGACACAAAAGCTTAAGCTTGGGGATGCCCAAGGCATCCCAAGATAATATTTCAAGAAGTCTCAAGCATCTAAGCTTGGGGATGCCCCGGTAGGCATCCCACCTTTCTTCATCAACAATTATCGGTTAGTATCGGTTGAGCCTAAGTTTTTGCTTCTTCACATGAGTTGTGCTAGTCTTGGAATGTCATTTTGTTTTGTTTTTCTTGCTGTTTTAATAAAATACTTAGATCTGAAAGTTTTTAAATAAGAGAGAGTCCACAATTAGCTACCTATTTACTTAACTACTCGCTTGATCTTCACTTATATCTTTTTGGAGTAGCTTGTCATTTACTCTTGTGCTTGACTTATATCCTATGAGTAAATTGTTGAATGAATTGAATATCATGAAGTTGAAATTATATGTTCATATCATGCCTAGTGATAGCTTCACATTGGGTTTAGAAAGTGAAATCTTTTGAGGCTTGACAATCACAATATTGGTCATACAAGCAACTCATGAATGATTAGTAGAAGGAAGAGAACTTTCACATGCAAATACACTATCTTGGAAATATTTTGTGATTGTGAGCCCTCATCAAAATATTATATGCCAAAATTGTTGACGTTCGACAAGGAAGACAACGTAATGATTTATGTTTGTTCATATTCACATAGAAGTTATATTGTCATAGATCCTTCAACATGTGGTGCTTGCCCCCCATCTTTGCTAGCCAAATATTCCGCACTAAGTAGAGATACTACTTGTGCATCCAAAAAACCCTTAAACCCAAATCTTATTTTCAAGAGTCCACCATACCTACTATGGATTGAATAAGATCCTTCAAGTAAGTTGTCATCGGTGCAATAAGGCAATAAAAATTGCTTCTAAAAGTGTAAGATCATTTAGTGTAAGAGAAAATTGAGCGTTGTACGAACTTGTGATGGTAAAGAAATAAAAGCGACAGACTGCATAATAAAGGTTGCCATCACAAGGGGCAATATAACGTGATGTTCTTTTGCACTAAGGGGTTGAGCATACAAACAAATAAGCGCATGGCAACCTCTGCTTCCCTCTGCGAAGGGCCTATCTTTTACTTTTATGTATTTACTTTTATGCAAGAGTCAAAGTTTTTCTCTCTATTCCTTTTTATTTTTCTCCTTTGGCAAGCATCATGTGGTGAGGAAAGATCTAGGCACATATGTCCAGTTGGATATGGGTGGCATGAGTTATTATTGTTGACATCACCCTTGAGGTGAATACGTTGGGAGGCGAAATTATAAGCCCCTATCTTTCTATGTGTCCGGTTGAAACGTTTTGCTCATGTGTATGCGGTGAGTGTTAGCAATCATAGAAGACTATATGATGGTTGAGTATGTGGAGCTCTTACTTAGACTCTGTTGAATAAGTTGAATTACAATTGTTTGGTGACTGAGAACATAGGTTGTTGAGTTTCAAGAGAATTCATTGTTTGAACCTTAACATGTGAATTGGTTGCTACTTTAACATGAGCAGTTTTATAAGAAAGAATTGTTGATATGATGCTAGGAAAAGTGATTGAAATTATCATTAATCAAACTTATGCACTTTGCTAGCATTCACACTTCATAAATTATTTCTTTTATCATTTACCTACTCGAGGACGAGTAGGAATTAAGCTTGGGGATGCTGATACGTCTCCAACGTATCTATAATTTATGAAGTATTCATGCTGTTATATTATCATTCTTGGATGTTTTACAATCATTTTATAGCAACTTTATATCATTTTTTGGGACTAACCTATTGACTCAGTGCCCAGTGCCAGTTGCTGTTTTTTGCTTGTTTTTTACATCGCAGGAAATCAATATCAAACGGAGTCCAAACACCGCGAAACTTTTTGTGGATTTTTTATGGACCAGAAGACATCCAATGGGCCAGAGCAGCACGTGGGGGGGGGGTGCCCCGAGGGGGGCACAACCCACCAGGGCACGCCTGGGGGCCCAGGCGCGCCCAGGTGGGTTGTGCCCACCTCGGTGGCCTCCCGTACCCCTTCTTCACCCTATAAATTGCCAAATATTCCAAAACCCTCAGGGGTAACCCTAGATCAAAAGTTCCGCCGCCGCAAGGCCTCTATATCCATGAGATCCAATCTAGACCCTGTTTCGGCACCCTGCCGGAGGGGGAGATCATCACCGGGGGCCATCTTCATCATCTCGGCGGCCACCACGATGAGGAGGGAGTAGTCCACCCTCGGGGCTGAGGGTTTGTACCAGTAGCTATGTGTTTAATCTCTCTCTCTCGTGTTCTTAATATGTCATGATCTTGATGTATCGCGGGCTTTGTTAATATAGTTGGATCATATGGTGTTTTCCCCTCTCTATCTTGTTGTGATGAATTGAGTTTTCCCTTTGAGATTTTGTTTTATTGGATTGAATACTTTTATGGATTTGAGAGCACTTGATCTATGTCTTGGCACTCAACTCGCGGATTCCCGAGGTGACATTGGGGTAATCTATGCATAGGGGTTGTTGCACGTTTTCGTCCTTGTTTCTCTGGTAGAAATCTTGGGGCACTCTTTGAGGTTCTTTGTGTTGGATTGAGTATTATGAATCTGAAATTGTTTGATGCATATCGTATAATCAACTCACGGATACTCGCAGTGACATTGGAGTATCTAGGTGACATTAGAGTTGGTTGATGTGTATCATTTGGTGTTATTTTAGTACGAACTCTTGATAGATCGATCGGAAAGAATAACTTGGTGTTATTTTAGTACGAACTCTTGATAGATCGATCGAAAAGAATAACTTGGTGTTATTTTAGTATGAACTCATGGATAGATTGATCGGAAATAATAGCTACAAACAATTTCTTCTTATGTTCTCCGCTAGATAAGAACTTTGGAGTGATTCTTCATCACACTTTGAGGGATGGTTATATGATCCAATTAGATTAGCATTGTTGAGAGATTGCACTAGTGAAAGTACGGACCCTAGGCCTCATTTTCAAGCATTGCAATACCGTTTGTGCTCCATTTTATCAATTGCTACCTTGCTGTTTTTTATTGTTCCTATTACAAAAACCAATATCTACTATCATTACTACGCTTGTATCACCATCTCTTCGCCGAACTAGTGCACCTATACAAATTACCATTGTATTTGGTGTGTTGGGGACACAAGAGACTTTTTATTATTTGGTTGCAGGGTTGTTTGAGAGAGACCATCTTCATCCTACGCCTCCCACGGATTGATAAACCTTAGGTCATCCACTTGAGGGAAATTTGCTACTGTCCTACAAAACTCTGCGCTTGGAGGCCCAACACGAGTCTACAAGAACAAGTTGTGTAGTAGACATCAAAACTCCATGTGGATGGACTTTTGGAATCACTTGATTATGCATCATTTGATACTTACGAACCATGCCTCATGGGCAAGATGACTAAAACTCCGTTCTCCAGAACAATGGAGTGAGCTAAGGACTTATTGGAAATAATACATACCGATGTATACGGTCCAATGAGTGTTGAGGCACGCGGTGGGTATCATTATTTTCTAACCTTTACAGATGGTTTGAGTAGGTATGGGTATATCTACTTGATGAAACACAAGTCTGAAACATTTGAAAAGTTCAAAGAATTTCAGAGTGAAGTAGAGAATCATCGTAACAAGAAAATAAAGTTTCTACGATCTGATCGCAAAGGCGAATATTTGAGTTACGAGTTTGGCCTTCATTTAAGAAAATGTGGAATTGTTTCACAACTCACGCCACCTGGAACACCACAGCATAATGGTGTGTCCGAACATCGTAACCGTACTTTATTAGATATGGTGCATTCTATGATGTCTCTGACCAATTTGCCTTTATCATTTTGGGGTTATGCATTAGAGACAGCCGCATTCATGTTAGATAGGGTACCATCTAAATCCATTGAAATGACACCGTATGAACCGTGGTTTGGCAAGAAACCTAAGCTGTCGTTTCCTAAAAGTTTGGGGATGCGACGCTTATGTCAAAAAGGCTTCTGCCTGATAAGCTCGAACCCAAAGCGGAGAAGTGTGTCTTCATAGGATACCCAAAACAAACTATTGGGTATACCTTCTACCATAGATCCGAAGGCAAAATCTTTGTTGCTAAGAATGGGTCCTTTCTAGAGAAGGAGTTTCTCTCAAAAGAAGTGAGTGGGAGGAAAGTAGAACTTGATGAGGTAATTGTACCTTCTCTCGAATTGGAAAGTAGTACATCAGATAAAGCCGTTCCCGTGATGCCTACACCAACCAGAGAGGAAGCAAATGATGATGATCATGAAACTTCAGATCAAGTTACTACTGAACCTTGTAGGTCGACAAGAACACATTCTGCACCAGAGTGGTACGACAATCCTGTCCTAGAAGTCATGTCGTTGGACAACAGCGAACCTACGAACTATGAAGAAACTATGATGAGCCCAGATTCCAAAAAATGGCTTGAGGGCTTGAAATCTGAGATAGGATCCATGTATGAGAACAAAGTGTGGACTTTGGTGGATTTGCCCGATGATCGGCAAGCCATAAAGAATAAATGGATCTTTAAGAGGAAGACGGATGTTGACGGTAATATCACTGTCCACAAAGCTCGACTTGTTGCAAAAGGTTTTCGACAAGTTCAAGGGGTTGACTACGATGAGACTTTCTCACCCGTAGCGATGCTTAAGTCTGTCCGAATCATGTTAGCAATTGCCGCATTTTATGATTATGAAATCTGGCAAATGGATGTCAAAAACCTTGCATTCCTTAATGGGTTTCTTGAGGAAGAGTTGTATATGATGCAACCAAAAGTTTTTGTCGAACCTAAAGGTGCTAACAAAGTGTGCAAGCTCCAGCGATCCATCTATGGACTGGTGCAAGCATCTCGGAGTTGGAATATACGCTTTGAGGAGGTGATCAAAGCATATGGTTTTATACAGACTTATGGTGAAGCCTGTATTTACAAGAAAGTGAGTGGAAGCTCTGTAGCATTTCTGATATTATATGTGGATGACATATTGCTGATTGGAAATAATATAGAATTTCTGGATAGCATAAAAGGATACTTGAATAAGAATTTTTCAATGAAAGACCTCGGTGAAGTAGCTTACATATTAGGCATCGAGATCTATAGAGATAGATCAAGACGCTTGATAAGATTTTCAATGAGTACATACCTTGACAAGATTTTGAAGGAGTTCAAAATGGATCAGTCAAAGAAGGAGTTCTAGCCTGTATTGTAAGGTGTGAAGTTGAGTAAGACTCAAAGCCCGACCACAGCAGAAGATAGAGAGAGAATGAAAGTCATTCCCTATGCCTCAGCCATAGGTTCTATAAAGTATGCCATACTGTGTACCAAACCTATTGTGTACCTTGCCATGAGTTTGGCAAGGGGGTACAATAGTGATCCAGGTGTAGATCACTGGACAGCGGTCAAAATTATCCTTAGTTACCTAAGAGGACTAAGGAAATATTTCTCGGTTATGGAGGTGATAAAGAGTTTGTCGTAAAGGGTTACATCAATGCAAGCTTTGACACCGATTCGGATGACTCCGAGTCTCAATCTGGATACGTATTGAAAGTGGGAGCAATGAGCTAGAGTAGCTCCATGCAGAGCATTGTAGACATAGAAATTTGCAAAATACATACGGATCTGAATGTGACAGACCCGTTGACTAAACTTCTCTCACAAGAAAAACATGAACACACCTTAGTACTCTTTGGGTGTTAATCACATGGCGATGTGAACTAGATTATTGACTCTAGTAAACTCTTTGGGTGTTGGTCACATGCCGATGTGAACTATGGGTGTTAATCACATGGCGATGTGAACTAGATTATTGACTCTAGTGCAAGAGGGAGACTGATGGAAATATGCCCTAGAGGCAATAATAAAATGGTTATTATTATATTTCCTTAATCATGATAAAGGTTTATTATTCATGCTAGAATTGTATTGACCGGACACTTAAATACATGTGTGGATACATAAACAAATACCGTGTCCCTAGTGAGCCTCTACAAGACTAGCTCATTGATCAAAAGATGGTTAAGGTTTCTTAACCATAGACAAGAGTTGTCATTTGATAAAGGGATCACATCATTAGGAGAATGATGTGATGGACAAGACCCATCCGTTAGCTTAGCATATGATCATTCAGTTTATTGCTATTGCTTTCTTAATGTCAAATACATATTCCTTCGACTATGAGATCATGCAACTCCCGGATACCGGAGAAATGCCTTGTGTGCTATCAAACATCACAACTTTACTGGGTGATCATAAAGATGCTCTACAGGTATCTCCGAAGGTGTCTGTTGAGTTGGCATGGATCGAGATTAGGATTTGTCACTCCGTGTATCGGAGAGGTATCTCTGGGCCCTCTCGGTAATACACATCATGAGAAGCCTTGCAAGCAAAGTGACTAAGGAGTTAGTTACAAGATGATGTATTACAGAACAAGTAAAGAGACTTGCCGGTAACGAGATTGAACTAGGTATGAAGATACCAACGATTGAATCTCGGGCAAGTAACATACTGACAGACAAAGGGAATTACGTATGTTGTCATAAGGTTCAACAGATAAAGATCTTCATAGAATATGTAGGAACCAATATGGGCATCCAGGTTCCGCTATTGGTTATTGACCGGAGAGGTGTCTCGGTCATGTCTACATCATTCTCGAACCCGTAGGGTCCGCACGCTTAACGTTCGTTGACGATATAGTATTGTATGAGTTATGTGAGTTGATGAACGAATGTTGTTCGGAGTCCCGGATGATATCACGGACATGACGAGGAGCTCCGGCATGGTCCGGAGGTAAAGATTGGTATATAGGACGGTAGTATTTGGTCACCGGAAAGGTTTCGGAAGTACCGGGTATTTTATCGGGGTGCCGGATGGGGTTCCGGGAGGCCACCGGCAAGTGGTGGGCCTTATGGGCCAAAGGGGGGAAGCACGCCAGCCCACAATGGGGCTGGTGCGCCCCTCCACCCCTTGCCCATGCACCAAAGAGGGAGGGAAGGAAGGGGGAGGCGCCCCAAAGGCAGCCAGCCCCCCTTTCCTTCCCCCCATGCACAAATATGGAAGGGAGGATTCGGCCAAGGCAGGCGCCCTAGGGGTTGCCTTCCCTCCCCCTCCACCTATATATATGAGAGGAGGGAGAGGGGCAACACACACCATGATTCCCTAGCCGTGTGCGGTGCCCCTCTCCCTCCAGTTAGTCCTCGGTCATATTTTCGTAGTACTCGACGAAGCCCTGCGGAGATAGTTGCATCACCACCGTCACCACGCCGTCGTGCTGCCAGAACTCATCTACTACTTTGCCCATCTTGCTGGATCAAGAAGGCGAGGACGTCATCGAGTTGAACGTGTGCTGAACGCGGAGGTGCCGTATGTTCGGTAATTGATCGGGCGGATCGTGAAGGTGTACGACTACATCAACTGCGTTGATAAACGCTTCCGCTTACGGTCTATGAGGGTACGTAGACACACTCTCCCCTCTCATTGCTATACATCTCCATGGATAGATCTTGCGTGTGCATAGAATTTTTTTTGTTTTCGATGCAACGTTTCCCAACAGGGGCCCCCACGAGCCCTTTTAGTCCCAGTTTGTTTCACAAACCGGGACTAGAGGTGGACCTTTAGTCCCGGTTTGTATAACCAACCAGGACTAAAGATGCCCCTATATAAACCCTTCATCCAGCCCGAGCCCATTCTCTCTGTTTTCCCCTTTCCTCTCCTCTGTTCTTCCCCTTGCTCGAGCTCATCCTCCATTTTTGCCAAGATTTGTCAAGATTTGAAGGCACCCCATCCATCCAAGTGTTCACAAGGGTTAGCAACTTTGTCCTTTAATCTCTCATTGCTAGATTAGCTTGTGCAATGTTCTATAAGTATAGTGATTTGTGGGGTTTTAGTTTGGGAGTAATTATATGTGGGAGTTTATTTGATTTATATGCAATTTGAGCTCAAATTAACTTCTTTGTTTGCATATGTAGGCGTGGTTTACTTAGTGCCTTACCATCCCCGTCCTAACCACCGTCGATCGCCTGCACCGTCCCGTCACCGGCACCACCTTGGTGAGCCTCTTGTTCTTGTCCTTTTTATAAAAAAAATCATGTTTGTATGATTTAGATAGTTACTTGTATAATTTTCTTACATGTATGGTTGTTTGTTATACATAGTGGCATGGTTTTGATATCCGTCCCCGTTGTCCCTCGTCCGATTTATGATTCGGATGTGGTATATATATATTCTCTTTTATAACTATTTGTTGCATTTCGTGTTTATGACAATTATGCCCATCAAGTTGACATAGATATTTTTATCTAAGAGGTATGTGAACCGGAAATTGCAACCGACCCTATTGTCGAGAAGTTAAATTTAGTCGAAAAATAAAATGAGTATTTGAAAGAAAATTTGAAAAGAATTGAATAAGAGAAGATGAAACTGGAGTTGTATGTTGCCGATGTCGTCGATGATCACAGGATCAAGATGGATGCAATGCGCTTGAAGATTAGAAAGATTAGAAAATATGTCGTTAATAAAGAGGCTTGGTATCACTATGCTGTTGGATCAATTGTTACCTTAGTTGCGATCTTGATCGCATTTGTTGTTGCATCTAAATGCTTTAGCTAGAGAGTTTGTATGTTGTTTTATGAGAATAAGTGTGTATGAACTTGTATTAATTTGGTCTTTTCGGTGTTGTGTAATGAAGATGAGCCGGCAATAGATGTACGATGACCGACGCTCTCCCCGGTTCATTGATGGTGTGCGTACTTTTCTGCTTGCGGCTGAGGCAAACAAGCGGCCAGATGGTTTTATGTGTTGTCCAAGTGGTATCTGTAAGAATGATAGCAATTACTCTAACTCAAGAACCATTCATGTCCACCTGTTTACGTCCGGTTTCATGTAACGGCTATAACTGTTGGACCAAGCACGAAGAAAGAGGGGTTCTAATGGAAGAGAATGAAGAAGAAGAGGATGATGACAGCTATCCTGGCCATGGGTTCCTTGAATACGATGGTACTACAATGGGGGAAGAAGCTGAAGAAGAGGCATCAGATGAGGCCGCTGATGATCTTGGTTGGGCCATTGCTGATGCAAAGAGAAACTACGCAAGTGAAAAGGAGAAGTTGAAGTTGCAGCGCATGTTAGAGGATCACAAGAAATTGTTGTACCCAAATTGTGAAGATGACAAGAAAAAGCTGGGTACCACACTGGAATTGCTACAATGGAAGGCAGAGAATGGTGTATCTGACAAGGGATTTGAAAAGTTGCTGATAATGTTGAAGAAGATGCTTCCAAAGGACAACGAATTGCTCGACAGTACGTATGAAGCAAAGAAGGTTGTCTGCCCTCTAGGATTAGAGGTGCGGAAGATACATGCATGCCCTAATGACTGCATCCTATACCGCGGTGAGTACGAGAATTTGAATGCACGCCCGTATGCAGTGCATTGCGCTATAAGATCAGCCGCAATGACCCTGGTGATGTTGAGGGCGAGCGCCACAGGAAGAGGATTGCTGCCAAGGTGATGTGCTATGCTCCTATAATACCACGGTTGAAACATTTGTTCCAAAACAAAGAGCATGCCAAGTTGATGCGATGGCACAAAGAAGACCGTAAGAAAGATGGGAAGTTGAGAGTACCCGCTGACGGGTCGCAGTGGAGAAAAATCAAGAGAAAGTGGGGGGACTTTGCAGATGACTCAAGGAACGTATGGTTTGGTTTAAGTGCAGATGGCATTAATCCTTTTGGGGAGCAGAGCAGCAATCATAGCACCTGGCATGTGACTCTATGTATCTATAACCTTCCTCCTTGGTTGTGCATGAAGCAGAAGTTCATTATGATGCTAGTGCTCATCCAAGGCCCCAAGCAACCCGGCAATGACATTGATGTGTACCTAAGGCCGTTAGTTGAAGAACTTTTACAGTTGTGGGAACAAAAAGGTGTACGTTTGTGGGATGAGCACAAACAGCAGGAATTTGACCTACGAGCATTGCTGTTTGTAACCATCAATGATTGGCTTGCTCTTAGTAATCTTTCAGGACAGGCAAACAAGGGATACCACACATGCATGCACTGTTTAGATGATACCGAAAGTATATATTTGGATAAATGTAAGAAGAATGTGTACCTGGGACATCGTCGATTTCTTCCGATCAAGCATCTCTTAAGAAAGAAAGGTAAGCATTTAAAAGGTGAGGCAGATCACCGGAAGATGCCTCGCCACCGTACTGGTCGTGATATACTTGATATGGTCAAGGATTTAAAAGTAATCTTTGGAAAGGGTCCTGGCGGACAATCTGTTCCGAATGACGCTGACGGACACGCACCCATGTGGAAGAAGAAATCTATATTTTGGGACCTACCCTATTGGAAAGAACTAGAAGTCCGCTCTGCAATCGACGTGATGTACATGATGAAGAATCTTTGCATGAACCTGCTAGGCTTCTTGGGCATGTATGGGAAGACAAAAGATACACCGGAGGCACGGGAGGACCAGTAACGTATGCACGAAAAAGACAGCATGCATCCAAAGCAGTATCAGGGTCATGCTAGCTACACTCTTACCAAAGAAGAGAAGGAAATCTTCTTTGAATGCCTGCTCAGTATGAAGGCCCTGTCTGGCTTCTCGTCAAATATAAAGGGAATAATAAATATGGCAGAGAAAAAATTCCAGAACCTAAATTTTCATGACTGCCACGTGATTATGACGCAATTGCTTCCGGTTGCATTGAGGGGGCTTCTACCGGACAATGTTCGATTAGCCATTGTGAAGCTCTGTGCATTCCTCAATGCAATCTCTCAGTAGGTAATCGATCCAGAAATCCTACCAAGGTTACAGAATGATTTGGTGCAATGTCTTGTCAGTTTCGAGTTGGTGTTCCCACCATCCTTCTTCAATATCATGACGCATGTTCTAGTTCACCTAGTCGACGAGATTGCCATTCTGGGTCCTGTATTTCTACACAATATGTTCCCCTTTGAGAGGTTCATGGGAGTCTTAAAGAAATATGTTCATAACCGTGCTAGGCTAGAAGGAAGCATCTCCAAGGGCCATGAAACAAAGGAGGTCATTGAGTTTTGTGTTGACTTTATTCCTGGCCTTAAGCTGATTGATGTTCCCGAATTGTGGCATGAGGGCAGACTGGGTGGAAAAGGCAAGCTAGGAAAGGACCAAGTAATATGTATGGACGGGCATTCCTGGGCGCAAGCACACTACACAGTTCTACAAAATTCCGCCTTGGTGGCTCCGTATATCGAGGAACACAGGAATATTCTACGCTCCAAACACCCGGAGCAGTCTGACGACTGGATTACACGTGAACACACGGGGACTTTCAGCGGTTGGTTGGAGACACGTCTCATGCATGACGACACTGTTGCAAATGAGCTGTACTTGCTGGCCAAGTTACCATCTTTGACTATATTGACTTTCAAAGGGTACGAGATAAATGGGAATACATTTTACACGATCGCCCAAGATAAAAAGAGCACCAACCAAAACAGTGGTGTCCGCTTTGATGCAGCAAACACCAATAGGCCAAATGACACATATTATGGTTACATAGAGGAGATATGGGAACTTGACTATGGACGTGAATTGAAGGTTCCTTTGTTTCGGTGGAAATGGTTCAATCTGACAGGAGGCGGCGTAAAGGAAGACCCGCGGTACGGAATGACAACAGTGGATCTCAACAATCTTGGGTACACAGACGAACCATTCGTCATAGACAATGATGTGGTGCAGGTTTTCTATGTGAAGGACATGTCTACCAAGCCGAGAAAAAGAAAAGATAAGGAAGCGAATACATCATACGATGAGCCAAAGTGCCACATAGTTCTTTCAGGGAAAAGAAACATCATGGGAGTGGAGGACAAGACAGACATGTCAGAAGATTATGAAAAGTTTCATGAAATTGCTCCCTTCACAGTGAAGATTGACCCAAGCATCCTGTTAAATGATGAAGATTGTCCATGGTTACGGCCCAAAGGGACACACGCGAAGAAAAAGTTTTGTACCCCAAGATCCCACTCTGGGATGTGACCGGCTTCACCGTCATCACTTTCTTCTCTAGTGAGTTTCCGGACTTATCTGGAAAGTCCCACTTCGGACAAACCGGAGGGAATCTTTGTAATAGTTAGGGTATATATGTGTTTTGGCATTTGAAACGCGAAGAAATGTTATGTCCAAACAAAATATTTCATGCATTATGTAGGACTTCATTTGCTAATTTTTTGAGCTAAATGACCCTGAAATTGAAAAGCACCACAAATGAACTCTGAAAAGGTTGAAACTTGGCATGGTATCATCATTTAACCCACATAGCATGTGCTAAAAAGTTGAGAGGGTTACGACAAAAACTGGATGCACTTCGTGTACAAAATGGACAATCTCTTTCGAAGTATCAGGGTTTTGGACGAAAACTCATTTGTTACAAAGGCATTTCATTCTTTTAAACTTATTTTAACTCCAGAGTTTTTGTATGTTCAATATGCACCATTCAAAGCCACGTCAACAATTTTGAACCCTTTCTGACTTTGTTTGCTATTTTTCATGCATTTATTGATTTTTTGAGCTAAAAAACTAAAAGAGCTAAACGGAATCTGTTTTTGATTAAAACACCTATTTAAAGTAACCTAAAAATTACCAAATTGAACATACTGATAAAACACACTAATATTAAACAGCAGATTAAAGAATCACTCAAAAATCTATTTTTAAAGTAAAGTTATTCACAAAATAGTGATTCACACAAATTTCAAAAAATTCAAATTTAAGCTATTCAAATTTGAAAACTACTGGCACTAACAGAAAGTTTATAATTTTTGTGACCTAAAGCAAAAAAGATTCACTCAAAAACTCTAAATATTGCCTGTTAATTAGTAGAAACAATAGTAAAAACATAAAGCAAAAAACAAAAACAGAAAACATGAAAACACCTATAGTCCCGGTTGCCACCACCAACCGGGACTAAAGGTCCTTCTCCCGCCCGTGCCGAAAAGGGTAGGCCTTTAGTCCCGGTTTGTGGCACGCACCGGGACTAAAGACCCTTTAGTCCCGGTGCGTGCCACGAACCGGGACTAAAGGCCTTTAGTCCCGGTGCGTGCCACGAACCGGGACTAAAGGCCTTTAGTCCCGGTTTGTGGCATGCACCGGGACTAAAGACCCTTTAGTCCCGGTGCGTGCCACGAACCGGGACTAAAGGCCTTTAGTCCCGGTTTGTGGCATGCACCGGGACTAAAGGGTCCTTGTATTTAAACTCCCCCTCCTCCCTCCCCTAAATCCCACTCTCCCTCGCCCGACCCCAAGTCCTTTTCATCCTCTCAGCTCCGCCCCGGCCTCGACACGACGCTGTCAGGCTGCCCGACTGCGCTGTCGACGTCCGCTCCTGCCGCCGGCGGCGGCCTACACGCGCCGCCCGAGCCCGCCGGCACCGCTCTCCTCCACGCGCCCCGTCGACGCCTCACACCTCGACGACGCCTCCCACACGCCACCGTCGTTGTCCTCCGAGCCCGCGCAGGCCCAAACTCCTCCCTTGCCCCGACGAGCCCGCGCCGCTCCTCCACGCCGCCCAGCCCCCACCCTGACGACCGAGCCGGCCCCCTCCCCGCGGTGAGCTCTCCGGCCATCTTTTTTTTCATTTTTGTTCAACTTTTTTGTGTGTAGATGAGTAGGAATTTTTGTATGTATGTGTATATGTAGATGAATGTTAGATGTATATGTAGAATGAGTAGGAATTTTTGTGTGTAGAGTTTATTATGTATGTATGTATATGATGAATGTTATGTATGTATGTATATGATGAACACATAGCTAATTTTTGTATGTAGATGAACACATACTAATTTTTGTATGTATGTATGTATTGTAGATGAACACATAACTAATTTTTGTATGTATGTATATGATGAATGTTAGATGTATATGTAGAATGTTAGATGTATTGATGTATATATATTTAGAATGTTAGATGTATTGATGTATATGTAGTTTATTAAATATGAGTAGCATAATAAAATGATAATTATTGCATAGGAATTTGTTTTCATAAGAATTTGTTCTCGACGTCGACGATGCCCGGCCCGCATCCTCGTCATCGACTAGTCGGCGATAACCTGCTTGAGAGGCGCCATATCCGGGACTAGGCTCCGCCGGGCTGGCACTGGGAGGTGCTACCTCCCGGGGCGCGCAGCTTGGTGAGGAACCGGGCTCCCGTCGTCGACCCGGAGCTTCTTTGGTGGCGGTCGCATGGGCCACAATCAGTGCAGAGGTAGCCGGCCCCTGAGGAGGTGGTACGTCGCCGTGTCAGGGAGGAGGACGAGCACGTCCGTCGCTACGTGGTTCCGTTGGACGTCAGGTTCTCCAATACCTGGCAGGTTCTTTAGGGATCTCACCCGAGCTATGATCCTGTGATGGTTCCTTCTCTTTGGGTGTCCACCACCCGCGCCTCAAGAACCGCGAGTGAACTAGATTATTCGATAATATTCGATCTGTATTAGCTAGTGATGTGATAATATTCGAGATGTATTAGTGATAATACTCGAGATGTATTCAAGATTATATTCGATAATATTCGATAATGCATTAACTGGATTATTCGAGATGTATTAGTGATGTTATTCGAGATGTATTCGAGATTATATTCGATAATATTCGATGATGCATGTATTAGTGATATTATTCGAGATGCATTCTAATTTGAATACTAAATTGTTTTATCTTTCTTCTGGATTAGTTAAGCTATGGACGCTAGCGGCAGAGACGGCCATGATCAAGACAAGATCATGTTCGACATGATCCGAAACCCAGCTAAGGGTGAACTTGAATTCGAAGATGACGGCTCAGAATATCTGAACAGTTCCGGTGATGGAATATTTCACGAAGAACCAATAGACGAAGGCCACAGAAACAATGATGGCGAAGGAAATGATCTTCAATTAACAAAGACCGGCGAGGTATATATAAGGCCTCTGGTGATCATTACATGTATTAATTGATTGGTATATATATATATTAACGAATCGATCTTTCTTCTTTTAGCCCTCTGGATCGAGCAAATCTTCTACAAGCAGGGCAGTATGAGGCCCAGCCAAAAGGTTGCAGCTTGGCATAAAGTACACCATCGATGATATCAAACCATGTGGCGAACCGCTTGCTCCTAAAAATAATGCGGACAAATTTACTCGTTAGTGCGGAGTTATTGTCAGGGACCAAATCCCGATCTCCGTTCAAGAATGGAATAAACCAAAGGGAGATCGAGGAGTTAGTTTTGTCTCCGAAAGAGCAAAAGATCTGCTTTGGGAAACGTTCATGTCACATTTCACCCTACCAGAGCATTTCACAGATGCAGAATGGGAGAAAGTCAAGAAGAGTGCTCTTAAGGAGATGGCCACACAATTCTGTAACCACAAGAAAAGAATATGGGCCGAGTACGAAGCAGCAGGAAAGCAGACTCCAGCATTCACTGGAGCACTGAAGAAGGCAAGAGATCAGTGGGACTCTTTTGTGAAGTTCAAGGAATCGGAAGCAGCTAAGGAATGGTTGAGGTAAAACAAGATTAATGCTGCGAAAAAAAAAGTTCCACCATGTTCTGGGGCCAGGTGGCTACCAGGTCGGCCGGCCTAAGTGGGATGAATCTGAGGAACAGATGATTGCTATGGGGTCACTCCAAAAACATTGGGTTGGCCCGACAGGTGCAGGACTTGGTTTTATGCGCATGGGGGAAAGTTGGACCCAAAGACAGGGGAGATTATGGAGCGGGCAACTCTTAAAGAAGCCCCCGACGCTTTACTTAAAGCAATAGAAGAGGCTCGAACGGGGGCGTTCAAGCCCAAGAGAGAGAACGACGAGCTTACGCGCGCCCTGAAGAATCGTGAACACCCGGGACGAACACAAGGCAAAGGAGTTGTTCCGTGGGTTGAGGGGTTTGCGGAGTGGAACCCCACTTACAGAAGCCGTGCAAGAAAGAAGAAGCGGGAGGAGGAGCGGAAGAAGCTGGAGGAGGAGCAGAGGAAGCAGGAAGCAGACCGCCTTCAACAGGTAGAATCAAAGCACACGGAGTTGGAACGCGCTTTCATGCGGCAGCAGGAGCAGATCGACAGACTTAGCCAGGAAAGGCAACAGCAGCAGCAAGCACATCCAGCATTGGATAGCACCGTCCCATCTAGGCCGAAAAGCAGCGTGGGTTCCACGGGGGTCCCGGCCGATGATGCATGATACGTCTCCAACGTATCTATAATTTTTAATTGTTCCATGCTATTATATTATCTATTTTGGATGTTTTATATGCATTAATATGCTATTTTATATTATTTTAGGGACTAACCTATTAACCTAGAGCCCAGTGCCAGTTTCTGTTTTTTCCTTGTTTTTGAGTTTTACAGAAAAGGAATACCAAATGGAATAAAACTTTACGATGATTTTTCTTGGACCAGAAGACATCCACGGAGCTTGGAGAGGGGGGGTCAGAAGATGGCCGAGGAGGCCACAAGCCTGCCAGGCGCGCCCCAGGGGGGCGCCCTGAGGGCTTGTGGGCCCCTCGGGTGTCCTCCAACCCTAATTGTTGCGCTATAAATTCCCAAATATTCCCAAACCACTAGAAACGTCCACCAAAATACTTTTCCGTCGCCGCAAGCCTCTGTTCCCGTGAGATCCCACCTTGGGGCCTTTTCCGGCGATCTGCCGGAGGGGGATTTGATCATGGAGGGCCTCTACATCAACCTTGCTGCCCTACCGATGGTGTGTGAGTAGTTTACCACAGACCTACGGGTCCATAGCTAGTAGCTAGATGGCTTCTTCTCTCTCATTGATCTTCAATACAATGTTCTCCTCGATGTTCTTGGAGATCTATTTGATGTAATACTTTTTTGCGGTGCGTTCGTTGAGATCTGATGAATTGTGGATTTATGATCAGATTATCTATGAATATTATTTGAGTATTCTCTGAACTCTTTTATGCATGATTAAGATATCTTTGTATTTCTCTTCGAACTATCGGTTTGATTTGGCCAACTCGATTGGTTTTTCTTGCAATGGGAGAGATGCTTAGTTTTGGGTTCAATCTTGCGGTGTCCTCACCCAGTGACAGAAGGGGTAGCGAGGCACGTATTGTATTGTTGCCATCGAGGATAAAAATATGCGGATTTCATCATATTGCTTGAGTTTATCCCTCTACATCATGTCATCTTACTTAAAGCGTTGCTCTGTTCTTATGAACTTAATACTCTAGATGCATGCAAGAGTTGGTCGATGTGTGGAGTAATAGTAGTAGATGCAGAATCGTTTCGGTCTACTTGTCACGGACATGATGTCTATATTCATGATCATTGCCTTAGGTATCGTCATAACTTTGCGCTTTTCTATTAATTGCTCAATAGTAATTTGTTCACCCACCGCATGCTATCTTCAAGAGAGAATCCTCTAGTGAAACCTATGGCCCCCGGGTCTATTTTCCATCATATATTTTCAGATCTATAAACCAAAAAACCCAAAAATACCTTGCTGCAATTTATTTGTTTTTACTTTGTTTTACATTTTAGTAATCTTTTATACCTATCTCTATTAGATCTCATCCTTACAAGTGACCGTGAAGGGATTGACAACCCCTTTATCGCGTTGGGTGCAAGTGTTTGATTGTTTGTGCAGGTGCATAGATTGGAGAATTGCGTGTACCTCCTACTGGATTGATACCTTGGTTCTCAAACTGAGGGAAATACGTATCTCTACTTTGCTGCATCACCCTTTCCTCTTCAAGGGAAAAACCAACGCAAGCGCAAGAAGTAGCAACTACAAATTCTATTTTGCTTACTAGATGTTAATAAGTGTAGTTGATGAGTTAGGCACATGCCCGCTTAATTATACAAACATGTGCGCATGCAGTTTCCACTGGATCCTGCTAATCATTGAAGTTGACGAGCGAAAAGTTCAAGTACTAGACTCACTACTTAAAGAACCTAAATAATACTTAAACGTGAAGGGGATGCTCGACAGGTAATTTCAATCATTATCGCACTATATCAGCCTCTGTAGTTCATTTCTGATATCAACTAATTAATAACTCCTTTATTCATTTTCTTTGCCGGCGGGCAGAGTTTGACAAAAGTGCATCAAAGAGGTTCGCGGCCCATGGAAACAAGAACTGAAATGGGTGCGACCCAAGGTAATTAAGTAGTACTAGCTACGTCCGCGCATCTCTTTAATTCTAGTTTCAATACCATTATCGTGCTTGATTAATTATTATCTGATTGAATTCTATTCTCGTAAAGTGCATGAGGCAGACGTCGGGGAATAATTTATGTGCATACTACGTTTGCGAGAACATTCGCTTTATGATAGAAAGGAGCAAAAGTAAAAGAAATATTTTGGTACGTAAACATAATTCACAATTATTTTTATGATGATCTAATATGTACACACACAACTAATATATTCATATTGATCTCCTTCTTTAAAGATGCAAGAGATGCAGGATAAGCTCCTACCAACGGACCACATATGAGCACTTCAAGAGGAAATTGCGGGATTTTTGCTTGACCAGGTCATAGACCCCGAAGGAGAATACCATTACACCTAATGCCTGCATGTAATGATCTGCAAATTGTAGGAGAAATTGTATGTATATATATGTGTGTGTGTGTGTGTGTGTGTGAGAGAGAGAGAGAGAGAGAGAAATTCTATGATATATGATTGGTCGTCGAGAAATTCTATTATATATGACGTGTACAGTATGTAGTAGCAGTGGCACTTGACGACTGCAGTAGCGTAAAATATGTTTGAAACGAAAAAGAATTAAATGGAAAACACAAAACGAAAAGTAAAAATAAACCATAAACCCGAAATCCCTAAACCTCTAGTCCAGGTTGGTGTCACCAACCGGGACTAAAGGTCCCCAGCCCCCGGCGCGCGCTGCCGGCCACGTGGCAGGGATTTAGTCCCGGTTCGTGGCCAACCGGAACTAAAGGGTGGGGGCCTTTAGTCCCGACTTATTAGTCCCGGTTGGTGAACCGGGACTTAAGGCCCTTACAAACTGGGACTAATGGCCGATCTTCTACTTCAAGTCCTTCGAGTCGGAGCACGAGGTGGAGGCGAACCACCACATCATCAGCCGACGGAAGGAGGAGGAGGAGGAGGACGACGAGCCGGATGTGCGCCCAGCCGCAATAATCACGAGGCCGGCGGCTCCAGCACAAACTTCGTCGACATTTCCGACAACAAGGATGAGTAGTTTAGTAGTTGATAGTAGCAGTTTACGTAGATCATGCCGTCGCATGAGTTTGTATGAAAATGGTAATCGAAAATGCCTATGGTTGTTTGAGGAAAAAAATTAAGGTATGTCCGGTCAGTGCCCGCGAGTGCGTCCGAACGTGTACACGGACGTAGAGAGTGCTCTTACTAGTCAAAGATCTCTAGGTTTTAGCTGTCATAAGAAAAGAGCTAATGCATCAAAACATCAAACTAACTCCTGATTTACCATCAAAACACTTTTATAATGTTGTGTTATGTTGACGCGAGGCAGCACGGTTGGACAACATTGATGGCTAAAGTGCCATTTGACGGCGCACGGAAGAACTGACGGTCCATCATCATCCTGCGTCGCAGTCGCAGGTGGTGTGGTGGGGCACGGACCGACACGCCCAGCCGACTGATGAACGCGCGCGGACGCAACGACCTGCATCTGCATGTGTGTGCCCTCCTCGCTGCACGGCCGGGGCGGTCCTTTCCCATCCGTATCAACCGCAGCTCGCTTGTGGTTCCGTATGGTTCCTCTCCTGCTGCTGATGCGGTGGTTGGCGCGCTCTCACTTCTGTCGCTCCACTAACCGGAACGGAGGGTGGCAGTGAGAATCTCTCCTGAAATGGCTGGCAGTGCCGTATAAGCAAGGTTTAAATTTTTGGAAAAGACAAGCAAGGTTTAAATGGGTGGCAATGGCATTTCGGTGCCTGGAATCAAGCAGCAAATGTGAGAAAGCTGAGCGTTTCCGGGTTGGACGGTGACTGTATTGGCTCACCTTCACAGCTGCACCGCTAGAGGGCTAACCAAGACAAGACATATCTCGTCGCATGGCTGATTTGTGTAGGCAACGAGGACCCGTGCCGTGGGTGGTTGGGTCATCCTAGCTAGAAAGCTCATTTCAAAAAAATATCATATGGAGCCAGTACTTTATTAGGAAAACGGAAACCCGTTTATGGGCCAGATGATCCAAAATGTAAGCAGGTAAAAGTGTAGTCGTGCACTTAGGTATTCTGCAGCAACGGCAATGAAAGAAGGGTAATGCCATGGAGCGCCAATATTTGTACAAAAGGATTTTTACCACTGCACGATGTGGCCAGAGGGCTGGGGTGGTGGTGGTGGTCGCTTTCGGTGCTCAGGGCGATTCGCTTTCGTGTGAGCATGTGACCGGCCGCTGAAGTTTCACGCATGGGTAGTACCTACAACGACTGCAGGTTCTACTCCTGGCTATGAAAACTGGTGTGTGCGCGTCGCAGCTAGCTCATGGGAGAAAGCGATGCCAGCGGCACTGGCCACTCAGTTGGGTTTTCATGCCATGGTCACATGCGGTCTTGCAAGAGGGATCTCGGACTTGATGAGAGCTCGCTGCTGGTTGATACGGGCAACGACTGGCTTCTGAACGTGCTGGAAGGGAGAATGTGAGGGATATGATCATTATGATCGTTTTTGGCGGCTCTGGTCATTTGCGATCGGGTATAGTTCATGGGAAGGACGTCCCTCCTCCTGAAGCCACAGTTCATGTTCCTGCAGAGCTATATGATGTCGCTAAATCTTGCAAGGATGTTTAGCATTGAGGAAATTATCAAAGGGAAAATGCCTATGATGAACAATGGTCATGTTCGGACGCGGAGTATCTACACCCGAGCTCAAATGAGCTCGGGTGAACAGTAAAATTGAAAAACATTTTATAAATGTTCAAAAAATTCTGAATTTTTTTTGTGGTAAACTTTGACAAATGTTCTAACTGCTTGCACAATTTCATCTTCAGATCACATTCGTGGAAGGCGTGACAAAAAAAACAAAATCGATGCTCTTAAAATACTACTTTCAAAGCATTTTGGAGCACTGATTTTGTTTTTTTTTTGCCACACTTTGTACGAATGTGATCTGAAGATGAAATTTTGCAAGCAGTTAGAATATTTGTCAAAGTTTACCACAAAAAAAATTCAGAATTTTTTAAACATTTTTAAAATGTTTTCGATTTTACTGTTCACCCGAGCTCATTTGAGCTCGGGCTGAGAAATGACTTTCCGGTCATGTTCCACAAATAAGAGAACCGCGTCTGTTTTGCCATGGCCTCTGCCTCTGGCATATGGAGTAGCCCTCTGAGTGGATGGTGCCTTCTTGGCTGCTCACGGTACCGCGGCACGCGGGCATGATCCTTAGGAGGCACGATGAAAGTCATATTTTCTGCATACTTGTCCTTATTTAACTGCAATGATGCTTTGAATTCATGCTTTGGCATGGCGTTGGTGATACAAGATAGTGAAGGCCCAATCATTGTCCAGGCTGACTCCTCAGAGGCGTTGGCGACATTCTCCGTGGAGGGCTTGACACGTTTAACATATTGGTATCGTTGTTGTGTTACTATCGAGAGGTAGAAGCTCCTCAATACATGGTGGTCCTCCATGTAGCTATACAACAGTGTTACATTCAGAAAAAGACCATTTTATTCACCTGAAGAAAATGGGTGGTTCGCATAACCCCCTAAACTATTTTCAGCTTACTTAACCCCATAATCTAACCAATGCCGTTCAGAAATCATCATTAGTGGTTTGCACGCGTGGTTTTACTAGCATGGACGAGGTCAAAATGATTTGTTGACCAGTTTTGGCCATTACGCTCGCGCCGCTGCCATTGCTACCACGGTGACGCACAGAATGCCCATCCAGGCGTCCATTTGGGCTGGGGCTTGGCCCTATGGGCTTAGGGAGTAGCGTCGCATCCTACTGAGGAGTTGGGCATGGTCGAGAGGATCCAGAGCATTGCCGACAAGGACCTCCAGCGGCTACAACACGGTTATGGGCGACACACAACGCGTGTAGGCTACAGAGATGAGGGAGGGAACGGGAAGGCTGCAAAGGAGTAGGGGACTCACCTAGGGGGTGCTGGCATAGGAAGGGAGACCGAGGGTGCTCTGCAGCAAAGCCATGGACGCCGAAGGTGGCAGCCGGAGCGCAGGCTTGCTGGGAAGGGACTCGGGTCTCGGGCCTCACCGAGAAGCTATCTAGAAGGTGTGTGAGGTGGTCTTGGGTCAAGAAAGGGGTTGTGGAGGTGGGGGGCGCGCCGGTGATCATGCATTTTGGCGCGGTGGCTGGCGGCAGTGGCGAGGAAGATGACGATGCCATGCTCGATTGGGGTGGCTCGGCACAATGGATTTGGCAGAGTTGAAGAGGGCAACGAGGCAGATGTTCTGAACATTTTGGCGTGTCTCTATGCTTCCTCAGCCACGTGCACGGTGACGGTGGTCATCGACCGAAGCTCGGGCGCTCTCTAGTGGCCGTGGATGTGGCAAGCAGAGGAGGGAGAAGGGAGAGCATGGCCCCACTGGTCAACAAACCGCTTTGACCTCGTCCATGTCAGCAAAATCACTCGCGCAAACCCACCAATGATGATTTCTGAACGAGATGGTTAGATTAGGGGGTTAAGTGAACCGAAAAAAGTTCATGGGGTTATGCAAACCACCCATTTTCTTCACAGGAGTAAAATGGACATTGTTCATGGAATAAATTCCTTTCACCTCACAAATTTTTTTAAGGACTCCCTCCAGAGTACAACTTTTTTTTCTGAGACAAACTCTAGATTACAACTTTTTTAGGGACAAAGCCAAACTTTATTACTCAAAGACCACAAACAGAGTTCTCGTCAAAATGTTGTCATAGATGTGATGAGGCCCGTTTGGCCCACCAACCCCCTTATTGTGTTCGTCTGATTGATGAGAGCAGCTAATCGAAGAGTACTCCTTCGGGAGTCCCCGCAAAGGTCACCTGGGTGGGCTGGGAGCCGCCGCCACATGTCACGTTCTGAGCGTTTCTTTCGATTTTTTTCTATACGCATTTTTGTCTTTTAGATGATTTTTTCTTTTTTTCGGCTTTTCTATTTTCCCCGGCTTTCCTTAGGATTTGGACCCATTTTTCTTTCAAAACAAAAGAAAAATTTGCGGGAAAAAACGTGTTTTTTCTCCTTCCGTGGGGCACAGATTTACTTCTCGTGGAGGCACAAATTTGCTTCCGCGAGAGGCACAGTTGTGACTCTCGGCAAGGGGAAAAACGTGTTTTTTTTATTCCGCGAAAGGCACTGTCGTGCCTCTCGAAAAAGAAAAAAAATGTGTGTTTTTTTCGTTCCGCAAGAGGCACAGATTTACTTCTTATGAAGGCACGGATTTGCTTCCGTGAGAGGCATGGTAGTGCCTCTCGGAAAGGAAAAAAACGCGTTTTTTTTTGTTCCGTGAGAGGCACAAATTTACTTCTTGTGGAGGCACGAAAATCCGTTTTTTTCGTTCCGCGAGAGGTACATATTTACTCCTCGTGGAGGCACGGCCGTGGCTCTCGTAAAGGGGAAAACACGCGCCTCTTTGAAAAGGGAAAAAGGCATGCTCCTGGTTCGGGTTTTTCGTCAAAAAAAAAGTTCGTCAAAACCTGTCAACAGGGGATCTAGTTTTGAAAATCTCGAGCGAGGGATCCAATGGTAAAAACGGTTCGAGATTTGAATGCACGGTTTAAGAGATAAGATGTTTTAAATACACGAATCTACGAAAAAAAACTGAAAATTCCTAGACGCCACTTGTGGCATCCGATAAAGTGGGTGTGATCTTTCAAAAAAGTATTTCTTAATTAGTGATTTCGCTGATTGATGGTGTGCATGTACAAACCTCCTATGCAACGCTTATAGTGCCCGTTTGTGAAACCAGCGGCCGCATGGCTGCTTTCCTGGGTCGGCCAAGAACGTGCGCTGGTGCTGGCCACTAGCTGTTTCGTTCGCTGGTTGTTCGGTCGGTCCTCTCCCCCTTGTTCGCTCAGTCCATAGTTCACAGGTCAACTATTGACTGAATGACTTTTGAAACAACCTTAGATCTTCTTTTGTGAACTTGAAAAACAGCTCGTGAAATTAGAATATTTGGCAAATTCAGGAAAAAGTTATGACTTAAAAAGAATCGCAACTTTGGAAAAAAATGTGGATTTCAAAAATAAATTCATGTACTTCAAAAGGGGTTCGCGGATTTGAGAAAAAGTTCTCCAAATTGAAAAAAAAAACAAAAATTGTGCATGAATCTGAAAAATATTCACAAATTAATAAAAGTTCACAAATATGAAAAACTTCGGGGGTCCCGTGGATTCGAAGAAAGCTCATGGGTTTTAAAAAAGGTTCACACGTTCCAAAAAGATTTTATGAATTTTAAAAAGTTTGTGAGTTTGAAAAGAGTTCATGGATTTAACAAAAAGTATGAAAATCCAAAAAAAATTGCTTTTCCCCATGAATTTGAAAAAATATTGACGAATTCCATAAAAAAAGTTCACAAATTTGAAAAAATTGTGTGTTCCACAGATTTGAAAAAAATTCATAGGTTGAAAAGGGTTTATAAAAAAACCATGCATTTGAAAATTTTCAAAATTCAAAAAATCTTCATGAATTTTCAAGAAATTCAAAAATCATGTTATAAAAATTGTGAGAAAAAAAAAAGAATATATAAAGATAAAAGATATACGGAAGAGAAAAAGAAAAAACCAATCAGTAACCAGCCTGTAGAAACCAGAGAAAAACCAAACGCAGTAAACCATGGAAGCATCTAAAAGCATCCCCAATAGGGTTGCACCATCAACTCGCAGACGTGGCAGGCGCGTTGCGTGTGTAGGTTGCGGGCGCCCCTATGTCTCGCTTATAGCGGACCTAGGAAACCATTGCGTCAAAGAGTGCACGAGATAGGCCGGCCTAGGTGCAGGAGACCACAGCCTCATTTTTTTCACGTATTTTTTGTGTTTTTTCTTCTTCTTTTACTTTGGTTTATACTTCCAAATATTATAAGTAAATATATTACAAACAAATTACATAAAAAAATTCAAACAAATATATAACCTAAGCATTTGAAAATTTTCAAATAGTGTATGGAGAAAATGTTTCTCATGTATACCAAAAATGTATACAAAAAATGTACAATTTCTTGTGAAAAAGGTTAATCATGTTTCTTAAAAATGTTAATCCAGGCATTTAATAAAAAGATTAATCCAAGCATTTAGAAAATGTTAAACAAGTATTTAAAAAATGTTAATCAAGCATTTGAAAAATGTTGACCATGTATTAAAAATTTTGAAATATATTTGAATAATGTTAATCAAGAATTTCAAAAAATTGTTAAATGTGTATAGAAAAATTGACCATGTATTAAAAAAATGTTAATCTAGTATTTGAAAAATCTTAATCAAGCATTTGAAAAATGTAAAATTTTGTAGAAATTTTTTTGACCATGTATTCAAAAATGTTAAACTTCTATTTGGAATTTTTTTAATTAAGAATTTAAAAACAAATGTTAAATGTGTATGGAAAAATAGGTTGACCATGTACTAAAAAATGTTAATTTGCTATTGGAAAAATGTTAAATATGTGTAGAAAAATTATCGACCGTGATTAAATAAATGCTGAACTTGTATTTGATAAATGTTAAACATGTATTAGAAAAATGTGTAATATATTTACCAAAGTGTATATAGAAAAACATTGAAAACCTAAGCGAAAATAAAAGAAAATTGATGAAAAACAACGAAAAGGAAAAAAAAGAAAAGGAAAAGCCAGTCAAAACCGAGAGAGAAACGAAGAAAACCAAACAAAAATGAAAAAATAGGAAGAATTTTTTTTAAAATAGAGAAAGAAACGAAGAGAAACTGGTGAAGAAACAAGAAAATACAAAGACATTAAAAAGCCTGAAAACCAATGAAAAAGGGGCTCTTTTCCTTTAATTTTGTCTCGACCTACCAATTTAGTACCAACCCAACGGTGACTCATTGGCTAGCAGGGGTACGCCTCAACCAGGAGATCCTAGGATCAATCCCCGCGAGAGCTTCTACCGTATCGCTATAAGCAAGATATAGCTCTAGCGTTACGTTTGCATGGGAGCGAACGAAGAAGAAAAAACACGGACCAAACCTAGAATGGAGAAGAGTGTGTGCCAAGTTGCATCAATAGTACTAGTAAACATCGCTATAAGCTTTAAATAGTGAAAGGACATGCGGTGCCCCCATATGTGGTTTTGATAATTGATGACATTCTCTATGTACTAATGGTTGCATTGAGTTATATTTGAAGGATTTGTCCATAGGCATTTCTTGAAGTCCATGTGTTGGTTTCAAGGAGTTTATGAGTTAACCAAGGTGCTATTAAGGAATTATCCAAAGATTGGTCATGTGAGTGTTGAGCTTATTGCAAGCATGTCTTGAAGAAGAAGAGTGTGTGATCATTCATGTCTACCTTCAAGACATCATCCAAATGAAGAGAGTTGTAAAGATTCAAGGTAGATCAAGACTAAGTCAAAGAGTGAATCAAGTTGATTGTGACGACCCCGGCTTAATCGTGCACTAATCATACACGCAAATGCGCACGATCAAGCCTAAGGACTCACTTGAAGATATCACAACACAACTCTAAAACATAAATAAAGTCATACAAGCTTAATATTATAAGCCAGGGCCTCGAGGGCTCGAATACATAGCTCGATGGCATACAAGCGTCAGCGGAAGCATTAGATATCTGGGTACAGATATATTACAGAGAGAGAAATAGGCCTTCACACAGGCGGGGTAAAATAAAATACTACGATCGAAAGGCGTAGGCCTCCTGCCCTGGACCCTCCGATCCTACTCCTGGTCGTCGAACGGCTCCTCGTAGTAGTAGTACTCGCTAGGCGGGTAGTAGTACTGGTCGTCGGCTGGGGCGTCTGACTCAGGGGCTCCGTCGTCTGGTGGCATCAAAAGGAATATGGGGGGAAAAAGAAAATAAAGCAAACGTGAGTACTCATCCGAAGTACTCAGCAAGCAAGGATCTACACTACATATGCATCATTTTCAAAGGGGGGCTATATATGTGGTCTGGGCTGCAGAAATGCCAGAATAGAAGGGGAAAGTCTAGTCCTATCGAAGACTAGCATCTTCATCAATCTTCGTCAGTCTTGCAGCAATAGAAGAGATCAGATGAACATAATGTAAAGTAGTAGTAGTAGTATCATCAACCTCGACCTGAGATCCTTTCTCGACTCCCTGCGAGAAAGCAATCCCAGAGCCATACTAACCAGTTTTCATCACATGTTCTAGTTGTACCGATCGGGATACAACTCCGAGTGTCCGTTACCGTAGGACAGGCTATCAATAGAAGTTTCTTCCCTGCAGGGGTGCACCAACTTACCCACCACGCTCGCTTAACTCTGGCCGGACACACTTTTCTGAGTCATGCCCGGCCTCGGCTAAGCAACACGCCGCAACCCGACCGAATACCTAACAGAGAGGTCAGCACGCCGGACTAAACCTATGCGCCCAGGAGTCTTGGGCCTTCGCCCCGGGAACTCCTGCACGTTGCGTACGCGGCTGAAAGCAGACCTAGCAACCCCTTATACAAGCGCGATTGCGTTCCCAGTCCAATTCAGCGCGCGCCGCTCAGTCGCTGACGTCCATTAAGCTCCGGCTGAAGTATACGACGCAGAACGCCCATACTAAGCCCACGTGATGGTTAGTGCTATCGGGCCAGAGGCCCCTCGGATCAAATATCCAAACCGTAGTGGATTAGGAGCGCGCGGAAACGAGCAGAGACTCACGATCGATGTGACCCCGTCGCCCCGTCTCGAGGACTTGCGGCAAGGGCTAAGAATGCCCGGCCACGCCTCGTAGTTATCTCGCGGGCACCATCCAGGTCAACCCGACTCCACATCACTTCGCGTTAAGCTCGCGCAGGTACCCCTCAGGGCCGACCCGTCTTTAGTATCATGGTTTAGTGCAAGTCCACTCATCAACAGTAACTGTGTGTCTGACACCGAAGGGAACCCTGAGGAATCACCCTCGATGGAATTCCCGCTCGATGTTATCATCAAGGTGAACGAAGGAGGAATCACCCTCGAGGTCCACACTCGAGGAGTTGCGCGACGATGTCGTTATCGGGGGTGGTGTAGGAGGAATCACCCTCGCTTACCACGACCGAGTAACTAACCTACAAGGTTAACATCAGAAGTGCTGACGAGGTATCACCCTCGGCACTCGATGGTAACCCAGCAGTGTCGAGCAACATAGGGAGAAGTGATGTGCGGTGAAAGGGTCTGGTCTTCAATCCCGATGATCGGGTCTTCTGATATCCAGCAGGGCAGTCGGGATCAAGTGGGGGTCTTTGTCGTGTCTCTACCCAGCCTATACTAATCAGTCTAGGATAACCAGTAAGGTAACAAGGCAGGGTACAATAATTAGGCTATGCAGCAGATATAGGAAAGCAGTAGCAGTAGCAGTTCTAATGCAAGCATAAGAGAGAAGAGAATAGGCGATATAGGCATGCTCAAAATGGGGGTGCTTGCCTGTTTGCTCTGGGGCAAGGACAAGGTCTCCAGTGGTACCGTCGGGGACGTAGTCGTACTCCTGAGCTGCGTCTGCCTCGGGAGCTACGTCAACGTCGGGGTCTACCGAGAGGGAAGAGGGGGAAGAAACAGGTAAACATAATGCAAACAAATGCAATACGGTGCGTGTGATGCTATGATGCAGTGCAGGGTTGCCTAAATATGCATCTAAGTCATTTTAGTTATTTTTAGAATTATTCTGGGATTGAATATCCGACGTGTGTGCACTATTCATCTGCCGGATTCGGGTCCGGAGTTACGAGTTCTTCTACGTAGGGGGTTCCGATGGAGAAACAGACGGCACGATCAGACTCGTCTCGTCGTTCTGAGCAACTTTCATGTTTTAACTTTTTCGATCCGAGCTACGGTTTAAAAGTTATTAATTTTTAAAGTTTATTTGAATTTCTGGAATTATTTTATTTATCAGAAAATGAATTATGACGTCAGCATTGCGTCATAGTGACGTTAGCAGGTCAACTGCGGTTGACCAGGGTCAAACCTGACATGTGGGTCCAGTGGGACCCACATGTCAGCCTCTGTTTCTCTAACCAGTGTATTAATTTAATTACCAGGGTTAATTAGGGGGTGGACCCCATCTGTCAGTGAGACATTAGGTTAATTATCTAGTTTTATTTAATTAAACGTCTAATTAGTCTAATTATCGAACGGGGCCCACATGTCAGCTACAGGGGTGAACAGTGCCCGCGTTGACTCGGGTCAACGCGGTCAACTGGGCCCGTGGGACCCACTGGCAGTGACCCAGGGGTGTCCCACGTGGCAGCCACGTCGGCGGCCGGCGCCGGAGTTGCGCCGGCGACCAAAATCGCGGCGGCGCGTCGCCGGAGTTGCTCGGATTTGCGCTACAGAGCGCGGTTCGGGCCGTGGGTAGGTTCTTTCGAACGGGCGTTCAACGCCGCGTCCATTCGTGGCGGTGGCGCAACCGGACTTGGCCGGAAACGGCGCCGGCGACGAGCAAAAATGGCGGCGTATTCGGGAGGTCGAGGGAAACGAGCCTACGGCGGCTTAGCGAGCATACGGAGGGCGCTAGCCGCACCACATGAGTGCCCTGAGCACGGTGGTGGGCTTGGGTGAGCATGACGGTCATCGCATCGCCGGCGGCGAGCTTAGCAGCGGAGGCCAGAGTGCGGCTACGGCGATGGCTCGCTGCGAGCGTCTATCAGCGATGCAGGGAGAGGGAGGAGGAGGAGATGCTCACCGGGTAGGCACAAGGTGGCCCGGCGTAGGTTTAGTAGCAGCAGAGACGGCGCCGGAGACGAAGAAGAGCGGCGGCGTCCCGAGGTTGAAGACGAGGCTCGCGGGCGAAGCAGTGCTCCTCCGCTCCGTCCAATTGCTCCAGAGGACGCAGTCGACCACGGGGCTCCTCCCAAGCACGCTCAGACGACGCGGGGAGGCCGGTGGCCACGGCGGTGGCGAAACGCGGCGACAGGGGCGCTCGGCCACCGGATCTGAGATGGGGAGAGAGGCGAAGCGAGCGAGAGGAGAAGGGGAAGAATGACGGAGAGGCCGGGGCGGAGTGGAGGGGCGTCGACCTTATCCCCTTGTCGACTCCGGGCGTCGGTGGCGTCGGCGTGTCGGCGCGCGACCGGCGCGCGCGCTCGCGCCCACTGCGACGGCGACACGCACAGGTGAGAGACGACGACATGGGCCTGCTGGGCCGGGGTTCGGAGCACTGTGCACTAAGGCCCAGTGCACAGTGCCTCGTTTTTATTTTTCTGTTTTGTTTTCTCCGTTTCTTTATTTCATTTCCTGTTTCGAAATGTTTAGGGCACTTGTGCACTTTTGAAAAATGTGGGAGTTGGCCCAAATATTGCAATGCAATATTAGCTCTCACCCAAAAGTGGTTTGGACAGTTTTGGAAGCCATTTAATTTAGTAATGAATTTAATATTGTTGTTTTGGGTGCTGTTTCATCTAGTTAGAGTCACTTATCTAACTCCAACTTTATTGATGTTGATTTTACAAATGTTCCTGGATTATTTGCCATTTAATGAACATTTTCCCAACAGTGTTTGACCAACTTTATATTTCACTTTTTAATTTGAATTGATTTTCAGAGGTGAATTTGAATTGGATCATTAACCCATATGACTTGGCACTGCAAATGATCATGACTTGGCAGTTTTAACAGAGTGTCACAGAGCTTATTACAAGGGGGTGTTACAAGTTCTCCTCCTCTAAAAGAAATTCTCGTCCCGAGAATTTAGGAGGTAGAAGGAAGGAGTCCGGGATATTCTTCCCGAAGATGATCCTCGCGTTCCCAAGTGGCTTCATCTTCAGTGTGATTCGACCACTGCACTTTCAGGAACTTGGTCGTCTTCTGACGAGTTCGACGTTCAGTTTTGTCGAGGATGCGAATTGGATGCTCCTTATAGGAAAGATCATCTTGTAGCTCGAGCATCTCATGATCCACTGCACGGTGCGGGGATTTCTTGAAGCACTTACGAAGTTGCGACACGTGGAAGACATCATGAATATGGGAGAATTGCGGTGGCAACTCTAATTTATATGCCACCTGTCCACGTCTAGCCACGATGCGGAAAGGACCAATATAGCGAGGAGCTAGCTTGCCCTTGATTCCGAAACGACGGGTGCCCTTCACTGGAGTGACACGAAGATAAGCTTGATCACCAGGTTGATAGATCACACCCCATCGCTTACGATCATAATTACTCTTCTGACTGTCTTGAGCTGCTTTGAGATTCTCCCGGACAATTCGGACTTGTTCTTCGGCATGCTGAATAATGTCCTGTCCAACAAGAGGTCGTTCCCCAGTTTTTGACCAATTCAGAGGGGTTCGACATTTACGACCATAAAGAACCTCAAAGGGGGCCATTTTTAAGCTGGCTTGATAGCTGTTGTTATAGGAGAACTCGGCATACGGAAGAGATTCCTCCCATTTCTTACCGAAAGATATAACACAGGCTCGAAGCATGTCTTCAAGCACTTGATTAACGCGCTCAACTTGGCCTTGGGATTGGGGATGATAAGCTGAACTCCAGGTAATATGAGTTCCCATTGCTTTCTAGAAACTTTCCCAGAAATGGCCAGTGAAAATGCTGCCACGGTCTGAACTGATTTCCTTGGGAATACCATGGAGTGAAACAATTCTGGAGATATATAGCTCTGCTAACTGACTAGCAGTAATAGTCTCCTTAACTGGCAGAAAGTGTGCAACCTTGGAAAGTTGGTCAACGACGACAAGAATAGCACCGTGACCCTTCTGAGACTTGGGAAGACCAGTGATGAAGTCCATTTGCACTTTATCCCACTTCCATAGAGGAATAGGGAGCGGTTGCAGAATTCCAGCAGGTTTTTGATGTTCTGCCTTCACGCGACGACAAACGTCACACTCGGCAACATAACGAGCAATATCTTGCTTCATTCTAGACCACCAGTACCTTTGACGAAGATCTCGATACATCTTGGTACTACCCGGATGGATAGATAGCGGTGTATCATGGGCCTCCTTCATGACTTTGTCAGTCATCAGCTCGAAGCGAGGTACTACAATGCGGTCTCGGAAGTACAAGGTTCCATCTTCAGCAATCGAGAAATCCCTGTACTTTTGGAGGTGAAGCTCTTTCTTCATTAGGCCAATTTCGGCATCTTTAGCTTGCGCAATCTTGACAGCCTTCTCAAGGTCTGGTTGTATCACAAGGTTATTAAGAGAACCTTGCGGGATGATGCAGAGATTCAGCTTGCGCAATTCTTCATTTAGCTGGGGTTGAGCTTGTTTTACCATATGGTTGCTACAGTATGACTTGCGGCTCAAGGCATCAGCCATCACATTAGCTTTGCCGGGAGTGTATGAAATTCCACAGTCATAATCGGTGATTGTTTCCAACCAACGCTGCTGACGAAGATTAAGTTCCGGTTGAGTGAATAAGTACTTCAAGCTCTGATGATCGGTGTAAATCTCACACCGATTACCAAGGAGGTAATGACGCCACTGCTTCAAAGCATAAATGACAGCAGCAAGTTCGAGGTCATGCACTGGGTAATTCTCTTCATGTGGACGCAGTTGTCGCGAAGCATAAGCAATAACTCTTCGCTCTTGCATTAGGACACAACCTAGTCCTTGGCGAGAGGCGTCGCAGAAGATCACAAAATCTTTGCGGGAGTCTGGAGGAGCAAGGACTGGAGCAGAAGTCAGCTTGTCCTTGAGGGTCTGGAAGCTTTCCTGACATTTGTCTGTCCACTCAAACTTAACGCCTTTGTGAAGCAGATTAGTCAGGGGCTTGGCAATCTTGGAGAAATTCTCAATGAAACGGCGACAATAACTTGCAAGCCCGAGAAAACTTCTGACTTGCTTGACATTCTTCGGAGGGGTCCAGTCAAGAATAGCCTGAACTCGCTCCGGGTTAACTGCGATACCATCCTTCGAGATGACATGTCCAAGGTAGGTTACCTCAGAAAGCCAGAATTCGCACTTAGAATACTTGGCATATAATTGGTGCTCTCGAAGTCTCTCCAGAACAAGGCGAAGATGCTCAGCATGTTCTTCTTTGTTCTTCGAATAAACCAGAATATCATCCAGATATACCACGACAAATTTGTCGAGGTAATCCATGAATATGTAATTCATTAGGCGGGATAATGTAGCTGGAGCGTTTGTTAAGCCAAACGACATGACTGTGTACTCGTAAGAGCCATAACGAGTAACGAATGCAGTCTTCGGAATATCCTCTTCGCGGACACGGATCTGGTGATAACCCAACCTCAAGTCGAGTTTAGAAAACACCGAAGATCCTGCGAGTTGGTCATATAAATCGTTGATCCGGGGAAGTGGATATTTATTCTGAATGGTTGCCTGGTTGATTGGACGATAATCTTGGACCAACCTATTCGTTCCATCTTTCTTCTTGACGAAAAGAGACGGTGCTCCCCATGCAGAGGAACTGGGGCGAATGAAACCCTTCCTTAAGGATTTATCAATTTCCTCCTTAAGCTCGATGAGATGGTGCGGAGGCATCTTGTAGGGACGCTTCGCAATAGGAGTGGTGCCAGGCTTCAAGTCGATGACGAACTCGACAGCTCTAGCAGGGGGTATTCCTGGAAGCTCTTCTGGAAAGACATCCGGGAAGTCACAGACAACTGGAATATTCTCGATCCCATCAAGCGGAGAAGCATTCAACGCGTTCAAGGCATAAATTTGAGCCTCAGCGTTCTGGGTAATGTGAGCTTGATAATTCACTATTTCGTTCGATGGGTGCAAGAGGTGTACAACTTTAGTGGCACAGTTGATTGAGGCATAATGAGCCTTCAACCAGTCCATTCCCAAAATAAGATCAATCTTGGAAGATCTCAGGATTATGGGAAATGCCTGAAATTTCAACCGCTCGATCTCAATTGTGACTTCGGGGCTGAATAGGGTGGCTTGGCACTGGCCCGCAGGAGTGTTTACTACTAACGGTTGGTGCATCGTTTCACATTTAATGTCATGCATGAGCGCAAAATGTTCTGACATGAATGAATGCGATGCTCCTGAATCAAATAAAACAGATGCTGGTACTGAATTTACGAGAAGTGTACCCATCACAGTATCTGGTTGAACTGGAGCTTCAGACATGTTGACGTGGTAGCTCTGCCCACGACCATAAGAAGGTCTGGCATTATAGTTGCGCTGTTGAGGAATACTACGGCCAGCAGAAGGAAGAGCCAGTTGATTCTGATTCTGAGAACAATCTCTAGCACGGTGACCTGGCTTGCCACACTTGAAGCATAGTCCACTGTCAGGACGAGGTGCTGGAGTTGGCAGAGGCTGTCTCGGTGGTGGAGGTGGCAGGCATGGTGCAGCATAAGAGGGCCTATTTGCAGGGGCTGCTGAACGGAACATGCCTTGGGGAAACCAGATGCGTCGCTTCTAGGATGACGAGCCCGAAGATGAGCCCGATTCATGGGTGCGTCTGGACGCTTCCTTGTGCTTCTTAAGTCCAGTTTCAACCATGATGGCCTTATTCACCAAGGTGGCGAAATCAGGGTAATCTTGAACAAGAAGGGCTAACTGAATGTCATGGTGCAGTCCTTCACGAAACTTCTCCTGTCTGCGTTCATCAGTAGGAATGTCCTCTTCAGCGTAACGAGATAAGTCTAGAAACTCGCGCTGATAGACTTCCACAGTCTTGTTTCCTTGGACAAGGCTACGGAACTCAGCCTTCTTCCTAGCTATGACAGCTACAGGAATGTAGCGGGCACGGAAAGCAATCTTGAACTCTGCCCAAGTGACGACAGTACCAGGCGGCAGAGTCTGTCGGTGAGTGGCCCACCATTGGGCTGCGGGACCCTTAAGAAGATATGTCGCAAAAGTGACATAGTTAATTTCGGCGACACCAGCAGACTCCATCTCATGAGAGATATCACGCAGCTAGTCATCTGCATCCAGTGGGTTGACTGTGTTGCGGAAAAATGATGGACTGAGCCTCATGAACTCTGGTAAGGTAATGGATGGTTGCTGCTGATTAGCATCAGGACGAGGGAATTGCTGCATAATCCCCGTCATAAACTGGCGGTTGAGTTCAAACTGTTGCATCATCGCTGCCATGTAATCAGGTGGTGGCGGCGGTGGCGGGTTGTTGTCAGCCATCCTGCTATTCCAACAGGGGTATTTCAGCGATAGCTTATGCAAGTGTTTAACAATAAACATGAGGTAACTCGACATTATTGAAAGAGTGCAATAGATGCTTAAAGTAGTCATTAAGACATACAGATCCATACACAGTCGGTTAAAATCGGGCAGCATAACGGCGCAAATTGAAAAACTAGAGACACACTAGGCGGCACGCAGGCACGCGGTAAGGAAGTACACAACGTGACATAGCAAAGGCTACATCAGCGTCGGAGAAAACCACGGAAACGGGGTAACTGCAAGTGCGGACGACGAATGTTCGTCGCGGCAGGATCCTGTGCTCCATGTGCACTCTGATGTAGAACCCGGTCTCGAACTGTAAGAAGAGGTCCACGTGCAGGCGTGTGACCTCCCACTGCAGGCCAATCAATACCTGGCGGCATCTCGGTCCTGCGTGGGTAAAGAATATCCTCCGAATGTATCCCTGCACGAACAGCTGGTAGCAACTGTGTCATTGCCTCGTAGTAGCGTGCTCGAGTGGCGAACAACTCGACGGCAAGAGCCCGAACAGTGCGATCCAGAGCCTGAGTGCACTGAATCAGAACCTGCGGGTCGTAGTGTCGAGACTCGTACGGGGCACAGATAGCTGTGTAAAATCCAGTAGCATCTCCAACAGGTGCATACGGAATGTACCGAAACACAGTATCATCCAAGTTAGCATTGTGCTCTCCTCGGAGACGTGCGACAGCAGAGTAGGCGGCATCATGTACTGCCATCTCAATCGTCACGCCTAATCCATGAAAAAGGTGTAGCTCGGTGTCTGAGTTGTTCTGCTGATCATAAATCCGAACTTCAGCATAGTACTGTTCCTGGTTGAACTCGCGGTAAACCTCATAGACCATGTACTCGGGATACCAGCGGTAACCCAGTCTACTCAGGAGGGCGATCAGAACAGCTGGAAATCCAGGGGCATCACGAGCCCAAGTGCGAAGCACAAGCTGGGTCGTAGGCCGCGGTGGAAACAGTCGATCCATCTGAAACAGAGAGGTTCAGGGTTGTCATAAGACAATGAGAAATATAACCGATCTCGGAAGGAAAGGTTAAACAAAACAATGCAAAGGAAAATGATTATCAGACTAATCAGATCAACGTCAGGGAAATCGCACTGAATCCAGCTCTCCGGGTGGATAGAATTAACGAGAACCTAAATGTCGGTGTTAGTAAATTTTATTAAACCCGAATAGATGAGAGATTAGAATCCCAGAGTAAAGACGAGGAATAAAAGATCCTAATACCACCCAGTTGGCGACGTGGGCCCGTAAGCCACACAGCCAAGTTAGTAAAATCAGTTTTTGACTTCTAGACTCAACTTCGGCCAAGGAATTGGGAAGGGGGACTCCTAGAGGCAGTCGGCTCTGATACCAACCTGTGACGATCCCGGCTTAATAGTGCACTAATCATACACGCAAATGCGCATGATCAAGCCTAAGGACTCACTTGAAGATATCACAACACAACTCTAAAACATAAATAAAGTCATACAAGCTTAATATTACAAGCCAGGGCCTCGAGGGCTCGAATACATAGCTCGATGGCATGCAAGCGTCAGCGGAAGCATTAGATATCTGGGTACAGATATATTACAGAGAGAGAAATAGGCCTTCACAGAGGCGGGGTAAAATAAAATACTACGATCGAAAGGCGTAGGCCTCCTGCCCTGGACCCTCCGATCCTACTCCTGGTCGTCGAACGGCTCCTCGTAGTAGTAGTACTCGCCAGGCAGGTAGTAGTACTGGTCGTCGGCTGGGGCGTCTGACTCAGGGGCTCCGTCGTCTGGTGGCATCAAAAGGAATATGGGGGACAAAAGAAAATAAAGCAAACGTGAGTACTCATCCGAAGTACTCAGCAAGCAAGGATCTACACTACATATGCATCATTTTCAAAGGGGGGCTGTATATGTGGTCTGGGCTGCAGAAATGCCAGAATAGAAGGGGAAAGTCTAGTCCTATCGAAGACTAGCATCTTCATCAATCTTCGTCAGTCTTGCAGCAATAGAAGAGATCAGATGAACATAATGTAAAGTAGTAGTAGTAGTAGTATCATCAACCTCGACCTGAGATCCTTTCTCGACTTCTTGCGAGAAAGCAATCCCAGAGCCGTACTAACCAGTTTTCATCACATGTTCTAGTTGTACCGATCGGGATACAACTCCGAGTGTCCGTTACCGTAGGACAGGCTATCGATAGAAGTTTCTTCCCTGCAGGGGTGCACCAACTTACCCACCACGCTCGCTTAACTCTGGCCGGACACACTTTTCTGAGTCATGCCCGGCCTCGGCTAAGCAACACGCCGCAACCCGACCGAATACCTAACAGAGAGGTCAGCACGCCGGACTAAACCTATGCGCCCAGGGGTCTTGGGCCTTCGCCCCGGGAACTCCTGCACGTTGCGTACGCGGCTGAAAGCAGACCTAGCAACCCCTTATACAAGCGCGATTGCGTTCCCAGTCCAATTCAGCGCGCGCCGCTCAGTCGCTGACGTCCATTAAGTTCCGGCTGAAGTATACGACGCAGAACGCCCATACTAAGCCCACGTGATGGTTAGTGCTATCGGGCCAGAGGCCCCTCGGATCAAATATCCAAACCGTAGTGGATTAGGAGTGCGCGGAAACGAGCAGAGACTCACGATCGATGTGACCCCGTCGCCCAGTCTCGAGGACTTGCGGCAAGGGCTAAGAATGCCCGGCCACGCCTCGTAGTTATCCCGCGGGCACCATCCAGGTCAACCCGACTCCACATCACTTCGCGTTAAGCTCGCGCGGGTACCCCTCAGGGCCGACCCGTCTTTAGTATCATGGTTTAGTGCAAGTCCACTCATCAACAGTAACTGTGTGTCTGACACCGAAGGGAACCCTGAGGAATCACCCTCGATGGAATTCCCGCTCGATGTTGTCATCAAGGTGAACGAAGGAGGAATCACCCTCGAGGTCCACACTCGAGGAGTTGCGCGACGATGTCGTTATCGGGGGTGGTGTAGGAGGAATCACCCTCGCTTACCACGACCGAGTAACTAACCTACAAGGTTAACATCAGAAGTGCTGACGAGGTATCACCCTCGGCACTCGATGGTAACCCAGCAGTGTCGAGCAACATAGGGAGAAGTGATGTGCGGTGACAGGGTCTGGTCTTCAATCCCGATGATCGGGTCTTCTGATATCCAGCAGGGCAGTCGGGATCAAGTGGGGGTCTTTGTCGTGTCTCTACCCAGCCTATACTAATCAGTCTAGGATAACCAGTAAGGTAACAAGGCAGGGTACAATAATCAGGCTATGCAGCAGATATAGGAAAGCAGTAGCAGTAGCAGTTCTAATGCAAGCATAAGAGAGAAGAGAATAGGCGATATAGGCATGCTCAAAATGGGGGTGCTTGCCTGTTTGCTCTGGGGCAAGGACAAGGTCTTCAGTGGTACCGTCGGGGACGTAGTCGTACTCCTGAGCTGCGTCTGCCTCGGGAGCTACGTCAACGTCGGGGTCTACCGAGAGGGAAGAGGGGGAAGAAACAGGTAAACATAATGCAAACAAATGCAATACGGTGCGTGTGATGCTATGATGCAGTGCAGGGTTGCCTAAATATGCATCTAAGTCATTTTAGTTATTTTTAGAATTATTCTGGGATTGAATATCCGACGTGTGTGCACTATTCATCTACCGGATTCGGGTCCGGAGTTACGAGTTCTTCTACGTAGGGGGTTCCGATGGAGAAACAGACGGCACGATCAGACTCGTCTCGTCGTTCTGAGCAACTTTCATGTTTTAACTTTTTTGATCCGAGCTACGGTTTAAAAGTTCTTAATTTTTAAAGTTTATTTGAATTTCTGGAATTATTTTATTTATCAGAAAATGAATTATGATGTCAGCATTGCGTCATAGTGACGGCAGCAGGTCAACTGCGGTTGACCAGGGTCAAACCTGACATGTGGGTCCAGTGGGACCCACATGTCAGCCTCTGTTTCTCTAACCAGTGTATTAATTTAATTACCAGGGTTAATTAGGGGGTGGACCCCATCTGTCAGTGAGACATTAGGTTAATTATCTAGTTTTATTTAATTAAACGTCTAATTAGTCTAATTATCAAACGGGGCCCACATGTCAGCTACAGGGGTGAACAGTGCCCGCGTTGACTCGGGTCAACGCGGTCAACTGGGCCCGTGGGACCCACTGGCAGTGACCCAGGGGTGTCCCACGTGGCAGCCACGTCGGCGGCCGGCGCCGGAGTTGCGCCGGCGACCAAAATCGCGGCGGCGCGTCGCCGGAGTTGCTCGGATTTGCGCTACAGAGCGCGGTTCGGGCCGTGGGTAGGTTCTTTCGAACGGGCGTTCAACGCCGCGTCCATTCGTGGCGGTGGCGCAGCCGGACTTGGCCGGAAACGGCGCCGGCGACGAGCAAAAACGGCGGCATATTCGGGAGGTCGAGGGAAACGAGCCTACGGCGGCTTAGCGAGCATACGGAGGGCGCTAGCCGCACCACACGAGTGGCCTGAGCACGGTGGTGGGCTTGGGTGAGCATGACGGTCATCGCATCGCCGGCGGCGAGCTTAGCAGCGGAGGCCAGAGTGCGGCTACGGCGATGGCTCGCTGCGAGCGTCTATCAGCGATGCAGGGAGAGGGAGGAGGAGGAGATGCTCACCGGGTAGGCACAAGGTGGCCCGGCGTAGGTTTAGTAGCAGCAGAGACGGCGCCGGAGACGAAGAAGAGCGGCGGCGTCCCGAGGTTGAAGACGAGGCTCGCGGGCGAAGCAGTGCTCCTCCGCTCCGTCCAATTGCTCCAGAGGACGCAGTCGACCACGGGGCTCCTCCCAAGCACGCTCAGACGACGCGGGGAGGCCGGTGGCCACGGCGGTGGCGAAACGCGGCGACAGGGGCGCTCGGCCACCGGATCTGAGAAGGGGAGAGAGGCGGAGCGAGCGAGAGGAGAAGGGGAAGAATGACGGAGAGGCCGGGGCGGAGTGGAGGGGCGTCGACCTTATCCCCTTGTCGACTCCAGGCGTCGGTGGCATCGGCGTGTCGGCGCGCGACCGGCGCGCGCGCTCGCGCCCACTGCGACGGCGACACGCACAGGTGAGAGACGACGACATGGGCCTGCTGGGCCGGGGTTCGGGGCACTGTGCACTAAGGCCCAGTGCACAGTGCCTCGTTTTTATTTTTCTGTTTTGTTTTCTCCGTTTCTTTATTTCATTTCCTGTTTCGAAATGTTTAGGGCACTTGTGCACTTTTGAAAAATGTGGGAGTTGGCCCAAATATTGCAATGCAATATTAGCTCTCACCCAAAAGTGGTTTGGACAGTTTTGGAAGCCATTTAATTTAGTAATGAATTTAATATTGCTGTTTTGGGTGCTGTTTCATCTAGTTAGAGTCACTTATCTAACTCCAACTTTATTGATGTTGATTTTACAAATGTTCCTGGATTATTTGCCATTTAATGAACATTTAACCAACAGTGTTTGACCAACTTTATATTTCACTTTTTAATTTGAATTGATTTTCAGAGGTGAATTTGAATTGGATCATTAACCCATATGACTTGGCACTGCAAATGATCATGACTTGGCAGTTTTAACAGAGTGTCACAGAGCTTATTACAAGGGGGTGTTACATTGATCAACACACAAAGTGTAGAAGATGTACCGAGAGGGATCAAGTGATCCCATGGTATGGTAAGCATTGTCAATTACGCTTTGTGTACTAACCCATGGTCTTCGTGAGAGTTCTTTGTGGGGTTAGGTTGCGGTGTGCACGTTCAAGTGATGCATCACGAAGAGATCAAGTGCTTGAAGATTGCCGTCCATTGTGGTGACAATGGACTTGTGAAGATGTGCCGAAGAGTGGCTCACCCATAGTGGAGTATGGGGGAGCAATCTACTAGTCTTCACCGAGCCAACGCAATCAAGAAAGGTGGTCCTACTTGAGGAAGTCAAGATCGTCTACATCTAGCTCAAGTGGACTTTGTGCAAGGCAAAGGTTTGGCCTTGATAGGTTCTCTATTTTACCGGTCTCATGGTGGTAGTTTGGAGACCGGGTTATAGGATCGATTGCCGTACTATCAAGGGGGGCTCTCAAGTGAGTAGCCTGATTGTATCGTTCGTAGAGAGCTCAAACCATTGCATGCTTGCATCATCTTTCTTGGTTCTTCTTTGGTTTTCTCCTTGTGAGATTTGGAGCTTATGGTCATCTTCTTGACAAGCTCGAGTTCATCGAAAACGGAGTTCACATGCTTCTTCTATTGCGTTTTCGGTACTGGAGGTTTTACCGGTCTTATTCGAGGAAGGGTTCTCACCTTTTTCTTATGTGCCTTTTCTAATTTCCTTCTTATCTTTATTTCTATCAAGATTGTGTTAGCCCTTGTCGCTAGCTTTCCAACAAACTTGGTTTCGTTGAATTCGGATCCGTTTGCAGAAGTTGTGTCAGTTTTGGTGTCCTTAAAAAGGCTGCAGCGGTACTACCGCTCATGGGAGCGGTACTACCGCTTGGAGGGGATGTAATTTTTTACTACCGCTCTTGGGAGCGGTACTACCGCTCGGAGCGGATGTAATTTTTTCCTACCGCTCCAGAGCAGTACTACCGCGGCTACTTCCGTGGCTACTTCCGCTCCGGACCAAAAACTCGTCTTAAGTTCAGCGGTGGTAGGCACGGATGTATTTTTTTAGTACCGCTCGCAAGCAGTAGTACCGCTACCCTTAGCGGTAGTACCGCTACCCCTAGCGGTAGTACCGTGAGGACGAGCGATAGTACCGCTCCGACGGTTCTACCGGCCTTTTGCCTCCTCGCTATTGGTTTTCAAAGGGCTTCCACCGCCCTAGCGGTAGTACCGATCCCTGGAGCGGTAGTACCGCTCTGTGCGGGCTGTGAGCATAACGGTTGGATTTTTCCCCACCTATAAAAGGGGGTCTTCTTCCCCAATGAACCTTATCCTTTGAGCCTGTGTTTTCCCCCATTGTTGACCTTCTTCGAGCTTGCTATCTCTCAATCCCTCCATGGATTCTTGCTAGTTTTGGGGGGGAAAGAGAGAGGAGATCTAGATCCACATTTCCACCAATCACTTTCTCCTCTATGTGAGGGGAACCCCTTGGATCTAGATCTTGGAGTTCTTGGTGTTCTCCTTCTTGTTCTTCCTCTCATTTTCCTCCCTAGCATTAGTTGCTTTGGTGGGATTTGGGAGAGAAGGACTTGGGCACTCCGTGTGCCCTTGCCATTGCATTTGGTGCATCGGTTTGAGTTCTTCACGGTGATACGTGGAAGTTTCAAGTTGAGAAGCTTATTACTCTTGGGTGCTTGGTACCCTTGAGCTTGTTCCTCTTGGGTGCCTTGGTGCCCTAGACGATTGGTGGTGTTCAGAGCTCAATCATTGTGGTGTAAAGCTCCGGGCAAGCGTCGGGGTCTCCAATTAGGTTGTGGAGATCACCCCGAGCAATTTGACGGGTTCCGGTGACCGCTCCCAAGGGTTGCCAAAGTGTACGGGTTCGGTGACCGCCCCCAAGGGTTGCCATTTGTACGGGTTCGGTGACCGCCCTCAAGGGTCCCTTAGTGGAATCACGGCATCTTGCATTGTGCGAGGGCGTGAGGAGATTACTGTGGCCCTAGTGGCTTCTTGGGGAGCATTGTGCCTCCACACCGCTCCAAACGGAGATTAGCATCCGCAAGGGTGTGAACTTCGGGATACATCGTCGTCCCCGCGTGCCTCGGTTATCTCTTACCCGAGCCCTTTACTTATGCACTTTACTTTGTGATAGCCATATTGTTTCTTGTCATATATCTTGCTATCACCTAGTAGTTTATCTTGCTTAGCATAAGTTGTTGGTGCACATAGGTGAGCCTAGTTGTTGTAGGTTTTGTGCTTGACAAATTAACCGCTAGGTTTATTCCGCATTTGTTCAAGCCTAAACCGTAAATATTTTAAAGCGTCTATTCACCCTCCCTCTAGGCGACATCCACGATCTTTCAATTGGTATCAGAGCCTCATCTCTCTTTATAGGGCTTAACCACCTAGAGAGTAAGGATGTCGACTAGGGGCTTAGGATTCTCTGACACTCTTAGTTTCGATGGCACAAATTTTGATGTTTGGGTAATTCGCATGCTTAATCTCTTCAGGGTCATGGACCCAAATTTAGAGCAAATTGTAGATATGGGTTTTTCTCCTCCAAAGGATCCCCAAAGATTATCTTTAGAGGATGAGAAAAACTCTTATCTCAATGCTCAAGCTTCTAATGTGCTTTTCGATGCTTTGAGCAATGTAGTTATATTTCAACTCATGCCGTTTCGGGATGCTCATGAGTTGTGGACAAAGCTTCAAGATAAATATGGCGTGTCCAAATTTTGTGGGAATGATTGTTCTCCCTCCACCTCTGGCCGTGTTGCTTTCTCAACTTCTTCTACTTCACCTACATGTTGATTGCCACAAGGTAATGATATGGTGAGTAGTGGTGTTCATTGCAATGATGATAGTGTGCTTATCGTTGATGATCCCTCATCACTATCTTATTGCAATGCTCCATCTTTGGACTTCAACACTTCGAGCTCTCTAAATGTTTCACATCCTTGTGTTGATAGTCCTTGCATATCATGTAGAAATTGCTTTACTAAATCTCATGATGATATGTTTGCTATGTCTTGTTGCCATGATAAAAATGCATCTATTTCCTCGAATTGTTGTGCTAACAATGTAGAGGAAACCCAACACCCCATGGAACAAGATGTGGTCTTGAATGGTGCCTCAAGGGATCCTACATCATCATCGATTGCGTTTTGCCTTATGGCTAAGGCTTCAAAGGTATCTCCCACATTGAATCCCAATATATCTTGTGATGATATTGATGATGACAAGAACGATGATGATGATGATGATGTTGATAGTGATGAAGAGAATGATAATGTTGCCTCCTTAAAAATTAAGGGGGAAATAATTTTTAAAGCTCTTCATAAGAATAAAATTGCTCGTTCCAACTTCATGGAAATCATGTCCATTGCTATTGAGGGCAAGAAATATATTGATGAGTTGGAATCTCGTCTTGAGGAGCATGAGGTCACCATTGAGAAAATGGAAGGTCATGAGCGTGATTACACTAATGAGATCACGGACCTCTCTCAAGCTCTTGAACTTGAACAAACCACCAAGGAATCTCTTGAGGAGACTTTTTCTCTAGAATTATCTAGAGTGAGGGAATCTCATGATAGAGCTCTTCAGGTGGCCAATGTTTTTGAAACTAAAAATGAGAAGCTTGAAGTAGCACATGTTAAACTCCTTGAAGACTTTGAGCACCTCGAAAATGGCTCAAGGGTCATTAAGAGTGAGCTCATCAAACTCACCGAGTCTCATGCTCAACTTAAAGCTTCATATTCTAAAGAGCTTGCCAAGTTGCCTTCTCCTCTTGCTATTATTGATGATGTTTGTGCTACTAACTCTATTTCTAGTGAAGCATCCATTTTGAAGGAGAATGTTGAGCTACGGGCTCAACTTGAGTTACTATCTAGTAAATATGAGAAGTTGGAAGAAAATCATATAAAGCTCACAAGATCTCATGATGATCTTCTAGTATCCCATAATGTGCTAAAGATAGCACATGAGGCTATGTCTAAGGTAACATCTAGTGAGTCTCATGTGGATACTAGCACTACTTCAAGTCAAAATGCTATCTTGCCATGTGCTAGTCCTTGTAATTCATCTACTCATAACATTGGTACTTCTTGTGATGAATTACTCTCCTTGCCTTGTTGCTCTAACGATAAAGCGTATACTTCCTCTAGTACTTGTGTTGATACTAACCATGTAGAGGAAATTAAAGAGCTCAAGGCTCAAGTCACTTCTTTGAAGAAAGACTTGGTAAAGTGTCATGAAGGAAAGTCCACACTCAACAATATCTTGAGTGTGCAGAAATCCCCCAATGACAAAGGTGGACTTGGATTCAACTCCAATAAGAAGACGAAGTCCAAAAGAAACAAGAAGAAGGGCCAAGAACAAGTCAAGAATTCGGCCAAGATTATTTGCTTCAAGTGCAAAATTGAAGGGCATCATGTTAGATCTTGCCCATTGAAGAAGAAGCCCATTAATGACAAGCAACAAGGGAAGCGGCCACAAGTTCATTCTCATGCTCAACCTCAAGTTGAAGAAAGGCCTCTTCCCAAGAAGACTCAAGCTAATGCTTCTCAAGTTGAGAAATCAAGTGAGAAGAAAGTGAAGAGTAGACATTGCTACTTATGTCGTGAGAAAGGTCACGTCGCTTCTTCATGCACTAGTGGTAACTTATCCAACCCAATTATTATTGATGATATCTATTCTCTTGGGAAGAATAAGGTTGGCAATGTGTTTGCCAAGTTTGTTGGTACTCAAAGTGGTGTCAAGAAAAGAACCATTTGGGTAGCCAAGCCTATTGTGACTAATCTCTTAGGACCCAACTTGGTTGGGGACCACCAAGCTCAAACTTGATCAATATGTGTTTTTGGAGGGTATTGGAGACTTGGCTACATTATGAAGAGTTAAGGGGTCTTCATCATTCATATTGTCTCAAGCCAAGTCATTCGGATTATCAAGTTTCTATCTTATATCCAATGTTCCTCCTTGCGGTAACTCGTGCTTAAATTGTTTACATTGAAAGTTACTTGCCCCTTTTGCATGTTTTGGTTTTGTACCATGCATGTGTTTGTATGTGTTGTGCCTCCAATTTGCTTATCTTGAGAAATCAAGTATGTGTATGTTGGTCTGCACATCATGTACATGTGTGTCGTGCGTTGAGCCTTTGTTCACCATGTTTGTATCGTAGTTGGCTCTTGTGAGATATTAATGGAACATCCCATTTTGGGGGAGTGATGTGCTTTGTGCACTTCACAATCCTATAAAATGTGTGTACATGAGGAATACCACCTAGTATTGATATTTCAAGATTATCTAGTCTCTATGTGGTATGAATTCTCATGAGAAATTCAAATTCTAAATATTCCTTTAATTATCTCATGCATTTCATTTGCCTCTTGTTAAGTTTTATTTGGTATCACATTATGGGGGAGTAATGTGCTATGTGCATATTACAAGCCTAGAAAATGTGTACATTTGAGATATTGTCACCTAGGGTTGATATTGTAAATTATCTTGTTCCTAGGTGGCATGTTAGCTCTACAAGTTGCAAATTTGCTTATGTGTTTGGTGTGAAGATGTTGTTGGATATCTTTGCAATCTACCACCGGGAATTATTTCCAAATACTCCTTGTCTCTTGACAATTGGTAATCATTTATGTGGTGGAAATTATTGATCATCTTTACCTTGGTTTTTGTTTTTATTTGCCCTTATTTCTTGCCTAGATTGTGTCTACTCCCATTGCCTTCCGTGCCACTTGTGGATCTTGTTATTTTCTTGATCTTTTCTAGTGTTTTCTAGATATAGTGAAAGTGGTGATCCCATCTTGTGCATTTTGTATTCAAATGTAAATTCTCTATAATGCACAACTCTTGGGGGAGCTATCCTATGTTCTATAGAACACTCATCTTGTGATCTATTTCAAGCGTGTGGTGGTGGAAAGCAAGCCGTTTCTTTTTGGTACGTTGTGCCATCATGAAACTTTATAGAGGGCTTGGTTTGTTTGGAACCATCCTCTCTTTTGGGAGTTCGATATCTTTCATTTTGCGTGTTTCATCGGATATCTCATTCCTTGATGTATCTTTTAATGATATCTTCCAAGTGATGATTTCTCCATTTAGTATTCTATTTTCACTTGGTATTCCTTTTTCATTTGGTGTTGGTTCTTGAAAGTCTTTAGCATGCATATTTACTTCATATATTTTCTTTAGCATGCTTTCTTTCTTCGACCCAATATATAGGGAAAACTCCACCAAGTCTCAAATTGGATGAGATGTGCATGATATTTATTTTCATATCTATGTGCACATATTTATGTGGAGTTTGTTCTATGTATTGGCGTTTCTAACTCTTTGGTCCCAATGAGTTTGGGTACCATTTTGTTTGTGTTGTTGTTCTAGGAACAATTGAAGATGCATTGGATGCTCGGCTCACTCACAAGGAAGGTGGTGTCACCATGCGCTTATTGGAGTCAAGTTAGGATGTTCAATGAACTACTATCTAATACCTTCAATTGGTATCTTCTACATCCATCCAATGCTATCTCAGTAACAAGTATCTCTTCATGCATTCTTTACTTGCATCAGTCTTGTGTAGGTTGTATCATGGCATGTAATTCATTCTTTCTTGTGATACTTGTTTCCTTTCTCAATGAATCCCAACGATGATCTCTTGTTGATAGTTGTGATGTATTTGATGGATGTGTGATAGGAGTTCATTTATATACTATAAGACCATATCTAGCCATGTGCTATGCTTTCAAGCAAATATCTTATTGGTATATTTATGACTTTCTTGTGGATATCTTGTTCTTTCCTTTGCGTAACTATTTTGTGTGTGCATCCTTCTTTGTGGTTTGATATCATCATGATTTTGATCTACCTAGAATCTTATACACTTGAGAGAAGTTACATCTCTAGTTGATATCCTTATTCTTTCACGTCAACCTTTTTCCTTGGTGGTTTCGTGAAAGGATTTATCTTGTGTGCGGGTCTTATACCGTTGCACCTTGATGCACTCTTTTGTGGTGAAGATTCTTTTTCTCTTGCTTGTCTTGACGAGGCTCTCCATTTCGTTTGGTATCCATCCTCTTGACAAAGCCATCATTGTCTATCTTCACCATGGGTCGTCACAAGCTTTGGTTTATAAGTTGCTTTTTGGAGAGCTTGTGAACCCATTTGCTAGTTGAGTGTGTGTGTGGGAAGGACATGTCTTGCACCTTGTATCTCATTCTTTAAGACTATGTTGATGCTTAATGCTCATCCATATATTAGTCTTATCAAGTGCTTTGACATGACTCACACACATCCTTTTGGTTGAGCCCATTCGTAAGTTGCCTCTTTTACATGTTGCTCAACCATGTGCTTGTTGCAAGAGCTATGCCTTGTCTCTTATCTTAGCCCACTTGCACTTGTTGTAAGTTTCTATTGATTTTGGGGGAGCTATGATCCTATTTTGTGCACTTTGTATCCAAATACAAAAATTATTACTTGTGCACAAATCATGGGGAGCTTCTCTAGTTTCTTTAGAACACTCCTTTGCTCATATCATAATATCATTTATTCATGTGGCTCATAGGATCTTTGGTCTAGTTGGTTCAATTGATATCCATTGATTGCTTGCTTCAATTGGTATCTTTTGATTGCGTGATTGCTTGTGTCTCTCTTTGTTATGTCTTTGTGGCATATCATTCTTTAGCAATCTTTGTGCCTCAATATAGTTTGTCTTCCTCCAAGTATTTACCTTTGGATATGTGTATGGCATTCCACTCTCTTGTTGAGAAATACACAATTTATGGAGGAACACTTTTTATATTGGCCTTCTAAGCTTTTCGCCCATTTTGGCAATCGATGCCAATGGGGGAGAAGTTTCAGAGAGTTTTGTGGAGAAGTTTTCAGAGTTTCTCCTTGCTTTGATTTTGTTCCTAAGCATTTGCATCTCATACTCATGCATCATTGGTTGTTGCATTGCATGGTGATGCATAATTCCTTATATAAACTCTCTTGAAAGTGATTGTCATCAATTACCAAAATGGGGGAGATTGAAAGGACATGCGGTGCCCCGATGTGTGGTTTTGGTAATTGATGACATTCTCTATGGACTAATGGTTGCATTGAGTTATATTTGAAGGATTTGTCCATAGGCATTTCTTGAAGTCCATGTGTTGGTTTCAAGGAGTTTATGAGTTGACCAAGGTGCTATTAAGGAATTATCCAAAGATTGGTCATGTGAGTGTTGAGCTTATTGCAAGCATGTCTTGAAGAAGAAGAGTGTGTGATCATTCATGTCTACCTTCAAGACATCATCCAAATGAAGAGAGTTGGAAAGATTCAAGGTTGATCAAGACTAAGTCAAAGAGTGAATCAAGTTGATCAACACACAAAGCGTAGAAGATGTACCTAGAGGGATCAAGTGATCCCATGGTATGGTAAGCATTGTCAATTACGCTTTGTGTACTAACCCATGGTCTTCGTGAGAGTTCTTTGTGGGGTTAGGTTGCGGTGTGCACGTTCAAGTGATGCATCACGAAGAGATCAAGTGCTTGAAGATTGCCGTCCATTGTGGTGACAATGGACTTGTGAAGATGTGCCGAAGAGTGGCTCACCCATAGTGAAGTATGGGGGAGCAATCTACTAGTCTTCACTGAGCCAACGCAATCAAGAAAGGTGGTCATACTTGAGGAAGTCAAGATCATCTACATCTAGCTCAAGTGGACTTTGTGCAAGGCAAAGGTTTGGCCTTGATAGGTTCTCTATTTTACCGGTCTCATGGTGGTAGTTTGGAGACCGGGTTATAGGATCGATTGCCGTACTATCAAGGGGGGCTCTCAAGTGAGTACCTTGATCATATCGTTCGTAGAGAGCTCAAACCATTGCATGCTTGCATCATCTTTCTTGGTTCTTGTTTGGTTTTCTCCTTGTGAGATTTGGAGCTTATGGTCATCTTCTTGACAAGCTCGATTTCATCGAAAACAGAGTTCACATGCTTCTTCTATTGCGTTTTCGGTATTGGCAGTTTTACCGATCTTATTCGAGGAAGGGTTCTCACCTTTTCTTATGGGCCTTTTCTAATTTCCTTCTTATAGTTATTTCTATCAAGATTGTGTTAGCCCTTGTCGCTAGCTTTCCAACAAACTTGGTTTCGTTGAATTCAGAATCCGTTTGCAGAAGTTGTGTCAGTTTTGGTGTCCTTAAAAAGGCTGCAGCGGTACTACCGCTCATGGGAGCGGTACTACCACTTGGAGGGGATGTAATTTTTTACTACCGCTCGGAGCGGATGTAATTTTTTACTACCGCTCCAGAGCGGTACTACCGCGGCTACTTCCGTGGCTACTTCCGCTCCGGACCAAAAACTCGTCTTAAGTTCAGCGGTGGTAGGCACGGATGTATTTTTTTAGTACCGCTCGCAAGCAGTAGTACCGCTACCCTTAGCGGTAGTACCGCTGCCCCTAACGGTAGTACCGTGAGGACGAGCGGTAGTACCGCTCCGGCGGTTCTACCGGCCTTTTGCCTCCTCACTGTTGGTTTTCAAAGGGCTTCCACCGCCCTAGCGGTAGTACCGCTCCCTGGAGCAGTAGTACCGCTCTGTGCGGGCTGTGAGCATAACGGTTGGATTTTTCCCCACCTATAAAAGGGGGTCTTCTTCCCCAATGAACCTTATCCTTTGAGCTCGTGTTCTTCCTCCATTGTTGACCTTCTTCGTGCTTGCTATCTCTCAATCCCTCCATGGATTCTTGCTAGTTTTGGGGGAAAAAGAGAGAGGAGATCTAGATCCACATTTCTATCAATCACTTTCTCCTCTATGTGAGGGGAACCCCTTGGATCTAGATCTTGGAGTTCTTGGTGTTCTCCTTCTTGTTCTTCCTCTCATTTTTCTCCCTAACATTAGTTGCTTTGATGGGATTTGGGAGAGAAGGACTTGGGCACTCCGTGTGCCCTTGCCATTGCATTTGGTGCATCGGTTTGAGTTCTCCACGGTGATACGTGGAAGTTTCAAGTTGAGAAGCTTATTACTCTTGGGTGCTTGGTACCCTTGAGCTTGTTCCTCTTGGGTGCCTTGGTGCCCTAGACGATTGGTGGTGTTCGGAGCTCAATCATTGTGGTGTAAAGCTCCGGGCAAGCGTCGGTGTCTCCAATTAGGTTGTGGAGATCACCCCGAGCAATTTGACGGGTTCCGGTGACCGCCCCCAAGGGTTGCCAAAGTGTACGGGTTCGGTGACCGCCCCCAAGGGTTGCCATTTGTACGTACGGGTTCGGTGACCGCCCTCAAGGGTCCCTTAGTGGAATCACGGCATCTTGCATTATGCGAGGGCGTGAGGAGATTACGGTGGCCCTAGTGGCTTCTTGGGGAGCATTGTGCCTCCACACCGCTCCAAACGAAGATTAGCATCCGCAAGGGTGTGAACTTCGGGATACATCGTCGTCCCCGCGTGCCTCAGTTATCTCTTACCCGAGCCCTTTACTTATGCACTTTAATTTGTGATAGCCATATTGTTTCTTGTCATATATCTTGCTATCACCTAGTAGTTTATCTTGCTTAGCATAAGTTGTTGGTGCACATAGGTGAGCCTAGTTGTTGTAGGTTTTGTGCTTGACAAATTAACCGCTAGGTTTATTCCGCATTTGTTCAAGCCTAAACCGTAAGTATTTTAAAGCGCCTATTCACCCCCCTCTAGACGACATCCACGATCTTTCAAATAGGATATCACGTGCATGTATTGTTGGAGCTTTTTGTCCTTCGTTTTTGTGTGCGCAAGCCCAATAGGGTCGGACCTTTGTGTTGTCTGTTTTTTCTCTATCGTTCAAACCTTTAGTTGCTCTAGAACGATGGGATTTATAAATTGATTGTGATATATTTTTTAAATAATATAATTAAATGCTACCCGTTCACAAATATAAAATGTTTTAATATTTTTGTCAGATGTATATTGGCACGCTTTAGATGTTAATTCTTTCATTTCAATGTCCTATGTAGTCCGTATTAAAATATCCAAAACATCTTATATTTGTGAATGGAGGGAGTATACAACTGCATCTGTCCAACTTGGACCCTTCATACGGATACTATATCTCTCCGCGGACCGGTCCGGGCCGGTGTCCGGACATTGATATGAGAGTCGGTCATCCAAAGCTAGCCACAAACGTCAGATCACATTTCAAACGGAATTCAACCAACACAAAGAAATTTGATGCAAGTTTAAACAAACTGGACGACTTTCATTCAAACTTAAATAATTTTCATCTAAACCGAAGCAAATTCATTGCATTTTGACATATTTCCGCGAAGATGGTCTAGGTTATTCTAACCTAGTCTAAATTATCGCTAGCCGCGGCAACAACAGTTTCCCACGACATGGTCAGGCAGCAAGCTCACCAGTCGTTCAAGAGCCCTGGGATGTGAAACTTCAGGAGGAAGGGAAGAATAGCCTCCGGCTCTGCGAAGCGGGAAAGCTCACCGGCTGTGAGGCCTGGTAAGATGGTGCTGGTGACCTTCTTGGGACCCAAGCGGCGGCGGCCTCCCATGTTCTACTCTTCCTCGCTATCGGCGGTGACCTCCCATGTTCTACTATTCCTCGCTATCGACGGCGGCCATGGACGTGCCGGCCTGGTCATTTATGTCACATTTAATATGGATCGGAGGTTGCATAATTTATAACCATGTTTGTGTGTGTGTGTGTGTGTGTTTATGTCAATTGAAATACAATGGATCAAATGAAAGCTTTCAAGGTGGCTGCAATATAGATAAAAGTTTCTTTGCAAATAAAGAGCGATTCGACAAAATTAACACTTGGTTTGTCGTCATGGTGCTGGGGTTTGTGATTCAAATGCAATTGCCTCTCTCTCTCTCTCTCTCTCTCTCTCTCTCTCTCTCTCTCTCTCTCTCTCTATATATATATATATATATATATATATATATATATATATATATATATAATTTGGTAGTAAACTTGCAATGGTATTTCTGATGATGTAATTAACATTACATCATAAGTCTCGACATTCGCCAACGTCAGAGACAAAGGACTGGTATATGAGAATTTGTGACCACAAACTATTGAAGTGCAAATCAAACTGGCGACACATGGACGACAGAGTGTAGGTACAAGTCGTTCTTCCTCCGGACAGTGATGCCCATGTCCTCCGCCATGTCGACCTCACCTGGCTTCAGCCCCACCGGGAGCTCCCAATCAAAGTGATAAAGAAGTGCGGCGAGAACAATCTCCATGCTGGCCTGTGCAAACGTCATACCAGGACACATCCTTCTCCCCGCCCCAAACGGTATGTACTCGAAGTCCGTGCCTTTGAAGTCGACGATGCCAGACTCGAACCTCTCTGGCTTAAACTCCTCGGGGTTGTCCCAGTGCTTAGGGTCCCTACCGATCGCCCACGCATTCACAAGCACGGTTGTGCCCTTTGGCACGTCGTACCCGAGGATTTTACAGGATTCCATGGCCTCCCGTGGAATAAGCAGCGGGGCCGGTGGATGCAGCCTCAAGGTCTCCTTGATGACGAGTCTGAGGTATTTTAGGTCGGCCAAGTCATCCTCAGTCACCGTGGGCTTTTCGCCGAGGCAACCACGTACTTCGGCTTGCGCTTTCTGCATCACGTTCGGGTACCTCATGAGCTCCGACATGGCCCATTGAAGTGTCGTTGCTGACGTCTCACTCCCGGCACTAAAGAGGTCCTACAATAATAATACCAATGTGTGCAATTTATAGAACAGGTAAACATAGAAATTACCAATTGAAAACTCGATGATTTTCACCCGATGTCTTATTGACACGTGGACCCTAGAACTAGAACCACATGCCAGCAAGAGATCGAGTCGCCATCCTAAGTTTTCAACGAAGGAACCATGGAATGGTAAATCTTGAGTTCAAAGTCACGTGGAAACGAAAAGATATGCTATGCTTGCTGCTTCTCGCAAGTTGAACCTATAGTAGGAACTGAGAGTAGCTGGGGAGCTGTTGCACTCACCAGTATACTTGCTTTGATGATTCCCATGGTGAGAGGCACCTCGAGGCCACCTTCTTTCTGTATCCTCAAGAGCACGTCCACCAGGTCCTCTCCATCCCCCACGGCCCTCTTGTCCTCGTGTTGCTTGATGGCATACTCCATGAGCTCGAAGCTCTTCCGGTGGACCTCCTCGGCCATCCGCGCCGTGCCGCTTATGAAGTTGGCGAGCCACGAGGACGGGAACAGGTCGCCGAGGCTGAACCCGGAGACGAGCTTGACCCCCTCCTCGAGGACCTGCAAGAACTCCTCCCTCCTCTCAAACCTGTCCCCGATCATGGTGCGCACAGCCGAGTCGGTGATGAGCACGGCGATCCGCTCGCTGACGTTCACGGGCTGGCCAGGCGGCGTCGCCGCGATGGCGGCCACGAGGCGGCCGACCTCGTCCTCCCGGATCTGGCGGAACGACTGCACGCGGCGCGCGCTGAGCAGCTCCAGGATGCATATCTTCCGGAGCTGCCGCCACAGGGCGCCGTAGCGGCCGAAGACGAGCCCTTGCCCGTCCGACATCATGACCTTGATGGTCGGGTTCCACGGCCGGCTCGCCAGGGCGACGTCGTGCGTCTTCATGACCTCGCGCGCGGCCTCCGGGCACGAGGCGACGACGACGGAGACCTCGCCGAGCTTGAGGTACATGAGCGGCGCGTCCAGCCGGCGCGCGAGGTCGGCCATGACGCGGTGCGCGAGCGGGCTGCTCGCGAGGTGGTGCAGGCTGCCGATGACCGGCAGCCGCCACGGGCCGGGCGGCAGACGCACGGCGCCGCCACGCTTCCTGCTCAGCTTGAGGAGCAGGAGCGGGAGGAGTAGGGCCAGGAGGAGGCAGAGGTAGTAAGTTGCTTGCTCCATGACGGGCAGTGTGAGTGTGTGTGATCACGGCGCGTCAGGCAGGTCTTATATTGACAGAGGCGGGTTACTATCTTGAGCGGTGAGCACGCAGCGACGCGCGTGAACAAACAAATTTGCGTAGCTTTCGGTGTGCGTCACACACGCAGCTTGTCCAAGCGTTTCCCGATGTGAACATGGTGGGCATCGGCGTGGTCGATACAAGATGCCTATTTGGCGTTGCACGCCGGCATGTTATTTTGTATGCAGTGACACAGCTTGTCATAAGTAGTAGTAGTAGTAGTATGGTATGTAAGTACTCGTAACTGACAGTAACACGTGAGGACGATTCTCAAGCTTGATCAGCCTGCCGATTCAGAGCCCACACATGAAAAATTGAGAAGCTTGCATGCATCCTGTTATTCTTAGACAGTCCTGTTTGCGATTGACGCCTCAACAATGGTCAGGGGATTTGGGTGAAGGGCGCAATCTTTCTGGAATGCGCTATAGGATAGGAATGCTGAGGCGCTCGTCCGTCTTCCTTCGCGTCCCGACTCCAGATCAGACGACGCACCGAGCGCACAACCGGAGGCCGCCTTTCCATACAAGGGAAGGTTGGTTTTCGATTCGGTCCAGTTTTCATCCACACGCGTGCAATTTGCGCGGGAAGCTCAATTGGCCGCATGCACGCATGCAGCCAACCGAATGGATCGCGCGACGTCGACCGGTGCCGGCCAGGCCGCCGCTTTCGGAAGGCAGGCCGGCCGGCGCGGAGACCCGATCCTCTAGCTAGCCAAAACTCCCGATCGAGCTTGACAACTACGTGGTGATCGATGCCCAAAGAAATGAAAAAGACAAGTACTCTAGGTAGCAGCGACTCGGTCGGGCACCAGCGACTGATGAGTTCTCTAATCTGTAGAGCCACATTCATCGATCGATGGATCTTGCAGTCTTGCTAGCGGCTTAGCACTGCACAACAACGATGGGATCGTATGAATCTTTTGGTGCTCGGTCGACTCGGTTTGATCCGTCCTGAGGCTACCGTTTCCTGAGTGCTTTCTTTAGCTTCCTCATCAATCCTCATTTGTCTACATCGCTACTTGCTCCAAAACCAAATTCATTGCAACCATCTTTGATTCCGACAATGTAGTTTATGTAGTAGTACTAATATAATAATGGCTACCACTTGGGTAGTAGTATCTTGACCGAATCCCCTGCAGCATTTTTTTTTCAAAAAAATTTCCGATCTATTCATCAACTGTCAAGATAGTACAAAAAACACTAAAAGTAAAATTTACATCCAGGTCCGTAGACCACCTAGCGATGACTACAAGCACTGGACGCACACCCCTTCGCTCCTGCCCACGTGCGAACTCTCATCTAGGGTTTCCCTGCCTCTCGCCGGCGCCGCTGTCAGTCCGCCTTGTCTCCTATGGTCCTTGGACCATGGAGGCACGGTGGATCCCAGTCCTTACCGGCGGGAGGGCTCCGTTTTTAGATTTTTTTTTTTGAGTTTTGTTAGGATTTGTGCCATGCTCAAGAAGACGAGGCGGCAGCGGCTTTTTGAAGATGGAATAAGGACCTCCCCGTCTAGCCCCCGCCCCGGTGATGTTTCAAGCATCGTCGGAAGGCTTGTGGAGGTTTGTCTCCGGCGGATCTCATAGGATCCGGTCGGCGTTTGTTTTCGGTGGATCCGACTGGATCCGGTCTTCGTTCGTCTACGTCTGTGTGTCTGCAGGTTGGATCCTTCCGATCTACGTTTCCCTTCATTGGCGGCGGTTGTTGTTCTAGTGCGCTGGTCCTATGGGGCCTTAGCACGACGACTTCCTGACTGTCTACTATAACAATGTTTGCCCGGCTCCGACGAGGGCGGGGTGATGACGACGGCGGGGCAGTATTATAGCAACGGAAATTCTAGACTTAAATTTTTGGACCATAATATATGGTTGACGAATGACACTGGAGGTGGTCTTGGCGAACGATATGTTGATCGGTACAATATGCACGTATATATAATGTACAATGTGGGCCTCTACCTCAATCTATACAAGGAAATAGAAGGTGGGCTTGATGTACAAGAAACAATCTATACATGCAACAATATGTGCTCAACACCTCCCTCCCCGCGTAGTTGAAGCGTCACCAGCGACACAAAGACTGGACCTGAACTCCTCGAAGACGGAAGTAGGCAGTCCCTTTGTCATCACATCGGCAAACTGTTGTGATGTCAGAACATGAAGGACGTGTATGCGACCAAGAGCAACATGTTCGCGCACAAAGTGAATATCCAACTTGATGTGCTTCATCCGGCGATGATGAACTGGGTTGGCGGAGATGTAGACGGCGGAGACGTTGTCGCAGTAGACAATCATGGCCTTGTGAACCTCACAAAGAAACTCCTGAAGCAACTGTCGGAGCCAGGAACACTCGGCAAAAACATTGGCTACTGCTCGATATTCCGCCCGAGCACTCGAGCGAGAGACTGTGGGTTGTCACTTGGACGACCACGAAATCAGCAAGGGCCCGAGACTAACATAGTAGCCAAACGTAGAGCAACGCGTGTCGGGGCAGGCAACCCGGTCTGCATCGGAGTAGGCGACAATGTCGGTAGAGGCGAAAGTCATCAATGTGAGGCCCAGACCCATGGTGTCGTATATGTACCGAAGAATACACTTCACCAGAGTCCAGTGAGAGTCGCATGGAGAGTTCATATGAAGGCACAACTGCTAAACATCATACTACAGATCCGGACGTGTGAGGGCGAGGTACTGCAAGGCGTCGACAATGGAGCGGTAGAATGCGGCGTCAGCCGCAGGAGAGCCCTCCAAAGCAGAGATCTTGGCCTTCAATTCGACAGGCGTGGGGGCGGGCTTGCGGTTAAGCATGCTGGCTCGCTCGAGTAACTGATGGGTGTACTTCTGCTGATGCAAAAAGAACCCATCAGGGCGCCAGACGACCTCGATGCCGAGGAAGTAATGTAGGGGTCCCAAATCCTTAAGGGCAAACTCGTCGCGGAGGCGAGCTGTGAGCTGGTGAAGAAGCTCAGTGGAGGATGCCGTCAGGATAATACCGTCGACATAGAGCAGAAGGCATGCAGTAGCAGCACCCTGATGGTAGACGAATAGTGAGGCGTCGGAGTGGGTGGACCGAAACCCAAGCTACTGGAGGAATGCCGCAATACGTAGGTTCCACGCCCGCGGCGCCTGCTTAAGCCCGTAGAGAGAACGGGGGAGTAGGCACACGTGATCCGGATGGTCAGCGTCGACGAATCCAGTGGGCTGCTGACAAAAGACCTGCTCTGCAAGATGATCGTGTAGGAAGGCGTTAGAGGCATCCAACTGATGCACTGTCCAGGCATGAGAGACCACCAACTGGAGAACTGCATGAATCATGCCCAGCTTGACAACTGGGACAAATGTGTTAGTGAATTCCACGCCTGCACGCTGTCAAAAACCATGGACCACCCAACGAGCCTTGTAGCGCTCGAGCGAACCGTCGAGACGAATCTTGTGACGAGAGACCCACTTGCCGCTGATGACGTTGGCGTGGGAAGGCCGCAGAACGAGTTGCCATGTCCGGTTGCGCTAAAGAGCGTCAAATTCCTCTTGCATCGCAGCGAGCCAGTGAGGATCACGAAGAGCTGATTGAGCTGATGAGGGAAGAGGGGACGGCGACGCCGAGGACGGTACGACCGTAAGAAGGTACCGATTGGTCATGTACCAGGTGCTCGAGCAATGAACGCTCGCCCGAGCATGGGTCGTCATCGGACGAGCCGGTGGAGTGGTTGCGACGGGAGCAGGAGGCGACGGAGGCCCCGTTGTAGCGGAGTCAGTAGAGGCCGGCGTGTCGGTGGAGGGGCTGGCCGAGCCAGCCGAGGATACGGGCGAAGGGCCGACCAAGCAGGCCGAGCCAGCTGTCGAGGCGGACAAGCCGCCCGAGCCAGGAGGCAAGGCCCCTGGAGCAGTTGCGGGCGCACCAATGCCACCTATTGTAGGGCGCACCGGAAAATCGGGGGGGGGGGGGGGGTGCGAGGGCAGCCCGCGTGTGCCCTGGAGACGAGCCCGGCAAAGAGCCGCCGGTGGCTGGCGACGACGATGAAGGAGCAGCCGGAGGTACCTGCTGAAACGGGAAAACCTTCTCGTCAAAGTAAACGTGTCGCGAAGTGAAAACGCGATGGGATAGAGGATCATAGCATCAGTAGCCTTTAGTGTTTGATGGATAGCCTATGAAGATGCATGCGAGAGAGTGAGGTGCAAGCTTATGTGGGGTGGTGGCGGCGATGCTAGGATAACAGAGACACCCGAAGACACGTAACTCATCATAAGAAGGTGGAGTCCCGAAAAGGAGGTGATGTGGTGCATGGTTCCATCGAGGACGACATGGCCGTAGATTGAGAAGGAGATGTTGTGGCAACAGCATCTGGCCAGAACTGAGGTGGTACGTTAGCGTGGAAAAGCAGCGTATGGACGCAATCATTGAGAGTGCGAAGAACACGCTCAACTTGGCTGTTTCGTTGCGAAGTATACGGGCTGGTAAGACGAAAAACAGTACCATGGTGGGCAAGTAAGTTGCGGATGGCGAGATTGTCAAACTATTTTCCATTGTCAGTTTGAAGTGCATGAATGGGACGACCAAACTGCGTAGTGACATAGGTGTAAAAGGCCGTCAAAGTGAGAAGCACATCCGACTTGCGCCGTAAGGGAAAAGTCCACACATAGTGAGAATAATCGTCTAAGCTGACAAGATAATAAAGATAGCCTGTGTTACTTGCAACTGGAGAGGTCCACACATCACTATGAATCAACTGGAAAGGATATGATGCAGTGGTTGAGGAATTATGAAACAGAAGTCTAACATGTTTGCCAATGCGACATGCATGACAAGTATGGTCCTCAATCTTATTACAACTGAAATTGAAACTCTTGAGAATATGACGGAGCGTGACCGGATTGGGGTGACCCAAACCAGCATGCCAAAGATCTACACCGGCGGAGAGGGCGACGGGGGCGGTGGAGGATGAAGGGTGGACCGGGTCGAGCTCGTCAGGGTTGTCACATCAATGGAGTACCATCCTGGTTCGAGCGTCCTTGACACAAAAACCAAGTTCGTCAAATTCAATAGTTACATGATTTTCACGAGTAAAAGATCGAACAAAAATAAGATTTTTTAAGTGAAGGTGAAACAAGAATGTTAGAAAGTGACAATGGCATAGAATTAGACAGAAAAATGGCATGCCCAACATGAGTAATAGGAAGTGATGAATCGTCACCGACGGTGATGCGAGTAGAAGTGGTGACGGGATGAAAGGAGGCAAGATTACCAGGGTTGGAGAACATGTGGGCAGTGACCCCGGTGTCCATATACCAGTCATCGCCGTCGTTGTAGTTGTTGGGCGAGGGACTGGTGTGGAGGGCGGCTAGGAAAGCCGGATCCCACGATGCCGGGGGCTGCATGAGCGCCATGTAGGAGAGGTAGGCACTAGCTTGCGGCGGTGGGGGAGGGAAGTACCCTCCATGCGGCTAAGGCGTGGCGAGATATGCATGTTGAGACGCTGGACGAGGACCGAGGATGCTCGGAGCCGGCGCACGGGGGACTGGCATGGTGTACACATGTACGACGCCAGTCCATGGGTTATACCCACCGGACCACGACAGCGTGGGCTGTCGCTGCCGCGAGGCCCCGCCGTGGTGGTTCTCCTGCGGCTTGCAGCCACCTCGTTTGCCGCCACGGCGGCGATCAGCAGGAGTAGCCGGCGGCTGCTGGAAAGGAGGCGGCGGCGCCGCGTATTGTGGCTATGGGACCACCGCATGCTGCTGGTGGTGAGGTGGAGCAGGGTGCCACTGCTGCGGGAAGGCAGGCGGCGGTGGAGGAGGGCCGCCCCAGGAGGTGCCAGCGGCGAGGGCGGTGTGCATCGCCCGAGTCTTGACCAGCTTCATCCAACGCTCCTCCAAGCATAGATAGGCGACGAACTTGGGGAACGAGGGTTCCGGCATCAAGGTGAGGCTGGTCGCGGCATTGCCGAAGTCCTCATTGGGGCCGGCGGTGAGCATCCTGAGAAGGAGATCATCATCAATCTTCGCACCGATGTCACGAAGCTCGTCGGAGATGGTCTTGAGGCACCGGCAGTAATCATCAATGGATGTATCACCTTGATGACACCCAAAAAATTCTTGCTGCAAAAAAAAACGCGACGTTTGGGGCGATTGTGGGTGAAGAGTCCATTGAGCTTTGTCCACATGGCGCGCGCATCATCACCATCGCTCACGACCGTGTGAAACAAGTCCTTTGAGATGGTGAGATAAAACCACCGGATGAGCGTGGCGTCGATGGCGGTCCACTCGGAGTCATCGCGCATGGCACACGAGTCAACGGAGCTATCGACGTGATCCAGGAGATTGTACTCCCGAAACACGAGGGAGAAGTAGGTCTTCCAGGCGTAGTACGTGGAGTCGTGTTGGTCGAGACGAACGGGAACACACTCGAAGATGTTCATGTCGTGGATGTCGGTGGGGTCAGGGCCGGCGAAGGGCTTGCTAGCACCGAAGAGGGAGGAGTTGGATGACATGGTGGCGGGTAGGGGTAGTTAGGGTTTCAGGTGAGAGCAAAGAGGGAAGGGGACACGACTGTGTTGGAGAGCAACAGTGGCGTGGGGAAGTGGAGGCGGAAGCGGCGGTTGTAGGGGGGATGCGGCGACGGCTTGAAGAGGAAGGTATGGCGGCTGCAGGAGGGTGCGGCGGCGACGCAAGGGAGCGGAAGCTAGGTTAGATCGCGGTAACTGATACCATGTAGAGAATTGTGGTAATGCACGATATGTAGAGAGTTGATACAATATGGGCCTCTACCTCAATCTATACAAGGAAATAGGAGGTGGGTTTGATGTACAAGAAACAATCTATACATGCAACAATATATGCTCAACAGTCCGCACCAAGAGGAGCAATCGAGCGAACTAAATAGTTCGTTGCTAGAAACCCTCCTAGTGACCCCCTCCCCATCCACGACGAAAAGTAGTCGCTAAGGCGAACCAACCTATGGCTGCATGGATGTAAATTTAACAAAGTGCAAATAGAAAATGCCATCACAAAGGCAAATTGTTGGAAATATTCATAAATGATCACATGTCAACTTGTTGAAAAAAGTTTTACGCACAAGGATGAATTTTGTATTCATCGTGTTTGGAAAAAAATCTACAATTTGCCATGGGACATATTCAAAACATTCCTAAAAATATTCATAAGAATAATTATTTATGATTTGCCATGGGAAACTATTTTCATAAAACATTGACATGTGTACAAACAGAAAAAATCTTTAAAAGTTGCCATGAACCATATGGAACATTTGCCATGGATACTTTTTCTTTGTTTTTGCCATGGACCAATACAAAAATGCCATGTGATAGTACCAAAAAATGGTAAACTAACACAATTCTAAAATCATCATATATCATCGAAATAAAAAATAGTTATAAGACAAAGAAAAATTGGACATTACTAATTAAGAAAATGGCCATACTCTAAAGAACAAAAATTGTCATGCTACATAAAATAAAACTGCCAGGGTCTACTTAATAAAAATGTCATGGTCTATTTACTAAAAATGCCATGCTCTAAAGAAATAAAAATGGCATGCTACCTAAATTAACGATGCCATGGTGTGCTTAAATAAAAATGTCATGGTCTAATTACTAAAATTACTATGGTAGCTCAAAAAAATTACCATAGTCTAATTAATAAAATTGACATGCTCTGAAGAATATAAATGCCATGCTACCGAAAATTGAAACCACCATGGTCTACTTAATAAAATTGCTATGGTCTAATTACTAAAAGTGCCAAAGTACCTATAATAAAATTGCACATGTCAAGATAAGAAAAATGAACATCATAAAATTCGATTACCGTTCTAGCAATCCATCACCACTATCTACCACTACAACACATGGTCACAGATCAACACTCTGCAATACTACCACTGCTCATAGATCTATCCCCAGTACATGCTCATAGACGTAAGCTACAATGAGTAGGGAGAGGGGGGGGGGGAGGGTGATAGAACTTAGAGCCATCGGGGAGCAGGGAGTTGATGCAGAACTCGTCGGAGAATAGGAGGATGTCGAAGCACCGTCGTCGTCTACTATCGACCAAAAAAGATGTGCCGCCTACCAACTAGTCATTGATGATTTCTCTCTCGACGGAGAGCGCGAAGGGTTGAAATGATGGTGGGGAAATCGGCGGTGAGTCGAAGGAGGCTAAATAGGGCATCCGATTCGGTCGGAGATGACCCAATTCCTCTCACCATTTTTTCGCGAACGCGCGCGAACTCGGCGCCGTGTTCCACTCCTATGCACGCGTGAGTCTGGATGGGAGGAACTGCCGAATCGTGGGCCTGGCTGTGAGATGTTTTAAAGTCCGTGCGATCCGGGTGAAACTATGAAAATAGACAATCTAACGGTCAAATTTGCATCCAGCAGGACTATATGAGGCTAGTGCAAGTAACCAAACAGGTCGTAACCCATCTACATGCAATAAGTCATATGTGGTTAATACTCAACTCCCATCTCCTAATAGGCCTTAGCCGCCAGGGAAGTAACGCAGTTGCCGTGTGAGGCGGATCCAATGTGTCGTCCGCGAGCGGCAAATAGAGGAGGCACCGCTCACAAGCAAGCGAGGTGGGCACGCCCATTTTGTCGCGCGCTGCCGTCCCTTCACTACATGGTTTTTCCTTCTATCATTTCTAGTTTTTGTTTTTTTTTCTTTCCAGTTCTTTCATGGCTTTTTTTTCTTTTTTTTATTTACCTTTGGGTTTTTATTTTTCTTTATTTTTTCCTTTTTATAATACATGATGAATAATTTCATAATAAACAACAACTTTTTAATATATGATGAATTGTTTTCGAATACACACTAAAAATTGTAATATATGATGAACATTTTTTGAATACACACAATTGTTTTTTAATTTTCATTGAGCATTTTTCCAATACACACTGAATATTTTTTATACCATTATTTTTTTATACGATGAACATATTTTCAGTAAAACATCAAACTTTTTAAAACTTTTACCGAATTTTTCTAAATTACTTTTTATATTTTTAATAGGATTAAAATATTTCTGTCAGCAAAAAACCCGGTTTCTTTAGGAAAAAATATTTAAAATCAAAGAGCAAAAAAGAAAACCCACTATCCAGATTGGGCCGTCCCATTTCCCTTACTTACAGACATTGCCTCGCCTACCAGGGCGTCCAATTTATAAAAATTTCATCGATTTTCAAAAAAAAAATATGAGTTTTGATAAAAATTCATCGCTTTTGAAAATAGTTCATCGATTTTGGAAAAAGTTCATCAAAATTGAAATGAAGTTCATCGATTTGAAAAAAAGTTCATCGAAATCAAAAAAAGTTTGCTGAGTTTGAAAAAAAAGTTCATCAAGTTTGAAATTTTTCATCAATTTAAAATAGAAGTTCATCAACTTTGCACAAAAGTTCATGAATTTTGAAAAACAAGTTCATCAAAATTCAAAAAAAGTTCATCGATTTGAAAGAAAAAAGTTCAAAGATTTGCTAACAATTCATCTATCCCAGAAGAAGAAAGAAAAAAATAGAAAAAAAGAAGGAAAAAAGGAAAAAGGGAAAAACTGAATAAAAGAAAGAAAATCTGAAGTTTACCACATCCCGCTGGGTGGCGTGGTGGTTATACCAGCTTACCTCAACGACTTCTTTTTAGGTGTTTTCCTCTCGGGAACAGTACAGATTGGTTTCCAAGCTCGCTCAACTCATAACGGCACAAGTTTCTTTTTCAGGGTCTTTTCTTGTCTTGTTTATATCCTTTTCTTTTTTTACTTTTTTTCTTTTTCTTTTTTTTCTTTTTTATATTTTTTTCTTTTTCATGTTTTTCTGGTTTTCAAATTTCATGAATATTTTCAAATTCAATTTTTTTGAACTTGTGAATTTTTTTAATCCGCAAATAGTTTTAAACCCGAGAACATTTGTATCCTTGCACATTTAGATGTTTTCGCATACATTTTTGGAAGCATGTTTGGGGCCGGTTCTGGAACCTTCTATTATAGCAAGGTTCCATTGGTTTTTGTTGTTCGTCCCATCGATTTTTTATTCTATTTTTTCTAATGGTTTTTCTCTTGCTTCATTGTTTCTTTTTATTTGTTTGTATTTTTCATTCATCTTTTATTTTTTAATAATTCTTGAACATTTATAAATTTAATCTTTTCAAATTAATTAATATTTTTCATGAATATATTTTAACTCATGAATATTTTTATATTCATGAAAAAATTTCAAATTCATGAGCATTTTCAAATCAATGATTTTTTTAATTCATGAACATTTCTCAGATTCGAACATTTTTAACATTCAGGAACATTTTCGCATCCGCCAAAAAAAATTCGAATTTGCTAAAATTGCTTCTATTAATGGAGAATTTTGTAATTCATGAACCTATTTTTGAATTAGCGATTTTTTAATTCATGAGCATTTTTTGAGTTCCTGATTTTTTTTGTCATGAACATTTTCAAATTCTTGAATTTTTTTCACTCTGCAAACAATCTTTGAATTCGTTAATATTGTATTTAATTCATGAATGTTTCCAAATTAGCAAATGTTTTTTGAGTTTGTAAATGTTTTTGAATTCAAGTAATTTTTGAATTTGGGATTTTTTTAATTCATGAACATTTTTTAAATCAAAGGTTTTTAAATTCCTAAATTATTTCAATTTAAAAGTAAAAAAAAAAGATAGGTGTGAGGTTCGATCCCTAGCTCTGCCTATGGTCGCTAGGCCAAAACCTTGTCGTGCAGGCGACGCGGCCGACCTGCTCGCTACGAGAATTACATAGCATCTGCGGATAGGATGTCTCGTCACGCGAAAAAACCCGACCAATCCCTATTACACGCTTCAGCTGCCGATTTCTATTTTAATTTTTTGGGAAGCTGGCCACCCTCTGTACTGGGCTTGGCCCATTTACCTTTTTTTAGCCTTCAAAAAAATAATCATCTGGCGAGGGTATTCGAACTCCAACCATGATGTTAAGTTTTTTTACTCCTACCGTAATGTTACGACACACAGTGACCAACTTGGACAAGCTATGTGCCCATTTGCTTCTCTTTCCACTTTTTTTGTGCATGTGATCTGGTTTTATTTTATTTTCTTTGGCCAGTTTTTCTTTTTCATTTTTATCCCTTTCCTTTTTCAAGTAGTTTATTTATCTTCTTAATTCGCAAAAATTTATCAAATTCTTGAACCTTTCTAAAATGGGCAAACTTTGTTAAAACTCACAAACATTTTTCAATTCACGACCATTTTTCACAAGTCATGAACTTTTTTCAAATTAATGAATTTTTCCAAACCCGTGAACCTTTTTCAAATCCTCGAACCTTTTATGTTATTTTTTTTGTTTCCTTTATATCTTTTCTTTTAGTTTTCTTCTTTCTTTTAATTTTGTTAAATGCCTGAATTTTTTAAGTTTTGAAATTTTTTTGCAAATTCATGAACTTTTTGAAAGTTTGTGAATTTTTTCAAAGTTGTGAACTTTTTCATTTTGCGAACTATTTTGAAATTATATGCTTTTCCAATTCGTGAACTTTTCTCAAATTCATTTTCTGAATTTTGTGAGCTTTTTCCCGTTTATGAACCTCTTTGAATTTCTGTGATTTTTTTTTTCATATTCATGATCATTTTAAACCCACGAACATTTTTTCAAACTCGTGAACTTTTCAAATTCATGAAAATTTTCAAATTCGTGTACTATTTGAATGCACGAAACATGGAAACTCATGAACTTTTCTCTAATTTGTGAGCTATTTTTCCAATTTCAATCTTTGAACTTTTTAAAACTCCTGATTTTTTTTCAAATATAAGTCAATATTTTCAAATTTAGTTCATCCAGTTCAAAATTGATCACCCATTTTCAAATTTAGTTTAGCCAATACAAAGTTTGCTCACCACTCTTCAAATTTAGTTCACCTAATTCTAATTTTGTTCACATGTTTTCAAAATTAGTTCACCAAATTCAAATTTAGTGCACCCATTTTTCAAACTTAGTTCAAAAAAAATTAAAATTTAATTCACCACACTTAAAATTATGTATTTTAATTTTATTTCACTCATTTCAAATTTAGTTAACCTAATGTATATTCTGTGCACCCATTTTTAGATTTAGTTCACTAAATACAAATTTTGTTCACCATTTTTCAAAAGGTGTATTCACACGCTCAAAATTATTTCACTAAATAAAAATATAGCTCAAGCAATTCAAATATATATCACACGTTTTCAGATTAGGTCACTAATGTCAAATTTAGTTCAACCATTTTCAAATTTAGTTATACCAATTCAGAATTAATTCCCTAATTTTCAAAATTAGTTAGCAAATTCAAATTTTGTGCACCCTTTTGAAAATTAGTCACCTAGGCACCGTAATGCAAAATTTGTTCACCCATTTCAAAATTAGTTCACCAAATACAATATTTGTTCACCTTTTTTTGATATTAGTTCACAAATACACATATAATTCACCCATTTTTAAGTTCGTGAACTTTTCTTCAAATTTGGAACTCTTTTTAGTTTCATATTTGTTTTAAATTCACCAACTTTTTTCAAATTTGTGTACTTTTTTTTTCATATTCACGGACTTATTTCGGATCCCTTGTTTTTCAGAAAACTAGGTGTCTCTCTGAGAATATGTTAAATTCTCAACTTTTTCAGAAAATCGGGTGTCTTGTCTTTTCCTTCTAGAGCTAGCAGCTACTTTAAAAAAATGAGCAGCCAACAAGTGTACAAAATATTTGTTGGGGAGTATTTAAAAAAATCTTGGTTTTATCTTTGTTCCATGTTATTTTTTCACTAGTTGCAATTCCAAAAAATTATATACACAATTGTTCAGACAAAATTCTCAAAAGTATTTTCAGATATATTACAAGGAAGCTTTTTTTCAAAAGTTTAACGAATAAAAAAGTTCCCAACCAAAACTCATTTTTTTTTCCTTTTTACAAAAATTATAAACAAAGTTCAGGAAAATCACAAAATTGTTTTAAGTGTATAGTAGGAATAACAATATGTGATTAAGGAGGGAGAGGATGAAAGTAAATTGCTCTTCTCTGACTAATCGTAAACCAATAATATAAAAGATGATGTCATGCTTATAGAAAGAACAAAATCAAAAAAGCAAATACAAGGGAACAGGGAATGCGAGTATGCATCAAATACCATTTTCTGGGAGTGCAAATAGAAACTCACACCAACCTTTAAAAAACAATGATACCGCTGATGTGATCTATGTTACTAGAAGATCAAAATTCAGTCCAAAGATCATCAAATAGTTTTAACCTTCTATAACTTGTTTCATAATTAGTCCAAGTCTTTTTTCAATTCACAGGAAGAAGTTTTACATTTTTCCTTAGTAACTATCTATTTTCTATTCTTGTATCTTTCTTCAACATTTTTCCAGACACACTATATAACTTTATTTTTTGTGATGATAGACACACTATATAACTATGTTTCAACTAAGAGCATCTCCAGCCGTTCGGCCCCCCAGGACGCCGAAAAAGCGCCGCCAGGGGCCGAATCGGCGTTAATTTCGGTGTGGGGGCGTACGTGTTCCCAGCCGCCGCCCCCCAGGTCGCCCCCAAATCGGCGAAATACGACACAAAATTCGTTCAAACTCGACGATTTCATTCAAATTTGTACAAAAAACAAAAAACATCATTTAAAACTACATAAAAACGACAACTACGCCGCTGCCGCCGCCCGCCTTCTACATGCCGAGGAGCCTGTAGAACCGGGTATAGTCGCCGCCGCCGCCGCCGTCGTCGTCATCGTCGCCACCGCCCTGCGTCCCGCCGGCGCCGGCGCCGTCCCTGCTGCACCCCTGACCAGGGTCGCCGACGCGCGGGGGGTTGGACGGCCCGAGCGCGTCCTCGTCGTCACTGTCGAGGATGACGCCGCCGCCCTCTTCGCGTCCGCGGCGCCGAGCTTTGATCTCCTCGTAGGCCCGGCGCTGGCGCTCCACCTGCTCGCGGACGTAGTCCGCCTTCGCCCACTTGAGTGCGGTCTCGTCGTCGGCGGCCATGTCCTCGTGCTCCTTCTTCACGGGGAGCAACCCCGGCTCGGTCTTCGGCCGGACGAGGCGGTAGGAACGAGGGGAGGGACGGCCGCCCTCGTTGATGACGAGGGCGCCGCTGCGGGTCCGGCGCCCAAGCGGCGTCTCCTGCGGCTCCGGCTTGACGGGGCGGAGCGCCGGCGAACCGGAGGACAGGGAGCCAGAGCCCGACGACGAGGAGGTCGCCGTCTCCATTCGCCGCGGCGGCAAGAGAGGGACGGGGGCACCGGGTACTCAAGGCGCGGCGTGTTGCCGGCCTCGATGTGGTCGAGGACGGTTTCGAGGGTGCGGCCGGGCACGCCCCACCATTCGCGCCGCCCGTCGGAGTTGAGGCGGCCGCGGGGCAGGACGCTATTTTGTGGAGGCGACCTGATCGGCGTGGCGGCGGTCGAAGTACATCGTCCACAGTGTGTGGCTGTCGGCGGCGTACCTCGGCTCGTTCCGCTTCTCCTTCGACAATGACGAGCGGATGCGCGCTATCTCGACGCGCCGTTCTGCACCGGTTGGCACCGGGGGCACCGGGACGCCACCGGCGCTCAGCCTCCACGAGCCCGGCACCCGCATGTCCGGGGCCGCCGGGTAGTCGGCCTCGTAGAGGAGGCGCGCCTTGTCCTCGCGCAGATGGCGTCGGCCGAAGCCGTTCGCCGCCGCGGCGTCGCCTGGGTAACGCTCGGCCATTGCTCGTCGGCGGGGAAGAGCGGGGGAGAGGGGCTTCGGTGGCGAGAGGGGCGTCGGTGGCGAGTTGTGGCGTTCACCGGCGGGGAGGTCGGCTTTTATAGCCGAGGATGGGCGGTGAGAGGCTGCCCGCCGGGTGCCGCGTGGCGGGAGCGGGCGGGACGCGCGTCCCCCGCGGCTTCACTGCGCCGCCCGTGAGGCATCAATGGAAGGCTGACCGGCGCGGCAGCGCGGCAGCCTTGGCATTGATTCCCGCGGGAACCGAGGCGATGAGGACGACGAAGGCGGCGAGTCGCTGACTCGGCGGGCCCATTCCCGTTCGCGCCAAAATCTGTTTCCCCGGCGCCCCCCAACGCGCCGGGTTCGGCCTGGTTACGCCGGTGCCAAAATCGACCCGAGCCGGCGAAAATTGGGTTTCTGGGGGCGTGGCTGGGCCGAATTTTCGGCGCCGGCGACAAAAAAGGAGCCTGGGGGGCCTGTTGGGGACGCGACTGGAGATGCTCTAAGAAACAAAGTATCCAGTTCAATTACAATCAAACTGTTATCACAGATAACATTGAAACTGTACCTCAAGTTGGCTAGTTACTATGTGTATTTTCTTTCCTATTGGACAACGCAAGAGACTAATCGAACGAAACAGCCAACTGAAGAATCTCTTAACGAAACAGTGATCTAAAATGAAATAGTAAAGTGAAGAAACTAAACAACCGACTGCGAGTGCGATCTAGTGAGCTTTTTGGGAAGGCAGCCCACTTGGGAACGTAGCGGGCGCCAGATCGATGATCCGTCGTTGAATGCGCCAAATAGGACCACTGGAAAAACAGTGTCCATTGCAAGCTACTGTTTGCCTGTTTGGGCCTTTAGAGAGACATTGTGATGGATAAGGCCTCGTGCTATGATGCTGAAAGGCTTGTTGGAGGACGAACTAAGCCCAGTACGAGTACGAGTTCTCAAGTGGGCTGCACTGTTTGGTTACTTCGGTAGAAACCGAACATTTTTGGGTTTTTTAATTGAACATTTTCAGTTATTAACCGATGTAACTAATGGTTGGGCGCATACCAATAACCGAGTACCAAATTGACCGAGGTTTTAGGTTCAGTTTGGTACGGTTCGTAATTGATTTTCGGTTCGGTAACCCAACACCCGAGGCTAAGCGAAAGACATGATAATGAAAGGGTGGCGCCCCCGCCCGAGTGGGAGGGGACGGAAGCTGGGTGGTCGCCGCGACCGGAGTGGCCCACGGCGCAGGCGGCAAGGCACAGGGTCTCAGCGAGAGACGCTCACCGTGTGCAAGTGCCAGATTGTTATAACGGATCCCATCGGAGAGTTCGGCACTCGAGTGAGACATTTCGAAATACGCCAACAAGACAACGACTGCCATCGTGACATAATCTTGGCAGTTAACGCTGAGTAATCTACAGAGTGTGCTTGTCCGATGCCAAATTTAGTAATGTACCGACGTGTATTAATTAGTCCATTATTGGCAGAAATAGCTGACCCTTTTGTCTGTTTGCACTAGTCGATTGCCGTGGAATCTGCTACCGGTAGCTGCTTTACATCTCAGCTCTCGCTATTTAGACTCTGCCCAAAGTTCCAAACTTATTGACACGGCGCGCGCAGCATGCATAGAATCTTGATGGCCAGGTTCATGGAGCAACCCACGTACATGCGCATCTTTTTGGCTCTGTTCCTCCCTCTTCTCTTGCTCCACAAGGCGTGGAGGCGCCGAAGCAGCGGCGATGGCGTCAGGCTGCCGCCCGGCCCGTGGCGGCTACCTGTAATCGGCAGCCTGCACCATATTATGTGCAGCCGGCTGCCGTACCGCGCAATGGCCAACCTCTCGCGCCGGCTCGACGCGCCGCTCATGTACCTCAGGCTCGGCAAGGTACCCGTTGTGGTCGCCTCGTCGCCAGAGGCCGCCCGTGAGATCATGAAGATGTTGGATATTTTGATCTAGGCTAAACCTAGACAAATTAAGATCAATTATTAAGGCTGCTATAGTGCAGCAGCTGTAGATTGCTACAGTATGACGGTTTGCCCTGGTTGGAGGCACACACACATCATCTGACAGGTGGGTCCCCCTGTGGCACTGTGCTTATAAAGTATATAAGAGGAGAAGTCCCTATGGGACACTAAGTGATAATAGTGCACATGCATATCTCCTCCCGCTGCCCAATCCCAGCCAGCACAGCCAGCCACGGGAAGGGCTCTCCAGCACCTTCCACAAGCAGCAGGAGCAAACCAGAGAAGAAGAAGAAGAAGGGCTTCATCTCAGATGAAGCTCTAGTGCTATCTCCAGCAAATACAAGACTGCTATGTTGACATATTTACTACTCAAGGTGTGTTTGCTCTAATTTATATCAGATGTGGTTCAGCTCTTGAGCTTGATGATCCTGACATCATCCTATAAGTCCAACAATGGCACCAGAGCCAGGTTGCTCAAGATTGAGCCCATCTAAGCTCAATTTTATGTCTACATGCTGCTGTCAAGGGCATATGCATCTAGCTTGTAAACCTTGATGTGTTTTAGTTAAGACATATGCCCTAGATGCCCTTATGCAAGCAATTCATGCTTATGTTTAAGTTGTTCATATGATTGAACCTTGATCAGCTCAAGTTCTTGCTTGATCTGTTTGATCAAGCTAAAGAACTAAAGGGCTCTTCCTGTTTATGACAAAGATCAAGCTGTCCTTAATGTTTAAATACAACTTGAATCCTTTTGAGCCCCATAAATGATAGACCAGTCTTGATCTGATTCAATTAAGCTAAAGTCCTTGCTGTTCTTATGATCAATCAAGGTTTGAATTTAGTTTAGCCCTAAATCCTTAAGTGATTCTAGCCCTAGCAGATTAAGTAATGCCTATGGATTCTATTTTGATGTTTAACTCAAGGGATTTAAAGCATATATCAAAATCCCTAATTTTTCCTGGAAACCCTAGGTTCAAAATCCCCTGTTTTCCTCTCTATTAAGTGGCTTATGGTTTCAATTCATGTTCTAAATCAAAGGGGGAATATGCAAATTAAGCTTGAATACTAATATTTCCTCCAATTTTGAAACCCTTGCTAATAAAATTATGCAATTCCTCTTGGAATTGAAACTAAGGTTTCGGTTAAGGTTCAATCAAAGTGGGGATTCAGTGTTCTGAAGCAAATTCTAATGGAATCCCCAAATCCCGAAACCCTAATTTCTAAATTCCCCAATTTTGGTGGAACCCTAACCCTAATTATGCAAATTACCCAAAATTGGGCGAACCCTAGTCCTAATAATGATGAATTAAGAGCAGTGGGTGATTACCTTAGGGTTCCCGTGCTTGCCGTCGCCGTGTGGCGTCACTGGAGCCACCATCTTATGTTGGCTGGTGCGCCTGGGCTTGCGCCCGCGCATCCAAGCCACCCAATGCACCGGGCAGCAGGTGCGCCTCCTCGCTCGCTTGTCGATGGCGGAGACCCCTGCTACACTGGATGTGGCGCTGTACGCCGTCGCCGGGGCGGGAACGCCCGTACGCGCGGCTGTCGCTTAAAGGGCGCCGCCCGGAGCCGCTCGACGGAGCTGTGCGCCAGCTAGAGCCGCACACAGTTCCGGCGAGGGGGCCAGGGCGACGCCGCAGTTTTTTTTCCCTCTGCCGCGCGTCGCCTCGCTTTCTCCTGCTCGATGGATCCGTCGGCTGGAGAAGCTGAGGAGGAGGAGAAGGAAATGGCTAGGGTTCGGGGGAGGAGCTGCGCTGTGGGCTATTTTGCCCATGGTAGCTGGCTGCTCCCAGCTGGGCCGGCAGGCCGTTACGGCCCATGCCAGTTTAAAGCCAGGGGAGCAGGGGGAGTTGGACTGGGCTGGGCTGGTTTTTCTTTCTAGCTCAGCCCAGCAGCAAATGAATTTTGCCCAGAAAAAAAATACAAAATATTTTTCCTGCTAATGACTAAATTTTATGTGATAAAGTGGAATTTTAAGGGCTAAATTTGATGCAGGAATTATTATGATGTTTTGGTAATTTAATTCTTTAGGTATTTTAATTCCTGTTATATATTTAATATGTCATATTATGCCATGCTAAAATTATTTATGCCATTATGTTATTATGTTTAGTTATTGTTCCTTTATTGCATTTTATGATCATAATAATTATTACTATATCCTTATGTCATATTTAATTATTATTATGGTATTATATTATCTTTAATGTTTTCTAAGGTGATTATGTTATAATTAATTATTTCAAGGCATTTTATCATGTCTTCATCTCAGTATAATGAATTTTATGATGTGCTTCTCTAATTAATTTCAATATTAGAGAACTTTAAGGTTTTAAATTTTAATGTGGCCTCAATTAAATAATGTTTTGAGCAACTAAAATTAAGTTTTGGGGCTTTTATGCTCTTTATGAGCAATTATGTCAATTATGATTATTGTCCTAAAATAACTAAAGGCTATTGCTCAAAATATAATAATGTGCTATTTTTTAATGAGGCCTTTTATGTTGATGATGTTCCCCAAAATTTGATTAAGAATTGATTTATTTAAGTAATTAAGTGGCCTTATGATTTAAATTATGATTAAATTTGTGGGCATAAAAAAAACCTAATGCTGACTTTTCATGGGTATGTTCTAACAAAACCATGGATTGTCATACTTTATTGCCCACTAAAGAAATAAAAATTTGTCCCTAAGCCATACATAATTAATGAGGCTGTTTTATTAAATGTCTCTGATTTTAATTAAGTGTGGTCTGTATTTACCATTCTGGCCAAAGCTGATTGGTAGGTACATGACTGCAAAATTTTATTGTTCTTGTCCACTTCTGACGAAAGTTGATGTGGACTAGTTCAATAAAAGAAGAATAAAGAGACATAATTTTAATTAAGTGTGGTCGATGTTTGTCATCCTGGCCGAAGCTGGTTGACGAATATCTGACTGCAAAATATTTTACTGCTCTTGCTCACTTCTGGCCAAAGCTGATGTGAGTTGGATCAGTAAAAGAAGTTTGAAGAGGCCATAAAATGTGACTGGTATTGGTTATTCTGGCCAAAGCTGATTAATGAATACTTGATCACAAAATTTTGTTGTTATGATACACTTCTGGCCAAAGCTGATGTGGATCATATCAACAAAAGAAGTTTATGATCTGGGAACATTCTCATGAATAAAGGCTTTTGGACAATTTTTTTAGAAATAGGCCACAAATATTTAAGTATTTTGGGGAATTGAACTAAAGACATAAATCAATTAATTGATTATTAAGTTGTAGGTTTTATACTTACAATTGAATTGCATGCTTCCGCAATTAAGTGTCTCTGATTAATGTTGTGATTTATGGCTATACATATAAAGTTATTAGAGTTTTAGTTATAGCCATAAGTCATTTATTTAATTCCCAGATCAATTAATTCTCGAAGCTATAAGCTTCTGTGATTATTATCATGACCACTAAGTTGTCTTTCGACTAAGTTATCTCCAATTAAGATGGAACTAAAGAGAAATTTTGGTTGGAGACTTAATATTATTTTGAGATGAGTTGTGGCACGTGAATTCATTCTGACCAAAGTTGATTGGATACATGTGCCATACCCTTAAAAGATTAATGTTTACATGAGGAATTATGTTCTGTATGATCACTATGAAAGGTTGTGATCATACACTTATTATCCCTATTGCTAATGTTTTTCAATTCAGCCATAATGTTTTCGGCTGATTTAATGTTTCTCATAAATAATTATTTAAGTTTATATTATTGTTTCATGAGGTCATGCATGATGAAAATTTAATGAGCTCCCAGTAAAGAAATTCTGATTACTAAGGCATTGACGAGAATCCAATGAATTCTTGTTCATTAATATTAGTTGGGAGCATAACCCAATAAAGAATCTGGGGGAGTATGCCAGTAAGGATATGGGGGAGTAATTCCCTAGTTCTGTCATAATGAAGTTATTTCTGGCATTAATGAAGAAGCTTGAAAGGCTTCTTAAAATCCTATGAGATCATACTGATCATAAAAATACTCAAGTTTTAAAGTTCGTAACATGATGAATTTACGGAACTTTTGAGTTCACTTTATTATGTTATTTACAATAAAGTTTATAAAGTGGGCTGGAATTAAGCCCAAAAGTTTTTGTATCCATAAGAAAATTGGATACCATAAATATGATGTTATTATGGCCTCATGGACGAAAAGGTTTGAGGTGAAGTCTTTTAAGTTGGACTGGAGGTTAATGTTAAAGGCTATGGAAATTTTCCATTAGCATAGAAATATAAAGTTCCTTATCCTCCATTCCTATAATGTGATTTATGTTATGAGTTTTATTGACTTCTTTTCTAAAAGTGGAACACTTTTTATGGAAGTTCGTCGAAATGTTGAGTAGTAGCTCCGTCCACATTTCGAGGGGGAGCAATTGAACTTCCGAGGTATGTTGGTATGTTTAAATTCAAATTCCACTTCTTACTTTTTACTTTCAGTTTTAAGTAATGTTAAGAATTATGGAATTATGGCTGAGAATTATGAATGAAAGTTGAGCTTTTGTTAAGTACCTCTTTTATTCAAATTTCTTAAGTCTCCATCTCTTAGGGGTATTATTATTATTACCTCAGTGCATGATGATAATGGTGATTAGGAACAATTAAATTATTCTTTTAATGTTAATGCCATATGATTAGCTATTATGTTCCTTCTAATGTTTATATCATATTAAGTGATAAATCTTGCATAAGTTTTTCTCCTAAGCAAGATAAAAGATTTAATTATACTCTCCATAATGATTCTCCTAAAGCATCAAAGGAGGATAATGAATATTATGATACTCTGAAACAGAGTATGATGTTGAAAACTAAAGGGAGAGCAGTTAAATTGTAAGGGCCCTATGGCAATTAAGAGCTTCGTTATTGACATTATTAAAGGAGGAGCTGTTCCTAACTCCTAGATCTCCAAGAACTACCTTGGCAAAGTTCTTTTAAAAGTTTAAACAACACGTCTTGTTAAAAGACTTGTTGGAAAAGAATTAATGTGAATGGGAGTTTGAGGAAATAAATTATGAAAAGGTGAAATGTGATCACCATTTTAGAGATGGAAATTTCATATTATTAATTTTCCTTTTTGCATAATAAGGAATCAGTCATGATGATTAACTAATTTTTGAGGCAATCAGTATTTGACAATGGTACAAAGCTCAATAAGAAATAAGTTTAATGAAGAATTTATGATTGGTCAATATTATGTTGACAATAAGCAATAGGGATATTGCATAAGACCTGAGGTTTTTCCTCGGGGTACTAAGTTAATCTTAGTGATTTCACGTTTTAAAGATTCACTGAGATTGGTCCATAAAGGGGAGTATTAAAGTTCATTCTAAAGTTTTATGTCTACTCCCCAAAGGGCAATAAGTTTTCCTCATGTTGTCACTAATGTTGAAGTTATTATGCGCCCTTTAAGTTTATGAGACCGGGATAACTGGCAGGCATAAGTCCAGGACAGGACCCCTGGAAAATTATTAAGAAAAGTTTTGCCTTGTTGGCATAAACACTAAAGTGATAATGTGATGTATATCACACTAAGGGATTGCATGCTTATATTTTAAGATACAAAGGTGACCACCAAGTTGTGGACCGTTAAAGGTAATTGGCAAGGTGTGAATTTATGAAAGTTTTATCCACAAAAGTTTCACCCTTGCGGGGGAGCCATATTGTGGAGTGGCTTTACCCAATTTTCTTAAGGCATCGTCAAGAATGCAAATTAAAGTTGTGGCATGCTCTTAATTCTCTAAGCCTTTTAAGATATGGATTCATGTCCCTGATCCATATAAATTTAAGAATAAGAAGTTTTCTTAAGAAATTTATCCCGGAACGCATTATGTAAGAGTGCAGATTATTCGAGTAACGTGTCTATAGGTACCTGTCAGACCTAAGACATCGTGAAAGATTAATTCCAGAATCGAACATGTTCAAGGCCTTGATGAATTAAGTTTTAAGGCTCAACAAATAAGCATTAAATTTAAGGCATAAGTGTTGAGCATTATATAAGGTTAATGTCTTGATGCTCAAGTATTATGTTAAAGATATTAAATCTAATTATCATGTTTAAAGAGGCTTGCCTTCTAATATTGCCGGCATAAAGATTATATGGCAGCCTATTATTAAGGGACAAATAATGATTCTGGAAACAAAATGTATATTTCTCTTCTTTTCAAAGGCGCGCGCATAAGAATATGTATAAGAATATATGAAGAGAAACTGCACTCTTGGGACCATTGCAACACCATCTCCCCGCAAACCTAAGGGGGTTCATTACTTCGATGGAATGATGTACTGTGGTCAATTAGATCAATGATACTTAATTGACCATTGTATTTTATTGGCTCTGTATAAGTTCCAACAAAGGAATGAACTCATAAGTTTTCAAATAAGTATTAAGTTAATGGAGCTCCTAAACTAAAGAAGTTCCATTTCAAGATGAGGTGGTATATTGTAGTAACTGGGTTCTACGGTACTAATTGACCGTTGCAATCCTTTTATCTCATATGCCATTTTGTTAAGAAGTGGGCTTATAAGTTTAGCCTTACGATCAAGGGGGAGAATGTTGGATATTTTGATCTAGGCTAAACCTAGACAAATTAAGATCAATTATTAAGGCTGCTACAGTGCAACAGCTGTAGCTACATGATTGCTACAGTACGACGGTTTGCCCTGATTGGGGGCGCACACACACATCATCTGACAGGTGGGTCCCCCTGTGGCACCGTGCTTATAAAGTACTCCCTCCGTTCCACAATGTAGTGCATATAGATTTTTTAAAAAGTCAAACTTTATAAAGTTTAACCAAGTTTGTAGAGAAAAACATATACATGTAGACTACAAAATATATATCTTTAGATACATCACAAGACTCACTTTCATATTGTATATATTTGGTATTGTAGATATAATTAGATTTCTCTATAAACTTGGTCAAAGTTTGGATAGTTTGACTTTTTAGAAAATATATATGCACTAAATTATGGAACGGAGGGAGTATATAAGAGGAGAAGTCCCTATGGTACACTAAGTGATAATGGTGCACATGCATATCTCCTCCCGCTGCCCAATCCCAGCCAGCACAGCCAGCCACGGGAAGGGCTCTCCAGCACCTTCCACAAGCAGCAGGAGCAAACCAGAGAAGAAGAAGAAGGGCTTCATCTCAGATGAAGCTCTAGTGCTATCTCCAACAAATACAAGACTGCTATGTTGACATATTTACTACTCAAGGTGTGTTTGCTCTAATTTCTATCAGATGTGGTTCAGCTCTTGAGCTTGATGATCCTGACATCATCCTATAAGTCCAACAGAAGACACACGACGTCAACTTCGTGACCCGGCCGTGGAGCCCCACCATGCGCATCCTGTTGGCCGAAGGGGAGGGGCTCGTGTTCGCGCCCTACGGCCCGCTGTGGCGGCAGCTCTGCAGGATCAGCATCCTAGAGCTGCTCAGCGCGCGCCGCGTCCAGTCGTTCCGCCGTCTCCGGGAGGAGGAGGCCGGCCGCCTCGTCGCCGCGGTCACGGCGGCCACGCCCGGTGAAGCCGTGAATGTCAGCCAGCGGATCTACGAGACCACCATGGACATGACGATGCGGAGCATTATGGGTGACCGCTTCGAGAAGCGGGACGACTTCCTGGAGGTGTTCGCGGAGGGGGTAAAGATCACCTCCGGGTTTAACCTCGGTGACTTGTTCCCCTCGTCAAGGCTGGCGAGCTTCCTCAGCGGCACCGCACTCGGGGCGGAGGCCAACCACCGCAAGAACGGCGAGCTGGTTGACTGCGTCATCAGGCAACACGAGGAGAAGAAGGCCACGCCGGGTGATGGCGCTATCGACGAGGAGGACCTCGTGGACATGCTCATGAGGATACACAAGGAAGGTGGTCTCGAGGTGCCCGTGACAATGGGAATTATCAGGGCCTTTATTCTTGTAAGTATCCATACACTGGTTTGGTAAATCGTTCGTAGGTGTAGAATTTTCGGATTTTTAGTACCACCATGCTAGCTGAACCATAATTAGTGGATGATTTTCCTTGCATTTTGCATGTTCATGAGTTAACACCTTCATATATATGTAGGACCTGTTCGCCACTAGGGGTGAGACAACGGCAAACGCGCTCCAATGGGCCATGTCAGAGCTCATGAGGAATCCAGAAGCAATGCACAAAGCACAAGCCGAGCTGCATCCTAGCCTCCAAGGGAAACCGACGATGACAGAGGAGGACCTCGCCAACGTAAAGTACCTGAAGCTGGTCATCATGGAGACCCTGAGGCTTCACCCCGTGGGGTTAACATTTGAGGAAGCATAGGCTTTCCTACACCCCCTTATCTAGCCATTCATTTCTGCATTGTGATTCGTGCGAGCACTTTTCTCTTTTTTGTTTCTTCCAAATAAAACAACAGATGAACTTCAAACTTTGGGGAACAACAAAACATTCTAACAAGAATGTGGGAAAAAACTTTCAGATTTTTTCGTCAATCATATGTACTAAAAATAATATTTTTTACACCAAAAAATCGCATTTTTTATATTTATGTCGGACCGAAAAATCTGAAAGTTTTTTCCCACATTCTTGTTAGAATGTTTTGTTGTTTCCCAAAGTTTGAGGTTCATATGTTGTTTTATTTGGAAGAAACAAAAAAGAGAAAATTTCATGTAGTAAGTTTGTTGTGTAGCACAGATCTCAAAACAATAATGAAGGGTGATGATAAGAGATGTCCAGAAACCTGAGCTTTCTAAATCCACGTCCCCACCCCCATGGTGCCATTGCTGCTTCCAAGGGAGTGCCGGGAGACATGCAAGGGAGTTAATTGCACCAATGGTACACAAACTTGTCCCCAATGCTCACTTTAGTCCACATTCTCGCAAACCCGAAAAACGCATACATCAACTTGTTAATCGCGCTTAGTTTAGTAAAAAAACAGCTTAGAGGACGGCAGGAGCTGCCACGTGGCAAGCTGAGTCAGCTCATAACATTGTTCATATTTCCAGATTTGGGAAGAAAAATGCATTTAAAATACACTGCTTTGTACTGTTCATTTTTTTCCAGATTTTTTTGCAGAAAATAAAATTTTTAAATTTCCGGGAAAAATCCATATTTGTGAACAGTACCATTACGACTATTCACGTTTTCCAGATTTCTATTTTTTGCAAAAAATGCATTTAAAATGCACTGTTTGTGTACTGTTCACCTTTTCCAGATTTTTTTGCAGAAAATTAAAATTTTAAATTCTTCGGGAAAAATTCATATTTGTGAACAGTATCACTGCATACTGTTCATGTTTCCAGATTTCCATTTTTTGCAGAAAAATGCATTAAAAATACACTACTGTGAGTGTTCATTTTTCCTGATTTTTTTTTTCGGGATTTTTTTTGCAGAAAATGAAAATTTTAATTTTTTGGGAAAAATCCATATTCATGAACAGTGACATATGAGTCAGCGTGCCACGTAGCTGCTTTTGTATTAAACTGAGCGCGATTAACAAGTTGATGTATGAGTTTTTCGGATTTGCGAGAATGTGGACTAAAATAAGCATTGGGGATAAGTTTGTGTATCATTGGTGCAATTAACTCCCTGCAAAGTGATGGGGTACGACGTGCTCAAGGGCACCACCGTGTTCGTGAATGCGTGGGCCATCGGCAGGGACCCAAAGTACTGGGCTGACCCTGAAGACTTTAGACCAGAGCGGTTCGAGAGTGGCACGCTTGACTTCAAGGGCGCGCACCTAGAGTTCATACCGTTCGGGGCAGGAAGAAGGATGTGCCCTGGAGTGGCGTTTGCGCAGGCGAACATTGAGCTCGCGCTTGCCTCGCTACTCTATCACTTCCGTTGGAAGCTCCCTGCCGGGGTCTCATCTGGAGAGCTGGACATGACAGAGAAGATGGGCGTCACCGTCGGAAGGAAGAACGACCTTTTCCTGCACCCCATGGTTTATGTTCCGTCGCCGGCTGTGCTATAGTTATTGCACACTACACCATCAACCTACACAGTGGTACGTATAGGAAATAAAAATTGGCAATGCCCTACAGAACAAAACAATCTGCAGAAGTAACCTGGTTATGAGGGAGAAGAACGTTATGTTTCTCTACAGTCCCGTGAACGTGGTATACTTTATTTATACCTTTAATTGATGATCTTTATTTTATTGAAAATCATGTAAAGATTATTTAGATTTGATACAGCTACTTGCTCAAGCATTTTATGATTAAGAATCAATTTCTTCTTGTACAGGTTGTGTATTAATTTACTATAACTATCGAATACTTTATATACCCGCGTTGCTGTGTTTATCCGAGTGATCCACAAACGACGAAAATCCCTCTTTTGCCTACCTCTATCTCGATGAGAGGAAACAAAAGCTCTTTTTACCGGGGGTTTTTTAAATCCCCCTGTGAGTTACACACGAAATACATGCAGGACCATCATTAAAACCATCATACTTGCTGACCATCGATGAACTGATCGGATTAACCAACCAAAGAAGTGAATTTTCAAATTTTCAAATTTTAAATAAGGAATAAATCATGTATACATCTAAACAACATTTTCTTAAATCTAAGCAACCCTTTAGTAAATCCAAGCAAACTTTTAATGGATCAAGTTAGGTAGGCGTTTGGTTCCCAGCCCCCTCTCTCTCCCCCCTCGCGTCGCCCCCCTCGCGGGCGACTTGGGGGATCCAACCGCCGCCGCCAGCGACACCTCCCGTGCCCGTCCTCCCCTCCGCCGCCGCGGGTGGTCGGCGCCGGGCTAAGCCCGTGCGTGCGACGCGGTGGCGGAGGGCCTCTCCTCTCTCCCCCGGATCCTTGGGTGGCGCGGGCACCCAGATCCGCGGAGGTGCGGCCCCCACTTCGGCCCACGGCGGCGCGGCGGCCTAGCGGCGGCGCCTGTGGTGGTGCCGATGGGAATCGGCCGGCTGCATAGGGGGCGCCGGTGGCCGGGGCGGCGACCCCATGGCTGGGTGGCGGCGCGCCCGTTGGTCCCGGATCTGGTGACTACCGGACAGCGCGGGGGGTGGCGGCGGCCCGGTGTGGCCGGTGATCTGGACACGGTGGTGCCGGTGGCTCGCTGGTCTGCCGGAGATCCAGGGGTATCATCGTCTCCGACTCGATCTGCTCCGGTTCGTGCTAGCTCCGGTACAGGGAGACTGTCGTCATCTCCCGGTGCTCGCTGCATGGATCTGGCGGCGGCGGCTGGATTCTTTTGGTCTAGTCTCCGACAGAGAAGGCGGCGGTCCGTGCACAAGAAGCTGGATGGAGTTCTTCGAACAGATCTGGGTGAAAACCTGCTCTTGGCTAGATGCCAAAGCCGGTGGTGGCGGCGCTCTACGGCGTCGTTCCCTTCTTGAAGGCATCGCCGTGGAGAAGTTCTAGACTACTATCTGCTACCTCCGGGGGAAACCCTAGATCGATAGATCAGAAGACGGCGGTGCGATTGTGTCGTTTCCCCCTTGGGGCGTCTTTCTTGGAGGTGTACGCGGGCTCGAGGGAACAGTGGACGACGTCTTTAGTGGAGTGGTGCTTCATCATACACATTGATGGTGACAGATCTAGATGGCATGGCGCCCTGGAGATTAGGCGTTTGATGTGTGATGATGGACTCGCGCAGGAGGGTGATGCTGTCTGGCGTCGTGGTGGCGTCGACGGCAGCTAGACCGGGCAAGGTAGATGCAGCAGTACAGCTCTGAAGATGGATTGGTGGCAGGTGGCGGCGGCGGCCTCTGAGTGTGCGCCAGACCGGTTGGGGCCTCAGATCTTAGATGTTAGGTTTGGCTGCGAGGTCTGTTTGGTATTAGGCCCAGACTATCAGCATCCCTTCATCAACTGGATAGGAGTAGCGACAGATGTTGTCTAGACGGTGGCTTTGGTCTTACTGTTGCATTACTTCGTAAGGTCTTGTGTGAATAATTAATAAAGTGGCTGCATGCATCGTCCAGATGCAGAGGCCGGGGGTCTTCCTCCTTTTCCAAAAAAAAGCAAACTTTTAATAAATCCAAGCAACCCGTCCATCCATTTCAAATTATCGGCATTACAGTATGTCACAATTTAAACTTCCTTAAATCTGTTAAAGGTCTATAGAAAAATATGTTAATTATTTTAACATGCATGATTATAGGTCATCAAAATTGTTACGGCCATTAGCTATACTAGCCAGATCCACTGGCATCCGTCTTATCTATGCGTGAGAATCATATACCGTCACCTAGCTCTGGCGGCTTGGGGGAAATCCTAACCTCCCGCCGCCGCTGCCGGTGGGCCCCGCTCACGAAGGAGGGTGAGGATCTCCGGCCATTCGAGGGTGGCGGAGCGTGTGCGCTTGGGCGCAGCTTGGTGTTGTGGGGGAGCTAGGGCTGCGGCCTCGGTCCGGCTCTCGACGCGGTTGGGGCATGGGCAACGTGCACGGCGGCGCGCGACTGTGGCTGCACGCGTTAGTCGTGGCGGCGCTCGGTGCTGGATGTGTGCGCGGGGCGTGGATCGACGGCTGGGTGCGGCGACGACTCGTGCAGGTTGGGCGTGGTGGGCTGCTTCTCCGAAGCACGAGGTGTGCTGTGGGTGACCCTACTCGTCCTCTGTTCTGCTGCTTCGATTTGGATCGGAGTGTCTTAGATATTGTTGTTGCCTCTCACGATGTGGTGTTGGTTGTTGCGGTGGTGGTGGTCGGGGTGGTGCTGCGGTGGTGGGCGGCGGCTACGGCCGGGGAGGTGTTGCGTGTCTGGTCGCGGTGGATCGAGGGATCCTCCGGCCGGAGTGAGGTTGCTCTCAGCAGGCGTGGTGGTTGGTGGGCGGTGGCGGCAGGTGGTTGACACAACTCGGGGAGAAATCGTTGCTTCGATCTTCATCAAAGCAGGCGATGGCGCCGCCCGTGGGTGTCGTGATCTTTCTGGGAAGCTTTGTCGTGAAGGTGTGCCCCTCCTTCTCCCCACGGCCTTGGCTCCGGAGGAAACCTCAGATCAGCTGGATCAGGCGATGGAGGCGCTTGCGCTCCTTTCCCCTCCGTGGGGGCATCGTCTTGGATCCGGCTATGACTAGGAGAACGGTGGATGGCGGCGTCTTCGCCGTGTGGATTGCTGAGGCAGGGCGCTGGTTTCTGTTTGGCAACGATGATGGCATCGAGAGGAGCTTGGGTCGTGACGCGGACTTAGGTAGTCGGTTTTTTCCAGCGTGTTCGAGGTGCTCTTCCGTGGGTTTATTGGTTGCTTTGAAGTGAGAGATGCGGTGGAGCGTGTACAGGTGGTGATGAAACTGACACTCAGTGGTTGTTTGCGGAGGGCATGGTCGGCGCAAATCATGCATATTTCCCTTGCAAAGCTCGTCGTCAAAATCAGAGTTGTCGGTTGCTTGCGCGTGTGGCCTTCTGTTGGCGTGTGTCGTCGTGGCTTGTGGCGCCCCGATTCAGAGAATCGGAGGCCTCGTGTTTCAGCCCAAAGATCTATGTCTTCTGGAACACGACTATAGCTTGGTATAAACCATGATTTAATAGAGTACTCAAATGGTACCCGGACTGAAAATACAATACTCTTACGCAACAAGGTAGTACAATAGTAGCAGTTGGCTCAATTATTGCTCCACGATCTAGTGGCTATCAAAACACTAGTAGTGGGGTTGGTATGACACAACAGAAGACATGACCATGGTGAGGCTCCTCCAATGGGACACAGCCGGGACACAATCTAGCTCGCACTCTCGACGTCCTTCTACAGAGCTTCTTGTGACGCCCCCAGCTCAATCGTGCACAAATCATACACGCAAATGCACACGATCAAACCTAAGGACTCACGGGAAGATATCACAACACAACTCTAAAACATAAATAAAGTCATACAAGCTTTATATTACAAGCCAGGGGCCTCGAGGGCTCGAATACATAAGCTCGCATACAACCGTCAGCGGAAGCATCAGATATCTGTGTACAGATATAAAAGAGAAACAGAAAGGCCTTTAGAAAGGCGGGGCAAAATAAAACACTACGATCGAAAGGCGTAGGCCTCCTGACTGGGACCCTCCGATCCTACTCCAGGTCATCGGCCAGCTCGTAGAAGTAACCACCCTCGAGGTGGTAGTAGTAGTCGTCGGCGAGCCAGCTGTCTCAGGGGCTCCGTCATATGGTCACGACAAACTGATATGGGGAGAAAAAGAAAGCAAAGCAACCGTGAGTACTCCGAAGTACTCAGCAAGCAAGGAACTACACTACATATGTAACATTATCAAAGGAAGGCTGTATATGTGGACTGGGCTGCAGAAATGCCAGATTAGAGAGGAGAGCCTAGTCCTATCGAAGACTAGCATCTTCAACAGTCTTGCAGCAATAAAAGAGAGTAGATCAGCACAGAATGTAATAGTGGTTGTGTCAAGTAACAACCTCGCATCCCGGAGCCACATATCCAGGTATCATCTCAAGTTCTAGTTGTATCGATCGGGATACAACTCCGATTGTCCTTTACCGTAGGACCGGCTATCGATAGATGTTTTCTTCCCTGCAGGGGTGCACCAACTTACCCACCACGCTCGCTTAACTCCGGCCGGACACACTTTCCTGGGTCATGCCCGGCCTCGGCCAAACGACACACCGCAGCCCTACCTACAGCTCAGCAGAGAGGTCCCTGGCGGTCTACCTCCTAAGCGCTCAGGGGTCTTGGGCCATCGCCCTGTGCACTCCGGGTCGTTGCGAGCAGGGCGAATCTCGGTACCACCTCTATACATGGATGGCGCCGGCCCAGCCATGCCGTAATGCTGAACTGGACGTCTGACAGAGCTTTCGGCTGATGCTACGATGCAGAGTGCCCATAACTGTTCCCATGTGATGGTTAGTGCTATCAGGCCAGAGGCCTGCTCGGATCAAATATCCAAATCGTTAGTGGATTAGGGGCTTGCGGTAACGAGCAGAGACTCACGATCGATGTGACCCCGTCGCCCTGTCTCGAGGACTTGTGGCAAGGGCTAAGAATGCCCGGCCACGCCTCGTATTCGTCTCACGGGTAACCTCCAGGTCAACCCGACATCCCATCATTCGCGGGTACCCCTCAGGGTCGACCCGCCTTTCCAAGTATCAGTTGTAAAGTCATAGTAACCATAGTAACCGTGTGTCTAACACCAAGGGGAACCCTGAGGAATCACCCTCGATGGAATTCCACCTGATATTATCGTCAAGGTGGACGAAGGAGGAATCACCCTCGAGGTCCACTCTTGAGGAGTTGCATGACAGTGTCGTTATCGCGAGTGGAGAAGGAGGAATCACCCTCGATGACCATAACCGATGAACTAACCTACAAGGTTAACATCAGAAATGCTGACGAGGTATCACCCTCGGCACTCGATAGTAACCCAGTAGTGTCGTACAACTAGGGGGGGGAAGTGCGGTGCCGGGGCCTGGTCGTCGATCCCGTTGATCGGGCCTTCTGATAATCCAGCGGGGTAGTTGGGACAAGTGGGGTCACTGGTGGGTCTCTAACCAACCTATACTAAGCAGTTTGAAATAGGCAGGTAAGGTAACAATAAGCAGGTTACAAAAGCAGGCTATGCATCAGAATAGGAGCAATCAATTACAGTAGCAAAATCTAATGCAAGCATGAGAAAATAGAATGGGCGATATCGGGATGATCAAAGGGGGGGGGGCTTGCCTGGTTGCTCAGCGGCAAAGGCAGTGTCGTCAGTGGGGTCATCGATCTTCAGGGCATCGTCAGCGGTCTCGGGGTCTAGCGCATAGGAAGAGGGGGAAGAAACAGTAAATACAAGCAAACAGATGCATGACATGACTTCAGACAGAGCTAGGGGTGTTCTAACGCAGCACTACGTGATACTGACGAAGGGGAAAAACATCCGGAAATGTTTTCCCGAAGTTTGGCATTTTCCAGACAAATGAAAGAGAGGGAAAAGTTCCACGTTTCCTATGCTAGGGGCGTGTGGCAGACGAACGAACTGCGTATTCGGATTTGTCTCGTCGTTCTAAGCAACTTTCATGTACAAAGTATTTTCATCCGAATTACGGGTTATTTTATATTAATTTTTAAAGTTTTAATTCAATTTCTGGAAATAGCAGATTTAATTTAATTCGAAAAGGTTTATTGCATCATCATGACATCAGCATGATATCAGCGGTCAACTCTGACCGCTGACCAGTCAAACTGACAAGTGGGGCCCGCTCGTCATAGACACAGTTTAACTATACATATTTAATAGTGTAATTAGTTAATTAGGATAACTAATCAGAGTTAATTAAGTTAGGTTAATTAACCTAGATTAATTAAGTTAATTAATTAATCAATTATTATTTTTATAAACATTTTTTTATCGTTCTGGGGCTGGGCCCCGTTTGTCATAGGTACAGGGGGCGGGCCTAGCTGTCTGTGGCTCCTGGGGCTTAAGCGGGTGCGCGGGCTGGCAGTTATGGGCGCGGGCGGGGCGCCCGACTTGGGCATGGCAGAGGCCGCGGGCGAGGGATCGGTGAGGCCCCGCCGGGCGGGCGCGGCCGGCTGGACCTGGCGACGAGGAGCACGGGCGCCGGAGTGCGCCGGCGGCCACGGCGCCCAGCAGGAGAGCAGCGGGTAGCGCGGGAGGCTAGCGGAAGCAGCAACAGAGCATCAGCGAGGGGGCGAGCAGGGATAGGCGAGCGCACGCTGGACGGAGCGAGCGTGGACTGGCGTGAGCAGCAGCAGGCAGTAGCGCGCAGGGGAAGCAGCTGGCACGGGCAGCAGCAGGGTCGGGGCCAGGCGACGCGAGCACGGTCGGGCGAAGGCCGACGTGGGCGCAGGCGAGGGGCGCGAGTGGAGCAGCGAGCGGGCAGCGGATCGGCGCGGCGACGTGGTCGGGAGCGCGGGCGCGCGCGCGGAGGCGCGGCCGGAGCGGTGTACCGCGCGCGGGCCGGAGCAGTGGCAGGGGGAAGAGGAGGAGCGAGCGCGGTGCCTCACCACCGGTGCAGGGGAACGCCGGCGAGGCTCGATGGAGCCGCGGTTGAGGAGGAGGTCGGGGACGAGGCAGTCCAGCGGGGTCCGACGACGGCGCGGTCGCGGACGGGGCGGCGAGGCCCAGGGCGACGGCGTCGAGGTGGCGGGGCGTCGGCGGGCGTGCGGCGTGCGCCACCCGATTTAGATCGGGTGGGGGGAGAATCGTGCGAGCGAGAGAGAGAGGGGATCGGGGGAAGTGCGGATCGGGTGGGCCTAGGGTTCGGGGAGTGGGGAGTTATGGGGGAGAGGTGGGCCGGCCTGGGCCGGTCTGGTTGGCTGAGCCGACTGGGCCAAGAGGCCCAGTGGGGGAGGGGCCTTTTGTTTTTATTTGTTTTCTTTTCATCTTTTTCTATTTCTTTTCTTAACTACTGTTTTGCTAATTGTTAGGCCTCCAACTGAGTTTTGTAAAATGGGTTAGTTGGTTCAAATATTACAATGCAATATTACCTACCACCAAAAACTAGTTTGGGTAAAATATAATTTCATATTTAACTTAGATTAAATAAAAGGTTATTAACTGTTGCTGTTAGCCACTGTTTTAATTATTTTTTAGCACTTAGACAATTTATAAAAGGATGATTTCTCCACCAATATTTTCTATGGATTATTTGTCACAGTTTGCACATTTTAGTTTTGACATTTTGAAAACTTTTAATTTTGACTTTAATTTAAATTTGAATCTTGAATTGGTTTGAAACAACGTGGGACCTAGCAACAGTAAGAGTGACGACATGGCGTCATTAGCAGGGGATTACTGTAGCTTAATTATCCGGGCGTTACAAATCTCCTCCACTACAAGAAATATCGTCCCGAGATTTAAGGGGTGGAGTAAGGGGGAAGGGATTTGATTACGAAATTCTAACGGGTCTTCTCGGCCTTGGTTGCTCTTCTCGAAGAGGTCCATCCATTACGTCGATGTCTTCATTTCTCTGCTTCGGGTCATCATGATGAAGTCGTCATCCTTTCTTCGGGGTCTTTATCGTACTTGCGAATAGGTAAGGGGCAGCTTGACAACAATAGGATGATAGAAGGGGTAATCATATGGGATTATCCCATGAATGAACTCATGAGTATCTCTCGAGTTGAACAAATGAAACACATCGAGAGCAAGAAGGTACAATAAGAAGTCTCAAGCGGATAGACAATCGTCCGATGTGTGAAACAGAGTGTGAAAAGGGGTTCAGAGCAACGAGAATAAGTATTGCGTCTGAAACCAGAATAGATCACTAGGAATGTGGCTGGTGAATTACATACGAAGCCAAGCATGAGGAATAACTCTAGAAACAGGGGTGTATAGGTGAGTCAGGTTACGATCCTGTGGAACTATGGGTTATGGGCCCACCATGTGAGTTAAAAGTAGAAAGGGGCACTGACATCTTTCACGGTCATGATAGCAAGGCAGGTCAGAGGATAGCCTGTCAGTTTTGTTGGCAACAACGTTGGTACCAAGGGCGAGGGATGAAGAGAATCATTTTCCTGCTCGTGGAACGAGGCAGACCAATAGGCAAAGTTCTCATCCTTTGGTGGTTACCGGAATGTCATCAACAATAGTAACAGGGTCTCACTGACAGAGTTGTACATCGGGGTGTTACATAAGCAGGGAATTATTTCTGCTTATATTATATAGATCATGAGAAGGTCAAACAAACCAATGGAAAGGAAAATGTGTTTACACACCAGAATTGGGAGTATATCCTGCTCAAGGAAATGCGGAGCAGGATATACATGATAGGACAACAAGTTCAAAAGTTTTTAGGCAAAGGGGCGAGGGAAGAATTATGGTATTACCCACACCACGGTGTTTGGATAATTTATCAAGAAACATTCGGAAATGTGCTTCCAATGTCCTTGTTGATATTCGGAATACCACAATCATGCTTCGAGGTAGCAGTAACATGGTGTTTCAAGCAAAGATAATGGTGAAGCGAAAGGTTATTAGAACCACAGGTATGACACAAGCTCGAAATCAAGTTTGTTGTTCGAGGTGAAATGATAAGATGAGAAGAACGACGTAAGCTTCGCTCATCGTCGAGAAGTTGCTCCGGGCACAAGGACCAGGTAACATAATTAAAAATCGACACGATAATGATATAGCCGATCGGGCTAGTAATGATGTGATGGAGTATCATTCCAATAAGAATTCACGAGAGGTAGTGCAATGACACGATAATCATGAGATAACATGGGGCAATACTTGAAGGTAGATCAGAATTAGAGGTTGGACAGGTGAAATGATCTACAAAAGACAAGTAATTTTAACTTGTCCGAGAAATGGGATCAAAGAAGAACAATCATGGTTGGAACCACGATTGCAAGGGGTCAATTCACAGATACAAGATGAATTTATAACAAGGGAGTAATTATTTGCTACGAGAAGCTTTCATGATAAGTTCCACATCGTGTCCATGGGCATGAACACAAGGTCCAAGGTCGACTCCCACTTCTTCAATGCATAACATTTCATTCACTCCTCGTTTTCGAAGAAATTGTAGTGCTAAAAATTTATCTGGTGAAGCACCAGAAGAGTATGACTCGTAGAATTTTCTGGGTTCTTGCTGATGGCAGAAGCATAGATACAACCCATCGGGACATTTTACGAATCCATACAACCATCAACCAAAGCAAGGGATGCGAGTTCGAAAGCAGAGTATCGAAGTCAAAGCAGATGATACAATTTTTCGGAGGTACTAAATATCAAGGGAAGAACTCATAAAATGTTTGAATATGAAGGATACTGTCGGATATTATTCCAATAAAAGATCAGGTAGACGACAAAGGATTTGATATGAGTAGCGATACTCAACCAGAAGAAGAAGAAATGCAAGGGCATCGGTTTATGGAAACATCTGAATAATTCGATGCTTAAATGCGAAGGTTTACGATTCCAAAATCGGGGAATCAGAGGCAGAGGCTCTGATAAAAAGATGAGTATGATGAATAGAATTAGATGGCCAATCAATCAAGGATTGATTTACCGAGATCCAGCTCATATACATAATGACGTCTGAGCCGGAAGGATGAATTAGTAGGACACAACTGATGATTGCGAGTATTCGCACACATGTTGAATCAATAGGATCAGAATGATAGTGACAAGGGGTATCAACGATGTTTACTTGACATATGGAACTAACCATAATGCAAGCAGATCAGAAGAATATCAAAAGCAGTAGGCTGCAGAGGATTTTTGGAAGGTCGTATAGTAATACGAGGTTTTTCGTGAAACACAAGAACAAATGGGGATGAACGGATCCCCGGTAATGTGAGGAATTGTTCGTAAGTGTATTCATACGGTAGGGAACTGCAAGGTGGTAGGGACGAAGAACTTTTGGAAACATCGGAAGGTAATTCGATAAGTCGGATGGAACAAAAGAGTAGCTGGAATGAGTGTATGAACGACAAGTGTATGTAGTTATCCATCAGGATTTATCGGTGGTAGGGAATTGCAAAGACGGCGAGTACAAGAGTCTCGGGAAATCAACGTAGAGTATCGTCGGAATCTTCGGATGAAGCAGGCGATCATCTGGAATGACGGGGCTCTCCGGGAGAAAGTAGTTACGAGAACCTAACGTCTGAGTTAGTAAAATCTTTTAATCCGAATAGATGAGATATCAGAGTCCCAGAGTATAGACGAGGAATAAAAGATACTAATACCTCCTAATGGCGACGTGGGCCCGTAAGCCACACAGCCATGTTAGTAAAATGGTTTTTTGAAAGACTAGACTCAACTTCGGCCAAGGAGTTGGAAAGGGGGTTCCTACAGGCAGTCGGCTCTGATACCAACTTGTGACGCCCCCGGCTCAATCGTGCACTAATCATACACGCAAATGCACACGATCAAGCCTAAGGACTCACAGGAAGATATCACAACACAACTCTAAAACATAAATAAAGTCATACAAGCTTTATATTACAAGCCAGGGGCCAAGAGGGCTCGAATACATAAGCTCGCATACAAGCGTCAGCGGAAGCATCAGATATCTGAGTACAGATATAAAAGAGAAACAGAAAGGCCTTTAGAAAGGCGGGGCAAAATAAAACACTACGATCGAAAGGCGTAGGCCTCCTGCCTGGGACCCTCCGATCCTACTCCAGGTCATCGGCCAGCTCGTAGAAGTAACCACCCTAGAGGTGGTAGTAGTAGTCGTAGGCGGGGCAGCTGTCTCAGGGGCTCCGTCATATGGCCACGACAAACTGATATGGGGAGAAAAAGAAAGCAAAGCAACCGTGAGTACTCCGAAGTACTCAGCAAGCAAGGAACTACACTACATATGTAACATTATCAAAGGAAGGTTGTATATGTGGACTGGGCTGCAGAAATGCCAGATTAGAGAGGAGAGCCTAGTCCTATCGAAGACTAGCATCTTCAACGGTCTTGCAGCAATAGAAGAGAGTAGATTAGCACAGAATGTAATAGTGGTTGTGTCAAGTAACAGCCTCGCCCAGAGATCCTTCCTCGACTCCCTGCGAGAAAGCGATCCTGGAGCCACATATCCAGGTATCATCTCAAGTTCTAGTTGTATCGACCGGGATACAACTTCGAGTGTCCTTTACCGTAGGACCGGCTATCGATAGATGTTTTCTTCCCTGCAGGGGTGCACAAACTTACCCAACACGCTCGCTTAACTCCGGCCAGACACACTTTCCTGGGTCATGCCCGGCCTCGGCCAAACGACACACTGCAGCCCTACCTACAGCTCAGCAGAGAGGTCCCCGGCGGTCTACCTCCTAAGCGCTCAGGGGTCTTGGGCCATCGCCCTGTGCACTCCGGGTCGTTGCGAGCAGGGTGAATCTCGGTACCACCTCTATACATGGATGGCGCCGGCCCAATTTTTACTTAATGCTAAACTGGACGTCTGACAGAGCTTTCGGCTGATGCTACGATGCAGAGTGCCCATAACTGTTCCCACGTGATGGTTAGTGCTATCAGGCCAGAGGCCTGCTCGGATCAAATATCCAAATCGTTAGTGGATTAGGGGCTTGCAGTAACGAGCAGAGACTCACGATCGATGTGACCCCATCGCCCCGTCTCGAGGACTTGTGGCAAGGGCTAAGAATGCCCGGCCACGCCTCGTATTCGTCTCACGGGTAACCTCCAGGTCAACCCGACATCCCATCATTCGCGGGTACCCCTCAGGGTCGACCCGCCTTTCCAAGTATCAGTTTAAAGTCATAGTAACCATAGTAACCGTGTGTCTAATACCAAGGGGAACCCTGAGGACCCTCGATGGAATTCCACCTGATATTATCGTCAAGGTGGACGAAGGAGGAATCACCCTCGAGGTCCACTCTTGAGGAGTTGCACGACAGTGTCGTTATCGGGAGTGGAGAAGGAGGAATCACCCTCGATGACCATAACCGATGAACTAACCTACAAGGTTAACATCAGAAATGCTGATGAGGTATCACCCTCGACACTCGATAGTAACCCAGTAGTGTCGTACAACTAAGGGGGGAGTGCGGTGCCAGGGCCTGGTCTTCGATCCCGTTGATCGGGTCTTCTGATAATCTAGCGGGGCAGTTGGGACAAGTGGGGTCACTGGTGGGTCTCTAACCAACCTATACTAAGCAGTTTGAAATAGGCAGGTAAGGTAACAATAAGCAGGTTACAAAAGCAGGCTATGCATCAGAATAGGAGCAATCAATTACAGTAGCAAAATCTAATGCAAGCATGAGAAAATAGAATGGGCGACATCGGGATGATCAAAGGGGGGGGGGCTTGCCTGGTTGCTCAGCAACAAAGGCAGTGTCGTCAGTGGGGTCATCGATCTTCAGGGCATCGTCAGCGGTCTCGGGGTCTAGCGCATAGGAAGAGGGGGAAGAAACAGTAAATACAAGCAAATAGATGCATGACATGACTTCAGACAGAGCTAGGGGTGTTCTAACGCAGCACTACGTGATACTGACGAAGGGGAAAAACATTCGGGAATGTTTTCCCGAAGTTTGGCATTTTCCGGACAAATGAAAGAGAGGGAAAAGTTCCACGTTTGCTATGCTAGGGGTGTGTGGCAGACGAACGAACTGCGTATTCGGATTCGTCTCGTCGTTCTGAGCAACTTTCATGTACAAAGTATTTTCGTCCGAGTTACGGGTTATTTTATATTAATTTTTAAAGTTTTAATTCAATTCCTGGAAATAGCAGATTTAATTTAACTCGAAAAGGTTTATTGCGTCATCATGACATCAGCGGTCAACTCTGACCGCTGACCAGTCAAACTGACAAGTGGGGCCCGCTCGTCATATAGACAGTTTAACTATACATATTTAATAGTGTAATTAGTTAATTAGGATAACTAATCAGAGTTAATTAAGTTAGGTTAATTAACCTAGATTAATTAATTAATTAATATTTTTATAAACATTTTTTTATCGTTTTCGTTCTAGGGCTGGGCCCCGTTTGTCATAGGTACGGGGGCGGGCAAAACTGTTTGTGGCCCTTGGGGCCTAAGCGGGCACGCGGGCTGGCGGTTATGGGCGCGGGCGGGGCGCCCGACCTGGGCACGGCAGAGGCCGCGGGCGAGGGATCGGTGAGGCCCCGCCGGGCGGGCGCGGCCGGCTAGGGCTGGCGATGAGGGGCACGGGTGCCGGAGTGCGCCGGCGGCCACGGCGCCTAGCAGGCGAGCAGCGGGCGGCGCGGGAGGCTAGCGGAAGCAGCAGCAGAGCATCAGCGAGGGGGCGAGCGGGTTTAGGCGAGCACGCGCTGGGCGGAGCGAGCGCGGACTGGCGCGAGCAGCAGCAGGCAGTAGCGCGCGGGGGAGGCAGCTGGCACGGGCAACAGCAGGGTCGGGGCCAGGCGACGCGAGCGCGGTCGGGCGGAGGCCGACACGGGCGGAGGCGAGGGGCGCTAGCGGAGCAGCGAGCGGGCAGCGGATCTGCGCGGCGACGTGGTCGGGGGCGCGGGCGTGCGCGCGGAGGCGCGGCCGGAGCGGTGTACCGCGCGCGGGCCAGAGCAGTGGCAGGGGGAAGAGGAGGAGCGAGCGCGGTGCCTCACCGCCGGTGTAGGGGAACGCCGACGAGGCTCGATGGAGCCGCGGTTGAGGAGGAGGTCGGGGACGCGAGCGACGGGGACGAGGCAGTCCAGCGGTGTCCGACGACGGCGCGGTCGCGGACGGGGCGGCGAGGCCCAGGGCGACGGCGTCTAGGTGGCGGGGCGTCGGCTCAAGGTCAGGGAGGCGATGGGCGTCGGCGGGCGTGCGGCGTGCGCCCCCCGATCCAGATGGGCGGGGAGGGAATCGTGCGAGAGAGAGAGGGGATCGGGGGAAGTGCGGATCGGGTGGGGCTAGGGTTCGGGGAGTGGGGGGTTATGGGGGAGAGGTGGGCCGGCCTGGGCCGGTCTGGTCGGCTGAGCCGACTGGGCCAAGAGGCCCAGTGGGGGAGGGGCCTTTTGTTTTTATTTGTTTTCTTTTCATCTTTTTCTATTTCTTTTCTTAACTAATGTTTTGCTCATTGTTAGGGCTCCAACTGAGTTTTGTAAAATGGGTTAGTCGGTTCAAATATTACAGTGCAATATTACCTACCACCAAAAACTAGTTTGGATAAAATATAATTTCATATTTAACTTAGATTAAATAAAAGGTTATTAACTCTTGCTGTTAGCCACTGTTTTAATTATTTTTTAGCACTTAGACAATTTATAAAAGGATGATTTCTCCACCAATATTTTCTATGGATTATTTGTCACAGTTTGCACATTTTAGTTTTGACATTTTGAAATCTTTTAATTTTGACTTTAATTTTAATTCGAATCTTGAATTGGTTTGAAACAACGTGGGACCTAGCAACAGTAAGAGTGACGACATGGCATCATTAGCACGGGATTACTGTAGCTTAATTATCTGGGCGTTACACTTCTCCTGCATGTGGCATGATTTTCTAGACTTCGAATCAACAAACAGACCAAGCAAGATTGAAATCAAAAAAAAGGGGGGGGGGGGGGGGGGGGGGCGGGGGGGGGGTGTGGTGGGGTGGTGGGGGTTGGTTTGGGGGTGGTTGTGGGGGTGGGTTGTTTTTTTTTTTTTTGTTTTTTTTTATCATATTTAAAATCTAATTATATAGGGTTTGTTGTTAATTGGTTTGAACACAAACCATGTCGACCATAGCAAGCAATAAACTTGTTAGTCAACACTAGTAAGCATGCACGTGCAACGCACGTATAATCATAGAAAGAAATTTCCTCAGTTATCCTAGTTAGGAAACAATTATTTCAAATCTTAATTTGTATGAAATTATGCTTTTGCAGATATAGTTTTGCAAATGGACTAAACAAGAACATGTTACATACAATAGTATGTTAGTCAATTTTGTCCCAGAGATTGACACTTAAGTAACACACATAGACAACATCTTGGTCATCAACTCTGGATCCATATACAACAAAATGTGAAAGAAGGTTGGATTTAATGTTTTAAATAGCGGGCTATGGAAAATAGCGGCGGGCCTAATGTTTTAAATAGCGGGCTATGGAAAATAGCGGCGGGCCTCCAAATCAGCTATAGCGGGCTATTTGTGAAGGCGACCATTTAGCGGCACCCTGCAGAAAAGGCTATAGCGGGCTATAGCCGGCTATTTAAAAATTTTGGTTAGACTTTGAGCATATTTCATCTATTATCATAACTCCGTCCTTTACGGAAACGATAAAACATGTGTATTTAACTTCCGTATTTAACCATTATTTCTCCTTATATCTTAAGTCTAATCATATTGATGGTATGCACCTTCAGTGTAAACCACTAAATCAGAAACCGTAGAAGCATCAATAAATGGGGCACACAATTAACCTAACAAAGATGCATCACCATGTATCACAATCTATAGGTACAATTTGTGCTACCATGACTTTGTGTAACCACAACAATCTTTTGATACATTCAGTATAGAAAAAAAAAAATAACCGTGAAGCTCCCCATGCCCTACAACCCACGAATCACCACAAGTCCATATAAGGTAGGAAAAAGATACATTAACAAAAATAATATGATAATAAAATAGAAGAACTGGAAGTAGCCTTCAACATGGTATACAAAACTATACCCCATGCAAAACAGGGCTAAGATAATAGTGTAGCAATCTTGTACACACATTGTGCATCTCTACTCATATAATTCAATGAAAGCACATTACAAACCCCAATAAAAGTAAATATCATTGTCAAGCTCAAGCCTGGAATGAAATTTGATAGCGCAATTCATCCACAGAAGACAAATTTATATCCTTGACCACAGAAGCGTCACCAATAATATATTTCAGAAAAATATACAAATAAGTTGAACGATGAGTGCTTTTGTCTATTATATCAGACTTTCGTATTTTTGAAACCCACACACGATAGGTGCTTACTTCGTTCTGTAAGAATTATCACTCCCTCAATGACTTGAACTTAAGTCGTGCCATCCCTTCAGTAAAGCCTTGTAGTTTCGGTGAGAAAATCGAAAGCCACAAGCATTAGTCAGTGAATCCTTAAGTTTTGATAAAATAATATAAATAGTTGGATAGTAAAAATGAAAGGATCATCATGGTCAATGTACATCATGAAGCTCCGTATAAAACAAGCATTGACATGCATGCATATCTAGCAGCAGGCCCACGCCGAATGAGTCAATCCTAGGTTCCAGCTTAGTGTTGCCGCCATCATTGTAGATCAATTACAAGGAATGTGCTACTAATATTAAACATACAAAAAATGTATTGCATATTAGTATCAAAGAAGAGACTATGACACGTTCTACTAAAACACAACTTTTGTGTCTTCTTGCGATTCTACTTTGCTTCATTGCGATCCTTACAAAAACAAGATTGATACAAGTTAATCCAAGATTCTACTCACGGTTAGCTGCCCCTTTTTGGGTGAGTGGACCAGGGTGCAAAATAAAATGCAATGGATATTTCATGTCATATGCTATTGGAAGTTACTAACATAGCAATAGTTAGCAAAGCAAAGCATTAAAATAGCAAATCAAAGTATGAAATAGCTCATGTAGATGTGTTTATGTTCCCTACCTGTATCAAGCAATACATTTGGTAGAATTATGCCTTGTACCATGACCACTTCGGACAAAAGCTAATTAAATAGACCACGCTTGTCTTTTGCATCAACATCTGAAGGTTGCCATAAAATGCCAATCAATCCAAAACATCATGCATATACTTCGGCAGAGCATTAACCGTGTATCTCCATAGAAATCAAGCAAGCCCGGTGTAAGCAAAAAATTTACCCAACTCAGCTTTCGAAGTTATTACTGGCCACTTTATCATCACTCAGATGCGCCTTCTAGGAGCAGAAGTACATAAAACTGAATAGATGCTAGTCAAGAACTATATATCCAGCGCACAAGAATATCAGTCCTGCGCAGCAATAACATTAAGCCCACAACTACAATAAAAAACTGAATCCTCACAAAGACAAATCAGAAATGGATGTCATATGGGTACGATTAGGGCCAATCACAAGCAGTAAATAAAATTTCACAAGCTCTCTCCATCTTATGGTCAGTCATCTTTCTCCTTAAATATATGTGCAAATGGAAGATGAAAATGAAAGCCATAAATTCTAGGTATGAGCATAAGAACTACCCATCAATCAGGATACACTTCAATCATCAAAGAGTGCAAATATAAATATAATCAAAATAGTCCAGTTAGTTGTAGTGCTTAGTTTCGTCCAACTATCCAAGCAACCAGAAAAAGAAAACACCTGGCATATTTCTCATAGTTCAGCTGACATACCAGGTTGCCCACATCACACAACTGAGTATCCGCAGAGCTGTAGCTTTGAGACGTCAGGCCACCCCGTCTGCGGCAGCGCCCAGTTCAATCACCGCTCCACACAGTAGGGTTAACCGAAGAGTCTCTCAGGTTCTAGGCCTCCAGACTATACAAAAACACCATGAGAAAACTCGGTTACAGCCAGCACACCTGTAGACTGTGAACCCAAGTAGCAGAACATGACAATTTTTTGTGAAAATCGGTCACTCCATCTAACCACACTGATTAATGTGTTTATCCAAGAATAGTATTCAGTAGAATAGCAGTAGAGTAGACATGCATGGTAAATCTCGCACTACCAGGTTTTGTCGTCCTGTTGGTGGTTGGCGAGCCGGTACTTCCCGGCGGCCTTGTTGGTATCAGAAACGCTGGAGAAGAGCTGCGCCGCGGGCACGAAGTCCTTCCCGGCGACCAGGTATCCGTCGGGGACTCGAACGTCCGCCATACGACCGTGTCGTCAGCGCGGAACAACAGAAAGTTGCCGTCATCGCGCATGGCGCCCGCGACTCAGGCAGATCTGATTGGGCGACCAGGTGGTTTTCCATTGGGCGTGGAAATCATACCACGCCGATCTGATGGGACTGCCTGCTGCTTGAAAACTCAGGCAAATTGCTGCATAATAATCTTGTTGTAGCCTGACCGATCTGTAAATATTTGATTGTAGGTGAAGGAGGAGCGGCCACCCACCCGACGGTGCAGTGCAGGGCGGCGAGGGAGCCCGGCAGGGAGGCGTCGACGCGGTGCAGGGCCGCGAGGGAACCGTCCAGGGAGGCGACGATGCGATGCAGGGATCGAGGCCGCCGTGCAGGGAGGCGACGGGGCTGCTGAGCTCCGTCTAGGGCGGTGGCGAGGAAAGGCAGGGAGAGGGGCGAGGGAGACGATTAGGTTCAGTTTCCTTTTTTTTGAATTGATTAGATGGTTAGATTAGCGTGATTTGGGGGGCTGCGGAGGTGGGATGGAGAGTTTCATATTTTCATCTGGTGGAGTACGGTCAGTCTATGTAAACTGCTAAGCGCACACCAGATCTTGAATAAAGTAATGATGGCTGTTAGATTGGGTCGTGTGGGATTCATCCTGTGGTGGTGATGTGTTTGTGGACGTTTCACGGGGTGCACGTAAGAAAGTTCTTGTTCGATTGTTTAATAGTAGTGGAGAAGGGCATGAAGTATCATCAGCATTCAGCAGGAATCTGCCATTTCTTTCAGAACTTGATATCCGTCCTTATATTTCAGAACACTAGAACACTGATACTAAAGAGAAATAAACTTGTTTTCTAAGAAAAGATCATTATGAAGTTACTCTCTAAGCATATGCCATGTTCCAAGAAATCATGTATTAATACTCTAGCAGCACTAAGTTTGTAGTCTAGCACAAGTGTATTGTCAGTCCACTAGGCTAAAAAGAGCATATGCACGATCAGTAGGATTTAGGATTGACCAAACTACATTCCAGAATGGCCTCATCACCACCATGGTCTCCAACTGCTGGTTCCGACTATCGGCGATCTGCTAGTACGCACCAATATTTTCACTACAGCTAGAGCTTGCTCACTGAATTGGCAAACAAGCACCTAACAAAAAAGTTGTTAAAATATTTTTCACTACAAACTCAAGGAAAACTCATATGGTTAATCTAAATAGTTTTTCACACAGGTAATAAAACAGCTGTTTGTTCAGTGAGCCAACTAATCGAAATAAAAAAGTGTGGTTCCATCCTCTTTATATATATTCAAGTAAGATTGATGTATTTGATTATACAGGTTCTTGCTAATACAGGATGCAATCGCTAGCTTATACATTGATGAACAATGCATGAACAATGGTGATAATTTTGTTGAAATTTAGGGACATGACAATACTCACCTTCAGTTTCGTCCTAATGCCCAATGAATTAATGTTCACAATCTCCATATTTGCTCTTGTTCTGTTTGAACTCTTGTTCCTGTAAACGCAATAGACTAAAATAGACACTTTGCACAGGCGGAAGCATATTGACCGCTTAGAGAAAAAGATGTTACAGAGCCATAATTTAGTACACTTGGAAGCATAACTTAGCCCAGGGACGGATAACTTAGTACACATGGAACAGCAAAGCATAACTACTACTCCGCTGTAACATCTTCAACAGCACTGAAGGGATCCATCCATCTCTTCGATTTTCTCCAACAAGCTCATAGCTTTACGGCTCATCGGCAAATTGACCCAATTCCATTGGCACAAGACATTCATCGAAATTTAGTAATTTGACCTTCTCTTTTTTCTTTTTGGCAATGGCTGCTTTAACTGGATCTAAAGGAAGGCCAACGTTCCATTGGTGCACCAACCGTGCCCGGCGTCGGAAAGCATCGAACCGGCGAACCATCTCGTCATGGTCATGTTTCTTGTTATGAGCCTTGCACCAGCGCTGATAATAGGCCCATTGGGATTCCTCTGACTCGAGGTCCTTTTCCGTCGGGGTATCAGTATCATCTATGACAGTTTTATAAGCGTTAGTAGTGTCAAGCAGACACAGCGAATTGCATGCAATTTGGTTTGCCGCGAGCACAAAGAATTTATGAGATGGATGGATTCCTAGCCCTAACTATGAAAAAAAAAGGGTGGGACTGGTTTACCTATCAAGAAGAGCTCGTAATCGGTGCTGGAGTTCTCCAAGGGGGGAGAGCGTGGAGCGTGGTCGCGGGGCTTCGTGCGAGTCGGGTGGGGAGCTATGACGCCTGAGCGGCGGCCTCAGGCGCTGAGTGGGAGGCTGCCGCAGGGGCGCGAGATGTGGCTGCCGCATCGGTGCGAAATGGGAGGGATTCCTCACGGCCACACGCTGAGCGGGAGGACATCGCTGCGGCGCGAGATGCGGCTGCCGCAGCGGTGCGAGCGTTGGATGCGTCACGTGCCACCCGCAGGAGCTTCGATGCCATGGCGAGAGACGAGGCGTGGCTTATCTGTTGCCTGTTGGTGTTCCTCCCTTTCGGTCTTCTTTTAGATTTCAGGATCAGAAAACCCTAGCCCCAACCCCGGGTTAAATAGAAGTAGCCTGCTAATGGGCTGGGCTAGAATCGGGTTAAATGACTCGGACTCTACGTCTACCTTCGATATACCTGAATGGGCCCGCCCATCGAAAGCATTATGCGACCGGGAAGCTCGGGAGCTCCTATTGGACGCTCTTTGCGTCAAACTGGCGTCGCCACGCACAGGGTAGCCTGACTGGGCCGGCCCATCGCGCTGTACCACTGGAAGCAAAAGAAAGCAGAAACGGAGGGAAGCGCGTTGGGAGGAATCGAACCGGCGACCAACAGCTTGGAAGAACGTGCTCCCAGCCACTCCAGCTAACTAGCATTGTTTGTAATGGAAGAACCCACATCGAAAATAACTTAGCACAAGGTACAACCGGACTTGACTGCTGTGTCGAACCGGAATTAGTTACTGTAGTGAAAAACTTTTTGAACGTACGATTACGCAAACAAATTTTCTGAAAACGAACAAATTTTGAATTTCCCAAACATTTTTCGAATTTGTGACATTTCTTTAAAGCACGAACATTTTTTGAATCTTGAGAACAAATTTTGAAACGGAGAACAAATTTGGAAGCACGAACAATTTTTTAAAGCACAAATTTTTTTGAATCTTGAGAACAAATTTGGAAGCACGAACATTTTTTGAATCTTTAGAACAAATTTTGAAATAGAGAACAATTTTGAAAAATCCCGAACAAATTTGGAAGCGCAAACAATTTTATAAAGCACGAACATTTTTGAATCTTGAGAACAAATTTTGAAATAGAGAACAATTTTGAAAAATCCCGAACAAATTTGGAAGCGTGAACAATTTATTAAAGCACAAAAAAAAATTGAATCTTGAGAACAAATTTTGAAAAATCCCAAACAAATTTGGAAGCGCGAACATTTTATGAAAATGTGAACATTTTATGAAATCCGGTACATTTTCTGCATTTTGAAAGTTTTGAACTTTTTTGTGTAACAAGAACAATTTCTGAATTTTGAGAACATTTTTTTTGAAAACTGAACATTTTATAAAAATATGAACAAAATTTAAATATTTTGAATTTCTTTTGAAGAAAAGAGAAAGAAAAAGAAAGAAAACAAACAAAAAAATCAGGAACATTTTTCGAAATTGTGAACAAAATTTTGAAAATGTGGACACTATTTCAGAAATATGAACAAATTCTGACAAAAAAGAACATTTTTTAAAATTCTGAACCATATTTGAACTTTTTGAAAAGATTAAAAAGAAAAAATATTAAAAAAGAAAAAACAAAGAAAACGAGAAAAAAAGAAAGAACAGAATAAGACTGTGAAGAAAAACCAGAAAGAACCAGTAGAAGGAACAAAAGTTTTTTTGAATTTCCGCGAACTGGTTTTAAGTTTTGTCGTCGCTTTTAGTTTCTTTAAGTTTAGCATTGTTATTCTTACACATCCACAAGCCAGTCGCGGTGGCTACCGCGGCATGTGCCTTTACAGGAGGTCGTCGGTTCGATCCCTAGCGTGACCATTTTTTGCGGTTTTTTAATCTCGCGAAGCGAAACTACTCAAATGGGCTGGCCCAGGGTGAGCAGCGCCCTGTGCGAAGCGGCGACTACTTGCTGCAGTAAGCGGCGAATAGGGAATTCCAGCTCACGGGAGCTCCTACTTAAGTCGTTTAATTATGTTACTGTGTCAAGTTTTTTGTTGGTTTGATTCTTTGTGAAGATGAAATCTTTCATCGACATCGTGATGAAGATATCATGATTCAACAACATGCACTTCTAAAAGATCATCTCCGGCCCAAGTATGTTTATCGATTAAGGCTTTCCATCTTTTTGGATGGGCGACTAAAGGTGATTTCAAGAATCATTATTGAATATTTTTTGAATTTTTTGCAAATTCACTATTTTTAAAATCTGAGAATATTTTTTAAAATCTTGAACATTTTACAGATTCATGTACATTTTTTCAAATTTATGAACATTTTTTTAAAAGCCTTGAACATTTTTTGTATTCATGAACATCTTTTAAAAAATCATGAACATTTTACTGAAATAGTGAATATTTTTTGAAATTTGGATACATATTTTCAAATTCATGAACAATTTTGAAATCCGTGAACATTTTTTGGTTTTCAAATTCTTGAACATTTTTTGAAACCCGAGAATATTTTCTCCAACATCACTGAAATTTTGGAGGGATCCATCCATCTCTTCGAGAATTCTTGAACAGCACTGAAGGGATCCATCCATCTCTTCGATTTTCTCGAACAAGCTCATAGCTTTACGGCTCATCGGCAAATGGACCTAATTCCATTGGCACAAGACATTCATCGAAATTTGAGATGTTTTTGCAATTTTGCCTTTTGACATAAGTAACTTGACCTTTTCTTTTTTCTTTTTGACAATGGCTGCTTTAACTGGATCTAAAGGAAGACCAACGTTCCATTGGTGCACCAACCGTGCCCGACGTCGGAAAGCATCGAACCGGCGAGCCATCTCCTCATGGTCATGTTTCTTGTTATGAGCCTCGCACCAGCGCTGATAATAGGCCCATTGGGCTTCATCCGACTCAAGGTCCTTCTCCGTCAGGGTATCAACATCATCTATGACAGTGTTATAAGCGTTAGTAGTGTCAAGCAGACGCGGCGAATAGCATGCAATTTTGTGGTTTACTGAGAGCACAAATAATTTATGAGATTGATGGATTCCTAGCCCTAACTATGAAAAATAAGGGTGGGATTGGTTTACCAATCAAGAAGAGCTCGTAATCGGTGCGGGAGTTCTCCAAGGGGGGAGAGCGGGGAGCGTGGTCGCGGGGATTCGTGCGAGTTGGGTGGGGAGCTATGACGCCTGAAGCGGCGGCCTCACGCGCTGAGCGGGAGGCTGCCTCAGGGGCGTGAGATGTGGCTGCCGCATCGGTGCGAAATGGGAGGGATTCCTCACGGACACACGCTGAGCGGGAGGACATCGCAGCGGCGCGAGATGTGGCTGCCGCAGCGGTGCGAGCTCGGGATGCGTCACGAGCCATCCGCAGGAGCTTCGATGCCATGGCGAGAGACGATGCCTGTTGGTGTTCCTCCCGTTCGGTGTTCTTGTAGATTTCAGGATCAGAAAACCCTAGGCCCAACCCCGGGTTAGATAGCCTGCTAATGGGCTGGGCTAGAATCGGATTAAATGACTTGGATTCTACGTCGAAAGAAGTCTATTTTTCACCCTCAAATGTGGCTTGATGGACAAATAACCCCCTAAACTCCAATTTGGTATGATTTTGACCCCAAAATTCTGAAAACCGGATAAATCTTCCCCTCAGGTGGTTTTATTGCTCACTTGTCAGATTTTAGGCGGTTTTAGAAGATGACTAGATCATGGATGGCGTGCATTGCCGCGCCCGTCTCTTTTGTCAATATGATGAAAGGAGGTTTTTTTTTAACATCAGTACAGACGCAAGCGCTCATATATACGCGGATACACTCACCCCTATGAACGCACACATGCACACCCTACCCCTATGAGCACCTCCGAGAGACTGAGCCGGCATGTCATCTTGAAATTTATGAAGTCACCGTAGGCATCTAGTCGTCGACGGGAACGTCTCCTCCCACTGAAAGCGCATCGCCGGAAATCCTGAAATAAATCCAGGAATAATGCGAGCACCAGGACTTGAACCCTGGTGGGCTGAGGATACCATTGTCCCTCTAACCATCCAACCACAGGTACTTGATAACTAAATTGGAAGGTAATGCTGGGAGAACGGGATGGTAATATTTTTCACTCTCTTTTTTGTTGCATAAGATGAGATATTTACTTCCTTTTCTTGTTCCTAGCTTATACTGCACATCACTTATAGTTGCATTTCTCCTCTTGCTCCGGTTATTGACATATGCTATCTGACAACTTATGAATGATAGAAAAAAGAGAAAATTATACTTTTCGTCTCTCAAGTCTTGGCAAAGTCTAGATTTGGTCCCTCAACTACGAAACCGGACAACTTGTACCCCCATCTTTTGAAAGCAGACTAATTTTGTCCCTCGAGCAGTATCCAGGCTGACTTACCGTGGTTTTGACCAGTTCAAAGTGACACGAGGCCAAGATTTTAGGTACAAAGAAAAGAAAAAACACACACACCCAGCACTCATGTTTAACTCCACTGAGACAAAATATCGAACATGTGTTGTGCATGCCGCTCGCATGGGCCATGCTGCTCTCCCGGCCATCTCCCATCAGGATCACCCGCCATCAAGCACGTACACGCATCGGCGCGGCCAGTAGGGCCGAGGACGGTTCGGCATGACGAGCTTGGCCAAGGCACGTACGCGGTGGCGGCGGCCAGCAGGGCCAACGATGTCTCGGCACGGTGAGCTTGGCCAAGGCGCAGGGTGTCGAAGAGCAACTTCACAGCAGCACGGGGCAGACGACAACGGTGCGGCAGCTCGAGCGGTGCACGCGTGGCCATCGGGGCCATGGTGTGCCGACAGTCGCCACGGGAGTGGGCCAGGCGTGGAGGCTGCCTTGTTCGAAGAGCTCGTAGACCAGGACACAGTCGGGTTCGACGATGTAGTAGCCGAGCAGGGGCACGACTCGCTGGATGCTGGGTTCCCAACGCAGAGACGGCGCGGAGTAGCACCCGACGGCATGTTCCCGAACTGCTTGCCCAACTCGGAGGACACCGTCATGTCGGCCACCGTGCCGCCCACAAGCTCTGCCGTTGCTGCCACTCAGCTAACCACGGCGGCGCCGCATCCGCTCGGCCATGGTTGTCGGCTGGAGCGAGCATGAGAGCTCAGGGAAGGAGCGCCTGGAGCGAGCGAGTGGATGCCGTCGGATGTGCAGGTGGTCTTGAGCGCGTCGTCGGCCACCGCCATGAGCTCCCGCGCCAGCGAGACGCCGACCTTGCGGAACGGCCTTACCGAGGTCGCCAGGACCAGAGCCACCGCGCCGGAGACCTCCACGCCCACGTCCTGCTCCTGCTGCTTGATGCACGGCGACTGCTCGACCAAATGCCCAGCTGAAGAAATAGAAGGAAGAAGAAGATCAACCAGGATTGCCATGTGGACGCTGACCCGGTCAAAACCACGCCATGTCATCGCGAAACCACTTCCAATCAGAAGAGGGACTTAGCTTGTCCGGTTTTTAGAGTTGAAGTTGCAAGTTGTCTGGTTTCATAGTTGAGGGACTAAATCTAGACTTCGTCCAGAATTGAGGGATGAAAAATATACTTTTCTCTATAAAAAATGGCAGGTCAACAATTAGTGAAAAAATCAACACCTCAAATTATAATATCTCAATATAAATGACTGGATGAATTTGTTTTACAAATTTGAACATTCTCAAAAGAGCCGAGATAAAAAAGGTAAATAGAACAGTTACACCATACAAATAAGTAGTTACAATATAGGACATTAATAATGTCAACACATGTTTTTGCGAATAGGTCCCTAGATCTATTATAAAGGAGTCATAGGTTAAATACAACTTTAAAGACTAACATCGTGAAAGAATTTTTCACATTGTCAACTTTTGATCCTTCTGAATGGTGCATTTTGCAGTAGCGCATCATAAAAAAGCAAAGAACATCTCAAATCTTTGGTTGTCGTAAAAAAATATGCGATTTCAAAAGGTATGAGAAAATGAAACTTCCACCGGGGAGAAGCAAATGAAACACTTCCATAAAAAATCTTATAGAATCGAGAAAGAAGTTTGAAAGCATTTTTTCGCATTGTCAACTTTTGATCCTTCTGAATGGTGCATTTTGCCGAAGCACATCATAAAAAAAGCAAAGAACATCTCAAACCTTTGGTTGTCGTAGAAAAAAATATGCGATTTCAAAAGGTATGGGAAAATGAAACTTCCACTGGGAGAAGCAAACGAAACACTTTCATAAAAAATCTTATAGAATCGAGAATGAAGTTTTCATTCTGTAAATGCCAAATCATGAATTAGTAGCTGCATCAAAGGTACATAATCAAAAAGGGAGTCTGCCCTAGCAACTTGTTCTTTTAATAGATGGTTAAATCTCTATCCAATTATTTTGGAAGACTACTTAAAATGAATGATGTAAGTCTTCCTTGCAATTTATGAATATCGATATCTTGCGCTACATAAGAATGGTTTGGCTGCTATGCAAGGTTTTTGGGTTTTATAGAAAAGCCACGATTCTAGATTAAAAAAACATTACTGCTATTCATATAGCCATAATTGGCATGTAAAGAAAAACTACAAAACTGAAGCAAATGAAAAGGAATGAAAAAACAACAAGATTGGCAAAGTATGAGATGTCGGGACAAAAGTAGACCCAGATGCTAGAGGAGAAATACTAAGTCATCACTTTAGCTTACTGTCTAAGCAGAAGACCATTGTCCCCAAACCTGAAAGCAAATATATAAAGAAATTCTGAGGATTATAATTTATTTATAATGCATAAACTGAATTTGTTATTTATTATATATATAGAACTAGTAGAGGGTATCCATATAGAATATGACGAATAGAGTTGCCGATGTGAGCTAAGATTGGCACAATCTAGAAATGGAAATATTTGAAGTCATCAGACTGCCATTCTTCTCACATAGACTGTCATTTTTTTGTTTGTGTGAATTCCATTCAAACGAAAGAATATAGAAGACTTACCTATGCTGGATGTGCACTACACAGTTTATTTTGAAAGGGAAAAAGCAATTTTGCTTGTATAGTGGATTACACAAATCAAATAGATAATGTCAATGGTGAATCTTGGCAGGAAGGACACTAACCAGTCCAGTAGCCATGGATGAACTTCGGGTAGAGACACTGCAATAGAAGTGAATAGCTTCACTCTCAATAAAAAGGATGGTAAGTGAAATAACATTGAGATCACATCTGCCAAGGTAATCAGATCCTCCATCGGTCGATCTCTCAAGTCCAATGCCTTGCATATTCCTAAACTGAATGATCCAACTATTAAGAAGTGAACATTAAATGGTAAGCTTCACATGAAGCTCTTTCTAGTATGAAGATTGATGGCATCTGTTATAGTGAGTACATGTTGTCCTCATACACAGAAAATAAAAACCATCAAGTCCTTGACTGTTCTATGTGCTGCATCAAATACACGAAATGCACGTGGCTAAGGAAATCAAAGCCTGAATAGTATAAAGGAAAGAAGCAAAGTGCACACTTAACCAGGAAGATAGGCCGGCAATGCCCTGGTTGCCATTGGGAAAGTCCTTTTTGTCAATTGTGCTGGCTCGTCCGGCGCATGGCACACCAATGAAAGATTTCCATGTAAAGAGTTATGCGCTGAACCTTGTTCCTGCGAACCAAAATCAAATCATAATCAACAAGCTGTTCAATTACTCAAAGAAGAACCACAAAATAAAGGAGAGAGATTGAACCTCAAAAACATATATCCATCAAAAATTCATGGTACATAACCGAGTCCCGATATCCTCATGGTGGACGGACTGGAACCTCGCCTGACAAGCAGGTTTAGTTTTCCCAACACCACGAGGAGGCACTTGCCTTCTTGCCTATCCTGGCAGGTGGCAGCGGATGACTATCATGGCATCGCCGACGCGGCGGTGAAGGTCGGCCCTCTTTAGAAGACAAAAATTATTTTTAATCCTGACAAATGATTATTAAAATAACATTTATACTCAATGGGATGATCATTCTTGTTCAATAACACATAATCCTAAACCACCAACATTCTGCTAGGAGCTCCTTCTTTGTTCCTGTAAGGAGGAACAATTTCTGCAGCACTGTAATCAGAGTAATAAGTCTATACAGTACGCAGAGTTGCAGACCACGAGTTTAAAAAATCAAGAGTACTCAGATAAACATCCAAGACGATATTTGACTTAGCATTTCCCCTAGCACACACTGATAAAATCGAGATGCACTTACAAAAGTTACAATTGGACATTGGAGTGCCTGCCCTTAACGCCTGATATGCGGGGACGGAACGGGCAGAAGGGGTGTGCTCATGACGCCAAAGAGCAGCCGGACTTTGTTGATGGCCGCGCGAGCGCCGGCCGTCTCGACAGCTACCGCCGAAGGCGTTCCCGTGAATTTCGAGCGAACCCATCGCCCCCATCTCTCCCTCCCCAGTCCTCACTCACTGCGTCCCTCGCCATCGTCGGACTCCTGCCGGTTTATACTCCCTCACCATGTCACCAGGAGTGCATCGCCCAATTTACCACGGGAAGGGGGGCGGGGCACACCTCCTTGGTTTTCTGGGGATCCCCTCGCACCCAGCATCTCCATCTCGTCGTCGTCGCCGTGCGTGAGGTAGAGCAAGCGGAGGGGCTGAACGATGGGAGCGTGACCGAGGCCGACCCCCACATCACCGTGCACTATCCGCAGGCGGCCGGTGTCGTGGCGGCGGCTACTGGAATCGGGGCTGGGGAGGGGGAGCGGCATCTTCTTGGTCCAGAGGGAGAGAACGATAGGTCAAGGAGAGGAACAACATAACTCTTCGTTGCGCTTGTGCGTGTGCCTTTTTTTCATGGACGTATGCTAGACGGGCCGTCTGCTAGGCATATGGCCCAATCAACCACATTAACCCAATTTTAGCATACGGGCCGTCTGCTAGGCATATGGCCCAATCAACCACATTAACCCAATTTTTCCACCGGAGCAGCTACCCTCAAGGACAATCGGCCCACTCACATCGAACGGCCAATAATGTGTAGCACACTCGATCCGATGGCCAGAAGTGTTGAGTCGTGAGAGGGCTGGAAAGAGGCTCAGTTTTACTGTCCTTAATAAGGCAATAGGTAGGAAGTGTCCAATCCCGTAATCCCGTCATTGTTGGTTCAGTACAGTGTCATACAACAAATCATTATCTATGAACTGACCCAAAAAAAATTTGTACAACTAAGATATAAAGTGGCGCCTCAAGATAAGAAGTGCGGCCTGCCGCATCCCACCTCATCACATTTTAGCTAACCCTGTAACAATATATGGATCAAAAGATGGAAATGCAGGACAACCATAGCATTTAAATTTAACATCAGTAAAGTGGAAGGGTCATGCCAACAAGAACATGTGAAACTGTCAGACATCATCAAATCATGAATTTCAATTGTTTTTAAAGCTCTTCCAAAGCAAACTGAGTTAAGCTTTCTGAAAAAATCACATACAAGTCTGTTTATCTTAAATAATTGTGACTTCAGACAAATAACCCTGGTAACAGAACATTAAGTGATTCAGATGGATGATAAATAATAAATCAACAAAAATCATGTTAGTACAAAATGAGGGAAACTACAATCACCAGCTGACCAATTGCCATGTTTTGGTTTGCCGGCCAGTCTCAGAAATTAAATGATTCAGGTGGATGATAAACAATCAAATCAACAAAAATCACATTGTCACAAAATAAGGGAAACTACAATCACCAGCTCACCAATAGCCACGTTTTGGTTTGCTGACCAGTCTCAAAAAACTAAACGTCGTATCCTTGTTGAGAGCATGCATCCATGTTTATTCTAAAAATAACATCACGGTGGAACTCATAAATCAGACATGCACTTGTAGTCTCGACCCCAGCACAACTATATGTACAGAAATAGCATGTTCTCCATAAATATTCTTCAGTTATAAGATAGATCATCGTGTAATTTTGCTGGTAATAGCACCAGAATCTTCATTGCCCGTCTTTCACTTTTCCGGACTTCTTCCATCATTTCACATGTTGAGCAAAATCAAATTGCTCCCACAGAAATCCTAACCCAAGAAGACAGTTCGGATTGCTGACAACTATGCCAATTTCCACCACAGATCCAGTAGCAGTTGCAGATATAACAACTAATGGCGCTCAGTAAATGACACGTTGCATAGCAACCTGTGCAGAAGAACTAAAAGAACCCAACACTACATTACATATAATAATCTCTATCTAGTTCGCAAATACGCCACTGGAAGATGTTGTGCAATCAAATATTATGAAAACACAAATTAAAACCTATCATATTTCTCAAATATTGATTCATCTGATGAACTCAAAGTTTTAACCATTTTAAATCTACTGCGTGATATATGCAATGCTAGTGTCTGATGTCCAACTTTGTGATTCTTAGTTGTTCATTTCCTACTTTTTTATAAAGAAAACATGGAATGCAAGCACCGTTTACTTATAGTATTAATCGAATGCATTCTAATTTTATATACACATCGTAAGAGAAGAATTGCATCCATGTGCTAGAGCTAAAAAAATATTCTGCAATATTATGAATGCGAGTCCTACAGAAATTAACTTCACCAACCAATGAACTATATGGGCCATATATCATACCAGAATAACCAGTATATCATACAATAATCTTGTCAGGGATGGGGATTGACCTCTATTCTCGTTGCTATATTTCCTTCTTAGCTTCCATAGTACTTGGCCTTCTTGGTTGTGCGAAAGGCTGGTGTCACAAAAAAATGGCTATAGTAGCCAAAAAACGCAAACATGAACCATGGTGCATATAAAAAATTCTAAAATAGTGAGATGAGTATAAAAGGAAGGAGAAGAAATGTCAGGTTAATGGATTGAACATCTATACTGGCTTAGCAATGAAATGAAATGTTCTGTGGCTTCCTCTCCTCCAACCATCGTTGCACCACGACTGGGTTCTGCAAATCTGGTACTGGATCTGTGGCTTAGCAATCAAATTCAGTAATCAATAGCTAGCCCCAAATAGCAAATAGAAACACTCACCTATTTCGCTTTACTTCATTCAGGAACATCGTAGTTGCATCCAAATCTTCTTGAGAACATAGGAAGGCAGGAAGTAAAGATGTGCCTAGCCCTGTTACGAAGAAAGGGAAAACATCATGCTAATCAATGATCTTTATGGATTAATTTTAGTATTTAAAACCAGTACCATGGAATAGATAGTTGATAGTGCTCTTTCTAATCCATCCATACAAAAATGTAAAATAGCAAATAGCCGCATGCACTCGTAAATGAATCAAAATAACCAGAACAACACACTCTAATGTAGGAAGAAACAACCAACACGATATTGTAAGAGTTCAGAGGGAGGATAAAAATGGTAGCCATTAATTGGATGAGAACACCTTAGTCACAACATTTCACATAGGAAAAATAGATAAGGGACGTGTTGTTGTCTACGCAATAAAAAAGGGACCTTCCAGAAGTTTGGTAGCAACATAAAAAAGGGACCTTCCAGAAGGTATTTTAAATTTGTTGGCAATGATCGAATATTAACAGAAATTCGTCACACAGAATTACAATAGTAATCTTAGAACACTTTCTGCCAAATAAATTTTAAACCTCACCTAGCAACATAATTGTGAAGCGCAACTGAAAGTTCGTTTAGAAAAATAAATCCCTAGAAGAATCAACTCGTAGGTGTGCAATTCAAATTTACCGCACGTCCCTTTGTAATCCAAGCACAGAAAAAAAATCAAAGCATGGTAATAAATAAAAGGAAGTGCCATCTCACAGACTGCATTTTTACAAACCTATAATAACAAGGCATGCAAAATACTAATGAAACAGTCAATTTGGATGGTGGCTACAAAACATAAAATAAACTTCTTCATTTCCAAAGGAAAATATATCAATCAACAATCAGATAGAGAGCAAGGCTGACCTTTTCAAGGTTGCACTCGAGCCACATAATACTAATACAGTCTAGGGGCATTTTGATTTTGATAATCTACTAATTTATAGGATAAAAACGAAGAGTGTCATATCTTGGCATGCAGCCACAATCTATAGTGCAGGAATATAACATGTTCCATCAAAGGTTTTAAAGAAGTATTTGTATACACATATAGGAAAAACAATGTGATGTTCAGTGCGGAAGTAAGAAAACCTAGTGAAGAAAATAGTTCACAATTGGTCGAAAATCCGTTTCTGAGCCCGAGCTCAGCTGCTCTCGAAATCAGCACCGATGGTTCGCGCGAAGATTAGTGCGTCCCGATGTATTTCTCGCCCGTATATGCTTTTTCCTGGAAAGGTGCAGCGAAGCATTCATTGCGACGGAGCGTCCACCCGCCGTCGCGGGACAGATTTCCAACGGATGGCTCGGCTGGTTTTCTGAGCCATCACGACTTCACGAGCCGTGCGGGTCGTCTATCCAGAGGCGTCCAGTGTCTTCCGCACATCATCATCGGCCTGCTCACGGCTAATTTTGCCAAATATATTCCTCAGAGTCCTTTTCGTGAAGGGCACCTTCTCCACTGAGCCGAAAAAGCTGCCAATTATACTATAGACCTTTCCCAGATTCACATTATTTTCCCTCAGCTGCCTAATCAAGTCCTTCGTGTACACATCGATATGTTTATGTGACGGCCAGTGCACCTTATCTCCCATTGTCAGCGACATCGAGTGGTTGTGGCTCTCGCGGTGTTCAGTAATGTACCAACTGTTATCTGATGCACGTAGAAGTCTGATCAGCGCCGGGCATTCGCATCTACATGACCTGCTGTTCTCAACCTCTGGTTTCCCCTGCAATACCATCATGAGCGAGTAAACGATTTTCAAGTCAGGTCGTGCTGACACTAATGCTTGTACAGACAATATGGCTTCAGAAATAAGTTCTACTGCCTTACCGAGCAACCACATACGATTTCTTGCATGCACTTCGTTCTTTCAGCATTTAGACGGCTCTTGCCGTATCTTATTCCAAATCCGACCTCCCACTAGTACAGATTGTAGAAATCATATGCCTCGCCCAAAGAGTCGAAGCTAAGGCCTAGCTCTGGTCGCACGACACTTTTGTCAGGCTGCTCTGGATACTTGCGCATCGAAAGCTCGAGTGCACTCATCCGGGATGGGCATGGGACCCTGTCCGGCGGTGCACTACCAAGGCGAAGCCTGCATTTCGCAAGTTGACTCATTCTTCAGAACTAAACTCACAATCACAATCACCACTGTATTTTCCAACTACGAAATAAAATTTCAGGGGACCTATCACGAAATCCATTTTTCCATCAGTGAAATCCTCTTTTTGCAAACCGTAATTACTACCATGCGTGTTAGCTATTTACAAAAATGCAAACTAGAAATAAATAATACTGTATTATACCGTTTTGTCCAGCCAGGCGCCTCCGGATTCACCCTGTCAGTCGACTGTGCTGACCTCGTCGGAGAAGCAGCATGTTCCCGGCGAGACCCTACTACCGCAGCACCATCTCCATCTCCCCCAACATTCTCAGCCAAAGCAGACCCACCGTCTGAATCTGCACCATCCACATTTCCCCTCCTCCCTCCGTTCTCCAGCAGGTAATGCAGCGGAACGGGATCCGGCTGCTCAAGGTTGTCGGCGAATTCCTCTCTTATTGGGAACCTGCGCGAGAACCAGTGCACATATCCAGGAAAAAGGGGTGGCTTGTAAGATTGTTGCTTGCGGCAGGGAAATCATACAAGGGGAAACCATAGATCTGTTTTGATCCTAACCTGTCGACTGCATCCAGCAGGACTTCCATGCCCGCAGTGTCCATCTGAAGGTTCTCCGGCGACTGCGCACAGGGCGGCGCGGACGAGCTCGTCTTCGCCGCTGCTCCCCTCTCTCTGAATCGTGGGCGGCGGCGAGAGGTTTCCAGATTGAGCGAGACAAAGGGAGACGGGGGGAAACCATTTCTTTTCTTTTTACTCGCACGGGTGGTCGGGGGAGAGTGGCTGGGTGGTGCCCACCGGCCCGACAAACGGCTCAGTAGTCAGCTTCCAAACTGGACCCATTATCTGATACGAGGCCCAGACAGAAAATGTGACGTCCTGGTCCACGGCCCAACCCGCGCGCTGCCGCCGTCTGCCTAACGCTCAACTGCGGCCCGAGCCGTACGCCACTGTGACGTACCGTATTTCCTTGTATGCTCGATTTACCGCGGCGCGCGACTGGCAGGACAGCTGGGATTGTTCGCATCCCGAGCCAGATATGGACGAGCGGGATATCGGGCTCAGCTGAGCCCGGGCTCCAAATCGCCCCTCTCACAATTGGTTAGCTATTCCGAAACCCCATTAAAGAATCCGTATAAACCTACTTAAGTATTTGTTGTGCAGGAATATAACATGGTTCATCAAAGGTTCGCAATTTTGAAAAGTTTTGATACACCGACATAAACCCAATGTATGTTACCTTTAGTAAGGTTGTATGCTTGACACGGACACTTTTAAAGACAAATTCTATAACTTAATTTGTGTCTCGATAGAGGCTTATGCAATAATCATGTCATGACAAATGGAACTGACTTTGTTACTCATTTTTATGCCTAACACCATCTGTTTTATATGGCCCTCTTGGCAAAGTTATTTGTCCGTCATTAGACCAACATTGAAAACAGACTGAAACCAAAATATCAAAAAAACACAAAGCAAATTATACAAAAGGGGGCTATACATTTGATTCTCAATCCACTAATGCAAGGATGCATCATCAGCCAGAGAACAACCAACAAACCAAGAATCGAGAACCCAACAAAGGGGCATAAACTAACATGATGGATAATACCTACAGAGAGCCAACTAAGCCCGTAACATTAGCATCATCTCCTTCTCGATAAATATATCAACTCAATATTAACTAATTCCTTATCCCCATTCTACAAACAAAAAAAGGAACAATAAGATCACTAAAAAAGGCAAAATTACTATTGATTATAACTCATTTTGGAACAAATAATGGGTGGTAAATTCCTCCTAAACAGGAACCATTCATTACCATGAGCCAATCACAAACATCACATAACAATACTTAGTTCTGAGAAACATCAGTCATAGTTTACACCAACTGAGCACAAAGCAATGCATGAATTGCACAAAATATCATAGGAGAAGGTGGAGGAGAAAGGATGGCTCACCAGTGCACCACCAGATCCACGTACAACCAAGTAAAATAACTGAAGAGAAGGGCACTTGATTGATCTGCATCAACGACCCGTGCCTGAACCATCAGCAATGCATAGGAGAAGAACAAACACCTTATGAACCCAGACCGACAAACCAGATAGTGAATCCACAACGTATCCTTTGGCTCGTCGTGTGGTTGGATCGGGGAGAGCATCGGCCATGACCCTCCTGTCGAGCGCCAAAGAGGAAGATGGATGTGCGGTTAGTGAGGAGAGATCGGCAGCGGCAAGGCAGGTACACATAGGCAGGCAGGCACGTACCGAGATCGGTAGCGGCAAGACGCACGTAGAGGTCCTCGCTGAAGTTGGCGAACACGCGGAGGTCCTCGAACATGTTGGTCCATCGCGCGCCGCCTAGCTTGGCGCTGGCGTACACCGCGCACGAGCAGTCCCGCAGGCACCTCTACGCGCAGTCCACGAGGATGGCACGAAGTGCACCACGGCGGCCGTCGTGTCGGGGACCTTGTTGTGCGTCGTTGGCACAAAGGCCATTGCCATCGGTGTCATTGGCACGAAGCTTAATAGTGGTATCCCAGGAAGCAGAACATATCTAGGTACGGAAAAATACGTTCAGAAGAAGAAATCGGAATTAAGAAAATATAACATTGTTGTGCAACATCAAATCAAGTGAATCATTACCATATTTCTGGAAGGGTCAACAGCAATACTTTGCAGTTTGCACAGATGATGTATGACCAGGAAGAATTTTGTAAGCCCCATTCGCTTCGAGGAGACCATGGTGACTGAAGTATCAAACTTCAAGAATGCATAGCATAATTTAAGATCAAAAGAAGTACATGTTACAGCATAAATAAACAAGTCTTGGAAAAGCAAAACTGCGTAGATTTACCTTGAACAGGCGCAATGACCTATCCTTTGAGCCAATCACGACATGCAAACTGCCATCAGTTTCAACTCCTGGAACAACATTATTCAAGTTAGTTTGCTTCAAGATACATATGGCCTGATACTGGCAATGGTAAGAAAATAATTAGCAACGGGAATGCACCAGTATATCAATTTTAATAAATATTAAATATTTTTAGTAAAGTAACCTTTATTGATGAAGCTGGCAGAAGTAATTGCACCACTGTGTCCCTCCAAAACTTGAATACATACATGATGCGGCTTGAACTACGTCGTTATTTCCCCAAAGAGGAAGGGATGATGCAACACAGCTACGGTAGGTATTTCCCTCAGTGAGGAGACCAAGGTTATCGAACCAGTAGGAGAACCACGCAACACTACGTGAACGGCACCTGCACACAAAGAACAAATACTTGCAACCCGACGTAAAAGAGGGGTTGTCAATCCCTCCCGGGTAAAGAGATAGATAAATTTGTAGTAGATCGGATAAATAGATCTCACGGGAACGCGAGATAAAATAAATAACAATAAATTGCAGCAAGATATTTTTGGGTTTTTGGATTAATAGATCTGAAAATAAAAGATGCAAATAAATAAAAAGGCAAATAGCAATATAGATCTGAAAGTATATGATGAGAAAATAGACCCGGGGCCCGTAGATTTAACTAGTGGCTTCTCTCGAGAAAAATAGCATACGGTGGGTAAACAAATTACTGTTGGGCAATTGATAGAACTTCAAATAATTATGACGATATCCAGGCAATGATCATTATATAGGCATCACGTCCGAGATTATTAGACCGACTCCTGCCTGCATCTACTACTATTACTCCACACATCGACCGCTATCCAGCATGCATCTAGTGTATTAAGTTCATGGAGAAACAGAGTAATGTAATAAGAATGATGACATGATGTAGACAAGATCTATTCATGTAGGAATAGACCCCATCTTGTTATCCTTAATAGCAACGATACATACGTGTCATTTCCCCTTCTGTCACTGGGATTGAGCACCGTAAGATCGAACCCATCACAAAGCACCTCTTCCCATGGCAAGAAAAATCGATCTAGTCGGCCTAACTAAACCAAAGATTCGAAGAAGAAATACGAGGCTATAAGTAATCATGCATATAAGAGATCAAAAGACTCAAATAACTTTCATGGATAAAAACATAGATCTGATCATAAACTCAAAGTTCATCGGATCCCAACAAACACACCACAAAAAGAGTTACATCAAATAGATCTCCAAGAGACCATTGTATTGAGGATCAAAAGAGAGAGAGGAAGCCATCTAGCTACTAACTACGGACCCGTAGGTCTACAATGAACTACTCACGCATCATCGGAGAGGCACCAATGAGGATGATGAACCCCTCCGTGATGCTGCCTAGATTGGATCTGTGGTTTCTGGAACTTGCGGCGGCTGGAATTGTGTTTCGTCGACTCCCCTAGGGTTTTTGGACGTCCAGGGTATTTATAGAGCAAAGAGGCGGTGCGTGAGGCGGCCGAGGTGGGCACAACCCACCTGGGCGCGCTTGGGCCCCCAGGCGCGCCCTGGTGGGTTATGCTACCCTCGGAGCCCCCCTCTGGTACTTCTTTGGCCCAACAGGTGTCTTCTGGTCCAGAAAAAATCACCAAAAAGTTTCGCTGCGTTTGGACTCCGTTTGGTATTGATTTTCTGCAAAGTAAAAAACAAGCAAAAAACAGCAACTGGCACTGGGCACTATGTCAATAGGTTAGTCCCAAAAAATGATATAAAGTTGCTATAAAATGATTGTAAAACATCCAAGATTGATAATATAACAGCATGGAACAATAAAAAATTATAGATACGTTGGAGACGTATCAGCATCCCCAGGCTTAATTCCTTCTCGTCCTCGAGTAGGTAAATGATAAAAACAGAATTTTTGATGTGGAATGCTGCCTAACATGTTCATCACATAATCTTTTCTTTGTAGTATGGACATTTGGACTTTCATATGATTCAAAGCAATAGTCTAGTTTTCACATGAAGATTTCAATACTCAAGCATATCAACAAGCAACCATGTCTTTCAAAATATCAACACTAAAGCAAGTTATCGCTAGCCCATTATGCTCAATCATTGATCCATTCATGAAACACACTCGCATATTAGCTACACCCAATGCTCCAGTACGATCATAGTGCCCCTTAGTTGGTGCTTTATAAGAGAAGATGGAGACTCAAAAAATAAAAATTACATAAAGTAAATAGAAAGACCCTTCGCAGAGGGAAGTAGGGATTTGTAGAGGTGCCAGAGCTCAAAGCGAAAAAAAAGATGGAGATAAAAAATATTTTGGGTGGCATGCTTTTCCTGTCAACGAAAACGATCGAGTAGTTCCCAATACTTTCCATGCTAGATATATCATAGGCGGTTCCCAAACAGAAAATAAAGTTTATTCCCTTTTCCACCATACTTTCACATTCCACGGCTAACCAAATCCACGGGTGCCGTCCATACCAACACTTTTCAAGGAATTTATTATTTGACAACATAAAGTAAATTCATTTTTCATTTCGGGACTGGGCATCCCCAATACCTTTGCCGTACTCTCGTGCAATGACAAGTGAATAAACACTCATCTTGAGAATAACACATCTAGCATGGAAAAATATCAGCCACCCCCTACCGTTTCATGAGCGGTACAAGCACACAAAAAAGAAATTTATTTTGAAAATTAGATATGGCACATACAAATTTGCTTAGAACGGCACGGAAATACCGCATATAGGTAGGTATAGTGGACTCATATGGCAAAACTGGTTTAAGGATTTTGGATACACAAGTAGTGATCATACTTAGTGCAAATGAAGGCTAGCAAAAGATTGAGAAGCATCCAACCAAGAAACGAAAAATCTCATAAGCGAGCATTAAACATAACTAACACCGAATAATGCACCACAAGTAGGATATAATTTCATTGCATAACTATTGACTTTCGTGCTTGCATAGGGAATCACAAACCTTAACACCAATATTCTTACTAAACCATAATTACTCACCAACATGACTCGCATATTATATCATCATATCGCAAAACTATTACAAGGAATCAAGTTTTTTTTGTCCAATGATCTTCAGGAAAGTTTTTATTATATCCCTCTTGAATATCTATCACTTTGGGACTAGTTTAATGTGTTGCTTTTGATAGCTCAAACAAATCTAAGTGAAGAATATGAGCATAAAAAACTTTCTTCTCTCAAAATAATATAAGTGAAGCATGAGAGAATTTCTTCAAAATTACTACTCTCAAAAAAAATCTAAGTGAAGCATGAGAGCATTTCTTCAAAAATATTAAAGCACACCGTGCTCAAAAAGATATAAGTGAAGCACTAGAGCAATTCCATAGCTCATAAAGATTTAAGTGAAGCATAGAGAGCAATTCTAACAAATCATAGCTTAATTTTGGCTCTCTCAAATAGGTGTGTCCAGCAAGGATACTTGACTAAGAATAAAAAGTAAAACAAGCAAAGACTCAAATCATACAAGACGCTCCAAGCAAAACTCATGATATGTGACGAATAAAAATATAGCTCCTAGTAAAATACCGATGGTCATTAGAAGAAAGAGGGGATGCCACTCGGGCATCCCCAAGCTTAGTTGCTTGCTTCTCTTTTAGATAATAGCTTGGGATGCCATGGGCATCCCCAAGCTTAGGCTCTTCTTACTCCTTATTCCTTCATCCATCGTGATCTCACCCAAAACTTGAAAACTTCAATCACACAAAACTCAACAAAATCTTCGTGAGATCCGATAGTATAAGAAAACTAATCTTTACTTTAAGTACTGTAGAAAACCCATTCAAATTTTGTTATTGCATTATATCTACTGTATTCTAACTTTACGATGGCTTATAACCTCCAATACAAACCATAGATTCATCAAAATAAGCACACAATGCAAAGAAAATAGAATCTGTCAAAAACAGAACAGTCTGCAAAGATACGAATTGTTCTCATACTTCTGTAACTCCAAAAATTCTGAAAAATTAGGAAAACGTATGAAATTTGTATATAAATCTTGTGTAAACAATTCAGAATTTTTCGTCACTTATGTGAATTTGTAAAATTATTTTACTGACGCAAAAGTTTCTGTTTTCCAACAAGATCAAATCAACTATCACCCAACATGATCCCAAAGGCTTTGCTTGGCACTAACACTAATTAAAACATAAAAAACACAATCATAACTGTAGCATAATTGTGCAAACACTCAAGAACAGAAATAAAAAAGCAAAAATAAATTTTATTCATTGGGTTGCCTCCCAACAAGCGCTATAGTTTTATGCCCCTAGCTAGGCATAAGATTTTATCGATGCTCATATGAAAGATAAGAATTGAAGCAAAAGAGAGCATCATAAAACATGTGACAAACACATTTAAGTCTAACATACTTCCTATGCATAGGCATTTTGTAGGCAACCAAATTATCAAGACAAGAAATATCTAGCATATGCAAGGAAGAAGAAAGAAACAATAGCAATCTCAACATGACGAGAGGCAATTTAGTAACATGAAAATTTCTACAACCATATTTTCCTCTCTCATAATAATTACATGTAGGATCATAATCAAATTCAACAATATAACTATGACATAAAATATTCTCTTCATGATCCACATGCATGCAAAGTTGACACTCTTCCAAAATAGTGGGATTATCATCAAATAAAGTCATGACCTCTCCAAGCCCACTTTCATCAAAAATTTCATAAGATTGAACAATCTCCAAATATGTGGGATTATTATTACCTAGAGTTGACACTCTTCCAAACCCACTTTCAATATTATCGCAAACATATTCATCATGAGGCTTACATAAATTTCAAGATCATAAGAAGAATCACCCCAATCATGATCATTGCAATAAGTAGTAGACATATCAAAATTAGCATCCCCAAGCTTGGGGTTTTGCATATTATTAGCACAATTGACATTAATAGAATTTATAATAACATCATTGCAATTGTGCTTTTCATTCAAGGAGCTATCAAGAATCACTTTATAAATTCCTTCGTTTAACACTTCATCACAATTTTCAGATTCATAAATCTCAAGCAAAACTTCATAAAGATAATCTAGTGAACTCAATTCACTAGCAATTGGTTCATCATAATTGGATCTTTTGAAAAGATTAGCAAGTGGATGAGGATCCATATCAATAGATTTTTAGCAAGCAAAGATGCAAGCAAATAGAAGGCACATGGTAACACAAGTAGAGATAGCAAACAAGAGATCTGACAAGAAAAAGGTGAATGAAAAAGATGGCAAATAAAACGGCAAATGTTTGTGAAGTGGGGGAGATGAAAATGAGAAGCAAATGGCAAATAATGTAAATTGCAAGGAGATGAGATTTGTGATTAGGAACGTGGTAGATGTTGATGATGTCTCCCCGGCAACGGCGCCAGAAATTGGCTAGTTGACGGGAGACTATCTTGACTTGATCCTCCCCGGCAACGGCGCCAGAAAATCCTTTTGATGTGTCTTGAACTACGTCGGTATTTCCCCAAAGGGGAAGGGATGATGCAGCACAACTACGGTAGGTATTTCCCTCAGTCATGAGACCAAGGTTATCGAACTAGTAGGAGAACCACTCAACACTACGTGAATGGCACCTGCACACAAAGAACAAATACTTGCAACCCGACGTAAAAGAGGGGTTGTCAATCCCTCCTGGGTAAAGAGTGTTGGGAAACATTGCATGGAAAACAAAAAAAAATCTACGCACACGCAAGATCTATCCATGGAGATGTATAGCTACGAGAGGGGAGAGCATCTTCATACCCTTGAAGATCGCTAAGCGGAAGCGTTTATCAACGCGGTTGATGTAGTCGTACACCTTCACGATCCGTCTCGATCAAGTACCGAACGTACGGCACCTCCACGTTCAGCACACGTTCAGCTCGTTGACGTCCTCGCCTTCTTGATCCAGCAAGAGGGGCGAAGTAGTAGATGAGTTCCGGCAACACGATGGCGTGGTGACGGTGTTGGTGAAGAACAATTTCTGCAGGGCTTTGCCAAGCACAACGGAAACTATGACGGAGGATAAACTAGAGGGACGGGGTTGCCGGCACATGGCTTGGTATATCTTGATGTGTTCCACGTGCTAGCCCTGCCCCTCTATTTATATGTTGAACCCTGGGGTCGTAACTTGGAGAAAGAGCCTCCTCAAAGTCGGTTTTGCCGGCAAGGAAGAGTCCTTCTCGGACTTCTAGGACCAGACGCCACAATCCTTGGCGTCTGGCCCAGACGGCATGGGCCTCGGCGTCTGGCCTAGGGCTAGACGCCAGGGTCTCCGACGTTTGGCCCCCTGGCCTCCGCAAAACTCCTTTTGCACCGACCTAATGCCTCGTGGGCCTTACCCCTTGGCCTAACCATATCATCCTATATATCAATCTTTACCTCCGGACCATTCCGGAGCTCCTCGTCATGTCCGTGATCTCATCCGGGACTCCAAACAACATTCGGTCACCAACATACATAACTCATATAATACTATATCGTCAACGAACATTAAGCGTGCGGACCCTACGGGTTCAAGAACTATGTAGACATGACCGAGACACCTTTCCGGTCAATAACCAATAGCGGGACCTGGATGCCCATATTGGCTCCTACATATTCTACGAAGATCTTTATCGGTCGAACCATATGACAACATACGTAATTCCCTTTGTCTATCGGTATGTTACTTGCCCGAGATTCGATCGTCGGTATCTCCATACCTAGTTCAATCTCATTACCGGCAAGTCTCTTTACTCGTTTCGTAATACATCATCTCATAACTAACTCATTAGTCATTTGCTTGCAAGGCTTCTTATGATGTGTATTACCGAGAGAGCCCAGAGATACCTCTCCGATACTCGGAGTGACAAATCCTAATCTTGATCTATGCCAACTCAACAAACACCTTCGGAGATACCTGTAGAGCATCTTTATGATCACCCAGTTACGTTGTGATGTTTGATAGCACACAAGGTATTCCTCCGGTATTCGGGAGTTGCATAATCTCATAGTCGAAGGAATATGTATTTGACATGAAGAAAGCAATAGCAATAAACTGAACGATCAATATGCTAAGCTAACGGATGGGTCTTGTCCATCACATCATTCTCCTAATGATGTGATCCCATTATCAAATGACAACACATGTCTATGGTTAGCAAACCTTAACCATCTTTGATCAACGAGCTAGTCTAGTAGAGGCTTACTAGGGACACGGTATTTGTTTATGTATTCATACATGTATTTAAGTTTCTGATCAATACAATTCTAGCATGAATAATAAACCTTTATCATGAATAAGGAAATATAAAATAACAACTTTATTATTGCCTCTAGGGCATATTTTCTTCAGTCTCCCACTTGCACTAGAGTCAATAATCTAGTTCACATCACCATGTGATTAACACCCATAGTTCACATCGCCATGTGACTAACACCCAAAGAGTTTACTAGAGTCAATAATCTAGTTCACATCGCCATGTGATTAATACCCAAAGAGTACTAAGGTGTGATCATGTTTTGCTTGTGAGAGAAGTTTAGTCAACGGGTCTGCCACATTCAGATCCGTATGTATTTTGCAAATTTCTATGTCTTCAATGCTCTGCATGGAGCTACTCTAGCTAATTGCTCCCACTTTCAATACGTATCCAGATCGAGACTCAAAGTCACCTAGATCGGTGTCAAAGCTTGCATTGACGTAACTCTTTACGACGAACTCTTTATCACCTCCATAACCGAGAAATATCTCCTTAGTCCTCTTAGGTAACTAAGGATAATTTTGACCGCTGTTCAGTGATCTTACTCCTGGATCACTATAGTACCCCCTTGCCAAACTCATGGCAAGGTACACAACAGGTCTGGTACATAGCATGGCATACTTTATAGAACCTATGGCTGAGGCATAGGGAATGACTTTCATTCTCTCTCTATCTTCTGCCGTGGTCGGGTTTTGGGGAATGACTTTCATTCTCTCTCTATCTTCTGCCGTGGTCGGGTTTTGAGTCTTACTCAACTTCACACCTTGCAACACAGGCAAGAACCCTTTCTTTGACTGATCCATTTTGAACTTCTTCAAAATCTTGTCAAGGTATGTGCTTTGTGAAAGTCCTATTAAGCGTCTCGATCTATCCCTATAGATCTTGATGCCCAATATATAAGTAGCTTCACCGAGGTCTTTTATTGAAAACTCTTATTTAAGTATCCTTTTATGCTATCCAGAAATTCTATATCATTTCCAATCAATAATATGTCATCCACATATAATATCAGAAATGCTACAGAGCTCCCACTCACTTTCTTGTAAATACAGGCTTCACCGTAAGTCTGTATAAAACCATATGCTTTGATCACCCCATCAAAGCGTGTATTCCAACTCCGAGATGCTTGCACCAGTCCATAGATGGATCGCTGGAGCTTGCACACTTTGTTAGCACCTTTAGGATCGACAAAACCTTTCTGGTTGTATCATATACAACTCTTCTTTAAGAAATCCATTAAGGAATGTAGTTTTGACATCCATTTGCCAGATTTCATAAAATATGGCAATTGCTAACATGATTTGGACAGACTTAAGCATCACTACGGGTGAGAAAGTCTCATCGTAGTCAACCCTTTGAACTTGTTGAAAACCTTTTGCGACAAGTCGAGCTTTGTAGTAACATTACCATCAGCGTCCGTCTTCCTCTTGAAGATCCATTTATTTTTAATGGCCTGCCGATCATCGGGCAAGTCCACCAAAGTCCACACTTTGTTCTCATACATGGATCCTATCTCAGATTTCATGGCCTCAAGCCATTTGTCAGAATCTGGGCTCATCATAGCTTCTTCATAGTTCGTAGGTTCGCCTTGGTCTAGTAACATGACTTCCAGAGCAGGATTACCATACCACTCTGGTGTGGATCGTGCTCTGGTTGACCTACGAGGTTCTATAGTAACTTGATCTGAAGTTTCATGATCATTATCATTTGCTTCCTCTCTGATTGGTCTAGGCATCACGGGAACGGTTTTCTGTGATATGCTACTTTCCAATTCGAGAGAAGGTACAATTACCTCATCAAGTTATACTTTCCTCCCACTCACTTCTTTCGAGAGAAACTCATTCTCTAGAAAGGACCCAAACTTAGCAACAAAGATCTTGCCTTCGGATCTGTGGTAGAAGGTGTACCCAATTGTTTCTTTAGGGTATCCTATGAAGACGCACTTCTCCGATTTGGGTTCGAGCTTATCTGGCTGAAGCCTTTTGACATAAGCATCGCATCCCCAAATTTTTTAGAAACGACAGCTTAGGTTTCTTGCCAAACCATAGTTCAGACAGTGTCGTCTCAACGGATTTAGACGGTGCCCTATTTAACGTGAATGCAGCTGTCTCTAATGCATAACCCCAAAACGATAGTGGTAAATCGGTAAGAGACATCATAGATCGTACCATATCTAATAAAGTACGGTTACAATGTTTGGACACACCATCACGCTGTGGTGTTCCAGGTGGCGTGAGTTGTGAAACTATTCCACATTGTTTTAAATGAAGAACAAACTCGTAACTCAAATATTCGCCTCCGCGATGAGATCGTAGAAACTATAGTTTCTTGTTACGATGATTCTCCACTTCACTCTGAAATTCTTTGAAATTTTCAAATGTTTCAGACTTGTGTTTCATTAAGTAGATATACCCATACCTACTCAAATCATCTGTGAAGGTCAGAAAATAATGATACCCGCCGCGTGCTTCAACACTCATCGGACCGCATACATTGATATGTATTATATCCAATAAGTCATCATCTCGCTCCATTGTTCCGGAGAACGGAGTTTTAGTCATCTTGCCCATGAGGCATAGTTCGCAAGTATCAAATGATTCATAATCAAGTGATTCCAAAAAGTCCATCCGCATGGAGTTTCTTCATGCGCTTTACACCAATATGACCTAAACGGCAGTGCCACAAGTATGTTGCACTATCATTATCAACTTTGTATCTTTTGGCATCAATATTATGAATATGTGTATCACTACGATCGAGATTCAATAAACCATTAACATTGGGTGTATGACCATAGAAGGTTTTATTCATGTAAAACAGAACAACAATTATTCTTTGACTTAAATGAATAACCGTATTGCAATAAACATGATCCAATCATATTCATGCTCAACGCAAACACCAAATAACATTTATTTAGGTTCAACACTAATCCCGAAGGTAGAGGGAATGTGCGATGGTGATCGCATCAACCTTGAAATCACTTCCAACACACATTGTCACCTCGCCCTTAACTAGTCTCTGTTTATTCTGCAACTCCTGTTTTGAGTTACTAATCTTAGCAACTGAACCAGTATCAAATACCCAGGGGCTACTACGAACACTAGTAAGGTACACATCAGTAACATGTACATCAAATATACCTTTGTTCACTTTGCCATCCTTCTTATCCGCCAAGTATTTGGGGCAGTTCCACTTCTAGTGACCATTTCCTTTGCAGTAGAGGTACTCAGTTTCAGGCTTGGGTCTAGCTTTAGGCTTCTTCATGGGAGCGGCAACTTGCTTGCCATTCTTCTTGAAGTTCCCTTTCTTTCCCTTGCCCTTTTTCTTGAAACTAGTGGTCTTGTTAACCATCAACACTTGATGCTCTTTCTTGATTTCTACCTTTGCTGATTTCAGCATCGCGAAGAGCTCGGGAATCATTTTCGTCATCCCTTGCATATTATAGTTCATCACGAAGTTCTAGTAGCTTGGTGATAGTGACTAGAGAACTTTGTCAATCAATATCTTATCTGGAAGATTAACTCCCACTTGATTCAAGCGATTGTAGTGCCCAGACATTCTGAGCACATGCTCACTAGTTGAGCTATTCTCCTCCATCTTGTAGGCAAAGTACTTGTCAGAGGTCTCATACCTCTCGACACGGGCATGAGTCTGAAATACCAATTTCAGCTCTTGGAACATCTCATATGCTCTGTGGCGTTCAAAATGTTTTTGAAGTCCCGGTTCTAAGCTGTAAAGAATGGTGCACTAAACTATCAAGTAGTCATCATATCGAGTCTTTACCTCTGGACCATTCCGGAGCTCCTCGTCATGTCCGTGATCTCATCCGGGACTCCGAACAACATTCGGTCACCAACATACATAACTCATATAATACTATATCGTCAACGAACATTAAGCGTGCGGACCCTACGGGTTCAAGAACTATGTAGACATGACCGAGACACCTTTCCGGTCAATAACCAATAGCGGGACCTGGATGCCCATATTGGCTCCTACATATTCTACGAAGATCTTTATCGGTCGAACCATATGACAACATACGTAATTCCCTTTGTCTATCGGTATGTTACTTGCCCGAGATTCGATCGTCGGTATCTCCATACCTAGTTCAATCTCATTACCGGCAAGTCTCTTTACTCGTTTCGTAATACATCATCTCATAACTAACTCATTAGTCATTTGCTTGCAAGGCTTCTTATGATGTGTATTACCGAGAGAGCCCAGAGATACCTCTCCGATACTCGGAGTGACAAATCCTAATCTTGATCTATGCCAACTCAACAAACACCTTCGGAGATACCTGTAGAGCATCTTTATGATCACCCAGTTACGTTGTGATGTTTGATAGCACACAAGGTATTCCTCCGGTATTCGGGAGTTGCATAATCTCATAGTCGAAGGAATATGTATTTGACATGAAGAAAGCAATAGCAATAAACTGAACGATCAATATGCTAAGCTAACGGATGGGTCTTGTCCATCACATCATTCTCCTAATGATGTGATCCCATTATCAAATGACAACACATGTCTATGGTTAGCAAACCTTAACCATCTTTGATCAACGAGCTAGTCTAGTAGAGGCTTACTAGGGACACGGTATTTGTTTATGTATTCATACATGTATTTAAGTTTCTGATCAATACAATTCTAGCATGAATAATAAACCTTTATCATGAATAAGGAAATATAAAATAACAACTTTATTATTGCCTCTAGGGCATATTTTCTTCAGTCTCCCACTTGCACTAGAGTCAATAATCTAGTTCACATCACCATGTGATTAACACCCATAGTTCACATCGCCATGTGACTAACACCCAAAGAGTTTACTAGAGTCAATAATCTAGTTCACATCGCCATGTGATTAATACCCAAAGAGTACTAAGGTGTGATCATGTTTTGCTTGTGAGAGAAGTTTAGTCAACGGGTCTGCCACATTCAGATCCGTATGTATTTTGCAAATTTCTATGTCTTCAATGCTCTGCATGGAGCTACTCTAGCTAATTGCTCCCACTTTCAATACGTATCCAGATCGAGACTCAAAGTCACCTAGATCGGTGTCAAAGCTTGCATTGACGTAACTCTTTACGACGAACTCTTTATCACCTCCATAACCGAGAAATATCTCCTTAGTCCTCTTAGGTAACTAAGGATAATTTTGACCGCTGTTCAGTGATCTTACTCCTGGATCACTATAGTACCCCCTTGCCAAACTCATGGCAAGGTACACAACAGGTCTGGTACATAGCATGGCATACTTTATAGAACCTATGGCTGAGGCATAGGGAATGACTTTCATTCTCTCTCTATCTTCTGCCGTGGTCGGGTTTTGGGGAATGACTTTCATTCTCTCTCTATCTTCTGCCGTGGTCGGGTTTTGAGTCTTACTCAACTTCACACCTTGCAACACAGGCAAGAACCCTTTCTTTGACTGATCCATTTTGAACTTCTTCAAAATCTTGTCAAGGTATGTGCTTTGTGAAAGTCCTATTAAGCGTCTCGATCTATCCCTATAGATCTTGATGCCCAATATATAAGTAGCTTCACCGAGGTCTTTTATTGAAAACTCTTATTTAAGTATCCTTTTATGCTATCCAGAAATTCTATATCATTTCCAATCAATAATATGTCATCCACATATAATATCAGAAATGCTACAGAGCTCCCACTCACTTTCTTGTAAATACAGGCTTCACCGTAAGTCTGTATAAAACCATATGCTTTGATCACCCCATCAAAGCGTGTATTCCAACTCCGAGATGCTTGCACCAGTCCATAGATGGATCGCTGGAGCTTGCACACTTTGTTAGCACCTTTAGGATCGACAAAACCTTTCTGGTTGTATCATATACAACTCTTCTTTAAGAAATCCATTAAGGAATGTAGTTTTGACATCCATTTGCCAGATTTCATAAAATATGGCAATTGCTAACATGATTTGGACAGACTTAAGCATCACTACGGGTGAGAAAGTCTCATCGTAGTCAACCCTTTGAACTTGTTGAAAACCTTTTGCGACAAGTCGAGCTTTGTAGTAACATTACCATCAGCGTCCGTCTTCCTCTTGAAGATCCATTTATTTTTAATGGCCTGCCGATCATCGGGCAAGTCCACCAAAGTCCACACTTTGTTCTCATACATGGATCCTATCTCAGATTTCATGGCCTCAAGCCATTTGTCAGAATCTGGGCTCATCATAGCTTCTTCATAGTTCGTAGGTTCGCCTTGGTCTAGTAACATGACTTCCAGAGCAGGATTACCATACCACTCTGGTGTGGATCGTGCTCTGGTTGACCTACGAGGTTCTATAGTAACTTGATCTGAAGTTTCATGATCATTATCATTTGCTTCCTCTCTGATTGGTCTAGGCATCACGGGAACGGTTTTCTGTGATATGCTACTTTCCAATTCGAGAGAAGGTACAATTACCTCATCAAGTTCTACTTTCCTCCCACTCACTTCTTTCGAGAGAAACTCATTCTCTAGAAAGGACCCAAACTTAGCAACAAAGATCTTGCCTTCGGATCTGTGGTAGAAGGTGTACCCAATTGTTTCTTTAGGGTATCCTATGAAGACGCACTTCTCCGATTTGGGTTCGAGCTTATCTGGCTGAAGCCTTTTGACATAAGCATCGCATCCCCAAATTTTTTAGAAACGACAGCTTAGGTTTCTTGCCAAACCATAGTTCAGACAGTGTCGTCTCAACGGATTTAGACGGTGCCCTATTTAACGTGAATGCAGCTGTCTCTAATGCATAACCCCAAAACAATAGTGGTAAATCGGTAAGAGACATCATAGATTGTACCATATCTAATAAAGTACGGTTACAATGTTTGGACACACCATCACGCTGTGGTGTTCCAGGTGGCGTGAGTTGTGAAACTATTCCACATTGTTTTAAATGAAGAACAAACTCGTAACTCAAATATTCGCCTCCGCGATGAGATCGTAGAAACTATAGTTTCTTGTTACGATGATTCTCCACTTCACTCTGAAATTCTTTGAAATTTTCAAATGTTTCAGACTTGTGTTTCATTAAGTAGATATACCCATACCTACTCAAATCATCTATGAAGGTCAGAAAATAACGATACCCGCCGCGTGCTTCAACACTCATCGGACCGCATACATTGATATGTATTATATCCAATAAGTCATCATCTCGCTCCATTGTTCCGGAGAACGGAGTTTTAGTCATCTTGCCCATGAGGCATAGTTCGCAAGTATCAAATGATTCATAATCAAGTGATTCCAAAAAGTCCATCCGCATGGAGTTTCTTCATGCGCTTTACACCAATATGACCTAAACGGCAGTGCCACAAGTATGTTGCACTATCATTATCAACTTTGTATCTTTTGGCATCAATATTATGAATATGTGTATCACTACGATCGAGATTCAATAAACCATTAACATTGGGTGTATGACCATAGAAGGTTTTATTCATGTAAACAGAACAACAATTATTCTTTGACTTAAATGAATAACCATATTGCAATAAACATGATCCAATCATATTCATGCTCAACGCAAACACCAAATAACATTTATTTAGGTTCAACACTAATCCCGAAGGTAGAGGGAATGTGCGATGGTGATCGCATCAACCTTGAAATCACTTCCAACACACATCGTCACCTCGCCCTTAACTAGTCGCTGTTTATTCTGCAACTCCTGTTTTGAGTTACTAATCTTAGCAACTGAACCAGTATCAAATACCCAGGGGCTACTACGAACACTAGTAAGGTACACATCAGTAACATGTGCATCAAATATACCTTTGTTCACTTTGCCATCCTTCTTATCCGCCAAGTATTTGGGGCAGTTCCACTTCTAGTGACCATTTCCTTTGCAGTAGAGGCACTCAGTTTCAGGCTTGGGTCCAGCTTTAGGCTTCTTCATGGGAGCGGCAACTTGCTTGCCATTCTTCTTGAAGTTCCCTTTCTTTCCCTTGCCCTTTTTCTTGAAACTAGTGGTCTTGTTAACCATCAACACTTGATGCTCTTTCTTGATTTCTACCTTTGCTGATTTCAGCATCGCGAAGAGCTCGGGAATCATTTTCGTCATCCCTTGCATATTATAGTTCATCACGAAGTTCTAGTAGCTTGGTGATAGTGACTAGAGAACTTTGGCAATCAATATCTTATCTGGAAGATTAACTCCCACTTGATTCAAGCGATTGTAGTGCCCAGACATTCTGAGCACATGCTCACTGGTTAAGCTATTCTCCTCCATCTTGTAGGCAAAGTACTTGTCAGAGGTCTCATACCTCTCGACACGGGCATGAGTCTGAAATACCAATTTCAGCTCTTGGAACATCTCATATGCTCTGTGGCGTTCAAAACGTTTTTGAAGTCCCGGTTCTAAGCCGTAAAGAATGGTGCACTAAACTATCAAGTAGTCATCATATCGAGCTTTGCCAAACGTTCATAACGTCTGCATCTGCTCCTGCAATAGGTCTATCACCTAGCGGTGCATCAAGGACATAATTCTTCTGTGCAGCAATGAGGATAATCCTCAGATCACGGACCCAGTCCGCATCATTGCTACTATCATCTTTCAACTTATTTTTCTCTAGGAACATATCAAAAATAAGGGAGCTATATCGCGAGCTATTGATCTACAACATAGATTTGCAAATACTATCAGGACTAGTTTCATGATAAATTAAGTTCAATTAATCAAATTACTAATGAACTCCCACTTAAATCAACATCCCTCAAGTTGTCTAAGTGATACATGATCCATATCAACTAACCCATGTCCGATCATCACGTGAGATGGGGTAGTCATCAATGGTGAGCATCTCTATGTTGATCATATCTACTATATGACTCGTGTTCGACCTTTCGGTCTCCAGTGTTCCGAGACCATGTCTGTACATGCTAGGCTCGTCAAGTTTAACCCAAGTATTATGCGTGTGCAAAACTGTCTTACACCCGTTGTATGTGAACGTAGAGTCTATCACACCCGATCATCACGTGGTGTCTCGAAACAACGAACTTTCGCAACGGTGCATACTCGGGGAGAACACTTATATCTTGAAATTTAGTGAATGGATCATCTTATAATGCTACCGTCGTTCTAAGCAAAATAAGATGCATAAAAGATAAACATCACATGCAATCAAAATATGTGACATGATATGGCCATTATCATCTCGTGCTTTTGATCTCCATCTCCAAAGCATCGTCATGATCTCCATCGTCACCGGCTCAACACCTTGATCTCCATCGTTGGGTCGTGGTCGTCTCGCCAACTATTGCTTCTACAACTATTGCTAACGCATAGCGATAAAGTAAAGCAATTACATGGCGATTGCATTTCATACAATAAAGAGAACCATAAGGCTCCTGCCGGTTGCCGATAAATTACAAAATATGATCATCTCATACAATAACGTATATCACATCATGTCTTGACCATATCACATCACAACATACCCTGCAAAAACAAGTTAGACGTCCTCTACTTTGTTGTTGGAAGTTTTACGTGGCTGCTACGGGTTTCTAGCAAGAACCGTTCTTACCTACGGCAAAAACCACAACGGTGATTTATCAAGTTTGCTATTTTAACCTTCTTCAAGGACTGGCCGCAGTCAAATTCGATTCACCTAAAGTAGAAGAAACAGACACCCGCCAGCCACCTTTATGCAAAACTAATTGCATGTCAGTCGGTGGAACCGGTCCCATGTGCGTGGACATGTAAGGTTGGTCCGGGCCGTTTCATCCCACAATGCCGCCGAATCAAAATAAGACGTTGGTGGTAAGCAGTATGAACATCACCGCCCACAACTTCTTTGTGTTCTACTCGTGCATATCATCTACGCACAGACCTGGCTCATGATGCCACTGTTGGGAAATGTTGCATGGAAAACAAAAAAAATTCTACGCACATGCAAGATCTATCCATGGAGATGTATAGCTACGAGAGGGGAGAGCATCTTCATACCCTTGAAGATCGCTAAGCGGAAGCGTTTATCAACATGGTTGATGTAGTCGTACACCTTCACGATCTATCCTGATCAAGTACCAAACGTACGGCACCTCCGCGTTCAGCACACGTTCTGCTCGTTGACGTCATCGCCTTCTTGATCCAGCAAGAGGGGCGAAGTAGTAGATGAGTTCCGGCAGCACGACGGCGTGGTGACGGTGTTGGTGAAGAACAATTTCCGCAGGGCTTCGCCAAGCACAACGGAAACTATGACGGAGGATAAACTAGAGGGACGGGGTTGCCGGCACACGGCTTGGTGTATCTTGATGTGTTCCAGGTGCTAGCTCTGCTCCTCTATTTATATGTTGAACCCTGGGGTCGTAACTTGGAGAAATAGCCTCCTCAAAGTCGGTTTTGCCCGCAAGGAAGAGTCCTTCTCGGACTTCCAGGACCAGACACCACAGTCCTTGGCGTCTGGCCCAGACGCCATGGGAGACTGAAGGAAATATGCCCTAGAGGCAATAATAAAGTTGTTATTTATATTTCCTTATATCATGATAAATGTTTATTATTCATGCTAGAATTGTATTAACCGGAAACTTGATACATGTGTGGATACATAGACAAAACAAAGTGTCCCTAGTATGCCTCTACTTAACTAGCTCGTTGATCAAAGATGGTTAAGTTTCCTGACCATAGACATGTGTTGTCATTTGATGAGCGGGATCACATCATTAGGAGAATGATGTGATGGACGAGACCCATCCGTTAGCTTAGCATTATGATCGTTAAGTTTTATTGCTATTGCTTTCTTCATGACTTATACATGTTCCTCTAACTATGAGGTTATGCAACTCCCGAATACCGGAGGAACACCTTGTGTGCTATCAAACGTCACAACGTAATTGGGTGATTATAAAGATGCTCTACAGGTGTCTCCAAAGGCATTTGTTGGGTTGGCATAGATTGAGATTAGGATTTGTCACTCCAAGTATCAGAGAGGTATCTCTGGGCCCTCTCGGTAATGCTCATCACTATAAGCCTTGCAAGCAATGTGACTAATGAGTTAGTTATGGGATGATGCATTATGGAATGAGTAAAGAGACTTGCCGGTAATGAGATTGAACTAAGTATGAAGATACCGACGATCGAATCTCGGGCAAGTAACACACCGATGACAAAGGGAACAACGTGTATTGTTATGCGGTTTGACTGATAAAGATCTTCGTAGAATATGTAGGAACCAATATGAGCATCCAGGTTCCGCTATTGGTTATTGGTCGAAGATGTGTCTTGATCATGTCTACATAGTTCTCGAACCCGTAGGGTCCGCACGCTTAACGTTCGATGACGATTTGTATTATGAGGTATGTGTTTTGGTGACCGAAGTTTGTTCGGAGTCCCGGATGAGATCACGGACATGACGAGGAGTCTCGAAATGGTCGAGAGATAAAGATTGATATATTGGAAGGTTACATTCGGGCACCGGAATGGTTTCGGAAAGGTTCGGACATTTTTCGGAGTACCGAGAGGTTACCGGAACCCCCCGGGGGACTATTGGGCCTTCATGGGCCCTAGTGGAGAGAGGAGGCCGGCGGCCAGGTGGTGGCGCCCCCCCCCCCAAGCCCAAACTGAATTGGACTAGGGGTGGGGGCGCGTCCCCCTTTCCTTCTTCTCCTCCACCTCTTTCCCCTTCCCCCTTCTCCGGAAAGGAATGGGGAATCCTACTAGGACTAGGAGTCCTAGTAGGACTCCCCCCTGGCGCGCCTCCTCTAGGTCGGCCGCCTCCTCCCTTCCTCCTTTATATACAGGGGCGGGGGGCACCCCAAAGACACACCAAGATTTCTCTTAGCCGTGTGCGGTGCCCCCCTCCACAGTTTACCCCTCCGGTCGTAGTGCTTAGGCGAAGCCCTGCACGGATCACATCACCATCACCGTCACCACGCCGTCGTGCTGACGAAACTCTCCCTCGGCCTTCTGCTAGATCAAGAGTTCGAGGGACGTTATTGAGCTAAACGTGTGCAGAACTCGGAGGTGCCGTACGTTCGGTGCTTGATCGGTTGGATCGCGAAGACGTTCGACTACATCAACCGTGTTAAGCTAACACTTCCGCTTTTGGTCTACGAGGGTACGTGGACACACTCTCCCCCTCTCGTTACTATGCATCTCCTAGATAGATCTTGCGTGAGCGTAGAATTTTTTTGAAATTGCATGCTACGTTTCCCAACAGTGGCATCCGAGCCAGGTCTATGCGTAGATGATATGCACGAGTAGAACACAAAGAGTTGTGGGCGATAATAGTCATACTGCTTACCACCAATGTCTTACTTTGATTCGACGGTATTGTTGGATGAAGCGGCCCGGACCGACATTACATGACCGCATTCAAGAGACTGGTTCTACCGACGTGCTTTGCACACAAGTGGCTGGCGGGTGTCTGTTTCTCCAACTTTAGTTGAATCGAGTTTGACTACGGCCGGTCCTTGTTGAAGGTTAAAACAGCACACTTGACGAAAAATCGTTGTGGTTTTGATGCGTAGGTAAGAACGGTTCTTACTAGAAGCCCGTAGCAGCCACATAAAACTTGCAACAACAAAGTAGAGGATGTCTAACTTGTTTTTGCAGGGCATGTTGTGATGTGATATGGTCAAGACATGATGTGATATACGTTATTGTATGAGATGATCATGTTTTGTAAAAGTTATCGGCAACTGGCAGGAGCCTTATGGTTGTCGCTTTATTGTATGAAATGCAATCACCATGTAATTGCTTTACTTTATCACTATGCGGTAGCGATAGTCATAGAAGCAATAGTTGGCGAGACGACAACGACGCTACGATGGAGATCAAGGTGTCAAGCCGGTGACGATGGAGATCATGACGGTGCTTTGGAGATGGAGATCAAAGGCACAAGATGATGATGGCCATATCATGTCACATATTTTGATTGCATGTGATGTTTATCTTTTAAGCATCTTATTTTGCTTAGTACGGCGGTAGCATTATAAGATGATCCCTCGCTAAATTTCGAGGTATAAGTGTTCTCCCTGAGTATGCACCGTTGCTACAGTTCGTCGTGCCGAGACACCACGTGATGATCGGGTGTGATAAGCTCTACATTCACATACAACGGGTGCAAGCCAGTTTTGCACGTGCAGAATACTTGGGTTAAACTTGACGAGCCTAGCATATGCAGATATGGCCTCGGAACACTGAGACCGAAAGGTCGAACGTGAATCATATAGTAGATATGATCAACATAGAGATGTTCACCATTGAAAACTACTCCATCTCACGTGATGATCGGACATGGTTTAGTTGATATGGATCACGTGATCATTTAGATGACTAGAGGGATGTCTATCTAAGTGGGAGTTCTTAAGTAATATGATTAATTGAACTTTAATTTATCATGGACTTAGTACCTGATAGTTTTTGCATATCTATGTTGTTGTAGATCAATGGTCGTGCTACCGTTCCTTTGAATTTTAATGCGTTCCTAGAGAAAGCTAAGTTGAAAGATGATGGTAGCAACTACATGGACTGGGTCCGTAACTTGAGGATTATCCTCATTGCTGCACAGAAGAATTATGTCCTTGATGCACCGCTGGGTGAAAGGCCTGCTGCAGGAGCAGATGCTGACGTTATGAACGTCTGGCAAGCTCGATCTAATGACTACTCGATAGTTCAGTGTGCCATGCTTTACGGCTTAGAATCGGGACTTCAAAGACGTTTTGAACATCATGGAGCATATGAGATGTTCCAGGAGTTGAAGTTAATATTTCAAGCAAATGCCCGAGTTGAGAGATATGAAGTCTCCAACAAGTTCTATAGCTGCAAGATGGAGGAGAACAGTTCTGTTAGTGAATAGATACTCAGAATGTCTGGGCACCATAACCACTTGACTCAGCTGGGAGTTAATCTTCCGGATGATAGTGTTATTGACAAAGTTCTTCAATCACTGCCACCAAGCTATAAAGGCTTCGTGATGAACTATAATATGCAAGGGATGGAGAAGACGATTCCCGAGCTCTTCGCAATGCTAAAGGCTGCAGAGGTAGAAATCAAGAAGGAGCATCAAGTGTTGATGGTTAACAAGACCACTAGTTTCAAGAAAAAGGGCAAAGGGAAGAAGGGGAACTTCAAGAAGAATAGAAAGCAAGTTGCTACTCCCGGGAAGAAGCCCAAGTCTAGACCTAAGCCTGAAACTGAGTGCTTCTACTGCAAAGGAACTGGTCACTGGAAGCGGAACTGCCCCAAGTATTTGGCGGATAAGAAGGATGGCAAAGTGAAAGGTATATTTGATATACATGTTATTGATGTGTACCTTACTAATGCTCGCAGTAGCGCCTGGGTATTTGATACTGGTTCTGTTGCTCATATTTGCAACTCGAAACAGGGGCTACGGATTAAACAAAGATTGGCTAAGGACGAGGTGACGATGCGCGTCCGGAATGGTTCCAAGGTCGATGTGATCGCCGTCGGCACGCTACCTCTACATCTACCTTCGGGATTAGTTTTAGACCTGAATAATTGTTATTTGGTGCCAGCGTTGAGCATGAACATTATATCTGGATCTTGTTTAATGCGAGACGGTTATTCATTTAAATCAGAGAATAATGGTTGTTCTATTTATATGAGTAATATCTTTTATAGTCATGCACCCTTGAGGAGTGATCTATTTTTATTGAATCTCGATTGTAGTGATACACATATTCATAATATTGAAGCCAAAAGATGCAAAGTTAATAATGATAGTGCAACTTATTTGTGGCACTGCCATTTAGGTCATATTGGTGTAAAGCGCATGAAGAAACTCCATGCAGATGGGCTTTTGGAATCACTTGATTATGAATCATTTGATACTTGCGAACCATGCCTCATGGGCAAGATGACTAAAACTCCGTTCTCTGGAACAATGGAGCGAGCCAATGACTTATTGGAAATAATACATACCGATGTATGCGGTCCGATGAGTGTTGACGCTCGCGGCGGGTATCGTTATTTACTGACCTTCACAGATGATTTGAGCAGATATGGATATATCTACTTAATGAAACATAAGTCTGAAACATTTGAAAAGTTCAAAGAATTTCAGAGTGAAGTGGAAAATCATCGTAACAAGAAAATAAAGTTTCTATGATCTGATCGCGGAGGCGAATATTTGAGTTGCGAGTTTGGTCTTCATTTAAAACAATGTGGAATAGTTTCACAACTCACGCCACCTAGAACACCACAGCGTAATGGTGTGTCCGAACGTCGTAACCGTACTTTATTAGATATGGTGCGATCTATGATGTCTCTTACCGATTTACCACTATCGTTTTGGGGTTATGCATTAGAGACAGCTGCTTTCACGTTAAATAGGGCACCATCTAAATCTGTTGAGACGACACCATATGAACTGTGGTTTGGCAAGAAACCTAAGCTGTCGTTTCTTAAAGTTTGGGGTTGCGATGCTTATGTGAAAAAGCTTCAGCCTGATAAGCTCGAACCCAAATCGGAGAAGTGCGTCTTCATAGGATACCCAAAAGAAACTGTTGGGTACACCTTCTATCACAGATCCGAAGGCAAGATCTTTGTTGCTAAGAATGGATCCTTTCTAGAGAAGGAGTTTCTCTCGAAAGAAGTGAGTGGGAGGAAAGTAGAACTTGATGAGGTAATTGTACCTTCTCTTGAATTGGAAAGTACTTCATCACAGAAATAAGTTCCAGTGATGCCTACACCAATTAGTGAGGAAGCTAATGATGATGATCATGAAACTTCAGATCAAGTTACTACAGAACCTCGTAGGTCAGCCAGAGTACATTCCGCACCAGTGTGGTACGGTTATCCTGTTCTGGAAGTCATGTTACTAGACCATGACGAACCTACGAACTATGAGGAAGCGATGATGAGCCCAGATTCCGCGAAATGGCTTGAGGCCATGAAATCTGAGATGGGATCCATGTATGAGAACAAAGTGTGGACTTTGGTGGACTTGCCCGATGATCGGCAAGCCATAGAGAATAAATGGATCTTTGAGAAGAAGACTGACACTGATGGTAATGTTACTGTCTACAAAGCTCGACTTGTTGCAAAAGGTTTTCGACAAGTTCAAGGAGTTGACTACGATGAGACCTTCTCACCCGTAGTGATACTTAAGTCTGTCCGAATCATGTTAGCAATTGCCGCATTTTATGATTATGAAATCTGGCAAATGGATGTCAAAACTGCATTCCTTAATGGATTTCTCAAAGAAGAGTTGTATATGATGCAACCAGAAGGTTTTTTCGATCCTAAAGGTGCTAACAAAGTGTGCAAGCTCCAGCGATCCATTTATGGACTGGTGCAAGCATCTCGAAGTTGGAATATACGCTTTGATGAAGTGATCAAAGCATATGGTTTTATGCAGACTTTTGGAGAAGCCTATATTTACAAGAAAGTGAGTGGGAGCTCTGTAGCGTTTCTAATATTATATGTGGATGACATATTGTTGATTGGAAATGATATAGAATTTCTGGATAGCATAAAAAGATACTTGAATAAGAGTTTTTCAATGAAAGACCTTGGTGAAGCTGCTTATATATTGGGCATCAAGATCTATAGGGATAGATCAAGACGCTTAATAGGACTTTCACAAAGCACATACCTTGATAAAGTTTTGAAGAAGTTCAAAATGGATCAGTCAAAGAAAGGGTTCTTGCCTGTGTTGCAAGGTGTGAAGTTGAGTAAGACTCAATGCCCGACCACTGCAGAAGATAGAGAGAAAATGAAAGTCATTCCCTATGCCTCAGCCATGGGTTCTATCATGTATGCTATGCTGTGTACCAGACCTGATGTGTGCCTTGCTATAAGTTTAGCAGGGAGGTACCAAAGTAATCCAGGAGTGGATCATTGGACAGCGGTCAAGAACATCCTAAAATACCTGAAAAGGACTAAGGATATGTTTCTCGTTTATGGAGGTGACAAAGAGCTTGTCGTAAATGGTTACGTCGATGCAAGCTTTGACACTGATCCGGATGACTCTAAGTCACAAACCGGATACGTATTTATATTGAATGGTGGAGCTGTCAGTTGGTGCAGTTCCAAGCAGAGCGTCGTGGCGGGATCTACGTGTGAAGCGGAGTACATAGCTGCTTCGGAAGCAGAAAATGAAGGAGTCTGGATGAAGGAGTTCATATCCGATCTAGGTATAATACCTAGTGCATCGGGTCCAATGAAAATCTTTTGTGACAATACTGGAGCAATTGCCTTAGCGAAGGAATCCAGATTTCACAAAAGAACCAAACACATCAAGAGACGCTTCAACTCCATCCGCGATCAAGTCAAGGAGGGAGACATAGAGATTTGCAAAATACATACGGATCTGAATATTGCAGACCCGTTGACTAAGCCTCTTCCACGAGCAAAACATGATCAGCACCAAGACTCCATGGGTGTTAGAATCATTACAATGTAATCTAGATTATTGACTCTAGTGCAAGTGGGAGACTGAAGGAAATATGCCCTAGAGGCAATAATAAAGTTGTTATTTATATTTCCTTATGTCATGACAAATGTTTATTATTCATGCTAGAATTGTATTAACCGGAAACTTGATACATGTGTGGATACATAGACAAAACAAAGTGTCCCTAGTATGCCTCTACTTAACTAGCTCGTTGATCAAAGATGGTTAAGTTTCCTGACCATAGACATGTGTTGTCATTTGATGAGCGGGATCACATCATTAGGAGAATGATGTGATGGACGAGACCCATCCGTTAGCTTAGCATTATGATCGTTAAGTTTTATTGCTATTGCTTTCTTCATGACATATACATGTTCCTCTGACTATGAGATTATGCAACTCCCGAATACCAGAGGAACACCTTGTGTGCTATCAAACATCACAACGTAATTGGGTGATTATAAAGATGCTCTACAGGTGTCTCCAAAGGCGTTTGTTGGGTTGGCATAGATCGAGATTAGGATTTGTCACTCCAAGTATCGCAGAGGTATCTCTGGGCCCTCTCGGTAATGCTCATCACTATAAGCCTTGCAAGCAATGTGACTAATGAGTTAGTTACGGGATGATGCATTACGGAACGAGTAAAGAGACTTGCCGGTAACGAGATTGAACTAGGTATGAAGATACCGACGATCGAATCTCGGGCAAGTAACACACCGATGACAAAGGGAACAACGTGTATTGTTATGCGGTTTGACCGATAAAGATCTTCGTAGAATATGTAGGAACCAATATGAGCATCCAGGTTCCGCTATTGGTTATTGATCGAAGATGTGTCTTGATCATGTCTACATAGTTCTCGAACCCGTAGGGTCCGCACGCTTAACGTTCGATGACGATTTGTATTATGAGTTATGTGTTTTGGTGACCGAAGTTTGTTTGGAGTCCCGGATGAGATCACGGACATGACGAGGAGTCTCGAAATGGTCGAGAGATAAAGATTGATATATTGGAAGGTTACGTTCGGGCACCGGAATGGTTTCGGAAAGGTTCGGACATTTTTCGGAGTACTGGGAGGTTACCGGAACCCCCCGGGGGACTATTGGGCCTTCATGGGCCCTAGTGGAGAGAGGAGGCCGGCGGCCAGGTGGTGGCGCGCGCCCCCCCCAAGCCCAAACCGAATTGGACTAGGGGTGGGGGGCGCGGCCCCCTTTCCTTCTTCTCCTCCACCTCTTTCCCCTTCCCCCTTCTCCGGAAAGGAAAGGGGAATCCTACTAGGACTAGTAGTCCTAGTAGGACTCCCCCCTTGGCGCGCCCACTCTAGGGCGGCCGCCTTCTCCCCCCTCCTTTATATACGGGGGCGGGGGGCACCGCAAATACACACCAAGATTTTCTTAGCTGTGTGCGGTGCCCTCCTCCACAGTTTACTCCTCCGGTCATAGCGTCGTAGTGCTTAGGCGAAGCCCTGCGCGAATCACATCACCATCACCGTCACCACGCCGTCGTGCTGACGAAACTCTCCCTCGACCTTCTGCTGGATCAAGAGTTCGAGGGACGTCATCGAGCTGAACGTGTGCAGAACTCGGAGGTGCCGTACGTTCGGTGCTTGATTGTGGCGCCCCCGCTCAATTGTACACTAATCATACACGCAAACGTGTACGATCAAGCACATGGACTCACGGGAAGATATCACAACACAACTCTAACACAATTTAAACGGAGGTCCACAATATTACAGACCAGGGATCCGAAGATCCGAATACATAAGTCAGTCATACAAATATTATCTGAGTACAGACATAGTTAAACAAGTTTTGCCTTAAGAAGGCTAGCACAAACAGCGACACTAGATCGAAAGGCGTTGGCCTCCTGCCTAGGAGCCTCCGATCCTACTCCTGGTCATCTGGCTCGATCCAGTAGTAAGTACCCTCTGGACCCTCCTGGTAGTAAGCTCCGGTGGTGGCATCTGGCTCCTGGACTCCATCGTCTGTTGTATCATCAAGGTGGGGTATATGGGGAAAAGAGAAAGCAAAGCAACCGTGAGTACTCATCCGAAGTACTCAGCAAGCAAGGATCTATACTACATATGCAACATTATCAATGGAGAAAGGCTGTATATGTGGACTGGGCTGCAGAAATGCCAGAATAGAGAGAAGGCCTAGTCCTATCGAAGACTAGCGTCTTCAAACATCTTCACAAGGCCATCATCTTGCAGCAGTAGAAGAGAGTAGAATAGCATTTTATTTAGCAAACATGTTGAAGTACAGCTTAAAGATCCTTCCTCGACTCCCAAGCGAGAAAGCGATCCCGAAGCTTCAGTTAAGTAACAAGTATCCAGCTTAAGTAGTAGATCGGGATACACAAACTGAGCGCCCTTTACCGTAGGACCGGCTATCGATAGAAGATTCATCCCTGCAGGGGTGCACTACTGTTACCCAACACGCTCGATCAACTCTGGCCGGACACACTTGCTGGGTAATGCCCGTCCTCGGAAGATCAACACGAAGCAGCGCTCTACCTAGGCTCGGCAGAGAGGTCAGCACGCCGGACTAACCTATGCACCCAGAGGTCTCGGGCCATCGCCCTGGGCACCCTGCGCGTTGCGAGACTGGCCGGGGTGCAGGCGCGACACTGAACTCGTCAGTGAAGTATCCAGCCCAATCCCGACAATCAGCCCGCACGGTGAATCGTGACGTCAGACGAGCTTTCGGAGAAACGTACTTCGCAGAGGGTCCCATAACCATTATCCCGCATGGTGGTAGTGCGTATAGGGCACGTCGACCCACTCAGATCACACACCCAAATCCAATAGGCTCAATTAGTATCAAGCGGAGACAATCAGAGTCTCTGATGCTCCGCCACCATGTCACACTCGAGTGCCCTTCCGGCACACCCGAAAATCATAGATCCCCAACGGGTACCCACTCAGAGTACGCTTGTGTGTGTCCCACCATTGAGCTGCGGGGCCCTTTAAGAAAAAGGCCACGAAGTTGACGTAGTTGGCAGGGGCGACATTAGCAGACTCCATCTCGTGAGTGATGTCGCGGAGCCAGTCATCGGCATCCAGGGGCTTGTCTGAGTTGCGGAACTGCGTTGGGTTGAGTCGCGTAAACTCTGTCAAAGTTATTGAAGCTGGGTTCTGGTTCTGGTTGTTCTGATGCGGAAATTGAGCCATGATTCCAACCATGAGCTGGCGGTTAAGCTCAAACTGTTGCATCATAGCCGCCATATAGTCTGGCGGTGGTGGGCGTTCAGGGGCACGACCACGACCACGACCACCTGGTATAACCATCCTGCTAAGTATCAACAGGGGGTAGTTTAGTAAAAGCAATTGCGAGCGTTTAGTGACAAACATGATGTAACTCGACGACAAATTAAGTAGTGTAACAGATACATAATAGTAGTCGATTAAGACATACAGATTCATACACAGTCGGTTAAAATCGGGCAGCATAACGGCGCAAATTGAAAACTAGAGACACACTAGGCGGCACGCAGGCACGCGGTAAGGAAGTACACAACGTGACATAGCAAATGCTACATCAGCGTCGGAGAAAACCACTGAAACGGGGTAACTGCAAGTGCGGACGGCGAATGTTCGTCGCGGCAGGATCCTGTGCTCCATGTGCACTCTGATGCAGAACCCGATCTCGAACTGTAAGAAGAGGTCCACGTGCAGGCGTGTGACCTCCCACTGCAGGCCAATCAATACCTGGCGGCATCTCGGTCCTGCGTGGGTAAAGAATATACTCCGGATGTATCCCTGCACGAACAGCTGGTAGCAACTGTGTCATAGCCTCGTAGTAGCGTGCTCGAGTGGCGAACAACTCGACGGCAAGAGCCCGAACAGTGCGATCCAGAGCCTGAGTGCACTGAATCAGAACCTGCGGGTCGTAGCGTCGAGACTCGTACGGGGCACAGATAGCTGTGTAGTATCCAGTAGCATCTCCAACAGGTGCATACGGAATGTACCGAAACACAGTATCATCCAAGTTAGCATTGTGCTCTCCTCGGAGACGTACGACAGCAGAGTAGGCGGCATCATGGACTGCCATCTCAATCGTCACGCCTAATCCGTGAAAAAGGTGTAGCTTGGTGTTTGAGTTGTTCTGCTGATCATAAATCCGAACTTCAGCATAGTACTGTTCCTGGTTGAACTCGTGGTAAACCTCATAAACCATGTACTCGGGATACCAACGATAGCCAAGTCTGGTCATGAGAGCGATCAGGACAGCTGGAAACCCAGGGGTATTACGAGCCCAAGTGCGAAGCACAAGCTGTGTCGTAGGACGTGGTGGAAACAAACGGTCCATCTGAAACAGAGGAAATTCAGATTTGTCAAATGACAATGAGAAGTTTAACTCAACTCAGAGAGAAAGGTTAAACAAAACAATGGAAAGGAAAATGATTATCAGACTAATCAGATCAATGACAGGGAAATCGCACAGACATCCAGCTCTCCGGGTAGATGGGATTTACGAGATCCTAAGTGTCGGCGTTAGTAAAATTTATTTAACCCGAGTAGAAGAGAGATCAGAGTCCCAGAGTATAGACGAGGAATAAAAGATCCTAATACCACCCAGTTGGCGACGTGGGCCCGTAAGCCACACAGCCAAGTTAGTAAACTAGTTTTTCGGTTTCTAGACTCAACTTCGGCCAAGGAATTGGGAGGGGACTTCCTACAGGCAGTCGGCTCTGATACCAACTTGTGGCGGGCGACGACTCAATCGTACACTAATCAAACACGCAAACGTGTATGATCAAGCACAGGGACTCACGGGAAGATATCACAACACAACTCTAACACAATTTAAACGGAGGTCCACAATATTACAGACCAGGGATCCGAAGATCCGAATACATAAGTCAGTCATACAAATATTATCTGAGTACAGACATAGTTAAACAAGTTTTGCCTTAAGAAGGCTAGCACAAACAGCGACACTAGATCGAAAGGCGTTGGCCTCCTGCCTGGGAGCCTCCGATCCTACTCCTGGTCATCTGGCTCGATCCAGTAGTAAGTACCCTCTGGACCCTCCTGGTAGTAAGCTCCGGTGGTGGCATCTGGCTCCTGGACTCCATCATCTGTTGTATCATCAAGGTGGGGTATATGGGGAAAAGAGAAAGTAAAGCAACCGTGAGTACTCATCCGAAGTACTCAGCAAGCAAGGATCTATACTACATATGCAACATTATCAATGGAGAAAGGCTGTATATGTGGACTGGGCTGTAGAAATGCCAGAATAGAGAGAAGGCCTAGTCCTATCGAAGACTAGCGTCTTCAAACATCTTCACAAGGCCATCATCTTGCAGCAGTAGAAGAGAGTAGAATAGCATTTTATTTAGCAAACATGTTGAAGTACAGCTTAAAGATCCTTCCTCGACTCCCAAGCGAGAAAGCGATCCCGAAGCTTCAATTAAGTAACAAGTATCCAGTTTAAGTAGTAGATCGGGATACACAAACTGAGCATCCTTTACCGTAGGACCGGCTATCGATAGAAGATTCATCCCTGCAGGGGTGCACTACTGTTACCCAACACGCTCGATCAACTCTGGCCGGACACACTTGCTGGGTAATGCCCGTCCTCGGAAGATCAACACGAAGCAGCGCTCTACCTAGGATCGGCAGAGAGGTCAGCACGCCGGACTAACCTATGCACCCAGAGGTCTCGGGCCATCGCCCTGGGCACCCTGCGCGTTGCGAGACTGGCCGGGGTCCAGGCGCGACACTGAACTCATCAGTGAAGTATCTAGCCCAATCCCGACAATCAGCCCGCACGGTGAATCGTGACGTCAGACGAGCTTTCAGAGAAACGTACTTCGCAGAGGGTCCCATAACCATTATCCCGCGTGGTGGTAGTGCGTATAGGGCACGTCGACCCACTCAGATCACACACCCAAATCCAATAGGCTCAATTAGTATCAAGCGGAGACAATCAGAGTCTCTGATGCTCCGCCACCATGTCACACTCGAGTGCCCTTCTGGCACACCCAAAAATCATAGATCCCCAGCGGGTACCCACCAGGGTGGACCCGCCTGAAACAGAGGTCAAGTAATCGTGTGGTCATAACATCAAGGGGGAAACCCGAGGAATCACCCTCGGCAGATTCCACTCGACGAAATCATCAGGGTGAATGTATGAGGTATCACCCTCGAGGTTCACACTGAGGGTTGCACGACAGAGTCGTATCGGAAGTGGAGAAGGAGGAATCACCCTCGATGACCACGACCGAACAGCTACACTGCAGAGTATTCATCGTGAGTGCGTTACGAGGTATCACCCTCGACACTCGATAATAACAATGCAGAGTCATACAACTAAGGGGGTGTGAAGTGAGGTGTCGGTCTCTGGTCGACGATCACGTTGATCGGGTCGTCGATGATCAAGCAGGGGCAACAAGGAAAAGGTGGTGGGGTCACTGATGGTTCATACCAACCTATACTAAACAGTTTATCATAGGCAGGTAAGGTAGCAATGAACAGGTTACAACAGCAGGCTATGCATCAGAATAGGAGCATACATTAACAGTAGCAAAATCTAATGCAAGCAGGAGAATAGAATGGGCGATATCTGGAATGCTCAAGGGGGGGGGGGCTTGCTGTTTTCTCTGGCAAGAGAGAGGGGTCGTCAACGGGCTGCTCGTCGGTAGAGTAGTCGTATCCAGGTGCAGCGCCGTCGGTCTCGGCGTCTATCGAGAGAGAGAAGGAGGGGGAGAGAAACAATAAATTCACGGCAATAATGCAAACAACATGTATGACATGCCTAAATGATATGCCGGGGTGTTCTACTGCCTAACTAAATGATTTAGTTAATTTAGGAATTTATTTGAATTTATTTAATTAAAGTTGGGCACTATTCATTTATCGAAATCGATCTAAAAGTTCAATGTTCTTATAGCTACGGGCATCTGACGGGAATACGGAGGACGTATTCGGGTTCGTATCGAAATTCTGAGCAAGTTTCATATATAAATTATTTTCATCGGAGTTACGGTTTATTTAATATGATTTCCTAAAGTTTTTATTAATTTCTGGAATTTATTTAATTATTTAAATCAACATTATCCGAAACAGTGTTGCGATGACATCAGCATGACCTAAGCATGACGTCAGCAGGTCAACTTTGGCTGACCAGAGTCAAACTGACAGGTGGGACCCACATGTCATACACTATGGCTTAATCAGAGAGGTTAATTTAATTATTTGAGTTAATTAACAGGTGGGGCCCAGCAGTCAGTGACTGATTAGTATTTAATTAACTAATTAACATATTTTCTATTTATTTAAATTCAATTAAACGGCCGGGCCCCACATGTCAGTGAGACAGGGCGGCCACATCAGTGTTGACCCCGGTCAACGGGGTCAAACGGGCCCGCGGGGCCCCACAGTCAGTGGCACAGGGCGGGGCCCACTGGTGCCACGTCGGCAGTGGCCGGCGACGCGCCGGAGTAGCTCCGGCGAGACAAAACGCGGCGGCACGAGTCGGGCTTGGCTCGGGTTTCGCCTACGGTGGGTCTCAGGGGCTGGGGTAGGTCGCGTTCGACGCGGCTCGTCGACGCGCGTCGAATGGCGGCGGTGCGGGGTGCTGGGGAGGCCGGAGCTGAGCGCCAGGAGCTCGTCGGCGGCGAGGTTCTCGGGCGAGCTACGAGATCGTCAAAACGGCGCGCGTTCAAGCGTTGTGAGGAGCTAGGCGGGGTCTATGTGACGCGGCGAAGCAAATGGGCAGCAGCACATGACCAAATGGTCACCGGACGGTCGCCGACGACGAGGTCCGCGGCGGTGGGTGCGGCCTAACGCGGAGCGGCGGCTACGGTACGCTAGCGAGCTAATGGAGAGGGGGAGGAGGAGCAGGAGCTCACAGTGGGGCGTAGCCGTTCAAAGTGGGCTCGGGGAAGGCCTGGAGTAGCCAGAATCGACGGCGAACGGTGGCGGGGATCTGAGGAAGAAGACGACGACGTGGGGGCGATGCAGGGCTCCCGGAGCTCAGGCTCGTGGTCGAGGAGGACGGCGCGTTGCGGCGGAGCTCGTGGACACAACGGGGAGGCGAACGAGGCACGGTGGCCGCGAGCTTCAGCGGTGGCCGACCATGGCGGCGTCGGGCGAGGTGGGGGACGGGGGAAGAGGGGCAAAGGGGGTGGCTAGGGTTCGTCCGCGGAGTCGAGGGGGGGGTCCATATAGGCGTCCGCGGCGCCGCAGTGCTCATTGTCGAGCAAAGGCGAGGGGGGCCGGGGCGGTGAGCGCGGGCGCGGGCGACAGCGCGGCGAGGTGAGCAGTGCGAGGTGAGGGACGGCGCGGGGGTGGGCTGGGCCGCGACTGTAGCGATAGGCCGAGTGTACAGTAGATCATTTAGGCCTTTTCCTTTTTCTCTTTTCTGTTTCTTTTTTCTTTTCTGTTCTGTTAATTGTTTAGGCCCCAAATGGATTTTGTAAAAAGTGTGAGCTAGTCCTTAAATACTAGTGCAATATACCCTAACACCAAAAACTAGTTTGGGCAAAACATCATTTCATATTCGATCTAGATTAATTAAAAGGATTGTAGATATTATTTTCAGTCACTGTTAAAAGAGGTTTGGGTCACCTAATTAATTTATTAAATGTTGGTTACAATTTTAGAATGGTCTCTGCAATATTTGTTATTTACTGAACATTTTAGTTTTTATGTTGGACAACTTTTATATTTCACTTTCATTTAAATTTGGATTTGAGTTAGAAGTTGAAATGTAATATGATGCTAATGATGATTATGCACTGTTAATCATGCTAACATGTCAATAACAAAAGTGATTACTGTTGCTAATCACCGGGGGTGTTACATTGATCGGTTGGATCGCGAAGACGTTCGACTACATCAACCGCGTTAAGCTAACGCTTCCGCTTTCGGTCTACGAGGGTACGTGGACACACTCTCCCCCTCTCGTTGCTATGCATCTACTAGATAGATCTTGCGTGAGCGTAGAATTTTTTTGAAATTGCATGCTACGTTTCCCAACAAATAGCATACGGTGGGTAAACAAATTACTGTTGGGCAATTGATAGAACTTCAAATAATTATGACGATATCCAGGCAATGATCATTATGTAGGCATCACGTCCAAGATTAGTAGACCGACTCCTGCCTGCATCTACTACTATTACTCCACAAATCGACCACTATCCAACATGCATCTAGTGTATTAAGTTCATGGAGAAACGGAGTAATGCAATAAGAACGATGACATGATGTAGACAAGATCTATTCATGTAGGAATAGACCCCATCTTGTTATCCTTAATAGCAATGATACATACGTGTCATTTTCCCTTCTGCCACTGGGATTGAGCACCGTAAGATCGAACCCATCACAAAGCACCTCTTCCCATGGCAAGAAAAATCGATCTAGTCGGCCTAACTAAACCAAAGATTCGAAGAAGAAATACGAGGCTATAAGTAATCATGCATATAAGAGATCAAAAGACTCAAATAACTTTCATGGATAAAAACATAGATCTGATCATAAACTCAAAGTTCATCGGATCCCAACAAACACACCACAAAAAGAGTTACATCAAATAGATCTCCAAGAGAACATTGTATTGAGGATCAAAAGAGAGAGAGGAAGCCATCTAGCTACTAACTACGGACCCGTAGGTCTACAATGAACTACTCATGCATCATCGGAGAAGCACCAATGAGGATGATGAACCCCTCCGTGATGGTGTCTAGATTGGATCTGTGGTTTCTGGAACTTGCGGCGGCTGTAATTGTTTATCGTCGACTCTCCTAGGGTTTTTGGACGTCCAGGGTATTTATAGAGCAAAGAGGTGGTGCGGGAGGCGGACGAGGTGGGCACAACCCACCTGGGCGCGCTTGGGCCCCCAGGCGCGCCCTGGTGGGTTGTGCTCCCCTCAGAGCCCCCCTCTGGTACTTCTTTGGCCCAACAGGTGTCTTCTGGTCCAGAAAAAATCACCAAAAAGTTTCACTGCATTTGGACTCCGTTTGGTATTGATTTTCTGTGAAGTAAAAAACAAGCAAAAAACAGCAACTGGGACTGGGCACTATGTCAATAGGTTAGTCCCAAAAAATGATATAAAGTTGCTATAAAATGATTGTAAAACATCCAAGATTGATAATATAACAGCATGGAACAATAAAAAATTATAGATACGTTGGAGACGTATCAATACAGCAGCATCTTTCTATATTCTATGCAAGAATGAAATTTAAGAAGGTAAGACATACAAAAGTACTACATACTTTTTATGCAACAATTGACACTGTTTATTCACTTTTTTTAAACAGGATCAAACAGAATAAACAGAAGACCTGATAGAAGCAAACATCAAAGAATGATCAACAATGCAGATGGTTCGTTTGAAAAGAAAAAGTGTTGATTTATGCATATCAAGTAAACGATCAAAGATGGCACTATGTAACTGTGAACGAGTGCATAGTTGTACAATACTGATCCGGTTGAGACACCAAAGAGGATATTTTTACAGGATTTCAGTTGGGTTAGTTAGTGTAGTTACATGGTTGAATCTTTTAACTCGCAAAAGCCCAGCCCCAGAATGATATAATTGGGATGTCTAGGATTTCTCAATCGACTTGGCTCTCTGGCTTAGGAAGGCACGCAACTAAATTTTACCAAAGCCTTAGAAAGCTCCATTATATCTTGGCTTGGCTATTTAAGGGTTAGCTCCTTTTAGTTGTATCTATAGTTTATAAGTATATTATGAAAATATCGATAAGCAAGGTGAGTCACACTCAAAACCTCATCCAAGCCATAAACGTTCTATTGCATACTAATCAAACTTCTAAAGACTATTTAGAACCTTCTTGGCAGGAAAGTACTGGAAATATTGCACAAGTGACACATAGGTACAATCCTGAATCTTTAACCTTCATAAATCGTTTCCTTGATGGTACATATCATTTACACGAGATAGTTGCCTAAAGCATGTCCTAGGAAACACATAAAGACATGCAAGTCTTTATCTGAAAATATTCCAAAACTAACTCGTTTTTTGACATTGCCTGAGCACAACAGCATGTCAGAATACGAGTCTGCCCTCTATTTCAGCTTACTTTGAAGTTGATGTATCGTCCCTCAGTATTACCACTTGATCACAACATATCCCCTGCTTCAACATTGGAAGCCAGTGTGGACATGGTATAGAGTGATATCTAAACAATTGATTATTAAAGCATTCATACACTATTTATGCAAGCAGACTGATGATAATCCTCATTTTAACCTCTCCAGCTCAACTATCACCTACTATGAACCGAAAATGGACATAATCGGTTTTTTTTTTGCATCAAGTAGCCACTGCTATCGAACTAAGGCAAGGCATTCCTCAAATCCAAAAACAGAATGCGACTTCATCCAATTGTACCTAATACACACATTGCCGCAAGTCCTTGACAAATTAGAGCATCATTGACCAACTAAATCCTCATCAGACCACAGCCATACCTTGGGTTGGACCCATCAACTGCGCTAACCCAGTCATCGTGTGGCAAGCTTTTATGTACCCGAGCTCAAGCACCCGCTCCTGCAGAAACGATCACACCAAATTCCCACATAATTTTCACAACCACGTCCATCGCACAGAAATACCTCCCAAAACCCAACCATCCAAACACAAATTCATACCGCTGAGATACCCTTGGCGAGCAGGAACTGATGGAGCGGCATCCGCATGAGCTCGCCATCCACGATGAAGTCGAAGGGCTGCGCCTGGTGGTCCGGCTCGGCTGCGAAACGGAGCGACCGGTTTAGAAAAGGAAAAATTCGCGTCACACCGAGTTCAGGGTTAGGGTGCGGATGCCGCGCTCACCGGAGAGGAGGAGGATGTTGACGATCTCAGAGAGCTCGGCGGGGACCGTGATGGCGGTGGGCGGCGCGCGGAGTGGAGGCGGCAGCTTCGTGACGAAGCGCACGCGCACCTGGCGCGACGTGTCACCGCGACGCGAACCCGCGGAGGCACGCGCACACCGACAGGCTGTTGGTGCCACACGGGTTCACGGCGCTTGCGGCGCCCTACCTCTCTGGTCGCTTCCTTCACAGCATCGTCGGGTAGGTGGCGAAGGTGGCTCGTGCTCCTCCTAGCCGCGTCTCCTCCGCCTGCGGCGCCGGCAGACTGCTGCCGCGTCTGGGTCAGATGGCGATAGAGACGAGAGTGGAAGCGGCCAACAGGGAGAAGAAGATGGGCGAGGAAGGACGGCGCCGTCGGCGAGAAGGGGGATCGAGTGCGAGAGGATGCGGGGATGGGGCCGGGCGGCGGCTAGGGTTCTTGCCCAATCCGTCGCCCTCCTCGTCTTTAGACGCAGACCACCCACCCACAGAGCGCCACGCAAGGACGACCACATGAAATACCGAAAGTGCCCTCGGCAGCCACCCAAAATTATAGCGCGGTGGCATGACCCCCTCGCCTATCCACGGCAGCACCGACCACACTAGCGCTGAGAGGCAATGACAACACGGGCCCACGGACCATAGACCCCACATGTCAGCTAGGTAAGGCATAAATTCGGAAGTAAGAAATGAGAAGCACTATTCATTGATTGTCACATCAACTTTGATCCAACGGTCAGGATCATCCCATCTCAAGATCCAACGGCTGAAAGTCTTTTGGACACGCAATCGGACGGTTCACAATGCAAGTGCCCTTAGAAGGCTCCATTTCAGCTCACAATATAACAATGGGATGGCCGAGAGGACGCCGCCGTGGTAGATGGCGTCGAGGGCGACGCCGTAGCGGTAGTTGCTGTCCAAATCCTCAGCCTTGCTTTCGTCCTTGTCCGTAGTCTACCTCCTCATCCAAATCCCCATCCTCTCGCCTCTTCAGCCCCCACCTTGGCCAGAAATTGAAACTCTAGTTCCAAAATCCCTAATCGCCATGGCGCATAGCTCCGGGAGGAACGAACGCTTTGAATTGCTGTAGGTGCGTACCAATACTTGAAGCAACGACGGCGTCGTGCTGCAGGAAGCAGGGTTGTTCGTTCTGGCGATGGCGGAGATGGTCCTTGATGATGGCAGTTCTACTTCTACCTCGAGCCGCTGCACCCGCAGCATGAAGCCGCGCACCAGCGAGGACTTGACTGTGGCCTGATCGTGCAGGCCATGGAACACCTCCGCAACGAGCCTGAAGAAGATCGGGAGCTAGTTCAGTTTTAGAGCACGCATGTACAGAAAGCCAAAGCTATGGAGGAGCAACGGATGGCGCGATGTCTCCGAGCTGGCGGAGGAGGCCTGCGGAGTCAGCCATGGAGGCGTGCTCGAGGACGGCGGCCTCGTGTAGCTCGGTTGCGGCTGGACTTGTTGCCGTTGGTGACCTTGTTCCTTTCCAGTGGCGTTGAAGCCGAGCACTGGGTTTAATTCAGGCACGTCCGTCCATGGCTTTAATTGGATCAGGAGTTCGTCGCCTCGATCATGAGCTGTGCCGGCTGCAACCCACGGAGGCGACGGCGACCAGGAGATTCGACTCAGCGACCAGGGTCAACGCCCTTTACTCTCCCTACCTACAAGCCACGTCAGAAGCTCAAACCGGAAAACCACCTAAAATCAGCGAGTAAATTGCAAAAAACCACCACAATTGAGGACCCTAATTCGCAAAACCGCCACCATTCGGATTTTTTTCAAAAAACCACCAACATTGTGGTGACAGTTTTTAAAAAACACTGATAGCTAAATGGAAAAAGCTTACCTTCAGCCAGCTGATCTCTCGTGCGTGTCCGCCGGCTCCGTGTCCGTCAGATCGTCTTTTGATCAGACGGACAAGAGCACCCGCACCCACGCCACGTTTCTGCAGCTGAACTATTCGAGTGTTTTGTTTCAGAAACGGCTTTTGCAACTGACGGGCTGTTTCAAAGCGAGGAGGTGTGGCTAGATCCCGCAGCGGGGAGGGCGACGGCGGGAGGGCGACGGCAGATAGGCGACCGCGGCAGACCAGTCGTGCTGGCGACGACGACTGGATCCGCGGCGGCTGACTTCTACTCAGGCAGGTATGCATCCTTTCCCCACTCGATCCACAGATTTCCCCCCATTTCCTGTAGTGACGAATCGAGGGATGCGGTGGTTTGGTGCTTCCCCTGCGGTGGTAGGGCGGTGACTGGTTGGTGCTCCCCCTGCGGTGGTAGGGGGTGGTGGTGGTGCCTCGTCGCGGTGGCGATTTTTGTGCTCCGCCATGTGTTTTGTCGTTGTGCTCCCCGGATTTGGTGGTGGTGCTCCGCGGCTGTGGTAGGAGGAGGTGTGGTAGTTTGTACTAGGAGAGGCGGTCGCCGGTGTAATAGGAAGAGGTGGTCGCCGGCATAGTAGGAGACGAGGTGGTCGCCGGTGTTGCAGAGTTCATTTTTTGTTTCTGAAATTTATGCAGCTCATAACATTGTTGTACCTTCTTACCGCCGCATAGCAATGTCTAATTTATGTAGTTGATTTTTGTGTGTATACCTCCATGTTTATCTGAATTTTTGGTAGTGGATTGCCTGTAGCATCATAGATTAGCAGATGTGTTTCAGAAATGTTAGTGGATTGCCTGTAGCATCATGTTTGGTAGTGAATTTCAGAAATGACAGAACTATTTTTGTTGTAAACAATGTTCAGCAGATGTGTTTCATTCAGGGTTTTGTAACATTTTGTAGCATCATTTTGAATCATTGTTTGAGTTACATTGTTTCTGCCACTGTCTATGAAGAACAACATGGGTGAGAGTTGTGAGAGCTTGCTGGTGTTGCATTTTTTGAGTTCATTATAGTTTGTTTGTTTTGAAATGGACGCATGAGCTGTGGGAGTTGCAGGATTAAAGTTGTACTTGGTTTTCCTGGAGCTCATAGCACTTTCTTCTGAATTTTGTAGTGGATTGCCTGTAGCTTCATGATTTTATTCTTCTGAACTTTTGTACTTGTTTTCCTGTAGCTTCATAGCTTTTTATGTGGCAACTACTAGGATATATGCATGCTCATAGCCTCCTTTTTGCATATATATGAATGTTCATAGCTTACTCTTTATTTTTGTTCCGCAGCATGCCCATCTACCAAACTCGATGGTCAGCAAAGCGGCTGCGCGACATAGCCAATTCCATCCAAGGGAAGAAAAGAGATGTACTAAGCAAGTCTAGCTTTGGGGATTTGTTGCACATCTCTCCTTTGCTTCCTCCCCCAGAAGGGCTTGTCAATTTCATAGTTATGAGGATTGACACTAAGAAGCGTCTGCTCAAGTATGTTTCTTTTGAGTACCTTCTTTTAACCATGTCTTTTTCTGTTTTCTATCTGTTGGATAGCACTTTTCTTTCTTCGCAACATCTACTGATTTTCTATTTTTTATATGTTTTTATGCAGGATTAATGATCGCAAGAAAATACACTTCACAAAAGACATGGTTAAGAAGATTTTCAATGTTCCATCTGGTAGCAGGCCAGTAGAATTCGGCAAGAGGGGCAAAGCAGATTTCCGAGATGTGTATTTGGATGGTGATAGGGCTCTGATAGCCACTACAGTAGTTGTTCTCTCAAAAGCGGATGTCGACGATGAGGAGACCATTGATAGGTCATGGGTTTTGCTCTGCCTATCATTGGTCCTAGCTCCTGGGACAGGAAACATGGTGCCTCTAGAATATCTCCACACGTTACGAGACATGAGTGCTGTCCATGAGTTCGAGTGGGACGAGCATATTCTGCTTGATGTGATGAGGGAAGTTAAAAATACCAGGATAAGAGGAATGATGGTAAACTGAAATTCTTGACATTTTTTCGCAACTTCATCTGACTTTTGTGTTCTCATTTTTCCTTTCTATTTTTTTCTGGCAGATTTGATTGTGGCATCTTTGCTATTCTATACATGGAGAATTTAACTTCCAAGGGGTTGAAGCCATTTTAGTACAGTATGACTCGGACTCTTTTTTTTTTGCAACCTATGCAACCTATGCAACATTAGTAGTACATAAACACTCTCCAACACTAGTAGTAAAGAAACACTCTGCAACACTAGAATCATTTCTTTGTGAAATCATATTTTTCTGCAACAGTGCTTTTTCCCTTTGCTAGTAGTTTCTAATTATGTGTTTTTCTTGCTGTGTATGCTCAGGACACAATCTCCTTGCTCAACTTCCGGAAGTACATTGCGGCGAAGCTTTTCAAACACCTGCAAAACACCCTCAGCTCAGAGGATGAGTTCCAAGCCCTGCTGAAAAAGTCGTAGATTGAAGTCAACCGTCGACCGCAACAAGACCTAGCTAGTAGTTTAGGCCTCTTTTTTTTGGTGCATGTGTGTGCGACATGTTTGTAACCGAGCTCTCTAGTAGTCGATGGCATTAACCAGAGGCATCAACCAATGCAACTGATTTTTTCTGAGTCTCATGTTTCATAGATACAAACAGGCAGGACATGTTGAACAGAGCTAATGTTTTAGGAAATATGGAGGCTCATGTGCAACTAAAATTTGGGAGGCTCATTGCTCTGTTTTTTCACACAAGTGTTCATGTTTCAGAGTGGAATAGAGCTAGTGTTTCAGAAACAGGATCTCACCGAAGATTGTTGATGGGATCTGCTCGATGGAGCTTCAGGAAACACCACCGAGGGATTTGTGAACCAAGTCGAAGATCCAGCTCGCGGCGGAAGCCCCCCGGCGGCACTTGGAGCTGAGAAATATGGCTGCGCCCGTTCTCCAAGCAGGGGTCCTCGGTGAGCTAGATTGGCGTCCGATCCCACCATCTGGCGCGTGATGTGGTGCGCCATGGAGGTCCCCCACGCCGGCGGCGGCTGATTTTGCGGTGGTTGGGGGCGGCGCCGCGCTGGGCGCAGGTCTATCGGGGCCGGGACAAAGCGCTTGTTTCTGCAACTCGACCGTTGTTTCAGGAATTAATGAGTGGGGGGAGGCGACCAAGCCGCGTGCCAGGAGATCGATCGGACGGCTGCGCGCGCGTAGATCGAACGGCCATCGAGGTGGCGGACGTATCGCGCGGATCCGCCGGTGGACGCGGAGCGTCGCCCTAGCTAAATTAGAGCGGTTTGACAGGATACTTGACACATGGGGCCCGCTGTCAGGTGCCAAATGTCCAGGGACCAGACGCCGCTACTAGTCAACCCGCCTCCCCTGACCTTTCTCCACACAGTCGCCAGGAGAGGACTAGAGGAGCGACTCGCGCCTGTGTTGCACGCACGGCCCCGCCGGCTCCGGCCAGCCCGACCGCCGGTGGACGAGCCTCCCAACGCCGCCGTCTCCAGCCCTCCCCTCTATTTCTCTCAGCTCTCTTTCGCGTTTCGCCGGAGTCGGAGGAGACAGGGAGGCGCGACTCCCCGCGACCCAGGATCCACACCGCCGCCGGATTTTGCCACGCCCAGCCGCCGCCCATCCGGTGGAGCGCTCCAGCACGGCGAGGTGGACCGGCAGCGAGGAGGCAAGCGATGGGGATGGTCCCCGATCCGTAAGGATCCCGCGCCGGACAACCGTTCTTGGGGCACGAGTAGCAGCGAGGCCACACACGGGCGCGCGAGTAGCAGCACCGGCCGTAGTGCGCGCGCACAGGCGCGCGAGCTGCCGTCCGATCCAGTGCACGAGCGCGCGAGCAGCAGCACCGGCTTGAGTGGGCACGCAAGGGCGCGCTAGCAGCAGCCCCGTCCACACACGGGTGCGAGCAGCGCGAGTGGGCACGGCCACGCACGGCGCGCGAGCAGCAGCACCGGCCGGAGTGGGCGCGCACAGGCGCGCTAGCAGCATCCCCGTCCGCGCACGGGCGCGCGAGCTGGCGTCTCCTCTAGATCACGGGCGCGCCGTAGCGGGAGCCCGGGGTGCGAGCAGCGGGGGCCGGGGTGGCCGGGTCAAAGGAGCCGTCCCCATCTGGACGAGGCGGCGGAGGTCGATGCGCCACCTGCTGCTCCGTCCGGCCGCCGGCCGCTGCTCCCTCCCGCCGCCGTCATTCCTGATGTTGCTGCCGCCCGCTGCTGCTGCCACTGTCGGCCGCTGCTGCTGCAGAGAAAAGCGGAGAAAGAACGTCGAGGCGGCGGTAGCTTGCCTCGCCGGCGGCTATCGGCGGTCCGGCGCAGGATCTTCTGGATCGGGGCGGCAGCGGCTATCGTATGGATCGGAAGGAGAACGAAGACCGCTAGTCAGATGTATTTTTTTATTATCAGAGGAGAAATATCACACTGACATGCGGGCCCATGTATATTTTAACAGTCAACCAAACTCCAGCCAAACGCCGTTAGTTTTTGCTGCCACCTCATCACTTACAGTGGGACCTATCTGTCCGTTTTAGAGTCAGCAAGTGTTTATTTGAGAGATCAGTGTTTTTTGAAAACTGTCACCACAATGTTGGTGGTTTTTTGAAAAAAATCTGAATGGTGGCGGTTTTGTGAATTAGGGTCCCCAATTGTGGTGGTTTTTTGCCATTTATCAGCAGCAATACCGCTTGAGGGAAACATTTATCTGATTTTGAGGATTTGGGGGTTAAGATCGTACCAAATTAGACACTAGTAGAATGCCCGTGCGTTGCCATGGGCTTCTGAAATATTTTGCTTAATTTATAAAAAGATAATGCATGTTAAATATCACAAGTAGAGACAATATAACACGGTCACAATTGCATAATAATTGAAGTTCACTTCACTTGTAATGTAAACTGATAACAAAATGGCAAAATGACAATGTATACATATAAAGTGATGATCCAACTAAAAACCTATTAGAAATTGTTGAGATCTACTTCATGCGCTTAAGAAATTCTCGCACAATTTCAGGAAAGTTGTCTTTACCTTCATTTGAAAATGTTTGAGCAGGTATAATAAAAACTGCCTCCTCAACTCATACCCATCCTATAAAAGTAATATATGTAATTAGCATGAATACCTCACGTGGAAGGTCTAAAAATGTGTGTAACGGACAATACTCACCGCCCAAACTGACTTCACCAGGTCTTTACCGTTCCACGAGAGCATAAAATGAAAAACAAAATAGCCTGTTACAATGTTATGACAGGGTTCTATAATGTATCCTGTTACAACGCACAAACAATTTCCTAGTGATTCTAAAAAATATATTTAAATTATTAAAAGAAATGATAAATCATTGCAAAATTATTCGGTATCACAACAGGTTCAATTTCTCTCAATAACACGTGATACCAAACTGCAAGGTAAACAGAAATGACTCCCTTTGACGGATGTGACCTGCACAAAATAAATCTCTCATAATTAAAAAAAACTATATAATTATATTTTAAATTTATACATAATAAAAAAGATGGTATGATTGCTGGAAGTATAAGTGCCAAATTTCTCACCTATGATGTAAGGATCTCTCTATAGACAATGCTCTTCGTGTGCGTAGCAACAAGACAATCGAAGTTTTAGTTTTTGCTACTATTTTAACTCTTCTTTCTGCTATCATCTGAGTTCATATAGTTACTATCATCTGAGTTAATATAGCTATAAAACTCACTCAAAAACAATGTGTTGGGTGATCGGTTTTCATATAGTTACCGATACCGACGTTTGATGTTACCGCAATCCAAACTTCAACCAATTTTCTATGAAGCTTTATTAGGAAGAGAGTGGAGCTACCATAACAAAACACTAAATAATTGAAACACTCTCATTAGTGAATTATATTGTTTTCTTATTACATCAATATATTATTTTATAGAATTAATTCAATGATTAAAATGATAATAAGATGGTACAAAATGCCGATAAACATCCCATTTATACGTAATCCTTTCACAAAAAATGCATAGAATAATTTAAGCCTATTTAATCAATTTAAACTGTAAACAGCAACCTAATAGGCTAACTATATTGATTGACAACCGTCCATGCAAAGAAAATCACTTTAACCATCAGATATAGTTTATCTAACACTGATCCTTGTGAAGCCGTGTTAGAGGCTAACATTATGGCTGTGCGAACATAACAGTGGAGCATAATTATAGTGTCTCGAATTTAAGTTTGCAATAGAAATGAACTAATGAACATTTGTTGAACTATCAAGCTGGCCTGAATCTTCCAGGACCCTAGAGCCTTTCCTAGTGTAGCACAGCAGGCTGCTAGCTCATGTATGTCGTTTTCAAAAACCCTATTAAAAGAGTATCAATAAAACAATATAAATGTCACACTATTTATATAACATCAACATGTTAAAGTTTTTCGTCTAGAAAAAACAGATGGCGTCTACGATATCTATTGTTATTCTGAGATCCGTACTATTAAAGAGGGGAATTTGTCCTGATTTAGTTATTTTTTTGTACTACCGACCCATAACACAATGTCAATTTTTTTCTTAACCTTCCTAAGTTGATGATGCACTACTGTACCAAAAAATATATGGCGTCTACAAACTCTTGGATTATCATGAGATCCATCTAATTAAAAGTGTGATTTTGTCCCGATTAGTTGTATTATTTGCTTTTTTTAATTATGGTCCATATCTCGCAGACCAAAACTACGCACGGGCATATTATTCGGAGATCCGTACTATTAAAGAGGGGAATTTGTCCTGATTTAGTTAGTTTTTGTGTACTACCGAACCATACCACAATGTCAATTTTTTCATAACTGATATTTTTCCTTACTTGATAAAAAGCAAAACCCAAGATTAATAAAAGGCAATAATAAAAGACAACAATAATAATAATAACCTTATTAATTATTTTTCTGGATATTTCGTAACCTTACTGATATTTGCATAATATAAAGGCAAAAATAATATCCCTTTGTTTTTCTCACAATAAAAGTCTCAGGATAATAAAATATAGACACATTGATCAAATCATTCTTTTAATTCAGAAATAAGTATTATGCATTGTGGCATCTGGTTTCCATCATACAGTGAAAAATACACTCTCTTTCATTTTTTTCCCTTCTTGGCAGTCTTCGTGTCTCCTTACCAGCCAAATCACGCGTCACCAAAGAATTTATAATTGGACATTTAAAATTAAATAGTATTAGTATCACTCAACTTCACACGTCTATATGTGTCACTATTAGAAGGTACACAAAAGAATCTTGATTAAATAGCAGATTCGAGCTTGCATGAACTGAAAGACTGAATTCTGAAACTATCTAGCCACGGCATCCAAGGCTGGCTTGTCTAATAAATCATTATTATCTATGAATCACATGTTGAAATAATGTAGTGTGTAGTATGATTGTTCATGGTGGTCTTGGTTGACCGCATAAGAAAATATGGCAATGCTTCTGTAGGTAGGCAATATGTATAAAGTTAGTATCTTTCTTACTGATGCAGTGGGGTCGTGGTTATGCTCGCGACAACATGCGTGGAGGTCTTCACAGCGCCACCGTTCTCCTGCTGCATCTCCACCAAGTTCAGACGCGGTGTGTGGTGGCGGATCCGTCACTGGCCTTCAAGACCGTCAGCTTTCACGCCGGCTAAGGTGGCCAACCTCGGCCTGTGCTTCGACTTCTTTGGCTGCACGAAGGCGGATACCTCACTCTCACTCGGAAAAACCATGGCGGCCATCGTTTGTCCCCGCCCTACCCGTCGGCAAGACCCATTTTCCACCAAAATACTGACATCCAACTTGATCCTTTTTATCTAAGAAGTTAATCAGGTAAGTACTCAACATATTAAAGCATTCAAAAGATAAGTAGGCACATAGTGTTCTTACATGAACCGTGTAGGATATGACACCAACATAAAATACTTCAAGCAATCACCCCATGATGGTTCAGAAGCGTCAAGTTCAGACAAGCAAACATAGTGTCCTGTAAAACAAACGTCGACAAGATTCTTAGTGTACCAAACATATTATCCTGTAAAGAAACGCCGGCAAATGGTGAAACTAAGCCTTTGAAAAATGCGCTGCCGTACTTTTGCAAAGGAGATGGCAAGCCATCCGATGATGTTGGAAAATCAACGAGTAAGCTTGTTGGAGCTAATGGGAAGATCAATAGTTTAGTTAGTGTAACACCCCGGTGTAACTATCACTGTGATCAACTGCTAATCATGCCAAGACATACCATTTGCAGTGCCTAGTCATAGTGGTTAATCTCAGCAATTCAAATACTTCTCCGAAAATCAACTCAAATTCAAAAGTGCAAAATAAATTTGCTCAAACACTATTGAAAAAATGTTCACTAAATAGTAAATATTCCAGAAGCACTTATAAAAAATATATTCAATGATACTTGGATTAGCTATATGACTCAAATCACATGAAACAGCACCCAAAACAGCACTATTTAAATCATTTATAATTAAATCAAATTCAAATAAAGTCCTACTTTGCCCAAACAAGTTTTTGATGAAAGGAAATATTGCATTGTAATAATTGGGCCAAGTCCCATATTTTACAAAATAGCAAAAGTGGCCTAACTATTACAAAACAGAAAAGAATAAAAGAAAACAGAAGAAAGAAATAAAAGAAAAAGAAAAAGGCCACTGTGCACTGGCCCAAGTGCACAGTGCCTGAGCCGGCCCAATCTCTCTCCTCCCGCTCTCTCTCCGTCGCGTGTCGGCACGTGCCTGGACGCGCCGGCGAGCGTCGCTCGAACGGCGACAGCGCGACGCCCGCGGCTCGACGAGGAGATAAGGGCGAGCCCGTGCCTCCCCCCTGGTCCTCCTCGTCATTCCTCCCCTCTCCCAGCTCGCTCCGTCGCCTCCCCTCCTTCTCAGATCCGGTGATCGAGCGCCAGCGCCGCCATGCCTTGCTGCTAGCCGCGGCCACCGTCGTCCCTGCGTCGCCTCCCCGTGTCTATCAGCTCTGCCGTCGACTGCTGCGTCGACTGGTGTCACTTGGAGGAGTCGGGACCCCCTGCACCGAGCGCATCGACCTCGTCTTCTTCCTCGGATCGCCGGCGAACCCCTTCATCTCCGGCGACCTCTACTGCTCCAAATCTGTCATGGGCCTACGTGTGAGCCGCGCGGTGAGCTCCTCCTCGTTACTTGCCTAGAGCACCGTAGCTAGCTCGCCTGCTTGCCATGCTCCGCCGTCCGCTGTTGCCGTCGCCGCCGTAGCTCCCGCGGTTGTCATGGTCGTCCGAGCATGCCATCGTGCTCGGGGCACCCTAGAGGTGCGGCCTGGTCCGTTTTCCGCTCGCACTCGCGCTGCTTCGCCATCCCCGACGTGCATCCGAGAATGCCGCCGCCCCCGCTCGTCGCCAGCGTCGATTCCGGCCATTTCCGGCAAGGCCACCTGTTGGAAATATGCCCTAGAGGCAATAATAAAGTGGTTATTATTATATTTCCTTGTTCATGATAATTGCCTATTGTTCATGCTATAATTGTGTTATCCGGAAATCGTAATACATGTGTGAATACATAGACCACAACATGTCCCTAGTGAGCCTCTAGTTGACTAGCTCGTTGATCAATAGATGGTTACGGTTTCCTGACCATGGACATTGGATGTCGTTGATAACGGGATCACATCATTAGGAGAATGATGTGATGGACAAGACCCGATCCTAAGCATAGCACTAGATCGTGTAGTTCGTCTGCTAAAGCTTTTCTAATGTCAAGTATCATTTCCTTAGACCATGAGATTGTGCAACTCCCAGATACCGTAGGAATGCTTTGGGTGTATCAAACGTCACAACGTAACTGGGTGACCATAAAGGTGCACTACAGGTATCTCCGAAAGTGTCTGTTGGGTTGGCACGAATCGAGACTGGGATTTGTCACTCCGTATGACGGAGAGGTATCTCTGGGCCCACTCGGTAATGCATCATCATAATGAGCTTAATGTGACTAAAGAGTTAGCCACGGGATCATGCGTTACGGAACGAGTAAAGAGACTTGCCGGTAACGAGATTGAACAAGGTATAGGGATACCGACGATCGAATCTCGGGCAAGTATCATACCGGTAGACAAAGGGAATTGTATACGGGATTGATTGAATCCTCGACATCGTGGTTCATCCGATGAGATCATCGTGAAACATGTGGGAGCCAACATGGGTATCCAGATCCTACAGTTGGTTATTGGCCGGAGAGATGTCTCGGTCATGTCTGCATGGTTCTCGAACCCGTAGGGTCTACACACTTAAGGTTCGGTGACGCTAGGGTTGTTATGCGAAATAGTATGTGGTTACCGAATGTTGTTTGGAGTCCCGGATGAGATCCCGGACGTCACGAGGAGTTCCGGAATGGTCCGGAGGTGAAGAATTATATATGGGAAGTCCAGTTTCAGTCACCGGAATGGTTTCGGGGGTTATCGGTATTGTACCGGGACCACCGGAAGGTGTCCGGGGGTCCACCGGGTGGGGCCACCTGCCCCGGTGGGCCAAGTGGGCTAAGCAAGGGAGGGAACCAGCCCCTGGTGGGCTGGTGCGCCCCTCCAAGGGGCCCAAGGCGCCTAGGGTTGGAAACCCTAGGGGGTGGGGGCGCCTCCCACCTAGCTTGGGGGGTAAGTTTCCCCCCTGGCCGCCCCCCCTTAGATGGGATCTAAGGGGGCCGGCCCCCTCTCCCCTTCACCCTATAAATAGAGGGGGGGGAGGGCAGCAGCACCTGATCCCTGGCGCAGCCCTCCCCCCTCTCCAACGCCTCCTCCTCCTCCGTTGAGCTTGGCGAAGCCCTGCCGGAGAACTGCAAAGTTCCACCACCACGCCGTCGTGCTGCTGGAGCTGTCTTCCTTAACCTCTCCCTCCTCCTTGCTGGATCAAGGCGCGGGAGACGTCACCGGGCTGCACGTGTGTTGAACGCGGAGGCACCGTTGTTCGGTGCTTAGATCGGAATTGACCGCGATCTGAATCGCTGCGTGTACGACTCCTCCAACCGCGTTCTTGCAACGCTTCCGCATCGCGATCTTCAAGGGTATGAAGATGCACTCCTCTCTCTCTCGTTGCTAGTCTCTCCATAGATTGATCTTGGTGATGCGTAGAATTTTTTTTTGATTTACTACTACGTTCCCCAACAGTGGCATCATGAGCTAGGTCTATGCGTAGTTTCTTGCACGAGTAGAACACAAGTTGTTGTGGGCGTCGATTTTGTCAATTTTCTTGCCGTTACTAGTCTTATCTTGATTCGGCGGCATCGTGGGATGAAGCGGCCCGGACCGACCTTACACGTACGCTTACGTGAGACAGGTTCCACCGACTGACATGCACTAGTTGCATAAGGTGACTAGCGGGTGTCTGTCTCTTCCACTTTAGTCGGATCGGATTCGATGAAAAGGGTCCTTATGAAGGGTAAATAGAAATTGGCATATCACGTTGTGGTTGTGGCGTAGGTAAGAAACGTTCTTGCTAGAAACCTATAGCAGCCACGTAAAATTTTTTGCAACAACAATTAGAGGACGTCTAACTTGTTCTTGCAGCATATGCCGTGTGATGTGATATGGCCAAAAGGATGTGATGAATGATATATGTGATGTATGAGATTGATCATGTTCTTGTAATAGGAATCACGACTTGCATGTCGATGAGTATGACAACCGACAGGAGCCATAGGAGTTGTCTTAATTTATTGTATGACCTGCGTGTCAATGAAAAACACCATGTAATTACTTTACTTTATTGCTAACCGTTAGCCATAGTAATAAAAGTAATAGTTGGCGAGGCAACTTCATGAACACACGATGATGGAGATCATGGTGTCATGCCGGTGACGATGATGATCATGGTGCCCCGAAGATGGAGATCAGAAGGAGCAAAATGATATTGGCCATATCATGTCACTATTTGATTGCATGTGATGTTTATCATGTTTACATCTTATTTGGTTAGAACGACGGTAGCATAAATAAGATGATCCCTCGCTAAAATTTCAAGAAAGTGTTCCCCCTAACTGTGCACCGTTGCGAAGGTTCGTTGTTTCGAAGCACCACGTGATGATCGGGTGTGATAGATTCTAACGTTCGAATACAACGGGTGTAAGCCAGATTTACACATGCAAAACACTTAGGTTGACTTGACGAGCCTAGCATGTACAGACATGGCCTCGGAACATGGAAGACCGAAAGGTCGAACATGAGTCGTATAGAAGATACGATCAACATGGAGATGTTCACCGTTGATGACTAGTCCGTCTCACGTGATGATCGGACACGGCCTAGTCGATTCGGATCATGTATCACTTAGATGACTAGAGGGATGTCTATCTGAGTGGGAGTTCATAGAATAATTTGATTAGATGAACTTAATTGTCATGAACTTAGTCTAAAATCTTTACAATATGTCTTGTAGATCAAATGGCCCACGCTAATGTTGCACTCAACTTCAACGCGTTCCTAGAGAAAACCAAGCTGAAAGACGATGGTAGCAACTACACGGACTGGGTCCGTAACCTGAGGATCATCCTCATAGCTGCCAAGAAAGCTTATGTCCTTGAAGCACCGCTAGGTGACGCACCTATTTTCCCAGCAACTCAAGACGTTATGAATGCCTGGCAGTCGCGTAGTGATGATTACTCCCTGGTTCAGTGCGGCATGCTTTACAGCTTAGAACCAGGGCTCCAAAAGCGTTTTGAGCAACACGGAGCATATGAGATGTTCCAAGAGCTGAAAATGGTTTTCCAAGCTCATGCCCGGGTCGAGAGATATGAAGTCTCCGACAAGTTCTACAGTTGTAAGATGGAGGAGAATAGTTCTGTCAGCGAGCATATACTCAAAATGTCTGGGTTGCACAACCGCTTGTCTCAGCTGGGAGTTAATCTCCTGGATGACGCGGTCGTTGATAGAATCCTTCAGTCGCTTCCACCTAGCTACAAGAGCTTTGTGATGAACTTCAATATGCAGGGGATGGAGAAAACCATTCCTGAGATATATTCAATGCTGAAATCAGCGGAGGTGGAGATCAAAAAGGAACATCAAGTGTTGATGGTGAATAAAACCACTAAGTTCAAGAAAGGCAAGGGTAAAAAGAACTTCAAGAAGGACGACAAGGGAGTTGCCGCGCCCGGTAAGCAAGCTACCGGGAAGAAGTCAAAGAATGGACCCAAACCTAAGACTGAATGCTTTTATTGCAAGGGAAACGGTCACTGGAAGCGGAACTGCCCCAAGTACTTAGCGGATAAGAAGGCCGGCAATACCAAAGGTACATGTGATATACATGTTATTGATGTGTACCTTACCAGCGCTCGTAGTAGCTCCTGGGTATTTGATACCGGTGCGGTTGCTCATATTTGTAACTCAAAACAGGAGCTCCGGAATAAGCGGAGACTGGCGAAGGACGAGGTGACGATGCGCGTCGGGAATGGTTCCAAGGTCGATGTGATCGCCGTCAGCACGCTACCTCTACATCTACCTTCGGGATTAGTTTTAAACCTCAATAATTGTTATTTAGTACCAGCTTTGAGCATGAACATTGTATCAGGATCTCGTTTGATGCGAGATGGCTACTCATTTAAATCTGAGAATAATGGTTGTTCTATTTATATGAGAGATATGTTTTATGGTCATGCCCCGTTGGTCAATGGTTTATTCTTATTGAATCTCGAACGTGATGTTACACATATTCATAGTGTGAATGCCAAAAGATGTAAGGTTGATAATGATAGTCCCACATACTTGTGGCACTGCCGCCTTGGTCACATTGGTGTCAAACGCATGAAGAAACTCCATGCAGATGGACTTTTGGAGTCTCTTGATTATGAATCATTTGACACGTGCGAACCATGCCTCATGGTCAAAATGACCAAGACTCCGTTCTCCGGGACAATGGAGCGAGCAACCAACTTATTGGAAATCATACATACTGATGTGTGCGGTCCAATGAGCGTTGAGGCTCGTGGTGGTTATCGTTATGTTCTCACCCTCACTGATGACTTAAGTAGATATGGGTATGTCTACTTAATGAAACACAAGTCTGAGACCTTCGAAAAGTTCAAGGAATTTTAGAGTGAGGTAGAGAATCAACATGACAGGAAAATAAAGTTCTTACGATCAGATCGTGGAGGGGAATATTTGAGTCACGAATTTGGCACGCACTTAAGGAAATGTGGAATTGTTTCACAACTCACGCCGCCTGGAACACCTCAGCGTAATGGTGTGTCCGAATGTTGTAATCGCACTCTATTAGATATGGTGCGATTTATGATGTCTCTTACCGATCTACCGCCATCATTTTGGGGTTATGCTTTAGAGACTGCCGCATTCACTTTAAATAGGGCTCCGTCGAAATCCGTTGAGACGACACCGTATGAATTATGGTTTGGGAAGAAACCTAAGCTGTCGTTTCTGAAAGTTTGGGGATGCGATGCTTATGTCAAGAAACTTCAACCTGAAAAGCTCGAACCCAAATCGGAAAAATGCGTCTTCATAGGATACCCTAAAGAAACTATTGGGTATACCTTCTACCTTAGATCCGAAGGCAAGATCTTTGTTGCCAAGAATGGATCCTTTCTGGAGAAAGAGTTTCTCTCGAAAGAAGTAAGTGGGAGGAAAGTAGAACTTGATGAGGTACCCCCTCTTGAACCGGAGAGTAGCGCAGCTCAGGAAGATGTTTCTGTGGTGCCTGCACCGACTAGAGAGGAAGTTAATGATGATGATCATGAAACTTCGGATCAAGTTGCTACTGAACTTCGTAGGTCCATGAGGACACGTTCCGCACCAGAGTGGTACGGCAACCCTGTCCTGGAAATCATGTTGTTAGACAACGGTGAACCTTCGAACTATGAAGAAGCGATGGCGGGCCCGGATTCCAACAAATGGCTAGAAGCCATGAAATCCGAGATAGGATCCATGTATGAAAACGAAGTATGGACTTTGACAGACTTGCCCGATGATCGGCAAGCCATAGAGAACAAATGGATCTTTAAGAAGAAGACAGACGCGGATGGAAATGTGACCATCTATAAGGCTCGACTTGTCGCTAAGGGTTATCGACAAGTTCAAGGGGTTGACTACGATGAGACCTTCTCACCCGTAGCGAAGCTGAAGTCCGTCAGAATCATGTTAGCAATTACCGCATACTATGATTATGAGATATGGCAAATGGACGTCAAAACGGCATTCCTTAATGGTTTCCTTAAGGAAGAGTTGTATATGATGCAGCCGGAAAGTTTTGTCGATCCTAATAATGCTGACAAGGTATGCAAGCTCCAGCGCTCAATCTATGGGCTGGTGCAAGCATCTCGGAGTTGGAACATCCGCTTTGATGAGATGATCAAAGCGTTTGGGTTTACACAGACTTATGGAGAAGCCTGTGTTTACAAGAAAGTGAGTGGGAGCTCTGTAGCATTTCTCATATTATATGTAGATGACATACTATTAATGGGAAATGATATAGAATTCTTGGAAAGCATAAAGGCCTACTTGAATAAGTGTTTTTCAATGAAGGACCTTGGAGAAGCTGCTTACATATTAGGCATCAAGATCTATAGAGATAGATCGAGACGCCTCATTGGTCTTTCGCAAAGCACATAACTTGACAAGATATTGAAGAAGTTCAATATGGATCAGTCCAAGAAGGGGTTCTTGCCTGTATTACAAGGTGTGAGATTGAGCACGACTCAATGCCCGACCTCGGCAGAAGATAGAGAAAAGATGTGCCATCCCCTATGCCTCAGCCATAGGGTCTATTATGTATGCCATGCTGTGTAACAGACCTGATGTGAACCTCGCCGTAAGTTTGGTAGGAAGGTACCAAAGTAATCCCGGCATGGAACACTGGACAGCGGTCAAGAACATCCTGAAGTACCTGAAAAGGACTAAGGATATGTTTCTCGTTTATGGAGGTGACGAAGAGCTCGTCGTAAAGGGTTACGTCGATGCTAGCTTCGACACAGATCTGGATGACTCTAAGTCACAAACCGGATACGTGTATATTTTGAATGGCGGGGCAGTCAGCTGGTGCAGTTGCAAGCAAAGCATCGTGGCGGGATCTACATGTGAAGTGGAGTACATAGCAGCCTCGGAGGCAGCACAGGAAGCAGTCTGGATGAAGGAGTTCATCACCGACCTAGGAGTTATTCCCAATGCGTCGGGCCCAATGACTCTCTTCTGTGACAACACTGGAGCTATTGCCCTTGCCAAGGAGCCCAGGTTTCACAAGAAGACCAGGCATATCAAGCGTCGCTTCAACTCCATTCGTGAACATGTTCAAGATGGAGACATAGATATTTGTAAAGTGCATACGGATCTGAATGTCGCAGATCCGTTGACTAAACCTCTTCCACGAGCAAAACATGATCTACACCAGAACTCTATGGGTGTTCGATTCATCACAATGTAACTATATTATTGACTCTAGTGCAAGTGGGAGACTGTTGGAAATATGCCCTAGAGGCAATAATAAAGTTGTTATTATTATATTTCCTTGTTCATGATAATTGTCTATTGTTCATGCTATAATTGTGTTATCCGGAAATCGTAATACATGTGTGAATACATAGATCACAACATGTCCCTAGTGAGCCTCTAGTTGACTAGCTCGTTGATCAATAGATGGTTACGGTTTCCTAACCATGGACATTGGATGTCGTTGATAACGGGATCACATCATTAGGAGAATGATGTGATGGACAAGACCCGATCCTAAGCATAGCACTAGATCGTGTAGTTCGTCTGCTAAAGCTTTTCTAATGTCAAGTATCATTTCCTTAGACCATGAGATTGTGCAACTCCCGGATACCGTAGGAATGCTTTGGGTGTATCAAACGTCACAACGTAACTGGGTGACCATAAAGGTGCACTACAGGTATCTCCGAAAGTGTCTGTTGGGTTGGCACGAATCGAGACTGGGATTTGTCACTCCGTATGACGGAGAGGTATCTCTGGGCCCACTCGGTAATGCATCATCATAATGAGCTCAATGTGACTAAAGAGTTAGCCACGGGATCATGCGTTACGGAACGAGTAAAGAGACTTGCCGGTAACGAGATTGAACAAGGTATAGGGATACCGACGATCGAATCTCGGGCAAGTATCATACCGGTAGACAAAGGGAATTGTATACGGGATTGATTGAATCCTCGACATCGTGGTTCATCTGATGAGATCATCGTGAAACATGTGGGAGCCAACATGGGTATCTAGATCCTGCAGTTGGTTATTGGCCGGAGAGATGTCTCGGTCATGTCTGCATACTTAAGGTTCGGTGACGCTAGGGTTGTTATGGGAAATAGTATGTGGTTACCGAATGTTGTTCGGAGTCTCGGATGAGATCCCGGACGTCACGAGGAGTTCCGAAATGGTCCGGAGGTGAAGAATTATATATGGGAAGTCCAGTTTCAATCACCGGAATGGTTTCGGGGGTTATCGGTATTGTACCGGGACCACCGGAAGGTGTCCGGGGGTCCACCGGGTGGGGCCACCTGCCCCGGTGGGCCAAGTGGGCTGAGCAAGGGAGGGAACCAGCCCCTGGTGGGCTGGTGTGCCCCCCAAGGGGCCCAAGGCGCCTAGGGTTGGAAACCCTAGGGGGTGGGGGCGCCTCCCACCTAGCTTGGGGGGTAAGTTTCCCCCCCTGGCCGCCGCCCCCCCCCCCTTAGATGGGATCTAAGGGGGCCGCCCCCCTCTCCCCTTCACCATATAAATAGAGGGGGGGTGGGAGGGCAGCAGCACCTGATCCCTGGCGCAACCCTCCCCCCTCTCCAATGCCTCCTCCTCCTCCGTTGAGCTTGGCGAAGCCCTGCCGGAGAACTGCAAAGTTCCACCACCACGCCGTCGTGCTGCTGGAGCTGTCTTCCTTAACCTCTCCCTCCTCCTTGCTGGATCAAGGCGCGGGAGACGTCACCTGGCTGCACGTGTGTTGAACGCGGAGGCACCGTTGTTCGGTGCTTAGATCGGAAACGACCGCGATCTGAATCGCTGCGTGTATGACTCCTCCAACCGCGTTCTTGCAACGCTTCCGCATCGCGATCTTCAAGGGTATGAAGATGCACTCCTCTCTCTCTCGTTGCTAGTCTCTCCATAGATTGATCTTGGTGATGCGTAGGAAATTTTTTTGATTTACTACTACGTTCCCCAACACCACCGCCACCATTCGACGCGACTCGGTCGACTCGTCCGAACGAGCCTAGCCACGCGCCAAACGGCGCTCTGTAGCGCGTTTCCGACGAGCGCCCGAGCGCCTCCGCCGTGTTTTTGGTCGCCGGCGTTCAGCCGCTGGCCGACGTCGACGTGGCTGCCACGTGGGTCACCCTGGCTCACTGACCAGTGGGCCTAGGGGCCCCAGTTGACCGTGCTGACCGGTCAACGGGCTGACGTGGCCGTGCCGAGTCACTGACATACAGGCCCCACTTCGTTTAAATGTATTTAAATAAATAAATTTGTTAATTAAAACGTTAACTAAATTGTTTAGTCTAATCACTCACTGACTACCGGGGCCCACCCACTAACTAACCTAGCTAGTTAAACTAACCCCTCTGTTAGTGCCACTGTCGCTGACATGTGGGTCCCACCGGACCCACATGTCAGATTTGACCAGGTCAGCGTCACTGTTGACTGCTGACGTCACCTTTGCGTCATGCTGACGTCACACAACCACTGTTCTGGATAATGTTGAATTAATTAATAAAAATAATCCAGAAAATGATTAAATCTTTGAAAATTAATAACTTTTAAACCGTAGCTCTGTTCAAAAAACTTAAAATATGAAAGTTGCTCAGAACGACGAGACGAATCTAATCGTGTCGTCTGTTTCCATGTCGGAACCCCCTACGTAGGAGAACTCATAACTTTGAGCCCGATTCCGGTAGATGAATAGTGCAGACATACCGGTTAATAAATCCCACGTTAATTCGTAAATAACCAAATTGGCTTAGATGCATCTTTAGGCAACCCTGCACTGCATACTAGGCATAGCATGCCCTCTGTTGCATTTATTTTGCTGTGTATTTATTTATTTCCTCCCCCTCTTCTCTCCCGATAGACCCCGACGTCGATATAGCTCCAGAGACAGACGCAGCTCCGGAGTACGACTACGTCCCCGACAACGCAGTTGACGATCTTGCCCTTGCCACCGAGCAAACAGGCAAGCACCCCCTTTTTGAGCATTCCGATATCGCCCACTCTTTTCTCTCTTATGCTTGCATTAGAAGTTACTGCTGCTGCTGTTATCCTATTTCTGCTGCATAGCCTGATTATTGTAACCTGCTATTGTTACCTGCCTGTTTATCCTAAACTGTTTAGTATAGTTTGAGTAGAGGCCCAGCAGAGACCCCACATTATCCCGACTGCCCCGCTGGATCATCAGAAGACCCGATCAATGGGATCGAATACCAGGCCCCGACACCGCACGTCACTCCCCCTTAGTTGCTCGACACTACTGGGTTACTATCGAGTGCCGAGGGTGATACCTCGTCAGCACTTCTGATGATAACCTTGTAGGTTAGTTAATCGGGCGTGGTCAGTGAGGGTGATTCCTCCTACACCACCCCTGATAACGACAACGTCGCGCAACTCCTCAAGAGTGGACCTCGAGGGTGATTCCTTCTTCGTCCACCTTGACGATAACATCAAGTGGGATCCCATCGAGGGTGATTCCTCGGGGTTCCCCTTGGTGTCAGACACACGGATACTTTGGTTACTATGACTGAACACTGAACCATGATACTAAAGACGGGTCGGCCCTGAGGGGTACCCGCGCGAGCTTAATTGCGAGTGATGTGGACTCGGGTGGACCTGGATGGTGCCCGAGAGTTGAACACGAGGCGTGGCCGGGCATTCTCAGCCCTTGCCGCAAGTCCTCGAGACGGGGCGACGGGGTCACATCTTTCATGAGTCTCTGCTCATTACCGCGCGCTCCTAATCCACTAACGGTTTGGATATTTGATCCGAGGGGCCTCTGGCCTGATAGCACTAACCATCACGTGGGCATAGTATGGGCGTTCTGCGTCGTATACTTCAGCCGAAGCTTAATGGACGTCAGCAACTGAGCGGCGCGCGCCGAGTTGGACTGGTTACGCAACTGCGCTTGTATTAAGGGGTTGCTAGGTCTGCTCTCGGCCGCCTGACGCAACGTGCAGGAGTTCCCGGGGCGATGGCCCAAGACCCCTGGGGGCATAGGTTTGTCTGGCGTGCTGACCTCTCTGTTAAGTATTTGGTCAGGTTGCGGCGTATCGTTTGGCCGAGGCCGGGCATGACCCAGAAAAGTGTGTCCGACCGGAGTTAATCGAGCGTGGTGGGTAAGTTGGTGCACCCCTGCAGGGAACAAAACATCTATCGATAGCCTGTCCTACGGTAACGGACACTCGGAGTTGTATCCCGATCGGTACAACTAGAACTGGTGACTTGAGATGATACTGGATAGTATGGCTCTGGGATTGCTTTCTCGCAGGGAGTCGAGGAAGAATCTCTGGGCGAGGTTGATAACATTACTACTACTTTACATTATGTTAATCTGCACTCTTCTAATGCTGCAAGACTGATGAAGATGCTGAAGATGCTAGTCTTCGATAGGACTAGGCTTTCCCCCTCTATTCTGGCATTTCTGCAGCCCAGTCCACTTATACAGCCCCCTTTAAAAATGTTGCATATGTAGTGTACATCCTTGCTTGCTGAGTACTTCGGATGAGTACTCACGTTTGCTTTATTTTCTTTTTCTCCCCATATCCATTGGACGCCGCCAGATGACGGAGCCCCTGAGTTAGCTGCCCCCGTCGACGACTACGGCTACTACTACTACCCTCCCGGCGAGTACTACTACGAGGAGCCGACAGACGACCAAGAGTAGGATTCAGAGGGTCCTAGGCAGGAGGCCTACGCCTTTTGATCGTAGTATTTTATTTTGCCCCGCCTTCATAAAGGCTTATCTCTGTTTCTGTAATATATCTGTACCTAGATATCTGATGCTTCCGTTGACACTTGTATGCCATCGAGCTATGTATTCGAGCCCTCGAAGCCCTGGCTTGTAATATAAAGCTTGTATGACTTTATTTATATTTTAGAGTTGTGTTGTGATATCTTCAAGTGAGTCCTTAGGCTTGATCGTGTGCATTTGCGTGTATGATTAGTGCACGATTAAGCCGGGGTCGTCATAGTTAGCTACTGAAATATTGTGAAAATATATCAAAAATCAAGAAGTTTGACCTAGCAATAATGCTCCACCCACAAATTTCATCCACTCTGATTCCTTGACGACCATACCAATGATAGAACCAAGTGGTGGTCACATGTGCCACGAGCTGGAACCCCTGGAGCTCACTGCTCCCGTCCTTTGCCCCCTGCAACCCAGCCATACAGCACACCATTAGAGTTGTACACCTGACACCTGAACCTTACCTTTTTATATACCGTGATGAAATCCTTACGACTCCCATGTCGCCGAAGACGATGGCACGCTGCAACGATGCTTGGCCCGGGTAAGGTGATGCATGGAAGGTAGAGGACTTGCCCCATGCCATGGTTCTGACCTGTAGCTCGTGCCCAATCTGATACGAATACCTGAAGAAAAACACAATATTATTTACTTCAGAAGAGAAATATTATGAATCTGATCTTGTAGTCGGTGTCCATGCTCTTACCCTCTGTTTGGCCACAGGTCCTTGAGGAACGTGGTGTGGATGAAACCCGGATCTCTTTAACCCTGTCCGCGGGCCAAGTTGCCTGCGATAATTGCAGTAGAAAAACAACGTCAGACAGCACTGCCTGAGACAATTTTGACACTATGAATTAACAGCAGATACAGCCCTGAAACCCTAGCTGTATGAATTGTACGTACGTACCGTGGAGGTACCCTCGCGTGAAGGTGAGCGTGCCGGCCGGTGACCGCTTGGAGGCCTCATCGCCCTTCATCCTCCACTCCACGAACGGGTACGCCTCCTCCATGTTGTACCCGCTTGTCCAAGTCATGGCCATCTGCACACAGGAGCACCAGCAACAATCACACGAGGCGACAGAACAGAATATACATGTAAATGCGATCAACATTCTCGCTTAATTAATTTTAACTCACCTCATTCCATTGTTTCCCCTGTGACAGGCGCTGGAACGCCGGGGCCTTCGGGTTCGCAAATGAGATCTTGTTCGAGACCGCTAAAAGTTTAGGCTGCAGATTGATAACGCAACATCACATCAGACCAGGCTTAATTTTTCTTACATTATCATTGACACTGCACCGTGCACTGAGGCTTATGTTGTCCTTGCCGCCGGCGAAGAGACCGAGGGCGTAGTCAGAGCGCTGGTTGATGATGAGGAAGCTGGTGTTGCCGGTGCGCAGGAAATCCGGCTCGTGGCCACCGTCGTCCCTGCCGCTCTATATCTCAATTTCGATCGAGAGAAAGAAAAAAGGTGAGAAATGAACGATCCCGTGGGATAGAGTCGAGAAGTGATGGCAAGGAAATTTCTGATGTTGAGGACGACATGGAGATGAGATACACATTGCCGCGGCTTCCATCCGGCCACATGCTGCTTGCCGCCGTCGTCCCATTGCTGCTTCGCGTGGCTCTCCCCCACTGCTACTGCCATCAGGGGGAAGGACGAGGGAGAGGAGGACAGGGGCGGCGGCGGCGTCGATCACATGTGTTTCTTTTTCAAACAGATCATGCATGGGGCTCGAACGAAATTGGGAAGGGGAACGGTTGGGGCTGGCTGATTTTGTGGTCGTTCGTTTTGGCAGGAAATCGGTAGGAAAGACAAAAAATGAGAGGTGGACTATCTTTGGAAAAAATCGATCCAGATCCTTCATTCCGGTTATATGGCTGATTTCCTCGCTGATATGGAAAGATTGATACATTAGGCGCCCAGGAGAAAGTATTGATACAATATGGAAAGATTATATCGCTGATATTTCTTGATTTGTGTTATATGGCTGATTGGTGTTGTATATGGAGAGTTTTGATCTAGTCTTTCATTGATATTTCTTGATTTGTGTTGTATGGCTGATTGGTGTTGTATATATGGAGAGTTTTGATCTAGTCGTTCGCTGATTTGTCATATCCATCTATAGAAGGAAAGTGTTGATTTGGCTACGGTATGCATTAGGAAAACCAGATGGGAGGTTGGGGAGGCTGGCGTGGTAGAAAAAACCGGTGGGGAGAAAAATCGGTGGTGGAGGGGGGGGGGGGGGGGGGGGGGGTACGAAGCCGACGAGACGACCTACCAACTGCTTCATTAGGAGTAGAGATTAGGGGGGTATTCATCCATCAGGCCACATTTGGGGGTGGAAAACGGACTTCTTTCTTCTACGTCTGACCTTCGATAGACCTAAATGGGCCCACCCATCAAAAGCATTATGCGAGTGGAAGCTCACGGGAGCTCCTACTTAAGTCGTTTATTTCCCCTAAAAAACATAAGTCGTTTAATTATGTCAGTGTGTCAAGATTTTTTGTTGGTTTGATTCTTTGTGAAGATAAAAATTTTCATCGACATCGTGGTGAAGATATTGTGATTCGACAACCTGCACTTCTTGAAGGTCATCTCCGAACAAAGTATGTTTATCAAACAAGGCTTCCCATCTTTTTGGATGGGCGACTCAAGGTGCTTTCAAGAACCATTATTGATAATGTTTGTGCGAGTGAAAAAGGAACAAGATCATTGCTCCAGTCCAATTGCAGCCTCTTTATTTAAGTCTTTGAAGTATTTCTTCTAACAAAGATTAATAACGCGAAGAAGGTGTTTCTAAGAGATTTTATTGTAATTCTTAGTTATAGGAGTTCCTTTGTAGTTTCTTGGATCTTAGATCCAAATCAGTATACCTATAATTGTTATGAGGATGAATAAAATTACAAGTGTTTCTCAGGAAATAAAAACTTATGTCGTTTCGTTCGTTTGTAACTCCCTATCCCCAATCGATTTTATTTCCCTCAACCGGTTTTCTCCCATCCCTACCATAAGAAAAAAAAGGGCAATGAGCCGCTTCATTTCTCTCCTCGCATGAGTCGCTCCTGCCCTAGATGCCCTCACACACGCTAGGGTTCCTACCCCTGATACCCTCGCACGTGCTAGGGTTCCTGCCCCTGATGCCCTCGCACTTGCTGGGAATATTTTTTAAATTGTTGAACATTTTTTTAATGGTGAAACTTTTTGTGGGAATATTTTTTAAATTGTTGAACATTTTTTTAATGGTGAATTTTTTTAGAAATCATAAATATTTTTATAAAAAAGATTGAACATTTTTCAAATTTTGGGAGCATTTTTGCGAGTTCACCATTTTTAAAATCCAAGAATATTTTTAAAATCCTGAACATTTTTCAGATTCATGAACATTTTTATCAAATCCTTGAACATTTTTTGTATTCGTGAACATCTTTTAAAAATTCATGATTTTTTTTTTAAAAATAGTGAATATTTTTTGAAATTTGCATAAATATTTTCAAATTCATGAACAACTTTGAAATCCATGAACATTTTTTGTTTTTCAAATTCTTGAACATTTTTCGAAAACCGAGAATATTTTTCAAATTCTTGAACAATTTTTAATTTTTAAGATCATTTTATAAAATCATGAACATTTTTTCAAATTCATCTGACATTTTTTTAAATAGCATTTTTTGAAATCCTTTTTTTCAAATGTGGGATTCATGATCATTTTTCAAAGTAAAAAAAAAACTAAAAAAAGAAATGAAAAAACAAAAGAGAAAAAGGGAAAAAAAAGTAGGGGCACGCCCGCCCCGCGCTTGGTAGTTGTCATTGTCGTCGCCTGGCTTGTTTCCTCTTGTGTGGACCCTCGTGTCGGCACTGGCTCCATTTCCTAGTGTTTCAAGTCTAGTTATTGGTTATCCACCACTGCTCCTCAACGATCGTCTTCTTAGTTGTTGTTGCTTGCAGTGAACATGTTCTCAGTTGGTTAGGGTTGGCCGTGTTCAACTTTTCACTTTGATTTTTCCATTATATTTCTGGGTAATGGGGGTAATTATGGGTGGGGGCTTAAAGCACTATCAAATGATAGCTTTCAACTCAATCATACAACATATTATTGAATCAGTTCTTACTAATCTATAATTATATATCATATTTATTTAATCAACATATTTCTTTGTAGCTATGGCTTGCCCTTCTTGCAGTAGACCAAGTGGCCCTTGACCTCCTCGTGATGCTTCTCCAGATCAATTCACTATGGTGCTGGATGGGCGATGTACGAGGTGTGTTGTAAGTTCGGGAATTTCTTTTGTTAGAAATGTTGGTAAAAAGTGTTGCGGTGCATAGTTATTTCTAGTTTTTTTAATCCGTGTATTTGCCTTTTTTTGCAGTATTATCCATGAAATGTCATGGTTCCTCTTGATCAATACATTGAGCATTGCAAGGTTTTAGTCATTTGTAGGGGGCAAGGATAAAGAACTTGCCCTTCACACTAATGAGGGTGTATTATATGGGGTTCTGTTTGGGCAGGGTGAGGTCAACAACAAGCTCCATGGTCTCGATGGGTCTATATTTTACGCATTTTAGAGCTCATTTGTTGCATGTTCTCTTCATATATTATGTCATGTTGAACCAAATATGTGTCCATTATACATGATTATCGGTTTCTACACTTTTCCTTGTGAGCATTGCATATTTAGTGTTTTATTTGGTTTTTATTAGTTTTTCTTTATTTTCTTATGTCTACAGGTGTTTTGGACCAACCTAGGAGCAAGCACGATGAAAGGACCAATGATGGGTTCAATACGGAGACACCCAGGGGCCAGACTTAGCCATTCCAGAGGTCGGAAAATGTGATTTTTCTCTCTCTTGAAAGTGCTCCAAATCAACATCTAAGACCAGGAATGGATCGACGTCATTCATACGAATCCAATGAGCACAAGAATGTCAAATTCCGAGTTCGTATGAAGAAATGACGGCCATTTCACCGGAGGAGGACAGAATGAAAGACGACGTTTCATGCGACCCTGGTTGGTCGCATCGCCGGTCGTATGACCTCAAGACAGCTCCGAAAATTGCCTCTTCAAATGAGATTCTTCATCGATTTCGTCCCCAATTGTTCACACGGGATCCTTGGCTCACAAGGAAGGGTTTGTGAGAGGATAAGGCTCATCTAGAGCCCCTGGATGACCACATCAACGGAGGAGATACCGGGAGGCCTTCATATAAGCACCATCAACCCTAGGCGCCCCCCATCTCTCATCTCTCATTCATTCATCCATGCAGCCGTCATCCATCTCCATTGTTGCTCCAAGACCACCTCCATAGAGAAGAGAAGGGCCAAGCCAAGAGGAAGAAGAAGGGGCGCCTCCACCACACGCACCGGCCTTCGGGCCAGTGCGGTCTTCACCGCCGGTGCCGTCGTCATCACCACCAACGGCGTCGCCATGCCCCTCTCCTCCACCGGCTTCACGCCGGCTTGCAACTTGCCTTCTCCCTATATGATGTTTGAGTAGTTGTGTTAGTTCTCGAGGAATTCGATGAACCCTTGCATGATTAGTACTTGTTTGAATAAGCGATCCAATCATTCTCTTTATATGTATTGCATTGATTGTCTCATGGTGTTGTGAAGAGCGCTGGCACAGCATTAGTCCCTTGTGGACTTGAGGCAAGTCATGTTGGTGAGCAGGCTGGTTGCTGAGGTAGGTAGTGACAACCTTATTCTCCCTTCGTCCCTGGTCATTGCAATAGGGATTAGTGGAGAACCCATGTACTTAAGGCTGTGACCACGGGGAGTTCACACCCTTTAATCATTGTTGTGATAACCGGAGTGGGGAAGCACGGTGGTGGCACGAGTGTATGTGGTAACCGGAGTGGGATGCGTACTTTATTGGCTCCGCACGCACGAGATCATATACAAGTGGATTAGTGATACAAATGGAGAGCCGTGTCTATCATGTGTTGTCAGCATTATACTTGTGGTGATGACTCGAATTCCCTCGAGAACGTTTACTGCTCAAGCAATGTTTCCCTTAGTTTAGTCTCTTTACTTTTCTATCTTTTATTTCTTGTTTGTAGTTTAGATAAACACCATCCTTTTATTTGTCTTCCTAGCAACTTACTATAATAAGCTATTGCCAAACTACAGTTTAGGTGCATACGTAACTACTTAAGTGATAGCATAGTTGTGGGGTTTGTAATTCCTTCCTACTTGCTTCCTGTGGGTTCGACACTTCACTTATCACGAAAGTGCTACAACAGCCTTGTGCACTTGCAGGTCATCAGGTCCTGCCTAGAGCAACTAGTGACTGATTATGGTCTCCGTTGTCGTGATACAATGACTGTTAGACTTGAGAACTATGGAATGTTGCTTGGTTTTGATTTTTATTGAGGTGAAGATTTGTTGCTCCCTTTACCCTGGGTTGGTAAGTTGTTGGTATTCATTTCTTTTAAATTATTACCATATCTGATATTTTTCATGCGGCATTTTTGCTCCCATTGGAATATCTTTTTGTAGCTCTCGAGGATTTGAGTGAATCTTAAAGGGGCCTTATTAGCACCTAGTTTTACACTCGTGGGGTCGATCTCAATTATCGATAGTTGTTTTCCATGTCATGTTCTCTCTTCATTCACAACTACATATTATGTCGTACTTTTGTGCACATGCTTAGTTCTTATAATGTCACTCGTCATTTCATGGTCAGTTTGATTTTTCTTTACTATTTTTAAATTTCTATTCCTTTGTTTATTTTTTTAATTTGTTTTTTTGTCTGTAAATTTATGTTTCTTCGGATAATTGCAAACCATGTTGTGTCAAGTGTGAAGTTGTGATTGTTCCTAGTTCTAGTTTTTCAACTATGGAAGTTAAATCCGAATATTATGAGGATGATGTGTATGTGAGCATTCCTTCTGACTACTTCATCGGCTTGGGTGGAAGAATGGTGTTCAACAAGGAAAGTTTCAGTGATTTTCTTCAAGCAACATCTCTAGAAGAAAATACCTTGGTGCTTATAACCTTCAAAGAACATGTTGGCTTGCTAGCAGCTTTTTTCAGCATCATGTCGTAGTGATGTGACTTGTAGTTGTGTATCAATGATGTTGGTGTTTGTTCCTATAGTTACCTCAGATGTTGTTGGAGATGACCAAACAGAGTTGTGGTTGTCTTTTGGTTATAGAATCCTCACTAAGTCAGTTGAAGAATTTTAGACCATGTTGCATCTCCATTTTTCTTTGGTTTCTTGTTATAATTTTTTCGTCGATTGTTTTCAAACATGAAAGCTCAGAGTTGTTCTTTTGCTCCCCCTGAACTAGAGGTATTTAATCTTAAGATTCATAAGCACACTTGCGCCTCCGTGACAGAGTCCTGGATTAGGGGGTGCTCGGCGTGTTGGTTACTGGTCCTTTGGGTTGGGTTCGAGGAGCCCCCTAATCCCGTCCACTAGTGGCCACGTTCGTCTAGTCCAGGAACATCAAGAAGGAATCACGCGAAGACTTGACGCATACTCCATGGCGTCGAGGTAGTCCCCGACACGTTTGCCCCTAGATGCAACCGACTTATGTGTACCCCTAGGCACCCCTAGTATCTATATAAACCGAGGTGTCAGGGTTGTAGGTAGACATATTCATTCACATACGATCTCGTGGTAGATCACATGTACCTTTTACCCCATCACATCAATACAATCAAAGTGGTAGCATCACTCTCCACACGAATGCGACTGGCCACCTCGGCCAGATCGATACGTTCGCTCCAGGATGGATTGTTAGATTCAGGAACTTTGAATACACCATGGATTTTCGTGGTTACTCACATTCTCGGACTGGGTATCAGATCAGGCTGAAGATCGCACTAACATACCCATTCAGGCCTCAGAATCAATCCTAGGCCAGGATGATGGCATAAAATCAACCACGGACCCGACTTTGAGTCTGGAGCCGAGCACTACCATTGCGAATACAGGTATCAGGCCTAGTCGGGGAAGAGCCCGAGGTCATGTCAGATAGGATCTCAGATAGACTCCTGTTGGACCCGACCTTTGATCGGGCCATGAATGAAAGTGAGAAGACTCTCAATGAGATGTTAGATCGAATTCATAAGCTCACAATCTCAGATGATCGGAACTCGGTTTACGATCATATCTGGGAGAAACCGGGAGAAGCTGAAATTTTCAGCCCACCCACCACCCATCTAGTCCCTATGTCAAGGAATTTTGACCCCCTCTTCCACCTATTAATATGTTGAGAGAGAACCAGAGACCCCCCCCCTCCCCTACAGACACACCAATTCTAAGGGGGTCTCTCCCACATAGCTCCACACTCAACCCGATCTAGTTGACCTAAAGTTTAGACTCCTAACGACGAAGCGAAATACTGTCAGATCCCTTGGTAGGGTTCATGACGAGATCGGAAGTATCAGAACGGAGTCTGCACACACAGTTTACCCAGGTTCGGGCCTCTGAAGAGTATTACCCTACATCCTGCTTCTTCGTGTTATTCATGGTGAGGGGATACCTCGTGCAGAGGATTACAATGATGTACGAGATTGCTACCGAGAGTTTGGATTTGAGATTGAATGATGAATGAGCTCCTAGACCTCCCTTTATATAGACAGGAGATGTCCACGGTTTACACAGAGGGTAGGTCAGATCTGTTATGCCGCCGTTTCCTTGACTTGAAGGGCACAAAGGTCGCCCATGCTTCTTTAGGGCTCCCCCCCATCTTGGGCCTGGTGGGCCCTATGTACTGGGCGAGGCCAGGCTCCTTTACATCAAGTACCCTAGGTACATGACCCCGTCACCTAATTAGACGGGTTCTAGTCTCGATCTAATAGAATTAGACTCCTAATTATACGGGACGCCGCTAGGCTCTCTCTCTAGTTTTCTCAGAGCTCTTCCTTCTTGCCGGATTACTACTTCGAAATGTGTGGATACCTTGGAGGGGTGGTCTACTTTGACTCTCGATTGTCGGATCGTCTCGAAGAAATTCTCGCGGCTGGGAGGTATAACCTAGCTGCTTTGCTACTATGCTCGCCGGTGAGATTATCGTTACCTGCCAGCCTCATAGTGTTCTTGGGTGTGATTGTGTAGCATATATTTTTTATTGTGCAACACTTTCCCCTACAGGTGAAGGGGCAAATGCATGTGAAATATTATATTCTAGTAGAGAAGATATGTGTGATGATATAGTGAGCCCTGGCCATGGGAATGGAAGACGCTTCACAAATGCTCATCAACTGCAAGGTGATATATAGTATTAGGACCATGGAATCGCCATATTTGTTCTTTCTTGGACCAGAATGTAGCCTAATTGAATATGGTGGCCTAATATCATTGGCCTTCATGAGATGGGCACTTGGCGCTGAAGGATAATTTAGTCTGTTTTTCTCTTGACATTCCACAATTTAGTCTATTTATAAATCAAGTATACCTGAAAGTGAAATGTTGGTAGTGTATATTGAGAGTTGCTCTAGCCAGTATTTATGCTGCTTGTATACTCAAACGAAAATGCTCAGCTAAAAAAATGCTTCTTTGTAAATACATATTGTTATACTCCCTCGTATCCAAATTAATTGTCGCTACTTTAGTAGTTGCACTAAAGCAGCCACAATTAATTTGGATCGACGGGAATAGTAAAGATACTTCAAAGAGTCGACCAGTGTTGGATGTATGATGAGAAAAACAGATCGAGATATATTTTTATTAAATGAGAGCAGCCCTTTATAAGTTACATACACATCCTGTAATCTTTAGGAGTATACTTTATTTCTGAAGATTTGATGAATGCAAATCCTCCAATTCATTTTTCTTCCTCTTCATGTCCTTTTTGTGCATGTTCTGAAAGTAAATTATTCCCTTGATATATGTATGTCGCTTTCACGCCAAGTGTGGGAAAATACAGGCTAGAGCTAACTGTAATTATTTGCTTTCTTTTTGAAGTAAAAATAAAGACATATTATAATTGCTTTTTCTATCAACTCATGCCAAATACATACTTCATCCGATCCATCGTACTAAATCAACGACAAGTAATATGGAACAGAGGACGTAATAAATCCATTTAAGTGGAGCTTTCGTCATCCAGTGAGGCTGGAGGAACCAGGTTCAGAGAAGCCAGGGTAGCACTGGTGTTGATCCATGCCAACGCCATCGTCAGCAAAAATATCGCTCCAAGGCCATTGCTGCTGCTGGCCAATGTCGTCTTCTCCTCCTCCAATCAGCCCTGCCCCCTCCCCCGACCGCTGGTCGTTGGCAATTGCGAAGTTCTCGGAGGTGGGCATGCTATTGCTTCCATTGGCGCTGCTGTTGCTGGGGCTGCCGACTGTGGCGCCACTGACATCACCGATATGGTCCTGATCAGCACCGACGCGGACGCCGGTGATGAGGAATCGGCGGTGGGTGGAAGCATGGGGAGTCGCTGTGTGGATGGCGACGTCGCAGCTTCGGCACAGGAGGGCTCTGTCCTCCACACAGAAGAAGTAGCCCGTTTTCTCCTGTAATGTAATATGTAAGTACATAGTACTCCCTCTGTAAACAAATATAAAAGTGTTTAGTGGGCTCTGTCCTCCACACAGAAGAAGTAGCCCGTTTTCTCCTGTAATGTAATATGTAAGTACGTAGTACTCCATCTGTAAACAAATATAAGAGCGTTTAGTGATCTAAACGCTTTTATATTTCTTTACGGAGGGAGTACATATTTATGAATGAAAAACTCATATCAGTTAGAATTTTAGGAGATTCTTTTGAAAATCCTTTCAACAATAAAGACTTACAGATGTACGTCCTTCTTATATTTTAATAAGAATTTTAGAATTACAATCCCCAAATAAATAAAGTAGGTTGCACATCATGCCACGTTTAGAAAGAAAGGATTATACAAATAAGGGTAATTTCCTCTTTCACCCCCATAATCCTGATATTTTGATAGTTTTACCCTATTTAAAATATCTTGCTATATTTTAAATACTCTCATAATTTCAGGGGGTTTTCAAACATTTTATTCCAAAGCCACAATTGAGATAATCAGTTTACCAAACGACAACACTGCTCACAACAGCTTTTCCATAGCTCACATCCCACGACCAGCTTTTTGAAAGCCACATCTCAGCCAAACAAACAACCAACCGAAAAAAGCAGACTCGTAGTTGTACAAAGTCAGCAACCGTTTTGGGACGAAACTAGCAAAGGGAGAGGCGTTGCAGAAACATCACAACCAGTAGGGTCGAGGACCGGAACTCCGTCGAGGGGAGGCACACTGGGCATGGGCGTGTGTGTTTGGCACCTGCGGCGAACCAACTTGTGGTTGGATGGTTAGAGGGACTGTGGTATACCCAGCCCATCAGGATTCAAATCCTGGTGCTCGCATTTATTCCTGGATTTATTTCAGGATTTTCGGCAATGCGCATTCAGTGGGAGGAGACGTTCCCGTCGACGACGAGGCGTCTACGGTGACTTCGTAAATCTCAAGATGATATGTCGGCTCAGTCTTTTGAAGGTGCTCATAGGGGTAGGTTGTGCATGTATGCGTTCATAGGGGTGAGTGTATGCGCGTGTATACGAGCGCTTGTGTCTGTATTGATGTTAAAAAAAGAAGACATGCCACCCAGCGAGGACCAGGGTGAGACAGTTATGCTAGGCTTCGGTAGCCCGAGTTAAATGAGGAGCAAGAGCGACCTCCATATCCGATGGCAAGACGCTAGCAACCAACGCGCCCTTGTTGACAGTATGCGAGGACAGGATGGGGTAGGTGACGCACAATGCCCCGTGGGAGAAGTCAATGTAGAAGACCTTGTGATGCCTGTTGTTGATGAAAGCGACAAAGATGGACCGGTAAGCAGCAGCAGGGAGCACAACGGTGCCCAACTGCCCGCTGCCGAGGGTAGTGGTTGTGCGGACGGAGCGGTCTCCAAGCTCAACACAAACGCGATGAGACCAGATGGCATCAATGGAGGTGTGGAGGCGGCGAAGATGCTTCACAAGGAGGCACTCGAATGACCAGTTAGGGACCGAACACCGAGCTCGCCGTTGCCTTAGGTCGACACGTCCCTCTTCCCACACACACTCTCTCTTTCTTAACCAGTTGTACGAGTCATTGTTGTTGGCGTGCAATAGAATACTACTTTATCTGTTCTATAAGATATCGGGTTGCAAGCTTTTCAAAATCAATGCATATAAGTAGAAATAAATTTATGGAATCAATTTCTCAGTTTTAACAAGGGCTTGTCAACGATGCGTGGATTAGTTTATACATATGAATCAAACAATAGCAATTTTGTAGTATCACGTAATCCATGTATAGTACAATTAATTATTGTTGAAAATTAAATTTTGGAAAACATTCACGCCCTCTGTTTTAGATTAATGGAGGGAGTATCTCCTACCGAGAACAACCAGTGCTGAGCTGGCACATCAAATATTGCGCCACAAGAGTAGAGTTAAATGTTTATTATTTTGGCTACTACTCCCCCGTTCCATAATATAAGAGAATTTTTTTACACTAAACGCTCTTATATTATGGAATGGAGGGATCAACATAGTATGGATTTTGGCATTGAATGCCTAAAAGAATCACATGTTTAATTTTGTCATCAAATTACTTTCAAAACATGTTTTTTATTTTTATCGCAATCTGGGAGCTCAAATAGAAATGAATGGTCAAATATGCATCTTGAAGATCAAGTCAGTGTGTAAAATGGCTACTTTAGAGAACCTGAGGCAGAACATTGATATTATACTCACCCGTTTAACAAATATCACGAATTAAGTTTGCAGTTGCATAATGCTGAACTTGTTTACTACTCCCTTCGTTTCTAAATATTTGTCTTTTTAGAGATTTCAAATGGACTACCACATACGGATGCATATAGACATATTTTAGAGTGTAGATTCACTTATTTTGCTTCATATGTAGTCACTTGTTGAAATCTCTACAAAGACAAATATTTAAGAACAGAGAGAGTAGTTCGCTACAAGAAAACAGATAGGTAGTTAAGGAAAGTCGAAAGAACAGGTAAACAAACTGTCAAATAAGCAGGAAAAAACATAATTATCCACCACAATATCAAATGGAGCACACGTCAAGCATAACTCTTCTTCACCCCGCAAAAAAAAAAGCATAACTCTTCTTTGCGAAAACTCAAACCTGGCAGATGTCGCAGGCGGGGTGGCTCCCGCCGTCGTCGCCGGTGCCGGGTGATGACGAGCCGGCCGGCGTCGAGGAGAGGAGCTCGACGCGTTGGTGCCTGCCGGCGAGCTTGTTGGCGGAGTGCACGGCGGCGTCGCAGCGGCGGCACAGCGCGGCCTCGTCGGCGCAGCACAGCACCGCGGCCTCGGCCTGCCCGCACGCGTCGCACCCGATCTTCATGAGCATGTACCGTGTCGGCGTGTGCGTGAGGGAGAAGAAAAATCTCGAGGATGGATACTGAGAGGGTGCGAGCCGGGAGGGAGAGGGAAATGGTATTAGTAGCATCGCAGACACTTGCCAGTTTTGGGAGGTAGAGGTCGTTGTCCGAGAAAATATCACAGGCTGCACTACATGCCACGTCGGTAATTCTAGTACGGAGTACCTGCTTTCCCTTTTTTGAGAAGTTTTACTTTTCTTGCTAGCCACGGCTGGAGCGTTTTGCGGTTGATAGACCGACGCATGAGACTCCGGTTAGCCGTAGAAGAGGTTTATGTTGTGCCAAGGAGCCACGTAGAGACAGGAAAGTCCATCTCAGTCACAGCTAGGAGAAAATCCCGAGATCTTTAGTCGAGTCCACCGCGCATTTTTCTCAATTTCACCTTTTTTTAATATTTTATAAAAAATAGTACCCCTTCGAAACATAATAAACGGAACTACTCTGTGGCCGACACTCGATGCACGATTTGCAGACGACACTTGATCAGGCGGCTGTGCAACACTTACTCCTACCGATGGATGGTTCGATCCATAGTGTCGTTCAAACATCGGCCAACCAGCGTCGTCCCTGTAGCAGCGCTCCATAATAAATGTCGTGGTTTTAAAACCACATCAATTATTATGGGACGAAGGGAGTATCATACATTAGTATCATGTACTCGTATGATAGTACTAACTATCACACGAGCAGTAGCGCAGAGTCTCGACGACTCTCAAAATCTATCATCTCTTCTTGCAGCTTCCTTGTTGAGAGTCGAGTGTGGTGTCCCGGCTCCGTCTATCTTCTTCTCCGGCAGTCATGCTGCTCGTGGGGGGATGTGACTGGAGACCGACTTGTTGTTGTATATAATCGTTGTGGAGAGTTTGTCGGCGTTCTGCTGGCGTTTGACCTTGAGCCGTTGGGTGGTCAGCCATGGTCGTTCGCAAGCAACGCGTGCTGGTCGTCGGTGTCACCTTGTCCAAGCCCTCCATGGAGGGTGCAGTGGGAGTGAGACGGATCTAGTGACAGTCCTACAAATAAGCTCGCAGTCGAGTCGATGCTTGGTGCATGGGTGATCTACCCAACTCTTTCGTGCCGTCAAGGAGGCGGAGGCGAAAAAGATGCGAGATCCTGGCTTGTCCAACATCACTACTGCATTATTCGTTCCCTGCACTAGAGATACTCTGTTGCCTCTCTTGCTTCTCAGGTCACCATGGTCAGGACGGGGAATCAGTGGAGAGATGGAGGTCGTGATTGGGTTGGTGCTCATCCACGGTGGCTGCTCCTGAGTGCCTACGATGCCTGCGACGGCGTTTGGTTGTTGGCCGGTGATACATCCATTTTGCATTATGTTTTTCTACTGTTATTTATAGTGATCTTATGCATTATAACACTTTGTGGAGTAATTCTAATGCATTTCTCTCATAATATGCAAGGTTTACACAAAGAGGGAGTATACCGGCAGCTGGAATTCTAGACCTGAAAAATCTATGTCAAAGATACCTATTCTGCACATCTCCAAATGAGCTGAAATTTTACAAAGAATTATTTTGGAATATATAATAAATATTGGAGAGAAGAACTACCAGAGGAGGGCAGCCAGGTGGCCACAAGGCACCAGGGCGCACCAGACCCCCCTGGCGCGCCCTGGTGGGTAGTGGGCCCCTCGGCCCACATCCGGTGCCCATCTTCTTTTGACCTAGAAAAAATAAGGAGAGGACTTTCGGGATGGAGCGCCGCCGTCTCGAGGCGGAACTTGGGCAGGAGCACTTTTGCCCTCCGGCGGAGCGATTCCGCCAATTCCCTCCGGGAGGGAAAAATCGAAGCCATCATCATCACCAACAACCCTCTCATCTTTGGGAGGCCAATCTTCATGAACATATTCAACAGCACCATCTCATCTCAAAACACTAGTTCATCTCTTGTGTTCAATCTTTGTACCGGAACCTCAGATTGGTACCTGTGGGTGACTAGTAGTGTTGATTACATCTTGTAGTTGATGCTAGATGGTTTATTTGGTGGAAAATTATATGTTCAGATCCATTATGCTATTTAATATCCCTCTGATCGTGAGCATGAATATTATTTATGAGTAGTTTTCCATGTTCTTGAGGCCATGGGAGAAGTCATGTTGCAAGTAATCATGTGAATTTGATATTCGTTTGATATTTTGATGATATGTATGTTGTGATTCCCTTAGTGGTGTTTTGTGAACGTCGACTACATGACACTTCACCATCTTTGGGCCTAAGGGAATGCATTGTGGAGCAGTTATTAGATGATGGGTTGCTAGAGTGACAGAAGCTTAAACCCTATTTTATACCCTATTCCGTAAGGGGCTGATTTGGATCCATATGTTTAATGCTATGGTTAGATTTATCTTAATTCTTCTTTCGTAGTTGTGGATGCTTACGAGAGGGGTTAATCATAAGTGGGAGGCTTGTTCAAGTAAGAACAACACCCAAGCACCGGTCCACCCACATATCAAATTATCAAAATAGCGAACGCGAATCAAACCAACATGATGAAAGTGACTAGATGAAAATCTCGTTCGCCTCAAGAATGCTTTGCTTATTATAAGAGATCGTTTTGGCCCGTCCTTTGCTACAAAAAGAATTGGGCAACCTTGCTGCACTTTATTTACTGTTACCGTTACTTGCTTGTTATAAATTATCTTACTATCAAACTACTTGTTACCGACAATTTCAGTGCCTGCAGAAATTACCTTGCTGAAAATCGCTTGTCATTTCCTTCTGCTCCTCATTGGGTTCGACACTCTTACTTATCTAAAGGACTACGATTGATCCCCTATACTTGTGGGCCATCAAGATTCTTTTCTGGCGCCGTTGCCGGGGAGTGAAGCGCTCTTGGTAAGTGGAAATGGGTAAGAAAAAATTATATTACGTGCTGAAATTTATTGTCACTTATTACTATGGAAAACAATCCTTTGAGGGGTTTGTTAGGGGTATCGTCATCTTGGCCGGAAGCACAAAGAGTTGCCCCTCAACCTACTGCACCTACTGAAAATATTAGTTATGAAATTCCTTCGGGTATGATAGAGCAATTGCTAGCTAATCCTTATGCAGAAGACGGAATGAAGCATCCCGATATGCATTTGATACATGTGGATGAAATTTGTGGATTGTTTAAGCTTGCAGATTTACCCGGAGATGAAGTTAAGAAGAAGGTTTTCCCTTTATCTTTGGGGGGAAAAGCATTGACATGGTATAGCCTATGCGATGATATTGGATCGTGGAACTGGAATCGATTGAAATTGGAATTTCACCAAAAGTTTTATCCTATGCACCTAGTTCATCGTGATCGGAATTATATATATAATTTTTGGCCTCGTGAAGGAGAAAGTATCGCTCTAGCTTGGGGGAGGCTTAAATCAATGTTATATTCATGCCCCAATCATGAGCTCTCAAGAGAAATTGTCATTCAGAATTTTTATGCTCGGCTTTCTCGTAATGATCAATCCATGCTTGATACTTCTTGTGCTGGTTCTTTTATGAAGAAGACTATTGGATTCAGGTGGGATCTTTTAGAAAGAATTAAACGCAACTCTGAAGATTGGGAACTCGACGAATGTAGAGTCAGGTATTAAGCTTGAGTTTGATTGTGTTAAAACTTTTATGAATACCGATGCTTTTCACAAGTTTAGCACTAAATATGGACTTGACTCTGAGATAGTAGCCTCCTTTTGTGAATCATTTGTTACTCATGTTGATCTCCCTAAAGAGAAGTGGCTTAAATATCATCCCCCTATTAAAGAAGAAATTCAAGAACCGGTTATAGCTAAAGATGAAACTATCATTTACAATGTTGATCCAGTAGTTCCTACTGCTTATATTAAAAAAAAACATTTTCCTGTTAGGATAAAGGAACATGCTAAGGTATCAACAGTGGTTCTCAAAAGTAATATTAAAGCACCTAAACCCTCTGAACAAATTAAAGTAGAACCTAGTGTTGCTATGGTTAAAGATCTCTTGGTCGAAAATATTGATGGGCATGTTATTTATTTCTATGATGAAGCAGTTAGAATTGCCAAAATCCGATGAAAAAGATAAATATAGACCTGTTGTTGGCATGCCTGTTGTCTCTGTTAAAATAGGAGATCATCGTTATCGTGGCTTATGTGATTTGGGTGCTAGTGTGTGTGTTATTCCTTTTACCTTATACCAAGAAATTATGAATGATATAGCACCCGCTGAAATAGAAGACATAGATGTTACAATTAAACTTGCTAATAGAGATATTACCACACCACTTGGGATTGTTAGAGATGTCGAAGTCTTGTGTGGGAAAATAAAATACCCTACTGATTTTCTAGTTCTTGGTTCCCCACAAGATGATTTTTGTCCCATAATTTTTGGTAGACCTTTCTTGAACACTGTCAATGCTAAAATGGATTGTGAGAAAGAAACTGTCAGTGTTAATTTTGGTGATGTGTCTCGTCAGTTTAATTTCCCTAAGTTTCATAGACAACCTTGATGTCACTTGACCTACGTCGGTATTTCCCCAAAGAGGAAGGGATGATGCAGCACAGCTACGGTAGGTATTTCCCTCAGTTATGAAACCAAGGTATCAATCCAGTAGGAGAACCAAGCAACACTATGTAAACGGTACCTGCACACAAAGAACAAAAACTTGCAACCCGACGCTTATGAGGGGTTGTCAATCCCTCTTACGGGTAACGGCGCCAGAAATTGTCAAGTTGACGGGATGAAAATTGTGTAGATTGGATAAATAGATCTCGATAAAACGTGAAATAAAATAAGTAACAAAAAAGTGCAGCAAGGTATTTTTGAGTTTTTGGAATAATAGATTTGAAAACAAAAGCAAATTAAAATAGATCTCAAAGCAAATATGATAAAGAATAGACCCGGGGGCCGTAGATTTCACTAGTGGCTTCTCTCAAGAAAATAGCACACGGTGGGTAAACAAATTACTGTTGGGCAATTGATAGAAGATCGAATAATTATGACGATATCCAAGGCAATGATCAATATATAGGCATCACGTCCAAGATTAGTAGACCGACTCCTCCCTGCATCTACCACTATTACTCCACACGTCGACCGCAATCCAGCATGCATCTAGTGTATTAAGTTCATGGACAAACGGAGTAATGCAATAAGAGCAATGACATGATGTAGACGAGATTTATTCATGTAGGAATAGCCCCCATCTTGTTATCCTTAATAGCAACGATACATGCGTGTCTTGCTGCCCCTTGTGTCACTAGGAAAGAACACCGCACGATCGAACCCATCACAAAGCACCTCTTCCCATGGCAAGAAAAATCGATCTAGTTGGCCTAACTAAATCAAAGATTCGAAGAAGAAATACGACGCTATAAATAATCATGCATATAAGAGATCAAGAGAAGACTAAAATAATATTCATGGATATAGATTTGATCATAAACTCAAAGTTCATCGGATCCCAACAAACACAACGCAAAAAGATTACAGCAAATAGATCTCCAAGAGACCATTGTATATGAGAATCAAAAAGAGAGAGGAAGCCATCTAGCTACTGCCTACAGACCCGTAGGTCTATGATGAACTACTCACGCATCATCGGAGAGGCACCAATGAGGATGATGAACCCCTCCGTGATGGTGTCTAGATTGGATCTCGTGGTTCTGGAACTTGCGGAGGCTGGAATTGTGTTTCGTCGACTCCCCTAGGGTTTCTGGAATATTTGCCTCCTGGGCGCGCCCTGGGGGGTTGTGCTCCCCTCGGGCCTCCCCTCTGGTACTTCTTTGGCCCATCTTGTGTCTTCTGGTCCAGAAAAATTCTCCAAAAAGTTTCGCTGCGTTTGGACTCCGTTTGGTATTGATATTCTGCGAAGTAAAAAACAAGCAAAAAATAGCAACTGGCACTGGGCACTATGTCAATAGGTTAGTCCCAAAAAATGATATAAAGTTTCTATAAAATGATTGTAAAACATCCAAGAATGATAATATAACAGCATGGAACAAGCAAAAATTATAGAAATGTTGGAGACGTATCAGCATCCCCAAGCTTAATTCCTACTCGTCCTCGAGTAGGTAAATGATAAAAACAGAATTTTTGATGTGGAATGATGCCTAACATGTTCATCACATATTCTTTTTCTTTTGTAGCATGGACATTTGGACTTTTATATGGTTCAAAGCAATAGTCTAGTTTTGACATGAAGATTCCAATACTCAAGCATATCAACAAGCAACCATGTATTTCAAAATATCAACACTAAAGAAAGTTATCCCTAGACCATCATGCTTAATCATTGATCCATTCATGAAACACACTCGCATATTAGCTACATCCAATGCTCAAGTACGATCATAGTGCCCCTTAGTTGGTGCTTTATAAGAGAAGATGGAGACTCAAATAAATTTTTTTTTGCATAAAGTAAATAGATAGGCCCTTCGTAGAGTGAAGTAGGGATTTCTAGAGGTGCCAGAGTTGAAAGCTTAAATTGAGAGATAAAATTTTTTGAGAGCCATACTTTTCCCGTCAATGAAAACGACCGAGTAATTCCCAACACTTTCCATGCTAGATATATCATAGGCGGTTCCCAAACAGAAAATAAAGTTTATTCCTTTTTCCACCATTCTTTCACATTCCACGGCTAGCCGTATCCATGGGTACCGTCCATACCAACACTTTCCAAGGACTTTATTATTTGACAACATAAAGTAAATTTCTTTTTCATTTCGGGACTGGGCATCCCTACTACCGCCGCACTCTCGTGCAATGACAAGTGAATAAACACTCATCTTGAGAATAACACATCTAGCATGGAAAATATTGGCCACCCCCTGCCGCTTCATGAGCGATATGGGCACACAAAAAGGAAATTTATTTTGAAAATTAGAGATGGCACATACAAATTTGCTTAGAACGGCATGGAAATACCGCATATAGGTAGGTATGGTGTGCTCATATGGCAAAACTGGGTTTAAGAATTTTGGATGCACAAGTAGTATTTCTACTTAGTACAAGTGGAGGCTAGCAAAAAGATTGAGAAGCAATCAACCAAGAAACGAAAAATCACATAAGAGAGCATTAAGGATAACTAACACCGAATAATGCACCACAAGTAGGATGTAATTTCATTGCATAACTATTGACTTTCGTGCTTGCATAGGGAATCACAAACCTTAACACCAGTATTCTTACTAACGCATAATTACTCACCAACATGACTCACATATCACTATCATCATATCTCAAAACTATTACAAAGAATCAAGTTTATTTTGTCCAATGATCTTCATGAAAGTGTTTATTATATCCCTCTTGAATATCTATCACTTTGGGACTAGTTTCATATATTGCAATTGCTTTTGACAAGCTCAAACAAATCTAAGTGAAGAACATGAGCATAAAATTTTTTGTCTCTCAAAATAATATAAGTGAAGCATGAGAGAATTTCTTCCAAATTTTACTAACTCTCAAATTAATCTAAGTGAAGCATGAGAGCATTTCTAACAAATCATAGCATAATTTTGGCTCTCTCAAATAGGTGTGTCCAGCAAGGATACCTGTGACAAACTAAAATGAAAAACAAGCAAAGACTCATATAATACAAGACGCTCCAAGCAAAACTCATGATATGTGACGAATAAAAATATAGCTCCAAGTAAAATACCGATGGTCGTTAGAAGAAAGAGGGGATGCCTTCCGGGGCATCCCCAATCTTAGTTGCTCTCCTTGAGTATTAACTTGGGGTGCCATGGGGCATCCCCAAGCTTAGGCTCTTTTCACTCCTTATTCCTTCATTCATCGCGATCTCACCCAAAACATGAAAACTTCAATCACACAAAACTTAACAAAACCTTCGTGAGATCCGTTAGTATAAGAAAAACCAATCTTTGCTTTAAGTACTGTAGAAAACTCATTCAAATTTTGTTATTGCATTATATCTACTGTATTCTAACTTTACCATGGCTTATACCCCTCGATACAATCCATAGATTCATCAAAATAAGCACACAATGCAAAGAAAACAGAATCTGTCAAAAACAGAACAGTCTGTAAAGATGCGAATTGTTCTCATACTTCTGTAACTCCACAAATTCTGAAAAATTAGGAAAACATAGGAAATTTCTATTTAAATCTTGTGTAAACAATTCAGAATTTTTTGTCGCTTCTGTGAATTTTTAAAATTCTTTTACTGGACGCATAAGTTTCTGTTTTTCAACAGGATCAAATCAACTCTCACCAAAGCTATCCCAAAGGCTTTACTTGGCACAAACACTAATTAAAACATAAAAAACATAATCATAACAGAGGCATAATTGTGCAAACACTCAAGAACAGAAAAAAAAGGCAAAAATAAATTTTATTCATTGGGTTGCCTCCCAACAAGCGCTATTCTTTAAAGCCTTTTAGCTAGGCATTGATAATTTTGATGATGCTCGCATGAAAGACAAGAATTGAAACACAAAGAGAGCATCATAATACATGTGACAAACACATTTAAGTCTAACATACTTCTGATGCATAGGAATTTTATAAGCAAACAAATTATCAAGACAAGAAATATATAGCCTATGCAAGGAAGAAGAAAGAAACAATAGCAATCTCAACATAACGAGTGGTAAATTAGTAAATAATTACAAGTAGGATCATAATCAAATTCAACAATATAGCTATCATATAAAATTTTCTCTTCATGATCCACATGCATAAAAGTTTTATAATCTTCCAAGATAGCGGGATTAACATCAACTAAAGTCATGACCTCTCCAAACCCACTTTCATCAAAAATTTCGAAAGATTGAACACTCTCCAAATATGTGGGATTATTTTTACCTAAAGTTGACGCTCTTCCAAACCCACTTTCAATATTATTGCAAACATTATTATCAATATCATATTCATCATGAGGCTTAAATAAATTTTCAAGATCATAAGAATAATCACCCCAATCATGATCATTGCAATAAGTAGTGGACATAGCAAAATTAGCATCCCCAAGCTTGGGGTTTTGCACATTATTAGCACAATTGACATTAATAGAATTTATAATAACATCATTGCAATCATGCTTTTCATTCAAGGAGCTATCTTGAATCACTTCATAAATTTCTTCATCACAATTTTTAGATTCACGAATCTCAAGCAAAACTTCATAAAGATAATCTAGTGCACTCAACTCACTAGCAATTGGTTCATCATGATTGGATCTTTTAAAAAGATTAGCAAGTGGATGGGGATCCATATCAATAGATTTTTCGCAAGCGAAGATGCAAGCATATAGAAGGCACATGGCAACACAAGCAAACAAAAGATCAAACAAGAAGAAGGCAAATGAAAAAGAAGGCAAATAAAACGGTAAATTTTTGTGAAGTGGGGGAGATGAAAACGAGAGGCAAATGGCGAAGAATGTAAATTGCAAGGAGATGAGATTTGTGATTAGGAACATGATAGATGTTGATGATGTCTCCCAGGGAAAGGCGCCAGAAATTCCTTTTGATGTCGCTTGAACTACGTCGGTATTTCCCCAAAGAGGAAGGGATGATGCAGCACAACTACGGTAGGTATTTCCCTCAGTTATGAAACCAAGGTATCAATCCAGTAGGAGAACCAAGCAACACTATGTAAATGGTACCTGCACACAACGAACAAATACTTGCAACCCGACGCTTATGAGGGGTTGTCAATCCCTCTTACGGGTAACGGTGCCAGAAATTGTCAAGCTGACGGGATGAAAATTGTGTAGATTGGATAAATAGATCTCAATAAAACATGAAATAAAATAAGTAACAAAAAAGTGCAGCAAGGTATTTTTGAATTTTTGGAATAATAGATCTCAAAACAAAAGCAAATAAAAATAGATCTCAAAGCAAATATGATAAAGAATAGACCTGGGGGCCGTAGATTTCACTAGTGGCTTCTCTAAAGAAAATAGCACACGGTGGGTAAACAAATTACTGTTGGGAAATTGATAGAAGATCGAATAATTATGACGATGTCCAAGGCAATGATTAATATATAGGCATCACGTCCAAGATTAGTAGATCGACTCCTGCCTGCATCTACTACTATTAGTCCACACATCAACCGCTATCCAGCATGCATCTAGTGTATTAAGTTCATGGAGAAACGGAGTAATGCAATAAGAACGATGACATGATTTAGACGAGATCTATTAATGTAGGAATAGCCCCCATCATGTTATCCTTAATAGCAATGATACATGCATGTCTTGCTACCCCTTCTGTCACTGGGAAAGAACACCGCACGATCGAACCCATCACAAAGCACCTCTTCCCATGGCAAGAAAAATCGATCTAGTTGGCCTAACTAAACCAAAGATTCGAAGAAGAAATACGAGCCTATAAACAATCATGCATATAAGAGATCAAAAGAAGACTCAAATAATATTCATGGATATAGATCTGATCATAAACTCAAAGTTCATTGGATCCCAACAAACACACCACAAAAAGAGTTACATCAAATAGATCTCTAAGAGACCATTGTATTGAGAATCAAAAAGAGAGAGGAAGCCATCTAGCTACTGCCTACGGACCCGTAGGTCTATGATGAACTACTCATGCATCATCGGAGAGGCACCAATGAGGATGATGAACCCCTCCATGATGGTGTCTAGATTGGATCTCGTGGTTCTGGAACTTGCTGCGGCTGGAATTGTGTTTCGTCGACTCCCCTAGGGTTTCTGGAATATTTGGGTATTTTTAGGGTGAAGAGGCAGTGCGGGAGGCCACCGATGTGGGAACAACCCACCAGGGCGCGCCCTGGGGGGTTGTGCTCCCCTCGGGCCTCCTTTCTGGTACTTCTTTGGCCCATCTTGTGTCTTCTGGTCCAGAAATATTCTCCAAAAAGTTTCGTTGCGTTTGTACTTCGTTTGGTACTGATATTCTATGAAGTAAAAAACAAGCAAAAAACAGCAACTGGCACTGGGCACTATGTCAATAGGTTAGTCCCAAAAAATGATATAAAGTTGCTATAAAATGATTGTAAAACATCCAAGAATGATAATATAACAGCATGGAACAAGCAGAAATTATAGATACGTTGGAGACGTATCAAACCTCATGATAAAGAACTACCTAGTAAGGATGAAATAATAGGCCTAGCTTATATTGCCGTACCTCCTACTGATCCTTTAGAACAATACTTGCTAGACCATGAAAATGGTATGCACTTGCGTGAAAGAAATGAAATGGCTAAAATATTCTTTGAACAACAACCTATCCTTAAACATAACTTGCCTATTGAAACTCTAGGAGGTCCTTCTCCACCTAAAAGTGATCCCGTGTTTGAATTAAAACAATTGCCTAATACTTTGAAGTATGCTTATCTTGATGAGAAAAAGATATATCCTGTTATTATTTGTGCTAACCTTTCAGAACATGAAGAAGAGAGATTATTAAAAATTCCGAGGAAGCACTGTGCTGCTATTGGATATACTCTTGATGATCTTAAGGGCATTAGTCCCACTCTCTGTCAGCACAAGATTAATATGGAACCTGATGCTAAACCCGTTGTTGATCGCCAACGACGATTGAATCCTAAGATGAAAGAAGTGGTAAGAACTGAAATACTAAAGCTTCTGGAAGCAGGTATAGTCTATCCCATAGCTGATAGTAGATGGGTAAGTCCTGTTCATTGTGTCCCTAAGAAAGGGGGTTATCACTGTTGTTCCTAATGATAAAAATGAACTCATTCCACAAAGAATAGTGACTGGCTATAGAATGGTAATTGATTTTAGAAAATTAAACAAAGCTACTAGAAAAGATCATTACCCTCTGCCTTTCATTGATGAAATGCTAGAAAGATTGTCAAAGCACACACACTTGTTTTCTTGATGGATATTCCAGGTTCTCTCAAATACCTGTTTCACAACCCGATCAAGAGAAAACCACTTTTACTTGCCTTTTTGGAACTTATGCTTATAGACGTATGCCCTTTGGTTTATGTAATGCACCTGCTACCTTTCAAATATATATGACTGCTATATTCTCTGATTTTTGTGAAAAGATTGTTGAGGTTTTCATGGATGATTTCTCCGTTTACGGAACTTATTTTGATGATTGCTTAAGCAACCTTGATTGAGTTTTGCAGAGATGTGAACAAACTAATCTTGTCTTGAATTGGGAGAAGTGCCACTTTATGGTTCATGAAGGCATTGTCTTGGGGCATAAAATTTCTGAACGAGGTATTGAGGTGGATAAAGCTAAGGTTGATGCAAATGAGAAAATGACATGTCCTAAAGACATTAAAGGTATTCGTAGTTTCCTTGGTCATGCTGGTTTCTATAGGAGGTTTATTAAAAACTTCTCTAAAATTTCTAGGCCTCTTACTAATCTTTTACAAAAGGATGTTCCATTTGTTTTTGATGATGATTGTTTATTAAGAAAGCCTTAATTTCTGCACCTATTGTTCAACCACCTGATTGGAACTTGCCTTTTGAAATTATGTGTGATGCTAGTGATTATGCTGTTGGTGCTGTTCTAGGACAAAGAGTTGATAAGAAATTAAATGTTATCCATTATGCTAGTAAAACTCTAGACAGTGTCCAAAGAAATTATGCTACTATTGAGAAAGAATTTTTAGCAGTTGTGTTTGCTTGTGATAAATTCAGATCTTATATTGTTGATTCCAAAGTAATTGTTCACACTGATCATGCTGCTATTAAACATCTTATGGAAAAGAAAGATGCTAAACCTAGACTCATTAGGTGGGTTCTCTTGCTACAAGAATTTGATTTACATATCACTGATAGGAAAGGAGCTGAGAACCCCGTAGCTGATAACTTGTCTAGGTTAGAAAATATTCTTGATGACCCACTACCTATTGATGATAGCTTCCCTGATGAACAACTAGCTGTCATAAATGCTTCTCATAACACTCCTTGGTATGCTGACTATGCTAATTATATCGTTGCTAAATTTATACCACCCAGTTTCACATACCAACAAAAGAAAAAAAATCTTCTATGACTTAAGACATTACTTTTGGGATGACCCACATCTTTATAAAGAGGGAGTAGATGGTATTATTAGATGTTGTGTACCTGAGCATGAATAGGAACAAATCCTACAGAAGTGTCACTCCGAAGCCTACGGAGGACATCATGCAGGTGATAGAACTGCGCATAAGGTATTACAATCTGGTTTTTATTGGCCTACTCTTTTCAAGGATGCCCGTAAGTTTGTCTTGTCTTATGATGAATGTCAAAGAATTGGTAATATTGGTAAGCGTCAGGAAATGCCTACGAATTATTCACTTGTTGTTGAACCTTTTGATGTTTGGGGCTTTGATTATATGGGACCTTTTCCTTCCTCTAGTGGGTATACACATATTTTGGTTGCTGTTAATTATGTCACTAAGTGGGTAGAAGCTATTCCAACTAGCAGTGCTGATCGTAACACCTCCATTAAAATGCTTAAAGAAGTTATTTTCCCAAGGTTTGGAGTCCCTAGATATTTAATGACTGATGGTGGTTCACACTTTATTCATGGTGCATTCCGTAAAATGCTTGCTAAATATGACGTTAACCATAGAATTGCATCACCCTATCATCTTCAATCTAGCGGTCAAGTTGAACTTAGCAATAGAGAAATAAATTAATATTACAAAAAACTGTCAATAGGTCCCGAAAGAATTGGTCTAAGAAACTTGATGATGCACTTTGGGCCTATAGAACAACTTATAAAAATCCTATGGGTATGTCTCCATATAAGATGGTTTATGGAAAAGCTTGTCATTTGCCTCTTGAGTTAGAACATAAAGCATATTGGGCAATTAAAGAACTCAATTATGATTTCAAACTTGTCGGTGAAAAGTGGTTATTTGATATTAGCTCACTAGATGAATGGAGAACCCAAGCTTATGAAAATGCCAAACTATTTAAAGAAAAAGTTAAAAGATGGCATAACAAAAGAAACCAAAAGCAGGATTTCAAAGTTGGTGAATATGTTCTATTGTACAATTCTTGTTTTAGATTTTTTATAGGAAAACTTCTTTCCAAATGGCAAGGACCATATATCATTGATAACCCACAAGTATAGGGGATCACAATAGTTTTCGAGGGTAGAGTATTCAACACAAATTTATTGATTCGACACAAGGGGAGCCAAAGAATATTCGCGAGTATTAGCAGTTGAGTTGTTAATTCAACCACACCTGAAAGACTTAATATCTGCAGCAAAGCATTTAGTAGCAAAGTAGTATGGAAGTAATGGTGATGGTGGTAATAGTAATAGTAGCAGTTTTATAGTGATTATAACAGTAGCAACGGCAAAGTAACTTAGCAAAGATCAATATGTGAAAAGCTCGTAGGCATTGGATCAGCGATGGATAATTGTGTTGGATAATATTCATCATGTAGCAGTCATAACCTAGGGTGACACAGAACTAGCTCCAATTCATCAATATAATGTAGGCATGTATTCCGTATATAGTCATACGTGCTTATGGAAAAGAACTTGCATGACATCTTTTGTCCTACCCTCCCGTGGCAGCGGGGTCCATAAGGAAACTAAGGGATATTAAGGCCTCCTTTTAATAGAAAATCGGAACAAAGCATTAGCACTTAGTGAATACATGAACTCCTCAAACTATGGTAATCACCGGAAAGAATCCCAATTATTGTCACCTTGGGGTATGCGGATCATAACTCGTAATAGGTGTCTACAACTTGCAAGATAGGATCAAGAACACAAATATATTCGTGAAAACATAATAGGTTCATATCTGAAATCATGGCACTCGGGCCCTAGTGACAAGCATTAAGCATAGCAAAGTCATAGCAACATCAATCTCAGAACACAGTGGATACTACGGATCAAACCCTAACAAAACTAACTCGATTACATGATAAATCTCATCCAACCCATCACCGTCTAGCAAGCCTATGATGGAATTACTCACTCCCGGCGGTGAGCATCATGAAATTGGTAATGGAGGAAGGTTGATGATGATGATGGCGACGGATTCCACCCTCCAGAGCACCGAACGGACTCCAGATCAGCCCTCCCGATGAAGAACAGGAGGTGGCGGCGGCTCCGTATCGTAAAACACAATAATCCTTCTCTCTGATTTTTTTCTCCGTGAATAGGTATATATGGAGTTGGAGTTAGGGTTGTAGATGGTCCAGGGGGCCCACAAGCCAGGTAGGCGCACCCTGGGGGGTAGGCGCGCCCCTGGGCTTGTGGCCCCTGGGTGGCCCCCCTCTGGTATCTTTTTCCACCAGTATTTTTTATATATTCCACAAAAATTCTCCATAAATTTTCAGGTCAATCCGAGAACTTTGATTTTTGCACAAAAATAACAGCATGGCAATTATGCTGAAAACAGCTTCAGTCCGGGTTAGTTCCATTCAAATCATGCAAATTAGAGTCCAAAACAAGGGCAAAAGAGTTTGGAAAAGTAGATACGATGGAAACGTATCAACTCCCCCAAGCTTAACCTATTGCTTGTCCTTAACAATTCAGTTGACAAACTGAAAGTGACAAAGAAAAACTTTTACAAACTCTGTTTGATCTTGTTGTTGCAAATTAGACAATCATGATATAATATGACATAATGGTATCTTGCTAGCCCTTTCTGAGACCGCAAAACATAAATGCAGAGCACCCCTGAAGATCAAGGAATGACTAGACATTATAATTCATGGCAAAAGAGATCCAGTCATACTCAATATCGAATAAAAACAAGGCATATAAATGACAATGGTGCTCTCCAGCTAGTGCTTTAATTAGAGGATGATGACTCAACAATAAAAGTAAATGGATAGGACCTTCGCAGAGGGAAGCAGGGATTTGCAGAGGTGCCAGAGCTCGAAGCTTTTAAAACATAGATGAATATAATTTTGAGAGGTATGCTTTCATTGTCAACATAACAACCAAGAGATCTCACTATCTTCCATGCTTAGACACGTTATAGGCGGTTCCCAAACAGAATGGTAAAGTTTTTACTCCCCCTCCACCAACAAGCACACTCCACGGCTAGCTGAATTCACGGGTACCGTCCATACCAACAACAGTCTTGGGGGAGTTTTGTTTCATTATTATATTTTGGATTTTGATTTTGATCATGGAACTGGGCATCCAAATTACCAGCCACTTTCTCGTCAATGACAAGTGAATAAACACTCATCGTGAGAATAACCCACCTAGCATGGAAGATACTGACAGCCCCCAGTCGCTACATGAGCGATTCGGTCATACAAAACAGATTATTATTTAAAGGTTTAGAGTTTGGCACATGCAAATTTGCTTGGAACGGCAGGTAAATACCGCATATAGGTAGATATGATGGACTCATATGGAACAACCTTGGGTTTAAGGAAGTGGATGCACAAGCAGTATTCCCGCTTAGTACAAGTGAAGGCTAGCAAAAAGATTAAGGAGCAACCAACTAGAGAGCGACAACGGTCATAAACATTCATTGAGATTAATCAACATTGAATGCAAGCATGAGAAGGATATAAATCACCATGAACATAAATATCGTGGAGGCTATGTTGTTTTTTATTTCAACTACATGCGTGAACATGTGTCAAGTCAAGCCACTTGAATCATTCAGAGGAGGATACCATCCTATCATACTACATCATAACCATTTTAAATGCATGTTGGCACACAAGACAAACCATTATCGACTCCTAGCTAATTAAGCATGGCATGAGTAACTATAATCTCTAATCGTCATTGCAAACATGTTTCATTCATAATAGGCTGAATCAGGAACGATGAGCTAATCATATTTACAAAAACAAAATAGGTCGAGTTTGTACCAGCTTTTCTCCATCTCAATCATTTCATCAAATATCATCATTATTGCCTTTCACTTGCATGACTGAACGATGTGAGTAATAATAGGAGTGCACGTGCATCGGACTAAGCTAGAATTTGCAAACATTTATTCAAAGGAGAAGACAAGGTAATATGGGCTCTTTGTTAGATCAACAATAATGCATATGAGAGCCACTCAACATTTTCATCGTGGTCTTCTCCTTTTGACACAAAGAAAAGAATTTCAATGAAACATACTGAAATATTTTTGGAGTTTTTGTTTTTTTCAAGAAAGCGAAATGAAAGAAAAATAAAAATGAGAAAAGCTATTTACACGGGAAAGCTCCCAACAAGCAAAAGAAGAACGAGAAATCTTTTTGGCTTTTCTTTTAATACTACAACTAAATAAACTAGAAAGAAAGACGAAAAAGAAGCGAGAAATATTTTTGGATTTTATCAGAGTTTTCCAAACACACAAGAAGAAAGCAAGAAAATAAACTAACATGGATAATACAGTGAAAAAGGATGAACACCGACAACTGGAATGAATGTGTGATGCAATAATGTAATGTCGGTGAGAGATACGTACTCCCCCAAGCTTAGGCTTTTGGCCTAAGTTGGTCTAGGGCCACGGTTGACCCGGTGGATATCCAAAATCGTAGTTTGGGTTGTACTCGATTGCAGCTGCCACCGCCTGGCGAGCTGCCTCTTGGAGGCGAGATATCTCCCTCGCTCTCTCATACTCGTCTGCCTCTTCCCTAAGTATGAAATATCTTCGTTTTACCTGAAAGTCAAAGAAAGCAGGAGCAGGAAGCATAACATAGACGACAAGGCGCCTGTCAAAGATTAGTCTTTACTAAAAAGGCAACTCGCCCCTCCCAAGAAACTGGAAGCGTTTGATAACCCACAAGTATAGGGGAGAGCAACAGTTTTCGAGGGTAGAGTATTCAACCCAAATTTATTGATTCGACACAAGGGTAGCCAAAGAATATTCACGAGTATTAGTAGTTGAGTTGTCAATTCAACCACACCTGGAAGACTTAATATCTGCAGCAAAGTATTTAGTAGCAAAGTAGTATGGAAGTAACGGTAACGGTGGCAAAAGTAACAGTAGCATTTTGTAGTGATTGTAACAGCAGTAGCAATGAAAGTAACTTAGCAAAGATCAATATGTGAAAAGCTCGTAGGCATTGGATCGACAATGATGATTGTGTTGGATAATATTCATCATGTAGCAGTCATAACCTAGGGTGACACAGAACTAGCTCCAATTCATCAATATAATGTAGGAATGTATTCCGTATATAATCATACGTGCTTATGGAAAGGACTTGCATGACATCTTTTGTCCTACCCTCCCATGGCAGCGGGGTCCTAATGGAAACTAAGGGATATTAAGGCCTCCTTTTAATAGAGAACCAGACCAAAGCATTAGCACTTGGTGAATACGTGAACTCCTCAAACTACGGTAATCACTGGAAAGAATCCCAATTATTGTCACCTTGGGGTATGCGGATCATAACTTGTAGTAGGTGTCTACAACTTGCAAGATAGGATCAAGAACTCAAATATATTCATGAAAACATAATAGGTTCAGATCTGAAATCATGGCACTCGGGCCCTAGTGACAAGCATTAAGCATAGCAAAGTCATAGTAACATCAATCTCAGAACATAGTGGATACTAGGGATCAAACCCTAACAAAACTAACTCGATTACATGATAAATCTCATCCAACCCATCACCGTCCAGCAAGCCTACGATGGAATTACTCACTCCCGGCGGTGAGCATCATGAAATTGGTGATGGAGGAAGGTTGATGATGATGATGGCGACGGATTCCCCTCTCCGGAGCCCCGAACGGACTCCAGATCAGCCCTCCCAATGAAGAATAGGAGGCGGTGGCGGCTCCGTATCGTAAAACATGATGAATCCTTTTCTCTGATTTTTTTCTCCGCAAATAGGTACTTATAGACTTGCAGTTAGGGTCGTATGCGGTCCAGGGGGCCCACAAGCCTAGGAGGCGCGCCCTGGGGGGTAGGCGCGCCCCCAGGGCTTGTGGCCTCTGGGTGGCCCCCCTCTGGTAACTTTTTGCGCCGGTATTTTTTACATATTCCACAAAAATTCTCCGTAAATTTCTGGTCAATCCGAGAACTTTGATTTCTGCACAAAAATAACACCATGGAAATTCTGCTGAAAACAGCGTCAGTCTGGGTTAGTTACATTCAAATCATGCAAATTAGAGTCCAAAACAAGGGCAAAAGAGTTTGGAAAAGTAGATAAAATGGATACGTATCAACTCCCCTAAGCTTAACCCATTGGTTGTCCTCAAGCAATTCAGTTGACAAACTGAAACTGACAAAGAAAAACTTTTACAAACTATGTTTGATCTTGTTGTTGCAAATATGTCTAGCCAATATTCAGGTTTTCAGCAAAGATTATGAACTAACCATATTCACAATAACATGTAGGTCTCACATTTACTCATATCAATGTCATAATTAACTAGCAAGCAATAATAACAAATCTCGGATGACAACACTTTTTCAAAACAATCATGATATAATATAACAAAATGGTATCTCGCTAGCCCTTTCTGAGACCGCAAAACATAAATGCAGAGCACCCCTGAAGATCAAGGACTGACTAGACATTATAATTCATGGCAAAAGAGATCCAGTCACACTCATACTCAACATCAATTAAAAACAAAGCATATAAATGACAATGGTGCTCTCCAGCTGGTGCTTTTTATAAGAAGATGATGACTCAATAATAAAAGTAAATAGATAGGCCCTTCGCAGAGGGAAGCAGGGATTTGCAGAGGTGCCAGAGCTCAGAGCTTTTAAAACAGAGATGAATATAATTTTGAGCGGTGTGCTTTCATTGTCAACATAACAACCAAGAGATCTCACTATCTTCCATGCTAGACACATTATAGGCGGTTCCCAAACAGAATGGTAAAGTTTTTACTCCCCCTCCACCAACAATCACACTCCATGGCTAGCCGAATCCAAGGGTACCGTCCATACCAACAACAGTCCTGGGGGAGTTTTGTTTAATTATTATATTTTGATTTGATTTTGAGCATGGAACTAGGCATCCCGATTACCAGCCACTTTCTCGTGAATGACAAGTGAATAAACACTCATCGTGAGAATAACCCACCTAGCATGGAAGATACTGACAGCCCCCAGTCGCTACATAAGCGATTCGGGCATATAAAACAGATTATTATTTGAAGGTTTAGAGTTTGGCACATGCAAATTTACTTGGAATGGCAGGTAAATACCGCATATAGGTAGGTATGGTGGACTCATATGGAACAACTTTGGGTTTAAGGAAGTGGATGCACAAGCAGTATTCCGGCTTAGTACAAGTGAAGGTTAGCAAAAAGATTGAGGAGCGACCAACTAGAGAGCAACAATGGTCATAAACATGCATTGAGATTAATCAACATTGAATGCAAACATGAGTAGGATATAAATCACCATGAACATAAATATCATGGAGGCTATGTTGATTTTGATTTCAACTACATGCGTGAACATGTGCCAAGTCAAGCTACTTGAATCATTCAAAGGAGGATACCATCCTATCATACTACATCATAACCATTTTAAATGCATGTTGGCACACAAGACAAACCATTATCCACTCCTAGCTAATTAAGCATGGCATGAGTAACTATAATCTCTAATTGTCATTGTAAACATGTTTCATTCATAATGGGCTGAATCAGGAATGATGAGCTAATCATATTTACAAAAACAAAATAGGTCGAATTCATACCAGCTTTTCCTCATCTCAATCATTTCATCATATATCGTCATTATTGCCTTTCACTTGGACGCCCGAACGATGTGAATAATAATAATAGTGCACGTGCATTGGACTAAGCTGGAATCTGCAAACATTTATTCAAATGAGAAGACAAGGTTATATGGGCTCTTTGTTAGATCAACAATAATGCATATGAGAGCCACTCAACATTTTCATCGTGGTCTTCTCCTTATGACCCAAAGAAAGGAAAAAGAATTTCAAAGAAACACACTGAAATATTTTTGGAGTTTTTGTTTTTCTGAAGCAAGTAAAACAAAAACAAGAAAAACTATTTACACCAGAAAGCTCCCAATAAGCAAAAGAAGAACGAGAAATCTTTTTGGGTTTTCTTTTAATACTACTAATTAAACTAGAAAGAAAAACTAAAAAGAAACGGGAAATAGTTTTGGATTTTATCAAAGTTTTTCAAACACACAAGAAGAAAGGAAGAAAAATAAACTAACATGGATTATACAATGAAAAAAGATGAACACCGACAACTGGAATGAATGTGTGAACTTGAATGTGATGTCGGTGAGAAATACGTACTCCTCCAAGCTTAGGCTTTTAGCCTAAGTTGGTCTATGGCCACGGCTCGAAATAACCCTCTCCTCGATACTGCGGAGGGTCCTGAGGGTTCCACTTGTTGGTGAGCTCATGTGGCTCCCATTGATAAACAGGCTCCTGATACGGATCAGGAACTGGTGCTGGCTCAGGTGCTAGAGGTTGCGTTAAGCTCTAGTACGTATAAATGTCATCGGGCATAATAGTGTACCTGCCTGAATGAATATCGAACAAACAAGGTGCAGGCAAAGTAATAATCTCACAAGTACCCTGACTGAATACCAAGTTGTACTGGAGTCGCTTATGCTTGTCATTTTTAATAAAATCGTGTGCTACCATGCTAGCATAATCTAAATATTTAGTGGGTAGCAACATCTCCTCCTCCTCATCATGCCTAATAGGTATCTCAAAATATTTAGCAAGGCGGGAGGCATAGACACCTCCGAAAATACAACCCTTCGTACAGTTTGTGTTTAACCGCTGAGCAACCATAGCGCCCAAACTAAAGGTTCTATCAGAATATAAAGCATGGCACAAAATAGCAAGGTCAGGTGAACTGAGAGTTCCACTCTCCCCTCGACCAGTCTGACATCTCCCGGCAAATAATGCTTAGTAACGTAAAACGGGAAAAATGTAAACTAGCAACTCTAGCTTTTGACACTCCTCTCTCTTCCCCCACAGTAGTGTCAGCGATGAAATCTGCCATGTCCCTAGGACATGGCTCACTGATGCGACCATCATAAGGTAATTTGCAAACATTGTAAAAATCATATAGTGTCATTTCCTTAGTCTCATCATATAAGTGAAATTCTACCATGGGAGGATCCTTCTAGAATGAAAGCAAAAATTTTGCGCGAAGGTATTAGTGAGTAGGAGGTATTGGTCACACTTATCTTGGAGGAAGGCGGTAATGCCGGCATTCTTCGCCAAATAATAGAAGTCATCATAAATTCCCGCCTCCCTCAAGAATGCATCACTTGGCCATTCACACGGCCGAACCTCTGCCGCACGTGGAAGATTGTACTTGGGCTTCTTCTTCTCCTCATTTTCATCTCCTTCTGAATTCCGGCTCGAAGAGCCTCTCAACCACCTCCTCATAGCTTTTCTTTTCTCTGAAATTTTCTGAAATTTTTAGTGACTCAAAATAAAAGTGAACTAAACTCAACAAAATTGATAACAACTACTCCTACAAGTGTCTAGAGGCTATATCATGCAACAAAACTACTTTGGACCATATAAATTTGACATGCAAGCTCAAGAAAATGGTCACCACAGCAGCAAAAATTTGCAATATTTAAAGCACTATAGCAAAACTAATTGGACCAAAGGAGGAGTCACATACCGATGAACAATCCCCCGAAACAGTTTTGGAAACAAAGTTCCGAGCAAGGAGATCGAAAATGGCAGCAAAATGAGCAAGAACACGGGTTTGAGCAATGGTGTGATTTTTTCTGGAGGAAGACGAAGTGAATGGGTGGCTGGAGTAAGTGAAGGGACCCACGTGGGACTCACAAGCCCCCTAGGCACGCCCTGGGGGTGGGCGCGCCCTATGGGCTTGTGGCCCACTGGTGCACCCCCCTGAGGTGTGTTCAGTGCCAAAAATTCTTAAATATTATAGAAAAATCAAACTAAATTTTCAGGGCATTTGGAGAACTTTTATTTTCCGGTCATTTTTTATTGCACGGATAATTCAGAAAATAGAAAAATAATGGCATTCTTACTTTATTAATTCTAAATAACAGAAAGTAAAAAGTGGGTACAGAAAGTTGTGTTTACTAAATTCATCCATCTCATGCCCGTCAAAAGGAATCCATTAACAAGGTTGATCAAGTCTTATTTATAAACTTCTTCCGAATGACATGAAACCGAGAATCTTCGTATAGCACTAGGTTACCTCAACGGGGATATGCATGTCCCCAACAATAAGAATATCATATTTATTTTTGAGAGTAGGAATAGGGAATTCAAAACCTCCAATAGTAATTGTTGAAGATTTTCCAATAGAATCGATACTATTCACTTGAGGTTGTTTCTTCGGAAAGTGTACCGTATGCTCATTACCATTAACATGAAAAGTGACATTGCCCTTGTTGCAATCAATAACAGCCCCTGCAGTATTCAAAAAGGGTCTACCAAGGATAATCGACATACTGTCGTCCTCGGGTATATCAAGAATAACAAAGTCCGTTAAAATAGTAACATTTGCAACTACTACAGGTAAATCCTCACAAATACCGATGGGTATAGCAGTTGATTTATCAGCCATTTGCAAAGAGATTTCAGTGGGTGTCAACTTATTCAAATCAAGTCTACGATATAAAGAGAGAGGCATAACACTAACACCGGCTCATAAATCACACAAAGCAGTTTTAACATAGTTTCTTTTAATGGAGCATGGTATAGTTGGTATTCCTGGATCTCCTAGTTTCTTTGGTATTCCACCCTTAAATGTATAATTAGCAAGCATAGTGGAAATTTGAGCTTCCGGTATCTTTCTCTTATTAGTAGAAATATCTTTCATATACTTAGCATAAGGAGACATTTTCAGAATATCAGTCAAACGTAAGCGCAAAAAGACAGGTCTAAGCATTTCAACAAAGCGCTCAAATTCTTCATCATCCTTTTTCTTGGATGGTTTAGGAGGGAAGGGCATGGGTTTCTGAACCCATGGTTCACTTTATTTACCATGTTTCCTAGCAATGAAGTCTCTTTTATCATATCTTTTATTCTTAGGTTGTGGGTTATCAAGATCAGCAGCAGGTTCTATCTCCACATTATTATCATTACTAGGTTGAGCATCAACATGAACATCATCATTATCATTATTACTAGGTTGAGCATCAACATGAACATCATCATTATTACTAGGTTCATGTTCATCACCTGATTGTGTTTCAGCATCAGAAATACAAATATCATTTGGATTCTCGGGTGTGTCTATAACAGGTTCACTAGAATCATGCAAAGTCCTATCATCATTCTTTTTATTTTTAGAAGGACTAGATGCATCAGTATTAGTTCTCTGAGAATCTTGCTCAGTTCTCTTAGGATGGCCCTCAGGATACAAAGGTTCCTGAGTCATTTTACCACCTCTAGTCATAACTCTAACAGCATGATCATTCATCTTATTATTCATCTCATTAAGCAAATCATTTTGTGCCTTAAGAACTTGTTCTACTTGAGTTTTTACCATTGAAGCATGTTTACTAACAAACTTGAGATCATTAATAGTTCTACACATATAGTCACTCAAGTGTTCAAGCATATAAGCATTTCTTATCAATTGTCTACTAACATATGCATTGAAGTTTTCTTGTTTAACAATAAAGTTATCAAATTCATCCAAGCATTGACTAGCAGATTTATTATAAGGAATATCACCTTCATCAAATCTATAGATAGAATTTACCTCTACTACCTGTTTCGGGGTATTGAGACCATGTATTTCTTCAATAGGTGGTAAATTTTTAACATCTTCAGCTTTAATACCTTTTTCTTTCATAGATTTCTTTGCCTCTTGCATATCTTCAGGACTGAGAAATAGAATACCTCTCTTCTTTGGAGTTGGCTTAGGAGGTGGTTCAGGAAGAGTCCAATCATTATCATTACTCAATATATTGTTCAATAATACTTCAGCTTGTTCAACAGTTCGTTCCCTGAAAACACAACCAACACAACTATCTAGGTGGTCCCTAGAAGCATCGGTGCAGTTAGTCCATTATAAAAGATATCAAGTATTTCATTTTTCTTAAGAGGATGATCAGGCAAAGCATTAAGTAATTGGAGAAGCCTCCGCCAAGCTTGTGGGAGACTCTCTTCTTCAATTTGCACAAAGTTAAATATTTCCTTTAAAGCAGTTTGTTTCTTATGAGCAGGAAAATATTTTTCAGAGAAGTAATAAATCATATCCTGGGGACTACGCACACAACCAGGAGCAAGAGAATTAAACCATAACTTAGCATCACCCTTTAATGAGAAAGGAAACAACTTAAGAATATAGTAATAATGAAATTTTTCCTCATGAGCAAATAGGGTGGCTATATCATTCAATTTAGTAAGATGTGCCACAACAGTTTCAGTTTCATAGCCATGGAAAGGATCAGATTCAACCAAAGTAATTAACTCAGGATCGACAGAGAATTCATAATGCTTATCAGTAACAAAGATAGGTGAAGTAGCAAACTTAGGATCATATTGCATTCTAGCATTCAAGGATTTTTCTTTCAACTTAACTAGTAGTTTCTTAAGATCCTCTCTATCTTTACAAGCAAGAAAGTCCCTAGCTACCTCTCCATCCATAACATAACCCTCAGGTATAACAGGCAATTCATATCTAGGAGTGCTAGGTCTAATGGGTGTTTCAAAGTTTTCAGTTTCAATAATTTCATCAGTTTCAGAAATATCACCAGTTTCAGCATTCTCAATATCTTTAGCTCTAGCAAGTTTTTCATCAAGAAACTCACCCATTGGCACATTATTATCAAGCAAAGAAGTAGTATCATCATAAGCATCATGCATAGCAGAAGTAGCATCATCAATTACTTGCGACATATCAAAATTAATAGCAGGTGGTGGTGTCACAAGCTTACTCAAAACAGAAGGTGAATCAAGTGCAGAGCTAGATGGCAGTTCCTTACCTCCCCTCGTAGTAGAGGGAAAAATCTTAGTTCTTGGATCTTTCAGATTCTTCATAGTGATCAACAGATATAAATCCCAAGTGACTCAGCAAATATAGCTATGCTCCCCGGCAACGAAGCCAGAAAAAGGTCTTGATAACCCACAAGTATAGGGGATCGCAACAGTTTTCGAGGGTAGAGTATTCAACCCAAATTTATTGATTCGACACAAGGGGAGACAAAGACTATTCATGAGTATTAGCAGTTGAGTTGTCAATTCAACCACACCTGAAAGACTTAATATCTGCAGTAAAGTATTTAGTAGCAAAGTAGTATGGAAGTAACGGTAACGGTGGCAAAAGTAACAGTAGCAGTTTTGAAGTGATTGTAACAGCAGTAGCAACGAAAGTAACTTAGCAAAGATCAATATGTGAAAAGCTCGTAGGCATTGAATCGGCAATGATAATTGTGTTGGATAATATTCATCATGTAGCAGTCATAACCTTGGGTGACACAGAACTAGCTCCAATTCATCAATATAATGTAGGCATGTATTCCGTATATAGTCATACGTGTTTATGGAAAGAACTTGCATGACATCTTTTGTCCTACCCTCCCGTGGCAGCGGGGTCCTAATGGAAACTAAGGGATATTAAGGCCTCCTTTTAATAGAGAACCGGACCAAAGCATTAGAACTTAGTGAATACATGAACTCCTCAAACTATGGTAATCACCGGAAAGAATCCCAATTATTGTCACCTTGGGGTATGCGGATCATAACTTGTAATAGATTGATGTCGCTTGAACTACGTCGGTATTTCCCCAAAGAGGAAGGGATGATGCAGCACAACTATGGTAGGTATTTCCCGCAGTGATGAGACCAAGGTTATCGAACCAGTAGGAGAACCACGCAACACAACGTGAACAGCACCTGCACACAAAGAACAAATACTTGCAACCCGACGTAAAAGAGGGGTTGTCAATCCCTCCCGGGTAAAGAGATAGATAAATTTGTAGTAGATCGGATAAATAGATCTCGTGGGAACGCGAGATAAAATAAATAACAATAAATTGCAGCAAGATATTTTTGGTTTTTGGATTAATAGATCTGAAAATAAAAGAAAATAAAAATAGATCTCGAAGGCAAATATGATAAAGAAGAGACCCGGGGGCCGTATATTTCACTAGTGGCTTCTCTCGAGAAAAATAGCATACGGTGGGTAAACAAATTACTGTTGGGCAATTGATAGAACTTTAAATAATTATGACGATATCCAGACAATGATCATTATATAGGCATCACATCCAAGATTAGTAGACCGACTCCTGCCTGCATCTACTACTATTACTCCACACATCGACCGCTATCCAGCATGCATCTAGTGTATTAAGTTCATGGAGGAACGGAGTAACGCAATAAGAACGACGACATGATCTAGACAAGATCTATTCATGTAGGAATAGACCCCATCTTGTTATCCTTAATAGCAACGATACATACGTGTCATTTCCCCTTCTGTCACTGGGATTGAGCACCGTAAGATCGAACCCATCACAAAGCACCTCTTCCCATGGCAAGAAAAATTGATCTAGTCAGCCTAACTAAACCAAAGATTCAAAGAAGAAATACGAGGCTATAAGTAATCATGCATATAAGAGATCAAAAGACTCAAATAACTTTCATGGATAAAAACATAGATCTGATCATAAACTCAAAGTTCATCGGATCCCAACAAACACACCGCAAAAAGAGTTGCATCAAATAGATCTCCAAGAGACCATTGTATTGAGAATCAAAACAGAGAGAGGAAGCCATCTAGCTACTAAATACGGACCCGTAGGTCTACAATGAACTACTCACGCATCATCGGAGAGGCACCAATGAGGATGATGAACCCCTCCATGATGGTGTCTAGATTGGATCTGTGGTTTCTGGAACTTGTGGCGGCTGGAATTGTATTTCGTTGACTCCCCTAGGGTTTCCAGAATATTTGGGTATTTATACAGCAAAGAGGCGGTGCGGGAGGCCACCGAGGTGGGCACGCCTGGGCCCCCAGGCGCACCCAGGTTGGTTGTGCCCCCCTCGGGGCACCCCTCTGGTACTTCCTTGGCCCAACTTGTGTCTTCTGGTTCAGAAAAAATCACCAAAAAGTTTCGCTGCATTTGGACTCCGTTTGGTATTGATTTTCTGCGAAGTAAAAAACAAGCAAAAAACAACAACTGGCACTGGGCACTATGTCAATAGGTTAGTCCCAAAAAATAATATAAAGTTGCTATAAAATGATTGTAAAACATCCAAGATTGATAATTTAATAGCATGGAACAATAAAAAATTATAGATACATTGGAGACGTATCAACATCCCCAAGCTTAATTCATGCTCGTCCTCGAGTAGGTAAATGATAAAAACAGAATTTTTGATGTGGAATGCTGCCTAACATGTTCATCACATAATGTTTTCTTTGTAGCATGGACATTTGGACTTTTATATGATTCAAAGCAATAGTCTAGTTTTGACATGAAGATTTCAATACTCAAGCATATCAACAAGTAACCATGTCTTTCAAAATATCAACACTAAAGCAAGTTATCCCTAGCCCATTATGCTCAATCATTGATCCATTCATGAAACACACTCGCGTATTAGCTACACCCAATGCTCAAGTACGATCATAGTGCCCCTTAGTTGGTGCTTTATAAGAGAAGATGGAGACTCAAAAATAAAAATTGCATAAAGTAAATAGAAAGGCCCTTCGCAGAGGGAAGTAGGGATTTGTAGAGGTGCCAGAGCTCAAAGCGAAAAAGATAGAGATAAAAACATTTTGGGTGGCATGCTTTTCCTGTCAACGAAAATGATCGAGTAGTTCCCAATACTTTCCATGCTAGATATATCATAGGCGGTTCCCAAACAGAAAATAAAGTTTATTCCTTTTTCCACCATACTTTCACATTCCACGGCTAACTGAATCCACGGATGCCGTCCATACCAACACTTTCCAAGGAATTTATTATTTGACAACATAAAGTAAATTCATTTTTCATTTCGAGACTGGGCATCCCTAATACCTTTGCCGTACTCTCATGCAATGACAAGTGAATAAACACTCATCTTGAGAATAACACATCTAGCATGGAAAAATATCAGCCACCCCCTACCATTTCATGAGCGGTACGAGCACACAAAAGAGAAATTTATTTTGAAAATTAGAGATGGCACATACAAATTTGCTTAGAACGGCACGGAAATACCGCATATAGGTAGGTATAGTGGACTCATATGGCAAAACTGGTTTAAGGATTTTGGATGCACAAGTAGTGATCATACTTAGTGCAAATGAAGGCTAGCAAAAGATAGAGAAGCATCCAACCAAGAAATGAAAAATCTCATAAGCGAGCATTAAGCATAACTAACACCGAATAATGCACCACAAGTAGGATATAATTTCATTGCATAACTATTGACTTTCGTGCTTGCATAGGGAATCACAAACCTTAACATCGATATTCTTAATAAAGCATAATTACTCATCAACATGACTCACATATTATTTCATCATATCACAAAACTATTACAATAAATCAAGTTTATTTTGTCCAATGATCTTCATGAAAGTTTTTATTATACCCCTCTTGAATATCTATCACTTTGGGACTAGCTTAATGTGTTGCTTTTGATAGCTCAAACAAATCTAAGTGAAGAACATGAGCATAAAAATTTCCTTCTCCCAAAATAATTTAAGTGAAGCATGAGAGAATTTCTTCAAAATTACTACTTTCAAATAAATCTAAGTGAAGCATGAGAGCATTTCTTCAAAAATATTAAAGCACACCGTGCTCAGAAAGATATAAGTGAAGCACTAGAGCAATTCCATAGCTCATAAAGATTTAAGTGAAGCATAGAGAGAAATTCTAACAAATCATAGCATAATTTTGGCTCTCTCAAATAGGTGTGTCCAGCAAGGATACTTGACTAAAAATAAAAAGTAAAACAAGAAAATACTCAAATCATACAAGATGCTCCAAGCAAAACTCATGATATGTGACGAATAAAGATATAGCTCCAAGTAAAATACCGATGGTCGTTAGAAGAAAGAGGGGATGCCACTCGGGCATCCCCAAGCTTAGTTGCTTGCTTCTCTTTTAGATAATAGCTTGGTATTCCATGGGGCATCCCCAATCTTAGGCTCTTCTTACTCCTTATTCCTTCATCCATCGTGATCTCACCCAAAACTTGAAAACTTCAATCACACAAAACTTAACAAAACCTTCGTGAGATCCGTTAGTATAAGAAAACTAATCTTTACTTTAAGTACTGTATAAAACCCATTAAAATTTTGTTATTGCATTATATCTACTGTATTATAACTTTAGCATGGCTTATAACCTCCAATACAAACCATAGATTCATCAAAATAAGCACACAATGCAAAGAAAACAGAATCTGTCAAATACAGAACAATCTGTAAAGATACTAATTGTTCTCATACTTTTTTAACTCTAAAAATTCTGAAACATAAGGAAAACATAGAAAATTTGTATATTAATCTTTTGTAAAAAAATCAGAATTTTTCGTCGCTTCTGTGAATTTCTAAAATTATTTTACTGGACACAAAAGTTTCTGTTTTCCAATAAGATCAAATCAACTATCACCCAACATGATCCCAAAGGCTTTGCTTGGCACTAACACTAATTAAAACATAAAAAACACAATCATAACAGTAGCATAATTGTGCAAACAGAAAGAAAAATACAAAAAAAATTATTCATTGGGTTGCCTCCCAACAAGCGCTATCGTTTTGTGCCCCTAGCTAGGCATAATGCAAAGATCTAAGTATTGTCATCTTTATTTCTAGATCCATAAGATGCCCTCATGATTGATTCATATGATGGATTAATTCTTGTTCTAGGCAAGTATTCCATACCCTTTCTCAAAGGAAATTGGAATTTGATGTTCCCTTCTTTCATATCAATCACGGCACCTATAGTGCGTAAAAACGGTCTACCAAGAATAATTGGACAAGACGGATTGCAATCAATATCAAGAACAATAATATCTATGGGCACATAATTCCTATTTGCATGGATAAGAACATCATTAATTCTTCCCATAGGCTTTTTAACAGTAGAATCCGCCAAGTGCAAATTTAAAGAACATTCTTCAATATCGGTAAGACCAAGCACATCACATAAGGATTTCGGAATTGTAGAAACACTAGCACCCAAGTCACATAAAGCAAAACACTCATAATTTTTAATCTTGACTTTGATAGTAGGTTCCAATTCATCATGTAATTTTCTAGGAATTGAAATCTCTAATTCCAAATTTTCTTCCAAAGCTTTCATCATAGCATCAACGATATGTTTAGTAAAAGCTTTATTTTGTTCATAAGCATGGGGTGAATTTATCATGGATTGCAACAAAGAAATACAATCAATCAAAGAGCAATTATCATAATTAAAGTCTTTGTAATCCAAAAGAGTGGGCACATCACTAGTTAAAGTTTTGACCACTCCAAACCCACTTTTATCAATTTTCTCAACAAGATTTTCACCCTCCAAATTATCGGGACGCCTTCTAGCTAAAGTTGACTCTTCTTCAGTCCCTTTATCATCAATCTTAATTTTACTAAACAATGAATCAATAGAAGAAACACCAATCACTTTAAGATCTTCATCATTTTTATCTTCTAACGAGATTGGTTTAGCGGCCATTTGATTTACTAGGGTAGCTTGTGCATCGGATATTTTCCCTAGCAAACTTTCAGGAAAAGCATACTTAGATTGAAGATTACAAACTTCTCTACTAATATCATCAAGTTGTTTTGTTATAGCATCCAACACAACAGAGTGTTCCTTAAGTTCTTCAGTACAATATTTATTGTGCTCAAATTGTGTAGTCATATATTCTTTAGTACTTTTCTCAATTTCAAGCAAAATATTGGGGTAAGGAACATCATAATATTTTCTTTGAGGCACCATGACTACGCAAAAAGATTGCACTCAAAAACAGATCTGACGAGAAAACGGCGAACGAAAAAGAGGGCGAATAAAACGGCAAATGTTTGTGAAGTGGGGAAGATGAAAACGAGAGGTAAATGGAAAATAATGTAAATTGCAAGGAGATGAGATTTGTGATTAGGAACCTGGTAGATGTTGATGATGTCTCCCCGGCAATGGCGCCAGAAATTCCTTTTGATGTCGCTTGAACTACGTCGGTATTTCCCCAAAGAGAAAGGGATGATGCAGTACAACTACGGTAGGTATTTCCCTCAGTGATGAGACCAAGGTTATCAAACCAGTAGGAGAACCACGCAACACTACGTGAACAGCACCTGCACACAAAGAACAAATACTTGCAACCCGACGTAAAAGAGGGGTTGTCAATCCCTCCCGGGTAAAGAGATAGATAAATTTGTAGTAGATCGGATAAATAGATCTCGCGGGAACGCGAGATAAAATAAATAACAATAAATTGCAGCAAGATATTTTTGGGTTTTTGGATTAATAGATCTGAAAATAAAAATAGATCTCGAAGGCAAATATGATAAAGAAGAGACCCGGGGGCCGTAGATTTCACTAGTGGCTTCTCTCGAGAAAAATAGCATACGATGGGTAAACAAATTACTGTTGGGCAATTGATAGAACTTCAAATAATTATGACGATATCCAGGCAATGATCATTATATAGGCATCATGTCCAAGATTAGTAGACCGACTCCTACCTGCATCTACTACTATTACTCCACACATCGACCGCTATCCAGCATGCATCTAGTGTATTAAGTTCATGGAGAAACAGAGTAATGCAATAAGAACGACGACATGATGTAGACAAGATCTATTCATGTAGGAATAGACCCCATCTTGTTATCCTTAATAGCAACGATACATACGTGTCATTTCCCCTTCTGTCACTGGGATTGAGCACCGTAAGATCGAACCCATCACAAAGCACCTCTTCCCATGGCAAGAAAAATTGATCTAGTCGGCCTAACTAAACCAAAGATTCGAAGAAGAAATACAAGGCTATAAGTAATCATGCATATAAGATATCAAAAGACTCAAATAACTTTCATGGATAAAAACCTAGATCTGATCATAAACTCAAAGTTCATCGGATCCCAACAAACACACCGCAAAAAGAGTTACATCAAATAGATCTCCAAGAGACCATTGTATTGAGAATCAAAAGAGAGAGAGAGGAAGCCATCTAGCTACTAACTACGGACCTGTAGGTCTACAATGAACTACTCACGCATCATCGGAGAGGCACCAATGAGGATGATGAACCCCTCCGTGATGGTGTCTAGATTGGATCTGTGGTTTCTGGAACTTGCGGCGGCTGGAATTGTATTTCGTCGACTCCCCTAGGGTTTTTGGAATATTGGGGTATTTTATAGCAAAGAGGCGGTGCGGGAGGCCACCGAGGTGGGCACAACCCACCAGGGCGCGCCTGGGCCGCCAGGTGCGCCCAGGTGGGTTGTGCCCCCCTCGGGGCACCCCTCTGGTACTTCCTTGGCCCAACTTGTGTCTTCTGGTCCAGAAAAAATCACCAAAAAGTTTCGCTGCATTTGGACTCCGTTTGGTATTGATTTTCTGCAAAGTAAAAAACAAGCAAAAAACAACAACTGGCACTGGGCACTATGTCAATAGGTTAGTCCCAAAAAATGATATAAAGTTGCTATAAAATGATTGTAAAACATCCAAGATTGATAATATAATAGCATGGAATAATCAAAAATTATAGATACGTTGGAGATGTATCATAGGTGTCTACAACTTGCAAGATAGGATCAAGAACTCAAATATATTCATGAAAACATAATAGGTTCAGATCTGAAATCATGGCACTTGGGCCCTAGTGACAAGCATTAAGCATAACAAAGTCATAGCAACATCAATCTCAGAACATAGTGGATACTAGGGATCAAACCCTAACAAAACTAACTCGATTACATGATAAATCTCATCCAACCCATCACCGTCCAGCAAGCCTACGATGGAATTACTCACTCCCGGCGGTGAGCATCATGAAATTGGTGATGGAGGAAGGTTGATGATGATGATGGCGACGGATTCCCCTCTCCGGAGCCCCGAACGGACTCCAGGTCAGCCCTCCCGATGAAGAACAGGCGGCGGCGGCGGCTCCGTATAGTAAAACATGATGAATCCTTCTCTCTGATTTTTTTCTCCGCGAATAGGTACTTATAGAGTTGGAATTAGGGTCGGAGGCGGTCCAGGGGGCCCATAAGCCTGGGAGGCACGCCCTGGGGGGGGGGAGGGTAGGCGCGCCCCTAGGGCTTGTGGCCTATGGGTGGCCCCCTCTGGTAACTTTTTGCGCGAGTATTTTTTTATATATTCCACAAAAATTCTTCGTAAATTTTCAGGTCAATCCGAGAACTTTTATTTCTGCACAAAAATAACACCATGGCAATTCTGCTGGAAACAGCGTCAGTCCGGGTTAGTTCCATTCAAATCATGCAAATTAGAGTCCAAGACAAGGGCAAAAGAGTTTGGAAAAGTAGATACGATCGAGATGTATCAACGTTCCATAGCATCATAATCAAGGAAAGCAGGTGGCAACTGAATATCATTTTATTTTATTGGAACCCCAAGATAATGAGCTAAACGAGTGGCATAAATTCCACCAAAGAAGTCTCCATCCAGGGCGTTATTATGTAATCGACGTGCAATGATAGCCCCCAAATTATATTGTTTATCATTCATTACCGCGCTCTTCAGGACACTCAAATCAGAGGCGCAAAGATGGTTGTGGTCATGTTTACCGTTAATGCATCTACCTATAAAAAGAGCAAAATAATGTAATGCGGGAAAGTGAATGCTCCCTATAGTAGCTTGTGTTATGGTTCTGGTTTCACCCACAGTAATGCTAGCAAGGAACTCAGCGTAATCAGATCTACGAGGTTCAGTATAAATGCCCCATTGTGGAATTTTGCATGCTTCATTAAATTCTTCAAGGTCCATGCGAAATGATTTATCATAGAGATCAAATAAAACAGAATGTGTGTTGCAATGGACTGAATACTCAAATCTTTGCACAAAGGAATCAGTAATGTTGTAGTACTGCAAACACTTATCTGGCATGAAGTCCGTCAGGTCGGCGTTATGCACGTACATATCAAATTCCTCTTTGAAACATGCGCGAGTCATGAAATGATCCGACGGCCATTCACAAGGCCACACTTGAGCTTCCCGCGGTGGTTCAAGGTCCGGCTCATGTACCGCGAGCCTCGGGGCTTTCTTCTTCGAGGAACCACCTTGGAACATTTTCCTAAGCATTTTCTTCCTCTGAAAAATTTCTGAAATTTTTAGTGACTCAAAATAAAAGTGAACCAAACTCAAGAAAATTGATAGCAACTACTCCTACAAGTGTCTAAAGGCTATATCATGCAACAAAACTACTTTGGACCATATAAATTTTACATGCATGCTCAAGAACATGGTCACCACAGCAGCAAAAATTTGCAATATATAAAGCACTAGAACAAAAACTAATTGGATCATTGGAGGAGTCACATACCGACGAACAAACCCCCAAAACAGTTTCAGAAACGGAGCTCCGAGCAAGGAGATCGAAAATGGCAGCAAAATGAGCAAGAACACGGGTTTGACCAATGGAGTGATTTTTTCTGGAGGAAGACGAAGGGGATGGGTGGCTGGAATAAGTGAGGGGGCCTACATGGGCCCCACAAGCGACCTAGGCGCGCCCAGGGGGGGTGGGCGCGCCCTGTGGGCTTGTGGCTCACAGGTGCACCCCCTGGGGTGTGTTCAGTGCCAAAAATTCTAAAATATTATAGAAAAAATCATACTAAATTTTCAGGGCATTTGGAGAACTTTATTTTTTGGTAATTTTTTATTGCACGAATAATTCAGAAAACGGTAAAATAATAGTATTTCTACTTTATTAATTCTACTTTTTATTGCACTTTATTAATTTCTACTTTACTAAATTCATCCATCTCATGCCCGTCAAAAGGAATCCATCAACAAGGTTGATCAAGTCTTATTAACAAACTTCTTCCGAATGACATGAAACCGGAGAATCTTCGTATAACACTAGGTTACCTCAACGGGGATATGCATGTCCCCAAGAATAAGAATATCATATTTCTTTTTGATAGTAGGAATAGGGAATTCAAAACCTCCAATAGTAATTGTTGAAATTTTTCCAATAGAATTGATACTATTCACTTGAGGTTGTTTCTTCGGAAAGTGTACCATATGCTCATTACCATTAACATGAAAAGTGGCATTGCCCTTATTGCAATCAATAACAACCCCTGCAGTATTCAAAAAGGGTCTACCAAGGATGATCGACATACTGTCGTCCTTGGGTATATCAAGAACAACAAAGTCCGTTAAAATAGTAACATTTGCAACTACGACAGGGACATCCTTGCAAATACCAATGGGTATAGCAGTTGATTTATCAACCATTTTCAAAGAGATTTTAGTGGGTGTCAACTTATTCAATTCAAGTCTACTATATAAAGAGAAAGGCATAAACTAACACTGGCTCCTAGATCACATAAAGCAATTTTAACATAGTTTCTTTTAATGGAGCAAGGTATAGTTGGTATTCCTGGATCTCCTAGTTTCTTTGGTATTCCACCTTTAAATGTATAATTAGCAAGCATGGTGGAAATTTCAGCTTCCGGCATCTTTCTTTTATTAGTAACAATATCTTCCATATACTTAGCATAAGGAGACATTTTCAGAATATCAGTCAAACGCATACGCAAAAAGATAGGTCTAAGCATTTCAACAAAGCGCTCAAATTCTTCGTCATCCTTATTCTTTGAAGCTTTAGGAGAAAAAGGCATGGGTTTCTGAACCCATGGTTCCCTTTCTTTACCATGTTTCCTAGCAATGAAGTCTCTCTTATCATATCTTTTATTCTTAGGTTGTGGGTTATCAAGATCAACAGCAGGTTCTATCTCTACATCATTATCATTACTAGGTTGAGCATCAACATGAACATCATCATTATCATTATTACTTGGTTCATGTTCATCACCAGATTGTGTTTCAGCATCAGCAATAGAAATATCATTTGGATTCTCATGTGTGTCTATAATAGGTTCACTAGAAGCATGCAAAGTCATATCATCTTTCTTTTTATTTTTAGATGGACTAGGTGCATCAGTATTATTTCTCTGACAATCTTGTTCAATTCTCTTAGGATGGCCCTCGGGATACAAAGGTTCCTGAGTCATTTTACCACCCATAGTCATAACTCTAACAGCATGATCATTCATCTTATTGTTCATCTCATTAAGCAAATCATTTTTTGCCTTAAGAACTTGCTCTACTTGAGTTTTTACCATGGAAGCATGTTTACTAACAACCTTGAGATCATTAATAGTTCTAAACATATAATCACCCAAGTGTTCAATCATATAAGCATTTCTTTTCAATTGTCTACTAACATATGCATTGAAGTTTTCTTGTTTGACAATAAAGTTATCAAATTCATCTAGGCATTGACTAGCAGATTTATTATAAGGAATATCACCTTCATCAAATCTATAGAGAGAATTTACCTCTACTACCTATGTCGGGGTATTAAGACCGTGTATTTCTTCAATAGGTGGCAAATTCTTAACATCTTCAGCTTTAATACCTTTTTCTTTCATAGATTTCTTTGCCTCTTGCATATCTTCAGGACTGAGAAATAGAATACCCCTCTTTTTCGGAGCTGGCTTAGGCGGTGGCTCGGGAAAAGTCCAATCATTATCATTGCTCAATATATTATTCAATAATACTTCAGCTTGTTCAATAGTTCATTCCCTGAAAACACAACCAACACAACTATCTAGGTGGTCCCTAGAAGCATCGGTTAGTCCATTATAAAAGATATCAAGTATTTTATTTTTCTTGAGAGGATGATCATGCAAAGCATTAAGTAATTGAAGAAGCCTCCCCCAAGCTTGTGGGAGACTCTCTTCTTCAATTTGCACAAAGTTAAATATTTCCTATAAGGCAGCTTGTTTCTTATGAGCAGGAAAATATTTTTCAGAGAAGTAATAAATCATATCCTGTGGACTACGCACACAACCAGAAGCAAGAGAATTATACCATGTTTTAGCATCACCCTTTAATGAGAAAGGAAACAACTTAAGAATATAGTAATAGCGAATTTTTTCCTCATGAGAAAATAGGGTGGCTATGTCATTTAATTTAGTAAGATGTGCCATAACAGTTTCAGATTCATAACCATGGAAAGGATCAGATTCAACCAAAGTAATTAACTCAGGATCGACAGAGAATTCATAATCCTTATCAGTAACAAAGATAGGTGAAGTAGCAAACTTAGGATCATATTGCATTCTAGCATTCAAAGATTTTTATTTCAACTTGACTAGTAATTTCTTAAGATCCCCTCTATCCTTACAAGCAAGAAAGTCCCTAGCTACCTCTCCATCCATAACATAACCTTCAGGTATAACAGGCAATTCATATCTAGGAGTGCTAGGTCTAATGGGTGTTTCAAAGTTTTCAGTTTCAATAATTTCATCAGTTTCAAAAATATCATCAGTTTCAGCATTCTCAATATCTTTAGCTCTAGCAAGTTGTTCATCAAGAAATTCATCTAGTGTCACAGTCTTATCAAGCAAAGTACTAGTATCATCATAAGCATTATTCATAGAAGAAGTAGCATCATCAATTACTTGCAACATATCAGAATTAATAGCAGGTGTAGGTGTCGCTAGCTTACTCAAAATAGAAGGTGAATCAAGTGCAGAGCTAGATGGTAGTTCCTTACCTCCCCTTGTTGTAGAGGAAAAAATCTTGGTTCTGGTATCTTTCAGATTCCTCATAGTGATCAACAGATATAAATCCCAAGTGACTCATCAAATAGAGCTATGCTCCCCGGCAATGGCGCCAGAAAAAGGTCTTGATAACCCACAAGTATAGGGGATCGCAATAGTTTTCGAGGGTAGAGTAATCAACCAAAATTTATTGATTCAACACAAGGGGAGCCAAAGAATATTCGCGAGAATTAGCAGTTGAGTTGTCAATTGAATCACACCTGAAAGACTTAATATCTGCAGCAAAGTATTTAGTAGCAAAGTAGTATGGAAGTAACGGTAATGGTGGTAATAGTAATAGTAGCAGTTTTATAGTGATTGTAACAGTAGCAACGGCAAAGTAACTTAGCAAAGATCAATATGTGAAAAGCTCGTAGGCATTGGATCAGCGATTGGTAATTGTGTTGGATAATATTCATCATGTAGCAGTCATAACCTAAGGTGACACAGAACTAGCTCCAATTCATCAATATAATGTAGGCATGTATTCCGTATATAGTCATACGTGCTTATGGAAAGAACTTGCATGACATCTTTTGTCCTACCCTCTCGTGGCAGCGGGGTCCATAAGGAAACTAAGGGATATTAAGGCCTCCTTTTAATAGAGAACCGGAACAAAGCATTAGCACTTAGTGAATACATGAACTCCTCAAACTACGGTAATCACCGGAAAGAATCCCAATTATTGTCACCTTGGGGTATGCGGATCATAACTCGTAATAGGTGTCTACAACTTGCAAGATAGGATCAAGAACACAAATATATTCGTGAAAATATAATAGGTTCAGATCTGAAATCATGGCACTCGGGCCCTAGTGACAAGCATTAAGCATAGCAAAGTCATAGCAACATCAATCTCAGAACACAGTGGATACTAGGGATCAAACCCTAACAAAACTAACTCAATTACATGATAAATCTCATCCAACCCACCACCGTCCAGCAAGCCTACGATGGAATTACTCACTCCCGGCGGTGAGCATCATGAAATTGGTGATGGAGGAAGGTTGATGATGATGATGATGGCGATGGATTCCACCCTCCGGAGCCCCGAACGGACTCCAGATCAGCCCTCCTGATGAAGAACATGAGGTGGCGGCAGCTCCGTTTCGTAAAACGCAATGAATCCTTCTCTCTGATTTTTTTCTCTGCGAATAAGTATATATGGAGTTGGAGTTAGGGTTGCAGATGGTCTAGGGGGCCCACAAGCCAGGTAGGCGCGCCCCCTGGGCTTGTGGCCCCTGGGTGGCCCCCCTCTGGTATATTTTTCCGCCAGTATTTTTTATATATTCCACAAAAATTCTCCATAAAATTTTCAGGCCAATCCGAGAACTTTGATTTCTGCACAAAAATAACACCATGGCAATTCTGCTGAAAACAGCGTCAGTCCGGGTTAGTTCCATTCAAATCATGCAAATTAGAGTCCAAAACAAGGGCAAAAGAGTTTGGAAAAGTACATACGATGGAGACATATCAATCATCGAAGAAGTTTATCGCTCTCGAGCTATCAAGATTAATAATGCCGAAGGTACCAAGCCAAAGGTGGTCAATGGACAAAGAATTAAACACTATATTTCAGGTACGCCCATTAATGTTGAAACTAACATTATCCAAACCATGACACCGGAGGAACACATAAAAGAAACCTTCCAAAACACTCCAGAAACCTGAAAAGGAAGAGGTACGTGATACGGTAAGTAAACGGTCCCCGAAAAATCCGCAAAAATATTTTCTGTCAGTTTTGGAATATTAGAAAAAATAGAAAAATAAGAAACAACCGGGAAGGCAACCCAGATGCCCACAAGGCACCAGGGCGCGCCTGCCCCACCTGGCGCACCCTGGTGGGTAGTGGGCCCCTCGGGCACCTTCCCGACTCCGTTTTCCTTCCGTATACTTATTTCCCAAGATAAAAAATCTTTATATATACCCCCGGATGATTTGACCACCGCATCGCGGAGAAATCCGCTGTTCTTGTTTCGTGCTATTTTTCTGTCAGATCTATCAAGCCAGGCATCATGTTTTCTCCCTCCTCCACCAACGTAGAAGAAGATGCTTGGCTGCTGAAGATGGAAGTAAAAAGAGAGGAACCAGAAGAAGCCACCAAGGAGGACAAGGTCAAGGAGGTTACGGGAGATCAAGCTCAAGATAGGGGGCTGGCCATGTTAACGGGGGAAGATGAGGAAGAAGAAGATATCCGTCAACCATACTACAGCCATCTCACCCCTACTGAAATCGAAGCCTTTAGGGCCTTCGAAACAGTTTGTGTTCAGAATACATATCTCACTCGTGAAATTATTTTGTTGGAAGAGCATAACATCGCCCTCCGGAGCATCAATCGTAGATTGGAGTACCTACTGAGGTTGAAGTGTGATGCCCCTACCTCTTCATCACCTCCACCATCATCATCACCAAAGAAGGAGCTTGAGCACACGGGTATGGGCACTCCCCTTGGCTTGTGCCAAGCTTGGGGGAGGTGCCCTGGTATCGTATCACCATCACTTTTATTATCCTTACCTATCTTAGTTCGATCCCTAGTTATTTCATGATTTAGTTGAATAAAAGTTTAGTATGAACTATTTTCAAGTGCTAGTTTCATGATCTATCTATCTATGTAATCGAGTGAGAGTTATATAATAAAGTTTAGTTTGAGTTTTTGCTTCTTTACTTTTATGTTCCAATCAAAATAAAAAAATAATGAAAAATATCATATGCTAATCTTATGGTAAGTAATGACACCACATAAGGAAAAGTACAAGTGGTCAAATTTATTGAAAGTTGACAAACATAGCATGCAACTCATGAAAGAATTAATAAGGGAAGAGAAGATTCACATGCAAATATACTATTTTGGACATCTTTTATGATTGTGAGCCCCCATTAAATATTTTATGCCAAATTGATGACGTTGGACAAGGAAGACAACGTAATGATTTATGTTTGTTCATATTCACATAGAAGTTATATTGTCATAGATCCTTCAACATGTGGTGCTTGCTCAATATCTTTGCTAGCCAAAATTCTGCACTAAGTAGAGATAGTACTTGTGCATCCAAAACCCTTAAACCCAAATTCATGTTTTGAGAGTCCACTATACCTACCTATGGATCGAGTAATATCCTTCAAGTAAGTTGTCATCTGTGCAAAAAGGCAATAAAAATTGCTCCTAAATGTGTTTGATCCTTTAGTGTAAGGGAAAATAAGCGTTGTACGAACTTGTGATGGCAAAGTAACAAAAGCGACGGACTGCATAATAAAGGTTGCTATCATAAGGGGCAATATAATGTGACGTTCTTTTGCATTAAGAGATTGTGCATACCAAACCAAAAAGCGCATGACAACCTCTGCTTCCCTCTGCGAAGGGCCTATCTTTTACTTTTATGCAAGAGTCAAAGTATTTTCCTCTATTCCTTTTTATTTTTCTCTTTGGCAAGCATCATCTGGTGGAGAAAGATCTATGCACATATACCCAGTTGGATATGAGTGAGCATGAGTTATTATTGTTGACCTCACCCTTGAGGTGAATAAGTTGGGAGGCGAAACTATAAGCCCCTATCTTTCTATGTGTTCGGTTGAAACTTTTTGCTTATATGTATGCTGTGAGTGTTAGCAATCATAGAAGATTAAATGATGGTTGAGTATGTGGACTTGCCAAAAGGCTCCGATACGAGGCCCTTCCTGAAAATATGATAAATTGTAGTTGCAAAGTTGACTGAGAACATAGTTTGTTGGTTTTCAATAAAGTTTATGCTTTTTACTGCGATGTTGTGATGAATTGTTACTTGTTCATGAGAAGTTATATGATAAAGTTTGTTGTTGTTATAATAATAAGCATGATGCTACTATGTCCGTATTTTTTTTATCGACACCTCTCTCTCTCTAAACATGTGGACATGATTTTCGATATCGGCTTTCGCTTGAGGACAAGGGAGGTCTAAGCTTGGGGGAGTTGATACGTCCATTTTGCATCATGTTTTCCTACTGTTATTTATAGTGATCTTATGCATTATAACACTTTGTGGAGTAATTCTAATGCCTTTTCTCTCATAATATGCAAGGTTTACACAAAGAGGGAGGATACCGGCAGCTGGAATTCTGGACCTGAAAAAGCTATGTCAGAGATACCTATTCTGCACATCTCCAAATGAGCTGAAATTTTACGAAGAATTATTTTGGAATATATAATAAATATTGGAGAGAAGAACTACCAGAGGGGGGCAGCCAGGTGGCCACAACGTCTGGTGCACCATGGTGGGTAGTGGGCCCCTCGGCCCACCTCCGGTGCCCATCTTCTGGTATATAAGGTCTTTTGACCTAGAAAAAATAAGGAGAGGACTTTCGGGACAGAGCGCCGCCGTCTCGAGGCGAAACTTGGGCAGGAGCACTTTTGCCCTCCAGCTGAGTGATTCCGCCGGGAGAAATTCCCTCCAGGAAGGGGAAATCGAAGCCATCGTCATCACCAACAACCCTCTCATCTTTGGGAGGCCAATCTTCATCAACATATTCAACAGCACCATCTCATCTCAAAACCCTAGTTCATCTCTTGTGTTCAATCTTTGAACCGGAACCTCAGATTGGTACCTGTGGGTGACTAGTAGTGTTGATTACATCTTGTAGTTGATGCTAGATGGTTTATTTGGTGGAAGATTATATGTTCAGATCCATTATGCTATTTAATATCCCTCTGATCTTGAGCATGAATATTATTTGTGAGTAGTTGTCCTTGTTCTTGAGTCCACGGGAGAAGTCATGTTGCATGTAATCATGTGAATTCGTAGTTGTGGATGCTTGCGAGAGGGGTTAATCATAAGTGGGAGGCTTGTTCAAGTAAGAACAACGCCCAAGCACCAGTCCAGCCACATATCATATTATCAAAGTAGCGAACGCGAATCAAACAACCATGATGAAAGTGACTAGATGAAATTCCCGTGTGCCCTCAAGAACGCTTTGCTTATTATAAGAGATCGTTTTGGCCTGTCCTTTGCTACAAAAAGGATTGGGCTACCTTGCTGCACTTTATTTACCGTTACCGTTACTTGCTTGTTACAAATTATCTTACTATCAAACTACTTGTTACCGACAATTTCAGTGCCTGCAGAAATAACCTTGCTGAAAACCGCTTGTCATTTCCTTCTGCTCCTCGTTGAGTTCGACACTCCTACTTATCGAAAGGACTATGATTGATCCCCTATACTTGTGGGTCATCAGCCGGCACATCAATGTATCCTCTGACTGAAGGGTGGCTTTTCTTCTTTTCAAGGCCAAGATCACAAGTACAAAAACAAGCATTAGCAGCGGGCTCCGAAAGCAGTTGTGACCAAGCAGAACAAAGCAACATGTAGTACCTACACCGGAGGAGGTTATTATTGTTATACAGAGCACCGGAGGCGGTTAGGAACACAAAACCTCCTGTAGCGAAGATTGAAAGTGGCTGGTAATTAGCAACCACCTCCATTTTCACAGCACCGCAAGTGGTTCCTTCTTAGAATTCGCCTAGGGCTAGTGATTACCTTGGGGTGCCCACATTCCCTTCTTTTCGTCCACGGGTTCTGATGCATGATACGTAGTAAAAATCCTCGTTCACCTAGACAAGCATGGCAGTGTGGTGGTAGTTCTGCTGCCACCGCGGCGGCGTGGTGGCAAATCCACCCATGCATGTCGGCAAGGTGGCAGATCCGCCCATCCACGTCGGAATGGTGGTATGTCGCCGCCACCGACTGTGACGCCCCCGGCTCAATCGTGCACTAACCATACACGCAAATGCACATGATCAAGCCTAAGGACTCACTTGAAGATATCACAACACAACTCTAAAACATAAATAAAGTCATACGAGCTTTATATTACAAGCCAGGGGCCTCGAGGGCTCGAATACATAAGCTCGCATACAAGCATCAGCGGAAGCATCAGATATCTGAGTACAGATATAAAAGAAAACACAGATAGGCCTCTAAGAAGGCGGGGCAAAAGAAAAACACTACGATCGAAAAGGCACAGGCCTCCTGCCTGGGACCCTCCGATCCTACTCCTGGTCGTCGGCAAGCTCGTAGTAGTAACCACCCTCGGGGTGGTAGTAGTAGTCGTCGGCGGGGGCAGCGGTCTCAGCGGCTCCGTCATCTGGTTGCACCAAAAGGATATGGGGAGAAAAAGAAAGCAAAGCAACCATGAGTACTCATCCGAAGTACTCAGCAAGCAAGGATCTACACTACATATGCAACATTATCAAAGGAAGGCTGTATATGTGGACTGGGTTGCAGAAATGCCAGAATAGAGAGGAGGTCTAGTCCTATCGAAGACTAGCATCTTTAGCATCTTCAAGCATCTTCAGCGGTCTTGCAACATTAGAAGAGTGTAGATAGCACAGAATAAAGTAGTAGTAATGTTATCAACCTCACCCAGAGATCCTTCCTCGACTCCCTGCGAGAAAGCAATCCCAGAGCCATACAGTCATCAACCTCGCCCAGAGATCCTTTCTCGACTCCCTGCGAGAAAGCAATCCCAGAGCCATACTATCCATATCTCATCACAAGTATCCAGTTCTAGTTGTATCGATCGGGATACAACTCCGAGCGTCCGTTACCGAGGATCCGGCTATGCATAGATTAGTTCTTCCCTGCAGGGGTGCACCAACTTACCCACCACGCTCGCTTAACTCAGGCCGGACACACCTTTCTGGGTCATGCCCGGCCTCGGCCAAACGACACACCGCAGCCCTACCTAGAGCTCAGTAGAGAGGTCCCCGCCAGTCTACATCTTAAGCGCTCAAGGGTCTTGGGCCATCGCCCTGTGCACTCCGGGTCGTTGTGCGCAGGGTGGATACCAGCACCGCCTCGGATGGCCAGCACGATCCGACCGTGCCACAATGCTGAACTGGACGTCTGACAAAGCTTTCGGCTGATACCACGATGCAGAGTGCCCATAACTATTCCCGCGTGATGGTTAGTGCTATCGGGCCAGAGGCCCACTCAGATCACATATCCAAATCGTTAGGGTATTGGTAGTGCGGTAACGAGCAGAGACTCATGATCGATGTGACCCCGTCGCCCCGTCTCGAGGACTTGCGGCAAGGGCTAAGAATGCCCAGCCACGCCTCGTATTTATCTCTCGGGCACCCTCCAGGTCAACCCGTCTCCACATCACTCGCGGGTACCCCTCAGGGTCGACCCGCCTTTCCAAGTAACAGTTGTAAAGTCCAAGTATCCGTGTGTCCATAACATCAGGGAATCCGAGGTATCACCCTCGTTGGATTCCTACTCGATGTATCCGTCAAGGTGGACTTAGGAGGAATCACCCTCGAGGTTCACACTTGAGGCGTTGCACGACAACGTCGTTACCGGAAGTAGTGAAGGAAGAATCACCCTCGATGACCATGACCGAGTAACTACTCCACAGAGTTAACATCAGAAGTGCTGACGAGGTATCACCCTCGGCACTCGATAGTAACGCTGCATTGTCGTACAGATAAAGGGACTATGATGTGCGGTGCTGGGGCCTGGTTGTCGAGTCTTCTGATAATCCAGCGGGGCAACCGAGACAAGTGGGGTCACTGGAGTCTCTATCCAGCCTATACTAAGCAGTTTAGGATAAGCAGGTAGGTATCAACAGCAGTTACAAAAACAGGCTATGCATCAGAATAGGATAAACAGTAGCAGCAGCAATTCTAATGCAAGCATAAGAGAGAAAGAATAGGCGATATAGGCATGCTCAAGGGGGGGGGGTGCTTGCCTGGTTGCTCGGTGGCAAAGGCAAGGTCGTCAACGGTGTCGTCGGGCTCCTAAGTAGCGTCGGTCTCGGGAACTGCATCGGTACCGGGGTCTACCGAGCGAGAAGAGGGGGAGGAAACAAATAAATACATAGCAAACGTGAGCAACACAGAGCATGCTATGCTAACGTGCAGTGCAGGGTTGACTAAAAACATGTCTAAGTCATATTAGTTATTTTAGGGTTTAAGTTGGAATTATTAACCGGTGTATATGCACTATTCATCTACCGAAAACAGGCTAAAAGTTGCGGGTTCACCTTCATAGAGGGTCCCGACAAGGAAACAGATGACACGGTTGGATTCGTCTTGTCGTTCTGATCAACTTTCATGTACAAAGTTTTTCGATCCGAGTTACGGTTTAATTTCTATGATTTTCTAAAGTTTTAAACATTTTCTGAATTTATTTAATTAATTTAAATCAACATTATCCAGAATAGTGTCTGATGACATCAGCATGAGGTAAAGGTGACGTCAGCGGTCAGCTGACCAGAGTCAAACCTGACATGTGGGGCCCCTCTGTCATAGACTAGACTAAATTAGCAGTAGATTAAATTAACTAATTAACCTAATTAGTTACTGGGACCCGCTGTCAGTGACTGATTAGCTAACTAATTAACTAATAGATTAATTAACATTTTATTAGCATTTTATTTATTCTGAAAACGTATTAAACTAGTGGGGCCCGCATGTCAGTGGGCCACGGTGCCCAGTCAGCAGTTGACCCGGTCAGCGGGGTCAACTGGGGCCCATGGGGCCCGCGATTAGTGGCACAGGGGTGGGGCCCGGAGGGCCACGTCGGCGGCGACACCGGAGAGAGCTCCGGCGAGCCTCCCGCGGCGGCTACTTCGCCGGAGCTGCTCGGGAAAACGCTACAGGGCTCGGTTTAGCGCGTGTGCGGGTGCGTTCGAACGGGCTCTGAACGCCGCGTCGGATGGCACCGGTGGCGCGGGCTGGGATGAACGAAATCGTCGCCGGCGTCGAGCTGGGCGGCGCCGGAGTTCGGGTGTGCACGGATTCAGAGCTGCGGCGCGTGCGCGAGCGATCTAGGCAGCCAGGGGTGACCTACGGGGCTCCATGAGTGAGCTAGCGCGGTTGGGCGAGGCCGAAATGGCTCGGGAGCACGGGGACGACGGTAATGGCGGCGACCGGAGCACGGCTTCGCGGACGAGCTAGCTAGGCATCGGCACGGCGTCGGGAGAGAAGGGGAGGAGGCGGAGGCTCACCGTGGGGACACAAGGAGGTCCGGCGAGCAACAGGAGCGCGGAGGGAGGCCGGTGTCGACGGGGATCGACGGCGGCTGAGGCGGAAGGGGGCGATGGCGTGCGGCGTCTGTGGGGCTTCCTGGCCCCGTCCGAGGGCACCGGGAAAGGTGGCCGTCCACGGCGAAGCCCGTGGACAGCTCAGGAGGACGGGACGGCGCCAGTGGCCGCAAGCTGTCGGAGGTGCGGCGGCGATGCGCTCGAGACTGGAGAGGAGGGGGCGAGCGCGAGCGCTGGAGAGCGAGGGAGAGAAAGGAGAAGTGGCCAGGGGGAAAAGAGGAGGCCTCGGCCTTATCCCCTCCACGACGAGCGCGGGTGGCCGCTGTCGAGCAGGGACGAGGGGGGGCCAGGCGCGGCGGCTGCAGTGGAGACGACAGCGCGCGCGCGTGTGCAGTAGGAAGGGGAAGGGGGGTTGGGCCGGGTGACTCAGGCCCAGTAGCTGCGGGCTTTTTCTTTTCTTTAATTCTTTTCTGTTTTCATTTATTCTTTTCTGTTGCATTTTCTTTTAGCTAGCAATTGTATTTTGTAAAATATGGGACTGGCCAAATCTAATACTAGGCAATGACTGGCACTGCCACAAAAGTTTGGAGGCAAAAAGAAAATGTTAGGTATTATTAGAAATTGGAAAGACCAGTTTAATTGCTGTTGGACCTCTGAATTAATTTCCAGGGGCAATTTGGGAATTTTCTTAATGTTAGTTTCATTTTTATAATTGCCTTAGGAATATTTGCCACATGATGAACTATTTTGTTTTGGCAGTTTGGAGAAATAATTATCTGACTTTATTTTAAATTTTGAACTTGAGGTAGAAATATTTCTTAATGGTTTTTCTTATGGCATAATGATGATGACTTGGCATAATTAAGAGGAGATCACTGTGGTTGAAACAGGGGGGTGTTACACCGACCTCCACCGAAGCCTCCCCATGCAGACTCCATCACATGGGAGAACCCCTTTTGATGTTGTCTCATATCCCTGGCACGGTGAGCTCTGAAGTGTGGCCGGCCTTCACGCTGATGGCCTTTGCACTTGCCTACTGAATAGTGATGAAACTTGTATCTTTGCCTCTGTACATTTCGTCGATGTGTAATGAACCCAACGTGATCTAAGTGAAATATGTACATATGTGTAATGAAACCGAACTAGGTCTAAATAAATATGTACAAATGTGTAACAAAACCCAACTAAGTCTAAATAAATATGTACAGATGTGTAATTATACCCAACTAGGTCCAATGAAATATGTCTCTTGCAAGTGCTTTATTATTTCGATGACACTGCAGAAAATTGTAACTTAGCTGTTTTGGACCACCACATTTTCTCTTCTCGAAAGGCTAGATTTATTTAGGTGGTTATACTTAGTTGTATGTCCAAACATGAACAAGTTTTTTCCTTGTTGTTAACAGGGATATCGATGGGGACATGTACTATCATCGATGTTGTGACATTTTAGTTGCATTGCATAAGTATTTAGCATACTGTTGCCTTATGGATTTGTTCGATCAACTTCTTGTCTAGAGGCGGTTATGATCCTGGGAGTAGGTATAATTATTCTGGTTAAATTTCACTTACGTCAATACATATGTTATTACTATAAATTATAATTTCCCTGTGAATTGGTTTTGGTCAAATTAGATTTTAGGCGCACTATATAAGATGGCAAAGTTTTAGCTCCTCTACCATACATCTCCATTAATGTGCATATTTTATGCACATCACAAAAGACTTACATCAAAATGTAGAGGGGACGTCATGAAGAGGCGAGAAAGGTAATTACATGGGCCGCCGCCGTAGTATAAGCACATCACAATAGACTTATGTCTAGATTTTACAAATATGTCCATATGTTGGCTATGAAGTGTTTATTTCTACATCGTAGCTTTGAAACCCCAGTTACATGCATGTGTGTAACGAAAAGCAAAGTGCTGGTGTAAATGAATGATGCATGCATGTGTATCGTGCTTGTATGTTTTTGTCAATTTTATTTGCAAGGCTGGTAACAAAATAGAAATAATTCTCAACCCTGAAAAGGGTAATGAAGACAATACTGCGGAGGAAACCGCCTTGGGGCCCAAAAGCATTGGAAGCGCGTTGTTTGGAAGAACCGCATGCGCTTACAAAAATTGGAGACGTTTGAGAAAACGCCAGTGATGTTCCAACTATCCCACACAAGCTTTGAGACGGAGTGAGGAACTACTGTTGGCCCATGTACGAAACCACCTCCAAAGCCCGATCATGTACTCAAATCAGAAGCGGTACAACATCACCATGAAATTTGCGATGAGGTGTCATGGAGGCTCTGCCGACCAAGTGGTATAGTCCCCGGCAACGACGGAGTTGTGTCTGTGGTGAGGATGTTGAAAGCCCAATTGTGTTTCCATATGTGTTGGGGGTCTCATTGTAAAAGTCAAGGATAAGTTTGCAATTTACATTTACAAATTGGTTCGTCTATAACGTGTTATGTACCACTATTTCAATATTTTTGCAGCTTCGGGGTCCTTATGGACCCCCTTTGGTTCAAAAAAAAAAGTATGATACTAACTTATTTTCCTATGCCGATATCTAACCACGAGGGATTGCCTAATTGTATTGTACGTACATGTACATGTTCTTCCATTTTTCCTCACGGCAAAATTTGCATGCCTGAATGATCAAGACCACGAGGAACTGGCTGTGCTTCTCCACCGGGCCTGAATGATCAAGACGCCTCCAAGCATCAGGCTAGCGGGGTGGCCACCAAGCCTCTGACTGAGTCTACTTCGGCTCCTTCTCAGTTCCAGGGGAGAGCTCCGGTGGGAGGGCCGACTGGGCTGGCGCTCTCCGTCACTCCGTCGGCGTCCATTGGCTTTGCGGCAGCGGCGGTGGCTCCGCCTCCTCTTCGTCGAGCGGGCAAGAGCAAGATGTTGGCGGGTCCTAAGGCCGGCAACCAACCAATCGTCATCGACTTGGATGCTTCCCTGCGTGCGGTGGCGGGCAAACTCGCGGTGGCCCGGGTCCTCTCACGTACTCGGTCGATCCCAGGGCGGTCGTCGGCGATCTCCGCGGCCCTTGGAAGCTGCGGGGCAATGCGGTGGCTCAGAGGGTCGCAAGCAAGGACGGGCGATTCGTCATCACCTTCTCGGAGGAGGGGGGCCTGAGGCATGTGTTGCGGGCTGGACCGTGGCACTTCAGGAACAACGCCGTGTTGATCGCGGCGCTCGACGGGAAGGACGACCCCGTGGATGTGTGCCTGGACTCGTTTTTGGTCTGGATGCAAATCCACGGTCTACCGGTGCCACTCAAGACCGAAGCCATCGGTCGGGCTCTAGGTGGCCAACTGGGACAGGTCAAGGCGGTGGCGCACCAGAACAACCAGATTGTCGACGAACATCTTCGGGTGCGGATCATTCACAAGGTGGATGAGCCGCTTCGGAAGACTGTCGCCTTCATACCCTTTGGGAGTGAGGAGGAAATTAGCTTCAATGTCAGATATGAAAAACTGCCTAACTTTTGTCTGTCCTGTGGTATTGTGGGACACATGACGGCCAAGAATTGCAGCATCCCGACCGAGCAACGCAAGGCGGTCTACTCCACCGAGCTCAAGGCGCCGGCCTGGGGTGGGCCGGTTCGGCGACATCTCGACTTTTGGGGCCTCCCAGGGGCCTCAGAAGAGGAAGAGTACATGCAGATCGTCAAGCTTCCGGACAAGGTGATCTCGGTGGTGGCCACAGCAGTCCAAAATCTTTCTGTGGCTGCTGCTCCGGTGCTGGCTGTGGCGCGTCTTGGAGAGGCGGCTGATGCTATGGCTGCCCTGGACCCCGAGATGCGTGTACTGGGTGTCTCCCAGGAGGGGAGGCCGGTACTAGCTGGGTCCGGGTCAATGGACGTGGCGCTGGTGCGGCCTCAACACAAGGTGGGCGAGCAGGCGGCCGGGGGCACCATCGACACCAACATTGGTGCCCCTGGGACGGCTGAGTTGGCCCAGCTAGAGCACCAGCATGACCAGGAGGGTCATCTCGTGGCTGGCCTTGTTGATGGCCCTGTACAGGTGCCTATGAATGTTGCTAATGGCGTCCCTGGGGTGCTGCCTTCCTTGGTGATGGCTGTACCCAGGCCACAATTAGAAGATGTGGTGCTGCCAGCCACTAAGATGCGGTCTGCTGGTGATGACCTGAGCCCGCCCCCGTGTGGGATGCAGCCTGCTGGTTTCAATCCTTCTGCTGCTGCCCTTCCTGGGGGTTATATGGTGGTGGGCTCTAGGCGAAAGCTTCTGCTGGACAGCGCCCATGCGTCGACGCCAAGGGCGCGGAGACCATTTGGGGACGCTGGAAGCGTGTCCACAGAGAGGAGCGCGAGGAGCGTGCTGAGGTGCAGTACGCCGGCGTCAAGCATGCCATGTTCGGGGTGCCAACCCCACCTAATAGTGGGAGCGAGCTGTCCAACCGCAAAGCTGCGTTCGTCGACGTCCTCGAGAACACTATGCTGACCAAAAGACGATGCCCAGATAGTCATGAATTCATCATTAATATGAATAGTACTAGTTCTGAGAGTGTCGAGTTTTCTGCTTGTAAAAGAGTGTGTGTTGAGAGAGTTGAGGCTGTAGTTGGGGTTGATGGTTTAGTCACTCATGTAACTAGGGAAGTGGATGGGGGAGAGGAAGTGAGTCAAGGAAAAAAAAGAATCTGTAGGTGAGGGAAAAGTTGGAGGTGACAACACTAAGGAAGCTACCGACCATGGGGCTGTCGGTCAACTGACGGGCGCGGATGTGAGCGCCCGTCAGGAGCCATGAAAATTCTTAGTTGGAACTGTCGAGGTCTGGGTCAACCTCGCACAGTTCAGGAGCTTGTGTGTCTTTCTAAGACGCACCAACCCAATGTTATCTTTATTTCAGAGACAAGGAATAATAAAGAATATGTCGAGCGTTTGCGTTACCGTTTGGGTATGAGTAATGTTTTTACCATTGCAGCTAAAGGGAAAGGTGGAGGTCTCGCTGTGTACTGGGATGACTATTATACTTTGGAGCTGAACAAGTATGGTGAGCATTTTATTTATATGTACATCAGTTCTGGAAATGGTGCAAAGTGGAGATGTACTTTTGTCTATGGAGAGCCTAAGGCAAGTCATAGGTATGTCATGTGGGAACTTCTGCGTAGAATTAAATCCATGGGTTCTGGGCCGTGGTTTATGGTGGGAGATTTCAATGAAGCGATGTGGCAAAAAGAACATTTTTCTAGGCATAGAAGGTCAAATACTTTGATGGACAATTTTAGGAGGGTTCTTTCGGACTGTAACCTCTTTGACTTGGGTTTCCATGGTATCCCGTGGACTTATGATAACAAGCAACATGGCATAAAAAATGTTAGAGTGAGACTGGACAGAGCCGTCGCGTGTCCCCAATGGTCGTCATTATTCCCGAAATGCAAAGTGTCTCATATTATTAGTTCAAGGTCTGACCATTGTCCTCTGCTCATTCAATTGGATGGATCTCCACGTCGAGGGAAAATTGGTAAACAGCTTAAGTACGAGGCATACTGGGAGAGGGAAGGAGCAGTGCTAGAAGATCATATTAAATCTTGTTGGAACGAAGGTACGTATATTGATGATTTGAAGGATGTGGCTGTTAACCTCAAGAGAATGCTAGGAAAATTGCATGATTGGAGTCGCACATATATTGGATATCTGCCTAGAAAACTTGATTTGGCTAGGAATTTGGCTAGGAATAAACTCAAGGATCTATATAATAGGAATGGTCATGCTGCCTTGATGGAGAAAAAAACCATTCTTAAGGAAATGGATGAGTTGCTTTATAAAGAAGAAATTTTATGGAAGCAGAGATCGAGGATTGATAAAATTAGATGGGGAGATCGGAATACTAAATTCTTTAGATCGAAGGCGACATGGAGAGCAAAGAAAAATAATATTTCCAGTTTGAAAAGGAATGATGGTACGGTTACTGAGGATGTGGAGGAAATTCATAGTATTACTAACTCTTTTTTTAAGCAACTGTATACTTGTGATGGTATGGTGGATCCTTCACTGATCATTCCTTTGGTCAAGCCTCTTGTCAGCGATGATATGAATAGTGATTTATGCAAACCATTTACGGATCACGAGATTAGTGATGCTCTCTTTCAAATTGGTCCGCTTAAAGCTCCGGGTCCTGATGGCTTTCCGGCAAGATTTTTTCAGCGCAATTGGGGAGTGGTGAAGGAGGACATTATTCGTGCAGTTAAAAAATTCTTTGAAACAGGTATAATGCCGGAGGGTGTTAATGATACGGTTATTGTTCTTATCCCTAAGGTAAAAAATCCTCAATCGATCAAAGAATTTCGGCCTATCAGTCTGTGCAATGTTATTTATAAAATCATCTCTAAGTGTCTCGTGAACAGATTGAGGCCGCATCTTGATGGTATGATTTCTCCAACCCAAAGTGCTTTTATCCCTGGAAGACTTATTTCTGATAATGCTCTTATAGCGTTTGAGTGTATGCATTCTTTGAGCTCTCTTAAGGATGGGCGGGGTGAATTCTGTGCTTATAAGTTGGATCTGGCTAAGGCATATGATAGAGTGGATTGGAATTTTCTGAAATGCATGCTAAGTGCGCTGGGGTTTGCGTCTGGATGGATAAATTGGATTATGGCCTGTGTTACCTCAGTAAAATTCTCTGTTCGCTTCAATGGCCAACTTCTGTAGACTTTTGAGCCGTCATGTGGTATCAGGCAAGGAGATCCTCTATCTCCTTATTTATTCTTGTTTGTGGCTGAGGCTCTTTCTTTGCTGTTACAAGGTGCATGTAATAGAGGAGCGCTGATGGACTTCAAGATGAACAGGCAAGCTCCGGGTATTTCTCATCTTTTGTTTGCTGATGACTGTCTGTTATTTTTCAAGGGTTCCATTGATCAAGCGTTGACAATTAAAAATATTATTACAACCTATGAGAAAGGAACTGGCCAATTGTTGAGTCCAGATAAATGCTCTATTAAGTTTGGAAAGAAATGCAGTATGGAAGCTCAAGTGGCCGTTATGGTAATCTTATGCATTACCGCGGAGGGTTTTGAGGACAAATATCTTGGGCTTCCGGTGCCTAAAGGAAGAATGAAGGCGGGCAAATTTCAGTCTACTAAGGAAAAAGCTATCAAAATTTTGTCGGACTGGATTGAAAAATATGCTTAATGTGGGGCGAAGGAGACGTTGATTAAATCTATTTTGCAAGCTCTTCCGGTGTACGCTATGGGTATTTTTAAATTCCCGGCATCTCTGTGCGAGGAGTTATCTCAGATTATTAGGAATTTCTGGTGGGGTGATGAGGAGAATAGGAGGAAGACTCATTGGTTGGCATGGGATAAGATGACAAGGACTAAAGCTGAAGGGGGTATGGGTTTTCGGGATCTTAGATTATTTAATCAGGCTCTGTTAGCGAAGCAGGCATGGAGGTTGGTGGTTAACCCGGAATCTCTGTGTGCCAGAGTGATCAAGGCAAAGTATTATCCGCAGGGGCATATTTTAGATACTGCATTCCCACATTCGGCCTCACTCACTTGGCAAGGTATTGTTCATGGTTTGGAGTTGCTTAAAGCCGGAGTTATATGGAGAGTGTGTGATGAAGCTAATATTCATATTTGGAGAGACAATTGGCTTCCTAGATAGTCTGGACTTAAAATATCTGCAAGGAAGAGTAGAACTAGAGTTAAATGGGTGTCAGAACTGTTTTTGAGTGGTGAAAGGAGATGGGATGAGGAGAGGATTAGGCATCTATTTTACCCTTATGATGCAGAGGAGATTCTGAGGCTGCGTATCCATTCCATCGGGGATACAGACTTTGTTGCTTGGAATTATGAAAAATCGGGGATGTTCTCGGTTAAAAGTGTGTACAAGCTGGCGCTTACTCTTAAGGATAAAAAAGAGAACGAGGGGCAATATAGTGATGCGGTATGGGGGGAGAGGAAAATTTGGGATGTTATTTGGAAGGCCAATGTTCCCCAGAAGATTCGTATTTTTGCATGGAGGGTTGCTTCCAATAGCTTGGCTGTCCAGGTTAATAGAGTGGTGCATCACCAAGCCTCTGTTAGTACGTGCTCTATTTGTGGTATGGAGGACGAAAGTACTTTTCATGCGCTTGTCTTGTGTCCGAAGTCGTGTGCGCTTCGTATTGAAATGAGGAACATTTGGGATCTACCTACAGAGGAGGTTTTCAGATATACTGGGGTTGATTGGTTTATAGTCCTTCTAAGTCAATTGTCTTCCTTAATGCGAGATCAAATTATATTCCTGTTTTGGAGGGCCTGGCATTTGAGAAATGATATGATTTTTGGTAAAGGCAAGGAATCTGTTTCAGCATCTGTTTGTTTTGTGGAGAATTATTGGACGACCTACGTCGCATGTCACTCTTCGGTGCCGGTGGACCCAAGGAATAAAGGAAAAGGTTCGATGGTCAGTATTAGAGGGGATCCTAATTCTGTGGTGGCGACGAAGGCCTGGACGCCTCCTCCTATGGGCGTATTCAAGATAAATGTCGATGCTAGCTTCGTGGAGAGCATTAGAGAAGCTAGTGTGGGGGTGGTGGCCAGGGCTGCGGATGGGGCTGTTATTGTCTCCTCATGGGAGTTCATTGGGGCTTGTCAGAGCGTGGAGGAAGCGGAGCTGAGGGCGTGCATTGCCGGTCTCTACATAGGTATATCTCTTCACAATCCTATTATTTTAGAGACTGATTGTGCGTTTGTTGCTGCGAATCTTGCAGCAGAATCTTATGACAGGTCTGCTCTGCGTGACTTAAAGATGGAAGCGTTGAGTGTCTCCAAGTTGATTAATAGTTTTAAAATTTGCAAGATTAGTCCTTCGGCCAATGTGGTGGCCCATTTAATTGCTAAGTTTGGTTTTGACAATAGATCGGATGGTATTCTTGTTAATGATGTACCGCTCTGTGTGATGAATATTGTATCCAGTGAATGTACTGTTTTGGTTGATTAAGTAATATAAGGTGGTGTTCAAAAAAAAAAAATTGCATGCCTGGAACACAACAAATGGTTCGGGGCGAGTGGTGCAATCTAACGACACATGACAAGATGAGCCATCAGTGAGAAGAAAAACGGTATGCATACACATCAAGATGAGATATCTCTACTATAAAAGGAGAGTTTGTAGTCACATCCTTTTCGTTCATTTCGTATGCAGCCATTCATGTCCAAAAATCGTTCTAGTTATCTCTTGCCCAATCTCCGTCACACCCACAGCTGCATACAACTAATTAGCAAGATGGTTAATTACGGAAGTTAACTAGTCATGCATTAGTTTATGGAAAAATTATCGAGCTTTAGAAGGGAGGGTCACATTAGTTATGAAGAGTTTCATTCTTTAAACTGGGAGATCACATTAATTGTGTAAAATATTGTCGTGCATTGGACGTGAAAATCACGTTAATTAAGAAAAGTATTATCTAGAATATGCTTATCCCCGTTGCAACACAGAGAAATTAGCTAGTCTAACTAGAGGGTGAGTACAACTTCTTTTGTTTGGTTTTGAATACGGATGAGGACAACGCCTGTCTGGCAGTGGAATGAGGACAAGGGAGTCATGGCTACCAAATCCAGCTCGTCAAAATATCCATCCAAGAGATCTCGATGGGCCAAAAGATCTGTGGCAGATACAGTGGCCTTGTCCCGACTCAAGATGGATGGGTCCGTGGCTCCATGTCAACATCGCCACGAGATTGAGATGCACTTGCAGGGGCGGGAAGGACCACGGCCCATCAGTATGCTGAAGCCTTGTGTGGCCACTAGGTTGCCACGGTGAAATGAGAATGGATATTCCGACCCGTACCCGTAGACCGTAGCTAGCTACCTAGCCGTATCTGGTGTGTTTCGTTCTTTCTCGGCTGGACCGACTTCTCTTGTCCACACAATGTGGTATCCACAATGTATGCAAGTGAACAGAGGAAGGTGACGTGTGCGTACCTGCATGGATTCGGGGCAGCCTCAGGATATTGGATATCTCCAACTGCGTTTCTCAAACACATGTAAAAAAAAACGTTTCTCAAACGGACATCCTCATATGTGAACGAACAAGTAATGTTCATGGACTCCTTCAAAGAAAAAGTAATGTTCATGGACATTCAGGCGGAGAGACGTCATACAATGCTATCTCTAAAAAAATTCCAGTTCAAATATTTCAAACACAAAGTTTTGATGAAATTTACCGAATTCAATATATTACATGCAAACTATACTAAATTTAAGCTAATTTAATATATTATAACCAAACTTAACTTAAACTAAATATAAACTAGACTAATATCGGACTGTGACCTCGTCGGCATGACCTTTGAGGCCACTAGAACCGTCATCATCGTTGTCAACATTATCGTCATTGTCGCCACAATTGCAGAAGCGTCCCACGCACTGCTGCATCCATCGCTAGTTGTGGCGTCGCGCTTGCACTGTAGTCATTGCGCCTCCTCCTTAACGCGAGGTCGCACTCTAACTCGGCGACCGTGATCTGGAGGAGGTCCTGGATGCTCCAGCACTGCCGACGGGGTGTGGATCTCCTTGGTGGTCTTGGACAGGTACAAGGTTCACGCCTCTGCAAGCTCCGGGTCGGCGAGACAGGGCCGGCCCTGGGGCAGGGCGAACGGGGCGGCCGCCCCAGCCCCCAAAAGTCAGGGGCCCCTTCCCAGGTATGCATATGTAGTATTACGGCCAATGTTTAGAACGATTTTTTTTTAAACCCAGCCTTGCTTATTGTGTACATAGAAAAAGAAAACGGCCTGGCCCATGTTCGGCAGAGACGAGCGTGGAAACCAAATCGCTTGTTTCCCTGTTTGTTCGGAGGCCCGTGCATTGCAACGGGAGAAAAAAAAATACCACACGCTCTTAATTTATCAAAAATAGTCTATAATCTGAGAATTTGTAGCTACGGCCCAAACAAAGATGATCTTAACCTATAAAAGCGTAGTTTAAGATTCTACAGGTGTTCTATTTCAACACGTCTTGCATGTAGATTTAATCCGTACAAAGAAACGGGAAAATGATCATGTTATGTTCGGAATGGGGTGTTGTAGCTACGGCCCAAACAAAGATGGTCTTAACCTATAAAAGCGTAGTTTAAGATTCTACACGTATTCTATTTTAACACGGCTTGCATGTAGATTTAATCCGTATAAAGAAACGGACAAGTGATCATGCATTTATTCATGTCATGTTCGGAATGGGGTGTTGTTAAGGACGAGTAAAGAAAAACGACAAAAACAAATGATGACACATTAGCACACTATGGAGACATGTGTGCATCAATGACAGTTTTTAGTTTAAGAATCACCAACTTAGGGTAACTCTTGAACACTTTTTTTCTCATGCATATTTCTTAAATACATGAAGAGTTGTTAAAAAGATACATGATTTTTTAATCATAAAAAAAGATTTTTTTTTTTGTCTGGAAAACAACATTTTTGTATGGTCTCCTGTGGACGTAGGTACTTATGCCCCTATTTCATCACTATTTCTTGCAATACATGTCATAGGTATTGGTCCCTGTTTCATCAGTATTTATATCTTATCAAACTTGACTTTTATTTTATTTTTTGTCATGCATGCCTCCTTTTAACTTTTTTTCATGCATGTCCTCTTTTTTTCTTATATATAGGAGAATAACGCAACATCTCATCTTTACCGGATCTCCTCTGCATTTTCTCTTTTATTTCTTTTATAGCGGACATGCTATCTTTATTGGGTCCTTCTTTTATTTCTTGTCATGCATGTCCTTATTTATTGAGTGTATCTAGCAAATTTATCTTCAATTTCATGTCCAATCCTGATTTTGCTGAGGTGTTCATCCCCAATCTGAATCAGTACCGGTATAAAAAAAGACGGATAATGCATTGTTGATTAACATTGCAGCCTAAATAGTTTATTTTTATTTTTAACAGGTAAAATAACATCATATTCAGATTCTACATATTTTTCTAATCAAATTCCATACATAACATCTTAAATTTGGAGTTACGGTTTAGAAAATATGAGTATTTTAAAAAACATTTGATATGTACTGCGGGTTTAATGTCAGAAACATTAGGGGTTTTTTATAAAATAGTAAAACGGACTAACAATACCTATTTCTTTTATTAGTAGGTATAGATCATGGGGTCGATCAGACCCTGACCTTGATTTCGATCGTTCCTTGACTTTCGTTCCTTCCTTCTTTTCATTTACCTGTTCGAGTGTTCGTCGTCTTCGATGGCTCGACCCCTGGTTCGACTGTACTGTTTTGCGGGACGGCGGCGATGCGGGTACACAGCGCTACGCAGCTATGACAGGTACGAGCACGTCTCCTTGCGCATTCGCGCCCAATGCCCTATTCATTCGCCTGTACTGTTTTGCTATTCTTCATGTTTCTTTTCTAATCCTAAATTCTTGAATCTCGATTCATCAAACAGGGAAGGGAATTGTCGCATACTCGCATTGTCGGCGCTAGAGCTCGAATCATTGCGCACAACGCACAGAATAAAATTGTAGCCACATTAAATTAGAGAGAAGGTACTATATGTTGGAAATATGCCCTAGAGGCAATAATAAAATGGTTATTATTATATTTCCTTAATCATGATAAAGGTTTATTATTCATGCTAGAATTATATTGACCGGAAACTTAAATACATGTGTGGATACATAAACAAATACCGTGTCCCTAGTGAGCCTCTACTAGATTAGCCCGTTGATCAAAAGATGGTTAAGGTGTCCTAACCATGGACACGTGTTGTCACTTGATAACGGGATCACATCATTAGAAGAATGATGTGATGGACAAGACCCATCCGTTAGCTTAGCATATGATCGTTCAGTTTATTGCTACTGCTTTCTTAATGTCAAATACATATTCTTTCGACCATGAGATCATGCAACTCCCGGATACCGGAGGAATACCTTGTGTGCCATCAAACGTCACTACGTAACTGGGTGATCATAAAGATGCTCTACAGGTATCTCCGAAGGTGTCTGTTGAGTTTGTTGGGGAACGTAGTAATAATTCAAAAAAATTCCTACATGTCACCAAGATCAATCTAGGAGATGCTAGCAACGAGAGAGAGGGAGTGCATCTTCATACCCTTGAAGATCGCTAAGCAGAAGCGTTACAAGAACGCGGTTGATGGAGTCGTACTCGCGGCGATTCATATCGCGGAAGATCCGATCCAAGCGCCGAACGGACGGCGCCTCCGCGTTCAACACACGTACAGCCCGGGGACGTCTCCTCCTTCTTGATCCAGCAAGGGGAGAGGAGAAGTTGAGGGAGAACTCCGGCAGCACGACGGCGTGGTGGTGGAGGAGCTCGTGGTTCTCCAACAGGGCTTCGCCAAGCACTACGGAGGAGGAGGAGGTGTTGGAGATGGGGAAGAGCTGCGCCAGGGAAGGGGTGTTGCAACCCTCTCTATCCCTCACTATATATAGGGGAAGGGGGGAGGAGGAGGCGCCCTAGGGTTTCCCTAGGGGAGGGGCAGCGGCCACAGGGGAAACCCTAGATGGGTTTGGGCGCCCCCACCCCTAGGAAACTTGCCCCCAAGCCGGGAGGGGCGGCTGCCCTAGGGGAGGCGCCCCCACCTCTCCAGGTTACGTGAGATGGGGTGGGAGGGGCGCACAGCCCCTTAGTGGGCTGGTGTGCCCCCTCCCCTTGGCCCATAAGGCCCCCCAATGCTTGCCGGGGCCTCCGAAACTCCTTTCGGTCACGTTGGTCGTCACCCGGTACTCCCAGAACAATTCCGGACTCCAATACCCTTCGTCCAATATATTGATCTTCACCTCCGGACCATTCCGGAGTTCCTCGTCACGTCCGGGATCTCATCCGGGACTCCGAACAACCTTCGGTAACCACATACTATTCCCATTACAACTCTAGCGTCACCGAACCTTAAGTGTGTAGACCCTACGGGTTCGGGAACCTTGCAGACATGACCGAGACACCTCTCTGGCCAATAACCAATAACGGGATCTGGATACCCATACTGGCTCCCACATGTTCCACGATGATCTTATCGGATGAACCACGATGTCGGGGATTCAATCAATCCCGTATACAATTCCCTTTGTCCATCGGTATGTTACTTGCCCGAGATTCGATCATCGGTATCCCCGTACCTCGTTCAATCTCGTTACCGGCAAGTCTCTTTACTCGTTCCGTAACGCATGATCCCGTGGCTAACTCCTTAGTCACATTGAGCTCATTATGATGATGCATTACCGAGTGGGCCCAGAGATACCTCTCCGTCATACGGAGTGACAAATCCCAGTCTCGATTCATGCCAACCCAACAGACACTTTCGGAGATACCTGTAGTGCACCTTTATAGTCACCCAGTTACGTTGTGATGTTTGATACACCCAAAGCATTCCTACGGTATCCGGGAGTTGCACAATCTCATGGTCTAAGGAAATGATACTTGACATTAGAAAAGCTTTAGCAAACGAACTACACGATCTTGTGCTATGCTTAGGATTGGGTCTTGTCCATCACATCATTCTCCTAATGATGTGATCCCGTTATCAACGACATCCAATGTCCATGGTCAGGAAACCACAACCATCTATTGATCAACAAGCTAGTCAACTAGAGGCTCACTAGGGACATATTGTGGTCTATGTATTCACACATGTATTACGGTTTCCGGTTAATACAATTATAGCATGAGCAATAGACAATTATCATGAACAAGGAAATATAATAATAACCATTTTATTATTGCCTCTAGGGGATATTTCCAATAGAGTTGGCATGGATCGAGATTGGGATTTGTCACTCCGTATGACGGAGAGGTATCTCTGGGCCCTCTCGGTAATATAGCATCACAAGAAGCTTGCAAGCAAAGTGACTAAGGAGTTAGTTACGAGATGATGTATTACGGAACGAGTAAAGAGACTTGCCAGTAACGAGATTGAACTAGGTATGGAGATATCGACGATCGAATCTCGGGCAAGTAACATACCGACGGACAAAGGTAACTATGTATGTTGTCATAAAGGTTCGACCGATAAAGATCTTCGTAGAATATGTAGGAACCAATATGGGCATCTAGGTCCCGCTATTGTTTATTGACCGGAGAAGCGTATCGGTCATGTCTACATCATTCTCGAACCCGTAGGGTCCGCACGCTTAACGTTCGTTGACAATATAGTATTATATGAGATATGTGAAATAGTGACCAAATATTGTTCGGAGTCCCGGATGAGATCACGGACATGACGAGGAGCTCCGGAATGGTCCGGAGGTAAAGATTGATATATAGGACGATACTATTTGGTCTCCGGAAAGGTTTCGGAATGCACCGGGTATTTATCGGATCACCGGAAGGGGTTCCGGGAAGGCCACAGGGAGTTATTGGGCTTATTGGGCCAACGAGGGAAGCACACCAGACCACAAGAGGCTGGTGCGCCCCACCTCTAGGCCGCCGGCCCTAGGGAAGGAAAGGGGGAGGGCTAGCCCCTCCTGCCTTCCCCTCCACATGAGAGAAAGGAAAGGGGGGCACCTCCCTCCCTGCCTTCTCCCCAGGCGCCAAAGAAGGATGGGGGCGCGGCGAGGGCAGGCCCTAGGGCTGGCCGCCGGCCCCTTTCGGGGCGCCCTAGGCTGCCTCGCCTCCTCCCACCACCTATATATATGAGAGGAGGGAGAGGGGCAACACACACCACGATCCCCAAGCCGTGTGCGGCGCCCCGTCTCCCTTTAGTTCTAGTTCCTCCTCCGTCCACGTCCGTTGTGCTTGGCGAAGCCCTGCAGATAGTTTCACCACCACCGTCACCACACCGTCGTGCTGCCGGAACTCATCTACTGCTTCGCCTCTCTTGCTGGATCGAGAAGGTGAGGACGTCATTGAGCTGAACGTGTGCTGAACGCGGAGGTGCCGTACGTTCGGTACTTGATCAGGATGGATCGTGAAGGTGTACGACTACTTCTACCGCGTTGATAAACGCTTCCGCTTAGCTATCTACAAGGGTATGTAGATGCTATCCCCCTCTCGTAGCTATGCATTTCCATGGATAGATCTTGCGTGTGCATAGAATTTTTTTTGTTTTCCATGCAACGTTCCCCAACAGTGGTATCAGAGCCAGATTTATGCGTAGATGATATGCACGAGTAGAACACAAAGAAGTTGTGGACGGTGATGTTCATACTGCTTATCACCAACGTCTTATTTTGATTCGGCGGTATTGTGGGATGAAGCGGCCTGGACCAACCTTACATGTCCGCGCACATGAGGCCGGTTCCACCGACTGACATGCAACTTATGTTGCATAAAGGTGGCTGGCGGGTGTCTATTTCTCCTACTTTAGTTGAATCGAATTTGAGTACGTCAGGTCCTTGCAGAAGGTTAAAACAACAAACTTGATAATCATCGTTGTGGGTTTGCGTAGGTAAGAACGGTTCTTGCTAATTGCCCGTAGTAGCCACGTAAAACTTGCAAAAACAAAGTAGAGGACGTCTAACTTGTTTTTGCAGGGCATGTTGTGATGTGATATGGTCAAGATATGATGTGATATATGTTGATGTATGAGATGATCACGTTTTGTAATAAGTTCACGACTTGCATGTCGATGAGTACGACAACCGGCAGGAGCCTTAGGGTTCTCTTTAATTATTGTATGACCTACGTGTCAATCACTGAGCGCCATGCAATTGCTTTACTTTATCGCTATGCGTTAGCAATAGTTGTAGAAGCAATAGTTGGCGAGATGACCCCGACACTACGATGGAGATCAAGGTGTCGTGCCGGTGACGATGGAGATCATGCCGATGCTTTGGAGATGGAGATCAAAAGCACAAGATTATGATGGCCATATCACGTCACATATTTTTGATTGCATGTGATGTTTATCCTTTATGCATTTTATTTTGCTTAGAACGATGGTAGCATTACAAGATGATCCCTTCACTTAATTTCAAGATAAAAGTGTTCTCCCTGAGTATGCACCGTTGCTAAAGTTCATCGTTTCGAAGCACCTCGTGATGATCGGGTGTGATAGACTCTACGTTCACATACAACGGGTGTAAGCTAGTTTTGCACATGCAGAATACTTGGGTTAACCTTGACGAGCCTAGCATGTACAGACATGGTTCGGAACACTAGAGACCGAAAGGTCGAACGTGAGTCATATAGTAGATATGATCAACATAGAGATGTTCACCATTGAAGACTACCCCATCTCACTTGATGATCACGTGATGATCGGACATGGGTTAGTTGATTTGGATCATGTATCACTTAGACAACTTGAGGGATGTTGATTTAAGTGGGAGTTCATTAGTAATTTGATTATTTGAACTAAAATTTATCATGAACTTAGTCTTAATAGTTTTTGCATATCTATGTTGTAGATCAATGGCCCGTGCTACCGTTCCCTTGAATTTAATGCGTTCCTAGAGAAAGCTAAGTTGAAAGATGATGGTAGCAACTACACGGACTGGGTCCGTAACTTGAGGATTATCCTCATTGATGCACAGAAGAATTATGTCCTTGATGCACCGCTAGGTGACAGACCTGTTGCAGGAGCTACTGAAGATGTTATGAATGTCTGGCAGGCTCGATCTGATGACTACTCAATAGTTTAGTGTGCCATGCTTTACGGCTTAGAACCGGGACTTCAAAGACGTTTTGAATGCCACAGAGCATATGAGATGTTCCAAGAGCTGAAGTTGATATTTCAAGCTAATGCCCTGGTTGAGAGATATGAAGTCTCCAACAAGTTCTATAGCTGCAAGATGGAGGAGAACAGTTCTGTCAGTGAACACATACTCAAAATGTCTGGGTATCATAACCACTTGACTCAGCTGGGAATTAATCTTCCAGTTGAGAGTGTTATTGACAGAGTTCTTCAGTCACTTCCACCAAGCTACAAAGGCTTCGTGATGAACTATAATATGCAAGGGATAACGAAAATGATTCCCGAGCTCTTCGCGATGCTGAAATCGGTGGAGGTAGAAATCAAGAAGGAGCATCAAATGTTGATGGTTAACAAGACCGCTAGTTTCAAGAAAAAGGGCAAGGGAAAGAAAGGGAACTTCAAGAAGAATGGCAAGCAAGTTGCCGCTCCCGTGAAGAAGCCCAAAGCTGGACCCATGCCTGAAACTGAGTGCTTCTACTACAAAGGAAATGGTCACTGGAAGCGGAACTGCCCCAAATACTTGGCGGATAAGAAGGATGGCAAAGTGAACAAAGGTATATTTGATATACATGTTATTGATGTGTTCCTTACTAATGCTCGTTAGTAGCGCCTGGGTATTTGATACTGGTTCGGTTGCTCATATTTGTAACTCGAAACAGGAGCTGCGGAATAAACGAAGATTGGCTAAGGACGAGGTGACGATGCGCGTCGGGAATGGTTCCAAGGTCGATGTGATCGCCGTCGTCACGCTACCTCTACATCTACCTTCGGGATTAGTTTCAGACCTCAATAATTGTTATTTGGTGTCAGCGTTGAGCATGAACATTATATCTAGATCTTGTTTATTGCGAGACGGTTATTCATTTAAGTCTGAGAATAATGGTTGTTCTATTTATATGAGTAATATCTTTTATGGTCATGCACCTTTGATGAATGGTCTATTCTTGTTGGATCTCGATCATAGTGATACACATATTCATAATATTGATGCCAAAAGATGCAAAGTTGATAATGATAGTGCAACATACTTGGGGCACTGCCGTTTAGGTCATATTGGTGTAAAGCGCATGAATAAACTCCATGCGGATGGACTTTTGGAATCACTTGATTATGAATCATTTGATACTTGCGAACCATGCCTCATGGGTAATATGACTAAAACTCCGTTCTTTGGAACAATGGAGTGAGCTAATGACTTGTTGGAAATAATACATACCGATGTATGCGGTCTGATGAGTGTTAAGGCACGCGGCGGGTATTGTTATTTTTTGACCTTCACAGATGATTTGAGTAGGTATGGGTATATCTACTTGATGAAACACAAGTCTGAAACATTTGAAAAGTTCAAAGATTTCAGAATGAAGTGGATAATCATTGTAACAAGAAAATAAAGTTTCTATGATCTGATCGCGGAGGCGAATATTTGAGTTACGAGTTTGGCCTTCATTTAAAACAATGTGGAATTGTTTCACAACTCACGCCACCTGGAACACCACAGCGTAATGGTGTGTCCGAACGTCGTAACCGTACTTTATTAGATATGGTGCGTTCTATGATGTCTCTTACCGATTTGCCTTTATCATTTTGGGGTTATGCATTAGAGACAGCCGCATTCATGTTAAATAGAGCACCATCTAAATCCGTTGGGACAACACCGTATGAACTATGGTTCGGCAAGAAACCTAAGCTGTCGTTTCTTAAAGTTTGGGGATGCAACGCTTATGTCAAAAGGCTTCAGCCTGATAAGCTCGAACCCAAATCGGAGAAGTGTGTCTTCATAGGATACCCAAAGGAAACTATTGGGTACACCTTCTACCACAGATCCGAAGGCAAGATCTTTGTTGCTAAAAATGGGTTATTTCTAGAGAAAGAGTTTCTCTCAAAAGAAGTGAGTGGGAGGAAAGTAGAACTTGATGAGGTAATTGTACCTTCTCTCGAATTGAAAAGTAGCACATCAGAGAAAACCGTTCCCGTGATGCCTACACCAACTAGAGAGGAAACTAATGATGATGATCATGAAACTTCGGATCAAGTTACTACTGAACTTCGTAGGTCGACCAGAACACGTTCTGCACCAGAGTGGTATGGTAATCCTGTCCTGGAGGTCATGTTGTTAGACAACGGTGAACCCACAAACTATGAAGAAGCTATGATGAGCCCAGATTCTGACAAATGGCTTGAGGCCATGAAATCTGAGATAGGATCCATGTATGAGAACAAAGTGTGGACTTTAGTGGACTTGCCCGATGATCGGCAGGCCATTGAAAATAAATGGATCTTCAAGAGGAAGACGGACGCTGATGGTAATATCACTGTCTACAAAGCTCGACTTGTCACAAAATGTTTTCGACAACTTCAAGGGGTTGACTACGATGAGACTTTCTCACCCGTAGCGATGCTTAAGTCTATCCGAATCATGTTAGCAATTGCCGCATTTTATGATTATGAAATCTGGCAAATGGACGTCAAAACTGCATTCCTTAACGGATTTCTTAAAGAAGAGTTGTATATGATGCAACCAGAAGGTTTTGTTGATCCTAAAGGTGCTAACAAAGTATGCAAGCTCCAACGATCCATCTATGGACTGGTGCAAGCATCACGGAGTTGGAATATATGCTTTGATGAGGTGATCAAAGCATATGGTCTTATACAGACTTACGTTGAAGCCTGTATTTACAAGAAAGTGAGTGGGAGCTTTGTAGCATTTCTGATATTATATGTGGATGACATATTGCTGATTGGAAATGATATAGAATTTCTGGATAGCATAAAAGGATACTTCAATAAGAATTTTTTTAATGAAAAACCTCGGTGAAGCTACTTACATATTGGGCATCAAAATCTATAGAGATAGATCGAGATGCTTAATAGGACTTTCACAAAGCATATACCTTGACAAAGTTTTGAAGAAGTTCAAAATGGATTAGTCAAATAAAGGGTTCTTGCCTGTATTGCAGGGTGTGAAGTTGAGTAAGACTCAAAGCCCGACCACGGCAGAAGATAGAGAGAGAATGAAAGTCATTCCTTATGCCTCAGCCATAGGTTCTATAAAGTATGCCATGTTGTGTACCAGACTTGTTGTGTGCCTTGCCATGAGTTTGGCAAGGGGGTACAATAGTGATCCAGGAGTGGATCACTGGACAACAGTCAAAATTGTCCTTAGGAACCTAAAGAGGACTAAGGAAATGTTTCTCGGTTATGGAGGTGATAAAGAGTTCATCGTAAAGGGTTATGTCGATGCAAGCTTTGACACCGATCCGGATGACTCTGAGTCTCAGTCTGGATACGTATTAAACGTGGGAGCAATTAGATAGAGTAGCTCCATGCAGAGCATTGTAGACATAGAAATTTTCAAAATACATACGGATCTGAATGTGGCAGACCCGTTGACTAAACCTCTCTCACAAGCAAAACATGATCACACCTTAGAACTCATTGGGTGTTAATCACATGGCGATGTGAACTAGATTATTGACTCTAGTGCAAGTGGGAGACTGTTGGAAATATTCCCTAGAGGCAATAATAAAATGGTTATTATTATATTTCCCTAATCATGATCAAGGTTTATTATTCATGCTAGAATTGTATTAACCAGAAACAAATACCGTGTCCCTAGTGAGCCTCTACTAGACTAGCTCGTTGATCAAAGATGGTTAAGGTTTCCTAACCATGGACATGTGTTGTCACTTGATAACGGGATCACATCATTAGAAGAATGATGTGATGGACAAGACCCATCTGTTAGCTTAGCATATGATCGTTCAGTTTATTGCTACTACTTTCTTAATGTCAAATACATATTCCTTCGACCATGTGATCATGCAACTCCCGGATACCGGAGGAATACCTTGTGTGCTATCAAACATCACAACATAACTGGGTGATCATAAAGATGCTCTACAGGTATCTCCAAAGGTGTCTATTGAGTTGGCGTGAATCGAGATTGGGATTTGTCACTCCGTATGACGGAGAGGTATCTCTGGGCCCTCTCGGTAATACAGCATCACAAGAAGCTTGCAAGCAAAGTGACTAAGGAGTTAGTTACGAGATGATGTATTACGGAACGAGTAAACATACTTGCCGGTAACGAGATTGAACTAGGTATGGAGATACCGACGATCGAATCTCGGGCAAGTAACATACAGACGGACAAAGGGAACTACGTATGTTGTCATAAAGGTTCGACCGATAAAGATCTTCTTAGAATATGTAGGAACCAATATGGGCATCCAGGTCTCGCTATTGGTTATCGACCGGATAAGTGTCTCGGTCATGTCTACATCATTCTCGAACCCGTAGGGTCCGCACGCTTAACGTTCATTGACGATATAGTATTATATGAGATATGTGAAATAGTGACCGAATGTTGTTCAGAGTCCCGGATGAGATCACGGACATGACGAGGAGCTCCGGAATGGTCTGGAGGTAAAGATTGATATATAGGACGATACTATTTGGTCTTCGGAAAGGTTTCGGAATGCACCAGGTATTTATCGGATCACCGGAAGGGGGTCCGGAAGGCCACATGGAGTTATTGGGCTTATTGGGCCAACGAGGGAAGCACACCAGACCACAAGGGGCTAGTGCGCCCCACCTCTGGGCCACCGGCCCTAGGGAAGGAAAGGGGGAGGGCTAGCCCCTCACGCCTTCCCCACCACATGAGAGAAAGGAAAGGGGGGGGGGGCGCCTCCCTCCCTGCCTTCTCCCCAGACGCCAAAGAAGGAAGGGGGGGGGCGCGGCCAGGGCTGGCCCTAGGGCTGGCCATCGGCCCCTTTGGGGGCACCCTAGGCTGCCTCCCCTCCTACCCCCACCTATATATATGAGAGGAGGGAGAGGGGCAACACACACCACGATCCCCAAGCCGTGTGCGGCGCCTCGTCTCCCTCTAGTTCTAGTTCCTCCTCCGCCCACGTCCGTTGTGCTTGGCGAAGCCCTGCGGATAGTTTCACCACCACCGTCACCACGCTGTTGTGCTGCCGGAACTCATCTACTGCTTCACCTCTCTTGCTGGATCGAGAAGGCGAGGACGTCATTGAGCTGAACGTGTGCTGAACGCGGAGGTGCCGTACGTTCGGTACTTGATCGGGACGGATCATGAAGGTGTACGACTACTTCAACCGCGTTGATAAACGGTTCTGCTTAGCGATCTACAAGGGTATGTAGATGCTCTCCCCCTTTCGTAGCTATGCATCTCCATGGATAGATCTTGCGTGTGCATTGAATTTTTTTTGTTTCAAATGCAACGTTCCCCAACACTATACTATGCCCTAGATTTCTATAATTGATCTTGTATCTAACATAGCTTTGTGCTAATTTTAAAAGCTAATTGTTCCTTTTAATTTCAGCACCATCATGTCATGCTTAGGAAGAAACTATCGAGAAAGAATTGCTTGATGAAATTGATATTGATACTATCATTAGCGATTTTGCATCTCGGAACATTAAAAGTAATTTTGAAGGTACTATGTAATATTTTATTCGATATGCACACTGATTTTGGATGGACTTGACTGTTTTCTTTGATACAATTTTATATCTACATATGTTAATTACTATTAAACATTTATAGTAAGGGCCCCGAAGGGCCCCAGATTATTGTTTCGCCCCGGGCCCCTGAATTCTCAGGACCAGCCTTGCGGCGAGGACCCAACCCGGCGGCACTTGTATCTTGGCCAAGGATGTCGAGCGCCACACCTGACACCGCTCTGTCGTGGTGGGTACGCCTCTCACGCGAGGAGGTAGTCAACTCCTGCTTGACGGCGGCCAGGCGCCACTAGGTGCCGATGCGTTGAGGCAACGAGGACAGCTGGCGCCTGATGCGACATTTGATTTGGACGTCAAGGTTTCTCGGCGAGGATGGCGCTGCGCCTGTTTTGGAAGCACATCGAGGAGGGACGCCCAAAGCCCGCCAGGAGCTGCTCTTGTTCCTCAATGGTTTTGGGTGCCCCGGGTGGTGGCGTGTCCAACTACAATGACTCCACCACCTTGTGCTAATCGATGTGGGAGGAGGAGGAGGCAAGCTCCTCCTTCACGACGGAGGGTGCAATACAGGAGGATGGGCCCGGCAACGTGGGGCAGCGAGGTGCATTGCTCGGGGCGGCACGCGGGGATAACTTAGGTTCGTGTTGCCGCGAATTGAAGCACGAGCTCCCGCTGTCGGATCTATCGCCGTGTCAGGGTGACGACACCTTGGAGTGGCACCCTTCGAGGTACCACGTCACCCGGGGCTCGAGAAGCTCCTCCGACATCATCTTTTTCTTTCTCATCACGATGGGATGGCGGCCGAAAGCGGTGTGGTGGGCGATGGCTACGGTTTTTGGAGGGGGGATTGTGGAGTGAGTGATAGTGAGGGGTTGATACGTCTATTTTGCATCACTATTTCTTATTATAACTTCCTTTTAATTATCGATATTTTGCACATTGTACTTCAATGCTAATGTATTTTTCCTCTAAAATTACGTGATTTAATGGTGGAGAGGAATTATCAAAAATATATAGTACAAGAGCAAAATAAGGGGGTGCTGAGGGCACCTGTGGGGGAGGGGGCGCGTGCAACTGGCTTGAACCAAGGAGAAGAGAGACCGCCACCACCTCACCGCGCCACCTAACAGCGCCCGCAACCAGCACTGCACCACCCCAAAGAGACCACAGGCCCGCACACCCTACCGCCGCGTGAAAGTGCTCCTAATCTCTTTGGTGGTTTTGGAAATTCATTCCAACATACATGGCTTTGAACTAATATTTTCTTTCAGTATATTTCAGGAATTGTTCATTTTAAGTACAACATGGGAAGTGAGGGTGAACCCCTCCAGAACTAAAGACAAGTGTTGGATCAAGCCTCAAGACTCTTTGTTTTGTATTTAAGTGATCAAAGATCACATGAAGTCCATTGATATGCCAACACTATCAAAAGGGGATGAGGTTGAGAAGATGAGTTCATTGCTCAAAGTGCTTAGAGATCAAACTCCAAAGACCTTAGCTACTTCACAAGTTCCCACTATATCGAACCCTAAATGCAATTCCAACACACCGAACTGATTTCTATCAGAGTCATTGAATCACACAGATATAGCCATTTTCCTAAACCCTAGTTGCATCGGTCGCACCGAGAAACCCATCCGAACTCACCGAAGCACATGTGCAAACATTCTATAACCGTCTACGTTCGTAATTTTCGAACGGTTTCACTCTGTGACACCAAAGCGTGTAAAATGCTTAGGTCAACACTTCTTAGAGCCACAGATCAGTTTCCCATGATGTGACCAAGCAATCCAATTGTTGCCTTTTGTACATATCGGTCTGACTGGGCCATTCCACTCGGACTCACTGATGTGTGCAAAAGTGTGTGTAACAGTCAGATTTTTTATCCATCCTATATATACTCCCACCCACTCCATCAGTGTCTCTCGAAGCAAACACAAGTCCTATCCATTTTCTTGGGAGAGAGATCCCACTCCTTGGGCTGATTTCAAGGGATTCCATTCCAACTATTGATCCTTTGATCTCTAGTAACCTCATTGCTTTCTATCCAAACTACTCCAACCAAAAGCCCAAAAATATGTGATCCGACCATTGCGAGGGCCATGACCGTGGTCCTCGTCACACGCCATCTAGAGGATGAGCGTGCTGTCCTCAAGCTCCCCCTTGCACCGGACGGAGGGGAGAAAACTCTCGAAAGGGGGTAATGTTGGGGAACGTTGCATGAAAAACAAAAAAAATTCTACGCACACGCAAGATCTATCCATGGAGATGCATAGCTATGAGAGGGGAGAGTATGTATACATACCCTTGTAGATCACTAAGCGGAAGCGTTTATGACGCGGTTGATGTAGTCGTACTCTTCGCGATCCGATCACGATCCAACCGATCTAGTGTCGAACGGACGGCACCTCCGAGTTTAGCACACATGTGGCTCGATGACGTCTCCTCCTTCTTGATCTAGCAAGCGGGAGAGGATAAGTATATGGGATCACAACCAACATGACGGCATGTTGGTGATGGTGGTGGTGGAGCACCGATAGCGCTTCGCTAAGCGTCGCCGGGACGAGGCGGTGGAACTACGGAGTAGCGGGAGAGAGAGGGGCGCCAAGGACTTTGTGTGTCCTCTTGGGGCACCCCCTCCCCTCTATATATAGGTGGAGGGGTGTGGGAAACAGCCCCTCCAAGCACTAGGGCACAACTAAGGGGGAGAGGACTTGGACTCCAAGTCCAATCCTATTCCTACTAGGACTCCTTCCTTTTTTGGCTTCCCTAGCCACATGGGCTTTTGAGGACTTGGCGCGCCTAGCCCAATAAGTCCAAGGCGCCTCCCCTCAGCCCATGCTAGCCCTTGGGTTGTGGTGGACCCACTTGTGGACTTCCGGAATCCTCCGAAACCTTCTGGAAGCTTCCCGGTACAATACCGAAAAAACTGCACCTTTTTCCGGAACCCAAAATATGACTTCCCATATATAAATCTTTACCTCTCAACCATTCCGAGACTCCTCGTGATGTCTGGGATCTCATCTGGGACTCCAAACAACATTTGGTTACCACTCATCAAATATCCCAATACTACTCTAGCGTCAACGAACGTTAAGCATGCGACCCTGCTGGTTCGGGAATTATGTAGTCATGACCGAGACACCTCTCCGGTCAATAACAAATAGCGGGACCTAGATGCCCATATTGATTCCTATATATTCCACAAAGATCTTTTATCGGTTGAACCTTAATGCAACATACGTAATTCCCTTTGTCTGTCGGTATGTTACTTGCCCGAGATTCGATCGTCGGTATCTCTATACCTAGTTCAATCTCGTTACTGGCAAGTCCTTTACTCGTTCCACAATACATCATCTTGCAACTAACTCCTTAGTCACTTTGCTTGCAAGCTTCTTGTGATGTGTATTACCGAGAGGGCCCAGAGATACCTCTCCGTCATACGGAGTGACAAATCCCAATCTCGATTCACGCCAACTCAACAGTCACCTTCGGAGATACCTGTAGAGCATCTTTATGATCACCCAGTTACGTTGTGATGTTTGATAGCACACAAGGTATTCCTCTAGTATCCGGGAGTTGCATTATCTCATGGTCGAAGGAATATGTATTTGACATTAAGAAAGCAGTAGCAAAAAGTGAACAATCATATGCTATGCTAATGGATGGGTCTTGTCCATCATATCATTCTCCTAATGATGTGATCCCGTTGTCAAGTGACAACACATGTCTATGGTTAGGAAACCTTAACCATCTTTTGATCAACGAGCTAGTCTAGTAGAGGCTCACTAGGGACACGGTGTTGTCTATGTATCCACACATGTATCTGAGTTTCTGATCAATACAATTCTAGCATGGATGATAGATGTTTATAATGAACAGGGAAATATGATAATAACCAATTTATTATTGCCTCTAGGGCATATTTCCAACAGTTTCCCACTTGCACTAGAGTCAATAATCTAGTTCACATCCCCATGTGATTAACACCCATAGTTCACATCGCCATGTGACTAACACCCAAAGAGTTTACTATAGTCAATAATCTAGTTCACATCGCCATGTGATTAACACCCAAAGAGTACTAACGTGTGATAATGTTTTGCTTGTGAAAGAGGTTTAGTCAACGGGTCTGCCACATCAGATCCATATGTATTTTGCAAATTTCTATGTCTGCAATGCTCTGGATGTAGCCACTCTAGCTAATTGCTCCCATGTTCAATACGTATCCAGATTGAGACTCAGAGTCATCCAGATCAATGTCAAAGTTTGCATCAACGTAACCCTTTACGACGAACTCTTCATCACCTCCATAATCGAGAATCATTTCCTTAGTCCTCTTTAAGGATAATTTTGACCGCTGTCCAGTGATCCACTCCTGGATCACTATTGTACCCCCTTGCCAGACTCATGGCAAGGCACACAACAGGTCTGGTACACAGCATGGCATACTTTATAGAACCTATGGCTGAGGCATAGGGAATGGCTTTCATTCTCTCTCTATCTTCTACCATGGTCGGGCTTTGAGTCTTACTCAACTTCACACCTTGCAACACAGGCAAGAACCCTTTCTTTGACTGATCCATTTTAAACTTCTTCAAAACTTTGTCAAGGTATGTGCTTTGTGAAAGTCCTATTAAGCATCTCGATCTATCCCTATAGATCTTGATGCCCAATATATAAGCAGCTTCACCGAGGTCTTTCATTGAAAAATTCTTATTCAAGTATCCCTTTATGCTATCCAGAAATTCTATATCATTTCCAATCAGCAATATGTCATCCACATATAATATCATAAATGCTACAGAGCTCCCACTCATTTTCTTGTAAATATAGGCTTCTCCGTAAGTCTGTATAAAATCACATGCTTTGATCACATCATCAAAGCGTATATTCCAACTCCGAGATGCTTGCACCAGTCCATAAATGGATCGCTGGAGTTTGCACACTTTGTTAGTACCTTTAGGATCGACAAAACCTTCTAGTTGCATCATATACAACTCTTCTTTAAGAAATCCGTTAAGGAATGCAGTTTTGACGTCCATTTGCCAGATTTCATAATCATAAAATGTGGCAATTGCTAACATGATTCAGACAGACTTAAGCATCGCTACGAATGAGAAAGTCTCATCGTAGTCAACCCCTTGAACTTGTCGAAAACCCTTCGCGACAAGTCGAGCTTTGTAGACAGTGATATTATCATCATCGTTCATCTTCCTCTTGAAGATCCATTTATTTTCAGTGGCCTGCTGATCATCGGGCAAGTCCACCAAAGTCCACATTTTGTTCTCATACATGGATCCTATCTCAGATTTCATGGCCTCAAGCCATTTATCAGAATCTGGGCTCATCATAGCTTCTTCATAGTTTGTAGGTTCGCCATTGTCTAACAACATGACTTCCAAGACAGGATTACCATACCACTCTGGTGCGGAACATGTTCTGGTCGACCTACGAGGTTTAGTAGTAACTTGATCTGAAGTTTCATGATCATCATCATTAGCTTCCTCTCTAGTTGGTCTAGGCATCACGGGAACGATTTTCTCTGATATGCTATTTTTCAATTCGAGAGAAGATACAATTACCTCAACAAGTTCTACTTTCCTCCCACTCACTTCTTTCGAGAGACACACCTTCTCTAGAAAGGACCCATTCTTGGCAACAAAGATCTTACCTTCGGATCTGTGGTAGAAGGTATACCCAATAGTTTCTTTAGGGTATCTATGAAGACGCACTTCTCCGCTTTGGGTTTAAGCTTATCAGGCTGAAGCTGTTTGACATAAGCGTCGCATCCCCAAACTTTAAGAAACGACAGCTTAGGTTTCTTTCCAAACCATAGTTCATACGGTGTCGTCTCGACGAATTAGACGGTGCCCTATTTAACATGAATGCGGCTGTCTCTAATGCATAACCCCAAAATGATAGTGGCAAATCAGTAAGAGACATCATATGACGCACCATATCTAATAAAGTACGGTTACAATGTTCAGACACACCATTACGCTGTGGTGTTCCAGGTGGCGTGAGTTGTGAAACAATTCCACATTGTCTTAAATGAAGGCCAAACTCGTAACTCAAATATTCACCTTCGCGATCATATCGTAGAAACTTTATTTTATTATTACGATGATTCTTCACTTCACTCTGAAATTCTTTAAACTTTTCAAATGTTTCAGACTTGTGTATCATTAATTAGATATATCCATACCTACTCAAATCATCTGTGAAGGTCAGAAAATAATGATACCAGTTGCGTGCCTCGACACTCATCGGACCGCATACATCGGCATGTATTATTTCCAATAAGTCATTAGCTCGCTCCATTGTTTCGGAGAACGGAGTTTTAGTCATCTTACCCATGAGGCATGGTTCGCAAGTATCAAATGATTCATAATCAAGTGATTCCAAAAGTCCATTCGCATGGAGTTTCTTCATGCGCTTTACACCAATATGACCTAAACGGCAGTGCCACAAGTATATGTTGCACTATCATTATCAACTTTGCATCTTTTGGCATCAATATGATGAATATGTGTATCACCACGACCGAGATTCAATATACCATTCACATTGGGTGTATGACCATAGAAGGTTTTATTCATGTAAAAAGGACAACATATATTCTCTGACTTAAATGAATAATCGTATTGCAATAAACACGATCTAATCATGTTCATGCTCAACGCAAACACCAAATAACATTTATTTAGGTTCAACACTAATCCCGAAGGTAGAGGGAGTATGCGATGGTGATCATATCAATCTTGGAAACACTTCCAACACACATCGTCACCTCGCCCTTAACTAGTCTCCGTTTATTCTGCAACTCCTGTTTCGAGTTACTAATCTTAGCAACTGAACCGGTATCAAATACCCAGGGGCTACTATGAGCACCAGTAAGGTACACATCAATAACATGTATATCAAATATACCTTTGTTTACTTTGCCATCCTTCTTATTTGCCAAGTATTTGGGGCAGTTCCGCTTCCAGTGACCATTTCCTTTGCAGTAGAAGCACTCAGTTTCAGTCTTGGGTCCAGCTTTGGGCTTCTTCACGGGAGCGGAAACTTGCTTGTTGTTCTTCTTGAAGTTCCCTTTCTTTCCCTTGCCCTTTTTCTTAAAACTGGTGGTCTTGTTAACCATCAACACTTGATGCTCTTTCTTGATTTCTACCTCCGCCGATTTCAGCATCGCGAAAAGCTTGGGATTCATTTTCGTCATCCCTTGCATATTATAGTTCATCACGAAGCTCTAGTAGCTTGGTGATAGTGACTGGAGAACTCTGTCAACCACTATCTTATCTGGAAGATTAACTCCCACTTGATTCAAGTGATTGTAGTACCCAGACATTCTGAGCACATGCTCACTGGCTGAGCTATTCTCCTCCATCTTGTAGGCAAAGTACTTGTCAGAGGTCTCATACCTCTCAACACGGGCATGAGCCTGAAATACCAATTTCAATTCTTGGAACATATCATATGTTTCATGGCGTTCAAAACGTCTTTGGAGCCCCGATTCTAAGCCGTAAAGCATGGCGCACTGAACTATCAAGTAGTCATCAGATTGAGCTTGCCAAACGTTCATAACGTCTGCATCAGCTCCTGCAGCATGTCTGTCACCTAGCGGTGCATCAAGGACATAATTCTTCCGTGCGGCAATGAGGATAATCCTCAGATCACGGACCCAGTCCGTATTATTGCTACCATCATCTTTCAAATTAGTTTTCTCTAGGAACGTATCAAAAATAGGGGAGCTACATTGCGAGCTATTGATCTACAGCATAATTTGCAAAGACATTTTGACTATGTTCATGATAAATTTTAGTTCAAATAATTAAATTACTAATGAACCCCCACTTAAATCAACATCCCTCAAGTTGTCTAAGTGATACATGATCCAAATCAACTAACCCATGTCCGATCATCACGTGAGATGGGGTAGTCATCAATGGTGAACATCTCTATGTTGATCATATCTACTATATGACTCATGTTCGACCTTTCGGTCTCCAGTGTTCCGAGACCATGTCTGTACATGCTAGGCTCGTCAAGTTTAACCCAAGTATTCTGCTTGTGTAAAACTGTCTTACACCCGTTGTATGTGAACATGGAGAATATCACACCCGATCATCACGAGGTGCTTCGAAACGACGAACTTTAGCAACGGTCCATACTCAGGGAGAACACTTTTATCATGAAATTAAGTGAAGGGATCATCTTATAATGCTACCGTCATTCTAAGCAAAATAAGATGCATAAAGGATAAACATCACATGCAATCAAAATATGTGACATGATATGGCCATCATCATCTTGTGCTTTTGATCTCCATCTCCAAAGCATCGGCATGATCTCCATCGTCACCGGCATGACACCTTGATCTCCATCGTAGCGTCGGGGTTGTCTCGCCAACTATTGCTTCTACAACTATTGCTAACGCATAGCGATAAAGTAAAGCAATTACATGGCGCTTAGTGATTGACAAGCAGGTCATACAATAATTAAAGACAACCCTAAGGCTCCTGTTGGTTTTCGTACTCATCGACATGCAAGTCGTGAACTTATTACAAAACATGATCTTCACATACGTCAACATATATCATATCATATCTTGACCATATCACATCACAACATACCCTGCAAAAACAAGTTAGACGTCCTCTACTTTGTTGTTGCAAGTTTTACGTGGCTGCTACGGGTAACTAGCAAGAACCGTTCTTACCTACACAAAACCACAACAGTGATTTATCAAGTTTGCTGTTTTAACCTTCTTCAAGGACCGGCCATAGTCAAATTTGATTAAACTAAAGTAGGAGAAACAGACATCCGCAAGCCACCTTTATGCAAAACAAGTTGCATGTCAGTCGGTGGAACCGGTCTCATGTGCGTGGACATGTAAGGTTGGTCTGGGCCGCTTCATCCCACAATACCACTGAATCAAAATAAGACGTTGGTGGTAAGCAGTATGAACATCACCGCCCACAACTCCTTTGTGTTCTACTCGTGCATATCATCTACGCATAGACCTGGCTCAGATGCCACTGTTGGGGAACGTTGCATGAAAAACAAAAAAAATTCTACGCACACGCAAGATCTATCCATGGAGATGCATAGATACAAGAGGGCAGAGTATGTCTACGTACCCTTGTAGATCGCTAAGCGGAAGCATTTATGACGCGGTTGATGTAGTCGTACTCTTCGCGATCCGATCATGATCCAACCGATCTAGTGCCGAACGGATGACACCTCCGAGTTTAGCACACGTGCGGCTCGATGATGTCTCCTCCTTCTTGATCCTGCAAGCGGGAGGGGAGAAGTAGATGGGATCACAACCAACATGACGGCGTGTTGGTGATGGTGGTGGTGGAGCACCGACAGCGCTTCACTAAGCGTCGCCGAGACGAGGCGGTGGAACTACGGAGTAACGGGAGAGAGAGGAGCGCCAAGGGCTTGGTGTGTCCTCTTGGGGCACCCCCTCCCCTCTTTATATAGTTGGAGGGGCATGGGAAATATCCCCTCCAAGCCCTAGGGCGCAGCTAAGGGGGAGAGGACTTGGACTCCAAGTCCAATCCTATTCCTACTAGGACTCCTTCCTTTTTTGCCTTCCCTAGCCACATGGGCTTTTGAGGACTTGGTGTGCCTAGCCCAATAAGGCCAAGGCGCCTCCCCGCACCCCATGCTAGCCCTTGGGTCATGGTGGACCCACTTGTGGACTTCCGCAATCCTCCGGAACCTTCTGGAAGCTTCCCAGTACAATACCGAAAAAACTGCACCTTTTTCCGGAACCCAAAATATGACTTCCCATATATAAATCTTTACCTCTCGAACCGAGACTCCTCGTGATGTCCGAGTTCTCATCCGAGACTCCGAACAACATTTGGTTACCACTCATCAAATATCCCAATACTACTCTAGCGTCAACGAACGTTAAGCGTGCGACCCTGCGGGTTCGGGAATTATGTAGTCATGACCGAGACACCTCTCTGGTCAATAACCAATAGCGGGACCTGGATGCCCATATTGATTCCTATATATTCCACGAAGATCTTTTATCGGTTGAACCTTTATGACAACATACATAATTCCCTTTGTCTGTCGGTATATTACTTGCCCGAGATTCGATTGTCGGTATCTCTATACCTAGTTCAATCTCGTTACCGGCAAGTCTCTTTACTTGTTCCGTAATACATCATCTCGTAACTAACTCCTTAGTCACTTTGCTTGCAAGCTTCTTATGATGTGTATTACCGAGAGGGCCCAGAGATACCTCTCCGTCATACGGAGTGAAAAATCCCAATCTCGATTCACGCCAACTCAACAAACACCTTCGGAGATACCTGTAGAGCATCTTTATGATCACCCAGTTACGTTGTGACGTTTGATAGCACATAAGGTATTCCTCCGGTATCCGGGAGTTGCATTATCTCATGGTCAAAGGAATATGTATTTGACATTAAGAAAGCAGTAGCAAAAACTGAACGATCATATGCTATGCTAATGGATGGGTCTTGTCCATCATATCATTCTCCTAATGATGTGATCCCATTATCAAGTGACAACACATGTCTATGGTTAGGAAACCTTAACCATCTTTTGATCAACGAGCTAGTCTAGTAGAGGCTCACTAGGGACACGGTGTTGTCTATGTATCCACACATGTATCTGAGTTTCCGATCAATACAATTCTAGCATGGATAATAGACGTTTATCATGAACAGGGAAATATGATAATAACCAATTTATTATTGCCTCTAGGGCATATGTCCAACAGGTAAAATACCCCCATAATCCGAGCCTGCCAAAGTCGTAGGCGGTGGGGTTTGTAACCCCGCCGTCGTTGAGCCCAAGATGAGGAGGCCCAGCACCGATGGCGGAGCCGGAGTGCGCGGCGGTGGTGTTGCATTGGCCCGTGGCAGCGGCATGGTGCAGAAAGGGGATGGCGCCCGGAGAACCGCAATGAGATCCTGGCCGGGAGAGGGGAGGCCGGCAATCCACCTCTGCCGGATGGGGTTGCTACCGGCGATGATGAGAGTAGGCGGGTGGCACGATGGTGGCTCTGCCATCAGAGACATCGAAGGGACGGTGAGGGAAGAGAGAGCGTGTGTGTGTGAACTGGCGTGGAAGGTGACTGAAGAGAGCATGGAGAGTTATGAGATGTCCCCTCGTCTCGCATGCTTCCCCATGCATGGCTCGAGTGAGCCTGGCTCGCGAAAAATACCCGATTCGGCCATTCCACTAAATGCAGGCTCAGAGCTGCTTCAAGTTTCATGCGGGGTAGAAAACAGGTGTAGCCCACGCAACTAAGAGCATCTCAAACAGGTGTGCGCTAATTTTTTTTTTACAGCGCTGAAATAGCCTTTTTTCGTGCAACAGGGCGCTTGCTCCATCAGCCACTACAAAATATGGCGCGCGCGAGCAGCTCCAGCAGGCGTGCTAAATTTACAGCGCGCGCGCCCAGCACAAACAACATTTCACACTCAAAATAGAAACAAGAAGATCAAACACATAAAAAATAAATCAACAATAAATAGTTTAATTTACTACAACTCAAACAAATAGTTTAGCTTCCAATACAACAAATAGTTCAACAATACAACACCAAACATACAACATCAAACTAGTTTTGTCGGCCATTCCATGACCACCACTCCTCAATTAGATCCTTTTGAAGATCATCATGCGTTTCGGCACGTCGAATGGCATGATAGGAGGCAACAAATCAGGCCACCCTCGTAGCCCTCCTCCGCACTCGCACGGGACGTCCCAACAACTCATACTGAGAATAGTCTAAATCTTGCCCACGCTCATTCTCGATGATCATGTTATGCATGATGACACAAGCGTTCATGATGTACCAAAGGATCTTTTGATCCCAAAATCTAGCCGGTCCTCTCACAATAGCAAATTGGGATTGCAAAATCCCGAAAGCTCTCTCCACATCTTTCCTAGCCGCCGCCTGAGCATTGTGGAAATCAAGACTTTTCTTACCTTCCGGTTTTTTCAATGGCTTCACAAATGTTTGCCACTTTGGGTAGATGCCATCCGCAAGATAGTAGCCATAGTTGTATGTATGGCCATTTGCTACAAAATCCACTAGTGTAGTTTCACCATTTGCAATCTTATTCATGAGTGGTGACCGATTAAGAACGTTGATGTCATTCAAAGATCCAGGCATTCCAAAAAAAGCATGCCAAATCCAAGTCTCCTAATCGGCCACTGCTTCAAGGATTATAGTGGAACTCTTTTTCTGGTCGTGGAATTGTCCATGCCATGCCTTAGGACAGTTCTTCCAACTCCAATGCATGCAATGTATTGAGCCAAGCATACCTGGGAACCCGCGAGTTTTGTTCATCTCCAAAAGCCTTGCGGTGTCTTCAGCATTGGGAGGTCTCAAATATTCCGGACCAAATACTTGCACAATTCCGATTGCGAAGCGCTTGACACACATGATGGCTTGACTCTCACCCATGGCCAAGTGGTCATCAACTAGATTCACCGAAATATCGTATGCCAACATACGCAAAGTGGCTGTCACCTTTTGAAAGGTGCTATGCCCGAGTTCTCCGGCGGCATTCCTCCTTTGCTGAAAAAACCGATCATGGCTCGCCAGTTTCTCTGCAATGCGTTTGAACAACTCGATGCTCATCCTAAAACGGCGCCGAAAGTAGGACTCGGGGTATGTGACATTCTCCACAAAATAGTTCCTCATCAATGTATTGTGGGCATCGATCTTATCCCTCCAAAATTTCTGACGACCCATAACCGAACCACCGTGCTTCGGCTTTTTATTGACATGCATAGCTACGATCATTGCGAGGTCCTCTTCCTCTTGAATATCAAATTCTTCGTCGGAAGAATCGTAGGACGAACTCATCTACAATATTGAATTTGAACTAGTTTATAAAAACTGCAAACAACATGCACAAAAATCATCTACAAAATATAAAGTTAAAGCAATACATACCTTGCAAGCATTTTGTCAAACACCTTGTGGGCGCCGAGCTGCAATGGGCCGCCATGCGCTGTTCGTCGGAGAGAATGGTGCGCTCAAGGGGCGGCGGCGACGAGAGGAGGCGGAGGAAGCAGCAGCGGTGCACGGGCATTGCTACTTCTTGAGCTTGTGTTGGGTTTTCCCTTGAAGAGGAAAGGGTGATGCAGCAAAGTAGAGATAAGTATTTCCCTCAGTTAAGAACCAAGGTTTCAATCCAGTCGGAGAAACACGCAAGTCCCCAATATATGCACCTACACAAACAATCAAACACTTGCACCCAACGCGATAAAGGGGTTGTCAATCCCTTAACGGTCACTTGCAAAGGTGAGATCTGATAAAGATAGATATAAAAGAATACTAAAACGTAAAACAAAATAGAAGTAAATAAATTGCTGCAAGGTATTTTTGGTATATAGATCTGAAAATATATGAAGGAAAATAGACCCGGGGGCCATAGGTTTCACTAGAGGCTTCTCTCTTGAAGGCAAATAATACGGTGGGTGAACAAATTACTGTCGAGCAATTGATAGAAAAGCGCAAAGTTATGACGATATCTAAGGCAATGATTATGAATATAGGCATCACGTCCGTGTCAAGTAGACCGACTCTTGCCTGCATCTACTACTATTACTCCACACATCGACCGCTATCCAGCATGCATCTAGAGTATTAAGTTCAAAAGAACGGAGTAACGCCTTAAGCAAGATGACATGATGTAGAGGGATAAACTCAAGCAATATGATGAAAACCCCACCTTTTTACCCTTGATGGAAACAATACAAATACGTGCCTCGCTACCCCTACTTTGTCACTGAGTGAGGACACCGCAAGATTGAACCCAAAACTAAGCACCTCTCCCATTGCAAGAAAAACCAATCTAGTTGGCCAAACCAAACCGATAACTCAAAGAGAAATACAAAGATATCAAATCATGCATATAAGAATTCTGAGAGGATTCAAATAATATTCATAGATAAGCTGATCATAAATCCACAATTCATCGGATCTCGACAAACACACCGCAAAAGAAGATTACATCAGATAGATCTCCAAGAACATTGAGGAGAAGATGGTATTGAGAATCAAAGAGAGAGAAGAAGCCATCTAGCTACTAGCTATGGACCCATAGGTCTGTGGTAAACTACTCACGCTTCATCGGAGGGGCAATAGAGTTGATGTAGATGCCCTCCGTGTTCGAATACCCCTCCGGCAAGATGTCGGAAAAGGCCCCAAGATGGGATCTCACGGGAACAGAAGGTTACGGCGGCGGAAAAGTATTTTGGTGGACGCTTCTGGTCGTTTGGGAATATTTGGGGATTTATAGAACTCAGAAGGAGGTCGGTGGACTCCCGAGGGGCCCACAAGCCAGGGGGGCGCCCCCCTAGGGCGCGCCCTAGAGGCTTGTGGGGTCCTCGGGACTCTTCTGACTTGGCCTCCAAGCTCCGTGGGTGTCTTCTGGTCCAAGAAAAATCATCATAAAGTTTTATTCCGTTTGGACTCCGTTTGATATTCCTTTTCTGTAAAACTCAAAAACAAGGAAAAAAACCAGAAACTGGCACTGGGCTCTGGGTTAATAAGTTAGTCCCAAAAATAATATAAAATAGCATATTAATGCATATAAAACATCCAAAACAGATAATATAATAGCATGGAATAATAAAAAATTATAGATACGTTGGAGACGTATCAAGCATCCCCAAGCTTAATTCCTACTCGTCCTCGAGTAGGTAAATGATAAAAATAGAATTTTTGATGTGGAATGCTACCTAACATATTTATCCATGTAATTTTCTTTATTGTGGCATGAATGTTCAGATCCATAAGATTCAAAACAAAAGTTTAATGTTGACATAAAAACAATAATACTTCAAGCATACTAATAAAGCAATCATGTCTTCTCAAAATAACATGGCCAAAGAAAGTTATCCCTACAAAATCATATAGTCTGGCTATGCTCCATCTTCATCACACAAAGTATTAAATCATGCACAACTCCGATGATAAGCCAAGCAATTGTTTCATACTTTTGACGTTCTCAAACTTTTTCAACTTTCACGCAATACATGAGCGTGAGCCATGGATATAGCACTATAGGTGGAATAGAATATGGTGGTTGTGGAGAAGACAAAAAGAACGAGATAGTCTCACATCAACTAGGTGTATCGACGGGCTATGGAGATGCCCATCAATAGATATCAATGTGAGTGAGTAGGGATTGCCATGCAACGGATGCACTAGAGCTATAAGTTTATGAAAGCTCAAAAGAAACTAAGTGGCTGTGCATCCAACTCGCTTGCTCACGAAGACCTAGGGCAATTTGAGGAAGCCCATCATTGGAATATACAAGCCAAGTTATATAACGAAAAATTCCCACTAGTATATGAAAGTGACAATATAGAAGACTCTCTATCATGAAGATCATGGTGCTACTTTGAAGCACAAGTGTGGAAAAAGGATAGTAACATTGTCCCTTCTCTCTTTTCTCTCATTTTTTTGGTGGGCTTCTTTGGCCTCTTTTATTTTTTTTATAAAGTCTGGATACTCATCCCAACTTATGAGGGAATCATAGCTTCCATCATCCTTTCCTCACATGGGACAATGCTCTAATAATGATGATCATCACACTTTTATTTACTTACAACTCAAGAATTACAACTCGATACTTAGAACAAAATGGAACGGTGGAAGTTGCATGGCAATATATCTCAGAATGGCTATGGAAACGCCATAATAGGTTGGTATGGTGGCTGTTTTGAGGAAGGGTATATGGTGGGTTTAATGCACCGGCGAAAGTTGCGCGGTACTAGAGAGGCTAGCAATGATGGAAGGGTGAGAGCGCGTATAATCCATGGACTCAACATTAGTCATAAAGAACTCACATGCTAGCAATGGTGGAAGGGTGAGAGAGCGTATAATCCATGGACTTATTGCAAAAAATCTATTAGTTATCGAAACAAAGTACTACGCGCATGCTCCTAGGGGGATAGATTGGTAGGAAAAGACCATCGCTCGTCCCCGACCTCCACTCATAAGGAAGACAATCAATAAATAAATCATGCTCCGACTTCATCACATAACGGTTCACCATACGTGCATGCTACGGGAATCACAAACTTTAACACAAGTATTTCTACCAATCCACAGTTACTCACTAGCATGACTCTAATATCACCATCTTTATATCTCAAAACAATCATAAGGAATCAAACTTCACATAGTATTCAACGCTCTTTATTTGAAAGTTTTTATTATATCCCTCTTGGATGCCCATCATATTAGGACTAAATTCATAATCAAAGCAAATTACCATGCTGTTTAGAAAGACTCAAAATAATATAAGTGAAGCATGAGAGTTCAACAACTTCTATAAAATAAACCCACCGCCGTGCTCTAAAAAGATATAAGTGAAGTACTAGAGCAAATTGCCTAGCTCAAAAGATATAAGTGAAGCACATAGAGTATTCTAATAAATTCTGATTCATGCGTGTCCCTCTCAAAAGGTGTGTACAGCAAGGATGATTGTGGCAAACTAAATAGCAAAGACTCATATCATACAAGACGCTTTAAGCAAAACACATATCATGTGGTGAATAAAAATATAGCCTCAACTAAATTTACCGATAGACGAAGACGAAAGAGGGGATGCCATCCGGGGCATCCCCAAGCTTAGATGCCTGGTTGTCCTTGAATATTACCTTATGGTGCCTTGGGCATCCCCAAGCTTAGGCTCTTACCACTCCTTATTCCATAGTCCATCAAATCTTTACCCAAAACTTGAAAACTTCACAACACAAAACTCAACAAGAAAACTGATGAGATCCGTTAGTATAAGAAAATAAATCACCACTTTTTGGTACTGTTGTGAATTTATTATTTATTTATATTGGTGTAATATATACTGTATTCCAACTTTTCCATGGTTCATACCCCCCGATACTACCCATAGATTCATCAAAATAAGCAAACAACACATAGAAAACAGAATCTGTCAAAAACAGAACAGTCTGTAGTAATCAGAGAACTTAGTATACTTCTGGAACTCCAAAAATTCTGAAAAATTAGGAATTAAGAGGAAACATGTATATAAATCTTGTGTAAAAATTTCAGAATTGTTTCATGTTTTTGTGAATTTTCAAAATTGTTTTACTGAGCGCAAAAGTTTCTGTTTTTCAGCAAGATCAAATCAACTATCACCATAAGCCATCCCAAAGGTTTTACTTGGCTCAAGCACTAATTAAAATACCAAAACACAATTACTACAGAGGTAATAATGTGTATTCTCGTAAAAACAGAAAAGAAAAATATTGGGTTGTCTCCCAGCAAGCGCTTTTCTTTAAAGCCTTTCAGCTAGGCATTGATATTTCAATGATGCTCACATGAAAGATAATAATTGAAACACAAAGAGAGCATCATAAAACATGTGACAAACATATTTAAGTCTAACATACTTCCTATGCATATGCATTTTATAAGCAAACAAATTATCATGACAAGCAAAAACTAGCATATGCAAGGAAGAAGAAAGAGACAATAGCAATCTCAACATAACGAGAGGTAATTTAGTGACATGAAAATTTCTACATCCATATTTTCTTCTCTCATAATAATTACATGTAGGATCATAATCAAATTCAATAATATAGCTATCACATAACATATTCTCTACATGATCCACATGCATGCAAAGTTGACACTCTTCCAAGATAGTGGGATTATCATCAAATAAAGTCATGACCTCTCCAAGCCCACTTTTATCAAAAATTTCATAAGGTTGATCATACTCCAAAGTAGTGGGATCATTATTACCTAGAGTTAACGCTCTTCCAAACCCACTTTTAATATTATTGCAAACATATTCATCATGAGGCTTAAATAAATTTTCAAGATCATAAGAAAAAATCACCCCAATCATGATCATTGCAACAAGTAGTGGACATAGCAAAACTAGCATCCCCAAGCTTAGGGTTTTGCATATTATTAGCACAACTGACGTTAATAGAATTTATAGTAGAACCATTGCAATCATGCTTTTCATCTAAGGAGCTATCGTGAATCACTTCATAAATTTCTTCTTTTAACACTTCATCAGAATTTTCAGATTCACGAATTTCAAGCAAAACTTCATAAAGATAATCTAGTGCAGTCAACTCACTAGCAATTGGTTCATCATAATTGGATCTCTTAAAAAGATTAGCAAGTGGATCAGGATCCATAAACTCTTTGCTTCCTGATCTTGAATAAATACACAATTATGCCAAGCAAACGAGCGAACAAACCAAGTAAGACATAAGGGCAAACGAGAAGAAGGCAAAGTAAAAAGGCAAATCTTTTTGTGTTTTTCTGAAAGCGTTTTAGAAGTGGGGGAGAGGAAAACAAGAGGCAAATGACAAATAATGTAATGCAAGAGATGAGAGTTTATGATGGGTACTTGGTAGGCTTGATGTAGATCTCCCCGGCAACGGCGCCAGAAATTCTTCCTGCTACTTCTTGAGCTTGCGTTGGTTTTCCCTTGAAGAGGAAAGGGTGATGCAGCACAGTAGATATAAGTATTTCCCTCAGTTAAGAACCAAGGTATCAATCCAGTAGGAGAAACGCGCAAGTCCCCAATAGATGCACCTGCACAAACAATCAAACACTTGCACCCAACGCGATAAACTCAAGCAATATGATGAAAACCCCATCTTTTTACCCTTGATGGCAACAATACAAATACGTGCCCCGCTACCCCTACTTTGCCACTGAGTGAGGACATCGCAAGATTGAACCCAAAACTAAGCACCTCTCCCATTGCAAGAAAAATCAATCTAGTTGGCCAAACCAAACCGATAATTCGAAGAGAAATACAAAGATATCAAATCATGCATATAAGAATTTAGAGAGGATTCAAATAATATTCATAGATAAGCTGATCATAAATCCACAATTCATCGGATCTCGACAAACACACCGTAAAAGAAGATTACATCGGATAGATCTCCAAGAACATCAAGGAGAACATGGTATTGAGAATCAAAGAGAGAGAAGAAGCCATCTAGCTACTAGCTATGGACCCGTAGGTCTGTGGTAAACTACTCACGCTTCATCGGAGGGGCAATAGAGTTGATGTAGATGCCCTCCGTGATCGAATCCCCCTCCGGCAGGATGCCGAAAAAGCCTCAAGATGGGATCTCACGGGAACAGAAGGTTACGGCGGCGGAAAAGTATTTTGGTGGACGCTTCTGGTCGTTTGAGAATATTTGGGGATTTATAAAACTCAGAAGGAGGTCGGTGGACTCCCGAGGGGCCTACAAGCCAAGGGGGCGCCCCCCCTAGGGCGCGCCCTGTGGGCTTGTGGAATCTTCGGGACTCTTCTGACTTGGCCTCCAAGCTCCGTGGGTGTCTTCTGGTCCAAGAAAAATCATCGTAAAGTTTTATTCCGTTTGGACTCCGTTTGATATTCCTTTTCTGTAAAACTCAAAAATAAGAAGAAAAAAAACAGAAACTGGCACTGGGCTCTGGGTTAATAAGTTAGTCCCAAAAATAATATAAAATAGCATATTAATGCATATAAAACATCCAAAACAGATAATATAATAGCATGGAACAATAAAAAATTATAAATACGTTGGAGACGTATCAGGCATAGGCGGGGGAAGCGTCGACGGGTCGCCGGAGCAAGTGGGGAAGGTGCGGGCGGCGGCGCCAGCGTCTAGAGGTTTCAGATTTGGCGGTTGGTGAAGTCGCGCGCGAGTCGCCGCTGTCCAGCGAGTGGGAGCGGGCGCACGAAATAAACGACGCACGATGCCGTTTTTTTCTGCACGCTGAACCCATTATACTGTGCGTGATTATTGCGCGGCTGCTGGAGCGTCCGTTTCGATTCCGAACACGCAAAAAAGCAAATATTTTCAACACGCGGCTACGATAGCGCGCCTGTTGGATGGAAATAGGCTGATTTTATTCCGCGCGGGCCTGTCTGAGGGTAATGCAGCGTACCAAGCCCGACTGCGCGTTCGGGGCTGGTACGGGTCCGTTCGTAGATGCTATTACAGCTCTTCCCCCGCGCGCGCGCGAAAAGAAGCCCAATTCATCAACAAGCAAATGCGCGCGGGCGCGGCCATGTCGGCCGACCCCCAGCTCGTTGCGGCGGCGGTGGAGGCCGCGATCGCGTCGCGCTCCCCGCGGCTCGGCCGTGCCGCGCACGCGCGTGCCCTCAGGCTGCTGTCGCCGGGCCTCCCGCCCTTCATCTGGGCGCACCTTGTCAACCTCTATTCCAAGCTCGACCTCCCCGCGGCCGCCGCCTCCGCCCTCGCCTCCGACCCCAGCCCCACCGTCGTGTCATTCACGGCCTTCATCTCCGGCGCCGCGCAGCACGCGCGCCCGCTCCCCGCCCTCTCCGCCTTCGCCGCCATGCTCCGCCTCGGCCTCCGCCCCAACGACTTCACCTTCCCCTCCGCGTTCAAGGCCGCCGCCTCGGCGCCCCCTCGCTCCTCCGCCGGCCCGCAGATACACGCGCTCGCCATTAGGTTCGGCTACCTCCCCGCCGACGCCTTCGTCTCGTGCGCCGCGCTGGACATGTACTTCAAGACCGGCCGCCTCGGCCTGGCTTGCCGCCTGTTCGAGGAAATGCCTAACAGAAACGTGGTCGCGTGGAACGCAGTGATGACCAACGCCGTGCTTGACGGCCGGCCCCTCGAGACGGTCCAAGCTTACTTTGGGCTCCGGGAGGCTGGCGGGATGCCGAATGTCGTCTCGGTCTGTGCGTTCTTCAACGCGTGCGCCGGGGCGATGCTCCTGTTGCCTGGGGCCCAATTCCATGGGTTCGTGGTGAAGTGTGGTTTTGACATGGATGTCTCGGTGTCGAATGCGATGGTTGATTTTTATGGGAAGTGCCGATGCGCGGAGAAGGCAAAGATGGTGTTTGATGCGATGAGAGTCAGGAACAGTGTATCATGGTGTTCCATGGTTGTTGCATATGCACAGAACGGGGCAGAGGAGGATGCTTTTGCTGTGTACCTGGGTGCGAGGAGGGCGGGGGAAGAGCCGACTGACTTCATGGTCTCCAGCGTGCTCACTACATGCGCAGGCCTGCTAGGCCTTGACCTTGGGCGTGCTCTGCATGCAGTTGCTGTACGCTCTTGCATCGATGCAAACATCTTTGTTGCAAGTGCATTGGTTGACATGTACGGGAAGTGTGGGGGTGTTGAAGATGCTCAACATGTCTTTTTCGATATGCCACAGCGGAATCTTGTCACATGGAATGTGATGATTGGAGGGCATGCTAACATCGGTGATGCTATAAACGCACTTGCGGTGTTCAGTGATATGATAGCGAGTGGAGAGACAGCACCTAACTACATCACACTTGTAAATGTGATCACAGCCTGCAGTAGAGGAGGTTTGACCAAGGAAGGCTATGAGCTGTTTGAGACAATGAGGGAGAGGTTTGGGATAGAACCACGGACTGAGCACTATGCTTGCGTGGTTGACTTGCTTGGGCGTGCAGGAATGGAAGAGCGAGCTTATGACATTATACAGAGGATGCCAATGAGACCTTCCATTTCTCTCTGGGGAGCACTACTTGGGGCATGCAAGATGCATGGGAAGACAGAGCTGGGAAGGATTGCAGCTGAGAAGTTGTTTGAACTTGATCCTCAGGACTCTGGCAATCACGTGCTGCTCTCGAACATGCTCGCATCAGCTGGCAGGTAAAATTAACTACCTTACTCATACCGAATTTCTCTTTACGGGTTCATGGTGATATTGACGCTTTGGGAAATACTGCCATATATCAATGCCTGAAAGAGTTCGCCTCAAAATTAATAATCCCACATATCAGTGTGGAGTGTCGTAACTTGTCAGTAGATCGCATGTATTCTTTATGGCATTAACTCTAGAACACATTGAACTATCTTTTCTTATCTCTTGGCCTATTCGAGCATCCACGATGTATGCATGCCGCTAAGCTCTCTCTGTTTCTATCTCTTCTTGGAGGCAGCCCCTATACACTGCAGACTGCTGCCTCTAACCAAAAAACACTAGCATCGCCTCCTAGCTTGCAAGCTGCCTTCATCAACTAAAATAACAGAGTTGGCCCTGTTCGGTTGCTGGGTGTGGACATCTGCAACGTTCTCATGTTAACCGAAGCACTATGTTTTGGAAATAACAAAACAATATTTTAATAACTTTTTAAACATTTCATGAGATATCTGCCAGATCATGCCATTCCTTGGAACTTAATTTAGCCTTAGAATCAATGCATTAACACACAATTCATACTGTTGATTTTATGTGTCTTCTGAACTTGTCCAGGTGGGCAGAAGCAACTTATGTGAGGAAGGAGATGAAAGATGTCAGAATCAAGAAAGACCCAGGGTGTAGCTGGATCACTTGGAAAAATGGTGTGCATGTTTTCCATGCCAAGGACACCAAACATGAGATGAATAGCGAGATCCGGGCATTACTGGCCAAGCTTAAAAGAGAAATGCAAGCTTCTGGGTACATGCCAGACACACAATATTCACTTTATGATCTTGAGGAAGAAGAGAAAGAATCAGAGGTGTTTCAACATAGTGAGAAGCTTGCCCTGGCCTATGGACTCATTCACATTCCGCCTGGTGTACCTATAAGGATCACAAAGAACTTGAGAATATGTGTGGATTGTCACCGAGCTTTCAAGTTCATATCTGGTATTGTTGATAGGGAGATAATTGTGAGGGACAATAATAGGTTTCATCACTTCAAACAATATGAGTGTTCATGCAAGGATTACTGGTGAATATTCTGTCCATGTGAAATGTGATACAGAAAAGGTATGCAACATCAGTTCCTGTAGGATAGTTACATGAGATTATAAATTATCTCTCCAGAAGGATGATGATTTAGCTTAGTAATTTATGTATCGGTAATATTACTCTGTTTGAACTTTCAAATAAGTAGAAGTATAGAGATCAATTGAGCAATAGATCTCAGTGATACTACAAATATCCAGCATAACTACAGTAGAAAACTATCAAGTTACCAATGCATGTTTTTGTATTACTATTGTAGTTGCAGCATCAAGAGAACTACTTGGACAAATTCTTCAAACAGCAGGTAGTTATTAATTTTCTTATTCAAAAACAAGGACAAGCGCTACTTGTTTATCTCCTTTTCTCAATTTGAAAACTACTAGTCCGTCCCATAATGTAAGACGTTTTTTGACACTAGTGTAGTGTCAAAAAACATCTTACATTATGGGACGGAGAGAGTAATATTCACCTATATTGGTGGTTCATTAGAAGTGGCACCTGCAGTATTAAAGCATGACTATCTCTAGACATCAACTTTTATTGTGATTCCATTTTGTTGATCCAGTTTTGTTGTCTGAATATGGTTGTGAAGTACCACTCTCCCTTGCTTTATCTGACAAAAATGGCCTATAAATGAGTTTTTCTCTGATTTGGTTTACTGTAACTAATTTATGAAGCAGCAAGAAACAGCGGAGAAGATCAAGAGCTGGGTGAGGATGGCCACGAACAACCTCATCGGCTCCATCATCTCTGCCAACACCGACCTCGACCTCGTGCTTGTCCACGCGGTCTACTTCAAGGCCAAGTGGTGTGGTGCAGTACGTTTGAGACACACGGATGAGGCTGGGCACGTTCACTGGCTGGATGCCCTGATGGCGGCCGCGTTTGATGCACAGGTCATGTGGAAGCCCATGTACGACACGCATCCATGAACGGGTTCCAGGTCCTGAAGATCCCTTGCAGGCATGACTGAGACGACGAACCCATGTTTCCATACCAGCACAGCCAAGGCGCTTTCGGACGGTGAGGCTTCATCTGATGCGGACAACACACATTCCTCAGTGTACCGCAAGGCTGGAGTACATGTACAGCATCACACCTAAGAAGGCAGCCGCCAACGGTTGGGCTGCCCAAATTCGAGGTAAACTTGAAATGGGACCTCCATCTGCTTGGGCTCACGCTACCGTTCTCGCCAGGGTCAGACGACCTGCCGAGCATGTGCTAATGTGCAAGAACCACGACAGGCGGCCGACATTCCTGAGAAAGAGTGTGCACCAAGCAGTCGTCAATGTGGACGAAGAAGGAACTGAGGCGGTCACGATCATAATTGGGATCCTACAATGTGCTGGGAAGACACCAAGCAACGAGTTCGTGTCCAACCGTCCCTTCACTTTCTTCATGATGTAGTAGAGGGTGCTCGTGTTTTGCCGGCAGGATCGAGATTTTAGAAACTTCAGGCATTGGCTATCTGCTTCTTTTACTTTTGCATCTAGCTATCTCGATGTTTTCAGAACAATCAAGCAAAACCAGAATGCAAACATTCCAGTTCCATGTATTTTTACAATCAATCATGGGATATGGTACTCCCTCCGTAAAACGCTCTTATATTTTTTTACAAAGGGAGTACATCGGAATTTTGATGAAAAGATCAGCGGCGTATATTTGTAAAATAATGCACTATGTAGTAGCAGACTCCAGAACTATAAACTGGCAAACCAAATCAATTTCAGAAAGTCAAGTAATTACTTTAGCACAGGAACACAACACTTTATAAGCACATCACAGGCGCAAAATCAACAAGCATGATCAAGGGTTTGCGGTCATACAAAGATTAATGACTGCAAAATAATTAGGCCAGGTTACCAATACTACTGTGGTAGAAACAATGCAATAACCTAAACAGTAGGAAAACCAACAGACATCAAGTGGGGACTAGACCAACATAATCCTCAGCACTGTCTATCCTAATTAGCACAGCGATGATTGCAACAACGATAATGATTATGCCCAAAAGACAACTGAATGCTGTCTTATACTTGCTGGTCTTCCCTCTGCTTCTTTTCACACAAACATCCAGCTCCTTGAATTCAACTTCAGTACTAGACAGACCTGATTTATCTTCATTGCAGATAATCTCCATAGCACCCTTAGCGCTAGGCCTATCAGCAGTTTCAGTTTCTTTGTTCCCCTCTTCGGTCTTGCTCTCAGAATGCTCAGATTGCATATCCTCAGATGACTCTGTTAGTTCCTTATGTTCTTGATCTGATGGTGGTGATGATGATGATGATGACGACGATGATGAGCAGTTCAGCTTCATAATTGATTTTTCCTTGTGGCGATCAGAGTCAAAGTCGTACGAACTCTGGAGAGATCGGAGAAGCTTTCTCGGTGTCGTGTATAGCTTCACATCATCAATGTTGATTGGCCTTTCAGAAGCCTAGAACAACAATAAATAACAAAGTCAGTTAACAGGTCATCAACTGATGTACACTCTATATAATAATTTTTCGAACCAAAACTAAAGCAGTATAGGCATTTTGTTATGTGTACCTGCGGACTGGGGGTCTCATCTCTTGATGAGGTGTTGTTGGGGCTAGCTGAAACAAATCCTGTGAATGTGCCAGTGCACTCAAAATCGGCATCAGTTACTTCGCTGTCAGAAACCTCCCCCAGGTCATCTTCAAGGCACTTGCCGTTTGAGCAGAACCTAATGAACAGGCCATCCTTGAGAGAAACATCCACACCATCATTGCTCCATAACCTCCTGTATGCGCGCCGGCTCTGATCGAAATTGCAAGAAGACTGCCCGATTGAGATGGGCGATTCGGTGAGCGTGCTGCTGCCATACATGATGGTTGAGTCTACCACCTGTGATTCAGGGGACTGGAACTGAACCGGTGAAGCAGACATGGTGGAGCTTGCAGGGCTGCCTCCCTTGGCAGTCCAGAGGCTCCTGCATGGGCTTTTCTCTTTTCTCCTCTGGAAGTTGGAGCCTACCATCGGGCTGGTGGTGACCTCGTGCCTCGACCCCTTCTGCGCGGCAATGTTCTTGGCAGTCTGTGACGTCTCAAACGCAGCGCCTCGGACGAACGGCATGCGGTCATTCTGGCATTGCTCCATGACATCGACCACCTTGCCAAGCTCCGAGGATATGCTCCTGGGGTCGACAAACTTCATGAAGAAATTGATCATCTGGATCGCCGAGAGCCGCTTCTGAGAGCTGCTCTCCGCGGCGTCGCCGTCAAGGACCTGCAGGGCAGACCGCACAAGGGACCTCGCATACGCCTCTGCAATCAGGCCGTTGTGCTTGACAAGCGCCATTGCCAGGCCCATGTGAGCATTGGACCTGGTGGACCTGTCGTGCATCGCCCCGGCGACCTTCAGGCAGACCTCGTTGACGGCCTCACCGGAAGCAAACCTCCAGTTGCTCGACTCGACGAGCGCCTTGAGGCAGAGCGCGGCGCCCGACGCCGCGCCGTCCTGGTCGCTCATGAGCGCGCCGCAGAGGGGCTTGCAGAGGGAGGCGATGATGCGCGCCTTCTCCTCCTCGGGCGCCGAGGGGTCGATGCCGTACCGCGCTATGGCCGGCACCACCTTGGAGCACGCCTGGTGCAGCGGGAAGGAGCCGCCGCTCGAGGACAGCGTGCGCGTGATGGTGGACATGATGTTGCCGATCTGCGGCACGATGTTCCGACCGTGGACCCTGGCGAGGACCTCGTAGAGCGAGATGGTGAACTCGCCGGAGGGCAGGCCGGGGGCCTTGTTGTCGGAGACCTCGGCGAGGAAGTGGGGGATGGACTTGGAGTCGAGCTGCTTGGCGTAGGACTTGAGCGTCTTCATGGCGTTCCGGCGGCTGTCGGCGTCTTTGTCCAGGTTCTCCAGCTCCTGCCGGAGCAGCGGGCTCAGGCTCCGGCCCATTGGGTTGGTGGTTCTCGTCTTCTCGGGACAGGAAAATGCAGCAGCTTCCGCTTCCGGCGAGCTCGTCCTGAGAAACAAACCCAAGATTCAGGCGAAAAATTTGGCATCTTTCCCTCATGTATCGAGCACAAGTAAACAGCTGTAATGGCAAATTGGCACTAGCGTCCATCAAATACATACTCCTACAAGATTACGGTATATCGGAATTTAGTACTCCTCCATAAAGTAGTGCCATAAATACCAAATCATGAAATGAATGTCAGATTTTCAGAAACAAGAAACAATCTTTACAGGTGGGGCTCATTGTTTCAGAAACAAGATTCAGGAAGCAGCAACCCAATCACAACTAAACTACACAGCGCGCACTGTTCTACCACCCGAACCCCCTCCGTTTTCAATCCAGAAAGAGTTAAGAGTAGAAGAGTGAGGAATCGATGCAGAACAAGACCAGCAAAGAGGGGAGCAGCATGCTCCAGCATTCAACCGACCTGGATCGAAGAACTTGCAATGAATCTGCAAAGACCCAAACCCCTCTATCTCCTCTCTCTCTCTCTCACACACACACACACACACACACACACTCTCTCTCTCTCTCTCTCTCTCGATTTGAAATTTGAACTGGGAGCGTGTGTCGCAGGAAGATGACAAATGTTTTATGAGTGGGTCTCGACAGATGCGGAGGCTAAAATGGGGAGGGGGTGTTAAGATTGGGATTCCCCGGGCAGGGGTGAGCCTCCTACTTTTCTCACGCTTGGTCCGTCAGACCCAGTCGAGTAGAAATCAGGAGTGCACCATCCGGTCCCATTTTTCAGTGACGGGGTTGGGCACAAGTGCTGGTGCGTCAACAGCTCAACACTGGGCGTTTCGAACGGACGGTGCGCAGCACGCGCGGAAGGTGCGGGAATTTTGAAATTTGGGGACGCGGAAATTACAGTCCTAGCCATGGCGGAGCCTTTTATTGACTGACTGTACGTGGACCGGGCTCACGGGCTCCAGCGTCGGGATCGGCAAAGTAGTTACCGGATTCGCCTGGCCCAGCGAGCGAACGCACGTATGTTGTTTTTTTTCGGTTTTTCTTCTTCTCATTTCGTTTCTTTGGTAAGTTTAATTTATAATTAGGAAAAGATCGCAAAAAGCAAAACAAAAGTTGTGAAATCGAAATAATGTTCATGTGTATTAAAATAATATTCATCAATAGAAAATATTCAATAATTCAAAAAATGTTTAGGAATTCAATTTTTTCCAGATTTAGAAAATGTTCATGAATTTTAAAAACATGAATTTGAAATGTTCATGAATTCAAAAACTCTTTGCAGGTTTGAAAAAATGTCCACAAATTCAAAAAATGTTCACAATTTCAAAAATTGTTCGCCATTTAAAAAATTGTTTATGAATTCAAAAAATACGTGTTTGCAGATTTGAAAAAATGTTGTGGATTCAGAAAATGTTCATAAATTCATCAAAAAGTTGCGAACTTGAAAACATGTTGGTGAATTCAAAAATTGTTCACTGGTAAAAAATGTTTGTGAATACAAAATTGTTTGCAAATTAAAAAAATATACATTACTCAATAATGTCCGTGAATTCAAAAATAAATGTGAATCCAAAGATGTTCAAGTGAACGATTTTTTAAATTTGGAAACATTATTTGAAATTGTGAAGAAAACTTGAAAATTCTGAACATTCTTTGGAAAATACAAACATATTTTTGAAATTGTGAACTTTTTTAAAACACGTGAACAATTTTAATAAACCTAAACATTTTCCGAAAAAGCGAACAATTTATGGAATTTTGCACTAAATTACAACATTTTCTGAAAAAACATGAGAAAAATTTGAAGATATCAAGTATTTTTAATAAATGAACAATTTATGATATTCGAATAATTTTTGAAAATTATGAATTAAGTAAAGAAAAAGGAACATAGAAAAAACAGAAAAAATTAGGAAGAAAATCAGAAAGCCAGGAAAGAAAAAAAAAACAGGTGCAAGAGAAGGTTCCCAAAGCCGGCAAGAACCTTCAAAAAGGTTCCTAAACCGGTCACACGCTCGCTTCGCTTGATATATGATGAGGCCGGCCCATGTTTCTAGGGTTATGAGTGATGGCAGCCTTGATGATTGCTATGAGCGATGCTTAGCATTTGTGGGCGTCAAACCCCGATCCCAATTATATGGTGGAAATGGATTTTGAATCGGACCAACTTCCAGCCCGTTGATTTATTTATTTATTTCTGAAATTTTTACCAAGCTATTGACCCAAAAAGCCAAAAACAACCCAAGGTCGAAAAGCACACGGGCCGGCCGGCACATGTGTCGTGTCATGCCGGGCGAGACACTTGATATGTTCATACTACAGTTTATATTTGTTTAGTTGCTAAATAAAAACTACAGTTTTTCTCTCTCTCTCTCTCTCTCCTCTCTGTTTGAACTGCTCGCTTGAGCTGTTGTATGAACTCGCTTTGGTTTCATTCTGATAATGGAGCCGGAGAGAGCCTCCCTGTTATTTAAAATAAAAATGAAATGGTACGTCCGTATCGGTAGATTTCCATAGTAAATAGATGCCGCCGTGCTCCATACGCACAAAAGCAGAGCTCATATCGGTAGGGCCGGCCGAGACGGAGACGTGGATAGGGATCGTGCGAGCCCATGGTGCAGCCGATTCGGTGTCGCTGTAACGACGATGCGTTATCCTAACAGAAGTTGGGACTTAGGACAAACATTTCTTTTGACAATCGGGACTTGGGACAATCCATGCCGTGTGCGTCCAAGAAGACCATTTCATGCAGAGTAGATAAATGCAGACGAGGCACGCCCTTGCAAAATGTCCGCAAAACAATCGCGGCCATTTCATCTGAAGGATCAGCCCAGCTGGTGCCGCTGTATATCGCGGAGTCTGCAAAATGTCATCCCTGACGTCCTCTGACTGAGACCGCCGCCTCGACCCGTGTACGATGGCGGACGATCCGGCGAAATCTGTTCGGCGCTGCCGAAATAATGTGCGCAACACCTTATCGCCGAGCGCTCTTTGCCCGTGGTGTCACCGCTCCGAGATCTCCATCCTCGTTGGTGTCAGACCCGCGAGAGCGACGACGATCTCAGTTGCCTCCTCTGTCATATAGTAGGATCAATATTCACAAGACGTCAGTTTTCTTGTTGTCTTGGTCGGAAGTATATTTCTCAACGTCCGCCACGTATATTTGTGCGGAAGACGACCCAAAGAGAGACTGCACGCACCGTCATGCCAGACCTCATATATCTTCTGGAAACATGCTCTCACTCTGCTTTATAGATAAAACTCAAATAAAGTACATTATTGAACAATACAAAGTAATAAGTATGCTTTCTTAGGGCATCTTCAACACAACCCGCAAATTTTCTCTCGCATACCAGTCCATGGGCATGGATGTGGGAGGACGACATCCAACGCTAGCCGCATACATTTCAAACCGCATTTTAACTAACCGGACGAAACTCATGAAAAGCGGCCGATATTCATCAAAATTCAGATAGAAAATAACACAAATCATCCATACATAGCATGCAAATTAAGTCTAGTACAACAATGTCTCTATTTCAACTAGATCTCGAATGTCCAGCAAGTTTTTCATGAACGGATCATGTCGTTCCACACAAACCTTCCCTTCAGCTTCATCCAACAATGTGTGCACGTAAATGACTGTCCCTCTGTCCTATGGTACACCACGGCGGCGCGTGCGGGCTACATATAATGTGTAGACCAACATTGAGTGAATGAATCAATCAACAAGTTGAGCAAGAGGAAGTAAAACTTATCATCTCCTCCATGTCCATGTGCAATGGCCACCTTGCCTCGAGCTGACTAACCAAGTTGCAAAACTTGATGACGCTGACCTAGATAGCGCGCCAACGATACGACAACGACCTAACATTGCGTGGTTGAGTGATGTACATGACACCCCCTCTGCTCCTGCCCATGAAATCCACGGATACGGTCTGCCACGCATCGCACAACAACTCATCCTCCATGGTCGAGTAGCTCAACGTCCTTCGTACTCTAAAAAAAGGACAGAGCATTCGAAAATAAGCTCAATGACATTTTATCGAACACCTGTCGGACGTGGTGTCCGCCATGGAGGTCGTCGACAGGGAGCGGAGTGTACCTGGGTACAAACGGCTCCAGGGTGGAAAGCTCCGTCAGAACGGCGGGCGGGCGCGTCTGTGTTGGTTGCGAACGTCCGGCAATGCCTTTGTGACGGCCGGAGACGGACAACAGCGGCGGCTGAGGTGCAGGGTGCGGATGCAAAGCAATGGGGAGAAGGGGCAGAGTGGAAGGAAATTGGATCGGGAGGGAGGATTGGGTGGGCCGGGGGTGTCGGAGTCCTACGTTTCGGGTATCCGGACTCCCGAAAACCTCCCACATTTTTGTCTCCAATTTGCAGGAGAAATCGCGTCCGGACCGCCCCACAGACCGATACAGGTCGGCGTTGGATGGCTTCTGCGGTCCGGATGGCATGGTTCGGAGGGTTGCGGTTCCGCCTTGGAGATGCCCTAACACAGTAGATTCCCAGATAACCAGACAATATAAATGGACGCGACTACGTTGCCGAAAGATAACACCGATAGCCCAAATACAACGCCAGCACAGGCCCTAGAACACCTAACCGAAAAAGGCTTTCGCCCCGCTTTATATATAAAGCAGCAACGATCGACATACAAAATGCATACAAACCGACATCACACACACACCCAAGACAGCTGACGAACAACAACACTACTCCAAATACCCCAAAGCAAACAACAAGTAGACAGAAGAGCATAGCTAAGGATCTAAAGAGCTCTCCACCGTGAACGAGTCACCGCGAGGAGACGAAGCCGAAGCTCGACGAACCAGAGAATCCAAAGCGGTGCTTCCAGGAAAGAAACGACACCGGAGAGCTGCCACCGCCTGATCCACCGAGTCGAGGTTTTCACCCGAAGTAACACGAAGGACGCAGGGCCACCACGATGGAGCCTTCAAGAGGGAAAACGACACAAAGTGTTGTCATGGTCAAGTTCGAGGCGGACAAGGGTCTTCACCCGAAACCCTTGTATAGAGAGGAGAATCACAAATGCGTCATCAAGAGGAGAGTGGCACCTTTGAGCGTTGCCGCCGTCACCGCTAAAGCGGAGAGCTTCCGCTCGGCAGCTCACCGATGTCACCACGAGACACACCCAAAACAACCGTGACGAGCACAAGCACCACGAGCCAATGACAGAGGGCGAGCCCGGGCACCCGCCGCGACACCCATCATTGCCCAAACGACCAAGAGGCATAGTCACGACCGCCACCATGATGCCCGCCAGACAGACATGTGGACCACTTCGCCGCCAACAATTTCGGCTACCATGTTTCACATATTTATATCTTCGCTGGATTCACTTGATCAAGATTAGATCATACCAGAATGGTTGGACGCGCTTTACTCCGCCGTTGATGTTGTTGGGTTTTTATTAAAAAAATACTCCCTCTGTTTCTAAATATAAGGTGAAATAGTTTGTTGAAAAGTCAAACTTCTGTAAGTTTGACCAAATTTATAGAGGAATATTTCAATATCCATAATATCAAATCGGTATAATTAGATTCATCATGAAATGAATTTTTTTTATTTAGTATTGTTGATGTTGATTTTTTTGGCTCTCAACTTGATCAAAGTAAAAAAAAATGACTTTTCAGAAGGTAAATATATCTTATAGTTTGTACCGAGGGAGTATTCGGTTTGGCGAGTGGGGGAGATGATGGAGTGTGTTTTATTTTCATTTATAATGCGGTGTTTTGGTGGGCATTTTGCGGTGTGATTCTATATTATCTGCTAATCAAACCATACTTACGCGGGGAAATTTTCTACGTCGGTGGCTGCATGTACTAAATTGATGATACAATATCACGTGTTGACGCTTTTTTTTCAGGTGATGAGAAGATGCTTGGGATTGTATGTTTTTATAGGCCGGTTGCTGCCGATTGATTTGAAAAATCATGGACACGATCAAAATCGTGAACCTAATCCAAAATTGAATACCTCAATCGAATGGGGAGCATAGTGAAATAAAAAATTAAATAAGAGAGCTCCTTAAAAAATTATTGATCCGGTCAAAATCGGGTGAGCTAATTGCACTTTAGAGGCCTTAAAAATTAAGGAGCAAAGAATTGAATGGAAAAACTCGTTGATAAACTATTGACCCGATCAAAATCAGGTGACCCAATTTTAAATTGAAGACCTTAATTGACAATGAGACCTTAAAAATTAGAGAGCATAACATAATTAATAGATACTCGTCAGCTTATACATACAAAAAATTGAGTCGATATATGTGTAGTTTAACTCGTTATGTATTATCAAACATTTATTATTACTATCTCTACAATATCAATGCATGCTATGTATACTAAAATTTGTGACGGATGGCTGTTTTGGCCCTGGGAAGCATATGCTCCCGAATAAACAACAAATTTAAAATAATTAGTAAAAAAACGGATTTATCTTTTAGATGTTCATGTTAGTGTAACAAGTGTGTTTGATAATTTTCATGCAAAACAGGACAACAATGCTTTGTTAGTGAAAAGGGTGTAACATTTCGTGTTTGATTTGCTTTTCTTTGCACTGGTCAAAATGTTAAAGCTTTTCCACCTGAAAATTTGCATATAGCATTTGAATGTGACCATGAACACATATAATTTTTTTCAGATATTTTTGACATTTGATAAAAAAGTGGCACCCGTGGATCCTAATTGGATTTCTGGTATATTAAAAAAAATTGGCGCACGTGGAGCCTAATTGGATTTCCGATGTATTATCTGTATAAATTAAATTTGAGGGAATCGAAAGAATGTGAATGTTCTATCTTATGTGTGGTTATTTGCTCCTTGTGTCTAAATCATGGATCTGCAGATGATCCCGTCCATCATGCACTATTTGTGACTGTTTGTGTATTGGTTTTTTAAAAAGAAAAAGCTTAGCTATAGCTAGTTGCAATAAACAGACAATATTGACAGCATTTTTTTTCGAAACGGAGGCAAAAGATTTATCTCATCGATTAATTAAGCAGAAGAGAATTGCCCAGTTAATCAACGGAAAACCAGACGAAAACCGATATAAACCAACCACATGTGGACTACTCACGGAGCATGCAACCCCGTAAACACGCGATCAACCCGACAACCATACCCAACACATAACGACCACCAACCCCCACATTGCTACATCGCAAAGAAACCCCCAGCGAGAGTAACACGGCCGAGGACCACGGGCACCACCAAATCCGCACTGACAATTCAGACCATAAGGACAACCCAAGAGACTGATGACCATCCATCAAGCAGCTGCGGACGCCTTTCTTGTGGCGCCACTCTTCATTCTCTTGCTCCTGAGAGCCTCCTCTACAATCGCCTTGCCAGATCCAGGGCTAGCCGCCTCCAAACGTTTGAGCAAGCTGTGAATCTCTATCTGGAAGAGAATATCATTGACCTTGTCACGCACAGAAACCTGCCCAATGGTCTCGTGCGAGTGAGTGACTGTGACATCGGAACCTTCACACTCCGCAATGGCGAGCGACTGGCTAGACTCCAAAGGATCAGACGCCAACATGCTGACTGCCTCAACATTATCAGTCACAGATACCACCGACACGATGGACTCAGACGCCTCTAGTTGCTCAGATGACCTAGGCGAATCCTGCCCCTCAACAGGGGTCACCGGCGAGACGACCTCCACATGCTCCATCGGCTGAGGCGAAGCAGGTCTAGCACATAGTTGTTGAAGCTCGGGCATAATCTGCAACACAGGGGCGACGACCACGGCGATGGCCTCGCTTACAGCGGCAGACATCGACGACAAGTTGTCCCCAACTCGAGGGGAGAAACATGACAGCATTTGAATTTGATTGTATGTTCCCGCGAGAAAAGAAAAAAAGAATTTGATCGTATGTGCGCCAGCGTGAGCAGTAACACTTGTGTTCTCTATTCAAATAATTAGGGAGTACCTAGAACTCATCTAACTGAGTTATAGTATGGTCTCATTCACCTGATGTAAGATGATGTCATGTGTTTTTAGTTGTCCCAGCCCGTTCTTTGTTTTTCCTACGAAGCAGCGCGGCCCTGTTGTGGCGTGTATTGGTTGTCAAATTGTTTTAATTCCCGCACAGCCTGTTTGGGCTTTTGGACCTGTTCGCAAGTCGTTGGGTGTTAAAAAAATAGCCGGCCGAACACGGTGCTGTATCACGTTTATCATAAAATATCACCAAACAAAACGCAGGCATGGGATCCCGAACTCAGGACCAATCACTGCTCAACACGTCTTGTAAGCCACTACAGCTCATGGACGTTGGTGATTAATAAACACCACGAAACTCTAAAGAACTATCTACCGTGACAGATCGAACAGTTTTAGCACTTTTTCGAACATTTCTTGAAAATTGTTATTTTCCTTAAAACTTGCAATCATCTTTTGAAATTCCCTCGATTTTTTTTGAATTCATGAACAAAATATGAAAGTAGGAACATTTTTTCAAATTGTGAATAGATTTTGAAAAACCGGGAACATTTTTTGAATTTATGAACAAAATGAAGAATGTGAACACACATTTGAAAACAGGAAAAAAAATAAAAAAATCCTAAACAAAATTTGAAGCGCGAGCATTTTTTAAGTTCGCAGACATTTTTTCGTAGACAAAATTTAAAACCAGGAACATTTTTATGTTCCGAATAATTTATGAAAAAAAACATTTATTGAAAATTGTAAACATATTTTGAAAATCGTGAACATTTTTTAAAAAGGAACAAAACTTGAAAAAAGAAAAAGAAAACCTAAAAGGAAAGAAAACGAAATAGAAAAAAATAAAAAGAAAAGGGAGAGAGCGTGCTTAAAAAGATGCAATTGCGACTACCCTAAAGAAACTTGCAGTTGCGACCGGCCTTCAAAACATTGCAATTGCGACTACCCTAGAGAAACTTATAGTTGCGACCGGCCTTCAAAAAACTTGCAATTACGACTACCCTAGAGAAACTTGTAGTTGCGACCGGCCTTGAAAAAGTTGCAATTGCGACTACTAGTCGAGAAACTTGCAATTGCGACCAGCCTTCAAATTTTTTACAGTTGCAACACCCTAGAGAAACTTGTAGTTGCGTCCAGCCTTCAAAAATTTGCAATTGCGACTACCTAGAGAAACTTGCAGTTGCGACCAGCAGTGAAAAGATGCAATTGCAACTACCTAGATAAACTTGCAGTTGTGACCGGCCTTCAAAAATTGCAGTTGCTAATCTTAGAGAAACCTGCAGTTGCGACCGAAAAAAATTGCAATTGCGACTACCCTATAGAAACTTGTAGTTGCGACTGGCCTTGAAAAAGTTGCAATTGCGAGTACACCTCGAGAAACTTGCAGTTGCGACCGGCCTTCAAGAAATTTGCAATTGCGACTAGCTAGAGAAACTCGTAGTTGTGTCCGGCCTTAAAAAAACTGCAATTGAGGACTACCCTAGAGAAACTGCAGTTGTGGACCGGCTTGAAAAGTTGCAATTGAGACTACCCTAGAGAAACTTGCAGTTGCGCCCGGCCCTGGAAAAGTTGCAATTGCGACCCCCCCAGAGAAACTTGCAGTTGCGACTGACCTTCAAAAAACTTGCAATTGCGACTACCCTATAGAAACTTGCAGTTGCCATCGACCTTAAAAAGTTGCAATTGCGACTATCCTAGAGGAACTTGCAGTTGCAGCTGGCCATGGAAAACTTGCAATCACGATCCTCCTTCAAAAGGCGTGCATTGCGACTACCCCCTCCCCTCCTAGAGACGCGGCCAGTTGCGACCCTCCGTTAAATAACTTGAAGTTGTGACTGGTCTTGGAAAACTTGCAATTACGAGCCTTGAAAACTTAAAATTGCGACCACATCGGAAAAACTTGTGATTGCAAAAATCCTCCTCCGTTGACAACTTGCAGGAAACTTGCAACTGCAACTACCCCTTTTTAAAAACTTGAATTATATATAAATTCGCGTATACCTCCAAAACACACAAAAAAACTCCGAAAAGACAAAAAAAAAAATAGCAACAAAAAAAATAGATGAGCCATTTTGCTGAAACTAAAGGAAAAAAGAACCCAACTAGGATCGTGAAAAAACTATGATTTAAGGGGAGAATTTTTGAGTGGCACATGGATCAAAATGTCAAAATAAAACTAAAATGTGATTTAATCTAAAAAAAAACTAAAATTAATTATTAAACATGCAAAAAAAAAAAACTCTCAGAAAAATTCTATTTGTATATTATCACCACACAAACTAGCAACAACGCTCATCCAATTTTGGCCTGCATATCAAAAGGACACTACAACAACAAAAAAAAACATATTCCGCACAGTACTACTAACAAATACTACTTACCATTAAAAACCATAAAACTAACAAATACTTACCATTAAAATTACTCTTCACTTAAAACCCATAAAAAATGGTTCAAGCTTCTTTTCAAGTTCGACACACATACATATATATATATTAAGAAAACAAAAAGGTTCTTAACACGTAGGCGTGCTACAGAAAAATCGCATCCAACACAGATACGTTAGCCCCCTCCCCCTAGTGTTCTTAACACAAAGATGCTACAGAAAAATCACATCCAACAATTCCCCTATGAAAATTTTTATGAAATTAAATAAAAGTTAATGGCTTCCAAAAATATTCCCTGACTTTAAATTGTTCTCGAATTTAAAAACATATTCATAAATGAAAAATGCTCACAAATTGAAAGTAAAAATAAAAAGGAAACCAAAAAATAAAAGATAGAAAACAAAAAACCGAAAGAAAACTAGAAGACCCGATGAAAAACAGAAGAAGAAAAATAAAAAACCTTCTAAACCTTCCCAAACTGGTAGGAAGGTTCCAGAAGCTTCTCAAAACCAGATTAAGAAGCTTCCTCACTTTGTTCCAGTTGTTCCCTCCCGTAATGGGCTAGTCCAGCAGTAGCAATATCGGTTGCCCCTTGTGAGTTAAAAAGAGGATTTGGACAACGAAAAAGGACATAATGCGTGACATAGGTCCATAACTGCACAACCGTAAAAAGGAAAAAAGAGAAACGGGCCGACCGACAGAACGAGGGATCGCTACACAGGCTAAGCGAGGAGCTCCAGTAGCTACACGAATCACGACACGAAAAAAGCATCCAATGGCTGATACAGTGAATGATGCCAAACTTGAAACTCAGCTAGCTCAGCCAAACCGAAATAATTAACCTCTTTATATAAGACCTGGCTTAGAGTCACTTCAGACTCCACTAGATTGCCTTAGCTGAAGCTGAACACGCTGAAAAAAGCTGAAGCTGAACACGCGGCTCCCCGCCATGGAGCAATGGGCGTACTACCTCTGCCTCTTCTTGGCTCTCCTCCTTCCTCTCCTGCTCCTCAACCTCAACCTCAACACCAAGCGTCGCGGCGTGCGTCTGCCACCAGGCCCATGGCGGCTGCCGGTCATCGGCAGCCTGCACCACCTCGCCGGTAACCCGCTCGTGCACCGTGTCATGGCCGACCTCGCGCGTCGGCTGGACGCGCCGCTCATGTACCTCAAGCTCGGCGAGGTGCCGGTCGTGGTCGCCACGTCCCCGGAGGCCGCCCGCGAGATCATGCGGACGCACGACGTCGTCTTCGCGACGCGGCCGTGGAGCCCCACCATGAAGATCATGAACTCCGAGGGGGAAGGGCTGGTAATCGCACGCTACGGCACCCCGTGGCGGCAGCTCGGCAAGATCTGCATCCTGGAGCTTCTCAGTGCGCGCCGCGTGCAGTCGTTCCGCCACATCAGGGAGGACGAGGTCGGCCGCCTTGTGGCCGCCGTCGCCGCCGTGCCGCCCGGGGAGGCCGTGAACTTGAGCGAGCGGATCTCCGTGCTCATCACCGACTCGGCGGTGCGCGCCATGATCGGGGACAGGTTCAAGAGGAGGGAGGAGTTCTTGCAGACGCTCAAGGAAGGGGTCAAGCTCGCCACCGGGCTCAACCTTGGCGACTTGTTCCCGTCGTCGTGGCTCGCGAGCTTCATCAGCGGCACGGCACGGCTGGCGGAGGAGAACCACCGCAAGAGCTTCGTGCTCATGGAGTACGCGATCAAGCAACACGAGGAGCAGAGGGCCGCCGCCTCGGCGAACGGCGACGTGGAGGAAGGAGAGGACCTGGTGGGCGCGCTCCTGAGGATCCGCAAGGAAGGTGGCCTCGACGTGCCTCTTACCATGGGAATGGTCAAAGGAGTCATACTTGTAAGTGCACCAGCTCCTTAATTTGTTTCATAATATATACTTTGTCCTCTACTATGTGTTATACTTACTTAAAACATGTTGTATTAATTAAACAAACTAAAGTACATTTCGTGATAGATTTTGTATTATGGATGTGCTGTTGTCAATGTTGAAATTATTTCTAAATTTATATCAAAACAAAAAGTTTGGACAACATAGATTAAAAAAGGTTAGACATGTTGAAACGAGAGAGTAGTTAGCAACACACTAGGTATCTTAATTTGTTTTTTCTTCTTCGATTCAATCTGAATTCAAGAAATGACACATGTAATATTCGCTATTATTCTAAGATTTGCTACTTGATGTCTCGCTTTTTTAAGGGCAGACAAATCCTTGAATGCCAAGAAGAACTTGCAATTTCTAAATTGTGTAAATCGACATACCACAGGATTTATTTGGCGCCGGGAGCGAGACATCAGCTACCGCGCTTCAATGGGCCATGTCAGAGCTCAGAGGAACCCAAATATGATGCGGAAAGCACAAGCTGAAGTACGCGACAACCTCCAAGAAAAGCCTAAAGTGACCGAGGATGACTTGACCAATCTCAAGTACCTCAAACTCGTCATCAAGGAGACAATGAGGTTGCATCCAGCCGCACCATTGCTTCTCCCTAGGGAGGCTAGGGAGCCTTGCAAAATCCTTGGGTACGATGTACCCAAACGTACCACGGTGTTGGTGAATGCGTGGGCGATAGGCAGAGACCCAAAGCACTGGGAAGACCCCGAGGAGTTCAAACCAGAAAGATTCGAGTCTGGCACGGTTGACTTCAAAGGCACAGACTTTGAATACATACCATTTGGGGCGGGTCGGAGGATGTGCCCAGGAATGACGTTTGCTCAAGCCAGCATGGAGATCGTGCTCGCCGCACTGCTCTACCACTTTGATTGGGAGCTCCCGAGTGGGGTGAAGCCTAGTGGGTTGGACATGACAGAGAAGATGGGTGTCACTGTCCGGCGGAAGAACGATCTGCATCTATACCCCGTGGTCCGTGTGCCTCCGATTTGATTTGCACTTGCATTAATATGCGAAGACGAATTCTCATCTACTATGCCTTCTATACATGTGCCTTGCTCGAACGTGGAGGCGTACGAAGAAGCGTTGTTAATTACATCACTACCAATTAAGAGTCAAGTTATATGTGTCATGAGTGTGTGTGATTCCTATACTCATGTATGCTAGGAAGGTTCATCACACTACAAAAAATCCAAGTTAATAATCTGCTTATAAAACATATACATCGCTTGATCGTAAAATTAGACACTCGGGATATCTTGTAGACTTGTTCCACTGACCTCTCTATGTCATATTTATAATATTATATGTATCTAATAAGGGGGTAGGACGGATCAGGTGGCCGTCTCTGTTTGAGGTGAAGTGAAAAGGGAAGGCAGTTTAATGGCGGCTGGAGAGATTTTTGAGGATGAGGATCCGTTGGTTACTTCCTTTGATTCAACATGATTGGGAGGACCATGATCTAGAGTTGGAAAAGGGGATGCCCATGCCAGAGGCCGTCATGGCCATGTCTCTAATGATGCCACCCCCAGTGCAAGGGGAAGTCTGATCACCGAAATGGAGCTGGTGGTCATGAACGTGGAGGCTGCCAGGGGTGCAATGGGTAGGAGGCTTGTCGTGGACCATCCGCTCTCAGTATTTCTGGCCAGCCCGGACGCCATCCTTCATGAGGTGGGGAGAGTGTGGAGGCCCGAGTGAAAAGTCAATGCCGAGCGTGTGGCTAGTGCCCACAAATTCCTCATTCTCAGGTTCCAAGATGTAGTAAACATAAGTTTTGTGATGCAGTCGTGAAACTACATAAGTTTTAGGGACCTTCGACGTCATCTATTGGAGTACCATTTCCAAGTGAGATCAATATCCACCCGCCATATATAGCACACACAAAAGTAAGTGGCACAAAAATGAAGCCGGGTTCACAGCCGACAAAAAGTGGAGAAAGGAAAAGAGGTGAATATAACTCAAATTGGTTGTGAGCATGTCATGGTCTCGTAGTTCAAGAGATGATATATTTACATGGTCTTATAGTTCAAGAAGCTTCAAAACAGATAAGGGGAATAAGATGGTGGGACGGTCTTTAAGGACATTTGGCATTTCCCATATATAATGTCATAATGTTTTTTCATAACTTTTTTTAGGTTGTTCTAGTTCTTGATTACATGTAGGTGTGCTTTTGTGCCGACTAGCAGATGTCGTATAAGGAGAATAAGGACTCATCAAGTGATCTGTATCAATGTTGTTTTTTTAGTTATGTTAATTTGTGAATTAAATGGTATTCTTTTCCAAGACAAAGATGACAGTGTTTGAAGCTGCCCGATTTTTTAAAAAGCTGCCCAATTTGTGAAGTAAATGTTTTAAAAAGTAAATGTTGATGTTCCTTCTAAATAAATTTGCACGAGATGATATGGAAGTATGAAACTGTACTATTTTTGCTAGGGATGTCTTAACTTTTCATGTAATCAACTCAATTAATTTGGACATGTTTCAGAATGCGGGGTAAAACCATTTCTTATCTAGGCAACTCTTTAGGGACGCGGATGTTCCAATCGATGACGTGCATGCTTGCATCATCCGGGAAACATCATTCAGATGTGGAATATGTTGGCTCCAAGTACAGACTGGTCCTCAAACGATGTGCAAAACAACGATGGATGAGCCTATCGATTTTGGAGCAAAAATGTGGTCATCCTTCTAGCTGTGAGATTAGGGGAATCATCTAACAAGAGCAATGTAATATTAAAGACAATGCGTGCCTTTTAGGTTTAGGAGTAACACCTTGTTTAGTTAGCAAATTAGAGCTATAATTTTTGTTACATATATCTACAAATTTCATGGCCAACATTACATTATGTTTTATCAATTTGGAAGATTGTACTGCTTGATTTCCTTTACTGGACAACAACATGCTTCCTGAAGGCGCTTCTAGTATTTTGCAATCTCATTTTTTGCGAAGTTCTGATGCTTATATTTGAGTTCAATGAAACCAGCACCATTTAGTTTTTCTTGTAGGATTGTATTTGCTTCACTAAATATCTATTGTTGCATGGTCTTGATATGCAGGGATTGATACGTTCATTTTGCATCACTACTTTTATTATAATTTCCTCTTTCTCATTGATATTTTACTCATTATTGATCAATTATAATGCCTTTTCCCTTCAATTTGCATGGAGAGGGAAATTCTCAGAAAATTACCAGACAACATGAAAACATGAGTAAAAATGTACCCAAAAAATCAGCTCCAAAAATTCCAGAAATTCTTTAGGGAGAAAAGAAGACACGAACCAGAAGATGGACCAAAAGGGACACATGGCCTCGACGCGCACCCTCCACGCGACCCCCGTCCGTGTGGTGTTGTCATGTAGAGCCCTTGGCCATTGCCTCCCGACACTTTTTCGCCTATATTTTTATTTTAACCTAACACGTAGTCAGGGAATTTACGAGATTTTACCACTTCCGCTACGAGGAGGAGCACTTTTGCCCTCTAGCAGGCTTATTCTGCGAGAGATCCGTCCCCCCGGGAGAATTAGGAGCCATCTTCATCATCAACATACCGATTATCATTAGGATCACCATCTTCATCAACACTATCATCTCCATCAACTACCTCAGCCCTTTGTTTCTGATATATGAACTTTTACCTCAGATCCTTTGTTGAATATAGTTTTTGGTGTTGATTAATCCTTGTAGTTGATGCTTAGAAGTTTTATTGGTGAAAGTTTTATGTGTTTAGATTGTTATTTATATATTCATCTCCACTAATCATGATCCATATGATTGTGTGAGCAGTCAATTACGTTCTTCGGGACATGGGATAAACCTTGTTGATATTAATCTTGTGAGGTGGAATCTAGTGCAATGTCTTGACATTGTGTTGTGACGTAATTCTCTAGTGGTGATATGCGAATGTCGACTGCATATCACTTCACCTTTATGGCCCTAGAGGATACAATTTTTTGATTATTTTGTTCATGTGGGTGGTTGGAGTGGCAAAAATTACCAAACCCTAAGTTTATGAACTATTACACAAGGGACACTGGAACCCAAAAGTTCATGGCTATGTTTAGATGTTATCTTAATTGTTGACACGTCTCTAATGTATCTGTAATTTTTTATTGTTCCGTGTTATTATAGTATCAATCTTGGATGTTTTATATGCATTTATATGCTATTTTATATCATTTTGGGGACTAACCTATTAACATAGTGCCCGGTGCACAGTTGCTATTTTTTTCTTGTTTTTGTCTTTTCAGAAAATCAATATCAAACGGAATTCAAACACGATGAAACTATACGGTGATTTTTTGTGGACCAGAAGGGACCCATGAAGGTTCTGGAGAAGACCAAAAGAGTCACAAGGGAGCGACAAGCTCAGAGGGCGCGCCCCCTGAGCTTATGAGGGCGCGCCCCGGGGGGGGGGGGGGGGCTGAGCTTATGGGCCCCTCATGGCACCTCTTGAACTAATTTCACCTCTATAAATTCCCAAATATTCCCAATATACCAAAGATCCACCCGAAACACTTTTCCGCCGCAACAAACTTATGTTCTTCCGCGATCCCATCTGGAGGCCTTTTCCGGTACTCTACCGGAGGGGGAATCGATTACGAAGGGCTTCTACATCATCCTTGCTGCCCTTCCGATGATGCGTGAGTAGTTTACCACAGACCTACGGGTCCACAGCTAGTAGCTAGATGGCTTCTTCTCTCTCTTTGATCTTCAATACAATGTTCTCCTCAATGTTCTTGGAGTTCTATTCGATGTAATCTTCTTTTGCGGTGTGTTTGTTGGGATCCGATGAATTATGGATTTATGATATGAGTATTTATGAATATTGATACGTCTCCAACGTATCTATAAATTTTTGATTGTTCCATGTTGTTATATTATCATTCTTGGATGTTTTACAATCATTTTATAGCAACTTTATATCATTTTTTGGGACTAACCTATTGACATAGTGCCCAGTGCCAGTTGCTGTTTTTTGCTTGTTTTTTACATCACAGAAAATCAATATCAAACGGAGTCCAAACGCAGCGAAACTTTTTGGAGATTTTTTTAGACCAGAAGACATCCAATGGGCCAAAGAAGTACCGAAGAGGGGGCCCGAGGTGAGCACAAGACACCAGGGCGCGCCTGGAGGCCTAGGCGCGCCCTGATGGGTTGTGCCCACCTCGGTGACCTCCCGCACCGCATCTTTGCTCTATAAATACCCCAATATTCCAGAAACCCTAGGGAAGTCGACGAAAATCAATTCCAGCCGGCACAAGTTCCAGAAACCACAGATCCAATCTAGACACCATCACGGAGGGGTTCATCATCCTCATTGGTGCCTCTCCGATGATGCGTGAGTAGTTCATTGTAGACCTACGGGTATGTAGGCACTAGCTAGATGGCTTCCTTTCTCTCTTTTGATTCTCAATACAATGGTCTCTTGGAGATCTATTTGATGTAACTCTTTTTGCGGTGTGTTTGTTAGGATCCGATGAACTTTGAGTTTATGATCAGATCTATGTTTTTATCCATGAAAGTTATTTGAGTCTTTTGATCTCTTATATACATGATTACTTATAGCCTCATATTTCTTCTTCGAATTTTTAGTTTAGTTAGGCCAACTAGATCGATTTTTCTTGTCATGAGAAGAGGTGCTTTGTGATGGGTTCGATCTTACGGTGCTTGATCCCAGTGACAGAAGGCGAACCGACACGTATCTATCGTTGCCATTAAGGATAACAAGATGGGGTCTATTTCTACATAAATAAATCTTGTCTATATCATGTCATCGTTCATATTGCATTACTCCGTTTCTCCATGAACTTAATACACTAGATGCATGCTGGATAGCAGTCGATGTGTGGAGTAATAGTAGTAGATGCAGGCAGGAGTCGGTCTACTAATCTTAGACGTGATGCCTATATAATGATCATTGCCTGGATATCGTCATGATTATTTGAAGTTCTATCAATTGCCCAACAGTAATTTGTTTTCCCACCGTATGCTATTTTTCTCGAGAGAAGCCACTAGTGAAACCTACGGCCCCCGGGTCTCTTCTTTAATATATTTGTCTTCGCGATCTATTTTTATTTGTTTTTATTTTCAGATCTATTAATCCAAAAATACAAAAATACCTTGCTGCAATTTTTATTTATTTATTTTATCTCGCGTTCCCGCGAGATCTATTTATCCAATCTACTACAATTTTACCTATCTTTTTACCCGTGAGGGATTGACAACCCCTCTCTTACGTCGGGTCGCAAGTATTTATTCTTTGTGTGCAGGAGCTATTTACGTGGTGTTGCGTGGTTCTCCTACTGGTTCGATAACCTTGGTCTCATCACTAAGGGAAATACCTACCGTAGCTGTGCTGCATCATCCCTTCCTCTTTGGGGAAATACCGATGTAGTTCAAGCCACATCAAAAGGAATTTCTGGCGCCGTTGCCGGGGAGACATCATCAACATCTACCAGGTTCCTAATCACAAATCTCATCTCCTTGCAATTTACATTATTCGCCATTTGCCTCTCGTTTTCCTCTTCCCCACTTCACAAAAATTTACCGTTTTATTCGCCCTCTTTTTCGTTCGCCGTTTTCTCGTCAGATCTGTTTTTGTGTGCAATCTTGTTGACCACCTTTTATCGTTATGGATAATTCTTCCTCTATTGCGTGCACCCCTGAGAACGAGGTTCTTAACTTCAAACAAAGGGGAGGGGAGAATTTAAAAGATGCTTGGTATAGGATTTGCAATGCTCATAATAGATCTATCCGTAAGCAATCTACTGTTGTTCTTCTTCGCTGTTTTTATGTGGGCATCACCACTTGGTATAGATTCGTCCTTGATACGATTACCGGTGGAAATTTCTTGATGTGTCCCTCTCTTGATGCTTTTAATACTATGGGAAATCTTGTGGGATCACCACCTCTTTTGGTTAACGAAACAACTTTAACTCTCGAGCATGTTATGGAAAGACTAGATGCTATTGAAAAGAAAATGCTTACTGAAGAACATATTGAAAACTTGGATAAAAAGATGCATAATTTTGCTACTAAATTTGGGTCAAAAGCGGGAGAAGTTTTTAAGTTGTTGAAAGAAAAGGGGACCGTAATTCATGAAAGAATTGAAGAAAGCCCGTCTCGGATTGATAAACTGGAAGAAATCTTTAGTAATCTAAGTACGGCTTTTGCTTCCGCCAAAACTACTGAAAAAACCCCAGTAAAAATTGGCAAGATCACTCAAGCCACTAAAAACAAGGGTGCAACTTCCAATAGCAACAAAGAAGATCTTAAGATGATTAGTATTCACCCAGATTTTGTTGAAGTTATAAGAGACCCTTTGTGCAAGATTGAGTTCCTTAAACTTGTTCCTAGGAGTATTGTCATTGAAAATTTGTATGCTAAGTCCTTGAAGAATTCCAAGTGTTTGATTGAAGAATTGGAAACCAAAGATGACAATACTTAGATCCTTTGCATTATGCCTAGCTAGGGGCGTAAAACGATAGCGCTTGTTGGGAGGCAACCCAACTTGTATCTTTTTGCTTTTTGGTTTTCTTGCTGTTTTCAATAAAATACCCAATTATGCCTCTGTTTAGATGTGTTTTTGTGGTTTAAATTAGTGTTTGTACCAAGCAAAGCCTTTGGGATGATTTGGGTGATAGTTGATTTGATCTTGTTGGAAAACAGAAACTTTTGTGTCCAGTAAAATAATTTTGAAAAATCACAGAAGTGACGAAAAATTCTGAATTGTTTTACACAAGATTTATATACAAATTGCATCTGTTTTCCTAATTTTTGAGAATTTTTTGAGTTACAGAAGTATGAGAACAATTCGTATCTTTACAGACTATTCTGTTTTTGACAGATTCTGTTTTCTTTGCATTGTGTGCTTATTTTGATGAATCTATGGTTTTTATCGGGGGGTATGAGCCATGGTAAAGTTAGAATACAGTAGATATAATGCAAGAACAAAATTTGAATGGTTTTTCTACAGTACTTAAAGTAAAGATTAGTTTTCTTATACTAACGGATCTCACGAAGGTTTTGTTAAGTTTTGTGTGATTGAAGTTTTCAAGTTTTGGGTGAGATCACGATGGATGAAGGAATAAGGAGTAAGAAGAGCCTAAGCTTGGGGATGCCCCATGGCACCCCAAGCCATTATCCAAAGAGAAGCAAGCAACTAAGCTTGGGGATGCCCGAGTGGCATCCCCTTTTTCTTCTAACAACCATCGGTATTTTACTTGGAGCTATATTTTTATTCGTCACATATTATGAGTTTTGCTTGGAGTGTCTTGGATGATATAAGTCTTTGCTTGTTTTTCTTTTTATTTTTAGTCATGAATCCTTGCTGGACACACCTATTTGAGAGAGCCAAAATTATGCTATGACTTGTTAGAATTGCTCTCTATGCTTCACTTAAATCTTTATGAGCTATGGAATTGCTTCAGTGCTTCACTTATATCTTTTTGAGCATGGTGTGCTTTAGTATTTTTGAAGAAATACTCTCATGCTTCACTTAGATTTATTTGAGAGTTAGTAAAAAATTTAAGAAATTTTCTCTTACTTCACTTAAATTATTTTGAGAGAAGAAAATTTTTATGGTCATGTTCTTCACTTAGATTTGTTTGAGCTATCAAAAGCAACTCATTAAACTAGTCCCAAAGTGATAGATATCCAAGGAGGATATAATAAAAACTTTCATGAAGACCATTGGACAAAATAAACTTGATTCCTTGTAATAGTTTTGCGATATGTTGATATAATATGTGAGTCATGTTGATGAGTAATTATGTTTTAGTAAGAATATTGGTGTTAAGCACTAGTGCAGAATTGGGATTTAGTCCCGGTTTGTAAGGCCCTTTAGTGCCGGTTCTGGGGTGGGGACTAAAGGTCCCCCCCCCCCTTTAGTGCCGGTTCAACACGAACCGGCACCAAAGGCCCACCACGTGGCACGACCCCGCGCCGGGGGCTGGGAGACCTTTAGTCCCGGTTGGTAACACCAACCGGGACTAAAAAGTTTAGGGGTTTATGGGTTTATGATTTATTTTTCGTTTTAGTTTTGTGTTTTGCATTTAATTCTTTTTCATTTCAAACATATTTTACGCTACATATATTCCTATATATTCAACTTGGTCACTTGGATTCATCCACTTTAATCTAATATGTGTTTCTTCCACCCTAATGATATACAACTCATATCATCATCATAATGATATATATAACAACTCATCATCATCGTAGTCATATATACAACTCATCTTGATCATAGTGATATATCAATCTCATCATTATGATCATCATAAGTTAACCACTACTAGGTAAGGTGCTAGTGATATAACAATCTCACCATTATGATCATCATAAGTTAACCAACTACACTAGGTAAGGTAGCAGGACCTACTACTCTCTCTCGGGTAGCATAGCATAAAACAGAAAAAACCCTCCTTCTCCGTTCCAACTGTCTCCATTTTGTGGCCTTCGCTCAGCCACTATTTTTCTCCAAGCCTTGATTTTGAGGCCTCCATCTGTTTTAGAGGTCGAGTATGCATATTTGAGACCCTCCGACCATGGTCATACGCAAACAACTGTCATCTCACCTTCGACAAACATAAATGGAGGCACAACCACATCTGGGAGCTTCTGTTGAAGAGCATAATAGTAACATATATAGTTAGCAATGAAGTTTACTTCAGAAGAATGTATGAAAAAGATGGACTAAATAGTGACACAATAGTAAAAATCTTACCATGATACTAGCACGAATGTTAGCATCGCACAACTCGTGGACTAGTGGCACGTATTAACCATAATTTTTCCCAACTCCATAGATGATCTTAAGTTGCAGAACGTCTTTAACAAAGGAAATAAGATAATTCTTCTCCTTCCAAGTTAGCTCTGCGCCATGACTGTAGTAGGTGTCGTCTATTATCTTTTGTATTTCTTAGGAAGAGAGAAAATAAGCTGTCAATTGTAAAAAACAAGTTCAGCAGGTATGAATAACAAGTATTTTTAGATAAGGAATATAGATCATTTAACAAATGTGTTTAACAAACTCACACGGAGGCAGAATCGAAATCATGTTAGGATCCAGCCAAATGTTTTCATCTTCCGGATTGCCAAGATCGAATATTATTTTCATATCCTCCTCGAATCCATAGGCCTTGCATAATCCTTCCCAATTTGAACATCCAAAATGAGTGTGACCTACTTCATTTATGATCTTAACCTCAAAATCGAAACCATGTTTCGTTTTAAGGTGAGCTATCTTCGTGTCCACCTTGGACATCTCTTCGAAAGATAGCTTCTCAAGAACATATGGTCTTGCATAGCAGGATATGCACTAGTCAAATTATAAAAAATAGAAATTACACGTTAAAGCAAAAATCTTAAGCCATGCTTAATTCAGAAGAAACACGTGCCACTGAAGTTACATACCGTAAAACCTTCGAAGCCCTCCTTAAGCGTGAGGGAGAAGCATGTACCGTTATCTAGGTGCGGTCTGTCGCACATACCCCCGTCGTCGGTACAGTCATCGCACTCGGGGATCTTATCGTGATCAGACATTTCCTATATATGTTCATAATTCAAAGATTAAAAATTACGGCATGACCTTTGCAAAAATAGGACATATCGAGCGCCTAAAATTTGTCGGAATGAAAATGAATCAACAATCCTCCTAAAAGGTATAGCATTCTTTGATGACAAAGTGATAATGACATAAAAATTTATATTGTAAACCTATATTCAAAAAACCTATACGATTACTAGTTTACTATTCTATTCAAAAGACCATTCTACCTATGACATAAAAAACCTATATGCAAATTAATCCACACTTGATTTTTGTAATTCTTTTTCACTTGATTTTGCAAATACGTAACTAAAAGTACAAAAAACTAAAAAAGATTCATCTAACATTTATACATCTAGCATTTCTATATAACTAAAAGTATAAAAAACTAAAAATATTCATCTAACATTTCTATAACTAAAAGTATAAAAAACTAAAAAAACATTCATCTAACATTTATATATCTAATTCATCTAACATTTCTATAACTAAAAGTATAAAAAACTAAAAAATAGAAAATAAGAAAATGTGTGTGTGTGTGTGTGTGCGGGCTCGATCGATGGGAGGGCGGCCATGGCGGCAGGGGCTCACAGCGGGGCGACGGCCGGCGAGGCGAGGCGACGGGGGGCGGTGCGCGAGGGGGCGGCGACGGGGGGGGGGGGGGGGTGCCAACGGGGGGCGGCGTGTCGGGGGCGGCGACGGCGTGGGCGGCGACGGCGTCGGGGCAGCCTGGCGGCGCGTCGGGGGCGGCGGCGATGTCCTCGGTTCGAAGAGACGAAGAAGCAGAGGGAAACTGAAAAATTCATAAGTGTTGTATATATAGGAGGGACCTTTAGTCCCGGTTGGAGCCACCAACCGGGACTAAAGGTCACTTTTGGCCAGCCGAAGCGGTGGGAAGCGCACCACCTTTAGTCGCGGTTGGTGGCTCCAACCGGTACTAAAGGGGGGCCTTTAGTCGCGGTTGGAGCCACCAACCGCGACTAAAGATGGTGCGCTGCCACAGCCGCGGTGCACCAAGTTTAGTCCCACCTCGCCCAGCGAAGGGCAGCCGCACTGGTTTATAAACCCAGCCGCGGCTGCTCCTTCGAGCTCCTCTCTAAAGCAGTCCTTCTGGGCCTATACCTCACCTGTGTTGCCCTGTGGGCCTACTGGATCTCGCATGCCTGCATCCTGGCCCAATTACAGGTTGAGTTTCTAGTCGTATGCAGGCCGTTGTGGCTCAGTAGGCGGGCTTTTTTTAATTTATTTATTTTTATTTTTTTTCTTCTTTATTTATTTTTTGTTTCTGAGTTGTTTTTTGCTTTATTTAGAGTTTCTTTGTGAATCTTTTTGTTTTAGGTAAAAATAAATAAACTTTCTGTTAGAGCCAGTAGTTTTCAAATTTGGATAGTTTAAATTTAAATTATTCGAATTTTGTGTGAATCACTAGTTTGTGAATAACTTTACTTTAAAAATAGATTTTTTTGGTAATTCTTTTTTCTTCTGTTTAATATTAGTGTGTTTTATCATTATATTCAATTTGGTAATTCTTAGGTTATTTAAAAAAATGAAATCCTTTGTAACAGTTGAGTTTTCTTCCAAAACCCTGATACTTCGAAAGAGATTGTCCATTTTGTACACGAAGTGCATCCAGTTTTTATCGTAACCCTCTCAACTTTTTAGCACATGCTATGTGGGTGAAATGATGATACCATGCCAACTGTCAACCTTTTCAGAGTTCATTTGTACTGCTTTTCAATTTTAGGGTCATTTAGCTAAAAAAATCAGTAAATGCATGAAAAATAGCAAATGAAGCCGAAAAGGGTTGAAAATTGATGGTGTGGCTTTGAATGGTGCATACTGAACGCACAAAAAGTCTGGAGTTGAAATAAGTTTAAAAAATAAAATGCCTTTGTAACAGATGAGTTTTCGTCTGAAACCCTGATACTTCGAAAGAGATTGTCCATTTTGTACACGAAGTGCATCCAGTTTTTACTGTAACCCTTTCAACTTTTTAGCACATGCTATGTGGGTGAAATGATGATACCATGCCAACTTTCAACCTTTTCAGAGTTCATTTGTACTGCTTTTCAATTTCAGGGTCATTTAGCTAAAAAAATCAGTAAATGCATGAAAAATAGCAAATGAAGTCGGAAAGGGTTGAAAATTGATGGCGTGGCTTTGAATGGTGCATACTGAATGCACAAAAAGTCTCGAGTTGAAATAAGTTTAAAAAATGAAATGCCTTTGTAACAGATGAGTTTTCGTCCGAAACCCTGATACTTCGAAAGATTCCATTTTGTACACGAAGTGCATCCAGTTTTTGCCTTAACCCTCTTAATTTTTTAGCACATGCTATGTGGGTGAAATGATGATACCATACCAACTTTCAACCTTTTCAGAGTTTATTTGTAGTTCTTTTCAATTTCAGGGTCATTTAGCTCAAAAAAAATCAGTAAATGCATGAAAAAAAAGCAAATGAAGTCAGAAAGGGTTGAAAATTGATGACAGTGAAGCATCCTAACTATTACAAAGATTCCCTATGGTTTGTCCAAAGTGGGACTTTCCAGATATATATATAAGTCCGGAAACTCACTAGAGAAGAAAGTGATGACAGTGAAGCCGGTCACATCCCAGAGTGGGATCTTTGGGTGTAAATTTTTTTCTTCGCGTCAGTCCCTTTGCGCCATAACCATGGACAATCTTCATCATTTAACTAGATGCTCGGGTCAATATTCACTTTGACGAGAAGCCAGACGGGACCTTCATACTGAGCAAGCATTCAAAGAAGATTTTCTTCTCTTCTTTGGTAAAAGCGTAGCTGGCATGACCCTGATGTATGCCGTCTTTTCCGTGCATACGTTGCCTCTTCTTCAGCTTCTTCCCGTATTGCCGGCTCAGCTTCTTCCCCCATTGTTGTACCATCGTATTCAGGGAACCCGTCATGGCCAGGATAGCTGTCGTCGTCCTCTTCTTCTTCATTGTCTTCCATCATAACCCCTCTTTCTCTGTGCTTGGTCCAAACATTATAGTGGGGCATGAAACCGGACTCAAACAGGTGGATGTGAATGGTTCTTGACTTAGAGTAATTCCGATCATTCTTACAGCCAGCACATGGATAAGACATAATACCATCCGCCCGCTTATTTGCCTCAGCCGCAAGCAGAAAAGTACGCACGCCATTAACGAACTGGGGAGAGCATCGGTCATCGTACATCCATTGCCGGCTCATCTTCATTACACAACACCGAAAAGACCAAATTAATACAAGTTCATACATAAAGTTCATACACACTTATTCTCATAAAACAACATACAAACTCTCTAGCTAAAGCATTTAAATGCAACAACAAATGCGATCAAGATCGCAACTAAGGTAACAATTGATCCAATAGCATAATGATACCAAGCCTCACTATCAATGGCAAATTTTCTAATCTTTCTAATCTTCAAGCGCATTTTCTCCATCTTGATCTTGTGATCATCGACGACATCGGCAACATACAACTCCAGTTTCATCTTCTCTTCTTCAATTCTTTTCAATTTTTCTTTCAAATACTCGTTTTCATTTTCAACTAAATTTAACCTCTCGACAAGAATATCTATGTCGGTTGGAATTTCTGGTTCACATACCTCCTAGATAAAAATATGTATGTCAACTTGATGGGCATAATTTGTCATAAACACGAAATGCAACAATTAGTTATAAAAGATAATATACCACATCCGAATCATAAACCGGACGAGGGCCGACGGAGCCGGATATCAAAACCATGCCACTATGTATAACAAACAACGTACGGGTAAGAAAATTATTCAAGTAACTATATATCTAAATCACACAAACATGATTTTTTTTATATAAAAAAGATAAGAACAAGAGGCTCACCAAGGTGGTGCCGGCGACGGGACGGTGTGGGCGATCGACGGTGGTCGTTAGGACGGGGACGGGAAGGCACTAAGCAAACCACACCTACATATGCAAACTAAGAGTTAATTTGAGCTCAAATTGCATGTAAATCAAATAAACTACCACATATAATTACTCCCAAACTAAAACCCACAAATCACTATACTTATAGAGCATTGCAAGAGCTAATCTAGAAATGAGAGATGAAAGGACAAAGTTGCTAACCTTTGTGATCACTTGAATGGATGGGGGGCCTTCAAATCTTGACAAATTTTGGCAAAAATGAAGGATGAACTCGAGTAATGGGGAAAAACAGAGGAGAGGAAGGAACGAAAGGGGAAAACAGAGAGGTTTATATAGAGGCATCTTTAGTCCCGGTTGGTTATACAAACCGGGACTAAAGGTGAATCTCTAGTACCGGTTCGTGCCACAAACCGGGACTAAAGGTGTTGGTGGGGCCCAGCCTGACACCAGCCTGCCACCACCTCTTTAGTACCGGTTCGTGGCATGAACCGGTACTAGAGGTCCAACACGAACCGACACTAATGAGCGCCGCCCGCCTAGCCGTTGGAATCGGCACTAATGGTCACATTAGTGCCGGTCCGTATTTGAACCGGGACTAATGAGGTGAACATTATGTCATTTTTCTACTAGTGAAGGTTTGCGATTCCCTTTGCAAGCACGAAAGTCAATAGTTATGCAATGAAATTATATCCTACTTGTGGTGCATTATTCGGTGTTAGTTATGCTTAATGCTCGCTTATGAGATTTTTCGTTTCTTGGTTGGATGCTTCTCAATCTTTTGCTAGCCTTCACTTGCACTAAGTATGATCACTACTTGTGCATCCAAAATCTTTAAACCAGTTTTGCCATATGAATCCACTATGCCTACCTATATGCGGTATTTCCGTGCCGTTCTAAGCAAATTTGTATGTGCCATCTCTAATTTCAAAATAAATTTCTCTTTTGTGTGCTCGTACCGCTCATGAAACGATAGGGGGTAGCTGATATATTTCCATGTTAGATGTGTTATTCTCAAGATGAGTGTTTATTCACTTGTCATTGCACGAGAGTACGGCAAAGGTATTAGGGATGCCCAGTCCCGAAATAAAAAATGAATTTACTTTATGTTGTCAAATAATAAATTCCTTGGAAAGTGTTGGTATGGAGGGCACCCGTGGATACGGCTAGCCATGGAAAGTGAAAGTATGGTGAAAAAAGGAATAAACTTTATTTTCTGTTTGGGAACCGCCTATGATATATCTAGCATGGAAAGTATTGGAAACTACTCGATCGTTTTCGTTGACAGGAAAAGCATGCCACTCAAAATGTTTTATCTCTATCTTTTTCGCTTTGAGCTCTGGCACCTCTACAAATCCCTACTTCCCTCCACGAAGGGCCTTTCTATTTACTTTATGCAATTTTTATTTTTACTTGAGTCTCCATCTTCTCTTATAAAGCACCAACTAAGGGGCACTATTTTCGTACTTGAGCATTGGGTGTAGCTAATATGCGAGTGTGTTTCATGAATGGATCAATGATTGAGCATAATGGGCTAGGGATAACTTGCTTTAGTGTTGATATTTTGAAAGACATGGTTGCTTGTTGATATGCTTGAGCATTAAAGTCCCCATGTCAAAACTAGACTATTGCTTTGAATCATATAAAAGTCCAAATGTCCATGCTACAAAGAAAAGAATATGTGATGAACATGTTAGGCAGCATTCCACATCAAAAATTCTGTTTTTATCATTTACCTACTCGAGGACGAGCAGGAATTACGCTTGGGGATGCTGACACGTCTCCAACGTATCTATAATTTTTTATTGTTCCATGCTGTTATATTATCATTCTTGGATGTTTTACAATCATTTTATAGTAACTTTATATCATTTTTTGGGACTAACCTATTGACATAGTGCCCAGTGTCAGTTGCTGTTTTTTGCTTGTTTTTTACATCACAGAAAATCAATATCAAACGGAGTCCAAACGCAGCGAACTTTTTGGAGATTTTTTTTACCAGAAGACATCTAGTGGGCCAAAGAAGTACCGAAGAGGGGGCCCGAGGTGAGCACAAGACACCAGGGCGCGCCTGGTGGCCCAGGCGCGCCCTGATGGGTTGTGCCCACCTTGGTGACCTCCCGCACCGCCTCTTTGCTCTATAAATACCCCAATATTCCAGAAACCCTAGGGGAGTCGACGAAAATCAATTCCAGCCGCCGCAAGTTCCAGAAACCACAGATCCAATCTAGACACCATCACGGTGGGGTTCATCATCCTCATTGGTGCCTCTCCGATGATGCGTGAGTAGTTCATTATAGACCTACGGGTCCGTAGGAAGTAGCTAGATGGCTTCCTCTCTCTCTTTTGATTCTCAATACAATGGTCTCTTGGAGATCTATTTGATGTAACTCTTTTTGCGGTGTGTTTGTTGGGATCCGATGAACTTTGAGTTTATGATCAGATCTATGATTTTATCCATGAAAGTTATTTGAGTCTTTTGATCTCTTATATGCATGATTACTTATAGCCTCGTATTTCTTCTTCGAATCTTTGGTTTAGTTAGACCAACTAGATCGATATTTCTTGCCATGGGAAGAGGTGCTTTGTGATGGCTTCGATCTTACGGTGCATGATCCCAGTGACAGAAGGGGAACCGACATGTATGTATCGTTGCCATTAAGGATAACAAGATGGGGTCAATTTCTACATAAATAGATCTTGTCTACATCATGTCATCGTTCTTATTGCATTATTCCGTTTCTCCATGAACTTAATACACTAGATGCATGCTGGATAGCGGTCGATGTGTGGAGTAATAGTAGTAGATGCAGGCAGGAGTCGGTCTACTAATCTTGGACGTGATGCCTACATAATGATCATTGCCTGGATATCGTCATGATTATTTGAAGTTCTATCAATTGTGCAACAGTAATTTGTTTTCCCACCGTATGCTATATTTCTCGAGAGAAGCCACTAGTGAAACCTACGGCCCCCGGGTCTCTTCTTTAATATATTTGCCTTCGCGATCTATTTTTATTTGCTTTTATTTTTAGATCTATTAATCCAAAAATACAAAAATACCTTGCTGCAATTTTTATTTATTTATTTTATCTCGTGTTCCCGTGAGATCTATTTATCCAATCTACTACAATTTTATCTATCTTTTTACCCGTGAGGGATTGACAACCCCTCTCTTACGTCGGATTGCAAATATTTGTTCTTTGTGTGCAGGAGCTGTTTACGTGGTGTTGCGTGGTTCTCCTACTGGTTCGATAACCTTGGTCTCATCACTGAGGGGAATACCTACCGTAGTTGTGCTGCATCATCCCTTCCTCTTTGGGGAAATACTGACGTAGTTCAAGCCGCATCAAATATTAATTGAGTCTTCTCTGAACTCTTTTATGCATGATTGTTATAGCTTTGTATTTCCCTCTGATCTATCCGTCTGGTTTGACCAACTAGATTGATTTATCTTGCAATGGGAGAGGTGCTTTGTAATGGGTTCAATCTTGCGGTGCTCTATCCCAGTGACAAAGTCGGGGACAAGACACGTATTTGTATTATTGCCATTAAGGGTAAAACGACGGGGTTTATTCATATTAATTGGATTTACTTTGTCTACATCATGTCATCTTGCTTAAGGTGTTACTCTGTGTTATACTTAATACCCTAGATGCATGCTGGATAGCGGTCGATGGGTGGAGTAATAGTAGTAGATGCAGGCAGCAGTCGGTCTGCTTGTCTCGGACGTGATGCCTATATACATGATCATTGCCTTGACTATCGTCATAACTATGCGCTTTTCTATCAATAGCCCAACAGTAATTTGTTCACCCAACGTATGCTATGTGCTCGAGAGAGAAGCATCTAGTGAAAATTATGGCCCCCGGGTCTACTTTTATCATATATAAAAATACAAAAATACCTTAATGCAATTTTATTTCTTTTATTTTGTTTTGCAATTTATTTTATTACCTACCACTATGAGATTTAATCCTTGCAAGTAACCGCCGAGGGGATTGACAACCCCCTTGTTCATATTGGGTGCAAGTATTTGCTCTTGTGTGTGCAGGTGCTGTTCACGAGGCTTTGTGTGATTCTCCTACTGGATTGACAACCCTGGTTCTTAACTGAGAGAAATACTTATCTCTACTATACTGCATCATCCTCTCCTCTTCAAGAAAATCCCAACGCAGCTAACAAGTAGCAGGAAGAATTTCTGGAGCTGTTACCGAGGAGACATCATCAAAACCTATCAAGTACCTTGCCACAAACTAATATCTACTTGCTCTTATTTTTATTTGCATTTGCCTCTCATTTTCATCTCCCCACTTCTATTTTTTTTACAAAAACACAAAAATAGTTTTATTTGCTCCTTTGCTTGCTTTGTCGCCATGTCTTAAGAAAACACTAAATTGTGTGATTTTTTAAATACTAATAATAATAATTTTATTAGTACTCCAATTGCTCCTCCCGCCACTATTACGGAGTCATGTGATATTAATGAACTTTGCTAAATCTTGTTATGAAAAACTAATTTTCTTGTAGTCCTAATGAATATACCGCATCCTATCTTAATACTTTCGTTGAATTATGCGATATGGAAAAGAAAAAAGATGTGAATAATAATAAAACTTGGTTTTCATCCTTGCCTCGAAATAGTATTGATTCTTGGGATTAGTGTAAGGATGATTTTATTGCCAAGTATTTTCCTCCCGCGAAAACTATTTCTCTAAGAAATCAAATTATGAAGTTTAAGCAACTTCAGCATAAACATGTTGCACAATCTTGGAAGAGAATGAAATTAATGATAAAAAATTGTCCGACTCATGGTTTAAGTTTATGAATGATTATATAAAAAAATTATGCGGGGCTAAACTTTGTTTCTAGAAACATTGTAGGCTCTGCTGCAGGTGGAACCTTTATGGAAATCATATTAGAAGAAGCTACAAAACTCCTTGATAATATTATGGCAAATTACTCTCAGTGACATACCAAGGGAGCTCTAACTGGTAAGAAGGTAAATTATGTCGAAGAAATTCAGGTGACTATGAATATCTTGTGAATTCAGGTGTTGCATTCTTCGGCTGGAACAGTTGGGCTGGACAAGCTTGTGATCTGGGAGGACATTTACACGAAGCAAGCTGATGATAGGCTATCTATAAATTCAGTTGTTACATTCTTTGGCTGGACATGCCCGCCGTCTGTTATCTGAACAGGCAGGAACAATAAGTGAATAATGACAATATGCTATATCTTTATCCAGCTATCAGTCAAAAGGAAAGAAGGATTAGGTTTTGATCTGGCTTATGTAACCATGAGTATATTCTCATTATTTACTTATTATTCCGGTTGTAAGTTGTATGATTGATGGCTGCTAGTGAAATAATTTGTATGATAAATTTGTATGGTGCAAAGTTGTATGATTGATGGCTGCTTATTATGAACTTTTATGTGGTACATAGTGGCTATTGTGTCATCGGTTTCATATCTTGAGATTAGTCCTTCTATTTGTAGTTGACCCCTTTTGTAATGAAGGAAACTTTGCAACCTTTTAAATTGTAATATTTGGTGCTTTACGATATTCTTAAATAATTTTTGTGCTCATATTTAACGAGAAACTGTTCGAAACAACAAAGTGTTAGCAATTCAGCAAACGTTTCAGTCTAAGTACATTACAGACATTACAACATACAACTTATACCACAATAACCTCATACTACAATCGCAAAAAGGAACTGAATGGCAAATTCTATAGGCAGCCATTCGACGGTCAGTTTTCCAGAATCTTGATTCTCAAGAATCCCAGGCGAAAGAACTGGCCCTTAGAGAGGTAGATGTGTTCTTGAATAGTATGGGCAAGGTCAACCATGCAAGCGCGTGAGCGGTCGATTCGGTGTCGCTGTACATTGTTTTCCCTTTTATGAAAATCTTGATCGATGTACATTGTTGTCCTAAGTACTAGCAACAGTTTTTTTCAAGAGAGTCTAACAGCAGTTGGGACAATGCATGCCATGTGCGCCAATGAATGTTTTTTTTTTCTGAAATAGAGGCAAAATTTGCCTCATCGATTAAATGGGAGGAGAATAGAGTTACAGAGTGTTATAAAGGGCCGAGAAAACGACATGACAATTACTCGCGTAATACAATATTTTTTAATCTCTTGGCCTCAGCTGTAACCCAAATGTTGGCCTCATCCGCAATAAGCTTTAGGAGGATTGACGACGGTGCGCCCATGAATATGGGTGCAGCAGCAGCAGCATTTTATGTGGCCGAAGCAAAATGTCTTTTTTTTCGCGAATACGCAGAGGATGCGTATCTTTTCATTGATAGGAGAAGAATAGAACAACATGGGGTTACAAAAGCTCACTAAGCTATGTACACAGGAAGGCATGGAAGTGAGCTAGGAGCATAACAGACATGGGGTTGCTCAGCCCCAGGAACCTACACTACTAGCTCTCGAGGATGATGATTTGCATTCCGGTAGCACCGGCCTTAGCCCACATGCACGCTTCGTCTCTAATGATGTCGGATAGCCGGGAGATAAAGGGCTGCTCGCCGTCGAAAATGCAAGCGTTTCGATGCTTCCAGAGCCACCAGGCGGTAAGGATGATTATGGAGACCAGCCCCTTGCGCGCCGGGGATGGCGAACGGTCGCAGGATGTCTCCCACCAGGTGTAGAAGTCGATGTCGCTGCTCGGAATCTCGGCGGTGGATCGAACCCAGCTTAGGATCTCATGCCAGACTTGGCAGGAGAAAGGGCAGCTCACCAAAAGATGCTGCATTGTCTCCTCTTCTTGATCGCAGAAGGCACAGGAGTCCTCGTGCGGAAGGCCATGACGAGCGAGACGCTCAGCCGTCCAACAACGGTCTTGCAACGCAAGCCAGATGAAGAATTTTATGCGCAGGGGGGCCCACGGCTTCCATGTGAGCCGCCAGTGTGGGTCCTCGCATGCGCCTAGGAATAGCGCCTGATAGCATGAGCTCGCCGAGTAGGTAGCGGGAGGAGTCCAACGCCAGTGCAAAGAGTCTGGAGAGTCGGTGAGAGAAACATGGCGTATGCAGCGCCAGAGCCCGACATACTGCACTAGGGCGGCCGGGCCCAGGGCGCCATGGATGTCTCGAACCCACGAGCGCAGGAGAAGACCATCATGCACGGTGCGGGTCTTGCGCCGCTGTTGGGTAGCCGAAGCAAAATGTCATCCCTCGCGTCCTCCGATGATCCGGCGAAAATGAGATCTGCACACGATGGCGGACAATCCGGCGAAAGCGAGGCCCCCACACAACCTGCTCTGTAAACACCATATCGCTGAGCGCTTTCTGCTCGTGATGCGTGCCGAGCAGAGGTCGCCACCACACTGAGATTTCCATCCCCAGCCATGTTGGTCTCACACCGGCGAGAGTGACGACGAGCTCAGTTGGCTCCTCTATCACCAAAGCACTGCTTGTTGGTTAGCAAACTCCCCACAGAAGATTAGTATTATCATTTCAGACGATTGTAACGCCCTGGTTGATTAAATGAAATGCATTTCCCCCGCAAAAAAAGAAAGAAAGAAAGAAAGATCGGAAGCATCAAGCCGTATCACCGCAAGATGCTCAACATCCACCACGTACATTTCCGCACGAGCACCCCTCAAAAAAAAAACATTTCCGCACGAGCTGTGCACGCGTATCTTTGTGCGGAAGGACCGCATGCACCGTCATGCTCACGCCTCAGGTTTCTTCGCTCTTCGTAAATATCTAGATCTCAACTGGTGCAGGACAGACGGCACCGTCATGATCTGACCCAAAAATTAAATGCCAGTCGCAATCGCAGTCAGTTTCCACTTGTTAATTGTTGTTACGTTAGCAACAACGACGACATGGCATCACTGCTGCATGCAACCCAGAAAGAAAAGAAGGCATCTCGTACGTATCGATCCCCACCATTCGCTCCCGATCGCATCAAGAAACGCCTATCTACAGCTAGACAACACTCGTCTTCTCCGTTCAACTTAGTAACCTCTTTGTACGTACATAGAGATAAGACCAGGCCTTCCAGTCACAGACAAATCCATCAGCTCGTCACTCGATCGGGCCCCCGCCATGGAGCAATGGGCGTACTACCTTTGCCTCTTCCTGTCTCTCCTCCTCCCTCTCCTGCTGCTCAAGCTCAACAGCAAGCGTGGCGGCGTGCGTCTGCCACCCGGTCCGTGGCGGCTGCCGGTCATCGGCAGCCTGCACCACCTCGCCGGTAACCCGCTCGTGCACCGTGTCATGGCCGACCTCGCGCGCCGGCTGGACGCGCCGCTCATGTACCTCAAGCTCGGCGAGGTGCCGGTGGTGGTGGCCACATCCCCGGAGGCCGCCCGCGAGATCATGCGGACTCACGACGTCGTCTTCGCGACGCGGCCGTGGAGCCCCACCGTCAAGATCATGAACGCCGACGGGCAAGGCCTGATATTCGCGCGCTACGGCGCGCTGTGGCGCCAGCTCCGCAAGATCTGCATCCTGGAGCTTCTCAGCGCGCGCCGCGTGCAGTCGTTCCGCCACATCCGGGAGGACGAGGTCGCCCGCCTCGTGGCAGCCGTTGCGACGGCTCCGCCCGGGGAGCCCGTGAACGTGAGCGAGCGGATCGCCGTGCTCATCACCGACTCGGCGGTGCGCGCCATGATCGGGGACAGGTTCAAGAGGCGGGAGGAGTTCTTGCAGACACTCGACGAAGGGGTCAAGCTCGTCGCCGGGTTCAACCTCGGCGACCTCTTCCCGTCGTCGCGCCTCGCCAGCTTCATCAGCGGCACGGCGCGGCTGGCCGAGGAGAACCACCGCAAGAGCTTTGAGCTCATGGAGTACGCGATCCAGCAGCACGAGCAGCAGAGGGCCACCGCCTCAGCGAACGGCGACGTGGAGGAAGGAGGAGAGGACCTAGTGGACACGCTCTTGAGGATACGCAAGGAAGGTGGCCTCGACGTACCTCTTACCATGGGCATGATCAAAGCAGTTATACTTGTAAGTGCACCAGCTCCTTTGTTTCACAATACTTTGGAGAAAGGTGTGACAGTCCTCTATGATGTTATACTTCAAAGTTAAAACATTTTGTACTCCTAAACGAAACTAATTATAGCACATTTTTTTGTGTTTTTTTCCTTCAGTTCACTCTGAATCCTAGAATTGCTATATGTTATATTCCCTATTATTCTAGGATTTGCAGCCGGGTGTCTCGCTGACATATGGGTGACAATCCTAAACTGCCAAAAACAACGAGCGATTCCTAAATTCTGTAAATCGTCATACTGCAGGATCTATTTGGTGCCGGGAGCGAGACGTCAGCTACCACACTTCAATGGGCCATGTCGGAGCTCATGAGGTACCCAAACGTGATGCGGAAAGCACAAGCTGAAGTACGCAACAATCTTCAAGGAAAACATAAGGTGACTGAGGATGACTTGGCCAATCTCAAGTACCTCAGACTCGTCATCAAGGAGACAATGAGGTTGCATCCAGCCGCGCCATTGCTTCTCCCTAGAGAGGCCATGGAGCCTTGCAAAATTCTCGGGTACGACGTACCCAAGGGCACCACGGTGTTGGTGAATGCATGGGCGATCGGCAGGGATCCTAAGCATTGGGAGGATCCCGAGGAGTTCAAGCCAGAGAGGTTCGAGTCCGGAATTGTCGACTTCAAAGGCACAAACTTCGAGTACATACCGTTCGGGGCAGGCAGGAGAATGTGCCCTGGAATGACATTTGCGCAGGCCAGCATGGAGATTGTGCTCGCCTCACTTCTCCACCACTTTGACTGGGAGCTCCTAAGTGGGGTTAAGCCAGATGGGCTTGACATGACCGAGGAGATGGGCCTCACCGTCCGGCGAAAGAACGACTTGTATCTACACGCCGTGGTCCATGTGCCCTTGATTTGATTTACACTTGCATTGGTATGTCATATGTGACTACAAATTCTCGCATATTAGTGTCTTCTATGTATTTTTTTCTCGAATACGCACGAGTGTGGGTACTATATATTAAAGAGAGGGTGGGAAAAGAAATCCCTCCATGTTGGATGTTACAAATTACATGTACACCAACTCCACGCCAAGGCCCAACTACAAGATTAACTCCTCCTATCTACCCACCTAGCTAATGCTCGCAGCATCGGCTCCACGTTTCCCTTGAAAATCCCGGCTTGTTTCCAATATGTGCCTTCCTGTATGATTGTCGTCGCCAGCCTGGGCATAGAAGGAGAGCAAGCATCGAACACTACAGAGTTCCTATACTTCCACAATTCCCAGAGTACAAGTAGGAGCATTGCTCGCACATCCTTTGTGCAAGCCGCATTGTTCTGCACGTTGGCACACCATGAGAACAATTTGGACTCTTGATCCGGTACCCAATCCGGCTTGTTAAGGCCCTCACATACTATGCTCCATAGTTGCCTCGCGAAGACACAAGTGAGGAGGATGTGATCTATGATTTCTTGCTCTTGATCGCAAAACGGGCATGCCTCCTAGTGATCAAGGCCAAGCCTCTCAAGCCTATCCGAGGTCCAACATCTGTTTTGGAGCGCGAGCCAAGCGAAGAAGCGGCATTGGAGGGGCGCCTTCGACCTCCAAGTGAACGTGGCAGTGGGGCTAACCTCTCTTGCCCAGAATTTCTCCGCATATGCCAAACGAGCTGAGAAAGTCCCGGTTTTCTCCAAAACCCAGGCTATCGAGTCCGAGGCGCTATGGTTGAGCTCCACCTGCTGCATGGCCGCCCAGAGACTAAGGTACTCCTGAATCTCGTGATCCAACATCTCCGGCCCGACATCGGAGACCCACATGCCCTCTGTCACTGCCTGCTGCACTGTACGGGATTTATTGATACTAGTGCTCACTCATCCATAAAGGGCCGGCACTATTTCTTGAATTCTAGAACCCTCAAACCACCTGTCTTCCCAGAAAAGGGTCGAGGTGCCATCCCCCACCATCGCTTGTGAGGCAGCCTGGAACTGTTGTATCGCCTCATGAGGCACCGGTATATCAAATTCCGCCCATGATCGCTGATGGTCAGTACGCTGAAGCCATGGCCATCGAGCCTGCACCGCTATGTTTCTCCACCTGAGGTTGGGAATGCCCAAACCACCTGCCCATTGCGGAGAGCACACTTTCTCCCAATTTACCAGGCACTGTCCTCCATTTGCCTGCTCTTTAGCGCACCAGAGAAAGCCTCGACATATCTTGTTCATCGCCTTGATGGTTTTTTGGGGGATATCCAATGCCAGCATAGCATGAATAGGGATCGCGCATAACACGGACTGAACCAAGATCAGCCGTCCACTCTTGGGCATGGAAGCAACTTTCCACTTTGGCAAGCACCCAGCGAGCTGGTCCACAAGCCCCTGCAATTGCGCCGCACTTTGTTTTCTGATGGTTAATGGAAGTCCGAGATACTTGCATGGGAACGCGCCTGTGAGGCATCCAAGCACATGGCTAACCCGAGCCATAGTCTCCGCATTGCATCGAATTGGCACGGCGGCGCTCTTAGTGAGGTTAGTGCAAAGGCCGGACGCCTCCCCATAGAGCTGTAGGATTGCAGCTGTGACTTGGAGGTCAAGCTCTCGGGGCTTGACAAAAAGCATCACATCGTCGGCGAACATAGACACTCTCTGTTGGCAGCCGTTTCATGCGAGTGGCGAGAGTAGGTCTCGGCTCGCCACAAACTCCACCATCTTGTGCAATGGCTCCATAATCAGCAGGAATAGCATTGGAGATAGAGGAGCACCTTGCCTCATGCCTCGCCGGATGAAGATCGGCTTACCCGGACATCCATTGACCATAACCCGTGTGGAGGAGTTGGCTAGGAGGCCGCAAATCCACTCGGTCCACTTGGCTCCAAACCCCATGCGTCTAAGAATCTCAAGTAGGAAGGGCCATTGCACGGTATTGAACGCCTTCGAAATGTTCAGCTTGAGCATCACGGTTTGCTCCTTGAGAGCATGCAAACGTCGCGCCATGCATTGGACCAGCATGAAATTATCATGGATAGATCTTCCCTTAACAAATGCACTTTGATGTGCGCCTACGAGCTTAGGTAGCTCGACCGCCAGCCTATTAGCCAAGACCTTGTCAAAAAAATTGACGCCCCCGTGAATGAGGCTCACAGGTCAGAAATCCTTGACTTCCACTGCCCCATCGATCTTTGGCAGAAGCGAGATGATAGCCTTGTTGATAGCCGGTAGCCCACACATGTTCCCTTGGTGAAACAAGTCAAATGCCCGCATGAGGTCGTCCTTAATAATGTGCCAGCAGGTGGCGAAGAAGCGGCCGGTGAATCCGTCCGGCCCCGGGGCTTTATCCGGTGGCATTTCCTTGATCACCTTTTCCACTTCTTCCGCAGAGAATGGTGCTTCCAACTGCGACGCGCCTAACACAGGAAGCTCGAGCTTGTCCAGATCAATGGTATGCTCTCTAGGCAGGGCCACACCAAGGAGGTTTTCGTAGTATGAGTCCACTATATTGGTTAGTTCCTCCTGGTTAGTAGCGATGGAAGAGCCCTGGCACAGCGTTGTGATCATGTTTCTACGCTGACAATAGCGCACATGCTGGTGGAAGAAACTTGTATTGTCATCCCCTTCCTTCAGTCTCAGTAGCCTCGATCGCTGTCTTGCGATCGTTCTTTCCAAAGAGCTAAGGCCAAGCAACTTCTTTTTCAAAAGCTTCCGCAGATCATTCTCCGGTTGAGATAATGCTCTTTTGTCCATAGCCCCCTCAAGCCGCGTTATCACTTCGAGGGCGATGGCAATCTGCACCTTAACATTTCCAATCCACCTATCGCTCCATTTCTTCAAGGCCTTAGCCGTGGTTCTTAATTTCTTGTCCAGCAGCACGAATGGGTTCCCCTCGTTTGGCATCGAGGACCATGCACTCTCCACCGTGTTGAAGAAGCCCGCCGCCTTCGGCCAAAAGGATTCAAATTTGAACCTATGCCCGAAGTGCAAGTCCGCATTTAGGTCTAGTAGGAGTGGGCAGTGGTCAGATATAGCAAAACCAAGGGCTGTGAGATAAGATGTTGGGTGCATTTTCTCCCAAGAAACGGTGGTAAAGACATGATCAATCTTCTCCAAAGTTGGCTGCGCCCGCTCATTCGACCAAGTGTATCGGCACCCGTTTAAGTAAAGTTCCTTGAGCTCAAGCAAGTTCAGCAAAGTTCGAAAGCTTGCCATCATACGCCTGTTGATCCGGTCGTTATTTTTGTCCTCCGGATTGACAAGAAGGTTGAAATCCCCGGCAACAAGCCATGGTCCCGCGTGGAGGTCCTAATCTCCTCTAACTCATGAAGGAATTCTCGTTTGTCACCGTCGAGCTGCGGACCGTAGACGCCCGTCACCCACCATTGTTGGTCCTCACCGGACTTAACCAAGGCCGTGAGTGTGTTTGTGGTGTAGTGGGGGTTTGAGACCTGTACCACCGTGGCATCCCATGCTAACAAGATTCAGCCCCGAGTGCCGGTCACGGGCAGGTAAAAGAAGTTATCGAATGTATTTCCAAGGCAATGCCTCACGATTTCCAGTGTTACAAGGTCCACTTTAGTCTCCTGGAGACAAACTATACTTGGCTTGGCCACCAATATGACCTGAAATATTGCATTTCTACGAGCTGGGGAGTTCAGTCCGCGTACATTCCACACTAGCATTTTTAGTGGTTCTGCTTCCATTATGATAGCCCACCAAGGAGTCCACCGACGAGAAGAACCGCTAGTGCCGGTCTTCGACCACGCCGTCGCCCGTGGCCAGCGGCAGGAAGGAAGCGTCCCAACCAAACAAGGCAAGAATGGCTCCAATGTGAGCATCTTCCAGCGGCCTGTCAAACAGCCTCACGTAGGCTTGTAGAGCTTCATCACTGATCTGCTCACCCTCGTTGGCCATGCACAATTTTCTGATTAGCACATTTTGTTGTTTCGAAGCATTCGATCCACGACCAACTCCTCTGGCAATCCTGACACTTCTTGGGTTTGAGACAGGCTGTCTTTTCGTGCGAGGCCGACCCTTGGTTGTTGCTTGGTCCTTGTTTGGTAGCCTGGAGAGGATAGGAGAAATGGCCTTAGCTAGCTCGCTACGTAGAACCTCCAGCCCGGTGCATGGCGTGCATGGCCTATCCCCAGACTCTGAAGGCCGAGTGGCAGATTGGGAGTGGCTGGACAGACTGATACTGAAAAGACCAGCGTCAAAGTGATGTGTAGGGATGTAAACGGATCGGATAATGCTTTTATCATATCCTTTCCCATAATTTTTTGTCGGATTCGGAGCGGAGCGGATAATGACCGGATGCGGATTCGAATGCGGATTATGTCGGACTACAGATTAGGAGCGGACTCGAACGGAAAACGGGCAAAAAATATCGGATGATATGTGCAAAGAAACATGATTTATTTCTTTTATGCAAACAATATGACATCAATGCATTAAAAAATCATAAATTCGTAGTATTTTGGAGTCTATTAAGATGAAGTCACTCTTTTTTTAGGGGAAAGAGATGAAGCCTACTCGACCACTACAAATTTGGTGTTCATCTTGTACGTGCATGAGCGCATGCAAGGAATCACTATCAGTGATACTGATGGCTCAATATTCTTATGTATATGTACGTGGACCACTGTGCCGACGCACTGCCGGAGTCGCAGACCGCCATCTCGGTGTATATGTACGTAGACTGCCATCTGGACGCTCCGCTGACGTATATGTACGAATACCGCCGTCTCGACGCTCCACCGGCGTATATGTACGCAGACCACCGACGTATATGTGCATCGCTTAGGGCCACAAGTGGAGTGCTCATTGTCATGTACATGTTTAGATTATGGCCATGAGCAACACTAATTTCGCTGCCCAGGGTAATCTACCCACCATGACTAGCTGTCATGTAGAGGTAGCATGGCGTAGATGCATACCTAACTTCGACGCCTAAACTTATGTGATTCATTTTGCATCTAAAAAATCACGAAATGTCAAAAAAAGTGCTCACCTCCATTGCATGGACCGGCGCTGGCATCTTTGCCTGTTGTGCTGGACAAGCAACCTTCCAAAGAGATGTGGCCGCCGCTGGCGGCGCAAGACAAGACCACGTTGCGATGACCATGGTCAACGGCTGCCTATGAATTGTGGTTGTCTCGTACTAGGGTTAGGTTAAATTCTATTTATATGTGATGATTTTAATTAGTGGTCCACGTAGGTATTTGGGCTTCTCAATTGGGTTAAATTTATCAGATAATCCTATTTAACAACCTCGGATAATCCACAAAAAATACCGGATAATCCATATCCGCCGGATATTACCAATACCATATCCTCTACCATATCTGCCGGATATCCGGTTGACCAAAATCCGTATCCGCATCCATATCCGTCGGATTTGTAAAAGTGCATACCATATCCTTAAAAACGGACGCGGGAGCGGATTCGGAACGGAAATTATCCGTACCATTTACATCCTTAGTGATGTGGTGGGGTCATCGGGTCCTCTTGCCGCATGCAGGCCATCGTGCATGCAGAAATCCCCAAGGCTGCCAAATCAACGGGCGAGCAGACCGAGGGCGGCAGATCCTGAGAAAGCAGGTGGCCACTCCCGGCCTGCTCAGGCCGAGAGAGCCTATCCACGCCCACCGGGATGGGCAGCTCCACGGATCCCACCCTGATCCTGCTTGGGGTGCGTGCCTCGTCTCCACTCGCACTGCCATGACGCGGGGTCCGCGCTGGCCGTTCCAGAGCCTGACCGGCAGGCGACAGGATGCAGGCCTGGCTTGGAGTTGGTGTCTGCCACACCGAAAGAGCCACCGATCCGGGGGACCCACCGGCGCTCTGCTCGATTTCACCATCCACCGGTTGGCCGCCTTCCACCGTGCACGACGCACAGCTCTCCGCTAGCAGGGGCGCTGGCCCCGCTCCAAGGACAGTGAAAGTCTTATCTTGTCTGGAAAAGTGCAAGTCCTGCCCACTTTGGGCGTCCACAGGAGCAGCCTTGTCAGCCTACCCAAAGCAGCTGGATGGGGCCACCCCATCCCGGGCGACCGTCGGATGTTCCCGCCGGCAAAATTGAACCATGTGCTGTCTCCGCGGCAGCGCCTGCGCCGGGCCAGTGGTTGAGGCGGCAGAACCGGTCGGGCTCGCGCCCGCGTCCACCGTGCCCCGCACGTGCCTGTGATGAGACGGTCTCCCACCATTACCGCCCCAGTGATCTGCATCTTCATCCTCCGGCGGCGAAGGCGGCGAAGGTGGGGGTGGGGGTGGCGGCGGCGGCAGGCCACCATCATCTGGCGCGTCATCCCTGACCGGTGGCGCCATCACCTTCATGCTGATAGGATACCATAGTGCTGTCGGCGCCTCCGAGGCGCGACCCCGACGCCCATTCCGGGGCTCTTCGATGAATAGTCGGCGGCTGGCCGGGTTCCTGGATGGGTCGACAGTCCTCAACCAAACCAAGAAACCCGACATGTCGAACATGGCCGCCGTGCGCTCAGCCACGCTCTCCATGAAGCCGAGGCCCCGGAGGACCACCTCCGCCGTGCGCTTGGTCCAGGCGTGGCCCGGCACTCCGACGAGCTTGAGCGGCACGAGGAATGGCAAGTGCGCCGCAGTCGCTTGCCCCTGCCTGAGCCATGGACGAAGGGAAAGCTCAAACCAGGACGATGTGGCTCGGCCACGATCCACCATAAGCTGCCTGATGATCGGGTGCTCGCAGATGACAAGAAAATCCTCGGGGTACAAAGCACGGATGGACATGTCGTTGGGGCCAATTCCGAACTCCGCGTGGAGAGCCTCCGCTGCCGAGGCCAAATCGACGTCCGGCCTGGCACCGGTGACCGTGACCACGACCGCACGTGACAGGATGGCCTCCATCATGGCCAACTTGTCGGAGGCCTCCATGAAGCAGCACTCCGGCTCGTCCTCCAGATCCACGCGCGGGAGTAGCTGCGCGCCCGTCCGCGGCTCGACGGTCGGCCCCGAGAAAGGGACCGAGAAGACAGCGCCGGGAACGCTGTCCACGGACTCGCCGCGCACAACCTGCGTCCAAGGGCAGATGATCCTGATGGCCCCAGGAGGAGGAGGCCCCGGCGGAGGCGGGGAGAGCGTTGTGTCAGTCCGAACGGCGGACGCCTGCCGCTGCTGCTGCAGGGACAGGGCCAGGCGGGGAAAGGCACCTTCTTGAGGACGGGGCGGCGGCGGGGGCGGCTGGGGGGGCCCCGAGCGGTGACGAAGAGCCGGCGGCAGGCGATTCTGGCGGTCTTGATGCGACGTGCTCCTAGGCCTGGTGCAGCCCCGGGCGATGTGGCCTTCCCCCTTGCAACGGACGCACATGGTCGGCCGCGTGCAGTCGACGGAGATGTGGCGCTCGTCGCCGCAGTTGTAACAACATCCAATCAGACAGCGTGGGATGCGGGTCTTCGGCGGCCTGGAGGTCGGGAACGTCGGAGGAGAGCGACGGCGCGGAGCCGGGGCCGGCGGGTTCCGCTGGTGGCGCGAGGTCTTCGTGTGCCATGCCGCCTCTGCCTCGGATTCCACGGGGGCCGCGCCGCTGCCTCCCGAGCCACGCTGGACGATGGGGCCGTGCGCCGTGCCGACCACGTCGGGGACCAGGACCAGGGAGCGGAGCGGAGGCCGGGGAGGAAGGGCGAGCCGCTCGAGGAGGAAGATCCAGAGAGAGAGACCCGTGAGGCCATGGGCAGCGCCCAAGGGGGGAGCGCGGCGGAGGAGGTGGATGCCGGCACCGGAGTGGTGACCGGCGAAAGCGGGGCCGGCTCCGGAGTGGAGGCCGGCGTAGGCGATGGCCGTCGGGGCCGGAGTGGCCGCCGGCGCTCAGAGGGGGAGGAGGCGCTCAGAGGGGGAGGAGGTCACCGCACTCTGGAGTTAGAACGCAAAAAAATGATGGACCAGGTTGCACTCCGGAGAATGATGGACTGTCTTCTATGTATTTTACGATATTAATATATTTCCTTTCTCGAAGATGTGCCTTCGTCAAATGTGAAGGCATATACAAGAACTATCAGTGATTGTGTCATTGTCAATGGACGTGTGTGACTGCTAGAGTGTTTTTACCAAAGCAAGCGAACGCCCCCAGCCTGATTAGGTGACTGCCAGAGATACGTTGTTGATTAATTTGGGATCCTCAAAGTTCTCCGGTCCTCAAACTAGGATGTTCATCTTAGAGCAACGATCAGTAAATTAATTTTATGTGATGTACTGAGATCTTGACCATCTATTTACCAGATTTGATTACCCAAGCTATTCATCCAAACATGATTTTAGAACCTAAAAATTATACTATTTGGGACGTGTGTGTCCAACAAGTGGTTTACTCTTCAACTAAGAAAAAGTGAGTGAAAACAAAGTACAGTTCAGTCGATTTCGAGTTGAAGGCTCAAAAAAAAAAGGAAACCCAGCTAATAAATGGAACACACAAGTAGCCATTGGTCTGGTCCAATACTGCTAATTGCATTTATTTTAATTACTTCTCTGTTTCCCCTCAAAAAGATTAGGGCATCTTCAGTCCGCTCGGTGATCCAGACGTCATTTTTTCCGCACCGAAAGCAAACCAGTGGGTTTTTCGGGTGTCTGGACCGTTGCCACGCAAGCGTCCAACAACTCTGGCTCACCCAAACCATCCCGCCTCTCCCGTGCTTTTCATCCAATGCACGCGTTGTTTCCTGCGCCGCATTCATGCCGGTTCAGAGCACGTTGCGGCCAGCATTGATGCCGCATGACGTGACCGGACGAGAGGGTGGCGCTGACCGACACGACCTCTCATGTGTCATCGCTTCAGGGCCAGTTCTTTTGGGCGGCTTAAAAATTAAGCTGCCTCTCCCCATCTTAAAAAATAAGCCACCCAGTAAGTTTGTTGAGACTTCTATATTAGTTATCCCATAACTAGTTTAGAAGCCCCAATGAACAAAAGAGGCGGCTTATGGAAAAAGCTGGGGAGCGGGCGGCTTATTTTTTAAGCTGCCAAAAGAACTGGCCCTCAATGCGGATGTCGCATCCTGAGAAACCAACTCCGGCTACTGTGCTGCATTGAAGCAGGCTGACCATCCGTTCGCATGGCCTAGCCGTGACTATATATGTCATGCTCCGGCGATGCACGTTCACACCTCCTGATCTCCTCCTAGTCACCTCCGAGCCCCTTCTCCTCTCCAAGCTCTTCCTCCTCTGGCGATGACGAAGTCCTGGTACTCTGCATCGGCAAGCGGCGGCCGCACAAGCGGACCTTTGTCAGGCTCTCGGCGCCGCCGCCCTTGCTCTACAGGGCCCTCGGGCTCCACGGCGGTCGGCTCCTCCGGCGACGAGGAGGACCAGGCGCTGCAGTAGCCGCGCCTCCTTGTGGAGGCTGCTCTGACGGACGAGAAATCCGTCCGTTGGATGGAGTTGATGGCGGAGCGTGGCTCGGCGCCGCCCTCACCGTCGTGTCGTGCCAAGGAGCAGTCGCAATCTCCGTCGTGCTACGGCATGAAGGAGGAGCGGGCGCCACCTCTCCGTCGCGTCAAGGTGGAGCTCACCCCCACGTCGCAACTGCGACGTCCAAATCGGACACCGCGTCAGGGAGGAGCCATCGTCGCCAGCACGCAACCGCGGTCTCCAAACTGGGTGCCGCGTGAACGAGGAGCCGTCGTCGCCACTGCTGCACAGCCGATACGCCCGGATCGACGGCCAGTTGTTGCGGTCCCATCGCAACTGGCACGACCAGTTCATCAAGGATGAACTGTTGTCCACGATCGCCCAGGCCCGCGACTGCATCCTCCACTACCTAGGTACCAGTAGTGGTGGCGGTCCCTCAGGCTCGCGGGCCGTCGTGTTTGCCGATGAAAGGGCAATGAGGCAGGCAGCGTGGAATGAGCGGTGCAACACTGCCCGCCACTCCGCGTTCGCTAAGACAAAGGCGGCGCCGGACTGGGTCCTCAATGACCGTGACCTGGCGGCGGCCTAGGCCCTGGACCGGTCCGTCACAACCGCTGGGACGGCCGCGAGGCACCGCCGCCGCTTTGATGACTAATTCGCCAAGATCGGCGAGGAGTGGTCGCTTAGCGACACCTCCGCCAATGCCAGGGCAAGGCCGCCGCCAGGGCTCCACGGGCGATGTCGGCAGTGGTTGTGGCGGCCCTCCGCACCACACAGGAGGAAGCGGAGCACTCCTCGCGAGCACTACGCAGCGGCCGAACAAGACAGCCCCTGCGGCCCCGCGCCCTTCCGCCGTTGGAGGGATGACGACAGCACAAACGGTGATGGCATTGTGGTCAGGCAGGGCGACCACACGTACGAGGTAGTCGTCTGCTACAAGCTTTATGTTTTTTTTCTAGGTTTAAGTTAAACCATCGAAAAATCGAACATTTGATGTAAATTATGTCCGAACTTTAATGAAATACGTCGTGTTTGATGAATTTGGTCCGGTTTGTTGAAATGTGGTTTGAATTGTATGCGAATGTATCTTGGATGGTTGGCCCCCGCATTAGTGTCCGTGGACTAGTCCCCACCGGTTCTAACCATAGCGTCGTGCAAACATTGGTGAAAGTTATCGTGTGCATAGCAGTGTTCCCTCCATATCTCTCTCACATACACCTGCGCAGGCTCAACACGCATACATACACAAGCATGCACACAAAGCAAGGAAACAACACACTCAGACTAGCCATAGTGGAGAGTAACTTACACTAGTAACATACATGCTACCCTAGGCTATATTCTCGAAATAGGCTTTCGCCCCGCTATAGTAATATAGCAACGACCCGGTACAACAGTTTGAGCAACGTTGAGGCAAACAACACAATTACGCCCAAAAGAAAATACAAGAGAAAAATAAGAGAAATAATGCCAACAGCGCCGGATCGACGAAAGCAACGGAATCCCGCAACCACTGCGCCCACCGAAGACTTCCACCACGCTCGAATGCCATCTAATTGCCGTGTACCAAACAACACCTTCAAGAAGGACTGCGACGATGACGACGCTGCTACCCGAACGAATCCTAGGATTTCTCCCAGTACACGGAGGGGAGTGGGGGAGAGGTCCACATGACGCCCTTCAAGAAGGATGGTGGCGCCCATAGGCGTCACCGCGTCGGTGCCGGCAAGACCCGACAGAGATTTCTCCCGACCCTCACACCCACAGCCCAGGACCAACCGATGGTTCCGCAACACCCGCCGCCCACCAACATGCGCTAGCACAATCACGCGGACACCACCGTCGTCTCACCACGGCAAAACGTTGCGAGGCCGGCCGGACCAAAACGAATCATCCGTCGACAGGGGCCGGCAGTACCGCAGCCACGTGGGAGGGAACAACTTCCACCGGCTCAGGCAGTAGCAGACCGGATGCAGCAGCCGGAGCACACCAGGCCAATTGCCTGGCCAGGCCAGATCGGGCCTGTGAAGCTCGTGTCGCCGCGCTGCAGCAGACACGGCACAGTAGCCGCCGCCCCCATCGCGAGGTGCTCGCTGGACCAACCGGAGACGACAAGTTGCAGCCCTCACCGGCCCACCCTAACCCAGATCGGGCCCAAAAGGGCCCAGATCTGGGCTTGCAGGGTGCCACCAGCCACTGTCCGCCCGAAGCCGCCACCGCCTTGTCGCCATCTAGGCCGCGCCGGAGCGCCATCAGCGGAGCCGCACCGCCGCCAGGCTCGCCCGCCCAAGCCGGGCGCCCGCATCGGGGAAGGGAAGGGGCCGCCACCGCCGGCCACGCAACAGCGCCGCGCGGGCAACGCCCGGCCGCGCCCGCCGGCGGTAGCGGCGAGAGGGAGGGGCTGGACGGGGGTCGAAGAGGTGGAGGGGAGGGGGACGCCCCGGTCACCTCGCTCGGGGAGGCGACTCTGGGGTATGAGGGGAGATGTTCAGATAGTTTAGTTCGGTGTATACAATTGTCGTAGTCTAGGTGGTTAGGATACTCGGCTGTTGAGTGTGTCTTCTTAGGCTATAGTGATGAGCATAAGGGCTATCGTTGTTTGGATCCTATCGATCGTCGGATGCGTATTTCTCGGGATGTGACTTTTGATGAGTCTCGTCCTACGTTTTCAGTGGAGGATATCTCTTTCCTCACTTTTCCTGACACACCTATCACTCCCATTGAGCCCTTGTCTATTCGTCGTGCTACCCCTGCTTCTTCGCCTATTGCAAATCCACTCTCACCATCTCCCATGGTTTCCTCACCATGACTACCACCGGATTATGCACCTTCATCCCTGGTGACTTCTTCTTCTCCATCCCCTGAGTCTACCTCAGAGATTCCTCCTCGTATTCTTCCATCTTTTCCTCGGTATTATACTCATCGTCCGTGTAATGTGGATGTGTCTACTGATGTGTCGTCCTGCTCGTCCCAACCTACTTATTGCTTGAGCCCTCGTCTGCTTCTGCCTGTTGATCGCCTTGGTTTTCCTACTGCTGGTACTGCTGTTCTTGAGCTGACTTCTTATCGTGAAGTTGTTGTTCATCCCAAATGGCAGTTTGCGATGGCAGAGGAGCTCGCTGCACTTGAGTGCACCGGTACGTGGGATCTTGTTTCTCTTTCTCCCCGTGTCTGTCCCATCACTTGTAAGTGGCTCTACAAGATTAAGACTCACTTTGATGGTTCTCTTGAGCATTGCAAAGCTCGTCTTGTGGCCCGTGGCTTTCAGCAGGAGCATGGTCGTGATTGTGACTAGAATTTTGCTCCTGTGGCCCATATGACTATTATTCCTACACTTCTTGTCATGGTCTTTGTTCGCCACTGGTCTGTGTCTCAGCTTGATGTTAAGAATGCCTTTCTTAATGGTGAGCTACATGAGGAGGTATACATGCAGCCACCATCTGGGTATTCTGTTTCCTGATGGCATGGGCTGCCATCTTCGCCGCTCTCTTTATGGCCTTAGGTAAACCCCTCTCGCGATCCCGTGGCCGCCATGTTCCCCTCTCGCTAGGGTTTATGTTCCTCTCGTCGCCGCCGGCGTCGTTGAGAAAAACCTCCCTTCCCACCCATCGTTCTGTTTCTTCCTGCTCGGGCGGATCCAGGGGTAGCTTGTGCTACTCCCCGTCCTTGGCTAGGGTCCAGATCGCGGAGGGGTTTTAGGGTTTCCTCGATCAGCTAGCCCCCTTCTCTCGGGGACCGGTAGATCGATCTGTTCTATCGCACGGATGGCATCGCGCGGTGGCTCTTCGACAGCGGGCAGCAAAGGGAAAGGGAAGCTTGAGGATCTCATGAAAGAACTTGATATGAAGGAGGATGATCTTGATGATGTGGTTTTTGAGGAGGATGATGCCCCGCCAGAAGAAAATCTCAGGTGGATGATCCTGGTACGTGTACACATGGACAAGGATTTCAGTAATTACTGGTTCTTCCGCCAGATGAGGGCAGCATGGGATCTAGCAAGAAAAGTTAAGATCAAGACCCTGGAGGAGAACCTCTTCATCATGCAGTTCGACTGTTTGGGAGATTTGGAGAAGGTTACCCAGGGGGGCCTGTGGCACTTCAGGGGTAACCCGGTGATCATTGCTGTCTATGACGGCTACACCAAGCCAACGTCAATCGAGCTATTCACTTTTGATATCTGGGCACACATTATCGATCTCCTCATTGCTTACCATGGGATGGTTAAGGTGCTGGCTTCTAGGCTTGGTGAGTTTGTGGAGTCCGAGCCCGCATCTTTCGATTTTGAAGGAAATTTTTACAGGGTTAGAGTGCGCCTGGATGTGCGCAAACCGCTGAAGAAAGCAACATCCATAGTCCGAGTGGGAGAGCGCGAGATCTTTGCGGTGAAATACGAGCGCCTTCCAGATTGGTGTCAGGTATGTGGCATGATGGGGCATGAGTTCAAGGAACATGGAGATGGGGTGCACCCTCCCTCAGCATTGGTTTTCAAGAACCTGAGAGCACCGATAGCTACAGCTTGGGCCACAAGGAGGCGTAACTACTCACAGAAATCCAAAAAGGAGCAGATCTCAGGGAAAGGGGATGGGATGATGTTGATGCACATGGGGACGAGGAAACTGATATGGATGTGACTGATCCTAGTCGCAAGCGCTCTTCTGATGAAATAGTTGGACACTCAAACCCGACGGCCGTGACAGGCCTTGAGTTGGTTCCTGTTGACAAGAACAAGGGCGTACCGGTAGTCCCTCCTAGCCCTCCACCCAAGCAGGGCCCGAAGAGGTCCAGAACTGTGATGGGGCCAGAGAAGAATGGCACTGGCGTGCTGAAGAAGGTCCCTAGTGGCCTTAAATCCAATGATGCAAAATCGGCGGCCTCCCCGGTGGAGGACCACCGGGCACAATGAGTATCTTGTGCTGGAATTGTCGAGGGATTGGCAACGCCCCGATAATTCAAGAGCTACGCGAACTCGCGACAAAGTTTGCCCCTAAAGTACTTTGTATTGTTGAAACTCGGATCAATAGAGTTAGAGCAGAAAGTCTAGCAAGTACTCTAGGTTTTGATAATTCTTTTGCTGTTGACTCCTCTGGTAGGAGTGGAGGTTTGGCTATCTTTTGGAACAATGAAATAAAAGTTGAGAACTTGGGTTATTCGAAGTATCATGTAGATATCAGGGTGAGTGATCTTGGGGGTGACCCTTGGAGACTCTCATGTTTCTATGGGGAGGCGCAGACACACATGCGTTATCACACTTGGGATACAATGAAAAATTTGTCAACCCTGCATGATATTCCCTGGTTATGTATGGGAGATTTTAACGAGGTCCTGAGGCATGATGAACATGATGGAATTGGAAATAGAAGTCAGTCACAAATTCAAGGATTTAGAGATGCAGTTGATGTGTGCGGGTTGATTGACCTTGGCTTCAAAGGCAACAAGTGGACATATGAGAAAAAAGTTACAGGAGGGACGTACACATGCGTGCGGTTGGACAGGGTGCTTGGATCTGTTAGCTGGTGTGATCAATTCCCTAATGCCGGAGTCCAGCATCTCACAGCAGCCACTTTTGACCATACGCCAATCCTTTTGCAATTGGCACCGGCTAGTACAGGGAAGAAGGAGAAGATTTTCAGATATGAAGCGATGTGGGACACACATTCAGAGCTTAAGCCCACCGTCCGTTCTGCATGGGAGCCGAACAGCCATAACTTGATGGTCAGCGATGTCCGTGCGAAGCTGGCTGCCCTGGCGAACAACCTAGGAGACTGGTCAAAGGCTACGTTTGGGAGCGTCCGAGGGGAAATAAGAAGTTTGAAAAAAGAACTTGAGAGGATGCGTAGTGATGTGTTGAGAACTGGGCCGTCGAGTGCTGAGATTAAAGTCAATGACCGATTGATCGAGCTATATATGCGTGAGGAACTGATGTGGCGACAACGCTCCCGAGTGGAATGGCTCTCTGCGGGGGACCGAAACACGCATTACTTCCACCTGCAAGCATCCATGAGGAGGAGGAAGAACCTGATCAAGGCCTTGCAGAAGCCAGACGGCCAGCTTATAAATGATCTCACTGAGATGCAACAGCTAGCTTTGAATTTTTACAAAAATCTGTACACATCTGAGAGAGTGCAAGGGGATAGCCGAGGTGCTTGAACATGTCCCAGCAAAGGTCACCCCAGCTATGAACGATATTCTGTTGGCACCATACGATGAAAAGGAGGTAAAAAAAGCACTTTTTCAGATGTTCCCTACAAAGGCGCCGGGACCAGATGGGTTCCCCGCACACTTCTTTCAGAGGCACTGGGATATTTGTGGGGAGACTTTGACCAAGGCGGTTTTGAGTATTGTCCGTGAAGAAGAAAGCCCGGAGTGTTTGAATGACATAATGTTGGTGCTGATCCCAAAGGTACCTAACCCTACATTATTGTCACAATTCCGCCCTACTAGTTTATGTAATGTCTTTTATAAGATTGCATCCAAGGTGCTGGCAAACCGTCTCAAGGTGATTCTGCTGGACATCATTTCTGCGGAACAGTCTGCTTTTGTGCCTGGCAGACTCATCACAGATAACATTATATCAGCATATGAGTGCCTTCATTTCATGAAGAGGAATAGGTCAAAGAATAACACTTTTTGTGCACTGAAACTGGATATGATGAAAGCATATGACAGAGTTGAATGGACTTATCTCAGGTCTATTATGGAAAAGCTGGGCTTTGCTGCACCATGGATAACTATTATAATGAATATGGTGAGCTCGGTATCTTTCTCAGTTATGTTTAATGGAGTAAAATCAGAGGAGTTCAAACCCACACGTGGTATTCGACAGGGAGATCCTATCTCTCCATACCTCTTCTTGTTGGCAGCAGAGGGCCTTTCGTGCCTCTTACATTCCCAGAATCAGTCATCCCAGCTCGGCGGCATTAAGGTGGCGCCATCGGCTCCGCCGGTGAACCACCTTTTATTCGCGGATGACAGCCTGCTGTTTTTCAGGGCGAGTATAAATGGAGCAGAAGCAGTGTCAAACCTATTGGATACATACTGTTTGGCGTCAGGCCAGAGAATTAACAGAGAGAAGTCCTCTATCTTGTTTAGCAAGGGAACTTCGGAGATAGTACGTGATGCTGTTAAGGGTTTCTTGCATGTCCCTAATGAATCCTTGAGTGAAAAGTATTTGGGAACGCCAACTGACGTTGGGCACTCAAAGAAGGGCACATTTAAATATTTGAGTGATCGCGTTTGGGACAAAGTAAAAGGTTGGATGAGCAAGTGCTTATCATGAGGAGGCAAGGAGGTGCTGATCAAATCGGTCGCCCAGGCAATCCCGGTTTATTCTACGGCTTGCTTTAAGTTGCCAAGGGGATTGTGTGATCATATCAAGTCCATCATCAAAAAGTTTTGGTGGGGCTGCAGGCAGGGGGAACGGAAACCTTCTTGGGTCTCATGGGATGTCATGACACGTCCTAAATACCTAGGAGGGCTTGGTTTCAGAGACCTGGAGCTATTTAACTTGGCGCTATTGGCAAGGCAAGCTTGGAGGATCTTGCAGGAACCACTGTCATTGAGTGCCAGGATTCTTAAAGCCTCATACTTCCCGGACAAATCTCTCCTAGATGTTGAGTTAGGGTCGCGCCCTTCACAAATCTGGCGGGCGATTATTGAGGGACAAGATGTCGTGAAGCAAGGCTTAATAAGGCGAATCGGCAATGGCCAGACGACGGATATTTGGGCAGACAACTGGATACAGAAAGAGACTACTCTGAGGCCCATAACCTCACTCGTCACAGATCCTCTGAAGAAGGTCTCGGAGCAGCTCATACCATCGGCTGCTCAGTGGAACGTGGGATTGGTTCGATCGGTTTTCCTCCGATTTGATGCTGATGCAATTCTTAAGATCCCAGTGTGCACAAGAAACACGGAAGATTTTTGGGCATGGTATCCCGATAGCAAAGGGAGGTTTTCTGTTAGTTCAGCATACAAGTTCCTCGTGAAAACAAAAATACAAAGGGAGGAGTGGCTCGAGGGCAGATCGGGGTCTTCAAGCAATGACAGAGAGGAAAAAGCATGGACATCACTATGGAAACTCTCGATCCCTTCAAAACTCAGGGTTTTTCTCTGGAGATTAGCACGTCACTCTTTGCCTACAACTGATGTTTTGCATAATTGGAACATGTCGAACCAATCTACTTGCCCGCTCTGTGGCATGGCTGACTCATGGAGACATGCACTCTTATCTTGCACCATGTCCAGATGTATCTGGGCCCTATCCGATGAACTTCTTGTAACAAAGATGGCAGAAAATTTGGAACCAAGTGCTAAGAGCTGGATGTTTGAGTTGTACGAGACCCTAGATCATGCAAGCTTTACATGGATGGCGGTGACTCTATGGGTGGTCTGGTATGCGAGACGCAAAGCTATCTATGAGGCAATTTTTTAGAGTCCGCAACAGACCATACTTTTTGTTAACAGGTTTCTTGGGGAACTGGAGCAGCTAGCGACGGCTACTGCAAGGCTGGCCGCTTCTGCAACCCCAGTGGCACAACCCAAGCGCTGGCTACCACCAATGCAAGGCGCGATGAAGTTAAATGTCGATGGTGCAGTTGCAAGGCACAAACGTGGAGGTGCTGTAGCAGCACTATGTCGGGACTCCAATGGCAATTACCAGGGATCGTCGGCAGTGGTCTATTTTGGGATCATCGATCCTGTGATTCTGGAAACGTATGCGTGCAGAGAAGCCCTGGCTCTTGCAGATGACCTCTCCATCCAGAACATTGTGGTAGCCTCTGACTGCCAAGAAGTGGTGAACGACATAAAATCCGGGACAGGAGGTCCCCATGCAGCGATCGTACATGAAATCATAGAACGTAGCAATAGTTTTACTGCCTGCTCTTTTGTTCATGAGCATAGAAACTTTAATTTTGAGGCACACAATCTCGCCAAGTTTGCTTGTAACTTAGGTCTCGGGAGACATGTTTGGTTGGGAAACCCACATGACCCAAACCGTGTACCTATGAACATTGTTTTGAATCAATAAAGAGGCGAGAATTCTCAAAAAAAAGGTAAACCCCTCTCGCCCCGTTTGAGCGTTTGGCCTCTGTGGTGACTGCTGCTGGTTTTTCAGCGAGTGCTCATGATCCAGCATTGTTTGTCCACCTTTCAGCTTGTGCTCGAACTCTTCTTCTTCTCTATGTCGGTGACATGATCATCACTGGCGGCGACCCCGAGTATATTTCCTTTGTGAAGGCCCGTCTTAGTAAGCAGTTTCTTATGTCTGATCTTGGTCCTCTTCGCTACTTTCTTGGGATCGAGGTCTCTTCTACCTCTGATGGCTTTTCTATTTCCCAGGAAAAGTATATTCAGGGTCTTCTTGCTCGTGCTGCTCTTACTGATGAGTGCACTGTTGAGACTTCCATGGAGCTTAATGTTCACCTCTGTCATACTGATGGTGACCCCTTGTCTGATCCGACGCGTTATCTTCATCTTGTTGGGAGTCTTGTCTATCTAGCTGTCACTCATCCGGATATCGCCTATCCAGTCCATATTATGAGTCAGTTTGTCTCTGCTCCCACTTCGGTTCACTACCACCTCCTTCGTGTCCTATCTTCGTGGCACGATCTCTCACCGTCTGTTCTTTCCTCGCTCTGGTTCATTACAGCTTCAGGCCTATTCGGATGCTATGTGGGCTAGTGATCCCTCGGATCACCGTTCACTTTCTGCTTACTTTGTTTTTCTTGGTGATTCTCTCATTGCCTGGAAGACGAAGAAACAGACTGCAGTTTCCCGTTCGAGTGTAGAGGCTGAGTTGCGAGTTATGGCTCTTTTGACGGCTAAGGTGACTTGGTTACGGTGGTTACTTCACGACTTTGGTGTTTCTATCACTACACCGACTCTGCTATTTTCTGACAGTACATGTGCTATTAGCATTGCGCGCGACCCTGTGAAGCATGAGCTCACCAAGAATATTGGTGTTGATGCTTTCTATGTGCACGCTGGTGTGCAGGATCAGGTTATTGCTCTTCAGTATGTCTCTTCCGAGTTAAGTTGGTGGATTTCTTTATGAAGGCCCAGACTAGAGCGCGACATGGCTTCTATCTCTCCAAACTCAGTGTTGTTCATCCACCATGAATTTGAGGGAGGGTGTTAGAGTACTACATATATAGCCATGTAGTTTTTTGTATTTACCCTATTATATAAGGGGTTTCCTGCATATTTCATACACCTATACATGTATATATACTGGCCTATGGACCCATGGGAATACTAGTTGCATATTTTCTAACAATTACTAGCTTCATAGTGGGTAGTAACATATGTGTGGTGTCATGCAAAGCTTCATTTATTAGGGTTACAGACTCGTATTGTCTTGGAATATGTGATGTTACGGTTAGAGCAAGTATAATAAGGCCTAGTCAACAGGCTATAAGGCTTGCCATGTCATTAAAATCCTACTTGGGGGAGTGAGAAGAGAGGAGAGAGAGTGAAGCGGGCTCTTATTCTACAGCCTGGCTATAGCACATAGATCAAGAAAAAGTAGTATGCATGCAACTCTCTTCCAATCATATACATTGCTCATGCAAATATTAAATGCTTAGAGCCAACCTAATAGCCAATCTAAGAGCCAACCCATTATATGAGTATTTTTTAAGAAGGCTTTAGGTGAGGTGGCATCTCCTTATAGTCAACAGCCGGCTACATTATTAACCATGCACTAACTAGCTAAGTTACTCAATTTACCTCTCTCATCATTAACTTATTGGCACATAGGCAAATTTGCTGAGTTGGACCCGATGTTACTCTTGAAGTTAATCCCACTATGGCCAGTCTCACGCACAGCGAAAACACATGCTGACATGTGCACACATAACGAACACACGCTACAGGTGTTGACCGAAGGCCCAAATATGCTGATGTATAGAGTCGACTGAAAGCAAAAGAAAAAAAGTTGCTAGACAAATGATAAAACCAAAAAAAATCCATTGTGTAAATTTTCTCTTATTAATTATTATACTTTGAGTCTTAGCATGGTATTCATTTAAAGTTCTGAATCACAGGGAGGTTAATCACCTTAGGCGCGTGACTAAGCAAAATATGCCGACCAGCGGCTTCACATAAACCTACTGCAAGCTAAAGAATAGGCTTTTCCATTCGTGGTGCGGCGATTGAAAATGATTTTTTCTATTGTTGAAGCTATGAAGCTTATTTGTTATTTGCACTTCTAATTTTTTTCTAATGACATGTAACTTTATTCAAACTCAACCAAATTACATGTCCAATGCTTCAAATCATAGATCCAAGAAATTACAAAATAACTACTGTAACTAAGAATTATAGTGAAATTTCTCAGAATCGTCTTCTTCATCGTATCATCAATCTTTGCAACATGAAATAATGCCAAGGCTTCAGTAAAACACTGTAGTAAGATCTAAGTAGCAAAACCGCCACTCATATACCTGCACGAACTTGACTACCTTCATAGATTTCAGAGATCCTCTTATGTCCCCATCATAAATGATGGGAAGCCGTGAGCGCTGAACGTACTTGGGCTAGAGATAATCTCCTAATAGTACATGTCGTTGGGCCACAAGATCTTCAATAAAATACCAAAATATGACACCAAAGTCGCAATGGATGCACCAACAAAACTGACAGAAACCACTTCTACAAATTCATCGGATCCATATATGAACGAAACTACGAGGAAATAAAACTAAAATCCGCAAGGTCATACAAACCAAACCTGTAGAGGCACAAACTCTCTGACTGTGTAGCACTGCCTAATAAGGCTCCGCCACAATAGGAGAAGAACAGAGTACCTTTATTCTCGTCGGCATCGCATCCTCCACCAAGAAGTTGTCGATGAAGACAGAAGATATCATGCTAATTAAACTTCTTAATATGCTTATGAAGATGCAGGGTTCCCTTCACCTCGTAGCATGGCGGCCAGAGGCGAGGTGAGCTGGTGAAAATCCTTGGCGACTACCTGTGGAAGCCTAACCAAAGAGGGGTTGTTCTCCCTCGAGTATCCAACCTCCTCTTCTTTCTGAAAACAAACCTCCTCTTCTTTCTAAACACACGTATTTGCGCTTATTAAATTACCATCGTAACCTCAACATGGCGGCCAAACTGGGCCTTCATGGGCTGGCCACAACATGCCTCCATATGATCAAGTTTTCTACTTGATCTATTAAGCCTCATTCAGCAAAGGTGGGTTGGGTTTCTGATGCCTTCGACTCATCAAGCCAGTTCTTTGGTAGATTCTTTCACAAGATGCGTCCTCCCCGGCTTCCCTTGGAATATGTCACCATAGAATCTCCCACAATTTGAACAAGTAAGTTCAGATTCTGAGAGATTCTGAAGGGATGTATTTCGGGAGAAGGCAGACTCTTAGAGAATTTGTCAAAAGACCGATGGCTCGGGAATTTGTAACTTTTATAAGGAGTTTTGACTTGGTTTTCATCGGATTTTTGTTATTCTGGTTATTTCTAACGCTAACCCTTCGAGAGAGAAGAAAACATGTTTTTCCATTGTTTGGCGGGTAAAAGCATATATATGGAAGTAAATCAAGGAGTATTACTCCAAATCAAGCCAAATGGAGCAACTTCCATGTTGGATAAATCACCATCAGGCGCACCAGAGCGCAAGAAGGCCCACCATACGAGTGCTAGCACTTGTATGAGTGGTCGTATGAGGCTCCAGGGGATCCCCCTCATCTATAGGAGCAACTTTCATAAAGGGCAACACAACATCAGAGAGACCTAGTCGTCGCCAATTCATCTAAAACAGAGGGAGAAGATATCCGGAGAAGAAGAACCACCAAAAATCTCTCTTGTTTTGATCATCCACCTTCATACTCATTTCATTTGATCATCACCCTTGTAAGAGGAATTCCAAGTTGTAAGATCATGGTGTATAACTCTATTCATACTCATCTGAAGATTGAGACTTGTTGAATCATTCAAATTATTGTGGATCTTCACGGTATTATCGATATGGTTTTCATGGATTTATTCTCTATGATGATCGGTTATTCTCTTCTGATGTGTGAGTAATCCACCCTTGGCGTGGGAGATGCAGGTGAGTGGTAAGAATCATTTGTACTTCTCGTATATGTCAGCATCGTGTTTGTAGTCTTATGATTTGTCTAGTAAGTTGTTATACTATGGTGAACACTATGCGTGTTGTCCAATTTAAGGGCCCATGCAACACGATCTAAAGATCTACACATGTAACACATATTGTTTATGAAATCTATGACCTCTAACATGAGTGGAGACATCTATGACGACTTGAGACAATATGAGATAACGGTGATCCACCGAACTTAATGCATGGTTCCGGTTTACCAACCTTAATTGTGGAGACGACCACGTTGTGGCAGTGTCGAAGCATGACCATAGTGTGGAATACAATCCCGTGAGGAGAAGTTCCATAACTTTAGGGTGATCCACCTACAAAAAGCAAATCGAATACTAAACTCATGATACAAGGTAACTGGGATTAGCATTGAACTGACACACTTAAGGTATACCATGATCCGAAGTTTTCCCGCGCCTAATCTCTCTATTGCAGGAAAGCACTTCTACTTTCAGTCTTTAATTTATGTTCTTTACTTCCAAGTCATTATTATTCTCACTGCAACCATCTCATCATATTCACTACTCTGGTTAATTTGACTCTTGCAACACTAATAGCTTCTACAGAATCACAAGCAGTTACTTCACATAAGAGCTGTGACAACTTGTGTGTGACAGAAATGTTACTCATATATTCACTTCTTCGCTCTTTCTTTTTTCTCGAATACGCACGAGTGTGCATACTATATTATAAGGAAGGGAGTGGGGTAAAGAGCCCCTCCACATTAGTGTTACAGGTTACATATATACATGAACACCAACACCACCCTCCACTCTCATTGACTATTGCTAACTACTCCCTGTAGCCCACCTTTCCACTTTGGCAAAGAACCTGTTTGTGCCCTTTAGTAGTCCCGCTTGCTTCCATACACGGCCCTCTCTTGCGACGGCAAGGATAAATAAACTTTTGGATGGCGTGGCTCCGTCGAAAATGATAGAGTTGCAGTGCTTCCACAGTTGCCACATAGCTAGGATAATGATCTCATTGGCATCTCTCTTAGCCTGCCCTCGGCCTCCCTTGTCTTGGCACCACATGGAGAGGTCGACCTCCGGCGTCGGTATCCACTCCGGCTTGCCCAGAGAGTGGCATATCGCCGTCCACACCTCACGCGTGAAAACGCGGTGTAGTAAGATATGGTTGATGGTCTCTTCCTCTTGGCTGCATAGTGGGCACCTTTCTTGATGATCAAGTCCTCTTCTTGCCAACCGGTCGGACGTCCAACATCTGTTCTGTATTGCAAGCCATGTAAAGAAGCGACATTGTGTTGGTGCTTTGGATTTCCAAGTAAAGCCGGCCGTTGGGGTGAGTTGCCTGCCCCAGAACTTTGCGGCATAGGTCGTCCTCGTGGAGTAACAGTTGTTCGCTTCCCATGACTAGGTGATGCTATCTTGTCGTGCTGGGTCGAGCTCCACTCTTTCTATCATAGTCCACAGTGCTAGGTACTCGTGTAGCATCATTGTTGTTACCTCTGGGCCCACTTGAGCAGCCCATGTAGCATCCTGCAATGCCTGGGAGACGGTGCATGTGGCCCTCACACCTTTCCTGACACACTCGTACGTAGTCGGTGCAAGTTCCGCAATCCTGTAGTCGTCGAGCCATCTATCTTCCCAAAAGAGTGTTGTTTTCCCGTCGCCTATCGTCCAGTGAGCTGCCGCATTGAAAAGTTTTCTGGATGTTTCTAGCACTGGGATTTGGAATTCAGCCCATGGGCATGAGCTATCTGATCTTTGCAACCAAGGCCACCTCGCCTGCATGGCGGTATTCATCCACTTTAGGTTTGGAAGTCCTAGGCTGCCTACCCATTTGGGAGAGCACACGACCTCCCATGCGACAGCACAATGGCCGCCGGTCGAGCTTGCCTCCGTGCACCACAAAAAGCTGCGGCAGATTTTGTTCATTGATGCGATTGTCTTCTGCGGGAGGTCGAGCGCCATCATTGCGTGCAATAGGATTGCACAGAGCACGGATTGGACTAGCAGCATTCTTCCACTTTTCGGCATCTTGGCCACCTTCCACTTCGGTAGAGCTGCCGCGAGCTGATCCACTAGGCTGATTAGTTGGACCTGGGATTGTTTCCGTAGGGTGAGTGTCAATCCTAGGTATTTGCACAGAAAGACTCCTCTTGGGCAGCCAAGGGCCCGTTCCACTGCCTCCGTAGTCTCGACAGAGCATTGTTGGTTACACTGCACTTTTAGATAGGTTCACTCGCAGCCCCGACGCTTCTCCAATAGCCTGAGTAGTGATGCACACGCATGTAGGTCGAGCTCATTTGTCTTCAGGAAAATCATGACGTCGTCGGCAAACATTGATAGACGGTGCTTCAACCCTGTCCTTGCTAGCGGAGCAAGCAGGCCCCTCGAGGTTGCCAACTCAAACATGTGGTGCAAGGATTCCATGATCAGGATGAAGAGCATTGGAGAGAGAGGGGCGCCTTGCCTTAGACCCGCGGTATTGTACATTGGCCTTCCCGATGTTCCATTGATCATGATTCTTGTTGAAGAACTTGCCAACAGCCCACATATCCATGCAATCCAACGTTCCTCGAAGCCGGCCACACAGAGAACTTCAAGTAGGAAGGGCCATTGCACCGAATCGAACACTTTGGAGATGTAAAGTTTGAGCATAATTGCTGGATCTCGAAGGGCATGCAGTCTTCATGAAGTGCATTGCACTAGCATGAAGTTATCATGTATGGATCGCCCTCTGACGAAAGCGCTTTGGTGTTTCCCCACTATAGAAGGTAAGTCGTCCGCAAGTCTTGTCAATAATGTCTTGTCAAAGATCTTGATCGCGCCGTGTACTAGGCTCACCGGCCTGAAATCTCAAATGTCCACCACACCGTCCTTTTTAGGGAGTAAGGCCACAATCGCCTTGTTAATTGCTGGCAGGCCTCTCATGTCACCTTGATAGAACGCTTGAAGTGCCCTCATGATATCACCTTTTATGACATGCCAGCACGATGCATAGAACCGTCCTATAAATCCGTCGGGCCTCGGCGCTTTGTCCATGGGCATGTTCTTCACAATTTTCTCCATGACCTCCATAGTGAAAGGATCGTCGAGGTGACACAGGTTCATGGTTGGCATCTGGAGGAGGCTCAGGTCGATGGTGTGGGCTCTCAGCGGTGCACCGACAAACACATTTGTATAGTAGTTATCCACCTCGTTGGCGATCTCATCGTGTCCGCTTGCAATTGTGTCCCCATGTTGGATGGTGGTGATCATGTTCCGTCTCTGCCTGTGACATGCATGTTGGTGGAAGAAGCTGGTGTTGGCATCTCCCTCGCGTAGGGAGAGAATCCTTGATCATTGCCGCGCAATTGTTCGTTCAAGGAGCATAGGCCAAGGAGTTTCATTTTGAGTAGGCGCCTTAGGTCGCGCTCTTGCTCCGATAGTGCCCTATTGTCCATTGCCTTGTCAAGGCGAAAAATGACCTCCATGGAAATTCTAATTTGAAGTTTGACATTGCCTATCCACCGGTCACTCCATTTCTTAAGGCTTTTTGCCGTGGCCCGAAGCTTGAGGTCAAGGATGACATAAGGATTACCCTCACTTGGTACAGAGTTCCATGCCTCCTCCACAGTTTGCATGAAGCCCTCTGCTTTTGTCCAAAATGCTTCGAACTTGAAGCGCTTGCCCATGCGGAGTTTTGCATCCAAGACCAGTAGTAATGGGCAGTGGTCCGAGATGAAGAGCCGAGCGCCGCGAGGTGGCATGTCGGATATAGCTCCTCCCAAGATGACGTGGTGAAGATATGATCAATTTTCTCCATGGTCGTTTGTGCCCGCTCATTTGACCACGTGTACCTCAGCCCATTTAAGTATACCTCTTTGAGTTCCAAGTTGTTCAGCTTTGCACGGAAACATGCCATCATGCGCCTGTTCACAAGTGTATTGCTTTTATCCTCCGGTTTGACTAGTAAGTTGAAGTCGCCCACGACTGTCCATGGCCCGGCAATCAGTTCTCGGATGTCAACCAACCCTTGCATGAACTCGATTTTATCATGGTCATGTTGCAGTCCATAGACGACGGTCATCCACCATTGCGAGCCTCCGATGTGTGTGACTAGCACCGTGAGCGCATTGGTTGTGTAATGCGGGTGGGATAATGTGACCACTGAAGCATCCCAAGCAAGGAGGATGCCTCCCCTCGTGCCCGTCGCGGGAAGGAAGTAGAAACTATCAAATTTATTCCCAAGAGAGTGGGCTACCACCTCTCCTGATACAATCTCCATTTTTGTCTCTTGGAGACGTACAATGCTCGGCGTAGCCACATTAACCACCTGAAAGATAGCATTCCGAAGCGCCGGGGTATTGAGGCCCCGTACATTCCACACTAGTGTTTTGAAGGATGGTGTATTCATTTGAACGGCCTACACGCAAAACCACCACGGCCAGCACTAGTGCCGGTCCTCCATGGTACCCTCATGGTCCCCAAGCGGCAGTACGGAGGCATCCCATCTGAATAGGCAAGAATTGCCTTGATGTGCCCATCCAAGAGCGGCTGGTCGAAGAGCTGTGCGTATATCTTCAGCGCCTCGTCGGTGATGGTATCCACCTCATTAGCTAGACATAGCTTTCGAATGAGCACTCCTTGTTGTTTTGATGCAGTTGATCCACGAACAACTCCCCTGGCCAGCCTCACGCTCCTCCGCGGGTTGGAAACAGGCGCTGTCTTTTGCCTTGTGTGTTTCTGTGTCGTGGCCTTCGCTCTGGCCGATGGGGCCTGCGGGATGGGGGAGAGCGACTTCCTTAGCTAGGCGCATAGCTCATCCACCGGGTTCATACGGGTTGGCAACGTGCATGGGTTGCATGGCACTCGACCAGCCTGGGGTGGACAGGTGGGGGGCTCTCCTTCGACAGAGAGACTGATGCATAAGGTGTTGCCCTTGCACGCAGCACGGTGTGGTTGGTTCCACTGTGTCTCCCGTGCAGCCGCTGCATGGCAGGGCATCCTCGAATGTCACATCTGCCCACTCCTCCTCTGGGACCACTCTGTCGTGCTCCTGGTCCAGCACGTGATCGCTGACCGCCCGCGGACAGGCATGGCTGGCCCCAGCTATCTCGCATGCTGGTTTCGAAAGCATGCAATCTATGGACCCCTCCTAGATCCTTCTGGTCTTGTAGCCGTTGTCGACATCCACCTCGTGTCGCCTTGGATCCCCAACCGCCTGCATGTTGGTCAAATCCACACCTTGGTTGGTCCTGCAAGTTCCCGATTCCTTCCATCTGCTCAAGCAAAGTGATGGTGGGGTTCCTTGGATATTCCTCGAATCATCTTGACGGCCTGCCTTGGATGCCGCCCGGTTTGAACCGCATGACGACGCTGCGACCGTTGCCTTTAGCGCGCCCACCACACTTTGGGCAGGGGGCTCTGACGATGGATCAGATATGGGGGCCACCCCCTCGCTTTGGGCGCAAGCAGCCGCGCCAGTCGGTGAGCTGTCTCTGACGACTTCACAGACACTGGGTGACCTCACATCTTCGCCCGTTTGAACTGGCACTCTCCTTGCCGATGCTGGTCAGGGTGGGCATTCGGTCCAACCAAACCATTCGGTTCGGTTCTATGGTTAATTAAATAAATTGGTTTCTTTAAACTGATGACCAATTGGTCTCCTGCAAAATCACTAACCGAGCGTTCGGTGCACCGAGAAATTCGACTCGGTTTCAGTGTAAATCGAGTAGTACACCCTTGCCTCCCCCGAGTGCCATGCAACCCATGCAAGTTTCCAAATAATGGTCAAAGTCGTTAGAACATTCATAACAAGTTGATACGAACTCAGAAAAATGCAAATAAGATATCAGGATGTTCAGAAAATATCACCTACATTTGCATGTAATTTTTATTCATGAAAAAAATATTGTTTATACCTTTTTATTTTTAATAATGTTAATAACATTAATTACCTCAGGTAGTTTAAACGGTGCTTTTGTCCTGAATGCAAATGATATGCACATAAAGGTAATGTTTATCTGAACATTTTGATATCTTATTTGCATTTTTCTGAGTTCATATGAATTAGTTATGAATTTTCAAAGTTTTGGTCAAACGGTAAAAGGGCATTCAAGGGACCTCGACGGAAAAAGTAAGGGCAAAACTGAGCAAGCTCGAAAAGTAAGGGCAAAACCCGTGGGTAGGAACCAACAAGGGGTAAAAATGCAATTGTCCCAAAATCTTTATATACCCCCCGAACGTATTGACCATCGTATCACGGAGAAATCTTCTGTTCTTCTTTCTTGTTGTTTTCTAACAGATCTAGATCGCCATGGCCGCTTCGAGCTCCTCCAAGGACAAGTTCTTTGAGAACGTCATCAACCCGTATTTGCGGGAGGTGATGCAGCACCCTCAAGCCATTGAGATGCTTGAGGGGGTGCTCCACATCCGGGATGTCCAGGGTCCCAAGGGGACGGAAACCGTGGATGCCAGGCTTGAAGCTATGGAGCAAGAAGTCTTCAAGTGCAAGGGGATGGTGGAATGTGGACTCAATGCCAATCACCTCATGATCGCGGACTACACCCGTGATCTCAAGGTGGATGGCAAATCCATGAAGGACATCGTCTTCACCTTCAACAAGCAAATCAATTTTCTACAAAGCCAAATCTATGATCTCCAAAATCAAGTCTTTGAATATGAGGTGAGATTTAAAGGTATGAGTTTAGCTGCCAGTTGCAGGACTCATGAGACTCTCTCTTCTTCTTATGATGGTGAGCCGCTGCCATGGAAGCTGGAGGATAAGCCCGCTACTACTTCACCACCACCTTCATCATCTTCTCCAACAAAAGAAACTTGAGTTCATGGTATGGGCACTCCCCTTGGCTTGTGCCAAGCTTGGGGGAGGTTCCCCGGTATCGTATCATCACCACTATCTTTGCTTTCATCTATTTTAGTTCGATCTTTAGTTATCCTATGATTTAGTTGAATAAAAGTTTAGTTCGATCCTTGCTTTTCGAGTGCTTGCTTAGTGATCTATCTATGTAATCGTGTGCGAGATATATAATAAAGAGTAGTTTGAGTTTTGTTTCTTTACTCTTTTGTTCCAATAAAAAGAAAGGAAAATAAATGAAAAAGATCATATGCTAATCTTATGGTAAGTAATGACATCACATAAGGAAAAGTATAAGTGGTAAAATTTATTGGAGATTGACAAACATAGCATTGGTCAATGATGCAATTCATGAAAGAATTAATAAGGGAAGAGAAGATTCACATGCAAATACACTGTCTTGGACATCTTTTATGATTGTGAGCCCCCATTAAATATTTTGTGCCAAAATAGTTGACGTTGGACAAGGAAGATAACGTAATGATTTATGTTTGTTCATATTCACATAGAAGTTATATTGTCATAGATCCTTTAACATGTGGTGCTTGCTCAATATCTTTTCTAGCCAAAAATTCCGCACTAAGTAGAGATACTACTTGTGCATCCAAAAACCCTAAACCCAAATCTTATTTTGAGAGTCCACCATACCTACCTATGGATTGAGTAAGATTTTTCAAGTAAGTTGTCATCGGTGCAATAAGGCAATAAAAATTGCTTCTAAATGTGTTGGATCATTTAGTGTAAGAGAAAATTGAGCGTTGTACGAACTTGTGATGGCAAAGTAAGAAAAGCGATGGACTGCATAATAAAGGTTGCTATCATAAGGGGCAATATAACTTGACGTTCTTTTGCATTAAGGGATTTGGCATACAAACAAATAAGCGCATGACAACCTCTGCTTCCCTCTGCGAAAGGCCTATCTTTTACTTTTATGCATTTACTTTTATGAAGAGTCAAAGTTTTCTTCCCTATTCCTTTTTATTTTCTCTTTTTGCAAGCATCATGTGGTGAGGAAAGATCTAGGAACATATATCCAGTTGGATATGAGTAGACATGAGTTATTATTGTTGACATCACCCTTGAGGTGAATACGTTGGGAGGCAAAACTATAAGCCCCTATCTTTCTATGTGTCCGGTTGAAACTTTTTGTTCATGGGTACGCTGTGAGTGTTAGCAATCATAGAAGATTAAATGATGGTTGAGTATGTGGACTTGCCTAAAGGCTCTGATACGTGATCCTTCCTAAAAATATGATGAATTGTAGTTGCAAAGTTGACTGAGAACATAGTTTGTTGGTTTTCAATAAGGTTTATGCTTTATACTTCAATGTTGTGATGAATTGTTACTTGTTCATGAGAAGTTATATGATAAAAGTTGCTTGACAAAGTTTTATGTTAAAGTTACTTGTTGCTATAATAATATGCATGATGCTTCTATGTCCGTATTTTGTTTTTATCGACACCTCTCTCTCAAAGCATGTGGACATGTTTTTCGATTTCGGTTTTTCGCTTGAGGACAAGCGAGGTCTAAGCTTGGGGGAGTTGATACGTCCATTTCACATCATGTTTTCTACTGTTATTTACGATGTTTTTATGCATAATAATGCTTTTAGGAGTAATTCTAATGCCTTTTCTCTCATAATATGCAAGGTTTACACAAAGAGGGAGAATACTGGCAGCTGGAATTATGGACGTGAAAAAGCTACGTCAGAGTTACCTATTCTGCACATCTCCAAATGAGCTGAAAATTTACGGAGAATTGTTTTACAATATATGAATAATATTGGAGCAAATAACTACCAGAGGGGGCCCACCAGGTGGGCACAACCCACCTGGGCGCGCCAGGGAGCCCAGACGCGCCCTGGTGGGTTGTGCCCTCCTCGGCCCACCTCCGGTGACCCTCTTCTGGTATATAAGTCATTTTGACCTAGAAAAAAATAAGGGGAGGACTTTCAGGACGAAGCGCCGCCGTCTCGAGGCAGAACTTGTGCAGGAGCACTTTTGCCCTCCGGCGGAGTGATTCCGTCGGGGGAACTTCCCTCCCGGAGGGGGAAATCATCGCCATCGTCATCACCAACAACTCTCCCACTTTGGGAGGGCCATCTCCATCAACATCTTCAACAGCACCATCTCCTCTCAAACCCTAGTTCATCTCTTGTGTTCAATCTTTGTACCGGAACCTTAGATTGGTGCTTGTGGGTGACTAGTAGTGTTGATTACATCTTGTAGTTGATTACTATATGGTTTATTTGGTGGAAGATTATATGTTCAGATCCATTATGCTATTTAATACCCCTCTGATCTTGAGCATGATTATTATTTGTGAGTAGTTACTTTTGTTCTTGAGGTCACGGGAGAAGTCATGTTGCAAGTAATCATGTGAACTTGATATGTGTTCGATATTTTGATGATATGTATGTTGTTATTCCCTTAGTGGTGTCATGTGAACATCGACTACATGGCACTTCACCATACTTGGGCCTAAGGGAATGCATTGTGGAGTAGTTATTAGATGATGGGTTGCTAGAGTGACAGAAACTTAAACCCTAGTTTATGCGCTATTTCGTAAGGGACTGATTTGGATCCAAAAGTTTAATGCTATGGTTAGATTTTATCTTAATACTTTTCTCATAGTTGCGGATGCTTGCGAGGAGGTTAATCGTAAGTAGGAGGTTTGTTCAAGTAAGAACAACACCTAAGCACCGGTCCACCCACATATCAAATTATCAAAGTAGTGAACACGAATCAAACCAACATGATGAAAGTGATATGATGACATTCCCGTGTACCCTCAAGAATGATTTGCTTATGATAAGAGACCGTTTTGGCCTGTTCTTTGCCACAAAAGGATTGGGCTACCTTGTTGTATATTATTTACCGTTACCGTTACTTTCTCGTTACAAATTATCTTGCTATCAAACTATTTGTTACCTACTATGTCAGTTCTTGCAGAAAATACCTTGTTGAAAACCACTTGTCATTTCCTTCTGCTCCTCATTGGGTTCGACACTCTTACTTATCGAAAGGACTACGATTGATCCCATATACTTGTGGGTCATCATGCCTCTGCTGCCGATCGTCCTTCTTCTCCTGCAGCACGAGCAGCAGCCCTCGTCATTTTCGCTGGGACGAGGAGCAGAGGCCGCGAGTCGCGACATGAGCAAAGCTGCAGAGACACCGCATGTGGCTTGAAGGCTAGGATGATGGGTGCGACTCACGAAGTTAGGAGCAATAGAAGGATTGGATGACAGCTAAGTCTAGATAGGGGACTCCTCGAGAAATGAGCCATTTTTTTAGGCAACCACGGGAGAATTACTGAAGCCTTTAGCTTATGGTGGACAGCTGGGTCATGTGTAAATGGGCTTGGTTACATCGATGAATAGCTGTAGTTTGATGTTTTCCATACTTTTCTTCGGTACATTGGTCAGTTCGGTCAACCGGTGATTGACACCGAAATCACCGAAACAAATTCGGTTTTCTAAAACTGACAGCTGATTTTCTAACCCAAAATTCGGTCATTTGTTTTTTCGGCTTCGGTCCTGGTTTTTTTGGTCTGGTCTTCGGTCCTCGGTTTTTTGTGCCCACCCCTAGGCGTCGGCACCGCCGTTGAACCATGCGACTCACCGGAGGCGCCCTGCCCCGGCCCCTCTGGGTTCCCACCATGCTCATGCCCTTGGGTGTCTTCATCGGACGGTGGCGAAGACGGGGGCGGCGGCGGTGCTACTTCTTGAGCTTGCGTTGGTTTTTCCCTTGAAGAGGAAAGGGTGATGCAGCAAAGTAGATATAAGTATTTCCCTCAGTTAAGAACCAAGGTATCAATCTAGTAGGAGGAACACACAAGTCTCCAATGATAGCACCTGCACAAACAAACAAACACATGCACACAACGCAAAAAAGGGGTTGTCAATCCCTTCACGGTTACTTGCAAGGATGAGATATGATAGAGATAGGTATAAAAGATAAATAAAAGTGCAAAAGTAAATAAATTGCAGCAAGGTATTTTTGGATTTTTGGTTTTATAGATCTGAAAATAATACGATAAAAATAGACCCTGGGGCCATACGTTTCACTAGAGGCTTCTCTCTTGAAGAAAGCATATGATGGGTAAACAAATTACTGTTGAGCAATTGATAGAAAAGCGCATAGTTATGATGATATCTAAGGCAATGATCATGAATATAGGCATCATGTCCGTGACAAGTACACCGACTCCTGCCTGCATCTACTACTATTACTCCACACATCGACCGCTATCCAGCATGCATCTAGTGTATTAAGTTAACAAGAACGGAGTAACGCCTTAAGCAAGATGACATGATGTAGAGGGATAGATCCAATCAATATGGTAAAAACCCATATCTTTTTATCCTTAATGGCAACAATACAAATACGTGCCTCGTTACCCCTTCTGTCACTGGGTGAGGACACCGCAAGATTGAACCCAAAACAAAGAACCTTTCCCATTGCAAGAAAGATCAATCTAGTTGGCCAAACCAAATCAATAGATAGGAGAGAAATACAAAGCTATCTTAATCATGCATAAAAGAGTTCAGAGAAGACTCAAATAATATTCATAGATAATCTGATCATAAACCCACAATTCATCGGATCTCAACAAACGCACCGCAAAAGAAGATTACATCGAATAGATCTCCAAGAACATCGAGGAGAACATTGTATTGAAGATCAAAGAGAGAGAAGAAGCCATCTAGATACTAGCTATGGACCCTTAGGTCCATGGTAAACTACTCACACATCATCGGAAGGGCAGCAAGGTTGGTGTATAGGCCCTTCGTGATCGAAAATCCCCCTCCGGCAGAGTGCCAGAAAAGGTCCCAAGATGGGATCTCATGAGAACAGAAGCTTGCGGCGGCGGAAAAGTATTTTTGGTGTGCCCTCTGGTATAAGGGGAATATTTGGGTATTTATAGAGCTGGAATTAGGGTTAGGGGAGTCCCGAGGGGCCCACAAGCCTAGGGGCGCCCCCCCCCCCCTAGGGCGCGCCTCTCTAGGGCTTGTGGCCCTCTCGTGGCTCCTCTGGCCTCCTCCCAAAGCTTCGTGGTTGTCTTCTAGTCCAAGAAAAATCCTCAAAAAGTTTTGTTTAGTTTGGTATTGATTTTCTGTAAAAGACAAAAACAAGGAAAAAAACAGCAATTGGCACTGGGCACTAGGTTAATAGGTTAGTCCCAAAAAAGTGATATAAAATAGCATATTAATGCATATAAAACATCCAAGATGGATAATATAGTAGCATGGAACAATCGAAAATTATAGATACGTTGGAGACGTATGAAGCATCCCCAAGCCTAATTCTTGCTCGTCCTCGAGTAGGTAAATGATAAAAACAGAATTTTTGATGTGGAATGCTACTTAACATGTTTATCATGTAATCTTTCTTATTGTGGCATGAATATTCAGATCCATAAGATTCAAAACAAAAGTTTAATATTGACATAAAAACAATAATACTTCAAGCATACTAATTAAGCAATCATGTCTTCTCAAAATATTATGGCTAAAGAAAGTTATCCCTACAGAATCATATAATCTTGTCATGTTGTATCTTTATCACACAAAGTATTTATCATGCACAACCCCGATGACAAGCCAAGCAATTGTTTCATACTTTTAATGTTCTCAAACTTTTTCAACTCTCATGCAATATATGAGCGTGAGCCATGGATATAGCACTATAGGTGGAATAGAATATGATGGTGGAGGTTGTGTGGAGAAGACAAAAAAGGAGAAAGTCTAACATTGACGAGGCCAATCAATGGGCTATGGAGATGCCCATCAATTGATGTCAATGCAAAGAGTAGGGATTTCCATGAAACGGATGCACTAGAGCTATAAGTGTATGAAAGCTCAAAAGAAAACTAAGTGGGTGTGCATCCAACTCGCTTGCTCACGAAGACCTAGGGCAATTTGAGGAAGCCCATCATTGGAATATACAAGCCAAGTTCTATAATGAAAAATTCCCACTAGTAATATATGAAATTGACAAAAATAGGAGACTCTCTATATGAAGAACATGGTGCTACTTTGAAGCACAAGTGTGGAAAAGGATAGTAACATTGTCCCTTCTCTCTTTTTCTCTCATCATTTTTTTTTCTTTTGGGCTCTTTGGCCTCTCTTTTTTTATATATTTTGGGCTCTTTGGCCTCTTTTTATTTTAAGTCCGGAGTCTCATCCCGACTTGTGAATCATAGCCCCCATCATCCTTTCCTCACATGGGACAATGCTCTAGTAATGATGATCATCACACTTTTATTTACTTACAACTCTAGAATTACAACTCGATACTAGAACAAGGATATGACTCTATATGAATGCCTCATGCATATCAAAGCAATATGACAATGATGGTATGTGTAATAATAAAACGAAACGGTGGAAGTTGCATGGCAATATATCTCAGAATGGCTATGGAAATGCCATAATAGGTAGGTATGGTGGCTGTTTTGAGGAAGATGTAAGGTGGCTTATGTGTGAAAGAGCGTATCATATCATGGGGTTTGGATGCACCGGCGAAGTTTGCACCAACTCTCAAGGTGAGAAAGGGCAATGCACGGTACCGAAGAGGCTAGCAATGGCGGAAGGGTGAGAGTGCATATAATCCATGGACTCAACATTAGTCATAAAGAACTCACATACTTATTGTAAAAGTTTATTAGCCATCGAAACAAAGTACTAATACTCATGCTCCTAGGGGGATAGATTGGTAGGAAAATACCATCGCTCGTCCCCGACCGCCACTCATAAGGAAGACAATCAAAAATAAATCATGCTCCAACTTCATCGCATAACCAAAGATCATACGTGCATGCTTCGGGAATCACAAACATTAACACAAATATTCTTACTAATCCACAATTACCAAATAGCATGACTCTAATATCACCATCTTTATATCTCAAAACAAATGCAAGGAATCAAACTTCTCATATATTCAATGATCTTCATGAAAGTTTTTATTATATCCCTCTTGAATACCCATCATATTAGGACTAAATTCGTAACCTAAGAAAATTGCCATACTATTTATAAGACTCTCAAAATAATATAAGTGAAGCATGAGAGTTCATCAATTTCTTCAAAATAAAACCACCGCCGTGCTCTAAAAAGATATAAGTGAAGCACTAGAGCAACTACATGGCTCAAAAGATATAAGTGAAGCACATAGAGTATTCTAATAAATTCACGATTAATGTGTGTCCCTCTCAAAAGGTGTGTACAGAAAGGATGATTGTGGCAAACTAAAAAGCAATGACTCATATAATACAAGACGCTCCAAGCAAAACACATATCATGTGGTGAATAAAAATATAGCCTCAAGTAATTTTACCGATGGATTGAAGACAAAAGAGGGGATGCCATCCGGGGCATCCCCAAGCTTAGATGCTTGGTTGTCCTTGAGTATTACCTTGGGGTGCCTTGGGCATCCCCAAGCTTAGGCTCTTTCCACTCCTTATTCCGTAGTCCATCGAAACTTCACCCAAAACTTGAAAACTTCACAACACAAAACTCAACAGAAAACTCGTGAGATCCGTTAGTGAAACAAAGCAAATAACCACTTTTAGGTACTATTGTAAACTCACTCCAATTTTATATTGGTGTTATATATACTATATTCTAACTTCCCCATGGTTCATACCCCCCCCCCCCGATACTACACATAGATTCATCAAAATAAGCAAACAACACAATGAAAACAGAATCTATCAAAAACAGAACAGTCTGTAGTAATCTGGAGTTTAGCCCAACTTCTGTAACTCCAAAAATTCTGAAACATTAGGACAACAGAGACAATTTGTATATAAATCTTGTGTAAAAAATTCAGAGTTTTATCGCGCTCCAGTGTATTTTAACAATTCTGCTACTGGACGCAAAAGTTTCTGTTTTTCAGCAAAATCAAATCAACTATCACCCAAGATCATCCCAAAGGTCTTACTTGGCTCAAACACTAATTAAACCCCTAAAACACAATTATTACAGAAGTAATATTGCATATTTATTCAAGAACATAAGCAAAAACAAAAAACATAAAATAAAATTGGGTTGCCTCCCAACAAGCGCTATTGTTTAATGCCGCTAGCTAGGCATAATGCATAGATCTAGGTATTGTCATCTTGGGTATGCAATCCATAAGTAGCCCTCATAATAGATTCATATGGTAACTTAATTTTCTTTCTTGGAAAGTGTTCCATGCCCTTCCTTAACGGAAATTGAAATCTAATGTTTCCTTCTTTCATATTAATAATTGCACCAATCGTTCTAAGGAAAGGTCTACCAAGAATAATAGGGCATGAAGGATTGCAATCTATATCAAGCACAATAAAATCTACGGGCACACAATTCCTATTTGCAACAATAATAACATCATTAATTCTTCCCATAGGTTTCTTAATAGTAGAATCCGCTAGATGCAAATTCAAAGAACAATCATCAAGTTTATGGAAACCTAGCACATCACATAAAGTTTTTGGAATTGTGGAAACGCTAGCACCCAAATCACACAAAGCATTGCACTCATAATATTTAATCTTAATTTTAATAGTAGGTTCTTATTCATCATAAAGCTTTCTAGGGATTGAAACTTCCAACTCAAGTTTTTCTTCAAACGATGTCATCATTGCATCAATGATATGTTTAGTAAAAGCCTTGTTTTGATTATAAGCATGAGGTGAATTAAGCATGGATTGCAACAAGGAAATACAATCACTTAAAGAACAATTATCATAATTAAAGTCCTTGAAATCCAAAAGATTGGGTTCATCACTACTTAAAGTTTTGACCTCGCCAATCCCACTTTTATCTTTTTTTTTCATTAAGATCTTCACCCTCCAAATTATTGGGACGCCTTCTAGCTAAAGTTGACTCATCTCCAGTCCCTTCTTTATCAAGTTTTATATTAGCAAACAAAGATTCAATAGGAGTCACACCAATCACTTTAAGATCTTCATCATGATTTTCGCAAAAACTAGAACATACTTTTTCTAGCCATTCTCTCTTAGCACGCATCCTAGCGATTCTCTCCCTACTTTCATTAATAGAAATTTTAATAGCTTTCAGAGACTCATTAATATCAAGGTTGGGTGGCATAGATCTAATCTTAAAAGAATCAACCTCATGAGAAATTCTATCAATGTTCCTAGCCAAATCATCAATCTTAAGCAATTTTTCTTCCACCATAGCATTGAAAATCTTTTAAGAATTAATGAAATCTTTAATATTATTCTCAAGATTAGAGGGTATCTTATTATAATTATCATAAGAATTTTTGTAGGAATTACCATAATTATTAGAGGAATTACTAGGAAACGACCTAGGATTAAAATTGCCTCTATACACGTTATTACCAAAATTGTTCCTACCAACAAAATTCACATCCATAGATTCATTATTATTCTCAATCAAAGTAGAGAAAGGCATATCATTAGGATCAATAGGAGCACTCTTGCTAGCAATCAATTTCATAAGTTCATCCATCTTTCCACTCAAAGTATTAATTTCTTCAATCGCATGCACTTTTTTACTAGTAGAAGATCTTTCGGTATGCCATTGGAAGTAATTTGCCATAATATTATCTAGGAGTTTAGTACCTTCTCCTAATGTGATTTCCATAAAATTACCTCCCGCGGCGGAATCTAAAAGATTTCTAGATGCAAAATTCAATCCGGCATAAAAAAATTGTATGATCATCCATAAACTTAAACCATGAGTAGGGCAATTTATTATCATCAATTTCATCCTCTCCCAAGATTGTGCAACATGTTCATGATCTAGTTGCTTAAAGTTCATTATATCGTTCCTAAGGGAGATGATCTTAGCGGGAGGAAAATACTTGGAAACAAAAGCATCTTTACACTTATTCCATGAATCAATACTATTTTTAGGCAAAGATGAAAACCAAGTTTTAGCACGATCTCGTAGTGAGAACGGAAATAACTTCAATTTAAAAATATCATTAAACACATATTTTTTATTTTGCATATCACACAATTCAACGAAAGTGTTTAGATGGGATGCAACATCTTCATTAGGACTACCGGAAAATTATTCTTTCATAACAAGATTCAACAAAGCGGCATTAATTTCATAAGACTCCGCACTAGTGGCGGGTGCAATCGAAGTACTAATAAAATCATTATTATTAGTGTTGGAAAAATCACACAACTTGGTATTTTCTTGAGACATCGTGACAAAGCAAGCAATCTAGCACACAAGCAAACGAAAAGACGAACGAAAAGAAGGCAAATATTTTTGTGTTTTCTGAAAACGTTTTAGAAGTGGGGGAGAGGAAAACGAGAGGTGAATGGCTAATAATGTAATGCAAGAGATGAGAGTTTATGATAGGTACTTGGTAGGCTTGATGTAGAACCTCCCGGCAACGGCGCCAAAAATTATTCCTGCTACTTCTTGAGCTTGGGTTGGTTTTTCCCTTGAAGAGGAAAGGGTGATACAGCAAAGTAGAGATAAGTATTTCCCTCAGTTAAGAACCAAGGTATCAATCCAGTAGGAGGAACACACAAGTCTCCAATGATAGCACCAGCACAAACAAACAAATACTTGCACCCAACGTGATAAAGGGGTTGTCAATCCCTGCGCGGTTACTTGCAAGGATGAGATCTGATAGAGATAGGTATAAAAGATAAATAAAAGTGCAAAAGTAAATAAATTGCAACAAGGTATTTTTGGGTTTTTGGTTTTATAGATCTGAAAATAATATGATAAAAATAGACCCCGGGGGCCATAGGTTTCACTAGAGGCTTCTCTCTTGAAGAAAGCATACGATGGGTAAACAAATTACTGTTGAGCAATTGATAAAAAAGCGCATAGTTATGACGATATCTAAGGCAATGATAATGAATATAGGCATCACATCCGTGACAAGTAGACCGACTCCTACCTGCATCTACTACTATTACTCCACACATCGACCGCTATCCAGCATACATCTAGTGTATTAAGTTAACAAGAACGGAGTAACGCCTTAAGCAAGATGACATGATGTAGAGGGATAGATCCAATCAATATAGTAAAAAATCCCATCTTTTTATCCTTAATGGCAACAATACAAATACGTGCCTCGCTACCCCTTCTGTCACTGGGTGAGGACATCGCAAGATTGAACCCAAAACAAAGCACCTCTCCCATTGCAAGAAAGATCAATCTAGTTGGCCAAACCAAATCAATAGATCGGAGAGAAATACAAAGCTATCTTAATCATGCATAAAAGAGTTCAGAGAAGACTCAAATAATATTCATAGATAATATGATCATAAACCCACAATTCATCGGATCTCAACAAACTTACCGCAAAAGAAGATTACATCGAATAGATCTCCAAGAACATCGAGAAGAACATGTTGTTGAAGATCAAAGAGAGATAAGAAGCCATCTAGCTAGTAGCTATGGACCCTTAGGTCCGTGGTAAACTAATCACACATCATCGGAAGGGCAGCAAGGTTGGTGTAGAGGCCCTCCGTGATCGAATCCCCCTCCGGCAGAGTGCCAGAAAAGGCCCCAAGATGGGATCTCACAAGAACAGAAGCTTGCGGCGGCGGAAAAGTATTTTTGGTGTGCCCTCTAGTATACGGGGAATATTTGGGTATTTATAGAGCTGAAATTAGGGTTAGGAGAGTCTCGAGGGGCCCACAAGCCTGGGAGGCGCCCCACCACCCCCCCCCCCTAGGGCGCGCCTCTAGGGATTGTGGCCCGCTTGTGGCTCCTCTGGCCTCCTCTCGAAGCTTCATGGTTGTCTTCTGGTCCAATAAAAATCATCAAAAAGTTCATTCTGTTTGGACTTCGTTTGGTATTGATTTTCTGTAAAAGGCAAAAACAAGGCAAAAACAGCAACTGTCACTAGGCACTAGGTTAATAGGTTAGTCCCAAAAAATGATATAAATTAGCATATTAATGCATATAAAACATCCAGGATGGATAATATAATAGCATGGAACAATAAAAAATTATAGATATGTTGGAGACGTATCAGGCGGCGGCGGTGGGGGGGGGCGCACCACCCGCGCTGAAGCCATCCCTGACTAGCGGCGCCATCTTGATAATCTGGATGGGGTACCACAACGCCTCAGGCTCACCTTTCGCGTGGGCGAGGCCATTAGCGCTGCCAAACTCCGGCTCCGGGACGAATAGCATGCGGCGTGCCGGAATTTTTGAAGGATCTGCCGTCTTGAGCCATACCTGGAATCCTGACATATCATCACTAGTGCAGAACCGGGCTATAGCACCGGTTCGTAAGGCCCTATAGTGCCGGTTCTGCAACCGGCACAGAAGGGTGGGGACTAAAGGTCCCCCCCTTTAGTACCAGTTCAACATGAACCGCCACTAAAGGGCCACCACGTGGCACGAGCCAGCGCCGGGGGCAGGGAGACCTTTAGTACCGGTTGGTAACACCAACCGGTACTAAAAGGTTTCGGGGGTTTTGGGTTTATGATTTCTTTTTCCTTTAATTTTGTGTTTTCCTCTTAATTCTTTTTCATTTGCTGGTATTTTACGATACTACATATTGTACACGTTATGCATATATATAAATAGAATTTCTCGTAGAACCGATCATATATATATATATATATATATCATCGAATGTCTCGCACCGCCATTCACACATACACATGTATATATACAAGTTGGTATATACAATTTCTCCTACATGGAGGCATTACTGCGGTAGCGGGTAATGGTATTCTCCTTTGGGATCTATGACCTGGTCGAGCAAAAATCCCGCTATTTCCTCTTGAATTGCTCATACGCGATCCGTTGGTAGGAGCTTATCCCGCACCTCATTGAACTTTTAAGAAGGAGATCAATATGCATGTATTAGTTGTGTGATTAGATATCGATAATGATGTAAAAATTGTGAATAGTGTTATGGCAAACGTACCCATAGCTGTCTAGAAGGTCTACTCCTTTCGGACGCCATCATGCGAATGTTCTCGCAAACGTAGTATGCACATAAATCAGTCCCCGGTGCCTGCATCATGGCCTTTACGAGAGTAGAATTCAATCAGATAATAATTAATCAAGCATGATAATTAATGGTATTGAAACTAGAATTAAAGAGATGGTAGCTAGCTAGTACTACTTAATTAATTACCTTGGGTCGATACTAATACAGCTTTTGTTTCCATTCACCTGGAACCTCTTTGATGAACTTTTGCCAAGCCCTGCCCACCGGCAAAGAAAATGAATAAAGGAGTTATTAATTAGTTGATATCAGGAAATGACGAACTAAAGAGGCCGACATATAGTTCAATAATGATTGAAATTACCTGTTGACTATCCCCTTCACGATTTCGTAGTCAGTAACTGGTTTAAGTAGTGAGTCCAGTACTTCAACTTTTCCTTCTTCAACTTGAATGACTAACAAGATCCAATGGAAACTGCATGCGCACACGTTTGCATGTATAAATTAAGCGGGCATGTGCATAACACTCATCAACTACCCTAAACCCTATACACTTATTAACATCTAGCTAGTAAGCAAAAACGGAATTTGTAGTACAAGACAGTGTGACTCACCCGAAGTTGTAAGGAAGTAGTATATCTCGATTGCTGTTGAGTTTCTTCAAGAACTCTAGCATGTTTTTCTCTACTTCTTCTCGATACCATTCATATGTCCATGTCTCTTGATTAATGGTATTTGGGTCAATGAACCCAATGCCATAGCGTCCAGCTTTTTTCATTTCATAGATCTTCATCCTGCATAATACCACAGAAAAGAATATAGTGAGGATAATTACAGGTAATGATCAACGAGCACTACAGCTAGCTTGAGACTTAAATTACAGAAAGAAATCACTTACAGACAATAGCAACTGACGATAGATTTGTCGAGTGCGTCTTGATTGAATAACTGAAACAGTTCTGTAAACTCAACAAGCAGAGCTGTCTCATTAAAGTAATGCTCTGCCTTGACTTTTACCATGAGGGACTCTTGATTGGTAGTCTTGGCAATTTTCATGTACCATTCATGCAATTCATACATTCTCGTTAGGAGCTTCTTGACCTCCTCAGGCTTGACCAAAGGTTCGCCGCGGGCATATTTCCGTTTTATGTCCTCCTCTCTAAGTGTATCCACGGGCTCGATCTCTAGGAGTTGATAAACAGTGATACCGAGCTCTGTAGCCTGCCTTCTATGCTTGTCGGTTATTACCAGCTGATCGGCGCCGGTACTCGCATGTGTTGGTACAATGAGCGGGGGGGTCGATTGCACCGCCTGTTCTCCCAGCTGGGGAACAGTTTTCCCACTTTTTTTGGCAGCTGCTTGGCTGGAGCTGGAGCTCAAGCTCGACTCCTTCTTTTTTTGTGCTTGATATGCCTTCCTGATTTGGCGCTCATAGTCTGAGTCAATAGGCTTGGGAGCTGGTGGTTTAGCCATACGAATAAAGTGGTCAATGACATGCTCAGGTACTTTCTCCTTTGGCGGCGGTGGCGGTTTCGGTCCAAAATGGGCCCTCACTTGGGCTTGCACTTCTGCTTCGTTTTCCTCCACAGTTAGGTCGTAAGGCTTCTTCGAAAGAGGCGTGAGGCTTGGACCAAATTGGAATCTCTTGCCTCTTGTACCTGTACTTGTACCGCTAGCCACCATAGCTATGGCGGCTCTCTTCCGCTGTTGCTTAGGCGACGTAGCCCGCTGAGGCGGCGGAGACGGCTGACGCGGTGCCTGACTTGGAGGAGGAGGAGTGGGCTGACGCGTTGCCGGACTTGGAGGAGGAGGAGTGGGCTGACGCGGTGCCAGACTTGGAGGAGGAGGAGTGGCCTGACGCGTTGGCGGACTTGAAGGAGCAGGACTCTACTGAGGCGGTGGCTGATGACTTGGAGGAGCGGGAGTCTGCTGACGTGGTGGCGGACTTCGAGGAGGAGTCGGCTGACGCGGTGTCGGTGGCCTTGGAAAGATTATGCAATCCTTTCTCCATAGGATGATATGATGTATGGCCTCTCCCAGTGTGTGCTCGTCGTCACCTCCAGGAATGTCAAGCTCTAGCCCCGAATATTGTGCCACCACTTCATCAACCACGACACAAGCATAGCCAGCTGGAATTGGGTTGCAATGGAAGGTTGCTTCGGGGGGATTTGTATAAGCAACGGCGTCCGCCACCTTCATCGATATGTTCTTCATTTTGAAGTGTAGCTCACAATTAGTGTTCTCCATGATGTCATCCACAAGGTATGTATCTAGCAGTGCCTCGCCCGAGGCAAAACCCATGCTGCTTCTCTGCATGGATGGGACGGTGCTATCCAATGCTGGATCATCCGCTAGCTGCTGCCGCTGCTGAGACCCCCTTTCTTGGCTAAGTGAGTCGATCTGCTGCTGCTGCCGCTGGAATTGGAGTGCCAACTCCGCGTGCGCTGATTCTAGGCCTTTAAGGTGTTCTGCTTCCTGCTTCCTCTGCTCCTCCTCCAGCTTCCTCTTCTTCTCCTCCTCCATCTTCTTTCTCGCACGGCTTCTGTAGTCGGCGTTCCAGTCTGCAAACCCCTCATACCACAGAACAACGCCTTTGCCTCGTGTTCTTCCCGGGTGTTCAGGATTTCCCAGGGCGCGCGTAAGCTCGTCGTTCTCTTTTTTGGGCGTGAACACCCCCGTTCGAGCCTCTTCTATTGCAACAAGTAACTTGTCGTCAGCTCCTTTAAGACTTGCCTTCTTCAAAACCTGGCCTGTCTTCGGGTCCAACGCCCCCCCATGCGCATAGAACCAAGTCCTGCACCTTTCCAGCCAGCTCAATGTAACTGGAGTGACCCCTGCATCCAGCATCTGTTGCTCAGACTTATCCCACTTAGGCCGGGCCACCGCGTAGCCACCTGGCCCCAGCGTATGGAAATGCTCCTTTTTTGCGGCATTGATCTTGTTTATTCTCGACCGTTCCTTAGATAATTCCGATTCCTTGAATTTCACGAAAGCGGGCCAGTGATCTCTTTGCTTCTCCAGTGTTCTCGTGAATTCTGGAGTCTTCTTTTCTCCTTCGACGTACTTGGCCCATATAGTTTTCTTGTGGGTGCTGAATGCAATTGCCATCTTCCTAAGAGCAGCGTCCTTGACTTTCTGCACATCTACATCTGTGAAATGATCTGGTAGGGTGGAATGTTCCATGAGAGATTCCCAAAGCCGATCTTTTGCTCTTTGGTCGACAAAAGTAAGATATGGGTGTTCCTTTGCTGGCTTTTTCCATTCTTGCATGGAGATCGGGATTTGGTCCTTCACAAGAACTCCGCACTGACGAATGAACTTGTTCGCATTCTTCTTAGGCTCGCTTGGTTCGCCATTAGGTTTGATGGCATCGATGTTGTACTTTACGCCATCCTTCAACTTTTTGGCCGGGCCTCGCACTGTCCTGCTGCCTATAGAAGATTTGCTCGATCCGGAGGGCTGAAAGAAGAAAGATCGATTCGTTAATATATCTTCAAATCATTTAAAACATGTGATGATCACCAGATGCCTGCTTATATAAATATACCTCGCCGGTCTCTGTTATTTCAAAATCAACATTTTCTTCGTCATCATAATCATAGTTCTGGACTTCATCAATTCGGTCGTCTTGATCGAATATCATATCACTCTCCCCGGTATTGTTCAGATATTGGGAGCCGTCATCTTCTTCATTCTGATCATCTGGCCGGCGAGGGGAGCGTATGATCTCGAACAGGGCCTCTTCTCCTTCTCTGCCGGTATTGTCCGCCATAGCTTTTATTTAACTAATCCAGAAGAAATATAAAACAATTTAGTATTCAAATTACAATGCATGCATGCAATCAATAAGGAAAAACTGAATCATAGTACATAATATGCATCATCGAATATAATCTCGAATACATCGTCTCGAATATTATCGAATAATATATATAATCTCAAATACATCGTCTCGAATATTATCGAATAATATATATAATCTCGAATACATCGTCTCGAATATTATATATCGAATACATCACTAGCTAGCTAGCTAATATAGATCGAATACTATCGAATAATCTAGTTCACTCGCGGTTCCTGAGGCGCGGGCGGTGGACACCCAAAGAGAAGGAACCATCACAGGATCATAGCTCGAGTGAGATCCCCGAAGAACCTGCCAGGTATTGGAGAACCTGATGTCCATAGCAGCCATGTAGCGACGGATGTTCTCGTCCTCCTCCCTGACACGGCGACGTACCACCTCCGGCGGTGCCGGCTCCCTCCACACCGAAAGTGGCCCACGCGAATGCCACCAAAGGAGCTCCGGGTCGACGACGGGACCCGGGGCCGGGTTCCTCACCAAGCGGCGCGCCCCTTAAGGTAGCACCTCCCAGTGCCAGCCCGGCGAAGCCCAGTCCCGGACATGGCTCCTCTGAAGCAGGACGTCGTCGCGAACGGGTCGACGGCGAGGATGCGGGCCGGGCATCGTTCACGTATAAAAAACTAACAATATAATATTTCTAATTAATATTTATATATCTAAAATTCATCTAACATTTCTATAACTAAAAGTATAAAAAACTAAAAAAAACATGCATCTAACATTTATATATCTAATTCATCTAACATTTATATATATATATATAACTAAAAGTATCAAATTCCTTAACTTTTTTCTATATACATCTAATCATCTAGTGAAAGAAAATGTCAAAATTCATCTAACTAACATTTCTATATCTAAAATTCATCTAACATTTCTGTAACTAAAACTATAAAAAACTAAAAAACAGAAAATAAGAAAATATGTGTGTGTGTGCGTGTGTGTGTGTGAGGGTGGCCATGGCGGCAGGGGCTCACAGCGGGGCGTCGGGGGCGGCGACAGCGACGGCGACGGCGTGCGAGCTCGAGAGAGGGGCGGCGCGCGACGGGGGCGGTGGGCGGTGCGTCGGGGGCGGCGGGCGGCGCGACGGGGGACGGCGTGGGCGGCGCGTCAGTGGCGGCGCGTCGGGTGCGGCGACGGCGTCGATCGGGCCGGGCAAGCGGTGCGTCGTCGACGGAGAGGAAGAAACAGAGGAAGAACAGAGGGAAACTGAATTTTTTTCAAGTGTTGTATATATAGGTTGGACCTTTAGTACCGGTTGGAGCCACCAACCGGTACTAAAGGTCTGTTTTGGCCAGGCCAAGCGGCGGGAAGCGCACCCCTTTAGTACCGGGTCGTGGCTCCAACCGGTACTAAAGACCCCCCCTTAGTACCGGTTGGAGCCACGACCCGGTACTAAAGGGGGTGCGCTGGCGCAGGTGCGGTGCGGCAAGTTTAGTCCCACCTTGCTAGCCGAGGGGCGTCCACACTGGTTTAAAAGCCCCGGCACGGCTGCTGTCTCGAACTCCTCTCCATAGCAGGCTTCTGGGCCTAACTCTGCCGCGCTGCCCTGTGGGCCTACTGGGCCTTGCGGGCCTGCATCCTGGCCCAACCCCAGGTTAGGTTTCTAGTCGTATGCAAGCCGCTGTGGCCCAGTAGGCGGGCTTTTTTTATTTAGTTTTTTTTTCTTTTCTGATTTATTTATTTTCTTTTATTTATTTCTGAGTTGTTTTTTGCTGTATTTAGAGTTTCTTTGTGAATATTTTTGCTTTAGGTACAAAAAATTACAAACTTTCTGTTAGTGCCAGTAGTTTTCAAATTTGAATAGTTTAAATTTGAATTATTTGAAATTTGTGTGAATCACTAGTTTGTGAATAACTTAACTTTAAAAATAGATTTTTCAGTGATTCTTTTTTCTTATGTTTAATATTAGTGTGTTTTATCATTATATTCAATTTGGTAATACTTAGGTTATTTAAAAAATTAAATGCCTTTGTAACAGATGAGTTTTCGTCTGAAACCCTTATACTTCGAAAGAGATTGTCCATTTTATAAACGAAGTGCATCCAGTTTTTGCCGTAACCCTCTCAACTTTTTTGCACATGCTATGTGGGTGAAATGATGATACCACGCCAACTTTTAACCTTTTCAGAGTTCATTTGTACTGCTTTTCAATTTCAGGGTCATTTAACTCAAAAAAATCAGTAAATGCATGAAAAATAGCAAATGATGTCAGAAAGGGTTGAAAGTTGATGACGTGGCTTTGAATGATGCATACTGAACGCACAAAAAGTCTGGAGTTGTAATAAGTTAAAAAAATGAATTGCCTTTGTAACAGATGAGTTTTCGTCCGAAACCCTGATATTTCGAAAGAGATTGTCCATTTTGTACACGAAGTGCATCCAGTTTTTGCCGTAACCCTCTCAACTTTTTTGCACATGCTATGTGGGTGAAATGATGATACCATGCCAACTTTCAACCTTTTCAGAGTTTATTTGTACTGCTTTTCAATTTCAGGGTCATTTAGCTCTAAAAAAATCAGTAAATGAGCTGAAAAATAGCAAATGAAGTCAGAAAGGTACACGTTTGTCCGAAGCACAAAAGGACATGTTTCAAATGCCAAAACACATAAGCACCCTAACTATTACAAAGATTCCCTACGGTTTGTCCAAAGTGAGACTTTCCAGATATACAAGTCCGGAAACTCACTAGAGAAGAAAGTGATGACAGTGAAGCCGATCACATCCCAGAGTGGGATCTTTGGGTGTGAAACTTTTTCTTCGCGTGTGTCCCTTTGCGCCGTAACCATGGACAATCTTCATCATTTAACTGGATGCTCGGGTCAATATTCACTATGAATGGAGCAATTTCATCAAAATTTTCATAATCTTCTGACATGTCTGTCTTGTCATCCACTCCCATGATGTTTCTTTTCCCTGAAAGAACTATGTGACGCTTTGGCTCATCGTATGATGTATTCGCTTCCTTATCTTTTCTTTTTCTCGGCTTGGTAGACATGTCCTTCACATAGAAAACCTGCGCCACATCATTGGCTAGGACGAATGGTTCGTCTGCGTACGCTAGATTGTTGAGATCCACTGTTGTCATTCCGTACTGCATATCTTCCGTTACCCCAGCTCGTGTCATATTGACCCATTTGCACCGAAACAAAGGGACCTTCAAACTACGTCCATAGTCAAGTTCCCATATGTCCTCTATGTAACCATAATATGTGTCATTCCCCTCTTGGTTGCTGCATCAAAGCGAACACCACTGTTTTGGTTGGTGCTCTTCTTATCTTGGACGATCGTGTAAAATGTATTCCCATTTATCTCGTACCCTTTGAAAGTCATTATATTCGAAGATGGTAACTGAGACAGCAAGTACAGGTCATCTTCAACAGCGGCGTCATGCATGGCACGTGTCTGCAACCAACCGGCGAAAGTCTCCGTTTGTTCACGTGTAATCCAGTCATCAGACTGCTCCGGGTGTTTGGAGCGTAGAAAATTCTTGTGTTCCTCCATATATGGAGCCACCAAGGCGGAATTTTGTAGAATTGTGTAGTGTGCTTGAGTGAGAGAATGCCCGTCCATACATATTATTTGTTTCGGTCCTAGCGTGCCATTTCCACCCAGTCTGCCCTTATGCCGCGATTCAGGAACACCAATCGGCTTAAGGTCAGGAATAAAGTCAATACAAAACTCAATGACCTCCTCATTTTCATGGCCCTTGGAGATGCTTCCTTCTGGCCTAGCACGGTTATGAACATATTTCTTTAAGACTCCCATGAACCTCTCAAAGGGGAACATATTGTGTAGAAATATAGGACCCAGAACGTTAATCTCTTCGCATAGGTGAACTAGGACGTGCGTCATGATGTTGAAGAAGGATGGTGGGAACACCAACTCAAAACTGACAAGACATTGCACCAAATCATTCTCTAACCTTGGTATGATTTCTGGATCGATTACCTTCTGAGAGATTGCATTGAGGAATGCACATAGCTTCACAATGGCTAATCGAACGTTTTCCGGTAGAAGCCCCCTCAATGCAACCGGAAGCAGTTGCGTCATAATCACGTGGTAGTCATGAGACTTTAGGTTCTGGAACTTTTTCTCTGTCATATTTATTATTCCCTTTATATTTGACGAGAAGCCAGACGGTACCTTCATACTGAGCAGGCATTCAAAGAAGATTTCCTTCTCTTCTTTGGTAAGAGTGTAGCTGGCATGACCCTGATGTATGCCGTCTTTTCCGTGCATACGTTGCTGGTCCTCCCGTGCCTCTGGTGTATCTTTTGTCTTCCCATACACGCCCAAGAAGCCAAGCAGGGTCACGCAAAGATTCTTCGTCACGTGCATCACGTCGATTGCAGAGCGGACCTCTAGGTCTTTCCAATAGGGCAGGTCCCAAAATATAGATTTCTTCTTCCACATGGGTGCGCGTCCGTCAGCGTCATTCGGAACAGATTGTTCGCCAGGACCCTTTCCAAAGATTACCTTCAAATCCTTCACCATATCATGTACATCATCACCAGTACGGTGGTGAGGCTTCGTCCGGTGATCTGCCTCACCTTTGAAATGCTTGCCTTTCTTTCTTACGGGATGCCTGCTCGGAAGAAATCGACGATGTCCCAGGTACATATTCTTCCTACAATTATCCAAATATATACTGTCGGTATCATCCAAACAGTGCGTGCATGCGCGGTATCCCTTGTTTGTCTGTCCTGAAAGGTTACTGAGAGCAGGCCAATCATTGATGGTCACGAACAGCAACGCATGTAGGTCAAATTCTTCCTGTTTGTGCTCATCCCACGCACGTACACCTTTTCCATTCCACAGCTGTAAGAGTTCTTCAACTAATGGCCTTAGGTAGACATCAATGTCGTTGTCGGGTTGCTTAGGGCCTTGGATGAGCACTGGCATCATAATGAACTTCCGCTTCATGCACAACCAAGGAGGAAGGTTATACATACATAGAGTCACAGGCCAGGTGCTATGGTTGCTGCTCTGCTCCCCAAAAGGATTAATGCCATCTGCACTTAGACCAAACCATACGTTCCTTGCGTCACCTGCAAAGTCCTCCCTGTACTTTCTCTCAATTTTTCTCCACTGCGACCCGTCAGCGGGTACTCTCAACTTCCCGTCTTTCTTACGGTCTTCTCTGTGCCATCGCATCGCCTTGGCATGCTCTTTGTTTTGGAACAAACGTTCCAACCGTGGTATTATAGGAGCATACCACATCACCTTGGAAGGAATCTTCTTCCTGGGGCGCTCGCCCTCGACATCACCAGGGTCATCGCGGCTGATCTTATAGCGCAATGCACCGCATACCGGGCACGCATTCAAATCCTCGTACTCACCGCGGTAGAGGATGCAGTCATTAGGGCATGCATGTATCTTCTGCACCTCTAACCCTAGAGGGCAGACAGTCTTCTTTGCTTTGTACGTACTCTCGGGCAATTCGTTGTCCTTTGGAAGCATCTTCTTTAACATTATCAACAACTTTCCAAATCCCTTGTCAGATACACCATTATCTGCCTTCCATTGCAGCAATTCCAGTGTGGTGCCCAGCTTTTTCTTGTCAGCTTCGCAATTCAGGTACAATAATTTCTTGTGATCCTCTAACATGCGCTGCAACTTCTTCTTCTCCTTTTCACTTGCGCAGTTTCTCTTTGCATCGGCAATGGACCGACCTAGATCATCAGCGGGCTCATCTGATGCCTCTTCTTCAGCTTCTTCCCGCATTGCCGGCTCAGCTTCTTCCCCCATTGTTGTACCATCGTATTCAGGGAACCCATGGCCAGGATAGCTGTCGCCGTCCTCTTCTTCTTCATTGTCTTCCATCATAACCCCTCTTTCTCCGTGCTTGGTCCAAACATTATAGTGGGGCATGAAACCGGACTCAAACAGGTGGACGTGAATGGTTCTTAACTTAGAGTAATTCTGATCATTCTTATAGCCAGCACATGGACAAGGCATAAAACCATCCGCCCGCTTGTTTGCCTCAGCCGCAAGCAGAAAAGTATGCACGCCATTAACGAACTGGGGAGAGCATCGGTCATCGTACATCCATTGCCGGCTCATCTTCATTACACAACACCGAATAGACCAAATTAATACAAGTTCATACATAAAGTTCATACAACACTTATTCTCATAAAACAAACATACAAATAACTCTCTAGCTAAAGCATTTAAATGCAACAACAAATGCGATCAAGATCGCAACTAAGGTAACAATTGATCCAACAGCATAATGATACCAAGCCTCACTATCAATGGCATATTTTCTAATCTTTCTAATCTTCAAGCGCATTTTCTCCATCTTGGTCTTGTGATCATCGACGAACTCGGCAACATGCAACTCCAATTCCATCTTCTCCCCCTCAATTCTTTTCAATTTTTCTTTCAAATACTCGTTTTCTCTTTCAACTAAATTTAACCTCTCGACAATAGGGTTGGTTGGAATTTCCGGTTCACATACCTCCTAGATAAAAATATCTATGTCAACTTGATGGGCATAATTTTTCATAAACACGAAATGCAACAAATAGTTATAAAAGAGAATATACCACATCCGAATCATAACCCGGACGAGGGCCGACGGGGACGGATATCAAAACCATGGCACTATGTATAACAAACAACGTACGGGTAAGATAATTATACGAGTAACTATATATCTAAATCACACAAACATGATTTTTTTATATAAAAAAGATAAGAACAAGAGGCTCACCACAAGGTGGTGCCGGCGACGGGACGGTGCGGGCGATCGACGGTGGTTAGGACGGAGACGGGAAGGCACTAAGTAAACCGCACCTACATATGCAAACTAAGAGTTATTTTGACCTCAAATTGCATATAAATCAAATACTACCACATATAATTCCTCCCAAAATAAAACACACAAATCACTATACTTATAGAGCATTGCAAGAGCTAATCTAGCAATGAGAGATGAAAGGACAAAGTTGCTAACCTTTGTGATCACTTCGATGGATGGGGTGCCTTCAAATCTTCACAAATTTTGGCAAAAATGGAGTGCGAGCTCGAGAGGAAGAGGAAGAAAACAGAGGAGAGGGGAAAGGGGAAGAACAGAGCGCTCGGGCTCAACGAAGGGGTTTATATAGGATGACCTTTAGTACCGGTTGGTTATACGAACCGGGACTAAAGGTGCATCTCTAGTCCCGGTTCGTATAACCAACCGGTACTAAAGGTGCTGGTGGGCCCCAGCCTGACACAAGCCTGCCACCACGTCTTTAGTACCGGTTCGTGGCACGAACTGGTACTAAAGGTTCGCCACGAACCGGTACTAATGATCGTCGCCCGCCTAGCCGTTGGAACTGGCACTAATGAGCACATTAGTGCCGGTTCAGTTACAAACCGGGACTAATGTGCTTCACATTAGGCCCTTTTTCTACCAGTGCATGTCGCCTCGCTGTGCGCTCGGTAACCTGTGCCACGAAGCCAAGGCCTCTCAGATGACCTCCGCTGTCCGGCGCGTCTAAGCATGTGCCGGCACACCCACAAGCTTGAGTGGCACAAGAAACGGCAGGGTTGCGCCTGTCTCTTCCACGGCCGCAGGGCCAGAGTGAATCCCCGACCTGGAGCACGGCCTCGATCCACCATCAGCTGCCAAATGATCTGGTGCTCTCACAGGACAAGAAAATCCTCAGGGTAGAAGGGGCGGATGGACATGCCATTTGGCATGCAGCGCTATTGCCGCCGCGGGAGAGGTCTGCTTCCATGCGCCGTAGGTCTTCAGAAGCCTCCAGGAAACAGCTTTCCACCTGATCCACCGATGGGGCGACAATCGTCGGCGTCGCGCCCCTACCCTCGAACGGCACTGAGAACTGCGGCCCCACCACTCTCGCGACGGAAGACACCCGCCCAACCTCATTCCAGGTGCGCGGGAAGCGGACTGTGCCAAGCGGGGGCGGCCCTGGCGGCGGTGGCGGGAGCGTCGAAGCAGCGCGGGGTGGCACTTGCTGGTGGGGGGGGGGGGGGGGGGGGGGGGGGGGGGGGGGGGGGGGGGGGGGTCCATGACACTGCACCGGGCTGGTGAGTTGGCCCATCTCTGTTCCGAGGGCGGCCGAGATGACCGCAAGGCGGCCTGTCCAGACGGCGAGCAGGCACCCTGTTGCGCTCTGTCCACTGGTGAGGAGCGCCGAGGGGGGGGGGGGGGGGGGGGGGGGATTCGCACTCCCGCGCAATGTGCCCTTCGCCCCCGCACCTCACACACTTTGTCTTCTTACAGCACTCGACGGAGATGTGCCTCTCATCCCCGCAATTGTAGCAGTAGCCGTGCAGTTCAGCCGGGGTGTTGGACCTGGGCGGCCTAGTCGTGGGCATGGTGAAGCCATGGCGTCGGCGCTGCGCGGGTGGGGGCAGCGGCCTGGAGGTGGGGCTCCAGGGCCGGCGGCCTGTCTTGGTCTACCGCTCCGGTCTTGCCGCCGGGGAGGGACGAGAGGGGCCGGCGGCCGCGCCTTGGGCTATTGGCCCGTAGCGGGTGCCCAGCACGTCGGGGCCCGGGATGACGACGATGGAGCGGGGGCGGCGAACCCGAGGTGGAGGAGGAGGCCGCGGAGAGCGAGACCCTGGAAGCCATCGCCAGGGGCACCGGGAAGGTGGGCGCCGGCCCCGGAGTGGTGGCCGGCGAGATTTGGTGGTCGCCGGCGCTTAGAAAGAGGGTCGGTACACAATAAGCTAAGGGACGAGTGTATCCTGTGTGTCTTGCAATAACTATTTTAGATACTTATGCTACACTGCCATGTGTCTTGCAAGCCATCAAAGACATGTTCCATTCATCTTTACTAAGCTCACTACCGCCATTTATTTCACCCAGTCTCATTTGTCGGGTCTCAATGTTGATTTTTCTAGGTGTCGTGGAAAAGTTCTAGAAGAAGCCGGGGAGGAGGCAGATTTTGGGAGGATCTGTCAAAAAACTGTCTCATTCTTCTTTACTAAGATCATTTATTTCGCATGGGCCAACTGTCGGGTCCCAATGTCGATTTTTCTAGGTGTCGTGGAAACGTTCTCGGTCTTCCTGACACGTTCGCTCTGGACCTCCACTCCAACTTCCTCACATGAAATCATCGTTCTCGCCTGCGATTCCAGCCGCCTCACAAATCGGCATGTCCATTCACCGAATAGGACTACGTCTCTCCCCTCGACTGGTTATAAAGTTTTTTACTTAGACGGTTCTAACCATTGCGTCGCGCAAACATCAGCTGAAAATTGTCGTGTGCACATCAGTGTTCCCCCCATATCTCTCTCACACACACCCGCGCAGGCTCAACACACATACATACACAAGCATGCACACACAACAAGGAAACAGCACCCTCAAGCACAGCCAAAACACATGCTGACACGTGCACACACAACAAGTGTTGACCAGAAGCCCAAATACGTTGATCTATAGAGTCGACTGAAAGCAAAAGAAAAACATTTGCTAGACAAATGATAAAACAGAAAAAAAAAATTGTGTCAATTTGCTCATATTAATTATTATACTTTGAGTCTTAGCATGGTATTCATTTAAAGTTCGGAATTACAAGGAGGTTAGTCACCTCAGGCGCGTGACTAGGCAAAATATGCCGACCAGTGGCATCATATAGACTACTCAACCAAATTACAGGTACAATGCTTTGGAATGGGCTATTCCATTCGTGGTGCGACGATTGAAAATGTTTCTTTTATTGTTCAAGCTATGAAGCTTATTTGTTATTTGCATATTTTTTTATAATGACATGTAACTTTATTCAAACTCAACCAAATTACATGTACAATGCTTTGGATCATAGATCCAAGAAATTACGAAATAACTTCTATAACTAAGAATTCTAGTGAAATTCTCACAATCGTCTTCTTCATGGTATCATCAATCTATGCAACGCAAAATATTTCCAAGGCTTCCGTAAAAAACTGTAGTAAGATATGAGTAGCAAACTGTCCCTCGTATGCCTGCACAAACTTGACTACCTTCATAGATTTCAGAGACCCTCTTGTGTCCACATTGTAAATGATGGGAAGCCGTGAGCGCTGAACGTACTTAGGCTATAGATAATCACCTAAAAGTACATGTCATTGGGCCACAAAATCTTCAATAAAATACCAAAATATGACACCAAAGTCGTAGTGGATGCAGCAACAAAAGTGACAGAAGCCACTTTCACAAATTCATCAGATCCATATATGAATGAATCTGCGAGGATATAAAACTAAAATATTCAAGGTCGTACATACCAAACCTGCAAAGGCACAAACTCTCTGACTCTATAGCACTACCTGATAAGACTTCACCACAGTAGAAGAAGAACCAAGTACCTTTATTCTCGTCGGCATCACATCCTCCGCCAAGAAGTTGTCGATGAAGACAGAAGAGATCATGCTATTTAAACATCTAAATACGCTTATGAAGATGGAGGGTTCTCCTCACCTCACAACACGGCGGTCGGAGGCGAGGTGAGCCGGTGAAAATCCTTGGCGGCTGCCTGTGGAACCCTAACCGAAGAGGGGTTGTTCTCCCTCGAGTATCCAACCTCATCATCTTTCTTAAAACACGTATATGTGCTTATTAAATTACCTCCATAATCTCAACATGGCGGCCAAACTGGGCCTTAATGGGCTGGTCACGACATGCCTCCATATGATCAAGTTTTCTGCTTGATCTATTGAGCCTCATTCAACAAAGGTGGGTTGGGTTTCTGATATCTTCGACTCAGCAGGCCAGTTCTTTGGTAGATTCTTCCACAAGATGCCTCCTCCCCGGCTTCCCTCCGAATATATCCCGTAGAATCTCCCACATTTTTTTAGGAGAAAACAGTAGGGTAAAACCCCACTGCAACTTTTTTTCATTATTAAATAAAAGGTCACAAGTCAGCAAGGAAAGAAAGAAACTAAGCTATTACAAGGCTTGAGGTAAGCCAAAAAGAAGAAAGAAAAGAATGAAGGAAACCTACAAAAATAAAAATTACAACAATGAATCAAGCCAGGCTTTGAAAGGCTGGGCAAATTTTTGCTTGATTCTATATCTCACAAGGTTTAACTCGGTGAAGTAAGTGTCCTTCCAGCGCAGCATGGAAGGTTCAATTGCCTGAACATCTTGTCATTTCTAGTTATCCAGATCCCCCAGGCAGGAAATATTATTATCTCCAAGAAGTGGTAAAGGGTTTCTTCTTGCTGGCAGTTGATAATCTCCCACAATTTGAACAATTCAGATTCGGGGAGATTCTGAAGGGATATATTCTAGGAGAAGGCAGACTCTTAGCGAATTTGTCAAAAGACATGTTCCATTCTTCTTTACTAATTTGTCGGGTCCCAATGTTGATTTTTTTAGGTGTCGTGGAGAAGTTCTAGGAGAAGCCGGTGAGGCGGCGGATTCTCGTTGAATCTGTCAAAAAACTGTCTCATTCATCTTGACTAAACTCATTTATTTCGCACGGTCGCTTGACCTTCACTCCCACTTCCTCACATGAAATCATCCTTGTCGCCTGCGATTCTAACCGCCCCACAAATCAACATGGCCAATCATCGAATAGGTCCACGTCTCTCCCCTCGACTGATTCTAAAGTTTTTTTTGCTTAGACCATCATACCCCGGGCTAGGCTTGACAAAGCCCAAGTCAAAATCCCAAAGCCCAAAGCCTGGCCCAACCCAAAACTTTTGAACAATGCACTTTTTAAGTTAATTAATTAATTTCAAGATATTTTGTATATTAGTATTCCTATTTTTCATTCAAAATAATTATTTTAATCCCATTCAGGCTTTCAGGCCAGGCTTTGGGCAGAAAAGCTAAGCCCACGCTCAAGCCCGGCCCGGATGCTGGGCTTTCAGGCTATCAGGCAGGCCTGCCCATGCACAGGCCTATTTCTGCTCAATTTATTTCCCCATGGGCAGAATCAACAAGAGATTCTGATACAATCATCTTTCAGAAAATGAACAAACGTAAAGATTCGATGTCACAAGGAAATAAACATCAACACGCTATTTTTCATCGATCCTTGTAGATAGGTCTGATAGCAATACACTATCCTCACACTTCAGGTCACACAAAAATACTGTTACAGAGTGTACATACATTAACCAATAGGCACCGCAACACCATCCACCTCGACATGTTATTTCTTCTGACCTTTCCTGGAGCACAGGATCCTTTATTACAATATCGACGCTTCGCTGTTTACGTTTCTCAAATGGCAGGTCTTTATGGTAATGTGCTGTATACGTAAACATATGAGCTTGGGGCTTCGAAAAGTGTACGAATACCATATGAGCTCGGGACTTCGGAAAGTGTATGAATACCAGGGCCAATAGTTGAATCCCTCTGACAATATGATACCTGGGCAGAATTCTAGCGTGAGAGGGATATCCTCCTCAATGTGCGTATTAGCAGACATCAGGATGGAAAGCTTATCAGCAAACATCAGGGTGGAAACGCCCGGGCATTGAACTGTTCTGCTGAGCCTGCTGTAGATGCATCCTAAGTGCATAATTATTGATCTGCAATGACAGGCGGTTCGCAAAAGATAAATTAAAACCCAACCCTTGGTGTGAAATGGATAGCTAAGAACCAAAGAAGCAAGGTCTGGAGATAACCTCGAGAGTCTTTAGTTGTTCCTGATACTGCAAAATCAATTGCTTTAGGTTGTGAACCTCCTGTGTCTTATCATCAAACTCTTTTTGGCGCTCATGTTGGATTGCAACCCCCCGCTTCAGAACAGCATTCTCTCGAAGAGCTATTGCTAATTGCTCCTTTAGCATCGTATTTTCCTATGGACAAGTGAAAACATTAAACCCTAGAGGTAAATCGTGAATATTATGCGAGTGTATTCATAGTACCTTGTGCAAGTTTTGCACTGCCTCGGCTCCTGTCCGCTCCATGATGGACTTTTCAATAACCTCCAAAGCTCTTGATGCACGAGCCCGTGCATCATTTATGTCAGAGGCGCTCATCATCTCTCTAACAAATAGCTCAACCCATTCAGAGCTCTGGTGATTTGTCTGACAATTATCTGTCGCAGGTGGATTTCCACTAATAGCATCCAATTGGCCATTACCTGTCCAACATTGAAAATTGTTTCCATTAATATAAAAGGGATACATGATTCATAAAGATATAGCGAACTAGTACTGCCTCTGTACACTAATATAAGACATTTTTGCAGGAACACCAAAGATGCCATATAATACCAATTGAAAATTGAGTAGCATAGATTATGCAGTGTACATGAAGTACAAGGCATGCAGTCTATTTCAAATAACCACAATGTGCATGATAGACATGACAGAACAAAAATTAAAATATGTCTTTTACACGGGACACAAATACATGAAAAGTGCATGCAGACTATGATAATGCTAACTACCATTGTTGCAACTTGCAAAGCACCAAGCAGAACAATTAAGGAATTCAGGGAAAGATGCCTATTTGATCACGCTGACTACCATTGTTGCAAAACACCAAGCAGAACGATCAAGGAATTTAGGGAAAGATGCCTATTTGATCAGACTGACTACCATTGTTGCAAAACATCAAGCAGAACAATTAAGCATACTGTTTCACTTATCGAACAAGTTTTTATCAATAAATAAACATGTTAAATGCGATGAATTGTGCTTGAATGTCTAGCATACAACCACCTTCTGATGTAAATTCAATCAGCATACCTTCAGCCGATAACTGAAGGGCTGTTGACAGGCCATTCTCAGGCTCACTAACAGCAGCTGAAAAGATAGCCTCAGCTGACTCCAGGCGCAGGTCATTCAAACTCCTTATTGCAAAATCCAAATCATCTCCAGATGCTTCAAGAGCTCTTTCAAGCAACTGGAATCATTATGACAAGCAATATCAATATCATATCGCTACAATAAGAAATCACTATTTAATCACAAAAACATTCTAACCATGCCAGTCTAAAATGAAAACCACAAGTTCCAATACAAGATCCCCAACTTCATAGAGCAAAAAATACTAACCAGGGAAATACACTTGTCACAATGGAAGCATGAGAGCAGGTGTAGATAAATAGAAAAGAATGATAAGGAAATTTCTATGAATGGCACATTTACATGAAGGCTGCAGCAATATTGAGAATTAATGGGGGGAAATGCCAGCTGTTCAGGCACAAATACATACATACCGCTTACAAAGGATTGCCATGCTAAAAAAAGGATGGGTAAGCAATTACCAAACAGCTAGTTTTATTATAGTTGGTAAGAAGGTGTAAAAAGATATCTCAATTAGAGTAAGATAAATACATAGTTCAATAAAAGAAACTAAAATAATGGAATGACAGTTTCCAGCAAATCTACATATAACAAAATAATTGAAAGTGTCTTTATTGAAATAATCTAGCAAAACACTTCTCATACATGTAGCAGCAGTTGCGTTCGACTTTGAAGTACAGGGAAAGGCACGCAAACGGAACGTTGGTTCTATAAGTCTATTGGAACTGGCTCTCTATCCATAGAATCTCATCAATCATCCAGAGGCTGCCAATCTACCTTATAGATGGATCAATAAATGTTTAGATTTCTGTGATTATTTTTTACGCGGAATTGTTGAAGATCAACAACGTATTGCACAGAATCCCCTTTTTCTAGAGCGAGTTGAAGGAGTAGGTTTTATTATCGGATAAGAGGCAGTAAATTAGGGCTTATCAGGACCGACATTACGAGCTTCTGGAATACAATGGGATCTTCGTAAACTAGATCCTTATGAGTCTTACAACCACTTTGATTGGAAAGTCCGGTGTCAAAAAGAAGGGGATTTGTTAGCTCGCTATTTAGTACTGTACGAGTTAGTGAAAAGAGGGAAAACATATATGGGACACAATAGAGAAGCATCTCCCGACAACTACGAAGAATGACAAATCCCAACTACATATATATGTAAGAACCGAAACTGCTCAGAGCATTATATGCGCAAAAAATAGTGACATTTAGCATTACCCGAAATGCAATACGCAAAGAAGGGATATCCGAGGTACTGAGAAAATGCTCAGAATGTCAAATTTTGTGATGGGAAGTCCTAGCAAGATGTAAACTAGTTAAAGGTAGACACAATATTGTCACAACACATCCTGAAAGAGAAACCTCCTAATTGACAATAGAAGGCTATCATTAGATTGTTTGATAATCATCCAAAACCATGATATATGACTCGCAATTTGCCGGGTCCATGATCTAGGTTTGGAGGAGATTCACCACTTCATAAAAGTAGGCTCCTCAGGGTTGGTAATACCTCCTCGGCTCACTAATCAGAGATGTGGTTCACGAAGAAGATATTTGCACCTCATCGCGAAGATCCGGTTGCTGCTCCTCCCCTCCTCCCCTGGTTGCTGGCTTGCTGCTGCTCCTCATGTCGACCAGTCGACCATGAGTCTAGACTAGTCACAACTAGTCAAGAGTCGCTACCCCAGAACGACTCGGCGACCATTGGTTTCAGCGCGACGTGGCATCAGATCCGACATGACGGCATCCCTCTCTCGGTTAGTTCTCTTGGTTTTCTTTGTTCATTAACAGCTGGTTTCTCATCCAGCCCTTAGGAAATAAGATTGTGGTCCAACTGTGAACCAGATCTCTCGACCGAAATAGAGGTTTGACAATGGTTTAAGGCTCGAATGCACCGATACTTCAGGCAACCAGCGAATCGGTATCGGATACCATATCCGATACCGATACTCCTCCAATACGTATCCAAGGAGTATCCGTGAATAAACGATTTAAAACAATTCAGATACTTGAAGGATACTTTTTCAGTTCGTTTTGGATACGGCCTAGCCCATCTAAGAGACCACTCAGCCCAGTTAAGAGGCAAACAGCAACCCTAGTACCCCAATGCCCCCATCCTTTCCCTCCCAGTTTTCTTTCCTCCCTCCCGAGCTCACACCAGGCGGCAGCTGGTGGCTGCGTACCTAGCAGCTACTCACCCAGGGCCGGCGGCAGCGGAGGCTAGCCGGCGACGAGCTGCTACTCCTCACCAACGCCTCCTGTCACGCAGCAAGCAGGTATGTACACTTCTCTTCTCCTTTTCTCCTGCCCAGCCAAGCTCATCCCCTCTTCTTTCTCCTCTGATCTGTGAAGATCTCATTTTTCTCATCTCCTCCAGATGGCTCCTCCTGCTGAACCTCCTACTGTACCTACAAATTTAAGGGCACCATTGTGGAGCCATGTTCAAATCATAGAGAAATCACCCGGAGGGGGCAACACTAAATGGAAATGCAACTACTGTGGTCATGAAGCTTTGAGTAGCTACTCTAGAGTTTCTGCTCATTTGCTAAAGAAGACAGGGAACCATGGAATCCATGCATGTAAAAAGGTCACAGTTGACATTCTGAATCCCTTTTTTTGAAAAATAAATAAATAGTAAAACGTATCCGTATTGGCACTTTTTCAAAATGACGAATTTACGTATCCGTATTGGCCCAATACTGATACCCGTATCCGTATCGGTGCATTCGAGGTTTAAGGGAATCTGATAAATATGATCCAAATTATTATCAATTAGTTGATTCATCATTCATCACAAAACAAGTCAGGTAACATTCATCAAAGCTTTGCCCTATTTCTTTCTTTCTTTATTGTGAGGAAAAGGTGAGATCTATTGCATCACGATAGGTTTACATTCAGCATCCAATAGCTGGACAAAACTCAGTCCATGGTCCCAAAGTGAAAGCACAGAAAGCCACAGACTAAATTGAGCTAACTCATGCCGCTTTTGATCTAGCAGTCCATGGTCCAAAACTCATCACGATAGGTTTGTACAGTTTGGCTGTCAGCCGCCCCTTCTGAATGAATTGCGTACTTCTCCTGTGTTTCTTCAAAAAAAATTGAGCTAACTCATGAGCTGCCCTATTTTGATCCCTATTGAAGTGGGTGATTTTAAACTCTCCAAACTGGCGCACTAAGCTCTTCACCTCTTCTGAGTAAACAGTCTCTTTGTAACTAATGACCCATTTCATCAAGATAGCACTTGAGTAGCTATAGCCTAAACAGCTTTGCGTCAAACGCTTTCCACATCAAGTTTAAGCAAAGGTCCGCCGTAAGGGCATCCCCAATCGGCTGTAGTGGAGGATAAATTATCCTCAGCTGCGCCGCGCCTCCCTATATTTACTCCACCGCTCGGCGGCTGAGTAAAAATTCTCCTCTCCTCCTCTGCCTCCCCTGCCCCACTCCCGCGCCGCATCTACGCCGGCACCGCCCCTCCCACCCCCCGCCGGCCACCGCCAGCAACCGCGGACGCTCCGTAGGCTCCGCCGCGGTCCTTGACCACCCGGATCTGTGCCTCCTCGTTCCGTTGCCAGCGCACAACCGGTAGATCTACGGCTGCCGCCACCGCCGCCGGATTTGGTGCTTCCGACCGCCGACGACTGTGCCTTGCCATGGATTGGCCGGGTACCGGACCACACAGCCCCAGCAACGCCTCCACGCCGCATGCAGGTATTGACTCCGCCTCTAGCCGCTCGGATCTCTCCCGTCGGCAGTTCACCGGATACTCCGCTATTTTTAGGGGGTAGAAATGCCCTAACTTCACAACAAAAGGACCCGGTTTCAGCATCCAACACCATAGCATTTGGAGAATTAGAAATATCACAAATCTACCAAAGCAACAGAGGATCTTCACATCCAGATTTCCAAACACCAACCTCTCATCACAACAATACTAGGATTAACCCTATTTCATTCACAGCTCCAGGCACAGCAGAATCCAACCACAGAGCACAAAATTCACGTGAAAAGAGTCGCCTTCGTGCGTCCAAGGGCAATTCCTACAAAATAAATCTCTCTTGGCAACTAAATTAATGAGACAAAGCAGGGCGAGAGACCTGGAGATCCATGTGAGGGAAGAGGGAGCGAAGGTGGTGGAGCAGCGCCTCCCGCCGGTGGGCCGCGGCGGCGTCGTCGAAGGCGCGGGTCGGGGAGCAGCGGGCCCGCTTGGAAGGGTGGTGGTGGGGAGGGGAAGGCGGAGAGGAAGGGATGAGCTCGTCGGCGAAGATGGAGGACCTCTTGCCGCACACTACGGCAGACATGGTGGCCCCCGCCGCCTTGCGGCGCCGCCGATCCGTCCGCCGCTGATCGCAGCCGTGCTACTCGCCCCCGCCGCGGCGGTCGCCCACCATCTGGCCCGTCGGGATCCGGCCGGTGGCCCTCTCCTCCAGCGATCCACGGCGGAACAGGGCTCCGGTCTGGGCTCGAGCTAAGGAGGCGTGCGCGATCTGGTTCCTGGTGGTGGAGGCGGCTGCGTCGCTTGCGAGATTGCGAAATGGTTTGGTTTGGTTTGGTGCTTTACTTCTGTCGTTGGGTCTGTTTTGGTTTGGTTTGGTTAACCTGTTAGTGCTAGCTCGATCAGGGCTTTGTTGTATCCTCGAGGCGGTGAATTTCAGGGAAGTGAAATTTTATGTGAACATGACGGTGGCATGCACGGGAAGTGAAATTGAAATTCACCGCCCTTGAGGAAAATTTAATTTTCACGGTTCAAGCTTTTGGTTTCGGAGATTGGGAGAAAATAACAGCGGGCGGTCCTCACCTGTTTAGGGATTTCTTAGTGAATAGGATGGCGGTTTGGATCTAGATTACACAAGTGTCCTCCTAGGTATCGATCAAAGGGTTTCGTTGCCAATCTTACTAGATGAGTTGGAAAAGTTTCAGAGCAGGAACTAGATGTTCAGGAAATAGGAAATTTTGTGCATCTGCATGTCAAGCTTGATTTGATGAAATTATTGGTAGGTTTCATTACGATATCCAGAGAATGAAAATGAGAGTAATATAGAGTCCAGTATGACAAAATCTCAAAATTTTACGTGACGTGTGGTCCCATTAGACACATAAGGTGGCTTGGGAAGCATAAAGAAGAGGACCTATAGTTGGGTGCTATCACACCCTGAGTTTTGCAGCCTGAACATTAGTGAAAATTAAGGTAATCAAAACTTAAAATAATAAACTCTTCAAGCCTATTTGGTAGTTGTATTCCTTTTTTGGATGCTTTGTGATGGGACACTTTTTACCCAAGTGGGAACGGCGATAGTATGTGTACTATGAGTGTCAGTTATCATGGGCAGATCCTATGTTGGGGTGAAACTTGATAAGAGACTTGGTTGCGTGTTTGCATCGTATACTTAACGCATGGTGAGTCATGGCTGACACGGTAAACAATCAAGTCTTGTGGGTCCAGCGTGTCAATCTGTTCGAGCAATCATGTCCACAATTATGGACGAGATGGAATAGCCGTCGCTTAACTTGATGTTAACGGTGTTTTGCCAAGTACAAAATAACAATACGATGAACCTACATAGAATTGTATGGTAGTGGGACGTTACCTCGGGTTACCAGATGGACAAAAGGCACAAGTTTTACCCAGGCTAGGCCCTCGTCGGGTGAGTAAAAACCCTACTCCTACTTATATGAGATTCTACCATAGATTGATTGCAGTGGGGGAGTGTAATGGACTATTCGGGGAGTTTAGGATCAAGTCGCTGGCGTTGGAGGTGGACGATCTGGACGGAGAACCCTAATCGGATCTACTAATGAACTAATAAAATATTCTAATTTTCGGATGAGTCTAAGGTCTCCTCTTGTCTTGAGGGAGTGTCTTGGTTTGTGGTCGTTGTCCGTCACCTTTGATCTTCTTGTTGTGCAAGTCTTGGTCTTCTCCATCTTTGGTAGTCGCACAACTCCCCTTAAGGAAACCAGGTTTGCACGTCTAAGGTAACTGGCCTCACAGGCATGAGCCCCTCGTACCATGCACATACGGGAAGATACAGCTCAAGTTACGGTATGCATGGATGAGAATACAGTGAAACCACTTCCCCTCGATAACCCCCTATCAATATTCGAAATGCGGTCATGGGTGTATTGCCCAAGCCGTTTGCCCTATTTGAAGTCGGTGGGCAACTTGCTTGGTGTTGATCAGGCCCGATGAAGTTGTTCCCTCTGTGTGGCCATGTGGGTGGTCAGATCGGCTGCCATGTGGCATACCCTATAGGGGCAGCGAATTATGGATGGTGATGTGATACGAATCTCTGTGTTGCATCTCTCATCGCCTTGATTCACACCGCACCTTTATCTCTTATTGGTTTGGCTTTTGAGGATGCATGGTGTGTAGGATTTATATTTTATTCCCCATTCCTTGTTGGGTCACCTTGCTTCCTTCATACTTTGTCCCCAAGTCCTTGAGCCATCCTCCTCATTTCCCTCTCCATATTTCGACATGACCTCCTAGAGCACTGCCCCCGACTTTGCTGTCATTGAGAGCCCTTAGCACGCAGCCGCCAACTATTGTGCTACATTGCAAGTGCACTTTTGATCATATCGGTGTCCTTACTTGCGTCGGGAGAGGCCAACACTGTCCTTACTTGCGGTTGGTCATCGTCTTTGGTTCTCATGGAACTATTCATCATGTTCGAGGAGGGGATGTTGTTGTGAGGGGTGGCCTTCTCAATGGGTGGTCTCCTCATGTCTGAAGGTGCTACAACGATGGTCCTCCTCGATGGCATGCTATGTGTTGTAAATTTTTCATTGTCCCTCCTTCTTTCAGTGTTGCATTCTGTAGAATCCTGTTTTACCATTTAACCCCAAATTCGGTGGTCTTTCTTTCTCCCTTTGTACACTCGTGTGAGGGTTTTCTTGGGATACTTCTGGATCTGGAATTATGTCATCATCTTTTTTGCGCTTTATCAAGGTGAACACCAACATGTAAGAACAAGGACATCATCGAGGTGAAAACACATAATTCTTGGAGCCATAATGACACAAAACCATCGCCGTGATGGTCATCATGTTCGATGGGACGACTGCTCCAGGTTAGATGATTGGACGGTGCATGTGGCTGATCACGACTTCATTAGGGAGATGGAAGTTGTCATCAAAGACCTACGAAACTGGTAGCTGAATGATGTCCATGTCACTGGTGAATTCATCTGCCGACAGATTGCCCCCCTCACGGAGTGGGTAGAACCCGCGTAGGTTTATATGGTGGGTTGGACCCCTGTCATGATGGGAACGGTAAGTTGCTCGGTCCTTTCTTCCCGCAACTGGTATTCCAAATTATCATTATCCACTTCTTGCAATGCACAGATCCCTGATAGGAGGTCCCTTGGGCTAGGGTGAACGAGATGGTCTGCCCTGAAAGATGTCGAAGGACTAGGAACCACAACGCTCCAGAAGCGTCGATCAAGATGGATGCATAAGACAAAGACTGCATCCTTAGGCTAAAGTGAACTTAGTCGTGTGCTTTCTATCCCCCTTGGATTCTTTTCGGTTATTCTCATTTTGTGTTTTGATGAACTCTCAGTCGCATTGTTAGAAATGGCATCACATGTTCAAGGATCACAACGATCTTGGGGCATCGGCCTAAGAGGTGGTGTCAGCCGCCAATGCGTCTGCACGAGAGGCACTTGCTACCAATGCCTGGACCGGAGGCACCTTCTCAGAGCGACCTCTATCCAACCATGTCTAGCTTAAACTCAGTAAGCTTTCTTGTTTATTCTTCATAGAGCAACGATCTAGTTTATCTCTTTTTGGTCGCAGTGATGGGAGGAGGTCATAGCGCCAGGGCGGCTCAAGTGTGACACACACAAGGCTCCAGATTGTCTCTATGTTGATCCCCCATTTTCCTTGTGAAACTCACTTAGCGAGTTTTGATGGTGCCTTATCTTCATTGCAGCTTTTTAGAGGATGCTTTGGTTGGTAGCACGGTGGGTTGTGTCGCCACTGGCACCACCCCTCTAAGAGCGAGTTTAAAGGCCACAAGCGGTGACACCTTTGTCATCGGCTGAGCCCCCTAGGAATGAAGCTCTAGTTGCCAGTCCTTCACCCGTCGCGAGGTCGTGGGCTGTCAAGTCCTACCTCTAGGAGGCAATTAAGACAATGCAGGTTTGCCTTACTCATCATTTACCTTCTTGGCTTTATGAATTCTGCTTTACTTTGGATGAGTAGATTTCTGGTCCGTACAGGGTGTTGCTGACCCTCACAACGAGGGGTTGAACACCTCTGCCTTGGAACAGCGCCAAGCCTATTTAGCGGGTGAATCTCTGTGTGCCTGACTTGTGCCCAAGCGGAGGAGCGTGCCAAGTTTGCACGTCTTGAGGTGGACACGATGGTCAAAAAGTCGAAAGAGCTCGCGCGCCATGAGCAAGGCATTGGGAGAAGGCGGAGTCAGCCTGCAATGACCTCCAAGCATCCGTGGAAAATATGGGGGAGAAGGCTGAGTGGCTTCGCGATAAGTTATGCAAGCTCAAGGAGTTGATCCATGAGGAACAAACCTTGAACTTGCAAGTCCTTGTCAACCCTGGATGCATGTTGTCGATGATTAGGGTTCCCTTCCCATCAATAATCATGTTATTGGGTGAGTTGTGGTTAGGGATGAAATAAAGCTGAACCCAGAGCTAGTTGGCTCTCCCCAAAATGCGTTGAGGCGCATCATTTGACTGGACATCTAGGGATAAAGCATTGTTTCTATGCGTGTTGCATGAGCGGTACCTAAGTGAGTTGTACCAACTCATAATACTAGATATGACCCAAAACTAATAGGGGTCAAGATCGTCCGGTGAGGCGATTGGGGATAAGCCCCGATCACTAGCTAAGTCTGAGCATGCACTAAAGGAGATACCAGATATTCCCAACAGGGTTATTCATCTGGTGAAGTGCCTGCCACCATTTGATGTTGCTTCCGCCACAACTCTGATGATGATGCTGGATAAGAATTTTGCTCCAGATGCCATCTCCACATAGATGCTAGCTTCTGCCCCTATGAGGACATAAAGGAGTAAGATAGTGGCATGCTGGGAGAAAGATGCCACGGTCTTTGTTAAGGTCCAGGGTTTTAGTGCCATAACTCGGGCCTCTTTGGAGTCTTTGAGGTTGTTGTATTGATCCTTTCGTAGTGTGCGCTTTGTCATTTCCATTTTTGTTGTATGAAATATAAACACATTAGTTCTAAAATCATTTGCTTGCTATGTTGGAGTGGCTTTGGCTGTGTCCTACTAGGATCTTTGGTTTTCATGTTGCTAAGTTTGATGTGCAACATGTAAATATGTTGGTGAAAAACCGTTTGATACTTGTGCTGGAGCAAGTTTAGTCTTTTTCGCGGTGTAGCCTTTGGATTGTTATTCGAAACCGTTCATTGTTATGTTGAGCGTTTTGCTCGCATGCATAGACTCGGTTAGTCATTCTCAGAATCTGGTGTGTTATATGGTGGGACCACAAAATGTGTGTTTAATGGCACAATCGAGCCTCTCGAGCACCGTTTCGACCCTCGCTAGATCCTCGGGTGAGGCGCCCGAAGTCCCACAACTCGTTGAATCAAGATCCCACCATTCAAGTGGGGACCATTACTTTCCTATGGCCCTTTGTACTTGTGACATCGAAGACCTTTGCAACCCCAGCATCATTCTGAACCAAGCTAGATACTAGGGTGGGGCGTGCAAGCTCTCGAGCGCTTTCGAAAGGCACCGAGGTATGTATGTGTCATGATCGACTAGTTGTAAGCCTAGCTAAGTGAGTAGTGAACGTGCTCGATTCATTTCAGGTATACTAGTCCCAAATTGCATGTATGAGCTTGGCAGGAAACTTGTGGGTGCAGTCAATATAGAGAAAAACCATGAATAATGTAACACCCCCTTGTAATAAGCTCTGTGACACTCTGTTAAAACTGCCAAGTCATGATCATTTGCAGTGCCAAGTCATATGGGTTAATGATCCAATTCAAATTCACATCTGAAAATCAACTCAAATTCAAAAGTGAAATATAAAGTTGTTCAAACTCTGTTGGGAAAATGTTCATTAAATGGCCAATAATCCAGGAACATTTCTAAAACCAATATCAAAATATTTGGAGTTGGACAAGTGACTCAAACAAGGTGAAACAACACCTAAACAGAATATTAAAATCCATTTAAAATCATTACAGATTCAAATGAACTCCAAATCTGCCCAAACCACTTTTTGGTGAGAGATAATATTGCATTGCAATATTTGGGCCAACATCCACATTTTTCAAAAGAGCACAAGTGGCCTAATCATTTTGAAACAGAAAAAGGAATAAAAGAAAAGGGAGAAGAGAAATAAGAAAAGAGAGAACGCTACTGTTGGCTGGGCCTAAGTGCACAGTGTGCAGCCCAGTCCAACAGCAGCCCACACCGTCTCCCTCCTCCCCGTGTCGTCTTCGCCGTGGCTGCGCGCGCGTGCGCCGGCCAAGCGGCGACACGGCGGCAGCCACCGACGAAACAGGGAGGCTGAGGGGATAAGGACGCGCCTGTGCGTCTCCCCTGGTCCTCCCCGTCACTTCTCCCCCTCTCCCTCGCTCGCTCCGCTCCTCCCCTCGTTCAGATCCGAGCGCAGCCGAGCGGGTCCGCCGCTACTCGCCGTCGTTTTCACAGCCACCGGCCTCGTCTCGCCTCACCACCGTGTTCCTCGTCTCCGCCGTGGTCGACCGCGTCGTCCGTTGCTCTCTGGTGGAGCTGGGGAGCTCCACAGGCGTCGATCTTCTCCGCCCCTTTCGCTTCGGGCGCCGACGCCTCGCCGCCGATTCCGTCGACCCCTGCTGCTACAAAGCTGTCGAGGGCTTTTCTTGGCCACTCGGTGAGCACCCGCACTCCTCTCTTTCCCCTAGGTAACCGCGTAGCTCCCCTGGTTAGCTGCTGCGCTGTCGCCGCCGTGACCGAGCTCTGCTCGCCGCCGTTGAGCTCCAAGCTCGCCCACCAGTGCACCTCGAGTTCGTTCGAGCGTGTCACCGTGTTCAGTAGGTCGCTAGGAGTACATAGCACAGGCGGCGCGCTTCCTAGAGCTCCGCAGCCTCGAATCCGTCGACGCCCGAGCTCCGGCCGCCGCTTCGAGCTTGTTTCCGGCGAGCTCCGACCACCTTAGCCCGCGGGACTGGCGCCGTTGGACGCGGTTCGTTCTCAGCTCTCAAACGCGCCCAAACACGCTGCGACTGGTGCCCTGTAGCTCGATTCCGAGCAACTCCGGCGCTCGGCCGCCGCAGATTTGGTTGCCGGAGCTTATTCCGGCGATGACGCCGGTGAGGCTGACCTGGCACTGACGTGTGGGGCCGCCTGAGCCACTGACGGGTGGGCCCAACTGACTCGTTGACCGAGTCAACGCGCTGATGTGGCAGCACAGTGCCACTGACGTGTGGGTCCCGATGGCTAATTAGACTAATTAAACAGTTAATTAAATAAAGATAATTAGATTAACCTAAATGTCTCACTGACATGTGGGGTCCACCCCCTAATTAACCCTGGTAATTAAATTAATTCACTGGTTAGAGAAACAGAGGCTAGACCCACATGTCAGGTTTGACCCTGGTCAACCGCAGTTGACCTGCTGACGTCACTGTGACGTAATGCTGATGTCATAAATCATTTTCTGATAAATAAATAAATTCCAGAAATTCAAATAAACTTTAAAAATTAATAACTTTTAAACCGTAGCTCGGATCGAAAAAAGTTAAAACATGAAAGTTGCTCAGAACGACGAGACGAGTCTGATCGTGCCGTCTGTTTCTCCATCGGAACCCCCTACGTAGAAGAACTCGTAACTCCGGACCCGAATCCGGCAGATGAATAGTGCACACACGTCGGATATTCAATCCCAGAATAATTCTAAAAATAACTAAAATAACTTAGATGCATATTTAGGCAACCTTGCACTGCATCATAGCATCACACGCTCCATATTGCATTTGTTTGCATTATGTTTACCTGTTTCTTCCCCCTCTTCTCTCTCGGTAGACCCCGACGTTGACGTAGCTCCCGAGGCAGACGCCGCACAGGAGTACGACTACGTCCCCGACGATACCACTGAAGACCTTGCCCTTGCCCCCGAGCAAACAGGCAAGCACCCCCATTTTGAGCATGCCTATATCGCCTATTCCTTTCTCTCTTGTGCTTGCATTAGAACTGCTACTACTACTGTTTTCCTATATCTGCTGCATAGCCTGATTATTGTACCCTGCCTTGTTACCTTTCTGGTTATCCTAGACTGCTTAGTTTAGGCTGGGTAGAGACACGACAGAGACCCCCACTTGATCCCGACTGCCCTGCTGGACATCAGAAGACCCGAACTTCGGGATTAAAGACTAGACCCTGGCACCGCACATCACTTCCCCTTAGTTGCCGACACTGCTGGGTTACCGTCGAGTGCCGAGGGTGATACCTCGTCAGCACTTCTGATGTTAACCTTATAGGTTAGTTACTCGGTCGTGGTAAGCGAGGGTGATTCCTCCTACACCACCCCCGATAACGACGTCGTCGCGCAACTCCTCAAGTGTGGACCTCGAGGGTGATTCCTCCTTCGTTCACCTTGATGATAACATCAGGTGGGGTTCCATCGAGGGTGATTCCTCAGGGCTCCCCTGGTGTCAGACACACAGTTACTGTTGATAAGTGGGCTTGCACTAAACCATGTTACTAAAGACGGGTCGGCCCTGAGGGGTACCCGCGCGAGCTTATTGCGAAGTGATGTGGAGTCGGGTTGACCTGGATGGTGCCCGCGAGATAACTACGAGGCGTGGCCGGGCATTCTTAGCCCTTGCCGCAAGTCCTCGAGACGGGGCGACGGGGTCACATCGATCGTGAGTCTCTGCTCGTTTCCGCGCGCTCCTAATCCACTACGGTTTGGATATTTGATCCGAGGGGCCTCTGGCCCGATAGCACTAACCATCACGTGGGCATAGTATGGGCGTTCTGCGTCGTATACTTCAGCCGAAGCTTAATGGACGTCAGCGACTGAGCGGCGCACGCTGGATTGGACTGGTTACGCAACCGCGCTTGTATTAAGGGGTTGCTAGGTCTGCTTCCGGCCGCCCACGCAACGCGCAGGAGTTCCCGGGGCGATGGCCCAAGACCCTTGGGGGCATAGGTTTAGTCCGGCGTGCTGACCTCTCTGTTAAGTATTTGGTCGGGTTGCGGCGTGTTGCTTGGCCGAGGCCGGGCATGACCCAGAAAAGTGTGTCCGGCCAGAGTTAAGTGAGCGTGGTGGGTAAGTTGGTGCACCCCTGCAGGGAAGAAACTTCTATCGATAGCCTGTCCTACGGTAACGGACACTCGGAGTTGTATCCCGATCGGTACAACTAGAACATGTGATGAAAACTGGTTAGTACGGCTCTGGGATTGCTTTCTCGCAGGGAGTCGAGAAAGGATCTCAGGTCGAGATTGATGATACTACTACTACTACTACTTTACATTATGTTCATCTGATCTCTTCTATTGCTGCAAGACTGACGAAGATTGATGAAGATGCTAGTCTTCGATAGGACTAGGCTTTCCCCCTCTATTCTGGCATTTCTGCAGCCCAGTCCACATATACAGCCATTCCTTTGACAATGTTGCATATGTAGTGTAGATCCTTGCTTGCTGAGTACTTCGGATGAGTACTCACGTTTGCTTTATTTTCTTTTTCCCCCATATTCCATTTGATGCCACCAGACGACGGAGCCCATGTGCCAGACGCCCCAGCCGACGACCAGTACTACTACCCGCCTGGCGAGTACTACTACTACGAGGAGCCGACTGACGACCAGGAGTAGGATCGGAGGGTCCAGGGCAGGAGGCCTACGCCTTTCGATCGTAGTATTTTATTTTACCCCGCCTCTGTGAAGGCTTATCTCTTTCTCTCTCTGTAATATATCTGTACCCAGATATCTAATGCTTCCGCTGACGCTTGTATGCCATCGAGCTAGGTATTCGAGCCCTCGAGGCCCTGGCTTGTAATATAAAGCTTGTATGACTTTATTTATGTTTTAAAGTTGTGTTGTGATATCTTCAAGTGAGTCCTTAGGCTTGATCGTGCGCATTTGCGTGTATGATTAGTGCACGATTAAGCCGGGGTCGTCACAAATAATATAGAGAAAACCATGAATATCATATAACTAATATAAACTAACATTATAAAAGTAACGAATGCATATAAAGATGTAAATGTAATAGTTGGGTGAAGCCCTGGGTCATCGTGCTAGTAATCGTAGAGTGTGTGACAGACCGTGACCGAGTTACCTCTTCGAAATCTTACGTCTTCTTTTGCATAGTGGGTTCGATGGTGGAGGCTAGGGGTGGTGTCATGGTACTCCTTAGCTTCATCCTCCATGTATACAATGGCATCAATCTCCTTCTGCGTCGAGGGGTCCTGGTGCATACATGGTGGGCTGACTGGACACCTCCCGCATTCCCTTGCATTGCTTGGAGTGTTGGTTGCCGACTCGTAGCTCTGGCAATCGAATTTGCTGCCCAAACAACCATAAGTGATTGCTTAGTTTTTTTCTAACTAACTTGATGATATTTAGAACTGATTCTCGTAAAACCCAAAAACTAAGTTTTTGGAAAACAACTATTACATATATTTGAATAAACATGTTTATGTTATCCTCAACAACCTTGATCCTACTTCTTAGGCCAATCCATTTTCCACATCTGACAACCTACATCAACATAAAGTCAAACATGGTTATCTACAAACCAGTTCAAGTTTTTTTAATCCAAGCATGATTTTTTTTGTAAACGTATACCTGATCAGATTATTAACAAAAAAATCTTCTTAAAACAAGCTTTACTAAAACTGGTTGTTATTATCCAAACAACCAGCTAGAGTGCACTTTAAAAATGTTGAAGGTTACGGAGACAACGTGCAAACTCAAATTCTTCCTTTACATGTAGCATTTATATTTCTTCTCTCCCATTTCTTATATGTGTTTGCATGCTTCCATAATTTGAACATCTACTCCATTCGTCCCAAAATAACTGTCTTGGACTTGGTACAACTTTGTACTAAAGTTGTACTAAGTCTAAGACACTTATTTTGGGATGGAGGAGGTATTTGGCTAAGAACATTTGCTCTCCTATAAGAACAACACACACTACTCCCACTAATTGTTCATTGGTGCCTCCATGTTGTACAGAAGTTCTCGAAGTGAAGAGCTCGTTATGTGGCTCCATCGTCAGGTATTAACCTATTGACTTACTTTTAATTTCTACAATGAAGAAATCACCATTTGAAGAAACCACTATTTCAATATCGTCATGCGGCGAGTTAGATTGCCTTCTCATTAATTACTAGTGTTCTCCTAACCCTTTTTTCACATGGCAGAAGCATGAACTCTGTGTCTCTCCCTCTCGCTTCGTGGTCTCAAATCCCTGATGACATAACTTGGAACATCCTCATGCTGGTTTCACCACATCCTGTCACCATTGCAAGGATAGCAGCCGTGTGCAGGACGTGGCGCTCCATTGTCAGGACTAGCAAGTTCCTGAGGAGGCTGATGGAGCATCACAGAGTAACACCACTCATGGGTTTTTTCACCAACGTCTCTAGCTCAGATCGTTTCCTCCCTTTTGATCAGCATCGAGGTGTTGTCGGTGTCCCTCGATTCACCCTGCCCATCTTGTATCCAGACAACCACCTCCCCACTCTCTCCACGAGCCACTGGGAGGTTCTTGCTTGCCGCCATGGTAAGGTTTTGCTGCTTGGAGGGGCCGTACCTATGCTCTTAGTGTGGGATCCAATCACTGGCGAGCAGACATTAACACGCACCTACACTGAACTGACCTACGTCCACGGCACAGTGGTATGTGTCGCCCACCACCACCATGGAAACTGTCACTCTTCGCCGTGGGTTGTTGTCTGGATTGTGAGCACCGGCCGCGAAATCAAGGTAAGAAGGTGGTCGTCGGTAACCCAAGCTTGGAATATCCCGCAAGCTCGTGTTTGGTTCGACGGCCTGGTTGATTTCCGCCCAAGCACGTTGATCGGTGATGTTTTGTATTGGCATTTGACCAATAACTTCCTCATTGCCTTCGACATGGCTGAGAATCTGCTCCACCCTATCGAGTTGCCCGAAGCAATGCCATCTCTTAAATTCCGACGCCACATCCACGTCGTGCCATTAGACGATGATGTTCTTGGCTTGGCAGTTCTGAACACTTCAGTGCTCGAGATTTGGTCCAGGGTTGGAGGCATTAGTGAAGGATCTTCCTGGGCCATGAACTATACCATCCCTTTGCTTTCCATCATACCCATCCAAGATGATCACATCATAAATCATCATAGGCCACAAGGCCGAATTGTGTGTGTCATGGAGGACAGGAAAGTTATCCTCATTCGTGCTGCTGACGGGGTATATGAAGTTGATTATCAAAGGAAGACGTCCACCAAGATCATGGGAGAAACACCAGGGGGGACTATGTTTGCATACGAGAGCTTCTACATTGCAGGTTTACTCACATCATTAGATAATTTCCTTGCTGCAGACTATGGGTGTAATATTTCTTTTCGGCCTGATTAATAGATTGCTAGTTTACATTTTTGGTGATCCCCATCGTGCATCAGGTGTCGCTGGTGTCGATGAGCCATGAAGAAAACCATCCTATGAGGAAAGCAGGACCCCGACATTACCCCGCCGCACACCTGCGTTCTAGTGGAAATCCGGGAGGCCTCTCTTTTATCAAAACAAAAAAGAAAACAGTGTATTGATTACTTTCATTTGTTCAATCCCTTCTTTCAATCATGGTGTGCACATCTTATTTCAGTATTCTGTTTTTAAGCCATTTGAACCATGTCATCAATGTACTCCATTGTATTAGACATCAATAATGTAGGAGTGGAATACTTCTATATGGAAAGCACGCGACTTACTTTTATGTCGTGACGACATAATTTGTTTTGAATAAGCGGCGCTGTTATATCGGCCCAACAGGCATTGTTCGCTTGGTTGATAAGGACTTCTATTAGTGAATTATAGTCATTTTACTAGGGAGAAACCAGTTTTGAAAACAAATGGGAAAACATTCTCCCGCAACGATGCCTTTTGTTTTAGTGTACCACAATTAGAAGTATTGTACTTGTTCTTCCACATATGAGCATTTTTATCTTATGTTAGTGAGGCTACACTATCCCCTAGTATAGTAACTCTTGATTTTGACCCATCTCCTAGTACAATAACTCAATTTCAAGTGATATGGCATTCGGTTATGACAGAACAATTCTACTTATCACACTTTTAGGGGAGAGCATCTATGCCGCCGCCCGTGCCTCACACCACCGCACCAGAATCAACAAATGACACGCCATTTGCTTTCTCATAAAGCTATACTAGTAATTTATACCTTTTGTTTCGTGGACATATCAATTGAGTCTAACCGTTAAGTAAATCATAAGAGATATCTTCCTAATCTTAGAAACAAACAGACTATCTAGAATTAGTTACAACTTTAGAAATGAACGACTGGGTGATGTTTGATTTGCTCTCTCACCAACGGACTATCGACCATAACACACATTCAAAATGTCTTTGTGCCAACCCCCTTCCTGGTCTCAAAAGCTTGGTACGAAATTCACACCCGTAAAAAGGTATGACAAAATAACAACCATGAAAAATCATAATAACAAAATTATTGCACTCACGTTCCACATTAAAAGTCATGCTAGAGGTACAAAAATAAAATAAAAACCAAACTAAGATGTAATACTACAGAAAACAAGGCTATTCACTTCTTCCACATTAGAAGTCATGCTCGGGGGTACACATCCACATTTTCTCGCCGCATGTGGACCTAGAGTTCAGTTGACCTCGAGTCAAGCTAAAACTAGCAGTCTTGTATTCATGTGTGGGAATTTACCACACATGAAACTACCTTAGTGAACCAAATAGATGCATTTCTATATTCTTTGTGTAACGCATGGGTGCAACATTATTTCCATGAAAAACATGTCGGGGAGGACCGGAGGGGTGACGATGCCGACGAACTTGTCGTCGCGGCCAAAGTGGACCGCGCCGGTGGTCGATGATGTGGCAAGAGCCATGCCAACGAGGCGGCTATGGGGCACGACCGGGGTATCCGTTGGGGTTGGGGTTGTGGTAGTGGAGGAAGCAGCCAGATCGAGTCCTACCTCACCGAGCGGCGTCGAGCGACCAGGTCGTCAAGCTTGGCGGTGTTGTTTCGTGTTGTTGCGGAGGTCGACGAGGAAGCCATCAAGCGCGGTTTTGAACCGCTCGAAATGCTCCTTGACAGACGGGTCCATGGCTTCCAGATGTAGACGAGCTTGACAAAGACGCCTAGTCTCCACGAACTGCGGCAGCGCAACGGAAGGAATGGTGTCTAGCCTCTGATACCAGATGATAAGAGCCTGCTATGATCTCTCTCTCTTGATTAGTCACTTTAGCAGAGGAATTTGATCTCTCTCGATTAGTCACTTCACCAGAGGAATTGTAGCAGCAGCGAAGCAATTACAGGAAGAGTTACACCAAAAGGAAGAACAGGGATGAACCAGGCACCTGTGTTGGCCTTGCAACTGGCCACCAGGCACTTGTGTTGGCCCAACGACAGGCCCCTGTAGGTGGGCTGGTTAGGAAAGGGCCCTAACTTGTCTCAAAAAAAAAAGGCAAGGGCCCTAACACAATATCTGCTGCAGGTGAACAGGAAATAGTACAGCAGGCACAATTGGAAAACCGACATTTGAATAGTATAAATTTTGTATAGAACACTTCAAGGTTCTTTTTAAGAACATAAATCAGAAGACGGCCAGTAAAACGAGAAGACAAGAGTTCATCCATTTAGGCTCCGCCTTGTCTGTATTTTCGGGGCATCTCAGTTCCCGAATGACTTTTCTGCTCACATTTGTTTTCCCACTACATTTATCGATATTGTCCACTTCAAAATTTGTGAATAGTACAAACAAAAGGTGAAGTTATTCACAGCTCGAGAATATACCACACCCACACTCTACAATCTACAAACAAAATCGGGATTCGCATCAGGTATGGAAATAGTGGTGCTCGGTTTGGCTCGGTTCTTCCTCTCCTTTTCTTCTTCCTTTTTGTGCGGTGCGCGCAAAGATGTTATTGTGTCGGCACACCAATCTGACGCAGGGCAGACTTGATGTCCTCTGTAGTGCAACCCTGGACTTCGATGATGTTGGAGCTGTCCAGTGCAACGACATCCTGCAAGGGGTATCTCCGGACTGTGTGGATTCTGTTTGCGTCAATGTTGAAGTCGCCCTTCAGGATTATGGTCCTGTGGAGACCCCCTAGCAGCTCTTCGTAATCGGAATCACCACTTTCACCAACAATGACCACGATATTTGGCAACTCTATCCCCCAGCGTACAAACAAGTACCTTGAGAAACAAAAAGTTCAATCAGCAGGATTAAGATAGTTTACACTTTACAGGCATGAGCAGGTGGCCAACTGCTTAAGGGGGGGAAGACAACTGACATTAGCCATCTATTCCAAATACCATCTTGCTTTAAGCGGTTTCTATAAAAGATTGCCCGTATTGTTAAATCCAGAGGGAATGCTAGACGTTTTTTCAATTTTAAGGGGGAAGGGATCCTATGCTCCCTGCTCTCTAACTGGCGAAAATTGGTATGCAAACATATAAACCCTTTCATAAAGATTGGGTAGAAGTAAAACAACACCCAAAAGCGGGCCTAGTCCGCATTTGTATTGAAAAAACATACTCCTAAATCAGCAATAATTAATATGGAACGGAGGGAATAGCATTTATGGTTCTGATACAAACACACGCCTTTACTGTTCTGAATAAGAAACAATGCTATGGTGACAAGGTTGAATGATAAATGAAGACAAATAATCAGCAAAAGAAAATGCCAAACCTTATTGCCTGAGAACGTGAGGCGTGAATAGGAGTTACAGATAATCTGGTAGCGCTGTGGTTATACAGCGCATTACACCGGAGGGACTGAATTCTCATCAACTTCCTCAACTCCTTTAGGGGGGGCAGCTAGACAAGGGGAGGGCGAACATCACATTAGAGACATTGTGAAGGAAACTTACACCAAATATTAAGCACAGGTAAGGCGATCCATGAAGTAAAAGATCAGGGAAAATTGTAAAACTTACATGATTTGGATTGACCACTTTAAATGCAAGACAATATGTAGAAGAGTGTTCTGAATCTTCAAAAATCATTTGCCTTTCAATTCTTCCCTTTCTTTCTACCACTGAAGTAGCCCATTTCACAAGATACTTTCTTAGACCTTCTCCTCCCCAACGATACTCAATATGTGATTGATGATTTCGATCTATTACATGTGTAACCTTGGAATTGCTTGTCGTATTACCAGAATATGAAGGATAGTAAATGCTACTACCACTGTTGCAGATGAAAGCATCAAAACCAGCAGGATGCATGCCTACAGATACTAGCAGTGAACATATCTCTGATATTGTTAGCGAAGTTGACAGCACAAAACCAGTTGAAGCCGGTGTGTTTTCTGTATGTGCGGCCTCAATTGCATTTCTGATGATCCGCACTAGATTCTCCTTGTTAACAGAGTCTACAGAAATAACAATGATATGCTTCCTTCCTGATATAGGTGCCTTACTCCTTTCCTCTTCGCTACCGACAGCAGGAGATCTCATACCAAGAGTCAATATCCTTGACAGGTGATTCTTGCAATGTTCAGGCCAGGAAAATTGGTGAATATTTTTTAGTCCATTTTCTCTGCATCTTGACCAAAGTTGCTTCTCGGAAAGAAGTTTATACAGTGCATCTGCAATGGCATTCTGATCATGTGGATCGACAAGGAGACCATTGTTGAGCACCTGCATAAGAAACGACCAGAGAGCAGACACAGTGATGCCCGCCAGAAATGAGTCGATGCATTTTTGTTTACGTTAATAGAATGGCACAACGTAAGTTGTAAGGCCCACATACCTGATGAATTTCAACAGGAGCTCCATTTTTTGTAGCAATAACAGGCAAACCATTCATGGCGGCCTACTCATGGATATAAAATACTGGTTCTAATTAGGAAACTGAAAAGTAAATTGCTGCAACAGGAAATTAGAGTCTCTAGTTCTGACCTCTATCAAGGTAACACCAAATTGTTCGAAGTAAGCCACGTTAACGAAAGCCCCCTGAAGAATAGATGATCAGCATCCATGTAACTAGGACAATAACAGAAGCAACAATGAACTCTACCACACTATACCATAAATAAATAAATTAAACAGTTTCAGAACATTAAATCAAGAATCCACTCTTCATTTTATTTGAACAGTTTCTCATTTATGTATATCCACAGGCATGAAAGAAGACATAATAAAAAGTGAATATAAGTATGCTGAGGGAACATGAAAGAAGCATGACCAAGCTAGCACAAGTGTATTCATGTCGCGTCATGAACAACATACCTTAGTTCTTGTGGCTAAACGGTAAATGTCAGGAACTTCAGAGTGCTTGTGATGCTTGGGGTATGCCACTTGACCATACAAATCGTATTCGTCTATTAGTGTAAGCACAGATGTCAAGACAGAAGCACTCGTGTTGTGCATCTTTGAAATAGCCTCACGGTTACCCATTATTAGTGTCTACAATGCAAAATTAAAAGTTTACACAACAAAGGATAGTATCATTCAGAAACTACATACAAGGAAATAAACCACATAAAATCAAGATGATCAAGTCCAATCTTACGAGATTCGCGAGCTCCCTCAGTGGGCGGCACTCACCAAATGCCTTTACAAGTGTTGTTATATTCTTTTCAGGATACGGACGGGCAACAGCCAGAATCATAGGCTTCCGAGGATTTGTAAAGAAGCGCATTATCTGCCATCAGTTGGGCATGCATGAATTGTCAGTACTTAGAAATACAAGCTTAACAGGAACAAACAATCATTCTTCAATAATTACTGAACAAAGGTTATGCTAGTAAAAGTGACCTGAGACCAGATAGGCGGATCCTCAGAGGCTGGGCCATGATTTTCTTCTTCACCATCTATATCGAAATCATGAATTATATGACCAAATTCAACACCAGGAGGAATTATCTGCATAGCCAAGAATAGGAAAATATGTATGTTAAGGAATTGTAATAGACGATGTGTGCAAAGTAAAAAACTAAAGCCGGCGATAATACCTTAAACTACAAATACAGTTGCCATAATTAGAAACTATTGTGAGGGGTGGGGGGGGGGGGGGTGGAGTTTGTTGTACTCACAACCATACGAGGCATATAACGCCCATAGCAGTTAGCACCACGCTTGACTCTTGCTCGAAGCTTCCTTGCAAGTATGACCTCAAAACCATCATACAAGTTCCACTGCTCTTCTATCTCTTGCCTAGTACTAGCAATAACAATTTCAGATGCATCAAGAGACAATTCCTCCGCCTCGATTCGGCGCATTATTTTGTATGTCATATTTATTTCTTCCCTTGATTGTCGCCCTTGCTTGAGAAGCCCTTCCAGTTTATCTTTCCCAAGGAAATGTCCCGTAAATGCCATAGGGAGGTTAAGTGCTCCTGATAACAGGGTAGCAGCTATTCCCGCGCTGGCGTAATGCCCATGAATCACAGCAGGCCAGACTGGATGCCCACAGCCGATTTCTTCACCAATTGTTTTTGACATCCACACAATATGGCTGAGTGCACCATCAACAAATTCTTGAATGAAAGGCCATAGACGTTCTTTAGTTAGGTACATATCTCTTGGTCCAAATGGTATCCGAATGATGTATCCACCACTGTTCTCTCCTTTTTCCTGTTTGGAATTTTTAAAGGTCGTTGAAACCAACATTTCTGCAGGTTCACCATAACTACGATCGAAATTTGGTGCCAAAATTTGTCTTGTCAGCAAATCAACCCGGTAAACTCCAGGAGATGAACTCAATGCTTTAGCAAATTCAACCACATATTTGACCTACAAGATGGTATATAAAAAAACATTATGCACTTGAAACGTGAAATAGAGAATATAGGCCCCATATGTAAGGGTTAAAAACAGGATGGGGTGTGATGAGAAGGTTAATGCAAGTTTGAATTTTACCAAGAACCTATTTAAACACAAAAAAGAAAAAGAAAAAAAAGGAAAACATCAAGCCCTCGATCCAGTGGGCCTTAATTGCAACTGGAAAACAAGCATCAGATGTTATCTAGAGCCTATTTAAAGGCAAAGGAGAAGACGAATCCAGGCTACAAAAGCAACTCTCCTTAGGATACACACTAGAGTAAACTCTACACCGTAAAAGGTTGGGAATATCTGTGATATTGATATACTGTACTAAGTTCAATTTGAGATGCGAGTTAATACAAGATAATGTACTAACTGGACCACTATGTGCAACTGCAATCATGCAAGCAATCAATCAATCATGTGTACTACTTAGGCGTGTCAACATTACCTGGCCACCAGTATCTGAATCTCGGCCTAGCTCCATATTCTCACCACGGACAAGACCATGAAGACTGCAGCACAAAACATGAATGGTTAACATACATTACAATTCAACGCAAACATGTATGCCACTTCATTTGACAGTTGTACAGCTGACAAACAACCATGCCATCGGCTCTGAGTCCAAAGGATGGATTATAAAGCGGTGAAGCTAAATTTATTCTACCAGAGTGTGAAGTTCTTCAAAGCATTGTTTATAAGGTGGTAAGGCGAGCACCAACCGCCCTGACGCCTAAGCACCTAAAGCGGGCATAATTGCAAGGCGCTGCCAGGGCGCCTTGCCACCTAAGCATCGCCTAAGGGTCCAAGGCAGGACACCTTACAAACAATGCTTCAAAGGCTTTCAAACATGTGATGAATTGATAAAACATTAGTTCTTGCAATCCTAGCTCTGGTGCAGATTTACAGCCTAAAAGCCAGCACAGCTGCAGAAATTCATTAGCAATATAAAAATGTAAACAAAATTTATATGTAGAAACAAAATACGAGTTAAAAATTGTTAATCCGCTCTTTCCTAAAAAATGAAGATGTGCAGAGTGGAGAAGGGTCATCCTTCGCAACCAGACTATTTCATAACACAATAATTCAGATCTGTGAATACCCAGAGTGGAGACATGAATGCAATGCACAAGCATTACACCTCACCACCTCGGTTTAAAGGTAATCTTCAGAATCAGGGTATCAATTATCAAAGCAAGATAATTCCTTGCAGTTTATTTCTTTAATGTGATAGTGCTCAGGGACAGGAGGGGCTTTTGTCCATTTGAGTCACGAAGAAGAGGTATCAATATAATTAAGTTTTGCTGCTTCATGTATCTTTGTTTCCAAGAATTTTATTCATTAAGAAAGCGATTTGTTGTGAACACCTTGTTATTATGGATAGGCAGAAAAAAAAACGCTTGGTGCATCATTGTGAGCTCCCTGTGGTCAACGTTTACGAGTCAACGAGTCGTTCGAAGGTTGAGACTCATAGACTAATCGTAACTAGTCTAGACTACAGCTGGACTAGTCGACACGGTACTGTAGTTCACAACTTGCAGTCAAATACTAAAACCTAGTATTAATATGTAATATATACTATAAAAAGTGCATTGGAGCGTCAATTTGTCCTGCAGATTAGGCCAATAAGCATATTTCCATGTTGGATCCTTGCTCCTAGTTGGCTTCTTGCAGGATCCTTCGGTGGATCATATTGCTCATTGGCCTGATCTGCAGCTTCTGAATACACTACTTGAGATATTTCCGGCGTAGACATTGCAGTTCAGACCTAAAGATCTTGAAACTGAAGCAAACAAACGAAACAAGGAAGAGGGCAGGGGGTAAAAATCGAATCAAAGAAGGCAAGAAGAGAAGGGAGAAATTACTTTGCTAGGATGCTTGCTTGCTTGCTGCAACCTGAGGGACGAGCGGATCCAGTAGCCAGAAGACAGCACAGCGAGGGAGACCGTAGGGGCAGATCCAGGGAGAGCAGAAGCAATGGAGGGAAAGGGCCAGAGCAGAGGAGCGCAGGGGAAAGGGCCAGAGCAGAGGAGCACAGGGGAAAGGACCAGAGAAGAGGAGCACAGGGGAAAGGGCCATAGCAGAGGAGTGCAGATCCATGGAGAGCAGAAGCAATGGTGGGAAAGGGGCAGGGTGGCTGGCTCCCAATCCCTAAAAAAATAAAAAAAATTGAGTCGAACGACTCAAGGTGCACGACTAGTCTAGACTAGTCTAGGACTAGTCCTTCGACTCCTCGACTCGGCGAACTAGTCTACACGAGATTTCTAATCGACACCCAGAATGCGACTCATAGACTAGTCTAGCGACTAGTCTCGACTAGTCCCTCGACTCGTAATCACTGCCTGTGGTACAGGTTACTATGAATGTATGGAAGAAGAATGTTCTTCCTCCTATCTGGTTAAGTATATTATATTCAGCATCAGACAATAGAATGTGCCTTATGAAGAGATTAACATGTTATCTGCTCCTGGTGGTTATGCAGAAACAATATTCCCCGTACCTGATCAATACAATGTATAGCTTGTCAACCGAACTTGTCTTGGGTGAGATCCCTGTGGTGCTATCACCATAGGCAACAGATGGATCACCAGCATCTTCTCCCTTTTCGCCTTCAAAGAGATCTTCAGACATATCCGCTGTAGCATCAATTCGTGTTTTCTCGGTTTCTGGATGCCTTTTCAACAAACGACAGGCTTCTTCTTTCTCTAACTGCATATCAGAACATATATATGACTAACGCAGGAGAGGCTAGACCGCTAGAATTATAGAGAGTGGACACGGTCCAATATTGGCCTTTTAAAAAAATGTGCTCTTTGATATAAAATGTAGTAGAACTAAATAAGTGGATTGGGTAGTTACCCAGAAAGTAAAAATAAAATTGTAACTGAACTGAACTTAACTGGGAAACCGGTGGTATACTAGAGTATTATGTGCAAAGTTATCTACTTCAGGTACAGAGAAAATAGATGTTAAGAAAGGGATACGCAGATTCAACATGTCTTGTTGTGTCAGCTAGCGCGTATTCACAGAACTCCCTTTGTTTCCAGCAAATATGACAATTGTGCAAGGTATTTTCATAACTGTGCATGACTTATCAAGCGACACCTTCCACATGCTAATTATAAGGTACGGGCGACATTAAAAATCCGAGGACAATCAAATTATAGCATAGTATCATAGCTGTAGTAGGCGAATATATTGTCTTATAAATAGCTCAGGCTTCAAGGAAAAGATGCACCAATTCTACCCACCATTCTTTGCATGCTAGTACCTATATTTCTTCAGTACCCGCAACTAATTTCTGTGCAATTTCATCATCAATGGCCACAAGTCTACCACTATAAAAGAATGCCAAGCATCCTCCATAAATCAATCGAGAACTGCAACTCCTCTGAACAGATCTGCCGCCTTCTAACTATCACCTACACCAGACGACATATTTTGATTCTTTGCAGCCTTCAGCTACTTCTGAGCAAAACTAGACCGATCTAATGACTCGCTGGAGCTTTCCGTTCTCTGTACAGAATCGCCGAAAACAAACCCAGCCCAATAGAATCTCACACAAGGAAGCTACTGCAATCCAAGAGAGCAGAGCTCACCTCCTTCTTCTTCCTCGCGAGGTTCCAGATCCTCCACGTCATGTTCTCCAGCCGCGTGTTCCTCTCCTGCGGGCTCCGCATCGCGTTCGCCTGCGACACACCCCGCAGATAGATCAACAAATCCGAGGCAGAACAAAGAAATATCCAGAAGGGTAGGATTCGTGCTTGCCGCGTCGACCACATACCCGGAGCCATGTCTTGTAGAGGTCGGTCTCGTCGTAGCCGGTGATGACCTCCTCGACGAAGTAGCGGGCCGGGGAGAAGTGGCCACGCTCGCGGAGGAGCAGGGAGGGGCGGTCGCCGCCGATGGCCGACTTGCCGGCGTCGAGGATGGCGTCGAGGTAGCTGTTGATCCAGTTGTCGTTGCCCACCATCTTCGCCGTCGAGCCGCAGCCGCAGCCGCAGCCGCCGCCGCGCCCCGGAGAGATCGGGGGATGGGAAGAGTGGAGGCTAAGCCAAAAGAGGGAGGTGGGGAGGAGGAGGAAGTGAGGAGAAATGACGAGGCGAAAGGAAAGTGTGCAATTTGTTATTACCAAACAAAACAAGAGAAAGAAAAAATAGCGGCCTGGTAATAATGGAGCGAGACAGTCTGGTACATTTGGACTTTGGAAGTTGGAACCAGTATAATACAATAGTATAATGGCAGCATCAGTATGAGATGGCATTTTTTTTGTTTAATTTGATTCCCTGTCCTATTTCATGATATAGATTAATCGATGGAATTTGAATTATTGGATCTAACAACTTTTCCTCCTCATTTTTTACCCTCAAGAAAACTTTTCCTCCTCATTTTTTGATGAAGATTATGAAATCATTCGTTTTTCAACTGTGAACTATTTGAAGTTGGTAGGAACCATGCATTTATCATGTAATCGTGACATCACCGATGTAACAACGTGCGTGCCTCCTACAAATTGTGCACTTGGTTTTCAGGCACCACCATCAGTCTCCTCCACATAACTTGCATTATGATTAATCGTTCCTTGATGATGACCAAGTATCGTCACCATCACATTTCCGTTTCAGATGAGGTCCAAGTGTTTAATGTGATCCAAGTGCTTAGGGGGTTTGCCATGTGTACATAAATTTGTCTGTAAGCCAAAAAAAAAACAATCCTTATATATTATGAGAGTAGTTCACAAGCTATAAAGCACTAAAATAATATTATTTGTATACATTCCAATGTTAAACTAATTTTGCATGGCGAATCTATGAGTTAATTTTTCTTAAGTGCGGGTCTCAACTTATGGACTACTTTGGCTATATATGTTGTGACACACTTAGAGCATCTCTAGCAGATCCGTATAAACTCGTCGGCCCTTATAATTCCGGCCGATTTATAGGAAACGTTAAAATTTCGACCCGAACAGATCCTATAAAGAAGGCCAGGCCCGTAACAAATATACGAGCGGCCCGTAAAACCCCGGCTTCGCTGCTATATTTACCGGATTCGGCGCCTTTTAGAGTTCCTGTCCGCCAGATCCCCCACCTTCCTCCGCTGCAATTCCTCTATCTCCGGCGCCAAATGCACCCACTCCGGCGACCGTTTTTCACGTGCACAGCCCCTTTTCGACCGTCTCAATGTGAGCGGAGGTCGCGGGCATGGTGGCCGAGGGGGTCGCGGTGGCTCACCGTCGCACAAGCGAGGCCGCCACGACGACGAGGTCAGGAGCTCCATCAGCTCCCGCCCCCCGGCCGAGGAATGGCCCCGCGTGCAGGCGAAAGACCGTGGTGCTCTCTCCCATAGTGGCGGCCGGAGGGCGTGAAGGGAGTTCGACCATATCAGGAACCTCTTTTGGCCGACCACCAAGCATTTCCGTGAGGCGGAGCTCGAGCTCGTCGAGGCGATGGAGGAGGTCGCGGCCGGAGAAGAAGGCATTGCCGCGCGGCTCGAGGCGACCAAGGAGTACTAGCTCACCTTCACTCTCTCCAACTACGCGGCCGAGTATTATCTCCATGTCAAGAAGGACCATAGTAATTTAGATTAGGCTTATCTAGTATGTTTAAGTTTGTGCGTTCGAATGTGTGATGAACTTCTGGCGAACTATGGTGGCGCGAACTCTATGTTTAAATTATGCAGTATTGTATGAAGGATCTGCTTTGTTGTACCTTTTGCGGTAACTACAAAATCATTTTACAGTATCCTTAAATGAAATTTGTGGTACCGCGGTTTACAACATCCGCTAGAGATGCTCATAGTTAGCTTATGGCCAAGTACGCAGACTCACTATGGACAACTTGAGTTATATACACTCTGAATGTTTACTTCTTTATTGTTTATCTCACACCAGGAAGAGGATTTGGGGCACGCATATGTGGGATTCTCTCATGATTCAAAAGTGCTTTGACCTTTGCATGTGCTTCAGCCCTTGGGGTCCATGTGTGCAGTTTTCCGCAACTTCTCGCACCTACACCCACCCCACCTCTCGTGTTTTTTCTTTTGACCTCCAAATTTGTATCTATTATATCTTTTGAATTGAAAGCTTAATTTGTGTTCTGGTTGCATATATGTGTCCCTTGCGACGAGGGCTTTGAAATAAGACCACTCTTGAATACGTTTTCATAAATTTTAAAAACTTCACAAGTTTCAGCTATTACAATTTAAAAAGATAAAGGATAATTTTAACAAGTTTCAAATACTAAAACTTAAATCTTGCACCCTAAACCATGACATAAACCCTAAAAGAAAATAGCATTAGTAAAACTTGGTGAAAGTTGATAAAAAGCTGGTTTAGCATCTGGCTCCGTATTAATCTTGTGCTAATATAGAGTGGGACAAATGCCTTTAAGATCATCAAGAGTATATCCAATAGTAGTACGGTGCTTCTTTAGAGTTTTGAGTAATCTCTTTTCTTCATTCTCTGAAAGGTTAGTACTGATAATAACAGGATATATCCGGTAGTTTTTTTAATTCAAACACGGGGTCACTCTTAGGTGAAAGAGGATCTCCCAGAGTGTCGACAGGCAAATTATGTTTAAGGATATGCGCTTGTTTCAAGAATATCTCGTCTATTTTAGTTCATTCATTCATATGCATATCATTTTTGAAGGAAATATGCCCTAGAGGCAATAATAAAGTTGTTATTTTATATTTCCTTATATCATGATAAATGTTTATTATTCATACTAGAATTGTATTAACCGGAAACTTGATACATGTGTGGATACATAGACAAAACACCGTGTCCCTAGTAAGCCTCTACTATACTAGCTTGTTAATCAAAGATGGTTAAGTTTCCTAACCATGGACATGAGTTGTCATTTGATAACGGGATCACATCATTAGGAGAATGATGTGATGGACAAGACACATCCGTTAGCTTAGCATAATGATCGTTCAGTTTTATTGCTACTGCTTTCTTCATGTCAAATACATATTCCTTCGACTATGAGATTATGCAACTCCCGAATACCGGAGGAATGCCTTGTGTGCTATCAAACGTCACAACGTAACTGGGTGATTATAAAGATGCTCTACAGGTATCTCCGAAGGTGTCTATTGGGTTGGCATAGATCGAGATTAGGATTTGTCACTCCGAGTATCGGAGAGGTATCTCTGGGCCCTCTCGGTAATACACATCATAATAAGCCTTGCAAGCAATGTGACTAATGAGTTAGTTGCGGGATGATGTATTACGGAACGAGTAAAGAGACTTGCCGGTAACGAGATTGAACTAGGTATGAAGATACCGACGATAGAATCTCGGGCAAGTAACATACCGATGACAAAGGGAATAACGTATGCTGTCATAACGGTTCGACCGATAAAGATCTTCGTAGAATATGTAGGAGCCAATATGGGCATCCAGGTTCCGCTATTGGTTATTGACTAGAGAGATGTCTCAGTCATGTCTACATAGTTCTCGAACCCGTAGGGTCCGCACGCTTAATGTTCGTTGACGATATAGTACTATATGAGTTACGTATGTTGATGACCGAATGTTGTTCGGAGTCCCGGATGAGATCACGGACATGACGAGGAGCTCCGGAATGATCTGGAGGTAAAGATTCATATATTGGATGATATGGTTAGCCCAAGGGGTCAGGCCCACGGAGCGATACATCAACCGCGTTGTCAAACGCTTCCGCTTTCGGTCTACGAGGGTACGTGGATACACTCTCCCCGCTCGTTGCTATGCATCTCCTAGATAGATCTTGCGTGATCGTAGGAAAATTTTTGAAATTGCATGCTACGTTCCCCAATAATTTGATGGTCTAGCAAATATTGTTCTAATGGATCAGTAAGAGGTACGGCAATATAAGTAAGACCAATAATTTAATCTTTACTACATAATTCTTTTTCATGTGGTTGTCTATGAAATTTAGAGAAATTAAACTCACACTGGTACAATGAGGTGCTATACAAACGGTTTTTAACCCCTTTCCGCGATGGCATTTTGAACCGTCGCCAATTGAGTGTGTGCGATAGGGGGGTCCTTCCCAAGAATACCTCGTCTATTTTATTTCTTTCATTCATATGCATATCATTTTCATGGTCTAGCAAATATTGTTCTAATGGATCAGTAAGAGGTACGGCAATATAAGTAAGACCAATAATTTAATCTTTACTAGATAATTCTTTTTCATGTGGTTGTCTATGAAATTTAGAGAAATTAAACTCACATTGGTACAACGAGGTGCTATACAAACGGTTTTTAACCCCTTTCCGCGATGGCATTTTGAACCGTCGCCAAGTGAGTGTGTGCAATAGGGGGTTCCTTCCCACACGACCCAAAAACCGTCGGGGATAGAGAGCCATGATGCATACGTTTTTGCATAACTAAGCGTATGCGATGCGGGCATCTATCCCAAACGCGATTCTTCACGCAACTGTTTGTGATATATCGAATATCCCAAACGCTCCATCTTTGCTACTCGTGTGTGCTGGCATTACCATTGCACACGTTATTATGTGATGCAACGTTTATGATGCGCACTCTATCACAAACAGTTCATGATTGCCAAGTGTGTGCGATCAGGAGACTATCACACACATTCACTTCCCCCGAACCGTATGCGATCTGTAATTAAGAAGATTACCTAATTATCATACGAGTATCAGATAGAATTACGAAACGTCGGACCATCGTACCAGTGTCATACAGGATAACTATCGCACATGCTATTATGTGGTGCAACATTTACGATGCCTACGACATCCGAAACAGTCATTATTGTAAACCGTGTATGATAAGGCGACTATCACAAACATTTAGTTTGCTCGCACCGTTTGCGATATTGTCTGACATCACACACGCTTCACGAACGGCAATTGTGTGCATGGTTGCATACATTTCCTCTCTGCAAACCATGTCGGAAGTACATGTATATCACACACGTTTGGGCTTTACAGACCGTGTGCGCCATAACGATCTGCAGAGCATATTTCGACCCTAATTAAATCGTTTCTATTTAAAATTGTACCGAATTTGAATTTGAAAGTTGGCTATAACTTTATTCATACCCATCAGGTTAAACAACCAATGCATTGTTCGATTCACAGATACACATGTTCAAGATTTACATAAGCATCAAATAAAGAATGATGAACCAGGGTTGTATACTTGTACTATTAAACACGGTAAAGAAAGATGCAAAAGACATTCTAGTTGCTGAACAAGGTGAAGCGGAATGCCCGTATTGTGCTCTCCTCCATGCAGAAGGCACGCACGACTCAGTCCAACCCCTTGTGATGGCCGACCGCCCATCCTTCACTGTCTTCATGACTCATGAGGGCATCTAGATAGTCATTGTGTTATGGTAGAAATACTTTAACCTTTGCATGCCCACCAATCATGTAGTTTGAGAGGTAATCTTGAGTAAACTGCTTCGAGAACCACTGCAAAGGAAAAAGATTCAGACATTGTCCTCTAACACAACTCATTATGGGTAGTAAAAAGAAGGCTACAGAGTTCTTACTTACCATACTGCAGTTCACTATTGTCTTGCATAAAGTGTAAACAAATAGTTTGATTGACATCTTTTGACCCATTTTAATAACAATCTTTATCAGTTTCCTCTCTTGAAGCTGGTTCATGAATATCTCATTGCCCCATACGCAGAAAGGGTCGAAGCATGGATCTTTACTAATGCCGTGTACCTAAAAGCACCAAGTTAACATTAGAAGCTAAACAGCAATTGCAATATGATGTAGTACAACACTCCCTCCGTCCCATTATATAAGATCTTAAAGCATCCAATATATTCATGGTGTGGATGAATAAACATCTTATATTATGGGGCGGAGGGAGTTTATTACATTTCTACAAATATCAGCCAATTAACTGCAGTTAACTGCTGCTGTGTTGTTGGTGTTCTTGCTGCTCTTCTATGTATATCTACATATCATCAGAACATTAAGGTAACACTCTTGGTTTGAGACTACGTTTGCCAAAGGTTGCCACACCTAAGCTTAGGCAAGTTTGACCAACTTAGGTGTGTGTTTGGTTCAAGCCACATCTTAGGCAAGCCACACTATGTTTCCACATCACATACACTCATAAAGTGTGGCAAGATTCTCTTAGGTGTGCCAGCTTGTGGCTCTCGTTTTGAAGAACTATTTGGCAAGTTTGGCAACATTGTATGGCAAAGTGTGGCACTCCTAGGCCTAGAACCAAACAGGCCTTCCTTGTTGCTATGTGGCCTAGGATTGCATATTTAGTCATTCAGTACAATGCATCTTGCTATGTAGCCTCACATATGTTAGATACGGCCCTAGGTAACCTACCGATAAATGGGTTACAGATATATTCGGTTAAATGTCTGATTCAACGATTAATCCCTTATCAGCCCCCGGCCTATATGGTACCAGCTACCGATATCTGCTACTTCTTGAGCTTGCGTTGGTTTTTCCCTTGAAGAGGAAAGGGTGATGCAGCAAAGTAGAGGTAAGTATTTCTCTTAGTTAAGAACCAAGGTATCAATCCAGTAGGAGATACAAGCAAGTCTCCAATCTATGCACCTGCACAAACAATCAAACACTTGCACCCAACGCGATAAAGGGGTTGTCAATCCCTTCACGGTCACTTGCAAAGGTGAGATCTGATAGAGATAGATATAAAAGCTTACTAAAACATAAAACAAAATAAAAGTAAGTAAATTGCAGCAAGATATTTTTGGGTTGAGCAATTGATAGAAAAACGCAAAGTTATGATGATATCCAAGGCAATGATTATGCATATAGGCATCACATCCATGACAAGTAGACCGAAACGATTCTGCATCTACTACTATTACTCCACATATCGACCGCTATCCAGCATGCATCTAGAGTATTAAGTTCATAAGAACGGAGTAACGCCTTAAGTAAGATGACATGATGTAGAGGGATAAACTCAAGCAATATGATGAAACCCCCATCTTTTTACCCTTGATGGCAACAATACAAATACGTGCCTCGCTACCCCTACTTTGTCACTGGGTGAGGACACCATAAGATTGAACCCAAAACTAAGCACCTCTCCCATTGCAAGAAGAACCAATCTAGTTGGCCAAACCAAACTGATAATTCGAAGAGAAATACAAAGATATCTAATCATGCATATAAGAATTCAGAGAAGATTCAAATAATATTCATAGATAAACTGATCATAAATCCACAATTCATCGGATCTGGACAAACACACCGCAAAAGAATATTACATCGGATAGATCTCCAAGAACAACGAGGAGAACATGGTATTGAGAATCAAAGAGAGAGAAGAAGCCATCTAGCTACTAGCTATGGACCCATAGGTCTGAGGTAAACTACTCACGCTTCATCGGAAGGGCAATAGAGTTGATGTAGAAGCCCTCCGTGATCGAATCCCCCTCCGGCAGGATGCCGGAAAAGGCCCCAAGATGGGATCTCACGGGTACAGAAGGTTACGGTGGCGGAAAAGTATTTTGGTGGACGCTTCTGGTCGTTTGGGAATATTTGGGAATATATAGAGGAAGAATTAGGGTTTGGAGAGCTCCGAGGGGCCCACAAGCCCTCAGGGCGCGCGCCCCCTGGCTTGTGGAGTCCTCGGGACTCCCCTGCCTTCAACTCCAAGTTTGCTGGGTGTCTTCTGGTCCAAGAAAAATCATCGCGAAAGTTTTATTCCGTTTGGTATTCCTTTTCTGTAAAACTAAAAAACAAGGAAAAAACAGAAACTGGTACTGGGCTCTAGGTTAATAAGTTAGTCCCAAAAATAATATAAAATAGCATATTAATGCATATAAAACATCCAAAATAGATAATATAATAGCATGGAACAATAAAAAATTATAGATACGTTGGAGACGTATCAAGCATCCCCAAGCTTAATTCCTGCTCGTCCTCGAGTAGGTAAATGATAAAAACAGAATTTTTGATGTGGAATGCTACCTAACATATTTATCCATGTAATTTTCTTTATTGTGGCATGAATATTCAAATCCATAAGATTCAAAACAAAACTTTAATATTGACATAAAAACAATAATACTTCAAGCATACTAATAAAGCAATCATGTCTTCTCAAAATAACATGGCCAAAGAAAGTTATCCCTACAAAATCATATAGTCTGGCTATGCTCCATATTCATCACACAAAGTACTAAATCATGCACAACCCCGATGACAAGACAAGCAATTGTTTCATACTTTTGATGTTCTCAAACTTTTTCAACTTTCACGCAACACATGAGCGTGAGCCATGGATATAGCACTATAGGTGGAATAGAATATGGTGGCTGTGGAGAAGACAAAAAGAAGGAGATAGTCTCACATCAACTAGGCGTATCAACGGGCTATGGAGATGCCCATCAATAGATATCAATGTGAGTGAGTAGGGATTGCCATGCAACGGATGCACTAGAGCTATAAGTTTATGAAAGCTCAAAAAGAAACTAAGTGGGTGTGCATCCAACTCGCTTGCTCACGAAGACCTAGGGCAATTTGAGGAAGCCCATCATTGGAATATACAAGCCAAGTTCTATAATGAAAAATTCCCACTAGTATATGAAAAGTGACAACATAGGTGTTAGGGCATGTCTCTCTGTAAGTGGTTTTGGTGATTGATGACAATACCTTTGCGGACTAATCGTGTGCATTGAGCATTTTAGATATTCATTCATTAGCACAAGACGATTCTTTCCCCTCGGAGCTCAAAGTGAAGACGGTGTAGTCTCTTTCGTTTCGGTTTTGGTGGACTTGAGTCATAGGAGACACCGTACTATCAAGAGGGGGTCCGCATCGGAAAGGCTAGGGTGGAATCAACACGTACACTTCTATCTCGCACCCCCAGCTCCTTTCCTCTTCCTTGGAGTTTACCGATATCATGGAAGTGGCAAGTGGGAGGAGCCAGCGGCAGTACCGCATGGCCGGAGCGGCAGTACCGCTGACAGCCTCAAGCGGTAATACCGCTGTTCCGCAGCGGTAGTACCGCTCGTGGCCATCAGCGGCAGTGCGACTCCGGTACCGCGTTGGTACTGCCTCGATTCGAGGACGTCCTTTCTTGTGTCGGGTTGGGCGGCAGTAGGAGCGGCAGTAGGCGTGGTAGTACCGCTTGCAAGCGGTAGTACCGCCCTACCACCGCTGCTAGTGCCGCCCGGGCCAGCGCTCCCATGTCCCTTCCCCCTCTGAGGCCTTTGCTCACTGTCTCTGCGGTAGTACCGCTGGGGCTCGCGGTAGTACCGCTGCTGCCAGCGGTAGTACCGCTCCCCTGAGCGGCAGTACCGCTCTGTGCGGGCTGAGGAGGGGATAACGGTTGGATTGGTCTCCCCACTATAAAAGGAGATCTTCTTCCCCAAGACGACCTACCTCTTTTCCCCCAAGCTCCATTGTTGCTCCAAAGCTCATTTTCGCCCGATCTCTCTCCCTAGCCAATCAAACTTGTTGATTTTCTAGGGATTGGTTCAGAAGGCCAGGATCTACACTTCCACCAAGAGAAATTTGATTCCCCCCACTAATCCCTTGCGGATCTTGTTACTCTTGGGTGTTTGAGCACCCTAGATGGTTGAGGTCACCTCGGAGCCACATTCCATTGTGGTGAAGCTCCGTGGTATCGTTGGGAGCCTCCAATCAAGTTGTGGAGATAGCCCCAACCTTGTTTGTAAAGGTTCGGTCGCCGCCTTCAAGGGCACCACTAGTGGAATCACGGCATCTCGCATTGTGTGAGGGCGTGAGGAGAATACGGTGGCCCTAGTGGCTTCTTGGGGAGCATTGTGCCTCCACATCGCTCCAACGGAGACATACTTCCCCCAAAGGGAAGGAACTTCGGTAACAGATCCTCGTCTCCACCGGCTCCACTTGTGGTTATCTCTTTCCTTTACTTTGTGCAAGCTATTATTGTGTTGTATCCTTTGCTTGCACTTGTTGTTGTTGTTGTTGTTTGCATCATATAGGTTGTTCACCTAGTTGCACATCTAGACAACCTTTTTGTTGCTAAACCTAATTCGTTAAGAAAAGCTAAAAATTGGTAGTTGCCTATTCACCCTCCCCTCTATTCAAACATATCGATCCTTTCAATTGGTATCAGAGCCTCGTCTCTTTATTAAGGGTTTCACCACCCGAAGAGTATGGTTGACACCGGGGAGGAAGTGCCCGAGGCCGTGGAGTTGACTTCGATCACTCGAGATGACTTAAATGAAGCTATGGCTTCACTTAAGACGTCTATGACGATTGAAGTCAAGTCCATGCTTTAAGAATTACTTGAGGGGATGAAATCCACTCCCGATCCCTTGCTTGTGGTTAATCCCACGACATCGGAGTCGGAGGCCAATTCCGCCAAGGAAGCGGCTAAAGGTACTCATGTTCCTTCCCCTCATGACAAGAATGGGACGGGAACCTATGCCTCAGTTCCCCCTCCCCCGGTCTATGGTGGACCGGTGCCCACAGCTCGCATTAATATTCATGGTCCTCCTCCCAAGCTTGTTAAGGGTGATTTTGCTAATTGGGTTTTTCGCATTAAGTCTCATTTGAATCATTGCTCAACTAACCTTTGGAGAATCATTGAGCAAGGCTTCTACCCGCATGATCCAAACAACTTCACCCCAAGAGAAGAAGTGGACAATCAATACAATCACTCCGCATTGTTCATTCTTCAAGAGGCGGTCCCTCCCAAAGATCTATCGCACCTACGACCTTTCACTCGTGCAAAGGATTGTTGGGAGCACATTGTTTCTATGTACAAGGGGAGCTCAAGCATCCAACGGTCCAACTTTGAAGTGGTTCTTGATGAGGCCGATGAATTTGTGATGCTTGAGGATGAGGATCCGCGTGATCTTTACCGGAGGGTGACAACTCTTGCGAGTGCTCTCCAAGACCATGGAAGTAAGGATATGGATGACACTTGGATCAAGCGCAAGTTCCTCAAGGCCATCATGCCATTCAACAAGGCCATGTCTTCCGTGATTCGTCAAAGGCCGGACTTCCACACCTTAACCTCAAGTGAAGTGTCGGATGAGTTTATTGCCATGAACATCATGAACAAGACCACCGACAATGCTCTTGCTCGTGTCCGGTCAAAGAAGAGCACTCCCTCCCTTGCTTTGAAGGCCAAGGCCATTCCGAAAGAAGAAGAGGAGTATGGCCCCGAGGACACCAAATATGCTTACCATGAGCACATGGCTCTTGCTTCAAGTCAATTTTGGAGCAACAAGAGGAACTCAAGGCCCAACTTCACCAAGAACAACTCAAGTGGGTCAAAGAACAAGCAAAGAGTAAGGACTTGTTACAACTGCGGTAATGTGAGTCACTTTGTGGTGGATTGTCCTTACGAGAAGAGGGAAGACGATGGTGGCAAACTCATTCGCAAAGACAAAGCCAAGTCTTTCCCAAGCAAGAACAACTTCATCAAGAAGTCTCCTCCAAAGGGTTTGGTGGCACATGAAGAGTACCCCTCCGATGATGATGAGGAAGATACAAGTGGAGAAGGAATGGCAACGGCAACCATTGCCATTGCTACTTCTTCCCCCTCCAAGGTGTCTCTCTTCGGCGCCCCCAACGAAAACATCATTGCTAAGTGCCTCATGGCCAAAGGTATCAACAAGGTAACTCCTAACATCAAAACCACCATCACTACTACTCCTTCATTGCTAAATTGTGTTGATGAGAGTGAGGTGGAGAAAGTTGATGAGAACGAGTTCACAAAGTTTGTGAATAAGCTCAAGGGTGATTCCAAGAAGCACTTTGTTGCTCTCTTGGAACAACTTGGTGAGGCCAATGATATCGTTGAGACTCATGAGGATACTATCTCCAAGATGGAGGGACATAGTCGTGATTATGCCGATGAGATTGCGGATCTTTCCAATGCTCTTGAGGAAGAGCAAGGTCTTCGTTTGGCTCTTGAGGAGTCACACAACATTGATCGTGCTAAATTACAAAAAGATCTTGATCATGCTATTGTTCTTTCCCGTGTGCTTAAATCTGAGAAGGTTGCCCTTGGGGTTGACCATGATCGGCTCAAGGAAGATTTTGACACTCTTGACAAGGCTCACAAGGTCTTGAGAGGTATTCATGCATCTCTCAAAGAGTCTCATGATCAACTCCAAGTGAAACTGACTAAGGAGATTTCCACGTGTCCTCCTTTTGTTCTAATTGATAATGGCCATGCTTCCAACCCTTGTTGTGAGCATGTGCATCTTGTGGAGGAAAATGCCAAGTTGAAGGAGCAACTTGAGAAGGGCCTTGTGACATGCATACAAGGTGAAAAGAACCTCAATGACCTTTTGACGAATCAAAAGGAAGTTGTGGGAAAGGAGGGGCTTGGGTTTGCACCCAAGTCAAAGAAGAAGAAGAAGAAGAACAAGACCAAGCAACCTCTCCCACTCAAGGAAACTTTTGTCAAGGCGGGTGAGGGTACTCATGAGAAGAAGAAGAATAAGGGAGTGGGTGGTAATGCCAAGAAGGGCAAAACTGCCCCTAACAACAAAGCCGACGACTTTAACCCTTCTTATGTTTTGTGTCGTGCTAGTGATGGGCATGTTTATGCTAAATTTGTTGGTTCTTCTTATGAGTACATTGAATGGTCTATTTGGGTTCCTAAGACCCTTGTTGCTAACATCAAAGGACCCATTCAAAAATGGGTACCTAAATCCAAGCATTGATCTCTTGTAGGAGTTTGCTTCCGGTAGGGTGTCATGGTTGCTCGGTAGTGGAGCAACAAATCATATGACCGGGAGCAAGGACTTGGTGGTGGATGTGCATCCAATTCCATCTATGCCCACCCATGTCCAATTCGGTGATGCTTCAACTTCTAAGGTATTGGGGCTTGGCAAGGTGGTCATCTCTCAAGATTTAACTATTGAGAAGGTCATACTTGTTGAGTCCCTTACATACAATTTACTTTTCGTTCGTCAACTTGCACTTATGGGCTTTGCAACATTCTTTGATCTTGATACCGTGGCCCTTTTGTGGAGCAAGACTCTTAAAGTAGCCTTTGTTGGGCATGTCGAGAACGGTCTCTATGTGGTGAACTTTTTGGAGCGACCCACTAAGATCGCGACTTGCCTAATGGCTAAAGTTGATGTGGGTTGGCTTTGGCATCGCCGACTAGCCCATGTCAATATGAGATCTTTGCAAAGTCTCCTCAAAGGGGACCACGTGCGTGGACTAACAAATGTGAGTTTTGCCAAAGACCGTGCTTGCAGTGCTTGTATCGAAGGAAAGCTTCATGAAACGGCTCACCGACCATCGACTATCATATACTCAAAGAGGCCCTTAGAGCTCCTACACATGGATCTCTTTGGTCCTCCATCCTTTGATAGTCTTGGTGGAAGAAAGTATTGCTTGGTGATTGTGGATGACTACTCAAGATACACATGGGTATACTTCTTCAAAAGGAAGAGTGAGACTCAACAAATCGTCATCAACTTTGCAAATGAAGCTCAATGTCAACATGAAGCAAAGATCTTGATGATTAGAAGTGACAACGGCACCGAGTTCAAGAACTACACCTTGGATGAGTTTCTTAGTGACAAGGGGATCAAGCACCAATATGCCGCACCCTATACCCCTCAACAAAATGGTGTGGCGGAGAGGAAGAACCGGACGTTGATGGATGTGGCAAGGACCATGATGGCGGAATTCAAATCTCCGTACAACTTTTGGGCCGAAGCCATCAACACTGCATGTCATGCTTCCAATAGGCTCTACCTCTGCAAAGGCTTAAAAAAGACTCCATATGAGATACTTACCGGCAACAAGCCCAACCTCAAGTACTTTCGGGTGTTCGGTTGTAAGCGTTTCATTCTCAAGAAAGGTGTTCGTTTGTCTAAATTTGAACCTAGAGCTCAAGAGGGCATATTTGTTGGTTATGCTACAAACTCTCATGCTTATCGTGTCCTCAACAAGTCCACCGGACTCATTGAGGAGACGTGTAACATGGAGTTTGATGAAAATAACGGCTCCCAAGTGGAGCAAAGTGGTCTTTGTGATGTAGGTGATGAAATTCCTCCTCAAGCCATAAGAAGAATGGGGATTGGTCAAATACTCCCCATTGAGGAACCCCTTGTGGCCGAAGGAGAAGGACATGCTCTACTCATGTGGAGCCATCACCTACGCTAGACCCACATGCTTCCGAAGAACAAAATGAAGGCCCTCAACCCAATGAACAAGATCAAGGGCAAGATCAACTCCATGGAGGTGGTGATGCACCAAATGATGCCCAAGATCAAGTTCAAGCCGCCGAGCGCCCTCAAGATCAAGAGCAAACTCAAGGTCAAGAGCAAGCTCAAGACGGTGCTCAAGATCAAGAGCAAACTCAAGACAGTGCTCAAGATCAAGAGCAAACTCAAGATGATGCTCAAGATGTGCAAGATGATCCTCAAATGCCCATCGAGGAACTTTTGGAGCGCCGTGCCGCTAAGATGGCTTACAAGCTCAAGCATCAACAACATGTCATAGAGAATGTGCTTGGAAGCTTGAGAAAAGGGGTAACTACTCGCAAACAATTGTCAAACTTTTGTGAGCATCACGCGTTTGTTTCGTGTGTTGAACCCCAAAAGGTACATGAGGCGCTTGATGATGAGGATTGGCTTGAAGCAATGCACGATGAACTCAACAACTTCGAGTGCAATCAAGTTTGGGAATTAGTGCCAAGGCCAACGGAGGAACATAATGTCATTGGAACCAAATGGATCTTCAAGAACAAGCAAGATGCAAATGGTGTGGTTGTTCGAAACAAGGCAAAATTGGTGGCACAAGGCTACTCCCAAGTCGAGGGTATCGACTACGGTGAAACCTTTGCCCCCGTTGCTCGTCTTGAATCTATTCGCATGTTGCTTGCATATGCATCTCATCATGACTTTAAATTGCAACAAATGGATGTGAAAAGTGCATTTCTTAATGGTCCCTTGAATGAGTTGGTGTATGTCAAACAACCTCCGGGATTCGAGGATCCCAAGTTCCCCACTCATGTATACAAACTCAATAAGGCGCTCTATGGCCTTAAACAAGCCCCACGTGCGTGGTATGAGCACCTTACCGAGTTGTTGCAAGATCGTGGGTTTGAAATTGGGAAAATCGATCCCACTCTTTTTACTAAGAGGGTCAAAGGGGATTTGTTCATATGCCAACTATATGTTGATGATATTATTTTATTTTTGGTTCTCCTAACAAATCTTTCAATGATGAGTTTGCCGCACTAATGACCAAGAAGTTTGAGATGTCTATGATGGGAGAGTTGGAGTTCTTTCTTGGGTTCGAAGTCAAGCAAAGAAGAGAAGGAACTTTCATCAACCAAGCCAAGTATACCCAAGACATGCTCAAGAGATTCAAGCTAGATGATGTCAAGCCGGTCAAGTTTCCAATGCCCACCAAATGCAAGCTTGACAGTGATCCCAATGGTAAAGCGGTGGATCAAAAGGTATATCGTTCCATGATTGGATCCTTGCTTTACCTTTGTGCATCTAGACCGGATATCATGTTGAGTGTGGGAATTTGTGCACGGTTTCAAGCCGCACCTAAGGAAAGCCACTATGTGGCAGTCAAGCGAATCTTTCGATATTTGGCTCATACCCCAAACTTTGGCTTATGGTACCCCAAAGGAGCAAGTTTTGATCTCATTGGTTACTCGGATTCGGATTGCGCGGGAGATTGTGTGGATAGGAAGTCAACTTCCGGAGGGTGCCAATTCCTTGGTCGCTCTTTGGTGAGTTGGTCTTCGAAGAAGCAAAATTGTGTGTCTCTCTCGTCCATAGAGGCCGAATATGTAGCCACCGCAAGTTGTTGTGCACAATTGCTATGGATGAGGCAAACTTTAAAGGATTACGGTGTCACTTGTGACAAAGTGCCTCTTCGATGTGACAATGAAAGTGCTATCAAGATTTCTCACAATCCGGTGCAACATAGCAAGACGAAGCATATTGAGATTCGTCATCATTTCATTAGGGATCACATCAAGCGGGGAGATATTGATATCATCTACATCAACACTCAAAAGCAACTAGCGGATATTTTCACCAAGCCTCTAGATGAAGCAAGATTTCGCGAGTTAAGGCATGAGCTAAATATCATTGATTTGAGCAATGTGGCTTGAATCTAGGCACACCCCACCACACTCATCATCATATCTTGTTCTAGATGTAGGCATGGACATAGGGGGAGTGTTGTTCTCTCAATGAACTCTCCCTCCCCCCATTATGCATAAATCGATCAAGTCTTTCACATTAGCCATTTTTTGATGGTACTTGTGCTTTAAAGATGAGTTTTGGTCATGGGCCCAAGGTTAAAATCTTTGCGGTGCCATACCAATTGACTCAAACATAGGTGGCCTCGGCCACCGCCCTCTCCTTGGGAGGTGTGTGGTTTTGTCCTTTCTCCTCGAGTTGGTTTGGTTTGTGGTTTAGTTGTGCCTTGCTTCTAGTCTCTCTGTGGGGGCATCTCTGGTCTTTGGTGGTGTTTTGCTCTTTGAGGTGATCCCTCGGCTCGCACTGGTGTTTCTTTGTGTTGGAGTTGTGCCTTTTTCTGCCCTGTCTCGACGAGTTCTGTGCTGGGCGGTACTACCGCTGAGTGGCATCAAGCGGTACTACCGCCCGCCCGAGCGGTACTACCGCTGCGGGGCGGGACTGGGGGGTTATGTCGGGCAGGGGGAGTTTCTTTTCTCCCCCATACCCATTCGACTCGCCCCGCCCGTTCCTCTTTTGCTCCAGTGACGAACTCACCACGGGAGGCCGCCGCCGGGCTGCCTTCTTCGGGCCGTCCTTCGCATTTCCGTCCGGTGGAATCGATCCCCACCTCTTCCTCTTGCCATGGATGCTGGTATTGCCCCCGTTCTTCTCTTCGTTGTTTCTAGTTTTCAGATCTAGGCTTTTGGGGCAATAGTCTTAGCATTTATCGATTTTTGGCCAAATCGAGGCTCAAGTAGGATGTTGAAGGCCGCTAGACTAGTTGGATTGAAGTTTGGTAGGAGTACTTTTGAATTTGGCACCCCCGGTAGTACCGGATTTGGCCACGGCAGTAGTCAAACCGCCGTCCCCCGCCTCGAGCGGTACTACCGTTGGAGGCGGTAGGCGGTACTGCCGCTGCCTGGTAGCGGTACTACTGCTGGGATGCCAGCCTCCATCTTTCTCATACCACACTTTGATCTCCATCTTTCTGTTGGCTTATGCTCATTTTGTTGGCTTTCTTTGCCAGTGTGTGTGTGGTTCCAGGTGATGGCCCTTCGGAGCACCCTATCCGTCGTGTCAACCCCGAGCGTCCTGGAGGATCAAAGCGCTATCGCACTCCTGAGTCAGCGGCTGCTTCTTCAAGTGTTCCTCCAACTCAGCCCAAGCCACCCTCCAAGAGCGTTGCCAAGAAGCCCAAGACGAAGCCCAAGTCTATGACAGAGATGACTGCTAAGGAATTCTGTGCCGCTCGTCGCCGCAATCCCTATGAACGAGATCAAGACCCAACTCTTGTCAATAGTCCTTTCTGGAACCGGTTTCAGTTCTCAGTCTTCTTTGATGTGCTCAAGGCTAAGAAGAACCTCTATGTTGATGTCCGCTCCATCGACAATGCATATTTGGAGAAGGATCATGCCTACTTTGGTGAGGCACTGGATATGTGTGCTCAGTTGAACATTCTCAAGATCATGGAGTTCAACAAGGATTTTGATGCGGATATGGTGTCTTAGTTTTATGCCACGGTGCACCTTGGCAATGATGAGGAAAGAACTTTGACTTGGATGACAAATGGCAGACTTCTCTCAGTTAAATGGAAGGCGTTCATGGAACTGTTGGGTGTTGAAGACCAAGGACTTGACAACCCGGTTGGCTTTCATCCTCACAATAATGAAACTTCTACTCACAAGCAGGCTCTCTGGCCCTACAACACTGTGAAGATTAAGCCCGTGACAGAGAAGAAGACCTATGAGCTGTTTCCTTTTCTGGACATCCTTCATCGCATCTTCAGAGAGACTATGTTTCCTCGCATTGGGAACTTGGATATGGTCCATTCGTACCTTGTGGATATGTTACTGTTTTGCCAACATGAGAAGGACAACAACACAGGAGAGTCCTTGGATATTTCTCATGTCATGTGGTCAGAGCTCCTCTCTGCCATCACTGAGCGCAAGTGCCCCATCTATGCCCCCTACCTTATGTTGCTCATTGAGAAGGCATGGGCACACACTTATCCTAGTGTCTTGCTGGAGACCGGTGACATGATCTCTCACGAGATTAAGCATCTGAGACAGAAGGAGCACTGAGGCGCTCCTACTTCGGAGTCTGGGATTTCGTCAGGTGCTGACGAGGTTGAGGCTGAGGCTGAGGATGATGAGGACTATGAGCCCTCTGGTGTGGAGCCCTCATGGGCAAAGAAGCTCAAGCGCAAGATGAAGAAGCTTTTCTGCGTGGAGTCTCACGGGCAGTATATGGCCCATGTGTCTGAGAAGAAGTCACGCAGCCGTCACAAGGTCCTTATGCGCCACCTGGGTGCAGAGATTGCTAGTGGATCAGAGGACAAGGTCACTGACGAGGAGGAGTGGGTCTCTCGGCATTGCCCATGGACATATTCAGACACTAAGCAGCCTTCTGCCGATGACGGAGGCGCGGGCGATCACGCGGGGATGTGATGATGGAGATCATCGGCTGTGCCATCTCCTGTGACCGTAGCAGCACTCTTTGCCCTTTTGGTGTCTCGATGCCAAAGGGGGAGAGAGTTTAGGGATTTGTCGAGTTGCGAGTGTGTCTTATTTGCCTTGTCTTTCTCTCTCGCAAACTCTTTTATCATCATTTGCTTTGGTTTGGTTTGTGCCTATGAGACCTGGTTACCTTGTCATATGGTGTGAGACATATGCTATCCTATCTTATGCTTATCTAATGTATGTCTAGTACTTTAGTAGTTTGTGAGTTGCATGCTCAACTTGATCCTATTATGCTCACTTACTACTCCTTGCATCCTAGCTTATATGTCTCTTATTTTAGATGCAAGTGTTATCAGGCTATAAAATATAGGGGGAGTGTTGATCCCAATGTGTGTACTTTGCATTCCAAAGGCACTCCTAATTAAGTGCACACATCTAGGGGGAGCCCGTCTATATTTTGTAGTCTCGTGGGTTTGCTTATTTTCTTGTTTTATCTCTATGCAAATCCCGTGTTGTCATCAATCCACCAAAAAGGGGGAGATTGTTAGGGCATGTCTCTCTCTAAGTGGTTTTGGTGATTGATGACAATACCTTTGCGGACTAATCATTTGCATTGAGCATTTCAGATATTCATTCATTGGCACGAGAAAATTCTTTCCCCTCGGAGCTCAAAGTGAAGACGGTGTAGTCTCTTTCATTTCGGTTTTGGTGGACTTGAGTCATAGGAGACACCGTACTATCAAGAGGGGGTCTGCATCAGAAAGGCTAGGGTGGAATCAACACGTACACTTCTATCTCGCACCCCCAGCTCCTTTCCTCTTCCTTGGAGTTTACCGATATCGTGGAAGTGGCAAGTGGGAGGAGCCAGCGGCAGTACCGCCGGGCCGGAGCGGCAGTACCGCTGACAGCCTTAAGCGGTAGTACCGCTCGTGGCCATCAGCGGCAGTGCGGCTCCGGTACCGCCTCGATTTGAGGATGTCATTTCTTGTGTCGAGTTGGGCGGCAGTAGGAGCGGCAGTAGGCGCGGTGGTACCGCTTGCAAGCGGTAGTACCGCCCTACCACCGCTGCTAGTGCCGCCCGGGCCAGCGCTCCCGTGTCCCTTCCCCCTCTGAGGCCTTTGCTCACTGTCTCTGCGGTAGTACTGCTGGGGCTCGCGGTAGTACCGCTCCCCTGAGCGGTAGTACCGCTCTGTGCGAGCTGAGGAGGGGATAACGGTTGGATTGGTCTCCCCATTATAAAAGGAGGTCTTCTTCCCCAAGATGACCTACCTCTTTTCCCCCAAGCTCCATTGTTGCTCCAAAGCTCATTTTCACTCGATCTCTCTCCCTAGCCAATCAAACTTGTTGATTTTCTAGGGATTGGTTGAGAAGGCCCGGATCTACACTTCCACCAAGAGAAATTTGATTCCCCCCACTAATCCCTTGCGGATCTTGTTACTCTTGGGTGTTTGAGCACCCTAGACGGTTGAGGTCACCTCGGAGCCACATTCCATTGTGGTGAATCTCCATGGTATCGTTGGGAGCCTCCAATCAAGTTGTGGAGATAGCCCCAACCTTGTTTGTAAAGGTTCGGTCGCCGCCTTCAAGGGCACCACTAGTGGAATCACGGCATCTCGCATTGTGTGAGGGCATGAGGAGAATACGGTGGCCCTAGTGGCTTCTTGGGGAGCATTGTGCCTCCACACCACTCCAACGGAGACGTACTTCCCGTAAGGGAAGGAACTTCGGTAACACATCCTCGTCTCCACCGGCTCCACTTGCGGTTATCTCTTTCCTTTACTTTGTGCAAGCTATTATTGTGTTGTATCCTTTGCTTGCACTTGTTGTTGTTGTTGTTGTTTGTATCATATAGGTTGTTCACCTAGTTGCACATCTAGACAAACTTTTTGTTGCTAAACCTAATTTGTTAAGAAAAGCTAAAAATTGGTAGTTGCCTATTCACCCCCCCTCTAGTCAACCATATCGATCCTTTCAATAGGAGACTCTCTATCATGAAGATCATGGTGCTACTTTGAAGCACAAGTGTGGTAAAAGGATTGTAGCATTGCCCCTTCTCTCTTTTCTCTCATTTTTTTTAATTTTTTATTTGGGCTTCTTTTGGCCTCTTTTATATTTTTTGTAAAGTTCGGAGACTCATCCCAACTTGTGAGGGAATCATAGCTTCCATCATCCTTTCCTCACATGGGACAATGCTCTAATAATGATGATCATCACACTTTTATTTACTTACAACTCAAGAATTACAAATCGATACTTAGAACAAAATATGACTCTATATGAATGCCTCCAGCGGTGTACCGGGATGTGCAACGATCTAGCATAGCAATGACATCAAAAAACGGACAAGCCATGAAAACATCATGCTAGCTATCTTACGATCATGCAAAGCAATATGACAATGATGGTGCGTGTCATAATAAACGGAATGGTGGAAGTTGCATGGCAATATATCTCGGAATGGCTATGGAAATGCCATAATAGGTAGGTATGGTGGCTATTTTGAGGAATGGTATATGGTGGGTGTAATGCACCGGCGAAAGTTGCGCGGCACTAGAGAGGCTAGCAATGGTGGAAGGGTGAGAGTGCGTATAATCCATGGACTCAACATTAGTCATAAAGAACTCACATACTTATTGCAAAAGTCTATTAGTTATTGAAACAAAGTACTACACGCATGCTCCTAGGGGGATAGATTGGTAGGAAAATACCATCGCTCGTCCCCGATCGCCACTCATAAGGAAGACAATCAATAAATAAATCATGCTCCGACTTCATCACATAACGGTTCACCACATGTGCATGCTACGGGAATCACAAACTTTAACACAAGTATTTCTACCAATCCACAATTACTCACTAGCATGACTCTAATATCACCATCTTTATATCTCAAAACAAATGAAAGGAATCAAACTTCTCATAATATTCAATGCTCTTTATATGAAAGTTTTTATTATATCCCTCTTGGATGCCCATCATATTAGGAATAAATTCATAACCTATGCAAATTACCATGATGTTTAGAGAGACTCTCAAAATAATATAAGTGAAGCATGAGAGTTCAAAAATTTCTATAAAATAAAGCCACCGCCGTGCTCTAAAAAGATATAAGTGAAGCACTAGAGCAAATTGCCTAGCTCAAAAGATATAAGTGAAGCACATAGAGTATTCTAATAAATTCACGATTCATACGTGTCCCTCTCAAAAGGTGTGTACAGCAAGGATGATTGTGACAAACTAAAAAGCAAAGACTCATATCATACAAGACGCTCCAAGCAAAACACATATCATGTGGTGAGTAAAAATATAGCCTCAAGTAAATTTACCGATAGACGAAGACGAAAGAGGGGATGCCATCCGGGGCATACCCTAGCTTAGATGCTTGGTTGTCCTTGAATATTACCTTGGGGTGCCTTGGGCATCACCAAGCTTAGGCTCTTGCCACTCCTTATTCCATAGTCCATCAAATCTTTACCCAAAACTTGAAAACTTCACAACACAAAACTCAACAGAAAACTCATGAGATCCGTTAGTATAAGAAAATAAATCACCACTTTTTGGTACTGTTGTGAACTCATTATTTATTTATATTGGTGTAATATCTACTGTATTCCAACTTCTCCATGGTTGATACCCCCCGATACTACCCATAGATTCATCAAAATAAGCAAACAACACATAGAAAACAGAATCTATCAAAAACAGAACAGTCTGCGAAGATATGAATTGTTATAATACTTATGTAACTCCAAAAATTCTTAAAAATTAGGAAACAAGAGTAAATTTGTATATAAATCTTCTGTAAAAAAATTCAGGGGTTTTCCATGCTCCAGTGAATTTAAAAAATTCTGTTACTGGACACAAAAGTTTCTGTTTTTCAGCAAGATCAAATCAACTATCACCGTAAGCCATCCAAAAGGTCTTACTTGGATCAAACACTAATTAAAACACCAAAACACAATTACTACAGAGATATTAATGTGTATTTATTGATAAACAGAACCAAAAACAAAAAACATAAAAATAAAATTGGGTTGCCTCCCAACAAGCGCTATTGTTTAACGCCCCTAGCTAGGCATAAAACATAGATCTAGGTATTGTCATCTTTGGTATGCAATCCATAAGTAGCTCTCATAATAGATTCAGATAACAACTTAATTTTCTTTCTTGGAAAGTGTTCCATGCCCTTCCTTGACAGAAATTGAAATCTAATGTTTCCTTCTTTCATATCAATAATTGCACCAATCGTTCTAAGGAAAGGTCTACCAAGAATAATAGGACATGTAGGATTGCAATCTATATCAAACACAATGAAATCTACGGGCACATAATTCCTATTTGCAACAATAAGAACATCATTAATTCTTCCCATAGGTTTCTTAATAGTGGAATCCGCGAGATGCAAATTTAAAGAACAATCATCAAATTCACGGAAACCTAACACATCACATAAAGTTTTTGGAATCATGGAAACGCTAGCACCCAAATCACACAAAGCATGGCACTCATAATCTTTAATTTTAATCTTAATAGTAGGTTCCCACTCATCATAAAGCTTTCTAGGGATAGAAACTTCCAATTCAAGTCTTTCTTCAAAAGATTTCATCATAGCATCAACAATATGTTTAGTAAAAGCTTTATTTTGATTATAAGCATGAGGAGAATTCGACATGGATTGCAACAATGAAATACAATCTATCAAAGAACAATTATCATAATTAAAATCCTTGAAATCCAAAAGAGTGGGTTCATCGCTACTTAAAGTTTTGACCTCTCCAATCCCACTTTTATCAATTTTTGCATTAAGATCTAAAAACTCCGAATCATTGGGAAGCCTTCTAGCTAAAGTTGACTCATCTCCAGTCCCATCTTTATCAAGATTTATATTAGAAAGCAAAGATTCAATTGGAGTCGCACCAATCACTTTAAGATCTTCATCATTATTATCACAAGAAATTGAAGAACAAGCTTTAACAAACCAATCTCGCTTAGTACGCATCCTAGCGGTTCTTTCTTTGCACTCATCAATAGAAATTTTAATAGCTTTAAGAGATTCATTAATATCATGCTTGGGTGGCATATATCTAATTTTCAAAGAATCAATCTCAAGAGAAATTCTATCAATGTTCCTAGCCAAATCATCAATCTTGAGCAATTTTTCTTCAACCATAGCATTGAATTTTTGCGAATTAAGAAATTCTTTAATATTGTTCTCAAGATCAGAGGGCATATTATTATAATTTCCATAAGAATTGTTGTAGGAATTTCCATAATTATTAGAGGAATTACTAGGAAACGGCCTAGGGTTGAAATTACCTCTATACGCGTTATTACCAAAATTGTTCCTACCAACAAAATTCACATCCATAGATTCATTATTGTTCTCAATCAAAGTAGACAAATGCATATCATTAGGATCAATAGGAGCACTCTTACTAGCAAACAATTTCATAAGTTCATCCATCTTTCCACTCAAAGTATTAATTTCTTCACTCGCATGCACTTTTTTACTAGTGGAAGATCTTTCGGTATGCCATTGAGAGTAATTAGCCATAATATTATCTAGGAGTTTAGTAGCTTCTCCTAATGTGATTTCCATAAAAGTACCTCCCGCGGCCGAATCTAAAAGATTTCTAGATGCAAAATTCAATCCGGCATAAAATTTTTGTATGATCATCCACAAACTTAAACCATGAGTAGGGCAATTTCTTATCATCAATTTCATCCTCTCCCAAGATTGTGCAACATGTTCATGATCAAGTTGCTTAAAATTCATTATATCGTTCCTAAGGGAGATGATCTTAGCGGGAGGAAAATACTTGGAAATAAAAGCATCTTTACACTTATTCCATGAATCAATACTATTTTTAGGCAAAGATGAAAACCAAGTTTTAGCACGATCTCGTAGTGAGAACAAAAATAGCTTCAATTTAACAATATCATTATCCACATATTTCTTCTTTTGCATATCACACAATTCAACGAAAGTATTTAGATGGGATGCGGCATCTTCACTAGGAAGGCCAGAAAATTGATCTGTCATAACAAGATTCAGCAAAGCGGCATTAATTTCATAAGATTCCGCACTAGTGGCAGGAGCAATCGGAGTACTAATAAAATCATTATTATTAGTATTGGAAAAGTCACACAACTTGGTATTTTCTTGAGACATCATGACAAAGCAAGCAATCTAACACACGAGCAACCAAAAAGCGAATGAAAAGGCGAACGGAAGAAGGGCGAATAAAAATGCAAATCTTTTTGTGTTTTTCTGAAATCGTTTTAGAAGTGGGGGAGAGGAAAACGAGAGGCAAATTGCAAATAATGTAATGCAAGAGATGAGAGTTTATAGTGGGTACTTGGTAGGCTTGATGTAGATATCCCCGGCAACGGCACCAGAAATTCTTCCTGCTACTTCTTGAGCTTGCGTTGGTTTTTCCCTTGAAGAGGAAAGGGTGATGCAGCAAAGTAGAGATAAGTATTTCCCTCAGTTAAGAACCAAGGTATCAATCCAGTAGGAGATACAAGCAAGTCTCCAACCTATGCACCTGCACAAACAATCAAACACTTGCACCCAACGCGATAAAGGGGTTGTCAATCCCTTCACGGTCACTTGCAAAGGTGAGATCTGATAGAGATAGATATAAAAGCTTACTAAAATGTAAAACAAAATAAAAGTAAATAAATTGCAGCAAGGTATTTTTGGGTTTTTTGGTTTATAGATATGAAAATATATGATGGAAAATAGACCCGAGGGCCATAGGTTTCACTAGAGGCTTCTCTCTTGAAGGCAAATAATACGGTGGGTGAACAAATTACTGTCGAGCAATTGATAGAAAAGCGCAAAGTTATGACGATATCCAAGGCAATGATTATGCATATAGGCATCATGTCCATGTCAAGTAGACCGAAACGATTCTGCATCTACTACTATTACTCCACACATCGATCGCTATCCAGCATGCATCTAGAGTATTAAGTTCATAAGAACGGAGTAACGCCTTAAGTAAGATGACATGAGGTAGAGGGATAAACTCAAGCAATATGATAAAAACCCCATCTTTTTACCCTTGATGGCAACAATACAAATACGTGCCTCGCTACCCCTACTTTGTCACTGGGTGAGGACACCGCAAGATTGAACGCAAAACTAAGCACCTCTCCCATTGCAAGAAGAACCAATCTAGTTGGCCAAACCAAACCGATAATTCGAAGAGAAATACAAAGATATCAAATCATGCATATAAGAATTCAGAGAAGATTCAAATAATATTTATAGATAAACTGATCATAAATCCATAATTCATCAGATCTCGACAAACACACCGCAAAAGAATATTACATCGGATAGATCGCCAAGAACAACAAGGAGAACATGGTATTGAGAATCAAAGAGAGAGAAGAAGCCATCTAGCTACTAGTTATGGACCCGTAGGTCTGAGGTAAACTACTCATGCTTCATTGGAAGGGCAATAAATTTGATGTAGAAGCCCTTCGTGATCGAATCCCCCTCAGGTAGGATGCGGGAAAAGTCCCCAAGATGGGATCTCACGGGTACAGAAGGTTACGGCGGAGGAAAAGTATTTTGGTGGACGCTTCTGGTTGTTTGGGAATATTTGGGAATATAGAGAGGAAGAATTAGGGTTAGGAGAACTCCGAGGGGCCCACAAGCCCTCAGGGCGCGCCCCTGGCTTGTTGAGTCCTCGGGACTCCCCTGCCTTCAACTCCAAGTTTGCTGGGTGTCTTTTGGTCCAAGAAAAATCATCGCGAAAGTTTTATTCCGTTTGGACTCCGTTTGGTATTCCTTTTCTGTAAAACTCAAAAACAAGGAAAAAGCAGAAACTGGCACTGGGCTCTAGGTTAATAAGTTAGTCCCAAAAATAATATGAAATAGCATATTAATGCATATAAAACATCCAAAACAGATAATATAATAGCATGGAACAATCAAAAATTATAGATACGTTGGAGACGTATCAATATCCTGAACAGTGAGTATATATAAGCCATGGGATGAAACTAACCTCGATGGTAAACAGCAGATGTTCCCAATATTGTCCTGTGTAAGTACATCTAAAGGCATGTTAAGCACAACAGGCTAAACATCAACCAAATATATCCATGGTAGAGAACATAATCTCCAAATGATAGCTTCATGGCGAAGGTTTAAGCATGCTAGTTAAGAAACACAAGAAGTGGAAAGGTGTGTTATTAACTGCAACATGCCTAATATTTAAAAACAAGCAAACATAGTCATTCAAACTTGTATTGTGTAGGTCTAAGTACACTAGTTATTGTTAAATCAAATGGAAAGGCGTGTTAAATACTCCCTCCGGTCCTTTTTACTCTGCATATAAGAATTGTCTGAAGTGAAACTTCATAAAGTTTGACCTTATTTATATGAAAAAATATCAACATCTACCATGCTAAAGTTATACAATATGAAAATTTAAGTCATGACACATCTACTGATATTGATTTCATATTGTGAATGTTGGTATTTTTTCCTATAAAGTTGGTCAAACTTTACGAGGCTTGAGTTTAGACAAATCTTATATGCAAACTAAAAAGGACTGGAGGGAGTATAACATGCTTAACAGCAACCAAATAAAGTCATTCATAGAGCTATTGTTAATATTGGTATTGATGAAATTGAACTGCACAGTTCATACTAGCACATATAGAACATCACATTGTGAATAGCTGAAATAAACAAGGCATACTACGAACAACCAAAGATGGCAATTGAAACTGGACATATGCTAACTACAAACAACCGAACAACCAAAAACCATAGAAATAAACAAGGCGTAATGCAAACAACCAAATATAGCAATAAATACTGGACAGGTTCTTACTACAAAAGGGGTTCGAGAAAACAAATCATGGGATTCCTCCGGTGAAGAGGCACGACAAAACAAATCATGGGTTTCCTCACTTGTCACAGATTGGCTCCTCCTCGTGGTCGTCGTCGATGAGGTCTGACTTGGCAGCTAAGGATCCCAAGCCAGCGTCGCAGAATGTGTCCTTCAGAAATGACAAAAGGGGCTCCATGGCGATGAAGGATGGCAAATTGTTCATAATGAGCCGCAGGAGATCAGCGGCAGGGCCATCGATGAGATCAACGGTTGTCGAACCCGAGGGGTTGGGAGTGGGCAACTTAACCTGTGACATAGCCCGCATCAAGCCGTCGCTATCGACGACCTCGATGTTGTAGCCGGCGTCCGTGACATGCCAGAATACTCTAGCCCGCTGATTGAAAGGCTGCGTCCAGTCATCGTCGTCGGCTTCCTTGGCGGCCACCTCGCCGACGTCGGGCGAAGAGGCCGCGGTAAAGCTCTTTTGGGCCATTCGCTCCTCGAGCTCCCCGGGAAGCGTAGCCGGGCTTAGGCTGTGACGCTCTGGAGTGGTGGACGGGGGTGGGGATGGGGATCTGTGGGAAAGGGGCGTTTTGCAGGCGTCATCTAAGAAACTCAGGGCGGCGAGGGTATGTATATCGGTGGGTAACCTGCACGGGCAGACCATCAGAGGTTGAGGATGGAGGCAGCGCGGCGGCGGCAGCGACGACGACGACCTAGCTAGGTTTCGAGTGAGGGAGGGGTGGTGTGTATGTGTGTGAGCGGGGGATTTGGGGTGTGTGTGTGTGTGTGGAGGGGGTCCAAGGTGGTGTTTGAGGAAATGTCACGGGTACTGAACATTTTACTAGGCGGGAGTAAAATGGCGGGGCTACCAAAAATTTGGATCAAGATATTGAAGCAGAGCAGGGCGGGAGTAACAAACATCACACACGGTTAAAACATAATAATCGTGTGCTATCAAACAGAAAAACACTCCAGCCGAGCAGATATTTTGAGATTGCGAAGGATGCAGGCGGGAGTAAAATGCCGGGGCTCCAGTTCAAAAAAAATGACGGGGCTACTGAAATTTTGGATCAACTGATTGAAGCAGAGCGGGAGTAACAGACATTGCACACGGTCCACACATACGAATCGTGTGCTATCAAACAGAAAAACCCTCTACGCGGGTAGATATTTTCGAGATTGCAGGGAGTAGATATTTTCGAGAGCGGGAGGGAAGCCTCGTGGAGCCCAATCTACTATGATGGTGTGGGTGACAGGGCAGGGGCGCGGCACACGGGAAATCCTAGGGAACCGTGTCTGTTGCGTACCCGATCACAGACGGTTGCTGCGTCCGACTCGTCTGCTGTTTATAAATTTGGCAAAAAAACATGGGAAAGGGTCAGAATACGAACACACTTGCATGTGGACCAAATATATGTATGAAAAGGGTGGTTTGATGTTCAAATACCCAATGAACAACTTTGATGTGGCACCTGTCGCACAAAGCGCATGTTATTATTGCTAGACCCCCCCCACAGACACAGACACAGACACACACACACACATACACACACTTCGTGTTGGCGGGAGGGGAATCCTAGCTATGAACGCATGCCCCCAAATAGCTAGGTCTGACATCTCACCCTACCGTAACACAAAAACGAAAGGAGTACATCATGGTCAACCCCCCTTGCTTCCGATCAAATGTGGACCGTGTGCGGGCCCACAGATGTGTTCTTGTGGCGTGAGATGGGTGAGACCACATACGAACCACACCTGCGGGTGGCCCGATATGTGTGTGTGTGAACGGTATGGTGTGATATTTAAATAACCAAATCACAAATTTGATGTGGCACATGTGCATCGCAAATTAACCGGACATCCCTGACCCCACGGAGGTTCATCTAGTGCGAAGTAGTACTATGCCCCCCCCCCACACACTTTGAGTCGGTGAGAGGGGGCATCTCACCAAGGTGTATTATAACACTGACCAAGAAGAATCACCACCTTGGTCGTATAACCTCTCTCATTGTTGGGTCAAAGTCATGCGTGGACGTCCACACGCGGCCCCACAAATAGGCCAGCTTGTCGCCGATAACCACGCGAGGGAGTGCGTGAAGACAACCACTACGTGCATGTGGCCCAAACATATGTATGAAGTGTTATGTGGTGTTTGAATATACCCAATGCACAACTTTGATGTGGCACCATGCTTTTGGAACCGGAAAGTCCCCAGTCGGAGCGAGGGTTCACGACACGTATACTATATATATAGGGATTCATGTGTATGCATGCATTCCCTCAAACTTAGGTCTCCAATCTCACCATGATCGACGTACGACTATATGGTAACGCAGACCAAGAGAAGAAGAATCCACCCTGGTAACCTCTCTCGCGTTGTTGGTCGAAGTGATGGACGTCCACGCGGGCCCACGAATATATAGGCCGCCGATGATAACCAAGCGAGGGAGAGTGTCCAAAGACAACCACTGCATGCATGTGCCCCAAACATATGTATGGACAGGCGTGATGCATGCATATATGTTTGAATACCAAAAGCACAACATTTTGATGTGGCGCATGCATGCGTCGCAAATCGCACAACCCACACAGATCTTGTTCATGACGCGTCGCGTGCTCGCCCTCCCCCCCACTTCGATCTGGTGGGAGGGATTCAGGCGTACACATGCGCTCAAAGTATAATATGTTATTTCTCACATCATGACATGCATGTACCGTACCGTATAAGACGAACCAAAATTTAATCCCCTCCTAATTATAAGTCAAATTAACCTCTATCGATGTCGGTCAAAGTGATTGACCAAGCAGTGGGGACACACAGATGGACGGAGCATCTCGCCGATAACCCCGTGAGTGAGTGCTAGAGGACAACCGCCAGCGCTTGCATGTGGGCCAAACACATGTATGGAGATGTGTGGTTGTGATGTTTGAATACCTAATATATATGCAGAACTTTGATGTGGCACCTGCCTTGTAAACCTTTAAGCCCCCCACACGAAGCGAGGTTCATGACGCACAGTATATGTTGGCCCCCCTCCCCTCTTCGACGCGTAACATATACTCCTATGTACTGTAACACAACCTAAAAATAATCCTCCTTGTTCATCAAATTACCTTTCTCGTTGTGTCATATATTAGATGGACGACGACCTCGCGGGCCCATGGAGGGAAGCGTTGCAGGCGAGTGAGTGACAACCATCGTCTGCATGTGGCCCAAGGTGTTGGTGATATTTTTAATACCCAATATGCACAACTTCTTTGTGGCACCTGCCTCAAAAACCGAAAAGTCCCCACACAGAGCGAGATCGTTCATGACGTGTGTGTAGTATGTGCTGCCCCCTCCTCCCCTCTTCGACACATACTATATACTCCTACCGCAACACAACCCAAAAATAAACCTCCTTGTTGGTCAAATTAACCTCTCTCGTTGGGTCAAAGTGATGGAGGATAACCTCGCGGGCCCATGGATGGAAGCATCGCACGCGAGTGACTGTCCTATATGACGCGTAGTATATGTTGCCCCCGGCCACCCTCTTCGACGCGTACTATATATACTCCTCCCGTACGTAACAAAAACCAAAAATGACCATCCTTGTTGGTCAAATTAACCTCTCTCACTGCAGGTCATAGTGCTGGACGACGACCTCGCGGGCCCACAGAGAGAGTCACACGCGAGTGAGTGTCCTAGAACCACTGCGTGCATGTGGCCCAAAGATGCATGTCAAACTTTTCTGCAGCGAACATGCGACCAAAGGAGTTTAGTGTTAAAAATTGGAAAAAAAGATAACATTTGTCCGTTTTTATACATTGATTGATTTCCCAGGGATTTAATGTGCAAAAATCAAATTTGATGTACATGAGACCCGTGATAGTGCACCAAAATGGATTGGAAAATCATATGTGTACGTGTCCTTGGGTGCATGTTTAGTCCCCATGCAAGAAATTTCTAACATCAAGAATCTTGATTTTAAAATCCAGTAAATCCAAAACTAAGTTGAAATTCATGAAACTTATCGTGGTGTCATATGGACACCAATAGACTGTGATATTATATATTTTTTCAAATTTGAGAAAAGTTTTGATATAATCTTCTTACAGACAGGAAATTATCAATACTTATCAACCAATATCACAAATGGACTCTTTATTCGAATTGTGTGCGTTAGACCAACAATGTACATGTTGTGCTTCGGTTAAGCAATAAAGTGGCATAATTAATCATAAAAAAAGAAAAATCAATATAATACATGCCGCCACGCGCCCCGTGTGCCGTACGAGCATGCATGAGTTGATGAGACGCATGCTAGCAGTTCACCGCGCAGGCTGACCGGGAGGCCGAGGCATGCGCGTGTTCGCTACGCAGTGTCATCGGGGGGCGTGCTGGTAGCTGTGTGAAATGACGGTAGGCATGCTAGCAGTCCGCTGCGCAGGCTCATCGGGAGGCGAGCCAACCCTTTGACCGCCGCCCACCTTGCTCCCACTACTCCATACTAATGGCGCGCCCGATCCGCTGGTCATAATAGGAGGCCGCACCCCCCGTCCACAATTGTCACCGCCGCATGGAGTGTATTAGGATTTTGCCAAAGCGCACCATCGAAGGGAGTGGCGACGCCGGGGCTGGTGAAGCACCAGCGCAACGCTTGTAGCTGGGCACAGAGGTTGCTGTCGCCGCCGACGAGGTCTCGCGCGGGCAGCAGCACGACCTTGACTTCGTCGCCTTCATCGTGCCTCCCCAGCCACAGGTCCACAGCTACTCCGGCAACGACTCCGACTCCGACGGAAAACCAGTTAGTCCCCCCTCTCTTTTGTTGGGAATAGAAATTCTTGATTATGTTCACCCAGTCCATGAAATCAGAGTAAGATTCGTTAGATCCGTGTAGTGTATTGATTGTTTGAATGGTATCTATGGTTAGTGATTAATTGTTTGTTCTGTACAAATGATTTTTTTGCTAATAATCCGATTAGGGTTAGCGTGCGTGCTAATAGTTCGTAGCCAGATCTTAAGAATTGATTTTGAATGTCCTACATATATGTTTGTACCTTTTTTTCTTCCAGATCTTGAGAATTGATTTTGAATGTCATATATGTATGTTTCTGCCTTTTTTTCAGATTGGTATGTACACAGATGAGGCTCCGGCCAGCGGCGCCGCTGGCTGTATATCCTACACCCAGCAGCGTGGGCAGAAGTGGCCACGCCCCTGGATCTGAGGAACCCATAGAATATCGGGCGAACCGCATCAGCGATCTCCCGGATGCCATCCTTGGGGAGATCATCTTCCTTCTCCCCACCAAGGATGGCTGCCGCACACAGGTCCCCACATCTCGGTGGCGTACTCTGTGGCCCATCGCGCCTCTTAATCTCGACTGTCGCCGGCTATCTGTCGTTCATGATTTTGAACTCCACGGAGCCATCATCTCCTCCCACCAGGGCTCCGTTCAATGCCTATGCATCCCGGCATGTGATGTCGCTTGAACTACGTCGGTATTTCCCCAAAGAGGAAGGGATGATGCCGCACAGCTACGGTAGGTATTTCTCTCAGTTATGAAACCAAGGTATTAATCCAGTAGGAGAACCAAGCAACACTATGTAAACGGTACCTGCACACAAAGAACAAATACTTGCAACCCGATGCTTATGAGGGGTTGTCAATCCCTCTTCGGGTAACGGTGCCAGAAATTGTCAAGTTGACGGGATAAAATTTGTGTAGATTGGATAAATAGATCTCGATAAAACATGAAATAAAATAAGTAATAAAAAAGTGCTGCAAGGTATTTTTGGGTTTTTGGAATAATAGATCTGAAAATAAAAGCGAATAAAAAATAGATCTCAAAGCAAATATGATAAAGAATAGACCCGGGGGCCGTAGATTTCACTAGTGGCTTCTCTCAAGAAATAGCACACGATGGGTAAACAAATTACTGTTGGGCAATTGATAGAAGGTCGAATAATTAGGATGATATCCAAGGCAATGATCAATATATAGGCATCACGCCCAAGATTAGTAGACCGACTCCTGCCTGCATCTACTACTATTACTCCACACATCGATCGCTATCCAGCATGCATCTAGTGTATTAAGTTCATGGAGAAACGGAGTAATGCAATAAGAATGATGACATGATGTAGACGAGATCTATTCATGTAGGAATATCCCCCATCTTGTTATCCTTAATAGCAACGATACATGCGTGTCTTGCTGCCCCTTCTGTCACTGGGAAAGAACACCGCACGATCGAACCCATCACAAAGCACCTCTTCCCATGGCAAGAAAAATCGATCTAGTTGGCCTAACTAAACCAAATATTCGAAGAAGAAATACGAGGCTATAAATAATCATGCATATAAGAGATCAAAATAAGACTCAAATAATATTCATGGATATAGATCTGATCATACACTCAAAGTTCATCGGATCCCAAGAAACACACCGCAAAAAATTTACATCAAATAGATCTCCAAGAGACCATTGTATTGAGAATCAAAAGAGAGAGAGGAAGCCATCTAGCTACTGCCTACGGACCCGTAGGTCTACGATGAACTACTCACGCATCATCGGAGAGGCACCAATGAGGATGATGAACCCCTCCGTGATGGTGTCTAGATTGGATCTCGTGGTTCTGGAACTTGCAGCGGCTGGAATTATGTTTCGTCGACTCCCCTAGGGTTTCTAGAATATTTGGGGATTTATAGGGCGAAGAGGTGGTGCGGGAGGTCACCGAAGGGGGCACAACCCCCTGGGCGCGCCCTGGTGGGTTGTGCCCACCTCGGGCCTCCCCTCTGGTACTTCTTTGGCCCATGTGGTGTCTTCTGGTCCAAAAAAAATCTCCAAAAAGTTTCGCTGTGTTTGGACTCCGTTTGGTACTGATATTCTGCGAAGTAAAAAACAAACAAACAAACAGCAACTGGCACTGGCACTATGTCAATAGGTTAGTCCCAAAAAATGATATAAAGTTGCTATAAAATGATTGTAAAACATCCAAGAATGATAATATAACAACATGGAACAAGCAAAAATTATAGATACGTTGGAGACGTATCAGCATCCCCAAGCTTAATGCCTACTCGTCCCCGAGTAGGTAAATGATAAAAATAGAATTTTTGATGTGGAATGCTGCCTAACATGTTCATCACATATTCTTTTCTTTTGTAGCATGGACATTTGGACTTTTATATGGTTCAAAGTAATAGTCTAGTTTTGACATGAAGATTTCAATACTCAAGCATATCAACAAGCAACCATGTCTTTCAAAATATCAACACTAAAGAAAGTTATCCCTAGCCCATCATGCTCAATCATTGATCCATTCATGAAACACACTTGCATATTAGCTACATCCAATGCTCAAGTATGATCATAGTGCCCCTTAGTTGGTGCTTTAAAAGAGAAGATGGAGACTCAAATAGAAATAAAAATTGCATAAAGTAAAATAGATAGGCCCTTTGCAAAGGGAAGTAGGGATTTGTAGAGGTGCCAGAGCTCAAAGCTTAAATTGAGAGATAATTTTTTTGAGAGGCATACTTTTCCCGTCAACGAAAATGACTGGGTAATTCCCAACACTTTCCATGCTAGATATACCATGGGCGGTTCCCAAACATAAAATAAAGTTTATTCCTTTTTCCACCATACTTTCACATTCCACGGCTAGCCGTATCCACGGGTACCGTCCATACCAACACTTTTCAAGGAATTTATTATTTGACAACATAAAGTAAATTTCTTTTTCATTTCGGGACTGGGCATCCCTATTACCACCGTACTCTCATGCAATGACAAGTGAATAAACACTCATCTTGAGAATAACACATCTAGCATGGAAAATATTGGCTACCCCCTGCCGCTTCATGAGCGGTATGGGCACACAAAAAGGAAATTCATTTTGAAAATTAGAGATGGCACATACAAATTTGCTTAGAACGGCATGGAAATACCGCATATAGGTAGGTATGGTGGACTCATATGGCAAAACTAGGTTTAAAGATTTTGGATGCACAAGTAGTTTTTCTACTTCGTACAAGTGGAGGCTAGCAAAAAGATTGAGAAGCAACCAACCAAGAAACGAAAAATCACATAAGCGAGCATTGAGCATAACTAACACCGAATAATGCACCACAAGTAGGATGTAATTTCATTGCATAACTATTGACTTTCGTGCTTGCATAGGGAATCACAAACCGTAACACCAATATTCTTACTAAAGCATAATTACTCACCAACATGACTCACATATCACTATCATCATATCTCAAAACTATTACAAAGAATCAAGTTTATTTTATCCAATGATCTTCATGAAAGTTTTTATTATATCCCTCTTGAATATCTATAACTTTGGGACTAGTTTCATGTATTGCAATTGCTTTTGACAAGCTCAAACAAATCTAAGTGAAGAACATGAGCATAAAATTTTTTGTCTCTCAAAATAATATAGGTGAAGCATGAGAGAATTTCTTCAAAAATTTACTAACTCTCAAATTAATCTAAGTGAAGCATGAGAGCATTTTTTTCAAAAATATTAAAGCACACCGTGCTAAAAAAGATATAAGTGAAGCACTAGAGCAATTCCATAGCTAATTTTTTTTTAAGTGAAGCATAAAGAGCAATTCTAACAAATCATAGCATAATTTTGGCTCTCTCAAATAGGTGTGTCCAGCAAGGATACTTGTGAAAAACTAAAAAGCAAAACAAGCAAAGACTCATATAATACAAGACGCTCCAAGCAAAACTCATGATATGTGACGAATAAAAATATAGCTCCAAGTAAAATACCGATGGTCGTTAGAAGAAAGAGGGGATGCCTTCCGGGGCATCCCCAAGCTTAGTTGCTTGGTTCTCCTTGAATATTAACTTGGGGTGCGATGGGGCATCCCCAAGCTTAGGCTCTTTTCACTCCTTGTTCCTTCATCCATCACGATCTCACCCAAAACTTGAAAACTTCAATCACACAAAACTTAACAAAACCTTCGTGAGATCCGTTAGTATAAGAAAACCAATTTTTTACTTTAAGTACTATTGAAAAGCCATTAAAATTTTGTTATTGCATTATATCTACTGTATTCTAACTTTTCCATTGCTTGTACCCCCGATACAGTCCATAGATTCATCAAAATAAGCACACAATGCAAAGAAAACCGAATATGTAAAAAACAGAACAGTCTGTAAAGATGCGAATTGTTCCCATACTTCTGTAACTCCAAAAATTATGAACAATTAGGACAACAGACGAAATTTGTATATAAATCTTGTGTAAAAAATTCAGAATTTTGTTGCTTCTGTGAATTTAAAGAATTCTATTAGTGGACGCAAAACTTTCTGTTTTTCAACAGGATCAAATCAACTATCACCAAAGCTATCCCAAAGGCTTTACTTGGCACAAACACTAATTAAAACATAAAAAACACAATCATAACAAAGGCATAATTGTGCAAACACTCAAGGACAGAAAGAAAAAGGCAAAAATAAATTTTATTCATTGGGTTGCCTCCCAACAAGCGCTATCGTTCTATGCCCCTAGCTAGCCATAATGCATAGATTCAAGTATTGTCATCTTTAGTTTTAGATCCATAGGATGCCCTCATGATTGATTCATATGGTGGCTTAATTCTTATTCTAGGTAAGTGTTTCATACCCTTCTTAGTGGAAATTGAAATTTAATATTGCCTTCTTTCATATCAATCACGACACCAATAGTACGTAAAAACGGTCTACCAAGTATAATTGGACAAGACGGATTGCAATCAATATCAAGAACAATAAAATCTATGGGCACATAATTTCTATTTGCAAGAATAAGAACATCATTAATTCTTCCCAAAGGCTTTTTAATAGTAGAATCCGCCAAGTGCAAATTAAGAGAACATTCGTCAATATTGGTAAGACCAAGCACATCACATAAAGATTTCGGAATTGTGGAAACATGATACATCCATTTTGCATCATGCTTTTATATTGATATTTACTGCATTATGGGTTGTTATTACCTATTTTGGTACAATACTTATGCCTTTTCTCTCTTATTTTACAAGGTTTACATGAAGAGGGAGAATGCCGGCAGCTAGAATTCTGGACTGGAAAAGGAGCAAATCTAAGAGACCTATTCCGCACAACTCCAAAAGTCCTGAAAATTTACAGAGAATTATTTTGGAATATATAAAAAATATTGGACGAAGAAAATACCATAGGGGACCCACCAGGAGGCCACAAGCCTGGGGGGCGTGCCCTACCCCCTGGGCGTGCCCCTGTGGCTTGTGGGCCACCTGGCAGGCCTCCGGTGCCCATCTTCGGCTATATGATGTGTTTTAACCTGGAAAAAATAAGAAGAGAGCTTTCAGGACGAAGCACCGCCATCTCGAGGCGGAACTTGGGCAGAAGCAATCTAGGGCTCCGGCGGAGCTGTTCTGCCGGGGAAACTTCCCTCCCGGAGGGGGAAATCGAAGCAATCGTCATCACCAACGATCCTCTCATCGAGAGGGGGTCAATCTCCATTAACATCTTCACCAGCACCATCTCCTCTCAAACACTAGTTCATCTCTTATATCCCATCTTTGTCTCAAAACCTCAAATTGGTACCTGTGGGTTGCTAGTAGTGTTGATTACTCCTTGTAGTTGATGCTAGTTGGTTTATTCGGTGGAAGATCATATGTTCAGATCCTTAATGATATTTATTACTCCTCTAATTATGAACATGAATATGCTTTGTGAGTAGTTATGTTTGTTCCTGAGGACATGGGAGAAGTCTTGTTATAAGTAATCATGTGAATTTGGTATTCGTTCGATATTTTGATGAGATGTATGTTGTCTTTCCTCTAGTGGTGTTATGTGAACGTCGACTACATGACACTTCACCATTGTTTGGGCCTAGGGGAAGGCATTGGGAAGTAATAAGTAGATGATGGGTTGCTAGAGTGACAAAAGCTTAAACCCTAGTTTATGCGTTGCTTCGTAAGGGGCTGATTTGGATCCACATGTTTCATGCTATGGTTAGATTTATCTTAATTCTTCTTTCGTAGTTGCGGATGCTTGCGAGAGGGGTTAATCATAAGTGGGAGGCTTGTCAAAGTAAGTACAGCACCCAAGCACCGGTCCACCCACATATCAAATTATCAAAGTAACGAACGCGAATCATATGAGCATGATGAAAACTAACTTGACAATAATTCCCATGTGTCCTCGGGAGCGCTTTGCTTTATATAAGAGTTCGTCCAGGCTTGTCCTTTGCTACAAAAAGGATTGGACCACCTTGCTGCACCTTTGTTACACTTGTTACTTGTTACCCGTTACAAATTATCTTATCACAAAACTATCTGTTACCGATAATTTCAGTGCTTGCAGAGAATACCTTGCTGAAAACCGCTTGTCATTTCCTTCTGCTCCTCGTTGGGTTCGACACTCTTACTTATCAAAAGGACTACGATAGATCCCCTATACTTGTGGGTCCTCAAGACCCTTTTCTGGCGCCATTGCCGGGGAGTGAAGCGCCTTTGGTAAGTGGAATTTGGTAAGGAAACATTTATATAGTGTGCTGAAATTTACTGTCACTTGTTGTTATGGAAAATAATCCTTTGAGGGGTTTGTTCGGGGTATCTTCACCCCGACCGGAAGAGCAAAGAGTTGCCCCTCAACCTACTGAACCTACTGAAAATATTTATTATGAAATTCCTTCGGGTATGATAGAGAAACTGCTAGCTAATCCTTATGCAGGAGATGGAACATTACATCATGATATGCATCTAATCTATGTGGATGAAGTTTGTGGATTATTTAAGCTTGCAGGTTTGCGCTAGGATGAAGTCAAGAAGAAGGTCTTCCCTTTATCTTTGAAGGAGAAGGCATTGACATGGTATAGGCCATGCGATGATATTGGGACTTGGAACTACAACTGATTGAAATTGGAATTTCATCAGAAGTTTTATCCTATGCATCTAGTTCATCGTGATCAGAATTATATTTATAATTTTTGGCCTCGTGAAGGAGAAAGTATCGCTCAAGCTTGGGGGAGGCTTAAGTCAATGTTATATTCATGCCCCAATCATGAGCTCTCAAGAGAAATTATTATTCAGAATTTTTATGATCGGCTTTCTCGTAATGATCAATCCATGCTCGATACTTCTTGTACTAGTTCTTTTATGAAGAAGACTATTGAGTTCAAATGGGATTTATTGGAAAGAATTAAACGCAACTCTGAAGATAGGGAACTTGACGAAGGTAAGGAGTCAGGTATAAACCTCAAGTTTGATTGTGTTAAATCTTTTATGGATACCGATGCTTTTCATGAATTTAGCACTAAATATGGACTTGACTCTGAGATAGTATCTTCTTTCTATGAATCTTTTGCTACTCATGTTGATCTCCCTAAGGAGAAGTGGTTTAAATATCATCCTCCCATTGAAGTGAAAGTAGTAGAACCTATTAAAGTTGAAGAAGAAACCATTACTTATAATGTCGATCCTATTGTTCCTACTGCTTATATTGAGAAACCCACCTTTCCCTGTTAGAATAAAGGAACATGCTAAAGCTTTAGGTATGGTTTGTAAGAGTTATACTAGAACACCTACACCCCCTGAACAAATTAAAGTTGAACCTAGTATTGCTATGGTTAAAGATCTCTTGGTCGATAATATTGATGGGCATGTTATTTATTTCTGTGATGAGGCTGCTAGAATTGCTAGACCCGATGATAAAGATAAACATAGACCTGTTGTTGGCATGCCTGTTGTTTATGTTAAAATAGGAGATCATTGTTATCATGGCTTATGTGATGTGGGTGCTAGCGTGAGTGCAATTCCCTTTACTTTATATCAAGAAATTATGAATGATATTGCACCTGCTGAGATAGAAGATATTGATGTTACTATCAAGTTTGCTAATAGAGATACTATATCACCAATTGGGATTGTTAGAGATGTTGAAGTCTTGTGTGGGAATGTAAAATTCCCTACTGATTTTCTTGTTCTTGGTTCCCCACAAGATGATTTTTGTCCCATTATATTTGGTAGACCTTTCTTGAACACTGTTAATGCTAAGATAGATTGTGAGAAAGAAATTGTTATTGCAAGTTTTGGGGATGTGTCTCATGAGTTTAATTTCTCCAAATTTCGTAGACAACCCCATGACAAAGAATTGCCTAGTAAAGATGAAATTATTGGTCTTGCTTCTATTGATGTGCTTCCTACTGATCCTTTAGAACAATATCTGCTAGACCATGAAAATGATATGTTTATGAATGAAAGGAAGGAATTAGATGAAATATTCTTTAACCAAATGCCTGTTTTGAAACACAACTTGCCTGTTGAGATTCTTGGGTATCCTCCTCCACCCAAGGGTGATCCCTTGTTTGAGCTTAAACAATTACCTGATACTCTGAAATATGCCTATCTTGATGAAAAGAAGATATATCCTGTTATTATTAGTGCTAACCTTTCAGAGCATGAAGAAAAGAGATTATTGAAAACTCTGAAGAAGCACCGTGCTGCTATTGGATATACTCTTGATGATCTTAAGGGCATTAGTCCCACCCTATGTCAGCACAAAATTAATATGGAGCCTGATGCTAAACCAGTTGTTGATCACCAACGACGGTTAAATCCCAAGATGAAGGAAGTGGTAAGAAATGAAATACTAAAGCTTCTGGAAGCAGGTATAATTTATCCTATTGCTGATAGTAGGTGGGTAAGTCCTGTTCATTGTGTCCCTAAGAAGGGAGGTATTGCTATTGTTCCTAATGATAAAAATGAATTGATTCCACAAAGAATTATTACAGGTTATAGAATGGTAATTGATTTTCGTAGATTAAACAAAGCCACTAGGAAAGATCATTACCCTCTACCTTTTATTCATCAAATGCTAGAAAGACTATCCAAACATACACACTTCTGCTTTCTAGATGGTTATTCTGGTTTCTCTCAAATACCTGTGTCAAAAGAGGATCAAGAAAAAACTACTTTTACCTGCCCTTTCGGTACCTTTGCTTATAGACGTATGCCTTTTGGTTTATGCAATGCACCTGCTACCTTTCAAAGATGTATGACTGCTATATTCTTTGACTTTTGTGAAAAGATTGTTGAGGTTTTCATGGATGATTTTTTCGTTTATGAAACTTCTTTTGATGATTGCTTAAGCAACCTTGATCGAGTTTTGCAGAGATGTGAAGAAACTAATCTTGTTTTGAATTGGGAGAAGTGCCACTTTATGGTTAATGAAGGTATTGTTTTGGGGCATAAAATCTCCGAAAGAGGTATTGAAGTTGAGAAAGCTAAAGTTGATGCTATTGAAAAAATGTCGTGTCCTAAAGATATCAAAGGTATAAGAAGTTTCCTTGGTCATGATGGTTTGTATAGGAGGTTTATTAAAGACTTCTCTAAAATTTCTAGGCCTCTCACTAATCTCTTGCAAAAAGATGTTCCATTTGTTTTTTATGATGATTGTGTAGAAGCATTTGAAATCCTTAAGAAAGCCTTGATTTCTACACCTATTTTTCAACCACATGATTGGAACCTACCCTTTGAAATTATGTGTGATGCTAGTGATTATGCTGCTGGTGCTGTTCTAGGACAAAGAGTTGATAAGAAGTTGAATGTTATACATTATGCTAGTAAAACTCTAGACAGTGCTCAAATAAATTATGCTACTACTGAAAAAGAATTTTTAGCAGTTGTCTTTGCTTGTGATAAGTTCAGATCCTATATTGTTGATTCCAAAGTAACTGTTCACACTGACCATGCTGCTATTAAATATCTTATGGAAAAGAAAGATGCTAAACCTAGACTTATTAGATGGGTTCTCCTGCTGCAAGAATTTGATTTGCATATTACTGATAGAAAGGGTGCTGAGAACCCTGTAGCAGATAACTTGTCTAGGTTAGAGAATGTTCTTGATGACCCACTACCTATTGATGATAGCTTTCCTCATGAACAACTAGCCGTCATAAATGCTTCTCATAATACTCCTTGGTATGTTGATTATGCTAATTACATTATTGCTAAATTTATACCACCTAGCTTCACATACCAGCAAAAGAAAAAGATTTCTATGATTTAAGACATTACTTTTGGGATGACCCACACCTTTATAAAGGAGTAGATGGTGTTATTAGATGTTGTGTACCTGAGCATGAATAGGAACAGATCCTACGCAAGTGTCACTCCGAGGCCTACGGAGGGCACCATGCTAGAGATAGAACTGCACACAAGGTATTACAATCCGGTTTTTATTGGCCTACTCTCTTCAAAGATGCTCGTAAGTGATACGTCTCCAACGTATCTATAAATTTTTATTGTTCCATGCTGTTATATTATCATTCTTGGATGTTTTACAATCATTTTATAGCAACTTTATATCATTTTTCAGGACTAACCTATTGACATAGTGCCCAGTGCCAGTTGCTATTTTTTTGCTTGTTTTTTACTTCGCAGAAAATCAATACCAAACGGAGTCCAAACGCAGCGAAACTTTTTGGAGAATTTTTCTGGCCCAGAAGACACAGGATGGGCCAAAGAAGTACCAGAGGGGTGCCCCGAGGGGGGCACAACCCACCTGGGCGCGCCTGGGGGCCCAGGCGCACCCTGGTGGGTTGTGCCCACCTCGGTGGCCTCCCGCACTGCCTCTTTGCACTATAAATACCCCAATATTCCAAAAACCCTAGGGGAGTCAACGAAACACAATTCCAGCCGCCGCAAGTTCCAAAAACCACAGATCCAATCTAGACACCATCACGGAGGGGTTCATCATCCTCATTGGTGCCTCTCCGATGATGCGTGAGTAGTTCATCGTAGACCTACGGGTCCGTAGTTAGTAGCTAGATGGCTTCCTCTCTCTCTTTTGATTCTCAATACAATGGTCTCTTGGACATCTATTTGATGTAACTCTTTTTGCGGTGTGTTTGTTGGGATCCGATGAACTTTGAGTTTATGATCAGATCTATGTTTTTATCCATGAAAGTTATTTGAGTCTTTTGATCTCTTATATGCATGATTACTTATAGCCTCGTATTTCTTCTTCAAATCTTTGGTTTAGTTAGGCCGACTAGATCGATTTTTCTTGCCATGGGAAGAGGTGCTTTGTGATGGGTTCGATCTTACGGTGCTCAATCCCAGTGACAGAAGGGGAAATGACACGTATGTATCGTTGCTATTAAGGATAACAAGATGGGGTCTATTCCTATATGAGTAGATCTTGTCTATGTCATGTCATCGTTCTTATTGCATTACTCCATTTCTCCATGAACTTAATACACTAGATGCATGCTGGATAGCGGTCGATGTGTGGAGTAATAGTAGTAGATGCAGGCAGGAGTCGGTCTACTAATCTTGGACGTGATGCCTATATAATGATCATTGCCTGGATATCATCTTGATTATTTGAAGTTCTATCAATTGCCCAACAGTAATTTGTTTACCCACCGTATGCTATTTTTCTCAAGAGAAGCCACAAGTGAAATCTACGGCCCCCGGGTCTCTTCTTTATCATATTTGCCTTTGAGATCTATTTTTATTTGCTTTTATTTTCAGATCTATATTTCTAAAAACCCAAAAATACCTTACTGCACTTTTTATTTACTTCTTTTGTTTCGCATTTATTCGAGATCTATTTATCCAATCTATCATAATTTTTCTACCATCAACTCGACAATTTCTGGCACCGTTACCCGAAAGGGATTGACAACCCCTTTAACACGTCGGGTTGCAAATATTTGTTCTTTGTGTGTAGGTACTATTCATGTAGTGTTGCGTGGTTCTCCTACTGGTTCGATAACCTTAGTCTCATCACTGAGGGAAATACCTACCGTAGCTGTGCTGCATCATCCCTTCCTCTTGGGGAAATACCGACGTAGTTCAAGCGACATTAGTATGTATGTCTTGTCTTGTGATGAATGTCAGAGAATTGGTAATATTAGTAGACGTCGGGAAATGCCTATGAATTATTCACTTGTTATTGAACCATTTGATGATTGGGGGTTTGATTATATGGGACCTTTTCCTTCCTCTAACAGGTATACACATATTTTAGTTGTTGTTGATTACGTTACTAAGTGGGTAGAAGCTATTCCAACTAGTAGTGCTGATCATAACACTTCTATTAAAATGCTTAAAGAAGTTATTTTTCCGAGGTTTGGAGTCCCTAGATATTTAAAGATTGATGGTGGTTCACACTTTATTCATGGTGCTTTCCGTAAATTGCTTGCTAAGTTTGATGTCAACCATAGAATTGCATCTCCTTATCATCCTCACTCTAGTGGTCATGTAGAGTTGAGCAATAGAGAAATTAAATTGATCTTGCAAAAGACTGTTAATAGATCTAGAAAGAATTGGTCTAAGAAACTTGATGATGCATTATGGGCTTATAGAACTGCTTACAAAAACCCTATGGGTATGTCTCCATATAAAATGGTTTATGGAAAAGCATGTCACTTACCTCTTGAACTAGAACATAAAGCTTATTGGGCAATTAAAGAGCTCAACTATGATTTCAAACTTGCCGGTGAGAAGAGGTTATTTGACATTAGCTCACTTGATGAATGGAGAACCCAAGCCTATGAGAATGCCAAGTTGTTTAAAGAAAAAGTTAAAAGGTGGCATGACAACAGGATACAAAAGCGTGAGTTTAATGTAGGTGACCATGTCTTGCTATACAATTCTCGTTTAAGATTTTTTGCAGGGAAACTTCTCTCCAAATGGGAAGGGCCTTACATTGTTGAGGAAGTTTATCGTTCCGGTGCCATCAAGATTAACAATGCCGAAGGCAATAACCCGAAGGTGGTAAACGGGCAGAGAATCAAACATTATATCTCAGGTACTCCCGTAAATGTTGAAACCAATATTATTAATACCATAACACCGGAGGAGTACATAAGGGAGACTTTCCAGAATGTTTCAGACTCTGAAAAGGAATAGGTATGTGGTACGGTAAGTAAACCGACTCCAAAACTTTTCCAATGGCAATTTTACTCCGTTTTGGAATATTTAAAAAATTAGGAAAACTAAAAGTAGTCCGAAGAGTGCACGAGGAGGCGACAAGCCAGGGGGCGCGCCCTACCCCCTGGGCGTGCCCCTGTGGCTTGTGGCCACCTCGTGTGCCTTCCGGACTCCGTTTTCTTGTGGAATACTCCTTTTGGTCGGTAAAAATTCATTATATAATCTCCCGAAGGTTTTGACCACCGTGCCACGACAAAATCCTCTGTTCTTGTGTTTAGCTAATTCTGCAGCAGATTCGAAGCAAGATGTCTTCGCAAGAGTCGGTCGGGGAGAGTCGTGTCTCTCACCCGGCACAGGACCCAAGGGCTTACAGCCAAGCTGAACCCTTTGGATGGTCAACAGAGGAAGAGATGGAGGCCGACCTTAAAAGAGTAGACGCCATGGAGGAGGACCAAGAAGCTACTTCTCGCCTTCAACCAGGAGTTCTGCTTGAGGAGCTTCAAAGCTCAGCAATACCGGATTCGGTCATACCTCCTAATGCTCGATTTCTCTCTTATGATAACATGAAAAAGAGTGTTGCCTTTTCCCCCCCAGCCAGGAAACATCCATGGGTGATCGGAGCTCTAGGCGTCATGGGCAAACTCCGTAAGGAAATAATGGATCTCAAACAACAAGTCAATAAGCTCGAGGAAGAAAATCACATTCTGAAGGGTATTATTGCCAAGAATATTGGATCACCACCTCCGAAGAAAGAGACATAAATACATGGGTATGGGCACTCCCCTTGGCTTGTGCCAAGCTTGGGGGAGGTGCCCCGGTATCGTATCACCATCACATCTTTACCTTTATGGTTTTTCTTAGTTCGATCCTTTTGGTTACATCTTTATTTGGTAGAATAAAGTTTTTCATATGATCTAGCCTTGAGTTTTGCTTTATGTTCCCTCTATGTAATCGAGTTCGAGAGTTATATAATAAAGATTAGTTTTGAGTTGAGGGCTTTGCTTTCTTGCTATGATCTTGAGAAAAAGAAAAATAATAAAGAAATAAAAAGATCATACAATGATCTTATGGAGAGTAATGACTTCACATATAAAGAGTATGATGAATAAAAGTTGTTGAGAGTTGACAAGCATAGTTTTGGTCATTGTTGCAATTAATAGGAAGTAATAAAGAAAGAGAGGTCTCACATATAAATATACTATCTTGGACATCTTTTGTGATTATGAGCACTCATTAAAATATGACATGCTAAAAGGTTGATGTTGGACAAGGAAGACAACATAATGGGTTATGTTTTCTTATATCCGAATAGAAGTTATATTGTCATGGATGTTCCAACATGTTGAGCTTGCTTTTCCCTCTTATGCTAGCCAAATCCTTTGCACCAAGTAGAGATACTACTTGTGCATCCAAACATCCCTTAAACCAGTTTTGCCATGAGAGTCCACCATACCTACCTATGGATTGAGTAAGATCCTTCAAGTAAGTTGTCATAGGTGCAAGCAATAAAAATTGCTCTATAAATAAGTATGATCTATTAGTGTGAAGAAAATAAGCTTTATACGAACTTGTGATATGGAAGAAATAAAAGCGATGGACTGCATAATAAAGTTCTTTATCACAAGCGGCAATATAAAGTGACGTTCTTTTGCATTAAGATTTTGTGCATCCAACCATAAAAGCGCATGACAACCTCTGCTTCCCTCTGCGAAGGGCCTATCTTTTACTTTTACCTTCTACCTTTATACAAGAGTCATGGTGATCTTCACCTTTCCTTTTTACACTTTTCCTTTTTGGCAAGCACTATATGTTGGGAAAGATCCATATATATATATATATCCACTCGGATGTAGGTTATCATAAAGTATTATTGTTGACATTACCCTTGAGGTAAAAGGTTGAGAGGCGAAACTATAAGCCCCTATCTTTCTCTGTGTCTGACTGAGGCTTTGAACTCATAAGTATCACGTGAGTGTTAGCAATTGTGAAAGACTAAAAGATGGTTGAGTATGTGGACTTGCTATACAAAAGCTCTTACAATGACTCTTTCCAATATTATGATAAATTGCAATTGCTTCAATGACTGAGATCATAGTTTGTTAGTTTTCAATAAAGTTTCTGATTCATACTTTACCTTGTGAACGAATTGTTACTATAGCATAAGAAATTATATGACAATATATGTTGCTGTTCTAAAGATGATCATGATGCCTTCATGTCCATATTTTATTTTATCGACACCTCTATCTCTTAACATGTGGACATGATTATCGATTTCGGCTTTCGCTTGAGGACAAGCGAGGTCCAAGCTTGGGGGAGTTGATACGTCCATTTTGCATCATGCTTTTATATTGATATTTATTGCATTATGGGCTGTTATTACCTATTTTGGTACAATACTTATGCCTTTTCTCTCTTATTTTACAAGGTTTACATGAAGAGGGAGAATGCCGGCAGCTGGAGTTCTGGACTGGAAAAGCAGCAAATCTGAGAGACCTATTCTACACAACTCCAAAAGTCCTGAAAATTTACAGAGAGTTATTTTGGAATATATAAAAAATATTGGACGAAGAAAATACCAGAGGGGACCCACCAGGAGGCCACAAGCCTGGGGGGCATGCCCCTGTGGCTTGTGGGCCACCTGACAGGCCTCCGGTGCCCATCTTCTGCTATATGATGTGTTTTGACCTGGAAAAAAATAAGAAGAGAGCTTTCGGGACGAAACGCCGCCGGCTCGAGGCGGAACCTGGGCAGAAGCAATCTAGGGCTCCGGCGGAGCTGTTTTGCCGGGGAAACTTCCCTCCCGGAGGGGAAATCGAAGCCATCGTCATCACCAACGATCCTCTCATCGAGAGGGGGTCAATCTCCATCAACATCTTCACCAGCACCATCTCCTCTCAAACCCTAGTTCATCTCTTGTATCCGATCTTTGTCTCAAAACCTCAGATTGGTACCTGTGGGTTGCTAGTAGTGTTGATTACTCCTCGTAGTTGATGCTAGTTGGTTTATTCAGTGGAAGATCATATGTTCAGATCCTTAATGATATTTATTACTCCTCTGATTATGAACATGAATATGCTTTGTTAGTAGTTATGTTTGTTCCTGAGGACATGGGAGAAGTCTTGTTATAAGTAATCATGTGAATTTGGTATTCGTTCGATATTTTGATGAGATGTATGTTGTCTTTCCTCTAGTGGTGTTATGTGAACATCGACTAGATGACACTTCACCATTGTTTGGGCCTAGGGGAAGACATTGGGAAGTAATAAGTAGATGATGGGTTGCTAGAGTGACAGAAGCTTAAACCCTAGTTTATGCGTTGCTTCGTAAGGGGCCGATTGGATCCACATGTTTCATGCTATGGTTAGATTTATCTTAATTCTTCTTTCGTAGTTGCGGATGCTTGCGAGAGGGGTTAATCATAAGTGAGAGGCTTGTCCAAGTAAGGACAACACCCAAGCACTGGTCCACCCACATATCAAATTATCAAAGTAACGAACGCGAATCATATGAGCATGATGAAAACTAACTTGACAATAATTCCCATGTGTCCTCGGGAGCGCTTTGCTTTATATAAGAGTTCATCCAGGTGACGGTGTCCTGGACTAGGGGGTACTCACCATGTCGTCTCCCGACCAGTGGGTTGGGCCGAGGACCCCCGTGGCGGTTCACTAATGGGCCAGTTCGGACAGCCGATGACATATACAAGGAAGATTCCACAAGACTTGGTGATCAAGACAAGGACTCCTCTTCACCAACGTAGCCGACTAGGACTCTTGTCATCCTGGGCCTCCGGTACATTATATAAGCCGAGGCCAGGCTCATTGATAGATAGATTATGACATTACTCATCATACCCCTTGGGTTTAGACCACAACATATGATCTCAAGGTAGATCAACTCTGTACCTTGATACTTCATCAATATAAATAAGAGCATGACGTAGGGTTTTACCTCCATAGAGAGGGCCCGAACCTGGGTAAAACACCGTGTTCATCGTCTCTGTTACCATCGATCCTAGATCCACAGCTCGGGACCCCCTACCCCGAGGTCTGCCGGTTTTGACACCGACAATGGTGCTTTCATTGAGAGTTCCGCTGTGTGATCGGAAAAGGATCAATGGCTCGCCCGCAGATCAACTGCGATGTTGGCATCTTCGTCGCCGGCTCGACTGGTCACCTTGGCTCGACCGAGGACTACGCTCCGTCTCCGATCATCATGTTCGGACGAGGGCCTTCATCAACATCAACTCCGATCTCTATCAAGATCGTGGAGGAATAATCCATATAGCCCGGGGGCTCAACTTCAACATTGTCCTTGGGCGACCGTGCTGTTTTTCTATACAGAGGATTCGTATTCGCTGTCGCCGCTTCCTCGAGTGTCGTTTTAACGATTGCTTCGGTGTAATTGTGCGGAATTAAGTCTACAACAACCATGCAAAATTTCGCCGAGTTCCGATGGAGGAATCTCCGGCGATCTCCGATATACCGGAGCCCTATCGAATCTGGACGGGAATCTGGATGAGTTTGGAGCATGGTGTCCAGCATCTAGCTCGTAAGTCCTTTGGAAGATCCAACCATTGATCGGCTGCGGAATTCCTATATCTACCACCCCTCAAAATTTCAGCTCGATCCGACGGTTCAAACTCCGGGAACCTTCCAATGAGTGGACCAATTTTCAGATCTGTTTTTTGCGCGAATATGGATCCGACCCGAATTCATGTTTCTTTATGAACGTGATATTGGACGACCTTTTTAAAGGAATTTTCTTCTAGGGTATTGTGCGATGTTTTTAAACACGTGCCCATAAAATTTTAAGCCTCCTCTGAGGTAATCTTCACCATCACGCTGGTGTCAAACCAGTTCGGCAATATTGCTCCACGGCTGCCGACCTGCGCTAGACGCGTCGTCGCTTTTTGAGCTGAGCTCAACTTCTTCGGATCATCATCTCGGCGAGCTGAACAAGAGTTCGGAATCGCCAAGGATAAATCATCACCAACATCGCCGCCCCACGGATTACACGGAGCGGGCACACCGGCACCGCCGCATGGCCACTTCATCAAGCCGGCATTGACCGCGTCACAAGTTACGACCTGCGTCGGCATGGCCGCACTGTTGCTTCTTCAAGCCGATGTCCATCATGCCGAACTGCTTCAACACCTCGGCTGACATGGCAACTACAATGTCTTCTTACCGACCTGCTCTGTCACCTCGGCTAGACCGGGGGCTTCGCCATCTCTTCATCAACCTACTCCGGAGACTTCGGCGTCACCAGCCGACCAGCTTCGTTACGTTAGCTGGACCGGGGGCTTTGCCTCGGCGATACAATCTTTGCCAGCATCGCCATGCCGTCGCTTCATCACCCATCAGGCAATGGGTGTGCAGATCGAGTCCCAATTTTGGGAGTAACCTTTCTTCGGACTGCTACAACAAATAAACCAGGTGCTATTAATCCTAGCAATTTTTGCTTGTTTGGGTTTATTTTTCCCAAGGAATTATTACTTTGGTTTGTTCCATCATCTGTACACAGGTCTATCAAATGGTGGCCGCATTAACGACGGTCGCGTGGTGGTTCGGTCAGTTTCCGTACATAGTTCGGCGAACGCCGCATCCGGAACTCGGACCGACCTGTGAATTCGGGCTTTGCCACGCCTTTACCGCATCACGCCGACGCCCTGCATCGACATTGACTTCGGTGCCAGGCCACATCTCTTTAAATAAATTATCTTTGCGAAAAGCAATTATGCAAGGATTTTATATATATTTATATTATTCTTTTTGGACCGCACTATTTTATGTGTGCAGGTGATTGACTTCGACTGCGTCACGCGGTCACTTCGGCAAGCCAATGTCGTCGTCCCAATTGGCATAAATCGGCTCGCATGATTATCTTGTTGATTGAATTGCCATACCGACATGTTCGGTTGCCTCGGGGACTTCGGCATCATCAAGAGGGTCCTACCTCGTCGGGTGTTTGGCGCACGGGCCATATTTCTTTTATTACTCACTTTGCATGAATTATTAATCATGCAACCTTTTTTATTACTGTTATCTCTGGCTTGCACTATCTTCCGTGCACAGGTAAATGATCCGGATTGGGCAGCGCTGTCACCTTGGCTGAACCGGGGGCTTCGTCATCACTTCATTAACCCACACCGGGAACTTCGGCGTCATACTGTCGGCCTACTCCGTCGCCTCGGATGGACGGGGGGTTCCACCTCGCCACATTGGCCGTGCTGTGTCGCCACTTCGGAGTGCCGAGCTCTTCGCTCCTCCATCTCGGGACCGGCTTAGGGGCTAGGACCTCGTCCCGCCGTAAATTCGGACCGCGTCATCGATGCCGAGCACATTAACCAGCTAAGTCGCTTTCATGCCCAAAGTTTTAAATTTTTAATTTGTGTTCGGTTCGACCGTGCTCACGTGAGTTGTTTGTTAAAAGAAACTCCCTTTACCCATGTTAGCTGGGGGCTCTTAAATTTACATGAGCTGTTTTATAATATGTGTGTTTTCTTCTTGTTCGTTGCAAAGTCTTTTTCTATCACTCCTTCCTCGACTCGAGTGTGTGGTCAATAGCCGGATAGCCTGGGTCCGATCTTGACCCACTTGCAGTCTTGAGATCGGATGTGTCATGTTAAAGCACGACAGAAGCACAAATTTTTTTTAGACCAATTTTCGGATTGGCACCAATTGACTTGATTTAGTTCGGACGTGGAGTTTCCGCATAAGTCTTTTGGTTTTTAAGCCTATGGCACTTTTAAACTATTTGTGTGTTTCCAGCATAAGTCTCGCAGTGCAATGCCGGACACCTTTAGAGATTCGGCAAAACATTCTCGGGTATTGCTTTATATGCATCGGTTTCGAATTGTGTCTTTGGTCAATAGTTGGGTTGCCTGGCTCCTGTGCTTGCCTCCTACGTTCCGCTTTGTTCGGCTAGGTGTGCAAAGGGAGAACCACTGCGATTGTGCTTCCAGCTAGCATGGTTAAGCGCCTCAGTGGAGAAAGCCGAAAACTGACTGTCACAATAAGTGTAAACTGGTCAGCGATCCGATGACTGTGTTAAATTCTAAGATCGATAGAGGTCACCCCATGTTAAATGACGGTCCGTTCATAACATTGGCCGGAGTGTTTACGGCTTGACCTCGATTGTCGCTGAACACTAACTGGGGGCTAGTAACTGGCCTCCCAACTTTAAGCTCCTATGACTAAGTGAAAGTTATAAAGCCCGCATATCTGATTGCCTCGTTTTCGCTAACACAACCGCCTTCGGGCACCGAGACGTCGGCTAAGGGTTGTTTTGTTATTGCGAAAACACCCATCGTAGCATCTACAAGGGGGTGGAAGCCGACGATGGGCCACTTTCAAATGATAAACGGTCGCAACGGAGTCAAAATAAACATATCATCGGCGTTTGTATTTAATATACGAGGGCCTCCTTCCGCAATCATCATTATAAAGCCATAAATATGCATCAATTTGACTTAAGATTTTGGCCAAGCTGGGTTGCCTGGCTCCTGTGCTTACCCCTACGTTCCCGATTGTTCGGCTAGGTGGTAAAGGGAGCACCTCTGTGATTGTTACTACCGGGTCATCCGAGTAAGTACCTCAGACTGGGTGAAGCCGAAAGCTAGCAATCTTAAAGGATCACATTGGTCGGCAACGACGGAAGTGAAAATTTTGGTTCATTAATACCATAGAGTTCGGGAACTTTCCCCGAACTAAATCCTCAATATTTTCCTCCCACATTGATCGGAGGTGAGGTTTCATGATCATGATAAACATGACGACCCAAAGAAAGGAACCGATAGCGGGACTATTTTCTTTGGAAGATGTTTCTTACGTTAAAATGTAATATAACATATCTCTCCGTGTACCTTTGTTTATAAAACCGTATGACCGGATTGCCTTGTTTTCCATAAATCTTTGCCCTTATAACGGCTTTATAAAGTAGGAAAACACTCCTCGGCTACTGGCCGAACAGGTTGAAGCCGATGGTCGGTCAACAAAGTTTTGTACAATGCGGATCCGAGCACTAATGATGTAAAGTACTTGGATACATAGAGTCATTACACATAATTTGTGATTTTACTATGGATATCGATCCTTAATTCGGCCACCCGTGCCCGCATTAAGACTCGGGGGCTACTGGGCTTTGGGCTTATTATTTACAAATATTAAAGGGGCACATCGATCCCCTGATCTGGTGTTGCCACCCGACCAGTGTCTCGGGGGCTACTGCATTGCTTGTTCAATGCAGAAAATTCAAAGTGCTTAGTGTTCGGCTTGACCGAACTATAGGCAAACGCGTCTTCGGACAACAACAGGTACCATCTGGACCTGTCTGGCATCAAGCTAATATATTACGGCAACTTCTCAAGACCCTCTCTCAAGGGCCCGTTCGCCGATCACTATTATCTCTAATATATTACACTGCGTTTCTATTCCTGCGTATGCTGCCGAGCTAGGAGTTGATCCTCAGGCCGATTTCGCGCATCGACCTGAGTCTCAGGGGCTACTTGGATCAGCGGTTTCATGTTTTCCTTCAGGTGCATCTCGGGTTTTAGACCGACACACACCTTGAGGACTACTGGCTATATATCTCGGCGGAGAATAAATTGCACCAATAAAAAAAATCACAAAAAATCAGCCCGCAGTCGGGGTGGTGCACCACCTCGGAAGCAGTCCGGCATAAAGCCCGGGCGCCAGTGGCTGGCTCCATAGAGGGCACTTCCGGCATTAAGCTCGGCTGAATTCATTCAATCTTTTAAAGACCGAGGTAGTTTATGACACCTTGGACGCTGACCATCGTTAGAGCTCGGATACAGTCCGGCGTTAGAGCTCGGATACAGTCCAGCGTTGGAGCTCGGATATAGTCCGGCGTTGGTGCTCGGCTGCAAAAGATACCTCAAATACAGTCCGACGTTGGAGCTCGGATGCAAGAGGACACCACCGCATGGGAACAACTTCAAACCCGAGGTGTGGCGTAAAAAACTTACAAGGCATTGATAAAGGCCGATAACTTAAAAAGACTCCTCGGATACCCAACGTATGAACTCTTCGGATACACCTCGGCGATCCTCAAGATCGGAGATGGGAAGATTTGTTGAACCAGTTTTCAAGACCGACGACCGAAGATGAAGAACAGTTCGGAAGAATCGAGGAGCGTCCCCAACTTGAAGACCGGTTCAGGGGGCTACTGACAGTGTCCTGGACTAGGGGGTACTCACCATGTCGTCTCCCAACCAATGGGTTGGGCCGAGGACCCCCGTCGCGGTTCACTAATGGGCCAGTTCGGACAGCCGATGACATATACAAGGAAGATTCCACAAGACTTGGTGATCAAGACAAGGACTCCTCTCCACCAACATAGCCGACTAGGACTCTTGTCATCCTGGGCCTCCGGTACATTATATAAGCCGAGGCCAGGCTCGTTGATAGATAGATTATGACATTACTCATCATACCCCTTGGGTTTAGACCACAACATATGATCTCGAGGTAGATCAACTCTGTACCTTGATACTTCATCAATATAAACAAGAGCAGGACGTAGGGTTTTACCTCCATAGAGAGGGCCCGAACCTAGGTAAAACACCGTGTTCATCGTCTCTGGTACCATCGATCCTAGATCCACAGCTCGGGACCCCCTACCCCGAGGTCTGCCGGTTTTGACACCGACACCAGGCTTGTCCTTTGCTACAAAAAGGCTTGGGCAACCTTGCTGCACCTTTGTTACACTTGTTACTTGATACCCGTTACAAATTATCTTATCACAAAACTATCTGTTACCGATAATTTCAGTGCTTGCAGAGAATACCTTGCTAAAAACCGCTTGTCATTTCCTTCTGCTCCTTGTTGGGTTCGACACTCTTACTTATCGAAAGGACTATGATAGATCCCCTATACTTGTGGGTCATCAAAACACTAGCACCCAAATCACATAAAGAAAAACCCTCATAATTTTTAATCTTGACTTTGATAGTAGGTTCCCATTCATCATGCAATTTTATAGGAATTGAAATCTCTAATTCCAATTTTTCTTCCAAAGCTTTCAACATCGCATCTATGATATGTTTAGTAAAAGCTTTATTTTGTTCGTAAGCATGGGGTGAATTTATCATGGATTTCAACAAAGAAATACATTCAAGCAAAGAGCAATTATCATAATTAAAGTCTTTGTAATCCAAAAGAGTGGGCACATCACTAGTTAAAGTTTTGACCTCTCCAAACCCACTTTAATCAATTTTTTCATCAAGATTTTCACCCTCCGAATTATCGGGATGCCTTCTAACTAAAGTTGACTCTTCTTCAGTCCCTTTATCATCAATTTTAATTTTACTAAACAAGGAATCAATAGAAGAAACATCAATTACTTTAAGATCTTCATCATTTTTATGAAAGCAATCACTAGAAAACGCTCTTTCTAAAAATTCTCTTTTAGCTCTAAGAATAGCGGTTCTTTTCTTACTTTCATCCATAGAAACATACAAAGCTTTAATTGATTCATCAACCTTGGGTGCAAAAATTTTCAACTTGAGATTTTCTACATCGTGAGAAGTTCTATCAATGCTTCTAGACATATCATCAATCTTATTGAATTTTTCTTCTATCGTAGTATTGAAAACTTTTTGAGCATTGATAAATTCTTTAATGTTGTTCTCAAGATCAGAGGTGTTCCTATTATTATTGTAAGAAGAATTACCATAATTATTAGAGGAATTTCCAGGAAAAGGCCTAGGATTAAAATTACCTCTATAAGCATTGTTATTAGAATTGTTTCGCGAGACAAAATGCACATTTACGGGATCACTATTTTGCTCAATCAAAGTAGACAAAGGCACATCATTAAGATCAGTAGGAGCACTTTTATTAGCAACCAATTTCATAAGAGCATCAACTTTTTCACTCAACGTACTAATTTCTTCAACTGAATTAACTTTTTTACTAGTAGGTGCTCTTTCAGTATGCCATTGTTAATAATTTGCCATAATATTATCAAGCAATTTAGTAGCTTCACCCAAAGTAATTTCCATAAAAGTACCACCCATGGCGGAATCTAAAAGATTTCTAGAAACAAAGTTCAACCCCGCATAATTTTTTTGTATAATCATCCAAAGATTTAAACCATGAGTAGGACAATTTCTTAGCATCAACTTCATTCTTTCCCAAGATTGTGCAACATGTTCATGCTCAAGTTGCTTAAAATTCATGATTTGAGTTCTAAGAGAAATAATTTTCACGGGCGGAAAATACTTAGTAAGAAAAGCATCTTTGCACTTATCCCAAGAATCGATACTATTGCGAGGTAAAGAAGAAAACCAATTTTTTGCACGATCCCTCAAAGAGAAAGAAAATAATTTCAACTTCACAATATCATTGTCCATATCTTTTTTCTTTTGCATTTCGCACAAATCTACGAATGTGTTTAGATGGGACGCGACATCCTCATTAGGAGTATCGGAAAACTGATCTTTCATAACAAGATTCAACAAAGCGGCATTAATATCACAAGATTCCGCACTAGTGGCGGGAGGAGCAATCGGAGTGCTAATAAAATCATTGTTATTGGTATCGGAAAAATCACACAACTTGGTGTTTTCTTGAGTCATCGTGACTGTGCAAACAAGATTGCAAACAAAAATAGATCTGACGAGAAAACGGCGAACGAAAAAGTGGGCGAATAAAACGACAAATTTTTGTGAAGTGGGGAGATGAAAACGAGAGGCAAATGGCAAATAATGTAAATTGCAAGGAGATGAGATTTATGATTAGCAACCTGATAGATGTTGATGATGTCTCCCCGGCAGCGGCGCCAGAAATTCCTTTTGATGTCCCTTGAACTACATCGGTATTTCCCCAAAGAGGAAGGGATGATGCAGCACAGCTACGGTAGGTATTTCCCTCAGTTATGAAATCAAGGTATCAATCCAGTAGGAGAACCAAGCAACACTATGTAAACGGTACCTGCACACAAAGAACAAATACTTGCAACCCGACGCTTATGAGGGGTTGTCAATCCCTCTTCGGGTAACGGCGCCAGAAATTGTCAAGTTGACGGGATAAAATTTGTGTAGATTGGATAAATAGATCTCGATAAAACGCGAAATAAAGTAAGTAATAAAAAAGTACAACAAGGTATTTTTGGATTTTTTGAATAATATATCTGAAAATAAAAGCGAATAAAAAATAGATCTCAAAGCAAATATGATAAAGAATAGACCCGGGGGTCGTAGATTTCACTAGTGGCTTCTCTCAAGAAATAGCACACGGTGGGTAAACAAATTACTGTTGGGCAATTGATCGAAGATTGAATAATTATGACGATATCCAAGGCAATGATCCATATATAGGCATCACATCCAAGATTAGTAGACCGACTCCTGCCTGCATCTACTACAATTACTCCACACATCGACCGCTATCCAGCATGCATCTAGTGTATTAAGTTCATGGAGAAACTGGGTGATGCAATAAGAACGATGACATGATATAGACGAGATCTATTCATGTAGGAATAGCCCCCATCTTGTTATCCTTAATAGCAACGATACATGCGTGTCTTGCTACCCCTTCTGTCACTGGGAAAGAACACCGCACGATCGAACCCATCACAAAGCACCTCTTCCCATGGCAAGAAAAATCGATCTAGTTGGCCTAACTAAACCAAAGATTCGAAGAAGAAATACGAGGCTATAAATTATCATGCATATAAGAGATCAAAAGAAGACTCAAATAATATTCATGGATATAGATCTGATCATAAACTCAAAGTTCATCGGATCCCAACAAACACACCACAAAAAAGAGTTACATCAAATAGATCTCCAAGAGACCACTATATTGAGAATCAAAAGAGAGAGAGGAAGCCATCTAGCTACTGCCTACGGACCCGTAGGTCTATGATGAACTATCACGCATCATCGGAGAGGCACCGATGAGGATGATGAACCCCTCCGTGATGGTGTCTAGATTGGATCTCGTGGTTCTGGAACTTGCGGCGGCTGGAATTGTGTTTCGTCGACTCCCCTAGGGTTTCTAGAATATTTTGGGATTTATAGGGCGAAGAGGCGGTGCGGGAGGTCACCGAGGGGGGCATAACCCCCCTGGGCGCGCCTGGGCTCCTATGCATGCCCTGGTGGGTTGTGCCCACCTCGGGCCTCCCCTCTGGTACTTCTTTGGCCCATGTGGTGTCTTCTGGTCCAAAAAAATCTCCAAAAAGTTTCGCTGCGTTTGGACTCCATTTGGTACTGATATTCTGCGAAGTAAAAAACAGCAACTGGCACTAGGCACTATGTCAATATGTTAGTCCCAAAAAATGATATAAATTTGCTATAAAATGATTGTAAAACATCCAAGAATGATAATATAACAACATGTAACAAGCAAAAATTATAGATACGTTGGAGACGTATCAGCATGCTGCCTGCTGCACATACCCTGCACGGTGGACGCATGGTGACATCCCGTCAATTCAAAAAACTCCAGCATCTAGAGTTCTACCATTACTATGCAAATAGCTTCCCACCAAGCGTTGTAGCTATGCCCTCACCACCGATGTCCATCTCATGGTTTTCCTCCTCTCTCCACACCGCCACCTTGGCCTGGTGCCATCTAGTAGACAATCTGGTACAAATGCTTCGACTCCCACTGCTAAAAAAACTCGCACTTGTGGTGGTCGATCTGTCGGAGGCCTCACTGCACAGCACCATCCACTTCTGCTGCCCTGCCCTGGAGCGCTTGCTGCTTGTTTTTGGGAAAGAAATCCATATCGGTTGTCTCCAAATAAAGTCGCCTCACCTTGTAAGCATTGTAATTTGCTTTAAAGGAGAGGAGCTCATCATCAAAGACGCCCCTTCACTCCAAAGGTTGCTCCTTGATTATTGGTGTGCACCTTCGCAAATAACTGTGGTCTCTGCGCCTAAACTGGAGACCTTGGGTGTAATTCCTGATTCGCTTGAAGGTTACAAGATGGTGGTTGGCTCCACACTTATTCAGGTACTATATATTATCATCAACACTTTTGTAATCATAAGCTGCATTTTTCATTTGTGCGCATAAGTTTTATATCATCAACACTTTTGTAATCATAAGCTGCATTTTTCATTTGTGCACATAAGTTTTATATCATCAACACTTTTGTAATCATAAACTGCATTTGTCATTTGTGCGCATAAGTTTTATATCGTCTTGGAGTACACTTTTGGTACTAATATTATGTTCTATGCTCAATGAAGAGTTTGTCCATGGATACCCTATCAATGGTGCTGGATTCTATCAAGACCTTACATATCAGTATGTGGTGTTTTGATCTGAACACGATTATCGGCTTGCTGCGATGCTTTCCATGTCTGGAGAATTTGTATATACATGTGATGATTTCAAGCACATTGAAAGCCCATATATAATTTACTAGAATTAACCGTTCAGCTGTCGCTCTTGCGACATACTCTTTTTTTAGACATTAACTGTTTTCAGTCTTCATGTGTATTTAGGCAAAAGCACATGGACAAAAAGGTATAACCAATCGGTGGCATAAGAAGCACCGGGATTTTCTCAGTTCTTATGACATTCGTTTGAGGACAATAACGCTGGAAAGATATGCATCCAACCATGCAAACACTAGCTTTGTCACATTCTTCCTGTTGAATGCGAGGGTACTATTATCCATGAGGATTAAGGTTTTAACAAAAACTTTCTCACGGATGGACACGTTGAACAACATAAAAAGAAGTTTTAGGTGGACAAAAGGGCTTCTGAACATGCTCGGCTTCTATTTACAACAACTTGTCTTCATGTACCAGTAGATTTTCTGGCCCAGGATCTTGATTTTATGATTCAAGCCGATCCATTTGATTGTGACTGCCGAAAACTTTGGTTGAGTTAGATGTTATTGTCCCGTTCAATCTGGATTTTGTGTAAACCTGATGAACAATTAATCATCATGCTTTTGAACCTTTTGTAAGCTGGAGTTAGATACTGCTGCCCTTTTCAACTCGGCTTTGACACATATTTTCTTTCATACAAACCGGAGCTTCTATCAAGAAGCCTCATGGTTCCGAGAGGGAACTTGGTCACCTGATCTGTGTGTGAAACGACATACGCTATCTCTTCCCACCTTGATTTATTTTATAGAGGCAACATACAACTGTGCTAAAAATATGAAATTATTCAGGGTTCGTTTCGCCTTTTTATACATTGATTTTCCTAGTCATTTTTAACAAATAGCCACCATGTTATTATCGCAAACGGTCATATTAGTCCAACCATGGGCGTTCAAGTAACCATTTACCACCGCGGGCAGCTGTTTGATTAGACGGGGCGACTGCGAGCAGTCCGCCACGCATGGTCACCGTACCGGGAAGCGAGCCGCGAGCGCTGCAATTTATTGCTGGTTTTGGACTTTTGTTTTGGCCGCCTCAGGAAGGTACGTAGAACAGTCCTCTGTTCTCATCTACAAGCACCGCCGCCGAGGATCACCGCCTGCTGCGAGATGGAGGACGAGCCGGCCAACAAGCAGGGGCGGGTCGAGCCAGAACTGCAAGAGCCTCGGCGAATGTGGACATCATCAGCAGCCTCCCCGACGAGATGTTGGTAACCATCATATCCCACCTCCCCATCAAATCTGGCGTGCGGACCACTGTCCTCTCGCGGCGGTGGCGCCCCCTGTGGCACTCCACCCCCCCTAGACCTCGTCGTCGATGATGAGTTCTGCAGCGGGGAGCGGCAATGCCTGGACGCATTGTCCCACGTCCTCGCCATGCACCCTGGGCCGGTCAGACACCTTCACTACAAAAAAATACACTTCCGTGATGATACATGTTTGTCACAGTAGGTCACATTTTCTGTCATGCATGTACATCCATGACGATTTTATGACAGAATCAAGATAGTCATACATGTGCTGTCGTAGAAGTGTTCCATGATAATACCAAAATTATCATCACGGAAGTTCCACTTCCATGATGATAAATGGTGCGTCATGGAAGTGCTTTCGTCAAGGGTAACCGACACACGTGGCATCCACCATAACGGGTCGCCGTTAAGCTATCGGGTTCCGGTTTGGATCCGATAACCCGTTAACAGCCAGGACCAATGGGGATTTTCCACATGTAAAATCATCATTGGCTGGAGGAAACACGTGTCGGCTCCTCGGTGGGCCAGATGTCATCCATCCAATGGAGGAGACATGCCTATGATACGTTGACACGTGGCAGGGCCCAACAGAGGCCCATATAGGTTAAAAGGCCGGCCCAGTCAAAGGCCCATAGTATTTACTCAGGTACTAGTGGGCCAGCCCACTAACGGCCTGCTTAAACATGGCACATTTATGGCCCAAAGCCAGATCTGGCCCATTAATTGTTCGCCGAGTATTTGGGCCCAATTGCGGCCCAGTGACATTTCGGCCTGTTAGAGGCTCGATGTAGACATGGGCCCATTTCAGCCCGGTGTGTCTTTTGGCCTGGAAATGGCCCGTGCTGCCCATGGGCCATATATGGTCCAACGCGACATCCGGCCCACTAACGGTCCGTGATCAAGGTGGCAACAGTTCAGCCCAACGTGACTTTGGGCCTGTTAAAGGCCTGTCGTATAATTTGGCCCGTTGATGCCTCTACTAAGCTTTCGGCCTCTTAAAGGCCCATGATATCAGTGGGCCAACTAAGGCCCGAGATATGTTTCGGCGTGATAATGGCCCGTCATATAACTGGGTCAATAATGGGCCAGTCTACATTTCAGCCTGCTAAAGGCCCGTGGACGACTATTGAAATTTGAGGCCCAACATGCATTTCGGCCTGCTAAAGGTCCATGGTATCTTCTGGGCCGTAACAGGCCAAAAGAATATTCAGCCTGTTAATGGTCTGAAGCTACATGGGCCCAACTAAGTGCTGGGTCCACTAAAGGCCCAGCTAAACTTTGGGCCGAATGTAGGCCTGTGTAAGTTGTGGGCCTGGCGCAAAGTGTGAAGGTCCCAATGGCCTTTCAGGCCCAAGAAAGTTGCAGGCCGACCAAATTGTGGCCCGCTAAAATGCAGGCCCGTTAGAGGCTAATGTTTCGGCCCGGTCGCCTACATCAGATTTTCGCCATTTTTTCAGATAGCGAATGATGGCATATATGGTAACTAGTAGGAAGTAAGAACAAACCTACTCTATACAATAAAGAAATTACAGCATAGTAACTTAGAATAAACCTACACTATACAATAAAGGATTTATGGTATATTACATCCACTTGGCATTGAAGTTCGCCACTAGTGATCATAAAGCGCAACGAAGAAGCAGATTACATAAACTGGGCGCCATTGCAGCGTAACAAAATAATACTGAACCAAGACCACTTCTAGGACAGTTCAAGAAAGGTTAGCCTTGCGCGGGAGCTGCTGCGCAAGCTGCTGAGTGATACGTCCATTTTGCGTCATGATTACCTACTGTTATTTATTATGTTTTTATGCATAATAATGCTTTTTGGAGTAATTCTAATGCCTTTTCTCTCATAATATGCAAGGTTCACACAAAGAGGGAGAATACCGGCAGCTGGAATTTTGGACCTGAAAAAGCTACGTCAGGTTACCTATTCTGCACAACTCATGAGCTGAAACTTCACGGAGTTTTTTTATGGAATATATAAGAATTATTGGAGCAAATAACTACCAGAGGGGGCCCACCAGGTGGGCACAACCCACCTGGGTGCGCCAGGGCCCCAGGCGTGCCTTGGTGGGTTGTGCCCTCCTCGGCCCACCTCCGGTGCCCCTCTTCTGGTATATAAGTCATTTTTACCTAGAAAAAATAAGGAGAGGACTTTCGGGATGAAGGGCCGCTGTCTCGAGGCGGAACTTGGGCAGGAGCACTTTTGCCCTCCGGTGGAGCGATTCCGCCGAGGGAACTTCCCTCCCGAAGGGGGAAATCATCGTCATCATCATCACCAACAACTCTCCCATCTTGGGGAGGGCAATCTCCATCAACATCACCATCTCCTCTCAAACCCTAGTTCATCTCTTGTGTTCAATCTTTGTACCGGAACCTTAGATTGGTGCTTGTGGGTGACTAGTAGTGTTGATTACATCTTGTAGTTGATTACTATATGGTTTATTTGGTGGAAGATTATATGTTCAGATCCATTATGCTATTTAATACCCCTATGATCTTGAGCATGATTATCATTTTAGTAGTTACTTTTGTTCTTGAGGTCACAAGAGAAATCTTGTTGCAAGTAATCATGTGAACTTGATATGTGTTCGATATTTTGATGGTATGTATGTTGTGATTCCCTTAGTGGTGTCATGTGAACGTTGACTACATGGCACTTCAACTTATTAGTGCCTAAGGGAATGCATTGTGGAGTAGTTATTAGATGATGGGTTGCAAGAGTGACAGAAGCTTAAACCCTAGTTTATGCGCTACTTCGTAAGGGATTGATTTGGATCCAAAAGTTTAATGCTATGGTTAGATTTTATCTTAATACTTTTCTCGTAGTTGCGGATGCTTGCGAGGGGGTTAATCATAAGTAGGAGGTTTGTTCAAGTAAGAACAACACCTAAGTGTGACGACCCCGGCTTAATCATGCACTAATCATACACGCAAATGCGCATGATCAAGCCTAAGGACTCACTTGAAGATATCACAACACAACTCTAAAACATAAATAAAGTCATACAAGCTTTATATTACAAGCCAGGGCCTCGCGGGCTCGAATACATAGCTCGATGGCATACAAGCGTCAGTGGAAGCATCAGATATCTGAGTACATATATATTACAAAGAGAGAGAAATAGGCCTTCACAGAGGCGTGGTAAAATAAAATACTACGATCGAAAGGCGTAGGCCTCCTGCCCTGGACCCTCCGATCCTACTCCTGGTCGTCGAACGGCTCCTCGTAGTAGTAGTACTCGCCAGGCGGGTAGTAGTACTGGTCGTTGGCTAGGGCGTCTGGCTCAGGGACTTCGTCGTCTGGTGGCATCAAAGGGATATGGGGGAAAAAGAAAGTAAAGCAAACATGAGTACTCATCCGAAGTACTCAGCAAGCAAGGATCTACACTACATATGCAACATTGTCAAAGGAATGACTGTATATGTGGACTGGGCTGCAGAAATGCCAGAATAGAGGGGGAAAGCCTAGTCCTATCGAAGACTAGCATCTTCAGCAATCTTCGACAGTCTTGCAGCAATAGAAGAGAGCAGATGAACATAAAGTAAAGTAGTAACAGTATCATCAACCTCGACCTGAGATCCTTTCTCGACTCCCTGCGAGAAAGCAATCCCAGAGCCGTACTATCCAGTTCTCATCACATGTTCTAGTTGTACCGATCGGGATACAACTCCGAGTGTCCGTTACCGTAGGACAGGCTATCGATAGAAATTTCTTCCCTGCAGGGGTGCACCAACTTACCCACCACGCTCGCTTAACTCCGGCCGGACACACTTTTCTGGGTCATGCCCGGCCTCGGCTAAGCAACACGCCGCAACCCGACCTAGGCTTATAAGAGAGGTCAGCACGCCGGACTAAACCTATGCCCCCAGGGGTCTTGGGCCATCGCCCCGGGAACTCCTGCACGTTACGGGGCCACCGAGAGCAGACCTAGCAACCCCTTATAAAAGCGCGGTTGCGTTCCCAGTCCAACTCGGCGTGCGCCTCTCCTTACTGACGTCAAATAAGCTTCGGCTGATGTATACGACGCAGAACGCCCATACTATGCCCACGTGATGGTTAGTGCTATCGGGCCAGAGGCCCCTCGGATCAAATATCCAAACCGTAGTGGATTAGGAGCGCGCGGAAACAAGCAGAGACTCATGATCGATGTGACCCCGTCGCCCCGTCTCAAGGACTTGCGGCAAGGGCTAAGAATGCCCGGCCACGCCTCGTGTTATATCGCGGGCACCTCTCAGGTCAACCCGACTCCACATCACTTCGCATTAAGCTCGCGCGGGTACCCCTCAGGGCCGACCCGTCTTTAGTAACATGATTTAGTGCAAGTCAAAACAACAACAGTATCCGTGTGTCTGACACTAAGGGAATCCTGAGGAATCACCCTCGATGGAATCCCACCTGATGTTATAGTCAAGGTGAACGAAGGAGGAATCACCCTCGAGGTCCACACTTGAGGTGTTGCGCGACGATGTCGTTATCAGGGGTGGTGTAGGAGGAATCACCCTCGCTTACCACGACCGATTAACTAACCTACAAGGTTAACATCAGAAGTGCTGACGAGGTATCACCCTCGGCACTCGACGGTAACCCAGCAGTGTCGGCAACTAAAGGGGGAAGTGACGTGCGGTGCCAGGGTCTAGTCTTCAATCCCGATGAGCGAGTCTTCTGACATCCAGCGGGGCAGTCGGGATCAAGTGGGGGTCTCTGTCGGGACTCTACCCAGCCTATACTAATCAGTCTAGGATAACCAGAAAGGTAGCAAGGCAGGTTACAGTAATCAGGCTATGCAGCAGATATAGGAAAACAGAAGCAGTAGCAGTTCTAATGCAAGCATAAGAGAGAAGAGAATAGGCGATATAGGCATGCTCAAAATGGGGGTGCTTGCCTGTTTGCTCGGGGGCAAGGGCAAGGTCGCCTGTGGTGTCGTCGGGGACGTAGTCGTACTCCTGAGCTGCGTCTGCCTCGGGAGCTACGTCAACATCGGGGTCTACCGAGAGAGAAGAGGGGGAAGAAACAGGTAAACATAATGCAAACAGATGCAATACGGTGCGTGTGATGCTATGATGTAGTGCAGGGTTGCCTAAATATGCATCTAAGTCATTTTAGTTATTTTTAGAATTAATCTGGGATTTATTTACCGAAGTGTGTGCACTATTCATCTACCGGATACGGGTCCGGAGTTACGAGTTCTTCTACGTAGGGGGTTCCGACAAAGAAACGGACGGCACGATCAGACTCGTCTCGTCGTTCTGAGCAACTTTCATGTTTTAAATTTTTCGATCTGAGCTACAGTTTGAAAGTTATTAATTTTCAAAGTTTAATAGAATTTCTGGGATTATTTTTATTTACAGAAATGAATTATGACATCAGCATGATGTCGCTATGACGTCAGCGGTCAACAGGCGCTGACCAGAGTCAATCCTGACATGTGGGACCCACATGTCAGTCTCTGTTAGACTAACAGTGAATTAATTAAACTAACAGGGTTAATTAATCAGGTGGGGCCCTCCTGTCAGTGTCACTAACTGTTTAATTAATTAAGCTTAATTAGCAAAATGATTAATTAGATTGATTAACAGAGGCGGGCCCACACGTCAGCGGCTTAGGATGAATAGTAACCACAGTTGACCGTGGTCAACGTGGTCAAAATGGCCAGGGGGCCCACTGGTCAGCGTCTCTGGGTGGGGCCCCAGGGGCGCCATGTCAGCGGCGGCCGGCGGCAGGTCGCCGGTGACCAAAACAGCGGCGGCGCGGCTCGGGGCTCGCCGGAAATCGGCTATGGTGCATCGTTTCACGCGATTCCACTTGCGTTCGAAAGCTAGTGAGCTCGCGCGTCGAGCAGTGCCACCGGTCGGGCTCGGAAGTGGCCGGAATGTCGCCGGGGACGAGCAGGGGCGGCGCCGGCGTTCGGCCATCATCGGATCCGTGGCTACGGGGCTCGAGGGGGTGTGTGCGTGTGCGCGTTCGACTCCTGGAAGTACCAGGAACCCGACGCGAGGCTCAGGCACGCGCGTCAGTGACCCTAGCTACGACGGCGTCTACTCGCGGTGGCGGGAGCTCCGGCTTCAATGGCAGCGGTGGCTAGAGGGCGAGAGGGACGGCGGTAGCAGAGGGGAAGGTCGAGCAGCTCACCCTGGGAGCACACGTAGGCTCAGTGACCGATTAGTAGCAGCAGGGGAGCAGACCGTCGCCGGCGAGCTGCGGGGTCCCGAGGTGAACGCCGGCTCGATCTGGGTGTTGTGGAGCTCGGCGGCTCCTACGGTTGGTGGAGAGGAAGGAGCAGCCAGCAGCGGTCCTCGTGGTCACGTCGGAGTGGCGAGGCGATGGCAGCGGCCGCGTCTATGACGGAGAACGGCGGCGAGCGCGGTCGGCCGCGATGGATCTGGGGAGGAGAGAGGCGGGGTGAGCGAGTGAGAAAGAGGGAGAGTGACGGGGCTGAGGCCAGGGGGAAGGAACGGCCTTGGCCTTATCCCCTCCGGCTATCGGTGGCGTCGGCGCCGTCGCCGTGTCGCCGCCCGACTGGCGCGCGTGCGCGCGGCCAGGGCACGACCGACACGGGGAGGAGGGAGAAGAAATTGGGCCAGGTGGGCCTGGCTCGAGGCACTGTGCACTTGGGCCAGTGCACAGTGGCCTTTTCTTTTTCTTTTATTTCTTTCTTCTATTTTCTTTTATCCTTTTCTGTTTGGAAATAGTTAGGGCTCTTATGCACTTTCATAAAATATGGAACTTAGTCCAAATATTACAGTGCCATTTTAGCTCTCACCAAAAAGTGGTTTGGACAGATTTGGAGTTCATTTGTATTTGAAATGATTTTAAATGGATTTAAATATCCTATTTTGGTGCTGTTGCAACTTGTTAGAGTCACTTATCTAACTCCAACTTTATTGATGATGATTTTACAAATGTTCCTGGATTATTTGCCATTTAATGAACATTTTTCCAACAGTGTTTGATCAACTTCATATTTCACCTTTGAATTCGAGTTGATTTTCAAAATGGAGTTGATTTGCTTTGATTAACCACTTTGTTTAAGCACTGCAAATGATATGACTTGGCATTATTAGCAGCTGATCACAGTGGCAATTACATAGGGGTGTTACAAGTTCTCCTCCTCTAAAAGAAATTCTCATCCCGAGAATTTAGGAGGTAGAAGGGAAAAGTCCGGGATATTCTTCCCGAAGATGATCCTCGCGTTCCCAAGTGGCTTCATCTTCAGTATGATTCGACCACTGCACTTTCAGGAACTTGGTCGTCTTCTGACGAGTACGACGTTCAGCTTCATCGAGGATGCGGATCGGATTCTCCTTATAAGATAGATCATCTTGCAGCTCGAGCATCTCATGATCCACTGCACGGTGTGGAGATTCCTTGAAGCACTTACGAAGTTGCGACACATGGAATACATCATGAATATGAGAGAATTGCGGTGGCAACTCCAATTTATAAGCCACCTGTCCACGTCTGGCAACAATGTGGAAGGGACCAATATAGCGAGGAGCTAGCTTGCCCTTGATTCCGAAACGACGGGTGCCCTTCATTGGAGTGACACGAAGATAAGCTTGATCACCAGGTTGATAGATCACACCCCATCGCTTGCAATCATAATTACTCTTCTGACGATCTTGAGCTGCTTTGAGATTCTCCCGGACAATTCTGACTTGTTCTTCGGCATGCTGAATAATGTTCGGTCCAACAAGAGGTCGTTCCCCAGTTTCTGACCAATTCAGAGGGGTTCGACATTTACGACCATAAAGAACCTCAAAGGGGGCCATTTTCAAGCTGGCTTGATAGCTGTTGTTATAAGAGAACTCGGCATACGGGAGAGATTCCTCCCATTTCTTACCGAAGGATATAACACAAGCTCGAAGCATATCTTCAAGCACTTGATTAACGCGCTCAACTTGGCCTTGGGATTGGGGATGATAAGCTGAACTCCAAGTAATATGAGTTCCCATTGCTTTCTGGAAACTTTCCCAGAAATGGCCAGTGAAAATGTTGCCACGGTCTGAACTGATTTCTTTGGGAATACCATGGAGTGAAACAATTCTGGAGATATATAGCTCTGCTAACTGACTAGCAGTAATAGTCTCCTTAACTGGCAGAAAGTGTACAACCTTGGAGACTTGATCGACGACGACAAGAATAGCATCGTGACCCTTCTGAGACTTGGGAAGACCAGTAATGAAATCCATTTGCACTTTATCCTACTTCCATAGAGGAATAGGAAGTGGTTGCAGAATTCCAGCAGGTTTCTGATGTTCTGCCTTCACGCGACGGCAAACGTCACACTCAGCAACATATCGAGCAATATCTTGCTTCATTCTAGACCACCAGTACCTTTGACGAAGATCTCGATACATCTTGGTACTACCCGGATGGATAGATAGCGGTGTATCATGGGCCTCCTTCATGACTTTGTCAGTCATCAGCTCGAAGCAAGGTACTACAATGTGGTCTCGGAAGTACAAGGTTCCATCTTCAGCGATCGAGAAATCCCTGTATTTTTCAAGATGAAGTTCTTTCTTCATTAGACCAATTTCAGCGTCTTTAGCCTGCGCAATCTTGACAACTTTCTCAAGATCTGGCTATATCACAAGGTTATTAAGAGAACCTTGCGGAATGATACAAAGGTTCAGCTTGCGCAATTCTTCATATAGCTGGGGTTGAGCTTGCTTTACCATGAGGTTACTACAATATGACTTGCGGCTCAAAGCATCAGCCATCACATTAGCTTTGCCAGGAGTGTAGGAAATAACACAATCATAATCGGTGATTGTTTCCAACCAACGCTGCTGACGAAGATTAAGTTCCGGTTGAGTGAATAAGTACTTCAAGCTCTGATGATCGGTGTAAATCTCACATCGGTTACCGAGAAGATAGTGACGCCACTGCTTCAAAGCATAGATCACAGCAGCAAGTTCAAGGTCATGCACTGGGTAATTCTCTTCATGTGGACGCAGTTGTCGCGAAGCATAAGCAATTACTCTTCGCTCTTGCATTAGGACGCAACCTAGTCCTTGACGAGAGGCGTCGCAGAAGATCACAAAATCTTTGCGAGAGTCTGGAGGAGCAAGGACTGGAGCAGATGTCAGCTTGTCTTTAAGGGTCTGGAAGCTTTCCTGACATTTATCTGTCCACTCAAACTTAACGCCTTTGTGAAGCAGATCAGTCAGGGGCTTAGCAATCTTGGAGAAATTTTCGATGAAACGACGACAATAACTTGCAAGCCCGAGAAAACTTCTGACTTGCTTGACATTCTTGGGAGGGGTCCAGTCAAGAATAGCCTGAACGCGCTCCGGGTTAACTGTGATACCATCCTTGGAGATGACATGTCCAAGGTAGGTTACCTCAGAAAGCCAGAATTCGCACTTAGAGTACTTGGCATATAACTTGTGCTCTCGTAGTCTCTCCAGAACAAGACGAAGGTGCTCAGCATGTTCTTCTTTGTTCTTCGAATAAACCAGAATATCATCCAGATATACCACGATGAATTTGTCGAGGTAATCCATGAATATGTAATTCATTAAGCGGGAGAAGGTAGCTGGAGCGTTTGTCAAGCCAAACGACATGACGGTGTACTCTTCGCGGACACGGATCTGGTGATAACCCAACCTCAAGTCGAGTTTAGAAAACACCGAAGATCCTGCGAGTTGATCATATAAATCATTGATCCGGGGAAGCGGATATTTATTCTGGATAGTTGCCTGGTTGATGGGGCAGTAATCTTGAACCAAACGGTTAGTTCCATCCTTCTTCTTGACAAAGAGAGAAGGTGCTCCCCAAGCAGAGGAACTAGGGCGAATGAAACCCTTCCTTAAGGATTTATCAATTTCTTCCTTGAGTTCAATAAGATGGTGCGGAGGCATCTTGTAGGGACGCTTCGCAATGGGAGTGGTGCCAGGCTTCAAGTCGATGACGAACTCGACAGCTCTAGCAGCGGGTATTCCTGGAAGTTCTTCTGGAAAAACATCCGGGAAGTCACAGACAACTGGGATATTCTTGATCCCATCAAGCGGAGAAGCATTCAACGCATTCAAGGCATAGATTTGACCCTCAGCGTTCTGAGTGATATGAGCATGGTAATTCAGTATTTCATTCGAGGGGTGCAAGAGGTGAACAACTTTGGTGGCGCAATTGATTGAGGCGTAATGGGCCTTCAACCAATCCATTCCCAGAATAAGGTCAATCTTGGACGATTTCAGAATAATGGGAGACGCACTGAACTCCAACCCTTCGATTTCAACGGGAACATTATAGCTAACCGCAGAGGTTCGGCAACCGCCCGCAGGAGTATGTACCAATAAGGGTGTGTTCATGTATTCGCATTTAATGTCATGCATGCGTGCAAAATGTTCTGACATGAAGGAATGCGATGCTCCTGAATCAAATAAAACAGAGGCTGGTACTGAATTAACGAGAAGTGTACCCATCACAGTATCTGGTTGATCTAGAGCTTCGGACATGTTGACGTGGTAGTACTGCCCACGACCATAAGAAGGTCTGGCATTATTGTTGCGCTGTTGAGGAATACCACGGCCAATACCACGGCCAGCAGAAGGAAGAGCCAGTTGATTCTGATTCTGAGAACAATCTCTAGCACGGTGACCTGGCTGGCCACACTTGAAGCATAGTCCGCTGTCAGGATGAGGTGTTGGAGCTGGCAGAGGCTGCCTCGATGGTGGAGGTGGCAGGCGAGGTGCAGCATAAGAGGGCCTGTTTGCAGGAGTTGCTGAACAGAACATGCCTTGGGGAAACTAGATGCGTCGCTTCTGGGAAGACGAGCCCGAAGATGAGCCCGCTTCTCGGGTGCGTCTGGACGCTTCTTTATGCTTCTTCAGTCCAGTTTCAACCATAATAGCCTTATTCACCAAGGTGACGAAATCAGGAAAGTCTTGGACAAGCAGAGCCAACTGTATATCATGATGCAGTCCTTCACGGAACTTCTCCTGCCTTCGTTCATAAGTAGGAATGTCCTCTTCAGCGTAGCGAGATAAGTCTAGAAACTCACACTGATAGACTTCCACAGTCTTGTTTCCTTGAACAAGGCTACGGAACTCGGCCTTCTTCCGAGCTATGATAGCTAGAGGAATGTAGCGGGCACGGAAAGCAATCTTGAACTCTGCCCAAGTGATGACAGTACCAGGCGGCATAGTCTGTCGGTGGGTGGCCCACCATTTGGCTGCGGGACCCTTCAGAAGATAAGTCGCAAAAGTGACATAGTTGACTTGTGCGACACCAACAGACTCCATCTCATGGGAGATGTCACGCAGCCAGTCATCTGCATCCAGTGGGTTGACTGTGTTGCGGAAAAACGATGGACTGAGCCTCATAAACTCTGGCAAGGTGATGGATGGTGGCTGCTGATTAGCATCAGGACGAGGGAATTGCTGCATAATCCCCGTCATAAACTGGTGGTTGAGTTCAAACTGTTGCATCATCGCTGCCATGTAATCAGGTGGTGGCGGCGGTGGCGGGTTGTTGTCAGCCATCCTGCTATTTCAACAGGGGTATTTCAGCAATAGCTTATGCAAGTGTTTAACAATAAACATGATGTAACTCGACATTATTGAAAGAGTGCAATAGATGCTAAAAGTAGTCATTAAGACATACAGATCCATACACAGTCGGTTACAATCGGGCAGCATATCGGCGCAAATTGAAAAGCTAGACACACTAGGCGGCACGCAGGCACGCGGTAAGGAAGTACACAACGTGACATAGCAAAGGCTACATCAGCGTCGGAGAAAACCACTAAAACGGGGTAACTGCAAGTGCGGACGACGAATGTTCGTCGCAGCAGGATCCTGTGCTCCATGTGCACTCTTATGCAGAACCCGGTCTCGAACTGTAAGAAGAGGTCCACGTGCAGGCGTGTGACCTCCCACTGTAGGCCAATCAATACCTCGCGGTATCTCTGTCCTGCGTGGGTAAAGAATATACTCCGGATGTATCCCTGCACGAACAGCTGGTAGCAACTGTGTCATAGCCTCGTAGTAGCGTGCTCGAGTGGCAAACAACTCAACGGCAAGAGCCCGAACAGTGCGATCCAGAGCCTGAGTGCACTGAATCAGAATCTGTGGGTCGTAGCGTCGAGACTCGTATGGGGCACAGATAGCTGTGTAGTATCCAGTAGCATCTCCAACAGGTGCATACGGAATGTACCGAAACACTGAGTCATCCAAGCTAGCATTGTGCTCTCCTCGGAGATGTGCGATAGCAGAGTAAGCGGCATCATGTACTGCCATCTCAATTGTCACGCCTATTCCGTGAAAAAGGTGTAGCTCGGTGTCCGAGTCATTCTGCTGATCATAGATCCGAACTTCGGCATAGTACTGCTCCTGGTTGAACTCGCGGTAAACCTCATAGACCATGTACTCGAGATACCAGCGGTAACCCAGTCTACTCAGGAGGGCGATCAGAACAGCTGGAAATCCAGGGGCATCACGAGCCCAAGTGCGAAGCACAAGCTGGGTCGTAGCCCGCGGTGGAAACAGTCGATCCATCTGAAATAGAGAAGTTCAGGGTTGTCATAAGACAATGAGAAATATAACCGATCTCAGAAGGAAAGGTTAGACAAAACAATGGAAAGGAAAATGATAATCAGACTAATCAGATCAAAGACAGGGAAATCGCACTGAATCCAGCTCTCCGGGTGGATAGAATTAACGAGATCCTAAATGTCGGTGTTAGTAAATTTTTAACCCGAAATAGAAGAGATATCAGAGTCCCAGAGTACAGATGGAGGAGTAAAAGATCCTAATACCACCCATTTGGCGATGTGGCCCCGTAAGCCACACAGCCAAGTTAGTAAAAGAGTTTTCGACCACTAGACTCAACTTCGGCCAAGGAATTGTGAAGGGGGATACCTAGAGGCAGTCGGCTCTGATACCAACCTGTGACGACCCCGGCTTAATCGTGCACTAATCATACACGCAAATGCGCACGATCAAGCCTAAGGACTCACTTCAAGATATCACAACACAACTCTAAAACATAAATAAAGTCATACAAGCTTTATATTACAAGCCAGGGCCTCGAGGGCTCGAATACATAGCTCGATGGCATACAAGCGTCAGCGGAAGCATCAGATATCTGAGTACAGATATATTACAAAGAGAGAGAAATAGGCCTTCACAGAGGCAGGGTAAAATAAAATACTACGATCGAAAGGCGTAGGCCTCCTGCCCTGGACCCTCCGATCCTACTCCTGGTCGTCGAACGGCTCCTCGTAGTAGTAGTACTCGCCAAGCGGGTAGTAGTACTGGTCGTCGGCTAGGGCGTCTGGCTCACGGACTCCGTCGTCTGGTGGCATCAAAGGGATATGGGGGAAAAAGAAAGTAAAGCAAACGTGAGTACTCATCCGAAGTACTCAGCAAGCAAGGATCTACACTACATATGCAACATTGTCAAAGGAATGGCTGTATATGTGGACTAGGCTACAGAAATGCCAGAATAGAGGGGGAAAGCCTAGTCCTATCGAAGACTAGCATCTTCAGCAATCTTCGACAGTCTTGCAGCAATAGAAGAGAGCAGATGAACATAAAGTAAAGTAGTAACAGTATCATCAACCTCGACCTGAGATCCTTTCTCGACTCCCTGCGAGAAAGCAATCCCAGAGCCGTACTATCCAGTTCTCATCACATGTTCTAGTTGTACCGATCGGGATACAACTTCGAGTGTCCGTTACCGTAGGACAGGCTATCGATAGAAATTTCTTCCCTGCAGGGGTGCACCAACTTACCCACCACGCTCGCTTAACTCCGGCCGGACACACTTTTCTGGGTCATGCCCGGCCTCGGCTAAGCAACACGCCGCAACCCGACCTAGGCTTATAAGAGAGGTCAGCACGCCGGACTAAACCTATGCCCCCAGGGGTCTTGGGCCATCGCCCTGGGAACTCCTGCACGTTACGGGGCCACCGAGAGTAGACCTAGCAACCCCTTATACAAGCGCGGTTGCGTTCCCAGTCCAACTCGGCGTGCGCCACTCCTTACTAACGTCAAATAAGCTTCGGCTGATGTATACGACGCAGAACGCCCATACTATGCCCACGTGATGGTTAGTGCTATCGGGCCAGAGGCCCCTCGGATCAAATATCCAAACCGTAGTGGATTAGGAGCGCGCGGAAACGAGCAGAGACTCATGATCGATGTGACCCTGTCGCCCCGTCTCGAGGACTTGCGGCAAGGGCTAAGAATGCCCGGCCACGCCTCGTGTTATCTCGCGGGCACCTCTTAGGTCAACCCGACTCCACATCACTTCGCATTAAGCTCGCGCGGGTACCCCTCAGGGCCAACCCGTCTTTAGTAACATGGTTTAGTGCAAGTCAAAACAAGAACAGTATCCGTGTGTCTGACACCAAGGGAATCCTGAGGAATCACCCTCGATGGAATCCCACCTGATGTCATAGTCAAGGTGAACGAAGGAGGAATCACCCTCGAGGTCCACACTTGAGGTGTTGCGCGACGATGTCGTTATCGGGGGTGGTGTAGGAGGAATCACCCTCGCTTACCACGACCGATTAACTAACCTACAAGGTTAACATCAGAAGTGCTGACGAGGTATCACCCTCGGCACTCGACGGTAACCCAGCAGTGTCGGCAACTAAAGGGGGAAGTGACGTGCGGTGCCAGGGTCTAGTCTTCAATCCCGATGAGCGGGTCTTCTGACATCCAGCGGGGCAGTCGGGATCAAGTGGGGGTCTCTGTCGGGACTCTACCCAGCCTATACTAATCAGTCTAGGATAACCAGAAAGGTAGCAAGGCAGGTTACAATAATCAGGCTATGCAGCAGATATAGGAAAACAGAAGCAGTAGCAGTTCTAATGCAAGCATAAGAGAGAAGAGAATAGGCGATATAGGCATGCTCAAAATGGGGGTGCTTGCCTGTTTGCTCGGGGGCAAGGGCAAGGTCGCCTGTGGTGTCGTCGGGGACGTAGTCGTACTCCTGAGCTGCGTCTGCCTCGGGAGCTACGTCAATGTCGGGGTCTACCAAGAGAGAAGAGGGGGAAGAAACAGGTAAACATAATGCAAATAGATGCAATATGGTGCGTGTGATGCTATGATGCAGTGCAGGGTTGCCTAAATATGCATCTAAGTCATTTTAGTTATTTTTAGAATTAATCTAGGATTTATTTACCGAAGTGTGTGCACTATTCATCTACCGGATACGGGTCCGGAGTTACGAGTTCTTCTACGTAGGGGGTTCCGACAGAGCAACTTTCATGTTTTAACTTTTTCGATCTGAGCTACGGTTTAAAAGTTATTAATTATCAAAGTTTAATAGAATTTCTGGAATTATTTTTATTTACAGAAATGAATTATGACGTCAGCATGATGTCGCTGTGACATCAGCGGTCAACATGCGCTGACCAGAGTCAATCCTGACATGTGGGACCCACATGTCAGTCTCTGTTAGACTAACAGTGAATTAATTAAACTAACAGGGTTAATTAATCAGGTGGGGCCCTCCTGTCAGTGTCACTATCTGTTTAATTAATTAAGCTTAATTAGCAAAATGATTAATTAGATTGATTAACAGATGCGGGCCCACACATCAGCGGCTTAGGATGAACAGTAACCACAGTTGACCGTGGTCAACATGGTCAAAATGGCCAGGGGGCCCACTGGTCAGCGTATCTAGGTGGGGCCCCAGGGGCGCCACGTCAGCGGCGGCCGGCGGCAGGTCGCCGGTGACCAAAACAGCGGCGGCGCGGCTCGGGGCTCGCCGGAAATCGGCTGTGGTGCATCGTTTCGCGCGATTCCACTTGCATTCGAAAGCTAGTGAGCTCGCGCGTCGAGTAGTGCCACCGGTCGGGCTCGGAAGTGGCCGGAATGTCGCCGGGGACGAGCAGGGGTGGCGCCGGCGTTCGGCCATCATCGGATCCGTGGCTACGGGGCTCGAGGGGGTGTGTGCGTGTGCGCGTTCGACTCCTGGAAGTACCAGGAACCCGACGCGAGGCTCAGGCACGCGCGTCAGTGACCCTAGCTACGACGGCGTCTACTCGCGGCGGCGGGAGCTCCGGCTTCAATGGCAACGGTGGCTAGAGGGCGAGAGGGACGGCGGTAGCAGAGGGGAAGGTCGAGCAGCTCACCCTGGGAGCACACGTAGGCTCGGTGACCGATTAGTAGCAGCAGGGGAGCAGACCGTCGCCGGCGAGCTGCGGGGTCCCGAGGTGAACACCGGCTCGATCTGGGCGTTGTGGAGCTCGGCGGCTCCTGCGGTTGGTGGAGAGGAAGGAGCAGCCAGCAGCGGTCCTCGTGGTCACGTCGGAGTGGCGAGGCGATGGCAGTGGCCGCGTCTATGATGGAGAACGGCGGCAAGCGCGGTCGGCCGCGACGGATCTGGGGAGGAGAGAGGCGGGGCGAGCGATTGAGAAAGAGGGAGAGTGACGGGGCTGAGGCCAGGGGAAGGAACGGCCTTGGCCTTATCCCCTCCGGCTGTCGGTGGCGTCGGCGCCGTCGCCGTGTCGCCGCCCAGCTGGCGCGCGCGCGCGGCCAGGGCGCGGCCTACATGGGGAGGAGGGAGAAGAAATTGGGCCAGGTGGGCCTGGCTCCAGGCACTGTGCACTTGGGCCAGTGCACAGTGGCCTTTTCCTTTTCTTTTATTTCTTTCTTCTATTTTCTTTTATCCTTTTCTGTTTGGAAATAGTTAGGGCTCTTATGCACTTTCATAAAATATGGAACTTAGTCCAAATATTACAGTGCCATTTTAGCTCTCACCAAAAAGTGGTTTGGACAGATTTGGAGTTCATTTGTATTTGAAATGATTTTAAATTGATTTAAATATCCTGTTTTGGTGCTGTTGCAACTTGTTAGAGTCACTTATCTAACTCCAACTTTATTGATGATGATTTTACAAATGTTCCTAGATTATTTGCCATTTAATGAACATTTTTCCAACAGTGTTTGATCAACTTCATATTTCACTTTTGAATTCGAGTTGATTTTCCAAATGGAGTTGATTTGCTTTGATTAACCACTTTGTTTAAGCACTGCAAATGATATGACTTGGCATTATTAGCAGCTGATCACAGTGGCAATTACATAGGGGTGTTACACTAAGCACCGGTCCACTCACATATCAAATTATCAAAGTAACGAACGTAAATCAAACCAACATGATGAAAGTGACTAGATGAAATTCCCATGTACCCTCAAGAACGTTTTGCTTATCATAAGAGACCGTTTTGGCCTGTCCTTTGCCTCAAAAGGATTGGGCTACCTTGCTGCACTTTTGTTACCATTACCATTACTTGCTCGTTACAAAATATCTTGCTATCAAACTACTTGTTACTTATAATTTCAGTGCTTGCAGAGAATACCTTGCTGAAAACTACTTGTAATTTCCTTCTGCTCCTCGTTGGGTTCGACTCTCTTGCTTATCGAAAGGACTACGATTGATCCCCTATACTTGTGGGTCATCAAGGCTCTTTTCTGGCGCCGTTGCCGGGGAGTGAAGCACTCTTGGTAAGTGGAAATCGGTAAGGAAAATTTATTACTATGTGCTGAAATTCATTGTCACTTGTTACTATGGAGAACAATCCTTTGAGGGGTTTGTTCGGGGTATCTTCGCCTCAACCGGAACCACAATTAGTTGCCCCTCAACCTACTGCACCTACTGAAAATATTGGTTATGAAATTCCTTCGGGTATGATAGAACAACTTCTAGCTAATCCTTATGCAGGAGACGAAACTGAACATCCTGATATGCACTTGATATATGTGGATGAAATTTGTGGATTATTTAAGCTTGCAGGTTTACCCGGAGATGAAGCTAAGAAGAAGGTTTTCCCTTTATCTTTAAAGGGAAAAGCATTGGCATGGTATAGGCTATGGGATGATATTGGATCTTGGAATTGGAGTCGTTTGAAATTGGAATTTCACCAAAAATTTTATCCTATGCATCTAGTTCATTGTGATCGGAATTATATATAATTTTTGGCCTCGTGAAGGAGAAAGTATCGCTCTAGCTTGGGGTAGGCTTAAGTCAATGTTATATTCATGCCCCAATCATGAGCTCTCAAGAGAAATTATTATTCAGAATTTTTATGATCGGCTTTCTCGTAATGATCAATCCATGCTCGATACTTCTTGTACTAGTTCTTTTATGAAGAAGACTATTGAGTTCAAATGGGATTTATTGGAAAGAATTAAACGCAACTCTGAAGATAGGGAACTCGACGAAGGTAAGGAGTCAGGTATAAACCTCATGATGATCGATCCATGCTCGATACTTCTTGCACTGGTTCTTTTATGAAGAAGACTATTGAATTCAGGTGGGATCTTTTAGAAAGAATTAAATGCAACTCTGAAGATTGGGAACTCGACGAAGGTAAAGAGTCAGGTATTAATCTTAAGTTTGATTGTGTTAAATCTTTTATGAATACCGATGCTTTTCAAAAGTTTAGCACTAACTATGGACTTGACTCTGAGATAGTAGCCTCTTTTTGTGAATCATTTGCTACTCATGTTGATCTCCCTAAAGAGAAGTAGTTTAAATATCACCCACCTATTAAAGAATAAATTAAAGAACCGATAATAGCTAAATATGAAACTATCATTTATAATGTTGATCTAGTTGTTCCTTCTGCTTTTATTGAAAAACCACCTTTCCCTGTTAGGATAAAGGAACATGCTAAGGTCTCAACCGTGGTCAATAAAAGCTATATTAGAGCACCTAAACCTACTGAACAAATCAAAGTAGAACCTAGTGTTGCTATGGTTAAAGATCTCTTGGTAGAAAATATTGATGGGCATGTTATTTACTTTTGTGATGAAGCTGCTAGAATTACTAAACCCGATGAAAAAGATAAACATAGACCCGTTGTTGGCATGCCTGTTGTCTCAGTCAAAATAGGAGATCACTGTTATCATGGTTTATGTGACTTAGGTGCTAGCGTGAGTGCTATTCCCTTTACCTTATATCACGAAATTATGAATGACACAACACCCGCTGAAATAGAAGACATAGATGTTACTATTAAACTTGCTAATAGAGACACCATCACACCACTTGGGATTGTTAGAGATGTTGAAGTCTTGTGTGGGAAAATAAAATATCCTACTGATTTTCTTGTTCTTGGTTCCCCACAAGATGACTTTTGTCCCATTATCTTTGGTAGACCTTTCTTGATCACCGTTAATGCTAAAATAGATTGTGAGAAACAAACCGTCGGTGTCAGTTTTGGTGACGTGTCTCATGAGTTTAATTTTTCCAAGTTCAATAGTAAACATCATAAGAAAGAATTTCCTAGTAAGGATGAAATAATTGGTCTTGCTTCTATTGCCGTGCCTCCTACTGATCCACTAGAACAATATTTGCTAGACCATGAAAATGATATGCATATGCATGAAAGAAATGAGATAGATAAAAATTTCTTTGAACAACGACCTCTGCTTAAACACAACTTGCCTATTGAAACTCTAGGAGGTCCTCCTCCACCTAAAGGTGATCCTGTGTTTGAATTAAAACAATTGCCAGATACTTTGAAATATGCTTATCTTGATGAGAAAAAGATATATCCTGTTATTATTAGTGCTAACCTTTCAGAATATGAAGAAGAAATATTATTGAAAATTCTGAAGAAGCACTGGGCTACTATTGGATATACTCTTGATGATCTTAAGGGCATTAGTCCCACTCTCTGTCAGCACAAGATTAATATGGAACCTGATGCTAAACCCGTTGTTGATCACCAACGATGTTTAAATCCTAAAATGAAAGAAGTGGTAAGAACTGAAATACTGAAGCTTCTGGAAGCAGGTATAATTTATCCCATAGCTGATAGTAGATGGGTAAATCCCGTTCATTGTGTCCCTAAGAAGGGAGGTATTACTGTTGTTCCTAATGATAAAAATGAACTTATTCCACAAAGAATTGTCACTGGCTATAGAATGGTAATTGATTTTAGAAAATTAAATAAAGCAACTAGAAAAGATCATTACCCTCTGCCTTTTATTGATCAAATGTTAGAAAGATTATCTAAGCACACACACTTTTGTTTTCTCGATGGATATTCTGGTTTTTCTCAAATACCTGTTTCACAACCTGATCAAGAGAAAACCACCTTTACTTGTCCTTTTGGAACTTATGCTTATAGATGTATGCCTTTTGCTTTATGCAATGCACCTGCTACCTTTCAAAGATGTATGACTGCTATATTCTCTGATTTTTGTGAAAAGATTGTTGAGGTTTTCATGGATGATTTTTCCGTTTACAGAAATTCTTTTGATTATTGCTTAAGCAACCTTGATCGAGTTTTGCAGAGATGCGAGCAAAAGTTGACGCAATTGAGAAAATGCCATGTCCCAGACATATTAAAGGTATTCGTAGTTTCCTTGGTCATGCTGGTTTCTATAGGAGATTTATTAAAGACTTCTCTAAAATTTCTAGGCCTCTTACAAATCTTTTACAAAAGGATGTCCCATTTGTTTTTGATGATGATTGTGTAGAAGCCTTTAAAACACTTAAGAAAGCCTTGATTTCTGCACCTATTGTTCAACCACCTGATTGGAACTTGCCTTTTGAAATTATGTGTGATGCTAGTGATTATGTTGTTGGTGCTGTTTTAGGACAAAGAGTTGATAAGAAATTAAATGTCATTCATTATGCTAGTAAAACTCTAGACAGTGCCCAACGCAATTATGCTACTACTGAAAAAGAATTCTTAGCAGTTGTGTTTGCTTGTGATAAATTCAGATCTTACATTGTTGATTCTAAAGTGACTGTTCACACCGATCATGCTGCTATTAAATATCTTATGGAAAAGAAAGATGCTAAACCTAGACTCATTAGGTGGGTTCTCTTGCTACAAGAATTTGACCTGCATATCACTGATAGAAAAGGAACTAAGAACCCCGTAGCTGATAACTTGTCTAGGTTAGAAAATATTCTTGATGACCCACAACCTATTAATGACAGCTTTCCTAATGAACAATTAGCTGCAATAAATGTCTCTCATAACACTCCTTGGTATGATGACTATGATAATTATATTGTTGCTAAATATATACCACCTAGCTTCACTTACCAACAAAAGAAAAAATTCTTCTATGATTTAAGACATTACTTTTGGGATGACCCACATCTTTATAAAGAAGGAGTAGATGGTATTATTAGACGTTGTGTACCTGAGCATGACCAGGGAGAAATCCTACGAAAATGTCACTCCGAAGCTTATGGAGGGCATCATGCGGGGGACAGAACTGCTCACAAGGTATTGCAATCTGGTTTTTATTGGCCTACTCTCTTCAAGGATGCCCGTAAGTTTGTTTTATCTTGTGATGAATGTCAAAGAATTGGTAATATTGGTAAGCGTCAGGAAATGCCTATGAATTATTCTCTTGCTGTTGAACCATTTGATGTCTGGGGTTTCGATTACATGGGACCTTTTCCTTCCTCTAATGGGTATACACATATTTTGGTTGTTTTTGATTATGTTACTAAGTGGGTAGAAGCTATTCCAACTAGTAGTGCTGATCACAACACCTCTATTAAAATGCTTAAGGAAGTTATTTTCCCAAGGTTTGGAGTCCCTAGATATTTAATGACTGATGGTAGTTCACATTTTATTCATGGTGCTTTCAGTAAAATGCTTGCTAAGTATGACGTTAACCATAGAATTGCATCCCCCTATCATCCTTAGTCTAGTGGTCAAGTTGAACTTAGCAATAGAGAAATAAAATTAATTTTACAAAAAACTGTCAATAGGTCCCGAAAGAATTGGTCTAAGAAATTAGACGATGCACTTTGGGCTTACCGAACAGCATATAAAAATCCCATGGGTAAGTCTCCTTATAAAATGGTTTATGCAAAAGCTTGTCATTTGCCTCTTGAGTTAGAACATAAAGCATATTGGGAAATTCAAGAACTCAACTATGATGTCAAACTTGCCGGTGAAAAGAGGTTATTTGATATTAGCTCACTAGATGAATGGAGAACCCAAGCTTATGAAAATGCCAAGTTATTTAAAGAAAAAGTCAAAAGATGGCATGATAAAAGAATCCAAAAGCGTGAGTTCAAAGTTGGAGAATATGTTCTTTTGTACAACTCTTGTTTCAGATTTTTTGGGGAAACTTCTCTCCAAATGGGAAGGACCCTATGTTATCGAGGAGGTTTATCGATCTGGAGCCATCAAAATAAATAATGCCGAAGGTACTAACCCGAAGGTTGTCAATGGGCAAAGAATAAAACATTATATCTCAGGTACGCCCATTAATGTTGACAGTGACTAGATGAAATTCCCGTGTACCCTCAAGAACGTTTTGCTTACCATAAGAGACCATTTTAGCTTGTCCTTTACCTCAAAAGGATTGGGCTACCTTGCTGCACTTTTGTTACCGTTACCGTTACTTGCTCGTTACAAATTATCTTGCTATCAAACTACTCGTTACTTATAATTTCAGTGCTTGCAGAGAATACCTTGCTGAAAACTACTTGTCATTTCCTTCTGCTCCTCATTGGGTTCGACACTCTTACTTATCGAAAGGACTACGATTGATCCCCTATACTTGTGGGTCATCACTGAGCAAGGCTGTGAGACTGGCCTAGCATGTGGGTCATAGCTTCCAACTGTAGCTGTTTAGCAATGAGGTTCTCATTGGTGTTCTTCGCAATCTTCCTTAGAGATAGGACTTCAAGTCGAAGTTGAGTTGCAGAATGCCTTTCTGCTTGAACTTGGGACTGAAGAAGTCGAACTGATTCAGACAGCGAATTTTGTGAGCTTGTATGACTGGTAGTCTCAAGTAACTTGAACACTGCATCAAGACATGACTTTGGGGTTGTCTTGCTATCTTCAAGATGTTTTGCCTTCTTTGCTGCAATATATGTTGGGTTTGTCTCACAGCCTTCAGCAGACTTGTGCATGCCATCAGGCATATCACCCTGAAACAAGCAGAGAGATGACAGGTTTTGCACGTGTATAAACAAAGATGGTAACTGTGCTGTCAATTCCATCCAATTTCAAATTAAAAAATAAAGATTCAGTTCAAAATATCAATAGCATAATTTGGCATTGTTCATAATGCGGGGAGCTTCACAATACTACTGGATTACCATGTCAACAAAACAAGCATAGATGAAGGGCAAAGACAATCATTGTATCTATTTTGGTTTATGTGCATGGCATGTTGTTCATATCATCAGCCACATCAGTAAGATAAAACAGGAAATGACAAGGTGCAAACGTGGGCGGCTTCACCACACACTGGATTATAGATCCACAAAAACAAGCATACATATAGGGAGTATTGAGTAATGTGCATGGTATGAATAAGGAATTTGGTTTTACAACTAAAACTTGGAACTTATAGTTGTTGCGAACATGCATTTTGATAGAAACAGCAAACTAAACAGCAGTTGACAATAGGGAGTATGAGCAAATTAAACAGCAGTTGAGGATAAAGGCTTTAGAAGGACTGACTTACATTAACAGTTAACACCGGCTCTATAATGCCCTTCTTCATGTCAAGGCAAGGATAACTCAAGAATTCCATCACAGAAACTTCTTCATAAGCATGGCCTGTACTCTGCATTTTGTAGAGAGTAATTATAGATATGATAATACTGGAAGGGATAGAGGATAATGAAGATAAGATGCATATTGATGCTACATAATCAACTACCAATCCCTGTAAGTACAAGCATTACAGGACAAAATGTACTAACAAGAGCAATGGGCTACACTTCTGCACTGGCATTGTCTGTGTATTCAACTTTTTGGTAAGATTAAATATAGATCTAATATTTTTTAGTAAATGGTGGGCGAGGGAGATAAGATGCAGAATGCTACACAATGAACCAATCCCTCCTTCCCATAATATAAGAGTGTTTTGTACACTGGTGTAAGGTACAAAACGCTCTTATATTATGGGACGGAGGGAGTAGCTGTTAATGTTAGTACAATGATAGACGACGTTCAGTCCTTACAAGAGGACTGCAGAGCCAAATCTCTTCAAAAGCATTGGGTTGATTCTAAATTTATGTAAGAGTCGATACGGATCTTATAATGTCCACCAAATGGAGGATAATGAGGCTAACATGTGCAGTGATGCTACATAATCAACCAGCTATGAAAGTAAGTATGGTCATACCGGGCAAGAGGTACTCACAAGAGCAATGCAGTGTGCAGTATAGTTGCAAGATTCTGTGGTCCCTTGAGAATGAATGTTCTTCTGCAAACAGTTTTCGTACAAGTGAGACGGTAAGGCACATGCAGAAATGTAGTTCAAATTGTGATGTGATATCATAGACAGTACCTTACGCTGCAGACGAGACCAATGTGTAACAAGATTATTCCAGTCACTGTCTGATAAATGTAGCACCGGAGACTTTATAGAAATTTCATTTAGAGGCTTGCCATCGAAGTGCGCTTGCCTCAGGTAGGAACGATACTTCATCAACAAGTGCTTGAAAAGCGCAACCAACCCTTGCTCGTCTTGACTATCCAGTTTGGTCCTTGCCTATTTAAAAGAATGAAATCTTGTGTCTTCTGTCAGCAGAAACATATGCACTAATTACCATGAATAGCATTAGTACATTACTTACACGTAAGTTGCGGAGGAAGATTGGAAATTGTTCTGTGTCTATGGTATAATCTTTCCATGAAGGAAAGATGCGCACAAAGTTCCTGACAACAATATAAGCTTCGTCTTCTAAACTGGGAAGAAGTGGAACAGGGGTCCTATTTGCTGCAATTGGGGCTCTCTCTCGTTCGAAAAGGGATTTGGCAACTGGATTTGGTGTACTCTTTGCTAGAATGGGGTTTTTGCGTCGTAGAGTTGGTGCTATGTCAACTGGCATCATCATACTGTTTGCTGCAGTTGGGGTCTGCTAAGTTGGGGCATCAGAGATGACCAGTGTAGTAGGGCTAGAGTCTGCTAGAGTTGGGGCCGTGTTTTGTGGGTCTGGTGATATTGCAACTACACCTAATGGGCTATTTGATTTATCAGGTGTCACTACCTTTTCCAAATACTTTGTTCGTGCTCCTCTGCGATCAGCAATCGCCCTCTTCCTTTTGAACATCTGATACACAAGAACATCATTTGAATGGATAAATATGGTATGATGACAGATGGAATATATACTGAAAATGGATAGGCAGGGCGTATTCACATACACGATGTGTAAACTAAGCTAATGGCAGTGCAACATAGTAGAAGCAATGCAAAGCATCAGTTGCAAGATATGTGCGACCAATATAACCTTGGAAAGTTAGAGCAAGCACCTTGATGGGTGAATAAGATAGGGCATCTGCCTCTAACTCCTCCACTAGGGAGCTACATTGACTTAGGTCTCCCTCTAGCTCAGAATCATTGTTAGGATCATATTCTGAGCACGAATCTGTAGGTGCAGAGCGTTTGCATTGCATTGCATCCAGACTTGATTTCAGTCCCTTAATGCCAAGTTTGACAGCCATGGCATTGTTCTGCTTTATTCTTTTCATGCGCGCAAGCTCATAATCATTATGATGTTGTTCAGTATCTGAGATTCATGAAAACATAAAAAGTAGTCAGATTATCTATGGAATGCATTGCGGATTCAACTCGGAGAGTGTCTCCCTACAAACCCCTGCGTATACAAATTTCATCCCCAATCGTGCTGACCAGACCACACACAGAAATACAAACCTCTTATGTCTCTATAACAGGTGGACACACATTTCAAAACTAAAGTAGGAACATTAGAATCATATCAAATTCATATTTGAACAAATAAACTAAGGAATTATGAGTGGCATAATGTTTAGCTTCAAGGGTGGAGTGCTGGTAGTGCGACACAAAGCATGTAGGCAGATTGTATTCCATGTAAAAGATCGTAGTCTATGTAAAAGGTGGATATGACACTTCCTTTCTATACAATGCAGTGTTCGTTGCCCACACATGATGGAAGAGATCACACAGAGAAATACTATTCACTCATGTATGCGGTTCCAGTATTTTGAAACAGGGTTGTCCACCCTAAAATAATATTGACAGCAAATATGAGAAGGCAAGCATAGAGGTAGTGAATCAATCATTACTTGTGAGCTTACTAGGACAAGTATGTAGAATTGTAACTGCAGTAAGAGACCGTCCAAAATCTGAATCAAGAAGTTGGTCTAGCACTTATTGTTTGCAACTAATCGACGTGAATAATTGGATATCATATCGAATGAGTAAGAAAGACAAGTAAAATTGTCAACAAACCTGGCCTGCAGTAGTAATCTAGGTCAATGTCACTATGACCAACAATCCAACATGACTAGTGTCTGTTCCTAGGGCCGGAATTTTGAAACCCTGTGAACTTTACAGGTACTAAAGATTACTGAAATATCTGAACCATTAAGTGTAGGTAGCACTCAGTACACAACAAACCCTAATGACAGTCCTTCCTAATGAGTAATGAATCAATTAGAAAATGGGTGATGAGGAGTGCCTAATGAGTGTTGAGGACGTATCTCAGGATAAATCGGGTTGGCTTAGTGGGTGCTGCACGCCTGAGCCCTGAACGGACTGGGAAGGTAGGCACGATGGCGCGCCCGGGCAGCGGTGACGCTATTGGGCGAGCGGCTCCTGACCTCTTATTAGTCCGGCGTCTCCTCCTAGAGTCATGCCATCCGGGGACGGCAAGTCGCCGGCGAGGCAGGCGGCTGGGGGCGAGTAGAGATCGGAAGCGCAGCAGAACAGAGGGGAATCAAGGTCTGGGCCGACCCAAAATCCCAGGGTGGGCCACGGCCCACCATGGGCACCCTGTAGATCCACACCCCAGCGGCGTACATGCATTTTCGAAACTAAATTAGGAACATTTAGCTGACTAATTAAATGACTCTATTTTAATAATATCAGATTCGTATTTGAACAACTAAGCTTGTTTAGCTTGATGGGTGGAGCAGTGCTATTATGACACGAAGCACGTAGGCTGATTGTATAGTGATCATAAAAGGGGGGAAACCCTAAGCATGATCAATTAAACCCTATTATGACTGTGCCATGGCAGATTTGAAGCTGCAAACCGCGGAAATGCTATTTAGCAACCGTTGTTTGCTTTGAACTAATAACTAAATTCTAAGAGCTGAAAAGAAAGTACAGTAACCAAGTTACGATCTATTTTCTGGTTGAGATAAAAAAGTTGAGCAGATATGAAGTAGTGCCACCTCTCTTACGGCGCCGTGTAGGCATCGGGATGCGATGGCTGTCGGTGGCGTTGAAGCAGATCTGCGACGGTAGACAGGTGCATCAGGGGATAAGTCCCATTGTGGTGGACGAGAAGGTCGTGGGAGCGGCCCTGGCAAGGAGGACGACAGCGCTGATGAAGCGAGAGGACGCGATGCAAGGCTCCTGGTCCATCGCCGTGGATGAGAAACGTCCATCTCTAGCAGTCGACGATGTGGTCTTGGTAGGCGCTCAGGCATGGTGGAGGACGGCGGCGATGGATGGGGTGGCGGAGGGAGGAGGCTGGTGTGGGGATGGTGTTCTATCGCGGATGGTGTATGAATGGGAAAATGGAGGGAGAGGTACGGGGAACCATGTTTTTGGGACACGCATGTCTGAAATATGGGAAAGTTATGAACTTAGCCCCCATTTAAAATTTGGATGTCTCGTCGGTTGGGGATAGGACGGTAATCTCGCATCTCCCCAATATTTGCCCACATCGATTTTGGGCGAGGAGAGGGTGTTTTGGCGCCCACGGTGTATGAACGGGGCTGACAGGTAGGGCGGTTGTGTCACGTCTGAGTGAAGTTACAAACCTGCCCCTATTAAAAATATTTGCCTACATCGATTTCGGCAGAGTCGAGTTTGTTTTGCCGCCAACCGTGTATGAATGGGGAAATGGAGGAAGAGACAGAGGTCTTTCGGACGAGCTTTAATCAAATGTGTTTTGCCGCGGGCTCAGAGGCGGTCGTGTCACATCTAATTGAAGTTACTAACCTACCCCTATTGAGAGCAGTGGAAATCGTGCCGATGGATTGTCTGTGTAAGGGGTAGACAGTAATTTCCATCTCGCAAACACTGGCTTCGGGCAGCCAACGTGGGAGTAGATATTTTGCCGCTTCTTTCAAATTTTGGGACAATAAGCATTCACGTTTACCCTGGCAACTAAATTCGAATCCATTTTGTATTCTTATACGAATCTTTATAAATAATTCTATGTTTTTTATATATCTTCAAAAGCACAACAAAGATGTATTCCACTATCATATATGAATATGATTTACAAATGCCGATACTCGAATTCAGAAGGTAGAATCCAGTTTAAGGTGAATTCGAATGTTTGAAACCACTTTATGTCCAACTCAACTGTAACATGTATGACACACACAACATATAGTGTACTCCCATTTAGATATGTACACAAGCGATGTCTCAAGATTCAAAATACTGAGTCAATCAACCAATAATGTACAAAACTAACAGACATATAAACACTTATAGAGTATATGGATCAATAATATCAACTAACATACATAAGCCAGGCCGTTGTACTTTTTTTGCTAGAAGAGCATCATTTTTTTAGCAAAGCTAGTACAACATCTTGGCCCTTTCAGATGCGTGCCACTTAAGGACCATCTATACTACTACTATTGCTGAATGCACATTCAGCCCGATTGTCATATTTGTAGGTCTGGCATAGCAATCAAAATGAAATGTCTTAGAGTCTTATCAATTAATACATACTCGTGCTAAAAAAATTACAAACCAAAAAACAAAAAAACAATTATTACATGATCTCTAAAACAAATGGTTTGATCGATTACATGAACAAACAACATAAAGGCTATTCAACGATGGAAAAAACATTTCACCTATGATTTACCAAGTGGGAATTTAATTTCCTTTTTTCCTTCAGGACCTTAACAATGCGGTCAGTCTCAGCTTGCTTTGTTTTGAAATCCACCAAATATTTAATGGTTGTCATGAGTACTGCTTGTGATCGTGCTGTTTGCTTCCTCAACATGTCAACTTCATCTCTAAGTGCAGAAGCAGAATCTCTTTCTACCAATAGTTTAGCCTCTAGAGCATCAGCAGTTGGCAATTCATGATGCACGATTGGGCCAGTGCCACTGCTGTGGGATGATACAACGTCCATGGGGATAACCTGTTTTGCCATTAAAGTTCTGATTGGATTCCGAAAAGTTGAAGTTAGCAAAACATCTCAACTGGGAGTTAGAACAGCAAACCAGTTAAACAAACAAGGAATTACAGAGTTTCGATTGGATGCTGAAAAGTAGTTATTAACATCATTGTAACCGGTTGCAGCAGCAAAGCAGTTAAACAAACAAGTTTTGCAAAAGGTACCTGTTGTGGCATTGGAGTTTCTCTTGGATCCTGAAAAGTTGAGTAGCCAGTAGTGTGATTAGAGCAACCAGTTGCAGTAGCAAAGCAGTTAAACAAACAAGTTTTGCAAAAGGTACCTGTTGTGGCATTGGAGTTTCTCTTGGATCCTGAAAAGTTGAGTAGCCAGTAACGTGATTAGAGCAACCGGTTGCAGCAGCAAAGCAGTTAAACAAACAAGTTTTGCAAAAGGAACCTGTTGTGGCATTGGAGTTTCTCTTGGATCCTGAAAAGTTGAGTAGTCAGTAACTTCATTAGAGCAACAAGTTACAACAGCAAACCTGTTGCACAAATATATTTTTGAAAATGTACCTGCTGTGCAATTGGACTTCCAATTGGATCCTGAAAACTTGAAGTTGGTAAGATGATTACAACAACAAGTTACAGCAGCAAACCAGGTAAAGAAGGAAGTTTTTTGAAAACATACCTGTTGTGCCAACGGAGTTTCAGTTGGATCCTGCAAACTTGAATGTTAGCAATCATAAATAAAGTGTTGCAAGAGCCATAAGAAACTAACATCAAACTAGTAAAACTAACCAGTTTTGGCAATGTATTTAATTACACATGAACTAGTAAAACTAACAAGTTCTTGGCAACATATTAAAGTAACAAGTCGGTACCGTTTACCAGCAACACAGACATTTGTAAATATCTTTGATGTAAGCAAAATGATTCCGACACACACAAATATATATAAAAGTTAAAAAGACGTTGTCCCTCATATAAACCTGACAGTTGTCTGTCTATGAACATGCAAACATTACTAGTGCTACAAGTGATAACAGCAAACTATTTAAACAAACAAGGTATCATAACGTAAATTACACATGAATTTTGCTGCACCCTAGAAGTACATATGACCAGCTATCTACGTGCTTAAGTAGCTATTTAAGTTCAGGCAAACAGGTAATTCTTAACAGTAAGTATCAAACATATAGATAGGCGCAGTCTATAATAGGATTAACAGGCTATGGCATTATGTAATCAGTAGCAAACTAAATTAAGCCAAGCAACGTAATTGAACAATTTTGCAATCAGTGGCTAACTAAAATTCCAAGAAGCAGGTAACTGAACTTACGCTAGCTCTTTGTACAGGCACACTTGAACTTCTTTTTTGCTTACAAGGTTCTATGAAGGAGTCCATGGCATCAATTGCTTGGATACGCAGTCCCAATACTTCTTTCTTCCCACACTGCATTGGTAAGTCGAATGATTAATCTGATAAGATGGTGCGTCCTTGATATGTTATATGAGGACGGGTTGTTAGACTAGTTGTAGCAACACACATCACATTGGCTTTTACTGTATATTTCATGCGATTACATTTGGCATATCGAGATCTAAGCAATCTACAATATGATGAAAAGACTGGCATCCTTCACATTATTGGCGAACTCAGGTCATAGAAACAAGCAATTCAACCATTCTGTGGGTAAATCAAAAGCGCCACTGGAATATTTTTCACTACCCCAATCATACACGCAAAAAGGGGCGACGCCACCATAGGGGCTGGTATGGGCAGCCACTTCGGGTGGCTGGAAAGTGCGCACCTAGTTTGAGTCGTCCAGGTTGGCCCAGGCTAGTTTTGTTCGTCCCAGCGCACGATCAGGCAATGTAAAAAATGAAGAAAAACATTTCAATCTGGATGGGCCAATAATGTAAGTGCAAGGCAGGCCCTATAGCAGGCTCGCGGCCCAAACGAGTGCCTCCCATATCGATCGACGGCAGGAAAAATCCCCAATTCGTTCGCTCTAGCCTCCAGTCTGGTTCGCCCCTAACCTAGCCGCCGCTGGACAGACCGACACAACACTTCCTCGCGCCCTCGTTGGACGCCGGTCACCGGGCTTCAAGCGAATGGAAGGACAAGAAGATGAAGATCCAACCCTGGGCGTAGCCTACGTGGGAGGCAGCGGCGGCAGCACGGGCATGGCATCGAGCTTGCGCAAACGGACAGTCGCAGCTTGCAAGAGCAGCATGCGCAACGAGCAGGTACATCACATCCCTAATTACATCTAATTCAACTGTTCAATTTCTGGCCAATAGTTAAACCTGACGGTGTTGTGAAACAGCTTGTATGTAGGGAATCTACAAGAAAATGAAACCAATTTCTGCTTATTTTATAACTCCCCCAATCAATACTGAACTGACTGAACCTGATGTGTCTAATCAAGTTTCCGATGCAAACATACAAGCTCGTGTTGTTCTTGAGCCTGAAGTGTCTAATGAACAGACTGCTAATGAAGGATTTGATGCAAACATTTTACATGCTCCTGGTGATGAACATATAGTGTCTAATGAGGGATCTAATGCAAGCATTTTGCAAGCTCCCATTGAAGGATTTAGTGTCTAATGATGATCTGCTATGTTGAGAGAGAGATAGAGATTTGCAGGAATTGATGAGTGCTACTTCTTGAGCTTGCGTTGGTTTTTCCCTTGAAGAGGAAAGGGTGATGCAGCAAAGTAGAGATAAGTATTTCCCTCAGTTAGAGAACCAAGGTATCAATCCAGTAGGAGACGACGCACAAATAACCAATACCTGCACAAACAATCAAACAACTTGCACCCAACGCGATAAAGGGGCTATCAATCCCTTCACGGTTACTTGCAAAAGTGAGATCTGATAGAGATAGATGAAACTAAACAAACGGTAAAGTAAATATTTTTGGTATTTTTGGTTTATAGATCGGAAAGTAAAAGATTGCAAAATAGTAGATCGGAAACTAATATGATGGAAAATAGAAGATCGGAAACTTACATGACGGAAAATAGACCCGGGGGCCATAGGTTTCACTAGAGGCTTCTCTCATGATAGCAAATAATACGATGGGTGAACAAATTACTGTCGAGCAATTGATAGAAAAGCGCAAAGTTATGACGATATCTAAGGCAATGATTATGAAATATAGGCATCACGTCCGTGTCAAGTTGACCGACTCATGCCTGCATCTACTACTATTGCTCCACACATCGACCGCTATCCAGCATGCATCTAGAGTATTAAGTTCATAAAGAACGGAGTAACGCATTAAGTAAGATGACATGATGTAGAGGAATTAACTCAAGCAATATGATGAAAACCCCATCTTTTTATCCTCGATGGCAACAATACAATACGTGCCTTGCTGCCCCTACTGTCACTTGGAAAGAAACCGCAAGATTGAACCCAAAGCTAAGCACTTCTCCCATTGCAAGAAAAACCAATCTAGTTGGCCAAACCAAACCGATAGTTCGAAGAGAATTACAAAGATATCAAATCATGCATAAAAGAATTCAGAGAAGATTCAAATAATATTCATAGATAAGCTGATCATAAATCCACAATTCATCGGATCTCGACAAACACACCGCAAAAGAGTATTACATCGGATAGATCTCCAAGAACATCGAGGAGAACATGGTATTGAGAATCAAAGAGAGAGAAGAAGCCATCTAGCTACTAGCTATGGACCCGTAGGTCTAAGGTAAACTACTCACGCTTCATCGGAAGGGCAATGGTGTTGATGTAGAAGCCCTCCATGATCGAATCCCCCTCTGGCAAGATGCCGGAAAAGGCCCCTAGATGGGATCTCACGGGTACAGAAGGTTGCAGCGGTGGAAAAGTGTTTTCATGGATACTTCTGGTGGTTTGGGAATATATGTGAATATATAGGTGAAAGAATTAGGTCAGGGGAGTCACGGGGGGCCCACAAGGTAGGGGGGGCGCCCTCCACCCTCGTGGCTCTTCTGACTTGAACTCCAAGTCTCCTGGGTGTCTTCTGGTCCAAGAAAAATCATCGCGAAGGTTTTATTCCGTTTGGTATTCCTTTTCTGCGAAACTCAAAAACAAGGAAAAAACAGAAACTGGCACTGGGCTCTAGGTTAATAGGTTAGTCCCAAAAATAATATAAAATAGCATATTAATGCATATAAAACATCCAAAACAGATAATATAATAGCATGGAACAATAAAAAATTATAGATACATTGGAGACGTATCAAGCATCCCCAAGCTTAATTCCTGCTCGTCCTCGAGTAGGTAAATGATAAAAACAGAATTTTTGATGTGGAATGCTACCTAACATATTTATCCATGTAATTTTTCTTTATTGTGGCATGAATTTTCAGATCCATAAGATTCAAAACAAAAGTTTAATATTGACATAAAAACAATAATACTTCAAGCATACTAACAAGGCAATTATGTCTTCTCAAAATAACATGGCCAAAGAAAGCTTATCCCTACAAAATCATATAGTCTGGCTATGCTCCATCTTCATCAAACAAAATTTTCAAATCATGCACAACCCCGATGACAAGCCAAGCAATTGTTTCATACTTTTGATCTTCTCAAACTTTTTCAACTTTCACGCAATACATGAGCATGAGCCATGGACATAGCACTATAGGTGGAATAGAATATGGTGGTTGTGAAGAAGACAAAAATAAGGAGATAGTCTCACATCAACTAGGCGTATCAACGGGCGATGGAGATGCCCATCAATAGATATCAATGTGAGTGAGTAGGGATTGCCATGCAACGGATGCACTAGAGCTATAAGTTGATGAAAGCTCAAAAGAAAACTAAGTGGATGTGCATCCAACTTGCTTGCTCATGAAGACCTAGGGCAATTTGAGGAAGCCCATCGTTGGAATATACAAGCCAAGTTCTATAATGAAAAATTCCCACTAGCATATGAAAGTCACAACATAGGAGACTCTCTATCATGAAGATCACGGTGCTACTTTGAAGCACAAGTGTGAAAAAAAAGGATAGTAACATTGCCCCTTCTCTCTTTTTCTCTCTTTTTTTTGTTTGGCTTCTTTGGCCACTTTTTTTTATTTAGACTTCATTGGCCTCTCTTTTTTTCCTCACATGGGACAATGCTCTAATAATGATGATCATCACACTTTAATTTACTTACAACTCAAAAATTACAACTCGATACTTAGAACAAAATATGACTCTATATGAATGCCCCCGGCGGTGTACCGGGATGTGCAATGACTCAAGAGTGACATGTATGAAAGAATTATGAAAGGTGGCTTTGCCACAAATACGATGTCAACTACATGATCATGCAAAGCAATATGACAATGATGGAACGTGTCATAATAAAACGGAACGGTGGAAAGTTGCATGGCAATATATCTCGGAATGGCTATGGAAATGCCATAATAGGTAGGTATGGTGGCTGTTTTGAGGAAGGTATATGGTGGGTGTATGGTACCGGTGAAATTTGCGCGGTACTAGAGAGGCTAGCAATGGTGGAAGGGTGAGAGTGCGTATAATCCATAGACTCAACATTAGTCATAAAGAACTCACATACTTATTGCAAAAATCTATTAGTTATTGAAACGAAGTACTACGCGCATGCTCCTAGGGGGATAGATTAGTAGGAAAAGACCATCGCTCGTCCCCGACCACCACTCATAAGGAAGGCAATCAATAAATAAATCATGCTCCAACTTCGTTACATAACGGTTCACCATACGTGCATGCTACGGGAGTCACAAACCTTAACACAAGTATTTCTCCAATTCACAATTACTCACTAGCATGATTCTAATATCACCATCTTTATATCTCAAAACAATCATAAGGAATCAAACTTCTCATAGTATTCAATGCACTTTATATGAAAGTTTTTATTATACCCCCCTTGGATGTCTATCATATTAGGACTAAATTTATAACCAAAGCAAATTACCATGCTGTTTAGAGACTCTAAAAATAATATAAGTGAAGCATGAGAGTTCAATAATTTCTATAAAATAAAGCCACTGCCATGCTCTAAAAAGATATAAGTGAAGCACTAGAGAAAAATTGCCTAGCTCAAAAGATATAAGTGAAGCACATAGAGTATTCTAATAAATCACGATTCATGCGTGTCCCTCTCAAAAAGTGTGTACAGCAAGTATGATTGTGGCAAACTAAAAAGCAAAGAATCATATCATACAAGACGCTCCAAGCAAAACACATATCATGTGGTGAATAAAAATATAGCCTCAAGTAAAGTTACCGATAGACGTAGACGAAAGAGGGGATGCCTTCCGGGGCATCCCCAAGCTTAGGCTCTTGGTTGTCCTTGAATATTACCTTGGGGTGCCTTGGTAATCCCCAAGCTTAGGCTCTTGCCACTCCTTATTCCATAGTCCATCAAATCCTTACCCAAAACTTGAAAACTTCACAACACAAAACTCAACAGAAAATCTCATAAGCTCCGTTAGTATAAGAAAATAAATCACCACTCTTGGTACTGTTGTGAAATCATTCTTTATTTATATTGGTGTAATATCTACTGTATTCCAACTTTTCCATGGTTCATACCCCCCGATACTACCCATAGATTCATCAAAATAAGCAAACAACACATAGAAAACAGAATCTGTCAAAAACAGAACAGTCTGCAAAGATCTGAATTGTTCTAATACTTATGTGGCTCGAAAAACTCTGAAACATTAAGAAAACATAGGCAATTTGTACATAAATCCTATGTAAAAAATTCAGGGTTTCTCCATGCTCCAGTGAATTTAAACAATTCTGTGACTGGACGCAAAAGTTTCTATTTTTCAGCAAGATCAAATCAACTATCACCGTAAGCCATCCCAAAGGTCTTACTTGGCACAAACACTAATTAAAACATAGAACCACATCTAACCAGAGGCTAGATGAATTATTTATTGGAAAACATAAAGTAAAAATATTGGGTTGTCTCCCAACAAGCGCTTTTATTTAAAGCCTTTTAGCTAGGCATTGATAATTTCAATGATGCTCACATAAAAGAGAAGAATTGAAGCACAAAGAGAGCATCATAAAACACGTGACAAACACATCTAAGTCTAACATACTTCCTATGCATAGGCATCTTATAGGCAAACAAATTATCAAGGCAAGCAAATCCTAGCATATGCAAAGAAGAAGAAAGAAACAATAGCAATCTCAACATAACGAGAGGTAATTTTGTAACATGAAAATTTATACAACCATATTTTCCTCTCTCATAATAATTGCATGTAGGATCATAATCAAATTCAACAATATAACTATCACATAAAATTTTCTCTTCATGATCCACATGCATGCAAAGTTGACACTCTTCCGAAATAGTGGGATTATCATAAAATAAAGTTATGATCTCTCCAAACCCACTTTTATCAAAAATTTCATAAGATTGAATATTCTCCAAATATGTGGGATCTAAAGTCGACACTCTTCCAAACCCACTTTCAATATTATTGCAAGCATTATTATCAATCTCATATTCATCATGGGGCTTAAATAAATTTTAAAGATCATAAGAAGAATCACCCAATCATGATCATTGCAACAAGTAGTAGACATAGCAAAATTAGCATCCCCAAGCTTAGGGTTTTGCATATCATTAACATAATTGACATTAATAGAATTTATAATAACATCATTGCAATCATGCTTTTCATTCAAAGATCTATCATGAATCACTTCATAAAGTACTTCATCACAATTTTTAGATTCACGGATTTCAAGCAAAACTTCATAAAGATAATCTAGTGCACACAACTCACTAGCAATTGGTTCATCATAATTGGATCTCTTAAAAAGATTAGCAAGTGGATGAGGATCAATAAACTCTTTGGTTTCTTATTTTCAATAAATACACAATTATTCCAACCAAACAAGCAAACAAACCAAATAAGACATAAGGGCAAACGGAAAGAAGGCGAATAAAAAGGCAAAAAAAATTCAAAAATTGTTTTAGAAGTGGGGGAGAGGAAAACGAGAGGCAAATGGCGAATAATGTAATGCAAGAGATGAGAGTTTTATGATGGGTACTTGGTATGTCTTGACTTGGCGTAGATCTCCCCAGCAACGGCGCCAGAAATTCTTCCTGCTACTTCTTGAGCTTGCGTTGGTTTTTCCCTTGAAGAGGAAAGGGTGATGCAGCAAAGTAGAGATAAGTATTTCCCTCAGTTAGAGAACCAAGGTATCAATCCAGTAGGAGACGACGCACAAATCACCAATACCTGCACAAATAATCAAACAACTTGCACCCAACGCGATAAAGGGGCTGTCAATCCCTTCACGGTTACTGGCAAAAGTGAGATCTGATAGAGATAGATGAAACTAAACAAATGGTAAAGTAAATATTTTTGGTATTTTTGGTTTATAGATCGGAAAGTAAAAGACTGCAAAATAGTAGATCGGAAACTAATATGATGGAAAATCGAAGATCGGAAACTTATATGACGAAAAATAGACCCAGGGGCCATAGGTTTCACTAGAGGCTTCTCTCATGATAGCAAATAATACGGTGGGTGAACAAATTACTGTCGAGCAATTGATAGAAAAGCACAAAGTTATGACGATATCTAAGGCAATGATTATGAAATATAGGCATCATGTTCGTGTCAAGTAGACCGACTCCTGCTTGCATCTACTACTATTACTCCACACATCGACCGCTATCCAGCATGCATCTAGAGTATTAAGTTCATAAAGAACGGAGTAACGCATTAAGTAAGATGACATGATGTAGAGGAATTAACTCAAGCAATATGATGAAAACCCCATCTTTTTATCCTCGATGGCAACAATACAATACGTGCCTTGCTGCCCCTACTGTCACTTGGAAAGGACACCACAAGATTGAACCCAAAGCTAAGCACTTCTCCCATTGCAAGAAGAACCAATCTAGTTGGCCAAACCAAACCGATAGTTCAAAGAGAATTACAAAGATATCAAATCATGCATAAAAGAATTCAGAGAAGATTCAAATAATATTCATAGATAAGCTGATTATAAATCCACAATTCATTGGATCTCAACAAACACACCACAAAAGAGTATTACATCGGATAGATCTCCAAGAACATCAAGGAGAACATGGTATTGAGAATCAAAGAGAGAGAAGAAGCCATCTAGCTACTAGCTATTGACCCGTAGGTCTGAGGTAAACTACTCATGCTTCATCGGAAGGGCAATGGTGTTGATGTAGAAGCCCTCCGTGATCGAATCCCCCTCCGGCAGGATGCCGGAAAAGGCCCCTATATGGGATCTTACCGGTACAGAAGGTTGCGGCGGTGGAAAAGTGTTTTCATGGATACTTCTGGTGGTTTGGGAATATATGTGAATATATAGGCGAAAGAATTAGGTCAGGGGAGTCACGGGGGGCCCACAAGGCAGGGGGCGCGCCCTCCACCCTTTTGGCCGCCTCGTGGCTCTTCTGACTTGAAATCCAAGTCTCCTGGGTGTCTTCTGGTCCAAGAAAAATCATCGCGAAGGTTTTACTCCGTTTGGTATTCCTTTTCTGCGAAACTCAAAAACAAGGAAAAAACAGAAACTGGCACTGGGCTCTAGGTTAATAGGTTAGTCTCAAAAATAATATAAAATAGCATATTGATGCATATAAAACATCCAAAACAGATAATATAATAGCATGGAACAATAAAAAATTATAGATACGTTGGAGACGTATCAATGACAAGCAAATTATAGTACATTTTCATGGCTTGAGGAAATGTTGAGGCCATCTACCAGAAAGTCCCCGTATCATGACAACCTAGCATAAATACTTTTCTAATCTGTTGTTTGAAACTATTGGCATAGTTGTGCAGGATAGATATATTGATATGCAGTTTGCGCACTGGTTATAGGTGCAATTACACTTGGATATTTTCGGCCAGAGAACGAATAATTCAAGCACGTACAATCCATGTTAGTAGTCCTTGTACACCATGTTGCATTTTGTGTTTTTTGGTGCTTACATCATTTAGTGTTTTATAATCTGGAACTACTTTGGATCATTAGCTGGTTTTCAAAGTGCATGTAGCTTCACATTTCTCAAGTTATGTTGATTTCCTGAGTGCAAGTGCCTTCGTATTTTTTAAGTTAAATTTTTGCCCCTAGTAACTTGAATTCGTGGATCCACCACTGCACACAAATCATACACGCAGGCCAGTACAAATTAAATGAAATGCAGGGACTTTCGCTTGCTCGTTGTACAGGCTCACTGCAGCTCTGCTTGCGCTTGGGATGTTCCATGTACAAGTCCATGTTACCACTTGCTTGGATGTGCAGGCCTTGTGCTCCTTGCGTCCCCCTCTGCATTTTTGACACGACAAATGGTTGATCAAATGAGAGGAATTGACCTTGCTGTTGTACCAGAGGACAGGTACTTACAAGGTTATACCAACGTGCAGGATGTGTACCAGATCCCGTAGCGCCATCATGCTTCCCCAAAAAATGGTTTTGCTTGTTTCAGATGATATCTCTAGAAGAAAAAAGAGTTAAAGTCAGAGTTGCATAGGCGTGTAAGCTAAGAGAGCAGTAAAAGGATATCCAAACATCGTCGGAACAGTGCACAAGGAAGCGATATGTGGATAACTAGTTCAAGCCGGCGTTTGGGCATGCTCGCCTAGCTAGAGTGCGGGTCACTTCAAAGCTGTTGAGGGTGATGCACTGGCGTTGGCTGGCCACGTACGGATGAAGATCTCGAGTGGCAGTGGAGCGCTACGATGCGGTGGACGAGGCCGTTGGTGAAGCACCAACGGCGTCGGGGGGGGGGTGTGGAGGTGCGACGATGTTCTTGGTGAAGTAGCCCCGGTGAGGTGGGAGATGGCGTCGGTGAAGCGCACCTGATGCGGTGGAAGTCGGTGTCTGCGAGGCATGTCGGCTGTGGCAGCCGACGTTGTGGGTGGACCACCTGGTGTGGTGGACGAGGGGGTAGATGAGGTAGCTCCGGTGAAGTGGTGAAGCGCGATCGTCGTCTTCATCATTATAGTCCGACACAAATGTGGGGAAAGAGACGAGACGAAGGGCGATTCAAATTTTGCTTGGGTTGGCGGCGAATTAGGGATTTGAGAGCTCTGGGCACGGAAGGGGACAAGGGAGAAGGGAGATTTTGCAGGGCTGGAATTGGGGCCGCCAGATATTTCAATCCGAAATGTGGAAGTGCGAACTTTTTTGTCGTCGTTCTTTTTTTTGGGGGGGAGGGGAGGGAGGGGGTGGGTGCTAGCATCCGTAGGACACATGCAACCACCACGACACGACCCTGGTTTGCCTGGTGCACCTACATTTGAGAATGCAAACGAATCTTCTTTCATTGGCAAACGAATCTTGTACTATGTATTACCATGCCCGTGTTTTCCTTGCAAATAATTAGTCCTTCGAAATGAGATACTATGAATTAATTAATGAGGTGTTCTTTGAATTAGAGTGTGTTTGTCACATAGCGATCTCCAATTCTAACGTGGATTTCGCATTTCAGGGTATCCATGCTACTTTTTAAAATACAAAATCATATATGTATAAGATGAACACCATGGTAGTGAGAAAACTTTGGATGGATTCAAGCATATGACTTCACACATACAAAATACCACAACAATCGAGTCAATATCAACCTTTCCAAACCTAGTATGGCACGAATTCAAAATAAAAATGGAAGCCATATGCATGGTCCTCAATTCAAATCTTACAATGTACACTAAATTAAAACGTCAATATTAAGTCTAGTACTATCTACATTCAAATGTTGATTTTAGGTCCCCCCCCTCGGCACACACGCTACATACTTCCTCTATTGATCAATCTTCCTCTCCTAACCACCTTACAAAGCTATTGGTTTCCGCATGTTCATTCTTTCTCTCCATGTTTCGATCTCTAACTCTCACACACCCGCCATTGCACTCCATGCCGAGCTCTCTCTCTCTCTCCCCCTCCCACCCTCTCTCTGTAGATACATGCATTGCCTATGTAGACCCCCTCCCTCTCGTGCACACGCACACACATTGTCTATCTTGGTCACTCTCGAGAGACTGTCTCACTCTTTCTTCCGCACAGCGGCCCACACTCGCTTAATCTCTCTCTCTTTATCTAAGTCTCGACAAACATTTTGCTTAGTTAGACTTCAGACAAGTTATATATGCAGGGTAAAAAGATAATCCCTCCGTACCAGTGCATTGCCTGATATAGTAACTCTAGTAGGCACGAACAACGCACGAACAAAATCAACAAACCGAGCTCCATTCTGTGCTCATCCTGGTGTAGTACTATTAGTACTAGGCAATGGAGTTGACGGGTGACCTTGGGTAGCGGCGACCAAGGGAATTGAACCGTGCTCGACACGGTAGGTAACGTGGGCTAGTTACTAAAGCATCCCTCCATTGTTCATCGGTTCTCATTATGGACCGGGGACATGAGGGGAATTTCATAGGGCTGGAATTCTAGCCACCAGATATTTCGACTAGAAACGCGGAGGCTCGAGTGGAGGCGCGAAGTTTAATATCGCGGTTCTTTTGGTTGGGGTTGGCTAATGTGCGTACCATGCATGCCACCACCAGGACACGAGCCCGGGTCTAGCTGGTACGCCGTCGGGTGCTACCATTCGAGAATGCGAAAGGAATCTTTTTTTTATTGCTGAACGAATCTATATGTATTACAATGCCCGTATTTTCCTTGCAAATAACTGGTCATTCCAAAAGGCACGGTAATTGATTTATGACGAGTTCTTGAATTAGAGTGAGTTTGTGATATAGTGATCTCAACGTGGATGTATGACCATGCATGTATGACACGAATTCAAAACTAAAATGTAAGCCATGCATGGTTCTCAATTCAATATTTGAAACATGAATATTAAGTCTAGTACTATGTATATTTAAAATGTAAGCCAAGCCTCGCTCCATGCAGCGAGGTACCAGCAGGCGCTGCGGCGGTATCACTGCCTCAGCGTCCGCTCCAGGACCCTCGAGGTGGGTGACCTCGTCCTAAGGCGGGTGCTCTCCATGGAGGGGCTTCACAAGCTCTCGCCCATGTGGGAGGGCCCGTTCAGGATCGCCCGTGTCTCCAGGCCTGGCGCCGCGCGCCTGGAGACGCAGGACGGGGTCGTCCTGCTTCTTCAACCTCTGATTTTCTTGCTCCAGCTATCCAAACCATCGCGTGCTCCTGCCTCCCGTGGCCGGCTGTGTTGCCGCGCAGGCCTCACCGCCGCCTACTACTCCCACCGCTGGCCAGGCCATCCCTCTACTCACCCACACCCCGTGTTATTTTGCGGCGACGGCAGCCTCACACCACAGCCGAACCAGTCAACCCTCGTACTACCCTCCACGTGTTCCCAGGCTTCGTGTCGTTCCCTGCCTCACCGTCGTCCACCACCTGGGTGTTGTCCGCACGGCGTGGTCAACGTGGTCAACGAATGACAGTCATCAGAAAAGGACTGTACTTGGTGAGGCTGACAGATGGACCCACCAGCTACATCTTCGCACGCAAGGAAGTGCCTCCTTATTACGCGCAAAAAAAAGAATCCTCCCCGTGTTAGCTCGGACCCACCATCAATATCTTCGCACACAAGGAAGTGCCTCCTTATCCTTCCTGACAGCCGGGACCCACCCGGTCGGAGCGTACGTAGAGTTGTCATTTTGGTCGCAAACGTGTACGTACATACTGGTCCATTGGTCTTTCTGCCATGATGAACCATGGCCCAGTAAGGAGCGGTGGCTGTTTAGGCAGTCCCGTCTATATCGTGTACACGTACCTACAGCCACACTGCAAGAAAGTAAATACGGCTACGTACATACATATGGGCGGGGTCTCGAATGCGTACAGCGACTGCGTCCTGTACATTGCCAGCCAACCGACTGGGTCAGAACGGAGAAACTGCGTCGTGTTCATCGGGAGGCAACGGAATGCGTCGTGCTCATCGAGAGCCAACCAGCTTGGACGGAACAGCTGAAACGAGGCCTGGCGTACCGTAGAACGGAGGAAACAGACTTGTGTTCGAGCTCCTATGGTCGAAACGGGGTGCTGTTGATCGGGAGGGGTGTGGCGTACAGCAAAACGGAGGAAACATACTTGTGTTGGAGCGCCTATGGTCGAAACGGGGTCCTGTTCATCAGGAGGGGTGTGGCGTACCACAAAATGGGACTCCATGGGCTACTGTTCATCCACCGTCCACTGCCTCGCTCCAGCCTCCACGGGCTACTGTTCATCCATCGTCGACTTCCTCCAGCCTCCACCTACTACTGTTCATCCACCGCATCTTCCTCCTGCCTCCACATGGTACTGTTCATCCACGGGCCACTGTTCATCTGGCCTCCACCGGCTACTGTTCAACCAGCCCTCCATGGGGTTCTGTTCGTCCACCCCCAACCGGCTCGGGTGTGGCGGCCTCCTCGATCGGGGTCCTGTTCATCCAGCGGCAACGACCTCTACTACCACGGGGTCCTGTTCATCCAACCCCCAACAACGGTCACTGTTCATCAAGAGGCAGTAGCTGGTTCGATCGGCTTCAGTTAGCAGCAGTAGCGAAGGAATCGCTCGGTTCAGTTAACAACCAAGGGATCGATCGCTCGGGTTCAGTAACGTAGCTAGTGCAATCGCTTGGGTTCAGTAAGCGAACACCTCGCTCGGGTTTAGTTAGAGCCCAACGCCTCACACACACGCACGTACGTGTACGAGAGAAACGTGCAATCCTCCATGCATTGCTCGGCCCCGACCACCCACCGTAATCGGGAACTCCCCAAAATTTTCCTCGCCCTCGCTTCTACCATGATTTTTTCCGTCACGGACGGCCCAAAGAATGTCATGCAGGTGCGTCCCCGGCCCGCCCAGGACGAAAAGCCCATTTTCTGTCATGATTTTTTGTCATAGAAGTAGGAGCCCACCACATCTATGGTGATACGTGGTTTTGTCACAATTATCGTCATAGAAGTGTCATAAGCATGACAGAAAAAAATTCGTTCGGCCCAAAATGTCACGGATGTGTCTTTTTTTGGTAGTGCTTGCTATCGACAGGTTGAGTCCCCACTGTAAGGCCGAACCCAGGTTTCACTACTGGTTCCTATCCCCAGCCCTGGATTGGGTCGAGGAGCTCAGCTTTCATGATGGACGTCCGCACTCGCTGCCGCCATCCGCGCTCTGCCTCGTGCCCATGCTGCGCCGCGCTACATTCAGGCAGTGCATTTCCCCCCAGATTGATGCCGCGCGCGCGCTCTTCATCTCCCTAAACTTAAGCACCTCGAGCTCATTGCCGTCCGCATCTGGAAGGAGGATTTGGAGCGCCTGCTCGTCGGCTGTAGAACGCTCGAGTACCTTTGTCTTCATGCGATGGATGGGTTCAGTAGCCTCCACATCACCTCGATGAATGCCCGTGCGATTTATGTGCATTGCTGGCGCCACCCAATGCTGTCAGTTGAGGTGTTTCACGATATGGTCATTGAGAATGCACCTTTCCTCGAGAGATTGTATGTACTTGATAAATTAGGTCCAACAAGAATCAGGGTCATTCACGCACCAAAATTGACAGTGTTAGGCAATTCGTGTGCTGAATTCAATGAACTTGTCACTAGATCATTATCCGTTCAGGTACAACAGTCTTCTTCTTCTCCTTCTTATATATCATTGGACAACACATTTCATCTAATTTTTGTTGATCTATATGTTCGCCTGTCATCCAGAAAATGATTCCCACAAGCTTGACCCGACCTCTGTGCATAGTGAAGATCTTGGCACTACAATCTGTCGGCCCCGATCTGGATGAAGTTGTTAGATTCCTTAGATGCTTTCCTTGCACGGAGAAGCTATACATCGAGGTGTTGCTTGCTACTTCTTGAGCTTGCGTTGATTTTTCCCTTGAAGAGGAAAGGGTGATGCAGCAAAGTAGAGATAAGTATTTCCCTTAGTTAAGAACCAAGGTTTCAATCCAGTAGGAGGCACAAGCAAGTCCCCAATATATGCACCTGCACAAACTAACAAACACTTGCACATAACGCGAAAAAGGGGGATCTAATAGAGATAGGTATAAAAGATAAATAAAAAGGCAAACTAAAGTAAATATAAATAAATTGCAGCAAGGTATTTTTGGGTTTTTTGATTTATAGATCGGAAAATATATGATGGAAAATAGACCCGGGGGCCATAGGTTTCACTAGAGGCTTCTCTATTGAAGAAAACATACGATGGGTAAACAAATTACTGTTGAGCAATTGATAGAAAAGCGCATAATTATGAAGACATCTAAGGCAATGATCATGAATATAGGCATCACATCCGTGACAAGTAGACCGAAACGATTCTGCATCTACTACTATTACTCCACACATCGACCGCTATCCAGCATGCATCTAGTAAATTAAGTTAACAAGAATGGAGTAACGCCTTAAGTAAGATGACATGATGTAGAGTGATAAACTCAAGCAATATGATATAAACCCCATCTTTTTATCCTTAATGGCAACAATACAATACATGCCTCGCTACCCCTTCTTTCACTGGGTGAGGACACCGCAAGATTGAACCCCTCACAAAGCACCTCTTCCATTGCAAGAAAAACCAATCTAGTTGGCCAAACCAAATCGATAGATCAGAGAGAAATACAAAGCTATCTCAATCATGCATAAAAGAGTTCAGAGAAGACTCAAATAATATTCATAGATAATCTGATCATAAATCCATAATTCATCGGAACTCAACAAACGCACCGCAAAAGAAGATTACATTGAATAGATCTCCAAGAACATCGAGGAGAACATTGTATTGAAGATCAAAGAGAGAGAAGAAGCCATCTAGCTACTAGCTATGGACCCGTAGGTCTGCGGTAAACTGCTCACACATCATCGGAAGGGCAGCAAGGTTGGTGTAGAGGTCCTCCATGATCGAATCCCCTTCCGGCGGAGTGCCGGAAAAGGCCCCAAGATGGGATCTCACGGGAACAGAGGCTTGCGGCGGCGGAAAAGTATTTTTGGTGTGTCCTCTAGTATAGGAGGAATATTTGAGAATATATAGTGGAAGAATTAGGGTTGGAAGGTCTACGGGGGGCCCACAAGCCCTGGGGGGCGCCCCCCTGGGGCGCCCCCTTATGGCTTGTGGCCTCACCGTAGGGCTTCTGGCCTCCTCTCCAAGTCTCTTGGGTTTTTCTGGTCCAAGAAAAATCATCGTAAAGTTTTATTCCGTTTGGACTCCGTTTGATATTCCTTTTATGTAAAAGTCAAAAACAAGGAAAAAACAGAAACTGGCACTGGGCACTAGTTTAATAAGTTAGTCCCAAAAATAATATAAAATAGCATACTAATGCATATAAAACATCCAAAACAGATAATATAATAGCATGGAACAATAAAAAATGATAGATACGTTGGAGACGTATCAATGCTCCTTTCCTGTTAATTGTTAACCACAACGGAGCTCAATTTGTAGTTACTTTTACCCATGATTACAAAGACAAAAGTAGAATGATTTCTAAAGGAAATTTGGAGGATTTCAATACATATATTTTTTGAGATGTTAATCATGAAAGATTGAAGGTGGCATTTCACTCTTTTCGTGTTTTTAGAAATCCTGCAAATCAAAGAGGCTTGAAGTGTTCAAATCTGTAGCTAGGCACTAATATGTTGTCTTCGTTTGCAGATACTAGTAGGCCCAAAAGTAGAAAATGTTGGGGAATATAACAATCCCATTGAATGCCTTGATCTTCATTTCACAGAAATTACTTTTAACGAGTACCGAGGCACCACACCAGAAATTAAATTCGCCAGGTTCTTTGTTGAGAAAGCAAGGTTGCTCAAGGTAATGAAGTTTGCCCTATATTTACTGCGTAGAAGTGAATGGATTGCTAAAGAGCGCAGGCGTCTACAGCTGAATGGAAAAGGCTCTGCAGAAGCTGATTTTTAGTTTGTAACTTCATATGACAGATTATTCGGAAGTCACTGTATCGAGCCGCTATATGACTTCTCGGTGGCTGATCCTTTCATAAAAATAATGCATGAAAAGCATTCTGAAGAAGATGAATTTATTTGTCGGAATAGTTTGAACCTTGTAATCTTTGAATTTGGGCCTTGTAATGCTAGAATTTGAACCTTGCAATATTTATGGTATTTGTTATATAACGTAATTGGATGTTTAATTTGGTTTTGCAATCATGTCTTGTTATAAGTATATTTATGGTATTTGTAATTGGAGTATGTTGTTCTTCTATAGATAGAGCATAGATTTTGTGCAAACAGAGCATATCACATCGCACGCGGACCATAGTAGGGAACCCGTAAGTGATGAATTCATCAATCGCAGACGGTTGCATACCAACAAGTATTTGCCCACAACACACACGGCTTATTCCATCAAAAACATCTCAGATGGATCAACTGTATGCCACGTATCGCACACGCAACTCTAATCTAAATCGTGCTTGATGTCTCCGCCATTGCTCGCACAGTTCATCTTATTTGCCACGTATCACTGTGCTGGCCTCTGCTCGCGTCCCTCGGCGCGCTTTGCTCGCCGTTAGGCGCCGTAGCGCGCTCTGCTCGCTGTTAGGTACCGCGGCGCGCTCTGCTTGCGTACCTACACGCGCTCGGCTTGTCGACATCTTTTCCTTGCGTGTTCAACTGCTATATGCATATATATGGTTTCTCGCCGTTGAGGCGGCTGCGGAGCGGTCTGCTCGCGTCCCTCCGCGCGCGCTCTGCCAGCTGTTGGGGCCGGCGCATGATCACGTTGGGGGCCCCCATATGCATGCAGCTGTGCCGCGCGCGTCGCCACGTGCAGTTACGTGCGACACGATGGAGTTACGCGCTGCAATTAGAACTGCCATCCGGGCGTGCCGATATTCCAGGCCGTCCGGCTTCCCCATTAATTCCTGCATCCATTATAACCTTAGTATCTTCAACCTTTCAATCGCGCCCCATAACACAAAAAACACACACCCACAACGACACATACAGTGTTGGTGTACTAAGTATTGGGCCTTTAGTACTCCGTACTTGTGCACGGGCAGTTGTAGCCATACCTACGACAAGGCTTGTCGGGGAACGGCTGAAGATTAATCCAAGATTATCAAAGAGACATTCAAGCCAAGGACCAGAAGATAAGGAGAACTGGAGATCAGGGGCTCGGCCCCCGGCAAGATCTTGCCGGGGTAGCCCGCAGAGCCCGACAAGATTCGCACCCCGGCAAGGTTCCGCCACTGTGCCACCGCTCCAGCACAGCGACCAGCCAGGCATTCTGGCCCCATCTCTGGATGCGTGGCAAGGCGATAGTGGAGGTGAGCTTAAGAGGTGCTGATGGGATGGCCCCTTTTTCCATCCCCAAGGAAGTAGGAACACCTAAACGGACACCTCACGGTGCATTAAATGCATTTGTCCTAAACCGCTAGTGGTTAGGTATGATAACCCTGTAGCTACTTTACACCTCGCATATGAACAGTTCGCCACTGTGGTGACCCCTTCAAGCATATAAAAGGAGGCCCAAGGCAACTGCTACAGGGGGAGAAGACTCTCGACCCATTCTGCATGCGTAGCCGCTGCACGAACACACCGTTCATTGCAAGCGCTCCAAGAACTGGGACGAATACACTGATAATAAACTAAAGCAGGAGTAGGGTTTTACGCTGATCAGTGGCCTAAACCTGGGTAAAAATCCTCTCGCGTTGGTCCTCGGTTCTGCTCATTGTGCATACCTCTCTCCCTGCTGAATCGTAAAAGGGGTCCTTCGGATCCCATAGGTGTCGTACGCCGACATCTTTGGCGCGCCAGGTAGGGGCTCTTGCCGGGGATGCGCTTGCGGGCGGCGTGATTGGCGGAGGCGGCACGACGGGAGCGTCCTCCAATGACTCTCCCTGTTGTTGTCCTTCTCCTACAAGCCCAAAGATATCAGCGGCAAAGGTAGAAACCTCAACACCCGCCAGCGGAAAATGAGTAGTGAACTCACGCTGGGGGCTGCGCTAGGGGCTGCGTTGAGGGCTAAGCTCCGGGCTGATGACGATAGTTGCTGGCATGCTCGCAAAGCTTGTCGGGGGCTCGTCACCCATGGAAGTCTTCGCCCTTTTCGCCATCCTTTCCGCCAAAGTTTCTGCGTTACTGCAGAAACAAGACAAAGCAAGACAGTGAGATCAATCGAATTCAGAATTTGGGAGATAAAGGCTGTGACAGGATATTTACTCTTCCTCTTTTCATTCTGGGCTGAAAACGGAGATGTCGAAATCGACCTCCGTTGCAGTGTCTGTATGGGGAGGCGGAGGAGGGGTCCTTGATCGCTTGGCTGCAGTAGGTGTGGGGGGTTGGCGTGACTCTACCGCCTCAACCTCTGGTGCTGTTGTGTGAGACGCCCCTGCCACCCCAGTGGTTGCCGTAGGTGTGTGTCTCGTACGCCGCACGGGTTGTTGTCGAACTCCTTGCCACGGTGCAGCCATGCCGGCCGCCTTCTTGCCGGGAGCATCACTGCTCGAAGAAGGTTGATTTGCTGGGGCATCAGAGACGGCTTTTTGAAGGACACGCTTTGCCCTCTTTGGAGCTGGGGGCTCCTCTTGTGGCTGTTCTTCGGCTACGTCCTCATCAGACGAGTTTTCGGCGGCTGTGCCACTCTGCTCCCCGGCAGCCTTATCTTCCTCGGCAGGATTTTCTTCCAAAACGACCTCTGCGTCGTTGGTTTCCCATTCCGTGAAGCCGACGTCACCAGCCTCCGCGGCAAGGTTCGCCTCTTCCACCCTAGTGGCGATATACGCCACTTCCTCATCGGTGGTGGCGCGGACGAGTCTTGTTTCTTCCCGGACGGCCCTCTCCGACAAGTTGTCAAAGAACGTTTGCGCCTGCTCCTCAGATGGCTCGACCCAGGTTGCGTCAAGGCCATGGGCGTTGAACATTGGCATCGTGGCGATGATCGACCCCAGGGCGGAGTTGTTGCATAAAGGGATAATCCTCGCTGGCAACTTGTGCTTGTCATCACGCTGAAATAGCTTGTGGTGGAGAGTGGCAAGCTGCATGATTGTCAAGTTACTATTTAATCCGGGGCACAGCCTCATGATGTCTGCCGCGTTCTGGAACTCCCAAGCTGGTCTCCCCTTATTCTGCAGAGGGGCGATGCGGCGGCGAAGGAAGTCAGACCCAATCATCTCTATTGTGAGCCCGACAGCTTTCAGACGGAGGATCCTGGTGGTGGCGATCATCAGCTTGTCATCTTGCGCATCGAGATTACTCCAGTCCTCGCCACGGACCACTTTCTGCCGTCGGGGCGAACCTAATGGATGGGGATCTGCTTCCTTGATCCAGCACCACTTGGACCGCCATTCTTCCCACTTCTCGCGGTAAACCCCATCTGGATATATCTCCTTGTTCCATGCCCTTGGGATCCAGGCGATAGAACCGGAAAGGGCGTCCCCTTTTTGGATGCGAGGAACAAATTAATGGCAGAAGAGGGCAATGTTGGGAACTACTCCGGCAAAGTTTTCACAAAGATGAGCAAAGATAGACATACATGTTACGGCATTCGGCGTGAAATCCAGAAGACGGAAGCCGTATGTGTACATGATGTCAATAAAGAAATCGGCGAATGGAGGACAGAGCCCGCAATAAAAGTAAGCAACGAAGAAGGGATATTTATCTGGTCCGCCTTTGGAAGAAGAACCTGGGGCCACGCGAGTTGCGGGGTGAGCCTGCGTCTCCCTTGCCCACATGCACTGGTACCGGTTCTTCAAGGCTTTCGCGTCGAGTGTCGGAGCAAAGACGACGTACTTCTTCCGCATCTTCGCCAGCTCGCTCTCCAGGACATCGGCCTTCGTCTCCTTGCTCTTTCCTTTGCCCTTGCTAGCCTTGGCCGGCCTAGCGATTGTGAGGGCGGAAGCCGAGGATAGAGCGGGTGCGGAGGCGGTGAGCGGATGAGGAGAAGTTCTGCTCTGGGCTCGGGGGGGGGGGGAAGAAAGTAATGGCGGATTCCAGATTGGAAAGAAGAGGGGGTAAATGGGCGGCGCCTCTGCAGATTCCTTTTTACGGGGAAGGAGCGAGGCTGCCTCTTTTACTGCCCAATGTGAACATGCCTATGCAAGCGCGCTGCGGCCGCGGCCGTTCAGCGCATGCTTCCCATGTCGCGCATTCAACGCGCGTAGTGGAGAAGCGCAGTAAGCGGAATAATTACAAGCAGTTAACCCCTGCCACGCGTGCCCGCGCACTGTTTGGGCCTAGCCCAACAACGCCTCGCACTCGTGTGTGGCCTTGGCCCGGGGGCTCCTATCGGTGTACTAAGTATTGGGCCTTTAGTACCCCGTACTTGTGCACGGGCAGTTGTAGCCATACCTGCGGCAAGGTTTGTCGGGGAACGGCTGAAGATTAATCCAAGATTATCAAAGAGACATTCAAGCCAAGGACCAGAAGATAAGGGGAACTGGAGATCAGGGGCTCGGCCCCCGGCAAGATCTTGCCGGGGTAGCCCGCGGAGACCGGCAAGATTCGCACCCCGGCAAGGTTCCGCCATTGTGCCACCGCTCCAGCGCAGCGACCAGCCAGGCATTCTGGCCCCATCTCTGGATGCGTGGCAAGGCGATAGTGGAGGCGAGCTTAAGCGGTGCTGATGGGATGGCCCCTTTTTCCATCCCCAAGGAAGTAGGAACACCTAAATGGACACCTCACGGTGCATTAAATGCATTTGTCCTAAACCGCCAGTGGTTAGGTATGATAACCCTGTAGCTACTTTACACCTCGCGTATGAATAGTTCGCCACTGTGGTGACCCCTTCAAGCATATAAAAGGAGGCCCAAGGCAACTGCTACAGGGGGAGAAGACTCTCGACCCATTCTGCATCCGTAGACACTGCACGAACACACCGTTCATTGCAAGCGCTCCAAGAACTGGGACGAATACACTGATAATAAACTAAAGCAGGAGTAGGGTTTTACGCTGATCAGCGGCCCGAACCTGGGTAAAAATCCTCTCGCGTTGGTCCTCGGTTCTGCTCTTTGTGCATACCTCTCTCCCTGCCGAATCGTAAAGGGGGTCCTTCGGATCCCATAGGTGTCGTACGCCGACATACAGAGAGGATATCTAGCGACGCTCCAATCGAGTTCGGCGAGTATAAAGTGGAGACCCACACGAGGGATACTGATCTCTTGGTGGTGTACACCATCGACTCGGCCGTGGTGGAGGACTACATCAACACCATGGAGCAGTTGCTTGCTCGGGACAAGTACAAGGTGGTCGACATCGACCTCCAGTACACTGGCGGTCATCCCGACAAAGATCAGAAGGTTGCCGTGATGTCGCTTGAAACTGCGTCGGTATTTCCCAAAAGAGGAAGGGATGATGCAGTACAACTGCGGTAGGTATTTCCCTCAGTTGTGAAACCAAGGTATCAATCCAATAGGAGAACCAAGCAACACTATGTAAACGGTACCTGCACGCAAGGAACAAATACTTGGAACCCGACGCGTAAGAGGGGTTGTCAATCCCTCGACGGTAAAAAAGATAGATAAATTTGTGGTAGATTGGATAAATAGCTCTCGATAAAACGTGAAATAAAATAAGTAATAAAAAGTGCAGCAAGGTATTTTTGGGTTTTTGGAATAATAGATCTGAAAATAAAAGCGAATAAAAATAGATCTCAAAGCAAATATGATAAAGAATAGACCCGGGGGCTATAGATTTCACTAGTGGCTTCTCTAAAGAAATAGCACACGATGGTTAAATAAATTACTGTTGGGAAATTGATAGAAGATTGAATAACTATGACGATATCCAAGGCAATGATCAATATATAGGCATCACGTCCAAGATTAGTAGACCAAAACGATTCTGCATCTACTGCTATTACTCCACACATCGACCTCTATCCAGCATGCATCTAGTGTATTAAGTTCATGAGGAAACAGAGTAATGCAATAAGAACAATGACATGATGTAGACGAGATCTATTCATGTAGGAATAGCCCCCATCTTGTTATCCTTAATAGCAACGATACATGCGTGTCTTGCTGCCCCTTCTGTCACTGGGAAAGAGCACCACAAGATCGAACCCATCACAAAGCATCTCTTCCCATGGCAAGAAAAATCGATCTTGTTGGCCTAACTAAACCAAAGATTCGAAGAAGAAATATGAGGCTATAAATAATCATGCATATAAGACATCAAAGAAGACTCAAATAATATTCATGGATAAAGATCTGATCATAAACTCAAAGTTCATCGGATCCCAACAAACACACCACAAAAAGAGTTATATCAAATAGATCTCCAAGAGACCATTGTATTGAGAATCAAAAGAGAGAGAGGAAGCCATCTAGCTACTGCCTACGGACCCTTAGGTCTATGGTGGACTACTCACGCATCATCGGAGTGGCACCAATGAGGATGATGAACCCCTCCGTGATGGTGTTAGATTGGATCTCGTGGTTTTGGAATTTACGGCGGCTAGAATTGTGTTTCGTCGACTCCCCTAGGGTTTCTGGAATATTTGGGAATTTATAGGGCGAAGAGGTAGTGCAAGAGACCTCCATGGGGGCCACAACCCCACTCGGCGCGCCTGGGCTCCTGGGCGCGCCCTGGTGGGTTGTGCTCCCCACGGGCCTCCCCTCTGGTGCTTTCTTGGCCCACAAGGTGTCTTCTGGGCCAGAAAAAATCTCCAAAAAGTTTCGTTGTGTTTGGACTCCGTTTGGTACTGATATTCTGCGAAGTAAAAAACAAGCAAAAACCAGCAACAGGCACTGGGCACTATGTCAATAGGTTAGTCCCAAAAAATGATATAAAATTGCTATAAAATGAATATAAAACATCCAAGAATGATAATATAACATCATGGAACAATAAAAAATTATAGATATGTTGGAGACGTATCAGCATCCCCAAGCTTAATTCCTGCACGTCCTCGAGTAGGTAAATGATAAAAACAGAATTTTTGATGTGGAATGTTGCCTAACATGTTCATCACATATTCTTTTCTTTTGTAGCTTGGACATTTGGACTTTTATATGGTTCAAAGCAATAGTCTAGTTTTGACATGAAGATTTCAATACTCAAGCATATCAACAAGCAACCATGTCTTTCAAAATATCAACACTAAAAAAAGTTATCCCTAGCCCATCATGCTCAATCATTGATCCATTCACGAAACACACTCGCATATTAGCTACATCCAATGCTCAAGTATGATCATAGTGCTCCCTAGTTGGTGCTTTATAAGAGAAGATGGAGACTCAAATAAAAATAAAAATTGCATAAAGTAAATAGATAGGCCCTTCGCAGAGGAAAGTAGGGATTTGTAGAGGTGCCAGAGCTCAAAGCTTAAATTTTTTGAGAAGCATACTTTTCCCGTCAACAAAAATGACCGAGTAATTCCCAACACTTTCCATGCTAGATATATCATAGGCGGTTCCCAAACATAAAATAAAGTGTATTCCTTTTTTCCCCATTCTTTCACAATCCATGGCTAGCCGTATCCATGGGTGCCTTCCATACCAACACTTTCCAAGGAATTTATTATTTGACAACATAAAGTAAATTTCTTTTTCATTTCGGGACTGGGCATCCCTATTACTGCTGTACTCTCGTGCAATGACAAGTGAATAAACACTCATCTTGAGAATAACACATCTAGAATGGAAAATATTGGCCACCCCCTGCTGCTTCATGAGCGGTACGGGCACACAAAAACAATTCATTTTGAAAATTGGGGATGGCACATACAAATTTACTTAGAACCACATGGAAATACCGCATATAGGTAGGTATGGTGGACTCATATGGCAAAACCGGGTTTAAAGATTTTGGATACACAAGTCGTATTTCTACTTAGTACAAGTGGAGGCTAGTAAAAAGATTGAGAAGCAACCAACCAAGAAACAAAAATTCACATAAGTGAGCATTAAGCATAATTAACACCGAATAATGCACCATAAATAGGATGTAATTTCATTGCATAACTATTGACTTTCGTGCTTGCATAGGGAACAAACCTTAACACCAATATCTAATTACTCACCAACATGACTCACATATCACTATCATCATATCTCAAAACTATTACAAAGAATCAAGTTTATTTTGTCCAATGATCTTCATGAAAGTTTTTATTATATCCCTCTTGAATATCTATCACTTTGGGACTAGTTTCATATATTGCAATTGCTTTTGACAAGCTCAAACAAATTTAAGTGAAAATCATGAGCATAATTTTTTTTGTCTCTCAAAATAATATAAGTGAAGAATGAGAGAATTTCTTCAAAAAATTTACTAACTCTCAAATAAATCTAAGTGAAGCATGAGAGCATTTCTTCAAAAATATTAAAGCACACCATGCTCAAAAAGATATAGGTGAAGCACATAGCTCAAAACTTTTAAGTGAAGCATAAAGAGCAATTCTAACAAATCATAGCATAATTTTGGCTCTCTCAAATAGGTGTGTCCATAAAGGATACTTGTAACAAAATAAAAATAAAAACAAGCAAAGACTCATATAATACAAGACGCTCCAAGCAAAACTCATGATATGTGACGAATAAAAATATAGCTCCAAGTAAAATACCGATGGTCGTTAGAAGAAAGAGGGGATGCCTTCCGGGGCATCCCCAAGCTTAGTTGCTTGGTTCTCCTTGAATATTAACTTGGGGTACCATGGGCATCCCAAATCTTAGGCTCTTTTCACTCCTTATTCCTCCATCCATCGTGTTCTCACCCAAAACTTGAAAACTTCAATCACACAAAACTTAACAAAACCTTCGTGAGATCCATTAGTATAAGAAAACCAATCTTTACTTTAAGTAATGTTGAAAACCCATTCAAATTTTGTTATTGCATTATATCTACTGTATTCTAACTTTTCCATGGCTTATACCCCCCGATACAATCCATAGATTCATCAAAATAAGGACACAATGCAAAGAAAACAGAATCTGTCAAAAACAGAACAGTCTGTAAAGATGCGAATTCTTCTCATAATTATATAACTCCAAAAATTCTGAAAAATTAGTAAAGCATATTTAATTTATATATAAATCTTTTTTAAAAAATTCAGAATTGTTTGTCGCTTTTGTGAACTTAAAAAATTCTGTTACTGGACGCAAAAGTTTCTGTTTTTCAACAGGATCAAATCAGCTATCACCAAAGCTATCCCAAAGGCTTTACTTGGCACAAATAGTAATTGAAACATAAAATACACAATAATAACAGAGGCATAATTGTGCAACCACTCAATATCATAAATAAAAAGGTAAAAATAAATTTTATTCATTGGGTTGCCTCCCAACAAGCGCCATCGTTTTATGCCCCTAACTAGGCATAATTCATAGATTCAAGGATTGTCCTCTTTAGTTTTTGATCCATAGGATGCCCTCATGATTGATTCATATGGTGACTTAATTCTTGTTCTAGGGAAGTGTTCCATACCCTTTCTTAGTGGAGATTAAAATTTAATATTGCCTTCTTTCATATCAATCACGACACCAATAGTACGTAAAAACGGTATACCAAGTATAATTGGACAAGATGGATTGCAATCAATATCAAGAACAATAAAATCTATGGGCACATAATTTCTATTTGCAATAATAAGAACATCATTAATTCTTCCCAAAGGCTTTTTAATAGTAGAATCAGCCAAGTGCAAATTAAGAGAGCATTCTTCAATATCGGTAAGACCAAGCACATCACATAAAGATTTCGGAATTGTGGAAACACTAGCACCCAAATCACATAAAGAAAAACACTCATAATTTTTAATATTTACTTTAATGGTAGGTTCCCATTCATCATGTAATTTTCTAGGAATTGAAATCTCTAATTCCAACTTTTCTTCTAAAGCTTTCATCATGGCACCTACGATATGTTTAGTAAAAGCTATATTTTGTTCATAAGCATGGGGTGAATTTATCATGGATTGCAACAAAGAAATGCATTCAATGAAAGAGCAATTATCATAATTAAAGTCTTTGTAATCCAAAAGAGTGGGCACATCACTAGTTAAAGTTTTGACCTCTCCGAACCCACTTTTATCAATTTTTTCATCAAGATTTTCACCCTCCAAATTATCGGGATGCCCTCTAGCTAAAGTTGACTCTTCTTCAGTCCCTTTATCATCAAGTCTAATAGTACTAAACAAGGAATCAATAGAAGAAACACCAATCATTTTAAGATCTTCATCATTTTTATGAAAGCAATCACTAGAAAACGCTCTTTCTAAAAATTCTCTTTTAGCTCTAAGCATAGCGGTTCTTTTCTTACTTTCATCCATCGAAACATATAAAGCTTTAATTGACTCATTAATATCAACCTTGGGTGGAAATTTTTTAATCTTGAGATTTTCTAGATCATGAGAAATTCTATCAATACTCCTAGACATATCATCAATCTTATTCAACTTGTTCTTCTATCGTAGTATTGAAAGCTTTTTGAGCATTGATAAATTCTTTAATATTATTCTCAATATCAGAGGGTTTCCTATTGTTATTGTAAGAAGAATTACCATAATTATTAGAGGAATTTCCAGGAAAAGGCCTAGGATTAAAATTACCTCTATAAGCATTGTTATTAAAATTGTTTCGCGAGACAAAATTCACATCTACGGGATCATTATTTTGCTCAATCAAAGTAGACAAAGGCACGTCATTAAGATCAATAGGATCACTTTTATTAGCAACCAATTTCATAAGAGCATCAACTTTTTCACTCAACGTACTAATTTCTTCAACCGAATTAACTTTTTTACTAGTAGGTGCTCTTTCAGTATGCCATTGTGAATAATTTGCCATGATATTATCTAGCAATTTAGTAGCTTCACCCAAAGTAATTTCCATAAAAGTACCACCCGCGACGGAATCTAAAAGATTTCTAGAAACAAAATTCAATCCCGCATAAAAATTTTGTATGATCATCCAAAGATTTAAACCATGAGTAGGGAAATTTCTTAGCATCAATTTCATTCTTTCCCAAGATTGTGCAACATGTTCATGCTCAAGTTGCTTAAAATTCATGATTTGAGTTCTAAGGGAAATAATTTTCGCTGGCGGAAAGTACTTAGTAATAAAAGCATCTTTGCACTTATCCCAAGAATCGATACTATTGCTAGACAAAGAAGAAAACCAAAATTTTGCACGATCCCTTAAAGAGAAAGGAAATAATTAACTTCACAATATCATTGGCCACATATTTTTTCTTTTGCATATCAAAAAATTCTATGAATGTGTTTAGATGGGATGCGACATCCTCATTAGGAGTACCGGAAAATTGTTCTTTCATAACAAGATTCAATAAAGCGGCATTAATATCACAAGAATCTGCACTAGTGGCGGGAGGAGCAATCGGAGTGCTAATAAAATCATTATTATTGGTATTGGAAAAATCACACAATTTGGTGTTTTCTTGAGACATCGTGACTACACAAACAAGATTGCAAACACAAAACAGATCTGACGAGAAAAAGGCGAATGAAAAAGAGGGCGAATAAAACGGCAAATTTTTGTGAAGTGGGGGAGATGAAAACAAGAGGCAAATGGCAAATAATGTAAATTGCAATGAGATGAGATTTGTGATTAGGAACCTGATAGGCAACGGCGCCAGAAATTCCTTTTGATGTCGGTTGAAACTGCGTCGGTATTTCCCCAAAGAGGAAGGGATGATGTAGTACAGCTACAATAGGTATTTCCCTCAGTTGTGAAACCAAGGTATCAATCTAGTAGGAGAACCAAGCAACACTATGTAAACGGTACCTGCACACAAGGAACAAATACTTGCAACCCGACGCGTAAGAGGGGTTGTCAATCCCTCCACGGTAAAAAAGATAGATAAATTTGTGGTAGATTGGATAAATAGCTCTCGATAAAACGTGAAATAAAATAAGTAATAAAAAGTGCAGCAAGGTATTTTTGGAATAATAGATCTAAAAATAAAAGTGAATAAAAATAGATCTCAAAGCAAATATGATAAAAAATAGACCCGGGGGTCGTAGATTTCACTATTGGCTTCTCTCAAGAAATAGCACACAGTGGGTAAACAAATTACTGTTGGGCAATTGATAGAAGATTGAATAATTATGACGATATCCAAGGCAATGATCAATATATAGGCATCACGTCCAAGATTAGTAGACCGGAACGATTCTGCATCTACTACTATTACTCCAGACATCGACCGCTATCCAGCATGCATTTAGTGTATTGAGTTCATGGAGAAACAGAGTAATGCAATAAGAACGATGACATGATGTAGACGAGATCTATTCATGTAGGAATAGCCCCCATCTTGTTATCCTTAATAACAACGATACATGTGTGTCTTGCTGCCCCTTCTGTCACTGGGAAAGAACACCGCAAGATCGAACCCATCACAAAGCACCTCTTCCCATGGCAAGAAAAAACGATCTAGTTGGCCTAACTAAACCAAAGATTTGAAGAAGAAATACGAGTCTATAAATAATCATGCATATAAGAGATCAAAGAAGACTCAAATAATATTCATTGATATAGATCTGCTCATAAACTCAAAGTTCATCGGATCCCAACAAACACACCGCAAAAAGAGTTACATCAAATAGATCTCAAAGAGACCATTGTATTGAGAATCAAAAGAGAGAGAGAGGAAGCCATCTACACTACAAAAAAAAGACACATCCGTGACATTTTGGCTCGAACGAAAAAAAATTCTGTCATGCTTATGACACTTCTATGATGATAATTGTGACAAAAACACGTATCATCATAGATGTGGTGGGCTCCTACTTCTATGACAAAAAATCATGATAGAAAATGGGCTTTTTGTCCTGGGTGGGCCGGAGACGTAGCTGCATGACATTCTTTGGGCTGTCCATGACGAAAAAAATCATGGTAGAAGCGAGGGTGAGGAAAATATCGGGGAGTTCCCGGTTACGGTGGGTCGTCGGGGCCGAGCGATGCACGGAGGTTTGCGCATTTCTCTCGTGTACGCGCGTGTGTGCGAGGTGTTGGCTAACTGAACCTGAGCGATTGCATGTTACTGAACCCGAGCGATCGATCCCTTGGCTGTTAACTGAACCCGAGCGATCGATCCCTTGGCTGCTAACTGAACCCAAGTGATTCCTTCGCTTCTGCTGCTAACTGAACCGAGCGATCGATCACTGGTGCTGCTTACTGAAGCCGATCGAGCCCCCGTGCAAGACGTAGCCAGCCGGTGTTGGGTTGCGTCTCGATGAACAGTGATCATTGCTACCGTGCGCGCGGTACGTAGAACGAGTTGAGACGTGGTGAGTCGAGCCGGTTGGTTGGCTGTGGATGAACAGTTCCCGGTGGGGGTTGGATGAACAGGACCCCGTGGTAGTAGGCCGTTGCCGCTGGATGAACAGGACCCCGAGGAGGCCGCCGCACCCCAGCCGGTTGGGGGTGGATGTACAGGACCCCGTGGAGGCTCTATGAACAGCAGCTGGTGGAGGCTGGATGAACAGTAGCCCGTGGAGGCTGGAGGAGGTCGATGATGGATGAACAGTAGCCCATGGAGGCTGGAGCGAGGCAGTAGATGATGGATGAATAGGACCCCATTTCGATCGCAGGCGCTCCAACACAAGTCCGTTTCCTCCGTTTTGCAGTACGCCACACCCCTCCCGATCAACAGGACCCTGTTTCGACCGTAGGCACTCGAACACAAGTCCGTTTCCTTCGTTTTGCGGTACGCCAGACCCTTCTCGATGAACATGACCCCGTTTCGACTGTACGTGGTCGAACAAAAGGCCCGTTTCCTCTATTCTGCGGTACGCCAGACCTCGTTTCGGCTGTTCTGTCCAAGCCGGTTGGCTCCCGATGAACACGACGTATTCCGTTGCCTCCCGATGAACACGACGCTGTTTCCTCCATTGCGACCCAGCTGGTTGGCTGCCGATGAATAGGACGACATCGCTGTACGCGTTTGAGACCCCGCCCGTATGTACGTACGTAGCCGTATTTACTTTCTTGCAGCGTGGCTGTACGTACATGTACACGACATAGATGGGACTGTGTGACATGCTACGTCCGCGCCTCTACTACGACACACGCCACTCCTTACTCGGCCACAATTCATCGCTGCAGAGAGACCGATCGACCAGTATGTACATACACGTTTGCGACAACGCTACGTACGCTTCGACCGGGTGGGTCCCAGCTATCAGGGAGAATAAGGACGCACTTCCTTGCGTGCGAAGATATAGCTGGTGGGTCCCAGCTGTCAGGGGGAAGAATCAGCTTTTTTGCCCGTAGTATGGACACAGTTCCTTGCGTGCAAAGATGTAGCTGGTGGGTCCCAGCTGTCAGGGGGAATGTTTTTTTGCAAAATACGGTGGCCCTTCCGGTGGGTCCCCGCTGTCAGGTGGAGGAATCATTATTTTGTGTGTAATAAGGAGGCACTTCCTTGCTGCGGCCGTGGACCCATCTGTCAGCCTCTCCACGTGCAGTCCTCTTCCGATGGAAGTCGTTCCTTGACCACGTTGACCACGTTGCGTCGAGAGCACCAAGGCGGGGACGACGGCGAGGCCTAGGAAGGGAATGACCAGGAGCCAGGGAAGACTCGATAGTTGTTTCCCACGCGGAGGGGAGTACGAGGGTTTACTGCTTCGGCTGCAGTGTGAGGCTGCCGTCGCCGGAGAATAACAGGAGGTCTGGGTGAGTACAGGGATGGCCGGGACATCTATGGTAGTAGGGTAGGGCGGTGAGGCCTGTGTGGCAGCACAGCCGCCCACGGGACGCAGGAGCAGGCGGCACGGTCGGCGATGGTTTGGGTGGCTGGAGCAAGAAGACCAGAGGTTGAAGAAGCACGACGGGCGTTGGATGGACATCGTACGGTCGCTGCAACTAGAATCGTTTATATTGACTAAGTTGACAAATCCCGCGTCCCCGTCAACTTAGTAGGCCCACATGTTAGCCTCCAAATAAGGTGGGTCCCAGCTAGCAGGGGGAGTATTCTTTTTTTGTGCGTAATAAGGAGGCACTTCCTTGCGTGCGAAGATATAGCTGGTGGGTCCGAGCTGTCAGCGGGAGGAATGTTTTTTCACGAAATACCGAGGCCCTTCCTGTGGGTCCTCGCTATCAGGTGGAGGAATCATTATTTTGCTCATAATAAGGAGGCACTTACTTGCATACGGCCATGGACCCAGCTGTCAGCCTCTCCACATACAATCCTCTTCTGATGGATGTCATTCGTTGACCACGTTCACCACGCCGCGCCGATAGCACCAGGGCAGTGGACAACGGTGAGGCCTAGGAAGGGAACGACCCGGAGTCGGGGAAGACTCGACAGTGGTTGCCCACGCGGTGGGGAGTACGAGGGTTTACTCGTTCGGCTGCCGTCGCCGGAAAATAACAGGAGGTGTGGGTGAGTAGAGGAATGGCCTGGCCAGTGATGGAGTAGGGTGGGGCAGTGCGGCCTGTGCGGCAGCACAGCCGGCCACGGGAGGCGGGAGTAGGCAGTCCCACCAGCGCTGGTTTGGGTGGCTGGAGCAAGAAGATCACATACTGAAGAAGCAGCATGGCCGTTGGATTAACATCAAACGATCACTGCTGCTAGAATCGTTTGTGGACTAAGTTGACAAAGCCTTTCATACACGTCAACCTAGTAGACCCACAAGTCGGCCCCCAAATCTGTCCCAAATAGCATACAGCCCGAAATTTCTAGCCAGATTCAAATTAATTTAAAAACTAAACATACCTTAATTTAAATCCAATGAAATGTTACCCGCACTAAAACAATGAAACTTAAAATATCAAAATCCGAAAGAAAAAAGTATTTTGGAACTAATTGCCTATTTGCTGTATTTTTTTTATTTTACAACCCATTTCTTATTACTTATAGCCCATTTCTTATTACTTATAGCCCATTTTCTGGGCAAGCCCGAATGCATCCCTCCTCGTCTTGAAAGATTTCCGGCCCAACAGGGCGTAGAAAAGCAAGTACACCTATGTTGGTTATTCTGCAAAAAACAAAATAGCTGGGCTAGCCATTTTCAGAAAGGAAAAAAAACTAGGCTGGTCATGTGGTAAACATATGAAAGAAAAGCCTGGGCTAGACGGGCCATAGCTCCCGCACAACCCAGTTGATACCCTTCTCCGTCCCGAAAAAAAAAAGAAAATACTGCGCGCGCTGCTGGGTCCCGAGTGTGTGCCGCTCCTTGTGCAGTTATCTCGCTTATTGACTACGTTGACAGTGGCGTGCGACCCAGATGTCAGGAAACCATCAGTAGGAACCTTTTTTTCTTGTAATAAAGGAGGCACTTGCTTGCCTACTGCCATGATCCTGGTGGGTCCCTACTGTCATCCTCACCATGTACAGTCATCTCCTTATTCCTCTCGGTTGTTGACCATGTTGACAACACCGGAGGGCGGTGCCACGGCGAGCGAGCCAAGGCAGAGGACGATGGTGAGGCCTCGGACGGGAACGAACAGGAGCCAGGGAAGATGCGCAGAGTTTTAGGGTGCGATGTGGCCATGATGCGTGCGCGGCAGCACAGCCAGCCGTGGGAGGTGGGAGCAGGCGGTCCCGCCGGCGCTGGTTTGGCTTTGGCGGCTGGAGGAAGAAGAGACTGAAGAAACACAACGGACATTGAATGTCAATCCAACGGTCAAGGTTGGCATAATCGTTTGTTGACTAAGCCGACACCACGTAGCATACTTTTTTATAGGAAGAAAAGGAAAACTGGGCTCGTTCGCCAGATAACATTCCCGAAATTGCGACCGTTTGATCTTGCGTCGCAACTAAAACTGCCAGGAAAATGCGTTCATTTGCCGTCCTCCTCCCAAGGAACGTTCGCCACATAAGTGACTAGCACCCTTGGTTTTCAACCGAGAGGTCTTGGGTTCGAGTCCCAGGAACCCTCAATTTTCTCCTCCTTCCTTCCTCGCAAAAAAAAAATCAAAGACTTGAGAAGGCATACAGAACAAGCTAGTGTACCAATAAAGAGACATTGTTGAGTTTTATAAAAAAGAGAGACGTGCTCCTGTAGCTGGTTCGAATCCAAACCTAGACTATGACTATATATGGTGCTATGCTACTCTGCAAGTAATGAAACTGACATATCCAACGTTCGCTTCTCCTCTTCTCTACTTACTCTGCCTAGCATCAGAAGCTCTGGCAGCAGCAACCATGTCTGCTGGCGGCTCGTCCACCTGCTCTTCAGCAGGCAACAACCAGATATGCGCCAAGTCGCCACCCGTACCATCGCCTGTGGGTCTCATCACACCCCCGCCGGCACACACACCGCAGCCGGTTGCTCATCGCAACCCGCTGCCGTTGGTGTGGTGCCACTGTTGCAAATCACGGAGAGTCATCCATCGCGTCTCAACCACAATTGTCAACCCTGGCCGAGTCTTTGTAATAATATGTTTAAGTGTTGTTCCGCTGCTTTCGGTTGCTGATTTTTTTAATAGTTTGGTTGATGATCTTCCAATTTGATTCGTGCAGAAAAGGGAAGATTCATGTGATTTGTATTTATGGGAAGTTGCTGATGCGGGGGAATGGAACTATGCTGATTATTTGGTTAGCCGAGGAATCCCAATACCAGCAGGTTGGGGTGTTGGACAAGTAACTGAAGGAATGGCAGAAGAGGAAGATGCAGAGCAGAAGGTTAAAGATGCAGTTCCTCTGATCATGGCCAAGCAACAGCTGCTGAATGACCTTGACAGCAATGAGGAGATGAAAGAGCTTGTGAAGATAATGGGCAAAATCGATGTGCTCTGTAGGATGATTGTCTCTTTATTTGCAGTGTATGTAGCACTCGTGATGTATTCAGTGGCTATGACATGAGCACTTTGCTGAAACTAGTAATGAATGAAACCTGTTTAGCAGGCTGGGCGTAGTGTTGTCAACATCTAATGATTTCTATTAACGGAAATCGGGGGGTATCCCCTTTTGCTAAAAAATAAATAAATAGCCGAGGCCCTTTTGCTAATAAATAAATAAATTAGCAGAGGCCCTGTCGGGTCAGCTTCGTTCCCATTCAAAGACGTAGAGCAAATTGCAGTCCAACAGCAAACTATGTCATCAAATACAAGTTTCACAGCCAAATATGAGTACAATTAAACAACAATATCATCATGTTTTAGTCGTCATACAATCACCAAACACAAATCAACATACATAATAAGTGATGTTCTCACAGCAAAATACAAAACAACAATTTTATCAGGTTTCAGTTGTCATAGCAAACACAATTTCACATAGTAGATAAAAAGTCGTCTTCTGACAGGCAAGTACGACAAAAGCAATCTAATCATCATCCGCAGCAGCAGCGTAAACATCTTCGCCATGTGTATCAGTCTGAATCGTAATTCCCCCAGTGTCATCTTCTTCTTTATCCTCAATGTCCTCAAACGTTGGCATCTTATTGATCAACTCTCGTATGTCCACAGCCTGGCAGGCAATCTTTTCGCCAGCGTCATTGACGTGATGGTTCTCGAAGATATTAGGAACATTTGTGGAATCTTCTACATCAGGAGCAGTGTAAGCATCATCTTGTTGTGCAACTTCATTAAACGAATTCCTCTGCTTAAACCTTTGCAATACTCTCCAGTCATCGCTGCGTGCATATGTGTCTTCCAAGAAAAATATCTGTGTTGCTTGATTTGCCAAAATAAAAGGCTCATCGGTCTGGTACGCCACCTTGACATTGATGGATTTGAAATAATCATCAGCTCTGGGTTTTGCGATCCTGGAAAATAGGTTATACCAACGACAGCACAACAGAACCACACACCGATGAACCTCGAAACTGGAGATATACTGCAACTGAACAATGTCTTTAATGTTAGCATACATTTCAGTTGTCTCTTGGCCGTACATATCCGTGCTCATGATGGCACTATTTTGTGTCTTCCTGCCTTCGTCGCGTGCAAGGGTGTTGTAGCGCACATCTCCAACAACGCAAGATTCATAATGTCTTACCCGAGTATCAGGACCCATTGCTAGTGCGTAAAGGGCATCATTAACTGCCTGCCCATCCTCCCGCATCTTCTTAACCTGTTAGAAAATAGACAAGCTGATCATCTTATGTACTCAATATATTAAAAAAACTGACAGTGCAATTCAAAAGCTTACATGGCTCTTGAACCATTTCGCAAATCCTGCCATAACCAGTTTGTCAATGTTTCTTGGATTTTGCGACAGTAACTCCTTTTTGTAGATACTGCACAACATAGTGATCGTGTCAAACATCTAAATATATAAGAATGTGCTGCAAGTTTAGTAGATTACGATGTATAAGCTGCAGTACTTAGCACTTACTCGATATAAGGTAGAATCTCAGGACAGTTATTCAACACATACCAAACCATTTTGTCCAAATCTTTAGGTTTGTTGTCTTGTCGACTCTTCCCTGTAACTCGAACAGAACAATCGAAAACATTGAGCTCGGGATTGTCTTCACCCACCTCTTTGCTAAGCTGATCAGCTGTTTCAATGTATTTTGAGCAGAATGTCAATGCTTCTGTAGCAATGTACGCCTCTGCAATGGAACCCTCAGGTCTAGCTCTGTTCCTAACATAGCCCTTGAAAGTGCCTAGCCACCTTTCAATAGGGTACATCCAGCCATACTGTACTGGACCTCTAAGTAGTGCCTCATCAGGTAGATGAACAGCCAAATGCACCATCACATCAAAGAAGGCTGGAGGATATATCTTCTCAAGGTCGCATAAGATAGTTGGTATCTTGTCTCTAAGACGCTCCAAAGCATCTATCCTGATATTTCTACTGCAGAGTTCCCTGAAGAATTGTCCCAACTCTGCAACTGCTCTGTATAAGTCAGGGCGGCCCAATCCTCTAAGGATAACAGGTAAAACCCTTTGAAGTAGGGCGTGGCAGTCATGAGTTTTCAACCCTTGTACCTTGCTTCCATCTGCACTGACTCTCCTTTCAGGGTTGGAAGCAAAGCCACGTGGGAATCTCACACATGACAGGACCTTGCAGAATTCTTTTCTATTTACCTTGTCCAAGACGTACACAGCTGGTGCCATATCCCGTGGTTTACCTTCATCTTCCACATGCAAATCCTTTCTGATACCCAGGTGTGTCAAATCAATCCTAGATTTTAAGGTATCTTTCATCTTGCCTTCAATATTAAGAAGTGTGCCGATAATGCTGTCACATATATTTTTCTCGATGTGCATCACATCAAGATTATGCCGCAGATCCAAATCTTTCCAATACTCCAAATCCCACAAAGTGGACCTGCGGGTAAACAATAATCTCTCTTCTGCCCTGTCACGCTTCCTTTTCCCGCTACCATTATCAGGATGGTTTCCAGTTGTAATATGCCCGACCTTCTCTAATTCCACTTGCAACTCATCGCCGGTGAGCCTCTTTGGTGCATCACGGTTTTCATGCTTTGCATTGAACACATGTCTTCGGTATTTTGTAGGACACGGCTTGTCCTTGGCAAGGAAACGACGGTGTCCAATGTAACAGATCTTGCTAAGTATTGCGTATGACAGCGGATTCTTGTCACAGCGAACACATGCATTGTAACCATGTGTAGTTCGCCCTGACATAGTGCCCAAAGCCGGATAATCATGGATGCACCAAATTATAACAACACACAGAAAGAAATCAGCTGATGGGCTGCTATATAGGTCTCGAGTGAGAACACCCCTCCATAGCTGTTGAAATTCCTCCACAAGAGGCTCCATGAATAAATCAAAATCCTTTCCAGGACTTTTTGGACCTCGGATGAGCAAGGCCATCATGTAGTTTGATTCTTTGGTGCAAACATTTGGAGGCATGTTGTAAGGGATAACAAGCACTGGCCACATGCTATATGTGGTGCTCTGGTGGCCAAATGGGTTAAATCCATCTGTAGCTAAGCCAAGTCTAATGTTTCTCGGGTCAGCAACAAACTTTTTGTGTTTTTGATTGAAGCTTTTCCAGTCACTACTAGGAGATGGATGGCTCATTACATTCTGATCTCTGTACTCCTGGTTCCTAGAATGCCACAGTACATCCTCTCTTGTTTCAGCATCATGAAACAACCTCTGCAATCTTGGTATAATTGGAAAATGTCTCAGAACATTATGAGAAATCCTCTTCACAGCATCGCCATCTTTCCATATTGATGATTTGCATTTTGGGCATTCACTTAAGTTGGCATAATCCTTCTGGAACAGAACACAATTATTCTTACAAACATGGATCATATCATATCCAATTCCAACTGCATGAAGGAAATTCTTCATTTTACTGTAGGTGTGTGGCAGCTCAGACGCATCTGAGAAAGATTTGCGGAAAGCAGCCAACATCGCATCGAATGATTTGTTGGTAATCCGCTCAGATGTCTTCGCCTGAAGAAAGGTGACCATAGCTGAGAATACTGACAGCTTATTTCCTGGGGTGACAGCCGCGTTGCATTGTTCCAACATGCGGGCCCACCATTTTTCTTCTGCAGGTGAAAGTTCACGAAATGCGCGAGCATTTCATAGCATTGTTTCAATGTTGGTCAAACTCACTGGCTCTGCCACCACCACCTCCTCCTCCTCCTCTTCCACCTGAGCATCAGGCAGATCAAGATGGTGATCTGCTGCTTCCACATAATCAGTAACATTGACGTTCACAGCTTCACCATGATGAACCCACCTAGTATATGTGATCGACATCCCATACAAGTGTAGATGATTTTGCACAGTTGACTGGGGTCTTGTGACTGAATTCATACAACTGCTACACGGGCAGAGCACATCTGATTTCGGACCCCCGTACTCAGCTCTGATAAAGTTCATGAAGTTTTCAATCCCCTCGACATATGCAACAGATAATCTTCGAGCAGAAGTTAGCCAAGTCATGTCCATCTATTAGACAAACAAATTAGTTCTTCTACTAGATATTATAGGAAAAACATATATGCTTTTTTATGAAGTCCAGAAAAAAAATACCTAGGTCGATGTCTAAAGCTATGGCAAGATATTTGGACAAGCAGATCTAAGTAACAAAATATATGTAGAGCTAATTCAGCAAACATATTTGAGTGCTAAATTATGGCAGGCTATTTCAGCAGTCAATGAGGCCGAGCACATAGCCATCGAAGGCCATCTCAGCAACAAAGATCGAGTATAAAACGGTGTAGAGCTATTTCACCTAACAGATTGGCTACTAGACCATGGCAATCTACATCACAATAAATATATGGCAGGATATTTTAGCAACTAATCGGGCGTGGCATGCCATATCAGCTAAGCAGATTGAGTGCAGAACAGGGCAAGGAAGCTTCTTAAGCAGAGCATATTGACTGTAAACTATTTCGGCAAACAGTGAGATTAACAGCGTCTATCAGCTAACATTCAGCACTACTCCGACATGCATGGGGCCTCAGCCTAGAATGCGTGTACCATGGGAGAAGTTGACCACCGTGCATCTCCACAAGAACGTCTCTAGCGGTGGCGGCGCGGCTAGAGGACGGCAGTCTACGAGAGCGTACTGTGGGAGCGAGAGGATCGCCGTGCGTCCCTTCGACGAACCACGACACTGATGTATCGGCGCGGTGGGGAGGGCGGCTTTGGCAGAGCGAATGGAGTGGAGGGGGCCGGGGGGAGGGGGGTTGGGGGAATATTATTGGTTAGTTGGCCGAAGGGGGTTGAATTTGGGATTTGGGGGGAATTTTCACGCGGTGGGCGGGGGAGTTTGGCGCATGGTCGGTTTCTCCAACTGCGGTCCCACGTGTCAGTGAAGAGGCAAGATGAAGCGCGTTCCATTTGCGTGAGCCATGTACAGGACCGACCATGTGAGGGGTGCATTTCGACTGCGACAGGTGTGCTGTGAGTGTACCACCTTTTTCCTTTTAAACTTGGTGCTTCGCGCGATCCATCGATACAACTACTAGTAATCCGGTAATCCCGACTAAAACGGCGCGGCCGGGTCTTTTCCCACGCGATATGCTGGGAGGTTGGCTTAGTTGGTTTTTTTAGGATGAGTAATGCTACACCTACATAATCCCAGTTACGTAATTAATGTAATGTGAAATGTGTGGGCTGTTGATTGGAGATTGGGGGGAGGGAGGGGCCCACCACCATGAAAAATCAGGGGGGAGAGAGAGAGGTAATTTACATTAACCCTTTCGTAGGTTCCCGTAGATGTAGAAAGATGTGAAATGCGTGAATGTGTAGTGGACGTACTATTGGAGTGCCTAAGATAAATTGTGTATGTAGACCCTATGTGTTTATTTACTTCGCATGTTAGCTTTGTCTCGAGTCAAACCTTGTAAGTTTATACACACAAAAATGAATCATCATTCCATATATTTTCATACTCCTACAATATATCTTACTATTATTGTGAAAGTTCACATACACCAGACGAGATTCATGCAAACACGGCAGATTTTCATTACATTTCGAACTTTTATAGGATAGAAAAATAAAAGAAACCCGACCCTAAACCTATTCTATGGCGGCGACCGACGTCCTCCATCTGCCGTCTCCATGGACGGGGGCGGGGTTCAAGACCCGTGAAGTGAAGGTGCGGTCTCCGGCGATGAAGAGTAGAACACGGGAGACGGACCGGCCAGTTGGCACACCATACCCTACCGCCTCCCATGCCCTACTCATCCTCGGAGGAGTCCCCGACCTCGGCGGTGCCGATGGGCGTGAGGTCGATGATGATGGACGTGGACGGTCTGTCGCTTCACCTGCCACATGCGCCACCGAATGTTGGACGGCGGCAAGTAGGACGCATGGCTGACGGTGCTCCCGTCGTCGGCCGCCAGCATGGCCACCGCTTGTGCGGTCGCATCCGCGGCCGGCTACGCCGCTATTGCGTTGCGAGCGGCGACTTGAGCGAGGGCGGCGACCTCGAGCTTCATCCTCGAAGACAAGCTCTCCCACAGAGCATTCGCGCTCGCGGTCATGGTGGATGTGGTGCCAGGTAGTAGGAGGATGCGCTATGGTGTGGAGTTTAGCGAGGCGTTGTCGCTTTAAGTAGCGCATTCCGGTGAGGCCAAGCGTCCAGGTGCGTCATTAAGTCGCCGGAGTTGGTTCCTCGGTGTCGGTGTACTAAGTATTGGGCCACTAGTACCACGTACTTGTGCACGGGCAGTTGTAGCCATCCTCGCGGCAAGGCTTGCCGGGGAACAGTTCGAGGTTGATTCAAGCCATCAAAGAAATCATCAAGTCAGAGATCTGAGGATTAGCAGATAAGAAGAGCTGGAATCCGAGGGACAGCTTCCCCGGCAAGATCTTGCCGGGGTGGCCTACGGAGCCCGGCAAGGATTGGCGCCCGGCAAGGCTTGGCGCCCGGCAAGGCTCGATGCCCGGCAAGCTTCGGCGCCCGGCAAGGTTTTGTTGCTGTGCCGCTGCTCTAGCACAGCGACAAACCCGACATTCTGGGTCCTTCTTTGGACGCGTGGCAACGCGCCAATGGAAGAGAGCTTAAGTGGTGCTGATGGGATGGCCCCTTTTTCCATCCCCAAGAAAGTGAGGACACCTAAACGGACACCTCACGGTGCATTAAATGCGTTTGTTCTAATCCGTCAGGGGTTAGGTATGATGACCCTGTAGCTACTTTACACCTCAACGTATGTACATTTTGCCACTGTGGTGACCCCTTTGAGCATATAAAAGGAGGCCCAAGGCAACTGCTACAGAGGAGGAGGACTTTTGGCCCATTCTGCATGCGTAGCTGCTCTTTGAATGTACTGTTCACAACGAGCGCTCCTGAAGGCTGGGCTCAAGAACATTAATAAGAACGCGAAGCAGGAGTAGGGTTTTACGCTGATTAGCGGCCCAAACCTGGGTAAAATCTTCCCGCGTCGATCGTTGGTTCTGCTCTTTGCGTATACTTCTCCCCCAGCCGAATCATAAAGGGGTCCCCTTGGGATCCCATAGGTGTCATACTCCGACATCTTTGGCGCGCCAGGTAGGGGGTTTGAAGGTTGCGTGAACCTGATCTAGTGATCGGCGCCTCAGTTTCTTCATCATCATGCCGCCCAAGAAGAAGAGCGCCGCGATGGCACAACCGTCCGCGTCCGTCTTGCCTACGCCTTCGCGTACGGGCGACGGCGTGGGTGCAGAAGGAAGAGGACTAGAACCCCCACGGCGTTCTGGTGATCCGAGCCACGCGAGCGGCATCGTTCGCAGTGGCAGTGCTAACCTGCACGCCGCTGGATCTAGAGACGGCGCTGTGTTGCCTACGGGTGGCACAACGAACTCCAGAGATCGGAGGGCGCCTGCTGGAGCTCCCGCGCTGGCGCAAGCCTCACGACCTACCCAGGTCGTGCACGATGAGCGACGTCATGGCGCTGGTGGTTCAGGGCGTCCACATGAAAAGATTTCTGCGCATCGATCCCAAGATGCGCGGGACCAGCATGCGCACCGAGCTGCTGGCGGGGGTGGCGCGCGGTCGCGTGATCGTGGTGGTGCTCTTTCTAATATGGTTAGGAGTCAGAGCACCTCACGTACCTCGCACCTGTCGCCGCCGCCTATGCCAGCGGAAGCCTTGGCACGTGCGCAGCTACTCCTCGATTTCCCTCCTGCCCCGGAGAAGATGGAGGAGTGGCGAGCTACTATTCAGAGCCTTATCGGTTTCGCCAACAAAGATGGACCGCAAGAGGCAGGGCCCTCACAGCGAAGGCCCGTCGATCCGGCGTGAGCTGATGTGGAGAAAACCGGAGGTGGTGCAACCACAGTGCACTCCCCTCCGCGACACCAGCGGCGGCCGACAACCCAGCAGGTCGACCGCCGCGAAGAAGTTTCCACGGTGTCATCCGATCCACGGATGCGCCGCGATCAGCGTCAAGTCCTCCAGGAACGAGGCAAGGAGGATGCTCGAAGTACCATCGAGCGGCGACGGGAAGCGCGCTATCAGTCTGATAAGCGCGCAAGGCCGGCTATCGACGAGCCTGCGCCAGGGAACGTAGGAGACTTGCCTTATGAGGTGGGGACTCCGGCGTTTACCCGTGAGCTGCGGCAAGTCCGGTGGCCCAATTCCCGAACCTTCAAGCCGGGGGTCCCAGAGAAATATGACGGTAAGACCCATCCCTCGGAGTTCCTGAGCATCTACACCATTGCGGTGCAAGCCGCCGGGGGCCGAGATGACAAGATACTCGCCAACTACTTCCCGTTGGTGCTCAAGCCCAACGTCAGGTCGTGGTTGATGCATCTGCCGGAGAATTCTATTTCTTCCTGGTCAGATCTGTGCCATCAGTTTGTTGGCGCCTTTGTTGGAGGCCACCAAGCTCCTGGCCAAGAGAGTGATTTGCATATCATCCCTCAGAAGGAGGGCGAGTCCCTGCGCAAGTTTATGCAGAGGTTCAGCCGCGTGCAGTACAATATTCCTGACGTTCACCCTGCCGCTGTCATTAGCGCGTTTCACCAGAATGTGCGTAACCGTAGAATGCGGGAAGAGCTGGCAATGAACAAAGTCAGGAGTATTGCCGAGCTTTACGCTCTAGCCGATAAATGCGCTCGAGCTGAAGAGGGGAGGAAACTCCTTGGCGAGGCTGTTGGTGCGGCGGGCGAATCCGAAGAAGAAGATGTTGCGGCCCCGTCAAGGAAAGGCCGGCGGCGGAACAGGAAACGCGGAGGCAAGGCCGTGCTTGCTGTCGAGGAATCCGACAACCCCGACGCCGCCAAGAAGGCCAAGATTGGTGACCCCGGCAAGGATCTTGCCGGGTGCCCTTCCTGTGAGGCCTTGGCGGCTGCCGACAAGTCGGAAAACTCCGGCAAGCAGTATTGCAAGATCCATCGCACCAAGGGCCATGATCTCCAGAACTGCCGGCAAGTTGAACAGCTTGCCGAGAAACAGAGGGCCGAGTATGAAAGGCGAGATAAGGAGAAGGCCCAAGATGGTGCTGATGGATCCGGCAAGAAGCGCGGTGGCCGAGGGGGGCGCCGCGGCAAGGCCAAGCAACAAAAGGATAGGCCCGCTCGGGGCCGAGACAAAGAAGAAGATGATGATGAGGAAGATGATGAGTCAAGTGAGCAAGAATTCCAGAAGGCTACGGAGGCCATGTGTATCGATGGAGGTGCTTCGCTGCATTCTTCCCACCGTCAACTCAAACAGTGGGTGCGGGAAGTCAATGCGGCAGAGCCATCCCCAGATGCATGTAGGCCCCTGAAGTGGTCCAGCACGCCTATCATTTTCGACGCCGAGGATCACCCTGATCGCACAACTGCGGTCAGGTGCTTGCCATTGTTGGTCTCGCCAACAATTCGCAACCTCAAGGTGACGAAAATGCTAGTTGATGGTGGGGCCGGCCTAAACTTAATCTCACCGGATGTGCTCAAAAAGCTCCAAATTCCCGACGAGGACCTCAAAGAAACGGGCACGTTTCAAGGGGTCAATCCGGGAAGAACCCAGCCTAAGGGCAAGATTACGCTGCCGGTGACATTTGGTAGTGAGCTCAACTACAGGACTGAGAAGGTGGTGTTTGATGTCGCCAAGATCCCCATGTCATACAATGGGATCCTTGGTCGGCCAGCGCTGGCTAAGTTCATGGCGGCATCACACTACGCGTACAACGTTTTGAAGATGCCTGGGCCGTTGGGCGTCATCACTATCCATTCCGATAAGAAGGATGCGCTCATCTGTGCCGACCAACTTTACCGGGAAGCAGTTGCAGCACCTGCCATCAAGGCAGCTGCTCCTGCTGCTGGAACTCCCGGGGGGAAGAAGAAGACCGGCAAGAATCTTGGCGCGAACTCCAGCAAGCGCACCTCCTCGGAGTGCTGCGCTTCCGTCGAGGATGCAATAGAGAGTTCCACCGGCAAGAACAAGAAATCCAAGGCTGCTCCGCCGGAGACCAAGAAGGTGCCCGTCAGGGAGGACGGAACGGGGGGAACTTTTACCATAAGTTCCACCCTAGATGGCAAATAGGAAAGCGTGCTCATTGCTTTCCTGCGGGTGAATGTCGACGTGTTTGCATGGCAACCGTCTGACATCCCCGGTGTTCCCAGGAAGGTAATTGAGCACCACCTTGCTGTCTGTCCTCATGCGCGGCCCGTCAAGCAAAGGGTCAGGAAGCAAGCCCTGGAACAGCAAGAATTCATTGCCGAAGAAATCAGAAAGCTGGAGGTGGCAGGATTGGTCAAAGGAGTGCTTCATCCAACCTGGTTGGCCAATCCGGTTGTAGTGCGGAAAGCGAATGGGAAATGGAGGCTTTGTATCGATTATACGGATATCAATAAAGCCTGTCCAAAAGATCCTTTTCCCTTGCCGCGCATCGACCAGATTGTGGATTCCACCACTGGTTGTGATCTCCTATCCTTCCTTGATGCCTATTCAGGGTATCACCAGATTTTTATGGCAAAAGAAGATGAAGAGAAGACCGCATTTATCACCCCATGTGGTACATATTGTTTTATACGAATGCCTTTTGGGTTGAAAAGTGCCGGTTCGACATTTGCGAGAGAAATTCAAATTGGTTTTGAGCCTCAACTCCATAGAAATATGGAGGCGTATATGGATGATATAGTGGTCAAAACCAAAGACAAAGCGACGCTCATTCAAGATTTAGAAGAAACATTTGTAAATCTGCGCAAGATCAACTTGAAGCTCAATCCTGAGAAGTGCGTGTTCGGTGTTCCTTCCAGCAAGCTCCTCGGATTCTTTGTATCTTGTCGGGGAATCGAAACAAACCCTGACAAGATCAAAGCTATTGAGCGAATTGAAGCACCAAGACGCGTCAAAGATGTGCGTCGTCTTGCCGGCTGTGTTGCTGCTTTAAGCAGGTTTATTTCCAAATTTGCTGAGCGCGCCCTGCCCTTCTTCAAAATTTTGAAGAAGGCAGGTCCAATGAAATGGACTCCGGAGGCGGAGGCTGCGCTGCAAGATTTGAAGAAATACCTTTCCTCTCCGCCGACGCTAGTCGCGCCTAAACCACGAGAGCCGCTGCTGCTGTATCTGGCAGCAACAAATCAAGTGGTTAGTGCTGCGCTAGTGGTGCAGAGAGAGGCTGATGAGGAAGCAACACCAGCGGCGGGACCGCCAGGTAATGTGGCAAGATCTTCCCCGGCAAGGGTTGATCCCGGCAAGACATGATCTGCGCAAACAGAAGAACCAGTGCAGAAGAAGGTGGTGCAGCGCCCAGTCTATTTTGTTAGCTCTCTTTTACAAGGAGCTAGGTCAAGATATTCTGGTGTGCAGAAGTTGCTTTTCGGCCTTCTTATGGCCTCGAGGAAGCTGCGCCATTATTTTCAAGCACATGAAATCACCGTCGTCACTCGCTTTCCGTTGCAACGGATTTTGCAAAATCCAGAAGCAACCGGTAGGATCGTGGAGTGGGCGTTGGAGTTGTCGAGCTTTGGCTTCAAGTTTGAAAGCACTTCGATGATCCAGAGTAGGGCCTTGGCGGAGTTCATTGCAGAATGGACCCCAACGCCAGACGAAGAGGCTCAGGAAACAAATCTCCCCGGCAAGGAAATCGATCAGCAATGGGTTATGTACTTTGATGGGGCTTTCTCGCTGCAAGGCGCCGGTGCTGGCGTGCTGCTTGTCACACCCACTGGAGAGCACCTCAAGTATGTAGTCCAAATGCATTTTCCCTGGGAGAGTTCGACCAACAACACTGCAGAATACGAGGGTTTGCTTGCCGGTCTCAGGATCGCGGCAGACCTTGGTATCAAAAAGCTCGTCATCAAAGGTGATTCACAACTTGTCGTCAGGCAAGTTAACAAGAGTTATCAAAGTCCATTGATGCAAGCCTACGTGGATGAAGTGAGGAAAATGGAAGAGCGCTTTGACGGTCTGCAAATGGAGCACGTTCCTCGTGCCAAGAACAGTGTTGCTGACGACCTATCAAAGCGTGCCGCCCTCAAGTTGCCTGTGGAACCAGGAACTTTTGTGCTCCAATTGACTCAACCATCCGTGGCGCCATCGATGCGGTGAGAAAAGAGAAGGAAGTTGAACTCTGGTCAGTACTTCCCGGCAGAGCTCCCCGGAGCCGCCGGCAAGGAAGTTGCCGGGATCGACATACCTGCCGGGGAACAACAGGCTCCGGCAGGGCCTCAGGCCCTTGCTGTCGAGACAAACGTTTCCCCGGCGGAGGAGATGCCTTTAGTCCTAGCCGTTGAGCCTCAGGCTCCAGCATGGGCGCATCACATTGTCCATTTCCTTCAGACAGGGGAACTCCCGGAGGAACAGGAAGAAGCAGAAAGAGTAGCCCGTCGGTCTGTTATGTACAAGTTCGTCGATGACGTCCTGTACAGAAAGAGACCAAACGGTGTGAAATTGAAGTGCATTCCTTGGGAAGATGGGCTAGAGCTGTTGGCAGAGATACATGGAGGCATATGTGGTTCTCACATAGGATCAAGAGCGCTTGTCGGAAAGGCATTCCGACAAGGTTTCTTTTGGCCCACCGCTCTCCAGGATGCAATTGCACTAGTAACCAAGTGTGAAGCGTGCCAGTTTCATTCAAAGAAATCACATCAGCCAGCTCAAGCTCTTCAGACAATCCCTCTCTCCTGGCCATTTTCGGTCTGGGGGCTCGACATACTGGGCCATTTCCCCCGTGCTACCGGGGGCTTTGAGTACTTGTACGTTGCTATCGACAAGTTCACAAAGTGGCCGGAGGTGGAAGCAGTGAGGAAGGTGACAGCACAATCAGCCGTCAAGTTCTTTAAAGGGATAGTTTGCCATTTCGGTGTACCCAACAGGATCATCACCGACAACGGCACGCAGTTCACAAGTCACACCTTCATGCAGTACGTCCAAGACTTTGGCGGCAAGATTTTTTTTGCCTCTGTTGCTCACCCGAGAAGCAACGGCCAAGCAGAAAGGGCTAATGCTGAAGTGCTGCGTGGTCTCAGGACCAGGACTTTTGATAGGCTGAGAAAGTGCGAAAGGCGCTGGATTGATGAGTTGCCGGCGGTTCTTTGGTCAATCAGAACGACACCAAATCGAGCCACCGGCCAGATGCCCTTAGCTCTGGTCTACGGAGCGGAAGCAGTTCTCCCCACGGAATTCACATACGGATCACCTCGAGTGCTCGCTTATGATGAGCTTGAGCAAGAGCAACTGCGGCAAGATGACGCTGTGCTCCTTGAGGAGAATCGTCTTCAGGCTGTTGTGCGAGCTACATGCTACCAGCAAGCTTTGCGCCACTACCATAGCCGCAAAGTTCATGCCCGAAGCCTTGAGGAAGGCGACCTTGTTCTTCGGCGGATTCAGTCCGCCAAGAATTCAAACAAGTTGGCGCCAAAGTGGGAAGGCCCTTATTGGGTAGTATGAGTCACCAGGCCCGGCGCTGTCCGCTTGGAGACCGAAGATGGCGTTCCAGTGAGCAATTGCTGGAATATCGAACATCTTCGCAAGTTCTACCCATAAGGCGCGGTTGTCGGGGGCTCCCGGCAACCACCCTTTTGTACAAGTCTTGCCGGCAAGGCATGTGATCCTTTGTACAAAGCCAGGCGCAGACCCTGAGCGCAGATGAATAAATTTAAGTGTTGTACATTCCCTTATTGATTCCCATGTTCATATTTATATATGCATGTTTGTCTAAGATCGATGTTGTATAACACCTACTACACCTACTCCGTAAGTTCTAACGAACCGCCAAGGTTTCATGTCTTTATTTTCTCTTCTTTCTTAAAAAAAAGACAGAAGGATTCCTCGTGTGCACATTTGCCGGGGGGGGGGGGGGGAAGGGAGATATGAGTACCAGTTGGCGATGTTCGGAATCGACGCTTGCCGGAGGAAGGATAGCGACAGAAAGCTAAGTTCTAAAAACTTAGAGCAAGTTTCTTTTATTACAAAGTTATTTCCTTGGGCGATTCCGACTCTTGTATGGGAAATCTGCACGCGAAGGAACCCTTGTTGTAATCAGTTGCGCCCTTATTTTGTTTTGAGCCCGCTCAACGATTTAAGTGGCTGCACTGAGAACGCCAAGGAGTCTTGCCGGCCGCTGCGCCTCCAGCAGGCTGCTGAAGTCCCGCACCCAGTGCTCGCGGCAGGTTGCGCGCCGGCAAGTTTTTCAGTAAGCGTAGGGTGAACCCCATACATAAAGGAATCAGGCAAGGAAAATAGCAAGCATGAACCTAAACATAGGTGAGTTATATTACATTCATGAGCTGCCGCAATTCTAACTTGAGACTTAATTGTCTTTTACATGGAATGATGACGGCAAGAAAAGGGGGAGCACTTAGTCCCTGCGCTGGCCTTCAATCCTTTTGATGGAGTCCACCTTCTCAAGGATAGGCGCGATGCTTTCTTCAAGCGCCTCAACATTTGCGTCCCTTGGCAGATGGCCGAGCGCATTGGAGAGGTCGATGCTGGGATTGCTGTGCACCACCTTGATAAGCACCTTGCGAAGGACGGCCCGGCAAAGCTGGTGAGTCTTGTTGGCCAATTGGGTCGCCCGACTAGACTGGAGCACCCTCAAGGCGTCGATGATGCTTTCAAAGAACATCGTCAACCTGGCACTTGAAGATATCCTTTCCTCGGAAGAATACCTGAAGTTCGACAGGCCCATGGTTGACAGTCCTGCCGTAAGCTTCTCCGCGGTGGCGATGAGACGTCCAGTCCAGATCTCCACCCCCTTCTCGTAATCGATTTGGGCGGCGGCAGCGCTCTTGAGCAGGTTCCTCTCTCCTTGGAGATCCTTGAGTAGGGCCTTCTCACGGGCCTTGCCGGCCTCGAGAGACTTCTGCAACGTGGTCAGCTTCAATTCCAGAACTGCAATATCATCAGCCGCAGAGGAGAGCTGCTTGGTTTTGTTGGACAGGGCAACTTGCATCTCCGCCAAGGAGTGGAGGGTTTTTTCCCTATCACCTTTGAGTGTCGAGAGCTCCTTGCCGTGCTCTTCGAAATCTATTTCCAGTCTCTTTACCTTGTCGCTCAACTCGTTCTTGGCGGCCTCTGCAGCTTCGGCAGCATCGACGGCCTCCTTGAGCTTGTCGGCGTGACTTGCAGTCAGAGCTTCGAGCGCCTCTTTATGTTTTTGCTCCAGCTCCTGGGTCCGCCGCGCGACAAGCTTCTCGATATCTTCATCTTTGCTGTGAAGCTTGGCGGCAAGCGCCTGCTCATGTGCGGTGAGATCTTCCTCATGAGCATCAAGAGCAACGCGGCGCCCCGTCAGGAGGGCATCTTCAACAGCAATCCTTTGAGTAGCTTCATCTTGCGCCTTCTCCATATCAGATTGCTTCAGGAGGATCTCTGTCCACTGTTGGCTCACCTGTTCCTGGCCAGCAGTCAGCTCTTGGACGGCCTCGGCGTACCAGGTTTGCATTTGTTTGACGCGCCTCTGGAAATCTGCCTCGGCCGCCTTGACGACTGCCATTTTGGAGTCCGCCTTATCTTTCCGGGCGCGATGAAGAGCCTGGAGCTTGCGGAAATTTTTGTCCATGGCCTGAAGGAGCTGATCCTCTTCAGATTTGCCGCTACTAGCGCTGGGATCGTCAACAACCTCGAGCCCGGCAGCAGCGATGATTTCTTCGTCAAAAACTTCTCCTTCGGCTGGTGCCCCAATGCTTGCCGTCCCCGACAAGTTGACAAACAGGTTCTCGCCAACCTTGAGATATTTGCTGGACGAGGGGCCTTCAGATGTTGACGGTTGGTCTTCAGCGACCGCCTCACCAGTGGCAGAGGGCTCCGTGGCCGGTGCAGCGCCTGGCGCTCCTGCGGCAGGAATGCAATCAGTACGATCATCGGCCTCCCTGTCGCCCCCTTTAGTAGGTTCCTTGGCGGGTTCCTCTTGTGCAGTCTTGGCGGCCTCCCCGTCAAGAGCACCACCAGCCTCGATAGCGTCATCCTTGGTGGCCTCGCTGGCAGCGATCTTGTCTGCTTCGGCAGCGGTGTCCCTGGCGGTCTCCTCGATGACAACATCGACATCCATGTGTTCCATCACAGGGAACTCTGAAGGACGAAGGAGGAGAACAAAATAAGATCGAGATAGAAGTTTGAAGCGACTAAAGACAGAGAGATAAGGGAAAGAGTAACAAACATTCTAAGGCAATCGACTACCTGCGTCGAGCTGTTGAGAGGTGGCCTTGCCCTTCTCGACAACTTCGGTTACCGGGGGAGGGTTGCCGGTGTCCATGCTTGCCGGCTCCTCCTCAGTTAGGATGGGTTCGTCGGTAGGATCTTTTGCCGGGAACGTGCTTGTGGGCGGCGTGGTCGATGAAGGTGGCACGACGGGGATGTCTTCCGATAACTCTCCCTGTTGTCGTTCTTCTCCTGCGAGCCCAGGGATATCAGCGGCAAGAATGGAAACCTCAGCACCCGCCAGTGGAAAAAGAACATTGAACTTACGCTGGGGGCTGTGCTGGGGGCTGTGCTGGGGGCTGCATTGAGGACTGGGCTCCGGGCTGACGATGACGGTTTCCGGCACACTCGTAAAGCCTGCCGGGGGCTAGTCGCCCGTAGAAGTCTTTAACCTCTTCGCCATCCTCTCCAGCAAGGTTTCTGCATCACTGCAGAGACAATACGAGCAAGTTAGTAAGATTGATCCAAGATTGAAATATAAAGGCAGTGGCAAAGTACTCACTCTTCTTCTTCTCGCTCCAGACTAAAGCCGGAGATGTCGAAATCGGCCTCCTCTACAATGTCTGAGCAGGAAGGCGGGGGAGGGGTCCTAGGCCGCTTGGCTGTGGCAGGCGTCGGGGCAGCTTCCGGTGCGGTAGTACGAGACACCCCTGCCGCCCCAGCAGTGGCCGCTGGTGTGGGTCTCGCGCGCCGCGCAGGTTGCTGACGAACCCCTTGCCGCGGTGCAGTCGTGCCGGCCACTTTCTTGCCGGGAGCCACGCCGCTCGAAGAAGGCTGGCTTTCCGGAATGCCAGATGCAGCCTTCCGAAGAACACGCTTCGTCTTCTTCGGGGCTGGGAGCTCTTCTTGCGGTTCTTCTTCGGCCGTGTCCTCGTCGGACGAGCTCTCGGCGGCTGTGCTGCTCTGTTCCCCGGCAGCTTTGTCCTTCCCGGCAGGTTTTACCTCCACTACTACCTCTGCGTCACTGGTTTCCCATTCTATGAAGCCAACGCTGCTGGCCTCCGCGGCAAGATTTGCCTCCTCCACCCTAGTAGCAATATATGCTACTTCTTGGTCGGTGGTGGCTTGGATGAAATATGCCTCTTCCCGGACGGGTCTCTCCGTTAAAGTATCAAAAAACTTTTGTGCTTCCTCCTCGGTTGGCTCGGCCCAGGTCGGGTCAAGGCCGTGGGCGTTGAACATCGGCATGAAGGCGATGATTGACCCCAAGGCAGAATTGTTGCACAAAGGGACAATCCTTGCCGGCAGCCGATGCTTGCCATCGCGCTGGAACAGCTTTTGACGGAGAGCGCCAAGCTGCATAGAGTTAGATTATTATTCAACCCGGGGCGCAATCTCATAATGTCCGCCGCGTTTCGGTATTCCCAAGCTGGCCTTCCCCTGTTCCGCAAAGGGGCAATGCGGCGGCGGAGAAAGTCGAAGCCAATCATCTCCATTGTCAGCCCGGCAGCTTTCAGGCGAAGAATCCTGGTGGTGGCGATTGTGAGCTTTTCGTCGTCAGCGGCAAGACTGCTCCAACCACTGCCACGGACCGCCTTCTGTTGCCGGGGCAGACAAAATGGATGGGGATCTGCTTCCTTGATCCAGCACCATTCAGTCCGCCATTCATCCCACTTTTCGTGGTAAACTCCTTCTGGGTATATTTCCTTATTCCAAGCCCTTGGAATCCAGGCGATAGAACCAGAGAGGGCCTCTCCTTTTTTGGATGCGGGGGAAGAAGTAATGGCGGAAAAGGGTAGTGTTGGGAATCACTCCGGCAAAGTTTCACAAAGATGGGCAAAGATGGACATGCACAGTACCGCATTTGGCGTGAAATCGAGAAGATGAAAGCCGTATGTGTACATGATATCATTGAAGAAGTCGGAAAATGGGGGGCAGAGCCCGCAATAGAAATACGCAGCGAAAAAGGGGTATCTGTCCGACCCGCTTTTGGAGCAAGAACCTGGAATCACGCATGTGGCGGGGTGAGCCTGCGTCTCCTTCGCCTACATGCATTGGTACCGCCTCTTCAGAGCTTCTGCATCGAGCGACGGGGCGAAGACGGCATACTTCTTTCGCATCTTCACTAGTTCACTCTCCGGGACATCAGCTTTCGCCTCCTTGCTCTTGCCTTTGCTGGCCTTGGGCGGCATGGCGGCTGTGAGGGCGGAAGCCGGGGGTGAAGCGAGCGTGGAAGCGGCGGGTGGGAGAGGGAAAGCTTCGCTCTGAGCTCGAGAGGAGGAAGGCGATGGCGACGGCCAGATTGAGAAGAAGAGGGGGGTAAATAGGCTTGTGCCTCTGCGGCTTCTCCTTTTTATGGGGAAGGAGCGGGGCCGCCTCTTTTACTCCCCAATGTTAATGTGCCTATGCAGGCGCGTTGCAGTCGCAGCTTTTGAGGCACGCTTCCCACGTCACGCGTTCGGCGCGCGTAGTGGGGGGGCACAGTAAATGAGATATTTAAGAGCAGTTAATCCCCTGCCACGCGTGCCCGTGCACTGTTTGGGCCTAGCCCAACAACGCCTCGCACTCGTGTATGGCCTAGGCCCGGGGGCTCCTGTCGGTGTACTAAGTATTGGGCCACTAGTACCCCGTACTTGTGCACGGGCAGTTGTAGCCATCCTCGCGGCAAGGCTTGCCGGGGAACAGTTCGAGGTTGATTCAAGCCATCAAAGAAATCATCAAGTCAGAGATCTGAGGATCAGCAGATAAGAAGAGCTGGAATCCGAGGGCCAGCTTCCCCGGCAAGATCTTGCCGGGGTGGCCTACGGAGCCCAGCAAGGATTGGCGCCCGGCAAGGCTCGATGCCCGGCAAGCTTCGGCGCCCGGCAAGGTTTTGTTGCTGTGCCGCTGCTCTAGCACAGCGACAAACCCGACATTCTGGGTCCTTCTTTGGACGCGTGGCGACGCGCCAATGGAAGAGAGCTTAAGCGGTGCTGATGGGATGGCCCCTTTTTCCATCCCCAAGAAAGTGAGGACACCTAAACGGACACCTCACGGTGCATTAAATGCGTTTGTCCTAATCCGTCAGGGGTTAGGTATGATGACCCTGTAGCTACTTTACACCTCAATGTATGTACATTTTGCCACTGTGGTGACCCCTTTGAGCGTATAAAAGGAGGCCCAAGGCAACTGCTACAGAGGAGGAGGACTTCTGGCCCATTCTGCATGCGTAGCTGCTCTTTGAACGTACTGTTCACAACGAGCGCTCCTGAAGGCTGGGCTCAAGAACATTAATAAGAACGCGAAGCAGGAGTAGGGTTTTACGCTGATCAGCGGCCCGAACCTGGGTAAAATCTTCCCGCGTCGATCGTTGGTTCTACTCTTTGCGTATACTTCTCCCCCCGCCGAATCGTAAAGGGGTCCCCTTGGGATCCCATAGGTGTCGTACTCCGACACTCGGGCACCGAGCCTCTTAATGACGGCATATGGATGGATGGCATGAATGCGAGTAGCTGGCGCCGGCTGGGAACGCATGCGCGCGATGGTGCGAGGGACGAGGGTTTTTGGTGTGCCAGGGTAGTCAGCTGCGGTCGTGGCAACGTTGGAGATGCCCTTTGCTCACATGTGATCCCCACATGTCATTGAAAAAGCAAGACGACCCGGCATGGTCTCAGGTCCTGGGGATGCTGTTGGCCGTGCTAGAACACTCCGTGAACGCGTCGCGGCGCGCGCGCACTTTGGCGCCCTGTGCATCCTCGACGAGCCGGGTGTTGATATGCTGGTCGTGCCACAGCGCTAACGCCACCCTCGGCACCCTGAAGCCAAGCGTGTCTAGCGACGATGAGCGTGTTGCTCACCGCGGTCGCCGTGTTCAGAGGCGGTGCGGGAGCTGCGCCACGTTGCAAGCCCCCACGACCCACATGAATGGTTGCCGGTGGCGAGGAGGTCGTGGGCCAGCTCCTCCGTTTGACCATGTTCCGGCAGTAGTAACTATACTAGTCCCTGCGTACTCCCTCTGTTTTCATTTACTCCGCATTTTAGCTTTTCTCAAAGTCAAACTTTGTAAACTTTGACAAAGTTTATAGACATAAATAATAACATATACAATAACAAATCAATACCATTAGATTGAATATACCCTCTTCTCCATCGATCATGCCGCCCTTAGGTCGAGTCCATCCTCCTGCATGCCTCATTTGAACATTCCGCCGAGTGTCATTTGCATGTGGGCCTAGACCATGCTTGTATTTCCAATGTTGTAATTTGTCCGACATGCATACAGACAAACGGTTCGTTTGAAGTTTCACTTCGCCTCCACTACGTGCCGCTTCCCATCTTAGTTTTGACATCCCATTCGGTTCATGCCCCGACACATCTTGACGAGATCGATTGATGTTGAGAGATCAAGTGTGTGTCGTGCAAGGAGATAAGGTTTGGTGTTTTTCTATGATAGAAATGACCCGGGGGGCTATGTGTGTGCGCGTCGGTCATGTACCATCTAGCTAGATCGATTGAAAGAGGACTAGGGTGGGTCTGGAGATCGACCGATCTAGAGAGGGGTGGGGAGGATGAATGTATGCTTAAAAAATATAGATGAAAGGCTTGGTTACAATTAATGCATGGTAGAGTGACCTAGACGTGTGTCGAAGAGCGACCTGACGACGAGCGAGATACAATCCCGATACCTCGGGAGATCAATTAGGTTTGACAAGCACAAAGAGGAAGAGAGGTGGTATGTGTGTGTGTGTGTGCGAGAGAGAGAGAGAGAGAGAGAGAGGGAGGGAGGGAGGGAGAGAGAGAGACCCCGAGATGAAACCGAGAGAGAACTAGTGAGTGCATGTGTGATACCTAAGGCGGATTCAAAATTTTAAACCGGTAATCATAGCATCAACAATTCATATATAAAGGGTATTCAATGTTCGTTTCACTTTTGAACGTACAATATACTCCCTCCAATCCTTTCTAGTTTACATATAAGTTTTATGTGTAGTTGATCAAACTTACAGAAAAAAGTATCAACATTCAACAACGCCCAATCAATATTGTTAGATTCATACGTACTCCTAGATTTGTATTCAAACAAAAATGGTTTCCAATTTGTTTTCAAACACGTGAATGCTTGTTCTCGCGCATGCTCTTCCTACTAGGATTTCGCCATGTATAGCCAGTCCAATAGTAACTTTTTTAAGCTCCCTGTCCAATAGTAGTAGAAGTAGTAGTACTAGTGGAGTACTGACAACATCTGCAATAGAGTATGCAGTGCTCCATAGTACTAGTAGTATACTCCCTCCATTTTTATTTACTCCACATAAAACGGAGGGAGTACTAGTAACACTCGGCCGACCTCTCTCTCTTCTAGTAGTATAAATGACGTGGGCGGGGGAGGGGGAGGGACGTCTGTTTGCTCTCAACTGTGGTCCCACAAGCGAGCGAAAACGCAAGACGAAGCGCGTTCCATTCGGTGAGCGACGTGGAGGGTCCAGCGTGCCGGGGTGCAACACGAACGCGACAAGAGTGATGTACACCGTCCGTTTGAACTTGCATACTTCAAGTACTCCTATTTTTTAACACAGTACAGACGCAAGTGCTCATACATGCGCACATACACTCACCCTTATGAACGCACACACACACACCCTACCCCTATGAGCACCTTCGAGAGACTAAGCCGTCATACCTCTATCTCTACTCTTATCTCTACTCTCGGTGATGATGGTGTGCCTGCCATCTTGCAATATAGACCGTTCGATCTATATCTGACGGATTGAAAGCAAACTATGGCATTTTTGCAAAAGGATACCCGCACCTCTATCGTTCATCCTTATCTCCCACAACTTCATTGTTGAGTAATTAAAAAAGGAAGCCTCTAGAACAATCTGGCATGGTGGCTGCTGCCGGCGTCGTCCATCCCCATGCCTCCGCTAAGTCCGACCACCAATCACCACCGCGCCCCTCTCCTCCTCCTCCTCACCTTGTCTCTCATCTTTCTTGAGATATCATTTTTCGATGAAATTCTCGAGATACCATTTTCCGATGAAATTCTCGAGATACCATTTTTCGATGAAATTCTCGAGATACCATTTTCCTGATGTTCTGTACAATGCACGGGCATCTTGCTAGTCATCTTGAGATTTACGAAGTCACTGCCTTGTCGTCGACAGGGACGGTGGGGAGGTCCGTCTACCACGTGAAACTCCGAAACTTTGGTCCCATCCCACCCCACAACTCTCCAGGCTCCAGCCGTCCGGCTTTGCAAACTCCGCACAGTCAAAACCGATTGACCGGTCGTCACCGAAACCACTATTCATACCAGAACCTTCGCTGCTCGGCCTACGCCAGCTACTTGCCAGCCGGTCACAACTGCCCCAAAACCACACCTCCTCTCTAGCCCATTCCCCCACCTTTCGATCCCCTAGCCCACTTCAGTCATCCCCTAGTTTGCCGAAAACCATGGTGCGCCGCAAGATCACGTACTACAAGATGCTGATGTCGAAGCACCGCGTAGAAATCACGGCGGCGGTTGGTGCCACAGACCTCCGTTCCCAAGCTCGCTTTGTGGCGGGCCAATCCCCGAGTTCTCTGGAGCCAAGCTCCGAGGAGGAGGAAGCCGATCCAATGTTCATGGTGGAGGTCGCGGCGCAGAAGGCCCCCGATGCGTATGAGATGATGGACGTCGACTTCGTGCCGGCGTCCGGGTCCCCCATGGTGCAGGCGGACCAGCGGTTCAACCTGGCGATCCTAAAGGAGGATCGGGAGGCAGAGGATCAACTCGACGCGGAGCGCGCGGATGCCGCTGCCATCGAGGCCCTCCTGCACGCGGAACCGGATGTCATGGATGTGAATCGGGCGGCGGAGGCTCAATTTGACGCGGAGCGCGCGTATGCCACTGCCATCGAGGCCCTCCTGCAGGCGGAACCGGACATCCTGGACTTGAACCGGGTGGCGGAGGCTCAACTCGACGCGGAGCGCGCGGATGCCGCTGCCATCGAGGCCCTCCTGCAGGCGGAACCGGACGTCCTGGACTTGAACCAGGCAGTGCTCGCGTCCGTGCAGAGCGCCCGCACGCTCCGCGTGAACGAGTAGCTGGAGGTCGAGGACAACCACGGTGCGGAGGCACACGTCGGCAGCTATGGCTGGTTCACGCCGGCAGCCAAAGGCGACGAGGCCGTCTCGTTCTGCGAGCAGTGATAGTTTTTCTTTATGTTGTTGTTTTTTGGGATCTTTTGCTGTGTAAAAACATATATTTATGCAAGTCGCCTGACTTTCATCATTTGGGTCAGTCGACCATTTCAGGCGGTTGGATGAATATCCTACGTCTCCTAACCCTTCTTCTTCCTCACCTCTTCTTCTTCCCAACAGACCACCGCACAGGCCGCACGGATCTTCCCCAACATGCGGTTGGATAAACATACTGTACGAACGAAAATTATGTGTCACTGGTAGGATGGCTGAGTTTGGTTTGATCACATGCGGTAGCATGTGTCAGTGAGGGTGGGTTACCTTGGTTGGGTTTGCGGCTTGCAGGAGCGACTATGTGAGGGTGCGGTGCGACCGCGACAGCCGTGCGCAAGTGTACCTCCTTTTCATTTTGAAAAACTTTAGGCAAGCTTGGCAAAAATGTGTGGCGAAGTATGGCAATGCAAGGCCTAGACCCAAACATGATACAAGTATGTACTCCCTCCGTTTCTTTTTAGTCTGCATATAAGATTTGGTCAAAGTCAAACTTTGTCAACTTTAACTAAGTTTATAGAAAAAAATATCAAGATTCACAATATGAAATCAATATTGTTAGAAAGGCGGGGTTTTCCTTCATGGGATTAATCGATACAAATCCTCGTTTGACGTGTCAATTAATGCGTTTTTTCTCCAACGCCCAAAGAGCTAACCATCTCACTCCTCATTGCTTGATTAATGCAGCGCCATGCAAACCAACCTTCTCACTTCCGCATGCATGCAAGGCTATATTAATGTCCTTGGTTGCTAGTACGAGGCAAACCCCATCAATTTTGCCTCGATTAGTGTTAGTGGCCTTCTGCAAATTGTAATTTTGATACTGGCCTTGTATAAAAAAATGGAGGTAGTAACTATTTGACTTCCTTCCCCATTGCGGTGACGTCAACGATATCTCGAACGTTGTGTCTTTGTCGAAGTGTGTTCGACAAAGCACACCATTGAGGGAGACCACGATAAGTCGTTCGCAAGTGCCGCCTGCAAGCCGAGACAACCGCCTTCTTTGCATCCAGGAAGTCCGTTGAACCAAAGGACGCGTAAATGTACTAGTACTACACAATAGCGTCGTTCGTTCAGCTTAGTGCGGTAAGGTGGTTTCTCGAAGAAGACGATGGAGAAGCGGAGTCAGCGAAGAGTGAAATGATGGTTGCTTCGTCCGTGCTTTGTGATTTGACGCCTCACTGCTTTGTGATTTGTGATAGAAGGGACAGGGGAGTAGACTCTGTGCTCTATACTGTACATGCGTCCAAGCACGGGAGAAAGAGGAGAGAGGTTGCATTTTTCTGTTCCTTCAATCAATCAATTAGGGAGCTTCAGTTCCATCTTTTTGGCTTTGGCAGCACCGTCCACAATGGTTCGCATCGATGCCCAAAGCTATTTTCACATTTGGCTACACATTGTGGATGCCCTTAACCGTACCACTTGGTTTTGCTCCTGTGTGCTATCTATACAAATCTCGATTATATTGATCTAAAAAATTATAGTATCAAGATTAGTAAAAAGGAGGTGATTTTGCCGCGCGGAAGGCGGGGGAGGTTTCTTATTTTTAGAGGACGTTGGCCTGGCGGTTTGCTAACATGCGGTCCCACGTGTCAGTGCTTTACCAAGCCGATCCGCGTCCCACATGAGGCAGAACAACAGCAGAAGCAATACGTGCTTAACTTGAAGAAGATGAGGGAGAAGCAGATTCAGCAATGAGTGAAATGATGGTTGCTTTGTCCCTCCAACTTCTTTTTTTAGCATTACTTCGTCCCTCCAACTTAACTGCGGGAAAGGTGCAACTTTGTGATTTGACGCCTCATTGCTCATTACTACACCGGCGCCATGACTAGGGTGCTTCACCCCTGCTGCTCTGCACTGTTATTTTGGTATGGCACGTGGACCCGGTTGCTTGATGTCCCACATGTCGGCGAAAGGGACTAGAACATTTATGAAAGCGAGCGCTCCACTCTTACGACAGAGGAGTACATGACATGGCGGCCCAGTGAACTGTTACTTGTACTGTAGTACTACTATAGTTTTGCTGTTTCGCACAATCCATCGATACAAACCCGATTAAACAGGCAAGGGCGGGATTTTTCCCGCGCGGTAGATGATACTAGCCATACATTTCAAAGGCAATTTTAATGTATGCAAACTGAATAATTAAGTAACAATATGAGATCTAGTAAAACTAAAAACACATATGATTTATTGTGTTAGAGTGTAGTAGTAGTAGTGTTGTATTTCATAGTTGTTAGATGTAACATGCGAGAACGTGTAGAGATGAACTTTTGGAGGGCCTACAGAGAGAAATTGGGCATAAAGTGGATTCAAATATTTGTATTCGTCTTCATAGCATTTGTAACTCATATCTATAGTTTGTACAGTAGACGTGAATGCTTGTTCGCTCTTACGAAACCAGTACAACAATAATGGTGTGGCGTGCGCCAATTTAGGCACTGGCACGTTGGCCTACTCGGCTCCACAGAGAGAGCAAGAGAAGAGATAAATACACTGGCGGTCAGTGTATTTCAAGCAAAAAGCGTAATATGGTCACCGGACTTCAGAATACGCTCATTACGGTCACTATATACGTTTTGCGGTGATTATACGGTCACTTGCTCACCGTTCAGCATCGGATTGCACTCTGTTGACCGGCCAAATAGTCTGCGTGGCACTATGTTGACTGGTTAAATTGACCACGTTCCTTGTGGGTCCCACCTATCAGTTCGCATAGGAAAAAGGTAAGATAAACCCAAATTTACGCAGGCGCGACAAGACTCCAACCCGTGCGCGGGAACCACCTAGTTGTGTATGTGTCTGTCAGGGCCAGATGTGTGCGCATGCACGTGTAGGTTGAGCACTTGAGCGTGAGCGTGTGTGTTGATCGTGTGGTGTGTGCATGCATGCGTGCGTGTGTGCGTGTGAGTGTTCCGTGTGTGCGTGGCTGAGTGTGTACGTGTGAGTGTTGCGTGCGTGCGTGGCTGCGTGTGTACGTGTGAGTGTTGCGTGCGTGCGTGGCTGCGTGTGTACATGTGAGTGTTGCGTGCATGCAGTTCGTGTGCATGCGTGCGCATGTGTATAATAATCACCACACCAGCTCCTGTGTGTTAAAACAGACGGCTCAGCATACCAATACAAGGCCACCTTGTCCGTTGTGCCCGCGGTCATGACTTCGAACCACCATCCAATATTTCTTTATCATTTGTTTTCATTCTTATACACGTCGACAGGTGGGCCCAATGGTAGTGAGATAATGTGATGCAACACTAGAGGTGCTAGGTCGAGCGTTTAACTGGTCAACTAGTCATGTCTTGAGCAAATACAGAGCTGTACGGTGAGGCCGTGACTGTATAATAACCACAAAACGTAAATGGTGACCGTAATGAGTGGATTCTGAAGTCCAAAGTACGTATCATGCTTTCGCTTCAAATACAATGATCGTCACTGTATATATCGTGAGAGAAAGATGAAACATGCATGAATGTGCTGGGGGTGTACTTTTAGAGGACCTGGAGATAGTTTGTGTGCGTACGTGAAAGGGGCGTAGATGGGGTGTATGCGATGGAGAGAGATGCTCTTCGTTTCTCTTTATTATGACTAACTTTATATATAGTATAAAAATATAAAAATTCACAGTGCGGAATAAATATCATTGGGTGCACTATGCAATGCAAATTAACGTTCATACTCCTGCATATAACTTTGTAATGTTGTATATATGTAGAAATTCTAAAATAATTTTTTTGGCCAAACTTTGTGTGGTTTTATTCAAAAGGAATGTTGTATGCGAAATAAATGTGAAGAGATGGCTTTTTAGATCAATGGGGTACGTGATGTAACATGTGTGAATGTGTAGTTGACGTATTTGGCAGGGCCTAGAGAGGGTATGTGTACGTATTACGTATTCGAGAGAGGCATGGATAGAGGGGCCGGCCGGGGGGGGGGGGCGACGTGGAAGAGATAGCATGAGAAATGAGAGAGGTCTAGAGAGACAGAGATGAATAGGATGTCACGGTGAGAGATGCCCTTGAGCGTGTATACGCAAGGGGAGAGGGGATAGAGGCATGAGGAGAAAATATTTTGTGTGGTGTCTGTGTTGGTATGTGTGGGTGTGAGAAGATAACGATACCTAGGGGCAGAGAGTGTGTCACCGCGTGAGGTCCGGTGGGCCGAGATGAGGCCCTTGGTTTGGTTCCGTCCTGTGCCACATTGGTCGGCCCGTGATGCATTTAGAGAGACCCATGGAGTACTAGTCGTACAAGACAAAGATACCAGAGTCGTGAAGGACTCTGTGTCCACTGGCAAAGCCGGCTAGGATTTGTAACCCTAAGTCCTCAGACTAAGGTAACCCCTTATATCTGATATTACCATTCATCCAACCTAACTTTAAGGGGCATCCTACAGAATGCTCTGCTGGAATCATACTCGTCAATTAGGAAGAGAGGTGGAGACAATGCGTGCGAGACAAGCCTAAAGATAATGTGCGTGCAGGAGACACGTAGGCAGGTCTATGTATAAAGAAAGGGTCGATGGGGATTGTGCGTGCGTATGCGTGTGAGAGGAAGAGTTCTTGTGATAAAGGTTAGTGAAAATAGTCGTAAATGGTTGCGAGAGGGAGGGAGGGTGATATCGAGAGCATGTGTGCGGGAAAGACACCTCGGGAGAGAGTGTGTGAGCATGTATGAGAGACCACCAATGGATATACACCGTGTGCGCGTATGTGTGAGAAAGAAAGTTAGCGCATGTGTGAGGAGGGGCCTATGGAGAGTGTAAGTACACGTAAAAGACTGATGTACACATTGATTAAAAATATAATTGTATCCAAATATTAGGATGGGATCATGATATTTGCAATTCGCGTAAGGAACGGTCATTGATCCATCAGACATCTATATTCTATCAAATTTGAGCATGCCTATGTTATTGTTCGACATAATTGATCCATAGAGTCAGTATTTTGAACTCCAGACAATGCATCGCTTTAGCAATTCGAATATAAACGTGAGTATAATTCATGTTGTGTGTGTAAAGCACATTATACATACAAAAGTTACACAATGAACATTATAAATAGCTAGCTATGAACTAGCATACATTTGAATTCAACTTAAGGTGGTTTAAAAAATTCGAATTCAACATGAAGTCCATTCAATTATTTGAATTCGAGATCATGGCATTTGTAAATCATACCTAAATTATGGGGGCACCAATCTTTGCTTTGCTTTTGTACATAATAGCATATATAGTCGTGTACAAAATAGATTCAAATTTACCTCCTCCGTTCCAAAATAATCGTAGTTATAGGATTTTCAAGTGTCAAAATTTCAAAAAGAAGCGCATAATTTAATGAGGTTTTCAAACATACAAGGTCAAATTTAACGTTGTCTATTTAGGTCAATCCTCAAAGTTCAAGAGTACTTTAAATGTGAATGCTTCTGTTTCAAAATTTCGAACGAAGCGCCAAAAGAGCCTCTACTCGCCCGAAACCGCGTGTGACCAATGTTTGGTAGAAGGAAATTACTTTTCTAACTCCGACCCGTGAAGCCTACCGGCCCGACGTCTATAGGTCTAAACCGGGGTAGGTTTGTAACTTCATCTAGATGCCACGCAACCGCCTCCGAAAAATATTCATACACCGTGGCCACCTAAACACACATTCGCTCGGCCAAAATCGCTCCCGCCCACTATTTGGGACAACTGGGATTACCGTCCTACCCCCGACCCGCAGTAGGTCCGAAATTTAAGAGGGGGGCAAAGTTTGTACTTTCCCCAAATTTCAAACAAGCGTGTCCCAGATCGTAACATGGTTCCCCCTTAGCTCCCCCCCTGTCCGATTCCCCATTCGTACTCTGTGGGTGCCAAAACTACCTCTCCACCAGCCGTGAAACCCTGGCGTCCTTCGTTCGCAACCCCATCCCACCCATCAACCACCGCCCTCCTCCATCACGCCGGAGCCTATACCCCGACGTCGTCGTCCACCGCAACCGCAACCGCAACCGCAACGCCCTCCACAGCTAGTAGTTGAAGCCGAGGCCGAGCTGCCTCCAGGACGCCGACGTGCGCCGTACCCAAGCCAGTTCAACCATGCCGTCCTGTGCATCACCGCTGCCGCTCCAACGTCACCACCGTCCACCGCACCGGAGCTGTTCCCGCTATGCCGTCCTTCGCCACCTCGGATCTGCTTCCCCTCTGTCGACAGACGGCCACCGCAACACAGTCAACAATTTGGCCATGGGTTCGTCCAAGGCTCCACCCTCCTCCAAAACATCGGTTCCCCCGGTAAAAAGAAGAACATCGCCGCGATATCAGGAGGACACAACACTGGCAACCGGAACTGGTACTCCTCTTCCCTTATTCGTGCAAATCTTATGTGTCTGCTTGCACGGTATTCATCCCACAGATGACACTAGTTGACCGCTTCTTCCTACACCTTCTTCCTGATACTAGATGTTCCTAGTAACTCGCAATGCACAAGGTTTTTCCTCATATACTATTTCACCTTAGCTAGAGGTCAGTCACCCCCCTGGATTTCAATTCCTGGTCAGTTGATTCCCAATTAAAGGAAGCATTCCCCAGCATAACAGGTGCTAGTCTGCCTATTACGTCAGGGAAGCAGCGCCTCGGTGTTTATCTTAGGGGTGTGTGCGGCCTAGGAGCTGCTGGCGCCCTATCTGGAGGTCAGCCGGGCTTAAAGGGATGGCCGGGGGGCGCTGCCAAGCATGGCGGTGGTGTGAGGTCGAGGGGAGGGCGGGGCGGCGGAGGTAGGGGTCTGAGCCGGTGGTCGCTAGCGGTTCGAGAAAGATCATCAACAGTGACTGGCGGGAGGTAGACAAAGGCCATCTGCCCGTTCCTTGTAGATCAGACGGTTCATAAAAAAATCGACTGACCTATTTATTTTCAGTTGACTGTTATTTTGATAGGACCACATGTGGTGGTGTGCTGGAGGAGTACCTGCATTTCCCAGCCATCCCTGTTCTCATATATTACAAAATCATACAGACTAGAATCTAATTTTGTTTGCCATGCAATGCTGTAGAGCTATCATATGTCTCCTGTCATTTATTTTTCAGCCACCTACTATCTGCTACTTTTACAGTGGACTAGTTCTGCACACACTTCACCCATACTCTCACTATTGTTTTTTTATGCTTGGGTATTTCAGCCTCTGCCAACCGGTTGATAGAAGCACGAAATAAAAGAGATAAGTTGCTCCCGCTTTCTTCGTGCTTAGGCAAGACACGTTTGGGCGCTATAAAGGGTGTAGTGTCAGCAGATGGAGATGGTAAACGTAGCTCCGAAGTTGATGATCTCGCTCGCCATGAACCACCATCCCAGGTGCTTGCTTTAACTTCACGGTGTCATATGTGGTTGCATGTTGCATATGGTGTCTAGCTTGTATTCGAAAGGCCAAAGTCGGTCTTTATTAAGATAAGGAAAGATATTTTTTACATGAACCACCATCCTGGGAGCACCAGAAGACAAATAGCTAGTCAGGGCACTGGCCGAGCCAGTGACAAGCCCAACACAGACAGGCATCACCTGGAAGCCAACTAAAAAGCCACGATGGTGACGAAGCAGCCCACCTCCCACCAGGCTCTCAGGTCCTCGATGATCATGCTCACCACTCCAGCTGGATGTCTAGCTTGTATTGCTTCCAATTTGGTTAAATTGCATCTGCTTAGCTTACACATTATACCTTTGAATATGACATGCCTTCCTGTTTTTGGTACATACTAGTACATCTGTCTATTAACCATGTTCTTACATCAAACTAATGTTCTTGTGTATCCCTCATCAATCACTTATGATGGGAAAGTCAAGCCCGCGGATTACTGTGAGAAAAGATGCTCTTTTAAAGAATGCATTGTCAGCCTCCCCACATGATTCTCAAGAAACAGCAAGGCTAGATGAAGATAGTGAACGTAGCTCTGTAGTTGATGACCGCATTTCCCCTACACCACCGTCGCAGGTGCTTGCTCTAACTTGGCAGCGTGATATGTGGTTGCATGTTGCATATGGTGTCTAGATTGTAATTCTTCCAATCGGGTTAAATTGCATGTGCTATTCTGCTTAGTTTATACATTATACCTGTTAATGTGACATGCCTTCCTGTTTTTAATACATAGTACATCTGCCTATTAAGCATGTCCTTACATAAAACTACTATTTTTTTGTATCCCGCATCAATCAATATGATGAGACACCTTTAGTATATGCAGTGTGATATTGCTTGCATCTTTCATATGATTTATAGCATGCGCTGCTTCTAATTTGTTGAAATGCCATTTATGATGGGACGCTTTTAACTTGGCAGAGTCATATTGGTTGCATCTTTCATGTGGTGTCTAGCTTGCATTGCTTCTTATTTGTTGAAATGGCTTCTGCTTAGTTTACACAAATAGTTGTGAATATGCCATGCCGTCCTGTTTTTCGTACATATTCCATCCTGGTATCATGTGTTTGCCTTACATCAAAGTAGTGATTGTCAGTATCATGCATGAATGAGTTCTGAAGAGTGAATTTTATTGCTTTTTCTTGCCGGTTTTACTTGACAATTCAAAATCAATAAAGCAAAAGGAAATTAGCAAGGTAGTGGATAAAGGTGCTCCTTCCAAACGGAGGGCCTCTACAGATTCTACTCCGCCACCCCCCAAGAAGATTTGCAAGACAACACATGCATAGACACTCAACGTAGCTGTGTTGATGATGATCACGTCTCCCCTAGTCCACCATCACAGGTGCTCCCTCTAACTTGGCACTGTTATATGTGGTTGCATGTTATGTATGATGTCTAGCTTGTATTGCTTCTAATTTTGTTGAATTCCATCTGCTTACTTTACACATTATACTTGTGAATAAGACACGTGTTCCTGTTTCTAGAACATACAATATATGTCTATCACACCATGTTCTTACATCAAAGTACTACTGTTGTGTAACCTGCAACAATCACTTATCATAAGACACGTTTAACTTGGCAGTGTGATATAGGTTACATCTCGCATTCTTTTCTAGCTTGTACTACTTCTAATTTGTTGAAATGGCACTTATGACAAGACAGTTTTAACTTGGTAGAGTGATATTCGTTGCATCTTTCATATGCTGTCTAGCTTTCATTACTTCTAATTTGTTGAAATGCCTTCTGCTTAGTTTACACATCATAGCTGTGAATATGCAATGCTGTCCTTTTTTCTTACACATTCAATCGTCCTATCATGCGGTCGCCTTACATTAAAGTAGTGCTCGTCAGCATCCTGCATCAATGAGTTCTGAAAAGTGAATTTTTATTCATTTTTCTTGTGGGTTTGACTTGACAAGGCAATAAAATTAAGAAAGAGGAAGGAAAAAATTAAGGCAGGGACTGATGGCGGTCTTCCGGCGAAACCGGCATCCCAGGTGCTTTCTCTAGCTTGGCAGTGTGATATTGTCTTGCATGTTGCATATGGTGTCTAGCTTGTATTGCTTGTAATTTGATTAAATTACTTCAGCTTAGTTTACACAAATAGTTGTGAATATGCCATGCCGTCCTGTTTTTCGTACATATTCCATCCTCGTATCATGTGTTTGCCTTACATCAAGGTAGTGATTGTCAGTATCATGCATGAATGAGTTCTGAAGAGCAAATTTTATTGCTTTTTCTTGTTGGTTTTACTTGACAATGCAAAATCAATAAAGCAGAAGGAAATTAGCTAGGTAGTGGATAAAGGTGCTCCACGGAGGGCCTCTACACATTCTACTCCACCATCCCCCCAACAAGATTTGGAAGATAACACATGCATAGACACTCAACGTTGCTGTGTTGATGATGAGCACGTCCCCCCTTGTCCACCATCACAGGTGCTCCCTCTAACATGGCACTGTTATATGTGGTTGCATGTTATGTATGATGTCTAGCTTGTATTGCTTCTAATTTTGTTGAATTCCATCTGCTTACTTTACACATTATACTTGTGAATAAGACACGTGTTCCTGTTTCTAGAACATACAATATCTGTCTATCACATCATGTTCTTACATCAAAGTACTACTGTTGTGTAACCTGCAATAATCACTTTTCACAAGACACGTTTAACTTGGGAGTCTGATATAGTTTACATCTCGCATTATTTTCTAGCTTGTACTACTAATTTGTTGAAATGGCACTAATGACGAGACAATTTTAACTTGGTAGAGTGATATTCGTTGCGTCTTACATATGGTGTCTAGCTTTCAATGCTTCTAATTTGTTGAAATGCCTTCTGCTTAGTTTACACATCATAGCTGTGAATATGCAATGACACTAATGACGAGAAACCTTTAACTTGGTAATGTGATGTTGTTTGCATCTTGTATATGATTTATTTCTTGTACTGCTTCACATTTGTTTAAATGCCAGTTATGACGGGACACTGTTAACTTGGCAGAGCGATATTTGTAGCATCTTTCATATGGTGTCTACCTTCCATTGCATTGCTTCTAATTTATTGAAATGCCTTCTGCTTAGTTTACACATCATAGTTCTGATTATCTCATGCCGTCCCGTTTTTCGTACATATTACATCCTCCTATCATGCGGTTGTCTAACATCAAAGTTTAGTTCGTCTGTATCACGCATCAATTTGTTCTGAAGAACTAAATTTTTATTCCTTTTTCTTGTCGGCTTGACTTGACATGGCACAGAGAAAGAGGAAGGAACACAAAATGGCAGGGGATGGTGTTAGTACTCAGGACACGGAAACGGAAGCGGAAGAATTATGCAGATTCTGCTGGTACTGATGGTGCAATAGAAGGTCAAAGTCCACCGAAAAATTGTACAAACATGGTATCCCATGCTACACGAGCTGCAAAACAATCCAAACAGAACTAATAGCTGCCACCAAACAAGCAGCGACAGCCCTAGTTGTTGCAACACCTTCCACAGTACCACTAGCTGCACGAGTTACTCGTTTGTCAACTCAGCTAGCAGCACGTTCCCAAGCTCCCTTGCCACCTGACACTAGTTCCGAAGCACTCTTGACACAAGACGAGTTGGCAAGATCAGAAGAACCTTGTGAGCTTCAACAGCAAGAAGGTAGTTGCTGGAGTCAAGTTACAGTTGCATGCTTCTTTATATGTAGTCTCACAGTTTGATGTACACTAACACTTCCTATATTCGTTGTTGGACTAGCACCTAGGCGCAAGAGGAAACAGACATCATGGATAATGCTTGATAGGTTAACTAAATCTAGAGGAGGAAGAATGGAGGTCCGTTTTGAGGCAGGTTTAAAAAGGCCACGTGATGCTACAGAGTCAGCCAAGTTAGTATCAGAGGCAACGGTTGCCGTTAGGTGTCATGCACGTATCCTCCTAACATGGATTCAGTACAGGGATGACAAAGACGAAACCCAGTTCAACACCTTCCTCGACCATTTATCTGTAAGTATGGTTATGTATGAAAACTAGTAATATCGTCTTGCTCTGTCCCATACTTTCTAGGTTGCTGATAATGAGACTCCCATAATTTTCAACAGATGAGGTTCAAGTTGGATAGCCAAGATGATGCAACCAGACAAGCTTGCACCCATGTTTTCAAGTCTGCTCTGCAACAGTATCGGTATAACTTGAGGAAAACTCACTTTGAAGGCAAGGCTAACAGTGAACTTGCCCAAACATCTCCAGTGGAAAATATATCGGATGAAGACTGGAGAGGCCTCGTTAAACACTGGTCTAATCCAAAGTATCAAGTACGTTATATATATGTGATCAGATCACATGTTGAACTCCTATTTACGCATGTGCCTCACAAATCTATCTTCTTGTAGGTGAACTGTTCAAAGAACAAGGCCAACCATACGAAAGTGAAATTCCAACAGACGACAGGATCCCGTAGCTATATTGCACACTGCAAGGCTCTTGTAATTAGCTGCTGTTTCACTCTTTTCGCTGTGCCATATTATTAGATCTATATTGACTTGTTCCAAATGCAGAGGAAAGCCCACAAGGACCAAAAAGTACCTGAACCAAATGTTGTGGAAATCTTCAAGGACTGTCACACCAGCAAGACGAAGGGCATGGCTACACCAGTCAAAGCCGCTGTTGTAAGTCCTTAATCCTCGTGCCTTCTAACTACTACTTGCTCTAACTTGTGCATTGAACTGCATGGTTTGCAGCCAATGTCTATTACTCTTTTCAATTTTATACACAATTGTCTTAGCGTATCATTGCACCTTACAAGGTTTAAAAGAGAGGAGTAATGTTCCTTCGATCTTGATATGTAATCTAGTTCCGTGATGTACTTGTCTACACAACGTTACAATTGCATGTTTTCTGTTCTTAGTTGTTTTGTGGTATGAATGATGTCATACTATGCTTACTGTATTATAAACTTTCTCTCTTTATGCTTAGCTATCAATACAAGGTGAAGAAATAGAAAATATATTAGCCATGGTACATGGTCATATGTTTGGAACCTGGTTTTATTATGTACTTTGCAGTAAAATACAACTAATATTTTACACGGGTTCACCAGAATAAGTTCTATTTATAGACCAAAGCTACTTTGTTTGGTTTTGCTGCCTCCTTAATATCTTCTGTTCTGGTACTACTAATGTAAAAACTCAACTTTTCAGCAAGCTATGGAACAAATGGTGGAACCGCCACCTTCTGAAGGTGACGAGGCAACTATAACCGCAATGTCACTTCTTGCTGCAGTGGGTCAGTACCTGTCCACTAACAGTGCCAAAAGCATGTTCCTGCATAATACTGGGTTGGTTGTTAAGGCAATCTCGTCCAAACTGCCTCATGATCAAGATATGCAAGCTCAAAACAATGTTATATCTGCGCTCCAGACACAAGTCCATTCCCTAACAGAGACCCTTTGTGAAACAAGGACAACCATTGTTCGATGTCGTCAAGATATGCATGGTTTTGAAACCAGACTATCAGACATTTTCTATGTTGTTCAGGAGCCTAGGAGAAATGAAGGCGAAGGTTATGGTGCTCCATTGGACAGTACAACATGAAAACGTAACAGTCAGGTCAAATGAACCGAGCTTCTGAACTTCTAGTGGTGCATTTATCTGCCGGACTGTTAACTTTTATGCCAACCTTCCTTTTGTTTTATGGTTGTAATTTGTTTTGTTGCGATACAAAATTTGTTCTTAACGTGCAGCCACCGGCTCAAGAAAACATCAAGCCATTTTTGTATAGTGTAGGGTATTCCCTATATTTGCACTGGTGGCGAACTTTGATGCCCAGTGGATGTAATCTGTGCAATCGCCTTAATAGCTTAGCGTTAGTTTCTGGCTTATTTAGTTCCTAGTCTTCTTTTTCCTTGGTTTGCTAGTGGCCGCAACAACCATGGGCCATATACGGACCGTGGTAACCTTGAGCCTGCTACAGGCCGTAGGATCCATGGGCCTCCTACGGGCCGTCGGATAAATGGGCCTCCAACGGGCCGTAGAATCAGTGGGCCTCGGGCCGTCGGATAAATGGGCCCACATGGGCTGTAAACGGGCGTAATTGGTATCGGGCTAGCACGGTAACGGGCCGTTAACAGGCCAGAAGACAGCAAAGGCTTAATTCTGTCACAGGCATAACGGGTCGTTAATGGGCCAGAATATAGGACGGGCTGGAAATGGCGCAACGGGTTAACATGCCACAAACGGGCTGATTCTAACCATGGGCCGAATTTGGCCCATTAGGGGAACAGGCCAATAATGGGCCGGAAGTACTCAAGGGCCGGAAAGGAGCCCAAGAATGTATGGGCCGTCAGTAGGCCAAAAGCTAACACGGGCTGGAAACGGCCCATGTGAATCATGGGCCGTTAATGGGTACAAAGAAATTTACTGTTCATTATGGGCCAGAGTCACTGTGGGCCATTAAGGGCCCAAAGATACGAAAGGCCTCATATGGGCCAAAAGATGTCGTGGGCCATACATGGGCCAAAAGTGAAACGGGCTGGTGTTATATTCGATGGCCCACATGATGTTGTTGGGCCGATTTGGGAAGGCCCTAACGGGTCGTGAGTTACCGGGCCGTAAAATGGGCTATATGCGAACAGACCGTTAACAGGATTTTCATGGGCCGGCCAACTAGCTTTTGACCAAGTCAAACGGGCCAGCCTTTGTAAGCTAAATGGGCCAGTGTTGGGCCGTCGCACGTGTCGACATATCATAGGTGCCTATCTGACCCAATGACGAGCTGACACGTGTTTCCTTCAGCCAATGAGAATTTTACACGTGGAAAAATCCCATTGGTCCGGGCTGCTAACGGGTTATCGGATCCAAAACCGGACCTGATAGCTTAACGGTGACCCGTTACGGTGGATGCCACGTGTTGGTTACCCTTGACGAAAGCACTTCCATGACGCGTCATTTATCATCATGGAAGTGAACACTTCCGTGATGATAATTTTGGTATTGTCATGGAACACTTCTACGATAGCACGGGTATGGCTATCTTGATTCTGTCATAAAATCGTCATGGATGTACATGCATGACAGAAAACATGACCTACTGTGACAAACACGTATCATCACGGAAGTGTTTTTTTTGTAGTGCTAGCTACTGCCTACGGACCCTTAGGTCTATGGTGGACTACTCACGCATCATCGGAGAGGCACCAATGAGGATGATGAACCCCTCCGTGATGGTTTTAGATTGGATCTTGTTGTTCTAGAACTTGCGGCGGCTGGAATTATGTTTCGTTGACTCCCCTAGGGTTTCTGGAATATTTGGGAATTTATAGGGTGAAGAGGCGGTGCAGGAGACCTCTGTGGGAGCCACAACCCCCTAGGCGCGCCCTGGTGGGTTGTGCTCCCCATAGTCCTCCCCTCTGGTGCTTTCTTGGCCCACAAGGTGTCTTCTGGTCCAGGAAAAATCTCCAAAAAGTTTCGCTGTGTTTGGACTCCGTTTGGTATTGATATTCTGCGAAGTAAAAAACAAGCAAAAAACAACATCTGGCACTGGGCACTATGTCAATAGGTTAGTCCCAAAAAATGATATAAAGTTGCTATAAAATGAATATAAAACATCCAAGAATGATAATATAACAGCATGGAACAATCAAAAATTATAGATACGTTGGAGACATATCATGCCGTCGCCCAGTTGTGCGTGCGCCATCATGTCCTCATCTACCACTACTGCATGGCCAGAGAGCCTTGCGACTGTTTCGCCAGTTTTGTCAACAACACCGACTACAAGTTCGCTATGGTGAAACCTCTCACAATGTAAAAGCGCTCATGGTTACGGGCTTGGCCTGCAAGAACCTTGTCAAAATCCGTGACCACTACAGGGTCTTGGGCAGTGTCGGCGTTCTGGGAACCAGGGTACCCAGACTTGCCTGCCTGCGGCCCATGGCGTGGCTTCATCGACGGCCTAGTACGGCCCACCTACAAAGACTATCAAGACAAGACCCTCGCGAGGCGGACGACGCCAAGACCTCCTGAGGGAGTGGCCTCCCCAGGCTGCCTCCTGAGGAGCGGAGATTCCTATGTAGCTGCCCAACCTCACGAGGTTGCGGTGATGCAAGCCATGACGACCAAGGCCAGGCGGGTGCCAACGGGCACAGAGAAGACAGTTTCCCCTTTGGTGCTAAGGAGGTAAGCGCAGGCGTGGGTTCCCGAGGAATTAGGCAAAGGTTTCCATTCCAGTGCAACGAGACCAGGACCGCCAGGACGGATGTCATCGCCGAGCCCACCGCGGCGTCACGACCAGAAGCTTTGCAGGCGAAGACCACCTTTCGTCAGGATAAGATGTACTACTTGTCCCCTTTCAGATTGGCCACTGTGGAATCCCTTCCCGCCTACGTTTTGGGGGAAGAGGACCGAGGTCACTATATATATATATAGGTTAGCCACCACCATAGAGGGGGTCGATCCCTTTCCACCCCCACGAGAGCAGACCTCGCGAGGTTGTTCATCCCTTGTACTTGTTCATCCTCAGCCCCTCGTGAGGCAAATCCACCACAAAGCAGGAGTAGGGTCTTACACCGCAAGGTGGCCCGAACCTGGGTAAACTGCCGTGTTCATCTTCTTCCTTGTTCTTCGAGCTAGGCCATAGGGCGACGAGTTGGTTGGCTAGATAGGTAGAATTCTTCGCACACACCCCAGAGTTCGAACCTTCCTTGGGTCTGCGGAGCCCTGAATCCGACATTTGGCACGCCAGGTAGGGGGCGTGTCGAAGCTCTGCTTCTCTCATCAGCCATGCACGGCTTGCACTGCGCACCTCCCATGGCGGGTGCCGCTCCACCCGCCGAGCCGCTGGGCGGACTCGGAGCCATCGCGGGCCACCGGGCCTTCTCCCCCGCTCTACGGCAGGTGTGGTGGCCGCCGAAGTTCAGACCGACGCTGCCTCCGAGGTACGACGGCATGGGGAACCCCGCGGAGTTCCTTCACCAGTATGAGCTAAGCATCGAGGCGGCAAACGGCGATGAGAAGGTCATGGCAAACTGGCTCCCCATGGCTCTCATGGGTGTGCCACACTCCTGGATGCTTAGCCTACCAGAGTCTTCGGTGTCCTCCTGGGTGGAGCTGCGCAATCAGTTCATCGCGCGCTTCGCGGCACCGGCGCCCCACGCCATTGCGGCCATCCTCGGAGGGTCGCAGGCGCCGGCCTCAAGCTGCCACATCAAGCAGCTCTTCCGACGGATGGAGGCTGCCCAGCCACGGCAGGGGGCTCCTTCAGGCCGGGCGGCGCCTGAGACCGACATCACCTTCGACTCCAGGGATTACCCCAAGACTATGGTCGGCACCGGCGTGCTCCCCTTGCTATGCACGCCCACCATCAGCAGTGTCGCGGTTACCAGAATCCTCATCGACGGCAGCGCTGGCCTCAACGTCCTCTCCATGGAAGCCTTCGACCTGCTCCAGGTGCCTTATGACCGGCTCGCCCCCACCAGACCCTTTTCAGGGGTGCTCGACGGCTCCATCGTTCCCTTGGGGCAGATTCGCCTCCCCATCACCTTCAGCACGCGCTGCAACTACCGCACCGAGCTCATCGACTTCGATGTTGCCCACATCGGCCTCCCGTACAACGCCATCCTTGGGTATCCAGCCCTTGCCAAGTTCATGGCAGCGACGCACCCCGGCTACAACGTCATCAAGATGCTTGGGAGCAGCGGCATCCTCACTATGGTGGGGGATACCAAGGATGCACTCATGGCCCTCAAGCTCGCTTTCAAGGTTGCGGCGGCCACGCGGCCAGCCGCGGAGGGCTCTCAGGAGATTCCGGAGGCCGCGCCCGCGAATAAGAAGCAACTGTTCTCTCAGGACAGGGCTGTGACGAAGCAAGTGCCAGTCGACGATGGGGGCTCAGGCCTCACCTTCACCATAGGTGCCGGCCTCCCCCTAGACCAAGAAGAGGTGCTGGTTGGCTTCCTCCGTGCAAACAAAGATGTGTTTGCATGGGAGGCGACGGACCTGGTTGGCGCCCCGCGAGACGTGATTGAGCACCATTTGATGGTGTGCCCCGGCACATGCCCGGTGAAACAAAAGGCACGGCGACAAGCCCCGGAGAAGCAATCGTTCATCATCCAGGAGGTCCACAAGCTGCAAGAAGCCAGCGTCATCCGGGAAGTGCGGCACCCAGATTGGTTGGCCAACCCGGTCATCGTCCCCATGAAGGGGGGAAAGGAGCGCATGTGCGTCGACTTCACGAGCCTCAACAAAGCTTGCCCTCAGGACCCTTTTCCTCTTCTACGCATCAACCAAATTGTTGACTCCACTGCCGAGTGCGACCTGCTGTGCTTCCTGGACGCCTTCTCGGGCTACCACCAGATCAAGATGGCGGTGCAGGATGTCGAGAAAACAGCCTTCCTTTCCCCATGCAGGGTGTACTGCTACACCTGCATGCCGTCGGGCTGCGCAACGCCGGCGCGACCTTCCAGCGATTGATGCACATCGCCATGGGCCGGCAGCTCAGGAGGAATGCCGAGGCGTACGTCGATGACATAGTGGTCAAGTCGTGGGAAGCAAGAACCCTTGTCGAAGATCTGGAGGAAACATTCACCAACCTGCGCAAGGTGAACCTGCGGCTCAATCCGGAGAAATGCGTGTTCGGCGTCCCGTCCGGCAAGCTGCTGGGTTTCCTGGTATCACACAGAGGGATCGAGGCTAACCCAGAGAAGATCAAGGCAATAGAAAGAATGAGCCCGCCGTAGACCCTGAAGGAAATGCAGAAGCTCACGGCTGCGTGACTTCGTTGGGACGCTTCACCTCCAAGCTCGGTGAACGTGCCCTCCCGTTTTTTAAGTTGATGAAGAAGAAGGGCCCGTTCGAATGGACTTCGGAGGCTGAGGAAGCCTTTCAAGACCTCAAGAGGTATCTCACCAGCCCTCCGGTGATGGTGGCGCCTCGACCTCTAGAGCCCCTGGTGCTTTACCTGGCCGCCACACCCCACTCGGCTGGCGCGGCACTCGTGGCGGTCCGGGAAGAGCGTGCAGGCGCAGGTGCGCGGTGCAGCGCCCTGTCTACAGCCACGCCATCACCACCACAAGACGGCGCTCCTGAGGCCTCAATTACCCCATTAGACGGCGAGGCTCCTGAGGCCCCCACGCCTCAGGCAGGGCCGGACGCCATCGATGCCTCTTCCCTCGTCGAGCACCCCATGTACTTCATCAGCATGGTGCTGCGTGACACGCGCTCACGCTACCCTATGTCGCAGAAGCTCCTGCTCGCGCTCCTCGTCACCTCCAAGAAACTGCAACACTACTTCCAAGGCCACCCCATCAAGGTCGTCTCTGCCTACCCCCTAGAGAAGGTACTCCGCAGCCCCAATGCCACGGGGAGGGTTGCCGAGTGGAACATCGAGCTGCAGGCGTTCCAGCTGGAGTTCAGCACCACCAGGGTCATCAAGGGCACGACCCTCGCTGACTTTGTGGTGGAATGGACTGACGCCCCTGACCGAGGGGTGGGTGAAGACCGCTCCCTCATGCCCGGAGATGAGGCGCCCAATGGCTGGGTCATGTACTTTGACGGCGCGTTTGCATGCCGGGGCGCGGGGGCTGGAGCCGTACTCATCTCGCCTACCCAGGACAAGCTCTACTACACCGTGCAGCTCTGCTTCCATCATGGCGAGAAGGTCTCCAACAACATCGCATAATACGAAGGCCTGATCACCGGCCTCAGGGCTGCAGCGGCCCTGGGGGTCAAGCGACTCACCATCAAGGGCGATTCTCAGCTCCTCTTCAACTTCTCCAACAAGGAGTACACGCCCAAGGACGAGCACATGGAGGCATACCTGGAGGAGGTACGCAAAATTGAAAAACGGTTCTTGGGTTTGGAGTTGCAGCACGTCCCGCGTGGCACGAACAAGGAGGCAGACGACATCGCCAAGAGAGCGTCACGGCGTGAGCCCGAGAAGCCTTGCGTCTTTGAGGAACGGCTCTTCAAGCCATCGGCGGCCCCCTCCATTGCGGGCCCAGCGTTGCTCCGGGAGGAACTGCCCCTGGCCCCCTCCTCGGGCGCTCCAGCCTGCGGTCCAACCTCCGGAGCCCGCCTGCTCCTGGCGTTCAAACCTCAGGAGGGGTGCTGGACCGAGGAGTTCAAGGCGTACCTGCTCCAAGGCACCTTGCCAGAGAAGGAGGAAGACGCAGAACGCGTGGCCCGTCAGGCCACCGCTTACTTCTTGCAGGATGGCGAGCTCTACCGAAGACACACAAACGACGTTTCGCTGTGGTGCATCTCCAAGGAGTAGGGATGCGAGCTGTTGGCTGACATCTACAGCAGGGATTGTGGGCATCACTCTTCATCGCGCACCCTCATGGGCAAGGCGTTCTGCAGTGGTTTCTACTGGCCCACGACGCTCAATGATGCCACTGAGCTGGTGAGATCCTGTGAAGCCTGTCAATTCCATGCCAAGCAGATCCACCAGCCTGCTCAGGGCCTCCAGACCATTTCGCTCTCGTGGCCATTCGCGGTCTGGGGGCTGGATATCCTGGGCCCGTTTCCCCGAGCGGTCGGGGGCTACCGCTACCTCTACATCGCTATCGACAAGTTCACCAAGTGGGCGGAAGTGGAGCGGGTGCGCACCATCCCAGCGGGCTCGGACGTCAAGTTCATCAAGGGCCTTGTGAGCTGCTTCGGGGTCCCCAACCGTATCATCACTGACAATGGCTCTCAGTTCATAAGCAACCTCTTCAAAACATATTGTGCTAACCTTGGAACGCAGATATGCTACGCTTCGGTGGCGCACCCGCGGAGCAACGGCCAAGCTGAATGCACCAACGCGGAGGTCCTGAGGGGCCTCAAGGCGAGGAGCTTCAAGAAGAACCTCGAGGCCTGCGGCAGGGGTTGGCTCGATGAGCTTCAGTCCGTGTTGTGGTCCATCCGCACCACCACGACTAAGCCCACCGGCGAGACCCCGTTCTTCCTCGTCTACGGGGCTGAGGCGGTCCTCCCGCATGAGGTCAAACATCACTCCCTGCGGGTCTTGGCATTTGACGAGGCACGCCATGACGCCTCACGGGGGATAGACCTCGTGCTCGGGGAGGAGGGCCGCCGCCAAGCCTCGCTCCGTGCCGCGAGGTACTAGCAGGCGCTGCGGCGGTATCACTGTCGTAGCATCCGCTCCAGGACCCTCGAGTTGGGTGACCTGATCCTGAGACGGGTGCTCTCCAGGGAAGGGCTTCACAAGCTCTCGCCTATGTGGGAGGGCCCGTTCAAGATCGCCCGTGTCTCCAGGCCTAGCGCCGCACGCCTGGAGACATAAGACGGGGTCCCCATCCAGAATGCCTGGAACATCCAGCACCTCCGGAAGTTCTATCCGTGACCAGCAAGCGCCATGCGCCTCTCAAGTCTCCGCCTGTGACACTCTCACGTAATAATGAGTGGGGTTGTACATGCCCCGGAGTCTCCTGAGTGCCGCCCCTGGGCCTCACGGGGGCTCCCACCCACGTCCTAGTGGAAGCCCCATGCTCCGCGCTGGCGGGAAGACCAGAAGACTAGTCTAGGTGCCGGACACGGCAATTATTTTTGCTTGCTTTATGTAGCTGATTTGCCACTTCTTGGAATGAAATTTGAAGTTCTCGCATCCTTATTTGAAAGGGTTGGGAATTTTTCTCCTCGCAGCACTCACTCTTTCGGGTCTCGTTTTAGGGAGAGTGACAGTTGCCCGTCGCTCTTCCTCGCGCGTCTCGCGCGTGGGGGCTGGGCACGGTGTGTATGCTTGGGCCCGCCCACGAACGCACCTTGCCAAAGCTTTGGTGTCCTGGACTTTGGCGTCTTAATCCTCATGTGACGCCCTCAAATGAGCCAACGGGCACGCACGCCCTCCTGAGTCCGTGCCTCCGGGCATCATGACGCGGCGTACCAGCGGCCCACGCTCGGGGGCTCGCGCGGGGCACGGCACCTCCAGGGGTCCCCTAACCCGGCGGTCACCGGCTGCCTCCCGAGGCCTGAGGACCGTCGAATCCTCAAAAAAGGAAACCCCTGGCAGGACCTCTCTAGAATGAGGGGCGCGCAGGAGGCTCCAGAGAAGCACGCTCCCGCGACATGGGAATCTACCGCAAGCACACTAAGCTAAGTCATCCCAATCATGATCAGCAAGAACCCGTCAATTAGCAGCAACACGGATGTCAGGATGCAATATAAAAATGATAATATAACGGCGCAAGCGCCATGGTTCATTACATGCCCCGGCAGGGCTTTCTACTTTTTTTTATGAGGGAAAAAGAAAGAAGCAAAAGCGGCCGCGTGACCACCGCGGCTCCCGAGACCCGGCTCCAGTAGCGCCCGTGCTCAATCGGAGTCCTCCTCCTGCTTCACTGGGACGCGCGCGGCTTGTTGCCCTCCCCGTTTCGAGCTTGGTGGCATGGCGGCTCGTCGTAGTCGCCGTCACTCGTACTCTCCCCAGAGGAGGAGCCGCCGCTGCTGGAGGCATTGCGACCATCGCCAAGCGCAAGTTCACCGCCAGAGATGCCACCGCCCCTCCGACCGTTGTCGTCGGAGGGGTGGACATCGTCATTTTCGCTGTCGCTCTCCGGGCAGCACCCCAGGCGCCTGCCATCCTTCTCGAAGACCCTGACGTAGAGGGTCGCAGCGCCGTCGTGCCTGAAGTGGAGGGTACACCTCCCCTACAGGCCGCGTGCGCGAGTGAACGGCTGCCACCCACGGTTCAGGAACACGTTGCCAGCGGGGGTGACCTCGACCTCCACCCAAGAGGCCCTGCTGCAGCAACCATCGGCCTGTAGCCAGAGGCTGCCAGGTCCCCCGGCCGGCAGCGCGCCCGCGAAGAAGCGCGGGAGCTGGAACCAGACGCCTACGGGCCTCTCTGCCCACACCATGAACTCCGAGGATGCATCGGCTGAATGGGATCGTGGGCACGGTTGCCGAATGCCTGCCACATGCCTCCCTCCTTGGCCGCGGCCACCCCGGCCACAGGAGCCCCGCCGCGGGAGGGAGTGCCCCCACGACTGCTGGGGGCGGCGCCTGCCTTCGAGGGGGTGCGCCCACGCCCTCAGGGAGCCACCGCTGGCGTCGCAGTGTGCTTGCGGGGACGGCCATGGCCCCTCTTGGGCGGCGGCGAGCCTGGTCCCTCCATGGGGGCCTTTCCCTTCTCGGCAGCCGAGAACCTCCTCACTGGCGCCATGGATGCTCTGGCAAAGATGGTGGCGGGACGAAGGAGAAGAAGGGTAGGCGGCGAGAAGATGAAGATGAGCTAGGGGCTCCACCCCCTCTCCCATTTATAGGCGAAGGGAGGCTAACCGGCAGCCTCTCACACTCCAAGCAATGATGGCCTATTTGCATGCATCAGGCGGTTGGCAAGTCACGCGGTTGCCGAAGTGCGTGGGGAAGTGGAGGCGCCCACGTCCCGTCAAGCGCCACGCGTCGGCTCGGTCCGCAGGCGATTGGGGCCCACGGCGCTTCGCCCTTGCCCTTTGGCTTCGCCTCAAAGCCAAGTCTGAGCGCGCCTTGCGCCCTGGGGCTACTGTCGGTGTTCTGGGAACCAGGGTACCCAGACTTGCCTGCCTGCGGCCCATGGCGTGGCTTCATCGACGGCCTGGTATGGCCCACCTACAAAGACTATCAGGACAAGACCCTCGCGAGGCGGACGACACCAAGACCTCCTGAGGGAGCGGCCTTCCCAGTCTGCCTCCTGAGGAGCAGAGATTCCTATGCAGCTGCCCAACCTCATGAGGTTGCGGTGACGCAAGCCATGATGACCAAGGCCAGGCGGGCACCAGCGGGCGCAAAGAAGACAGTTTCCCCTTTGGTGCTAAGGAGGCAAGCGCAGGCGTGGGTTCCCGAGGAATCAGGCAAAGGTTTCCATTCTAGTGCAACGAGACCAGGACCGCCAGGACGGCAGGACGGATGTCATCGCCGAGCCCACCGCGGCATCATGACCAGAAGCTTTGCTGGCGAAGACCACCTTTCGTCAGGATAAGATGTACTACTTGTCCCCTTTAAAATTGGCCACTGTGGAATCCCTTCCTGCGTACATTTTGGGGGAAGAGGACCGAGGTCACTATATATATAGGTTAGCCACCACCATAGAGGGGGTCGATCCCTTTCCACCCCCACGAGAGCAGACCTCGCAAGGTTGTTCATCCCTTATACTTGTTCATCCTCAGCCCCTCGTGAGGCAAATCCACCACAAAGCAGGAGTAGGGTCTTACACCGCAAGGTGGCCCGAACCTGGGTAAACTGCCGTGTTCATCTTCTTCCTTGTTCTTCGAGCTAGGCCGTAGGGCGACGAGTTGGTTGGCTGGATAGGTAGAATTCTTCTCACACGCCCCAGAGTTCGAACCTTCCTTGGGTCTGCGGAGCCCTGAATCTGACAGGCAGCACGAAGAAGGACTCCCTGGTTGAACTCGCCTCGGCCATCATTGACCCCTACTACGAAAAGATGAAGCAGGATGCCAACAGAACAAGTCCCGTATCCTGGCACAGGGCCTGGATGCGGCAACTGGATGAACCTCACCTCAGGTTCGTGGCTAAGAGCGTGTACACATGCAACGAGATGCACAGGCGGATCGTTGACACGAGGAAGTACCTCGTTCCCAAAATCGACGAGGCCCGATCGAGCCACAAGTAGAGCAGTAGCGGCAAGCGTCACAAGAAGTAGATGATGATCAGATGATCATTTATCCTAGTTAATTATGCATGTAATATATAGTTTACTTTGCTGTGTGGAAATGTCATGTGTGTTGTAGCCACCTATGTAATTATGCATGTAATAGTTTACTTTGGTGTGTGCTAATGTCATCTGTGTAGTAGCCACCTATGTAATTGGATGTTTAATTTGGTTATGCAACCATGTCCTTATAAGTGTGTATATATATATGTTGTTGTTCTGTATGCAATCACATCGCACAACACACATGGCTTGTTAACATGAATCGTCTGTGTTGTTATCGGTCTTCCCACACATTTCCGATTACAGACTTGTTTGCCGCATATCACACACATCTTGTTAAGTTGAACCGTTTTTGTTCTATTGGCTCAACGCAAACAGTTCATCCGAGTGAACTGTATGCCGTATATCGCACACACCTTGATCTGGCTGACCGTTTCTTTTGTGTTGCCTAATCACAAACAGTTCATCCAAGTGAACTGTATGCTGTATATCGCACACACCTTCATCTAGCTGCCCATTTCTGTTGTTCCGCCTCATCACAAACAGTTCATCGGGGTGAATTGTATGCCATATATCGCACACACCTTGATCTGGCTGCCCGTTTCTGTTGTTCTGTCTCATCACAAACAATTCGTCTGGATCAACCGTATGCCCCGCATCGCACACGCAACTAAAATCTGAACCGTGTTTAATGTATCTGCCATCGCAAACATTTTGTATCTTTTTTTATGGTTTTTTTACATCACCGTTTGCGATTAATGCATCGCACACAGTTTCGTCGAAGGGTCTTTGATTGTAGTGTCATGTTAGCAGCATCCTGCAGTAGTGTCATGAGATACATCACCAAAATTAACACTGACTGATTTGCTATTGCAATCAATATTAGCATTAACTATATTCAGGAAAGGCCTATCAAATATAATGGGACAAAAATCATCTTGTGGAAAATCAAGAACTAGAAAATCAGTAGGGTACTTGATTCTTACCACACAAGACTTCAACATCTCTAACAATCCCAAGTGGTGAAATAGTATCTCTATTTGCAAGCTAAATAGTAACATCAATGTCCTCTATCTCAGCAGGTGCAATATCATTCATAACCTCTTGATATAAAGTAAAAGGAATAACACTCACACTAGCGCCCAAATCACATAAACCACGCTAACAATGATCTCCTATTTTAACAGAAACAACAGGCATGCCAACAATAGGTTCATTCATGTCTTTAGTATCAGGCTTAGCAATCCTAGTGGCTTCATCACAGAAGTAAATAACATGTCCATTGATACATCCATTTTGCATCATGATTTCCTACTGTTATTTATAGTGTTTTAATCAATTTAACACTTTGTGGAGCTATTCTAATGCCTTTTCTCTCTTAATATGCAAGATTCACGTGAAGAGGGAGATTGCTGGCAGCTGGAATTCTGGACCTGAAAAAGCTATGTCAGATATACCTATTCTGCACATCTCCAAATGAGTAGAAATTTTAAGGAGATTTAGTTTGGAATAAATAAAAAATACTGGAGCAAAGAAGTACCAGAGGGGGCCACCCAGGTGCCCACAAGGCACTAGGGTACGCCCACCCACCCCAGGCGCGCCCTGGTGGCTTGTGGGGCCCCTAGCTAGCCTCCGGTGCCCATCTTCTAGTATATAAGCTAGAAAAAACTAAAGAGAAGACTTTCGGGATGGAGCGCCGTGGTCTCGAGGCGGAACTTGGGCAGGAGCACTTTTGCTCTTCGGCGGAGCGATTCCACCGGGGATACTTCCCTCTGGGAGGGGGAAATCAAAGCCATCGTCATCACCAACAACCCTCTCATCATGGGAGGACCAATCTTCATCAACATCTTCACCAGCACCATCTCATCTCAAACCCTAGTTCATCTCTTGTATTCGATCTTTGTATCAAAACCTCAGATTGGTACCTGTGGGTTGCTAGTAGTGTTGATTACATCTTGTAGTTGATGCTAGTTGGTTTATTTGGTGGAAGATTATATGTTCATATCCATCATGCTATTTAATACCCCTCTGATCTTGAACATGAACATGATTTGTGAGTAGTTGCTTTTGTTCTTGAGGACATGGGAGAAGTCTTGTCATAAGTAATCATGTGAATTTGGTATTCGTTCGATATTTTGATGATGTGTATGTTGTGATTCCCTTAGTGGTGTTATGTGAACGTCGACTACATGACACTTCACCATCTTTGGGCCTAAGGGAATGCATTGTGGAGTAGTTATTAGATGGTGGGTTGCTAGAGTGATAGAAGCTTAAACCCTAGTTTATGCGCTATTCCGTAAGGGGCTGATTTGGATCCATAAGTTTAATGCTATGGTTAGATTTATCTTAATTCTTCTTTCGTAGTTGCGGATGCTTGCAAGAGGGGTTAATCATAAGTGGGAGGCTTGTTCAAGTAAGAACAGCTCCCAAGCACCGGTCCACCCACATATCAAATCATCAAAGTAGTGAACGCGAATCAAACAAACATTATGAAATTGACTAGATAAAATTCTCGTGTGTCCTCGAGAACGTTTTACTTATTGTAAGAGACTATTTCGGCCTGTCCTTTGCTACAAAAAGGATTGGTCTACCTTGCTGCACTTTTGTTACCATTACTATTTATTTCTCATTACAAATTATCTTGCTATCAAACTATCCGTTAACGATAATTTCAGTTCTTGCAGAAAACACCTTGTTGAAAACCGCTTGTCATTTCCTTCTGCTCCTCGTTGGGTTCGACACTCTTACTTATCAAAAGGACTATGATTGACCCCCTATACTTGTGGGCCATCAAGGCTCTTTTCTGGCGCCATTGCTGGGGAGTGAAGCACCTCTGGTAAGTGGAATTTGGTAAGGAAACATTTATATTACGTGCTGAAATTTACTGTTACTTGTTACTATCGAAAACAATCCTTTGAGGGGTTTATTCGGGGCATCTTCACCTCGACCGGAAGCACAAAGAGTTGCTCCTCAACCTACGGCACCTACTGAAAATATTTATTATGAGATTCCTTCGGGTATGATAGAGAAACTGCTAGCTAATCCTTATCTAGGAGATGGAACATTACATTATGATATGCACCTAATTTATGTGGATGAAGTTTGTGGATTATTTAAGCTTGCAGGTTTACCCGGAGATGAAGTTAAGAAGAAGGTTTTTCCCTTTATCTCTGAAGGGAAAGTCATTGACATGGTATAGACTATGTGATGATATTGGAACGTGGGATGGGAATCGATTGAAATTGGAATTTCATCAAAAGTTTTATCCTATGCATCTGGTTCATCGTGATCAGAACTATATATATATATATATATATATATATATATATATAATTTTTGGCCTTGTGAAGGAGAAAGCATCGCTCAAGCTTAGGGTAGGCTTAAGTACATGATGTACACATGCCCCAATCATGAACTCCCAAAATAAATTATCTTACAAAAAATTTATGCTCGGCTTTCTCATGATGATCAAACCATGGTCGATTCTTCTTCTACTGGCTCCTTTATGAAGAGAACTATTGAATTCAGATGGGATCTTCTGGAAAGAATTAAACGCAAATCTAAAGATTGGGAACTCGGTAAAGGTAATGAGTCAGGTATAATACTTGAGTTTGATTGTGTTAAATATTTTATGAATACCGATGCTTTTCATAAGTTTAACACTAAATATGGACTTGACTTTGAGATAGTAGCTTCCTTTTGTGAATCATTTGCTACTCGTGTTGATCTCCCTAAGGAGAAGTGGTTTAAATATCATCCCCCTATTAAAGAAAAGATTGAGGAGCCTATTATAGTTAAAGATGAAACTATCGTTTACAATGTTGATCCAGTTGTTCCTACTGCTTATATTGAAAAAACACCTTTCCCTATTAGGATAAAGGAACATGCTAAGGTTTCAATCGTGGTTAACAAAAGTAATATTTGAGCACCTAGACCCTGTGAAAAAATTAAAGAGGAACCTAATATTGCTATGGTTAAAGATCTCTTGGTTGATAATATAGATGGGCATGTTATTTATTTCTGTGATGAAGCTACTAGAATTGCTAAGCCCGATGATAAAGATAAGAATAAACATGTTGTTGGCATGCCTGTTGTCTCAGTTAAGATAGGAGATCATTGTTATCATGGCTTATGTGATTTGGTTGCTAGTGTGAGTGTTATTCCGTTTACGTTATATCAAGAAATTATGAATGATATTGCACATACTGAAATAGAGGACATTGATGTTACTATTAAGCTTGTGAATAGTGATACTATTACACCACTTGGGATTGTTAGAGATGTTGAAGTCTTGTGTGGAAAAATAAAATACCCTACTAATTTTCTAGTTCTTGGTTCTCCACAAGATGATTTTTGTCCCATAATATTTGGCAGGCCTTTCTTGAACACTGTTAATGCTAAGATTGATTGCGCTAAAGAAACTGTCAGTGTTAACTTTGGTGATGTGTCTCATGAGTTTAATTTATCTAAGTTTTGTACACAACCTCATGATAAGGAATCGTCTAGTAAAGATGAAATTATTGGTATTGCTTCTATTGCCGTGCCCCTATTGATCCGTTAGAATAATATTTGCTAGACCATGAAAACGATATGCATTTGAATGAAAGAAATGAAATATTAAAGCTTCTAGAAGAAGGTATAATCTATCCCATAGCTGATAGTAGATGGGTAAGCCCTGTTCATTGTGTCCCTAAGAAAGGAGGTATTACTGTTGTTCCTAATGATAAAAATGAACTAATTCCACAAAGAATTGTAACTGGTTATAGGATGGTAATTGATTTTAGAAAATTAAACAAAGCTACTAGAAAAGATCATTACCCCTTACCTTTTATTGATCAAATGTTAGAAAGATTGTCTAAGCATACACACTTTTGCTTTCTTGATGGATATTCTAGTTTCTCTCAAATACCTGTATCACAATTCGACCAGGATAAAACCACCTTTACTTGTCCTTTTGGAACCTATGCTTATGGATGTATGCCTTTTGGTTTATGCAATGCATCTCCTACATTTCAAAGATGCATGACTGCTATATTCTCTTACTTTTCTGAAAAGATTGTTAAGGTTCTCATGGATGATTTTTCCATTTACAGAACTTCTTTTGATGATTGCTTAAGCAATCTTGATTGAGTTTTGCAGAGATGTGAACAAACTAATCTTGTCTTGAATTGGGAGAAGTGCCACTTTATGGTGAATGAAGGTATTGCCTTGGGGCATAATTTTTTTGAATGAGGCATTAAAGTGGATAAAGCTAAAGTTGATGCAATTGAGAAAATGCCATGTCCTAAAGATATTAAAGGTATAAGAAGTTTCCTTGGTCATGCTGGTTTTTATAGGAGGTTTATTAAAGACTTCTCTAAAATTTCTAGGCCTCTTACAAATCTCTTGCAAAAAAGATGTTTCATTTGTTTTTTATGATGATTGTGTAGAAGCCTTTGAAACACTTAAGAAAGCCTTAACCTTTGCACCTATTGTCCAACCACCTGATTGGAACTTGCCTTTCGAAATTATGTGTGATGCTAGTGATTATGTTGTTGGTGATGTTCTAGGGCAAAGAGTTGATAAGAAATTAAATGTCATCAATTATGCTAGTAAAAACTCTAGACAGTGCCCAAAGAAATTATGGTACTACTGAAATAGAATTTCTAGCAGTTGTGTTTGCTTGTGATAAATTCAGATCTTACATTGATGATTCTAAAGTAATTGTTCACACCGATTATGCTGATATTAAATACCTTATGGAAAAGAAAGATGCTAAAACTAGACTCATTAGGTGGTTTTATTGTTACAAGAATTTGATTTGCACATTACTGATAGGAAGGGAGCTGAGAACCCCGTAGCTGATAGCTTGTCTAGGTTGGAAAATATTCTTGATGACCCACTACCTATTGATGATAGTTTTCCCGATGAGCAACTAGCTATCATAAATAATTCTCATAACACTCCTTGGTATGCAGACTATGCTATATTGTTGCTAAATTTATACCACCTAATTTTACATACCAACAAAAGAAAAATTCTTCTTTGATTTAAGACATTACTTCTGGGATGACCCACATCTTTACAAAGAAGGAGTAGATGGTATTATTAGATGTATACCTGAGCATGAACAGGAACAAAATTCTACGGAAGTGTCACTCCGAGGCTTACGGAGGACACCATGCGGGAGACAGAACTGCACACAAGGTATTACAATCTGGTTTTTATTGGCCTACCATTTTCAAGGATGCTCGTAAGTTTGTATTATCTTGTGATGAATGTCAAGAATTGGTAATACTGGTAGACGTCAGGAAATGCCTATGAATTATTCACTTGTTATTGAATCATTTGATGTTTGGGGATTTGATTATATGGGACCTTTTCCGTCCTCTAATGGGTATACACATATTTTGGTTGTTGTTGATTATGTTACTAAGTGGGTAGAAGCTATTCCAACTAGTAGTGCTGATCATAACACTTCCATTAAAATGCTTAAAGAGGTTATTTTCCCGAGGTTTGGAGTCCCTAGATATTTAATGACTGATGATGGTTCACATTTTATTCATGGTGCATTTCGTAAATTGCTTGCTAAATATGATGCCAACCATAGAATTGCATCCCCTATCACCCTCAATCTAGTGGTCAAGTTGAATTGAGAAATAGGGAAATAAAACTAATTTTGCAAAAGACCATCAATAGATCTAGAAAAAAATGGTCTAAGAAACTTGATGATGCACTATGGGCTTATAGGACTGCTTATAAAAATCCTATGGGTATGTCTCCATATAAAACGGTCTATGGAAAAGCATGTCATTTAGCTCTTGAGTTAGAACATAAGGCATATTGGGCAATCAAAGAACTCAATTATGATTTCAAACTTGCCGGAGAAAAGAGGTTATTTGATATTAGCTCGCTAGATGAATGGAGAATCCAAGCTTATGAAAATACCAAATTGTTTAAAGAAAAAGTTAAAAGATGGCATGATAAAAGAATCCAAAAATGGGAATTCAAAGTGGGTGAGTATGTTCTATTATACAACTCTCATTTTAGATTTTTTGCAGGAAAACTTCTCTCCAAATGGGAAGGACCATATATCATCGAAGAAGTTTATCGCTCTGGAGCTATTAAGATCAATAATGCCGAAGGCACTAATCCGAAGGTGGTCAATGGCCAAAGAATTAAGCATTATATCTCAGGTACGCCTATTAATGTTGAAACTAATATTATTCAAACTATGACACCGGAGGAATACATAAAAGAGACCTTCCAGAACACTCTAGAACCCTGAAAAGGAAGAGGTACATGATACGGTAAGTAAACCGACTCTAAAAAATCCATAAAAACACTTTCTATCAGTTTGGGAATATTAGAAAAAAATACAAAAATAAGAAACACCCGAGGGGGCCACCCAGGTGCCCACAAGGCACCAGGGCGCGCCTACCCCCCCCCCCCAGGCGTGCCCTGGTGGCTTGTGGGCCCCTCATGAGCCTTCTCGACTCCGTTTTCTTCTGGTATACGTGTTTTGCAAGATAAAAGTTATTTATTTATACTCCCGGACGTTTTGACCACCGCATCACGGAAATATCCTCTGTTCTTATTTCGTGTTGTTTCCTATCAAATCTATCAAGCCAGGCATCATTTCTTCTTCCTCACCCAACAATGTAGAAGATGATGCTTGGTTGCTGCAGATGGAACTAAGGAGAGAGGGAACCGAGGAGGCTGCCATGGAAGAAGATGAAGGAAACTCGCTTGGAGTCCACCCTCCGGCCTCTGAGAGGGGCACGCTGGCTGGCATCTCCACTACTCTGAACCCCCATCAAGCCGTGAGGTCAATGAATGGTCAAGGGAATCATGAAGTGCAAGGAGGACTGTAACACCCTGGTTTTTGGCCCTTTCTTTTTCTTTTTGATTTATTTGGTTTTTGCTCTGATTCTCTTTTTGGTGCAGTTCTATGGACTTGAAACCTGAGAGATCTTCATTTCTTCTCCTCCCAAGTGGCTTATAATTCTCAAATCCCTCGATAAGTCATGTCACTTCATTTCTAGCCCAACCCCAAAATTCTTTTTCTCGGGAATATTACTTTTTCTATTAAAGGAATAGTCCTGTTTGCCCTAGGTTGTGAAGCAACCTATATTTCTGTCTTCCACAAAATTCCCAAATAATTCTCATAATTTTTTTGGATCATATATGCCCCAAATATGTCCAAACCTTCATCATCCAGTTCAAAAATAATTCATCAATATTCATTCTTCATTTCTGTCCAGAGTGGTCTTTTGTGAAGGAAGTGTCACCTATATTTTCTTGATTGATCCCCAAATTTTTGGGCATGCTCTTACATCCAAACCATTTCCTCATGCCAACATTCACCTATATTTGCCTAGCCAATCTTCCTTAGCAATTTTCCAAAGTTTCTGTCAGATGGAAGCCTTGTTGAAGGAAGTACTAGCTAGGAGTATCCAAATGAGTTTATATTTTGCAAGATCCTTCAGGTGCTCATATCATGACCCTCTACCAAATTTTAGCTCCATACAATAATCTATGTGATCACACCATCAAATCTTTACTTCTGGCAATATTTTCAGGATGTGAAGCAAGTATATTTTATATTGTTTCATTATTGCTGAAAATTTACCAGAGCATTATCCTACCCATAAAACTTCTCTCCACCAAATTTTGGATCAATTAATCAAGCCAACATTTCTCTATTATTTTCTCAAGTTTCTGGACAGAGAAGAACACTGTGAAGGAAGTACCATTTTGGCATGTCCAATTGGTATGAAATTTTTACAGCATCTTCATATGTCCTAATCATTATGCCTTGCCAAATTTCAGCCCAACCCAATGCTCCATGTGAGTGCATCATCCAATTCTCTTTTCTAGACCATATTTGCAGTTGCAAGGCAACTATGTTTAATATTCGTCCAATTCTCCTAAAACTTCATAGGATTGTAGTCCTTCTTACTCTAAACCTCCCAGACATCAACTTTGGCTCTTAGCGCTTCTCTGTTGATCACAGTAATGTAGCCAAGTTTGCTACAACAACCTTCCAGTGATGCCTCACATCCATGTTTGGTTTCTTTTGATGATCTATCACCTCAGTGCACTCCCAGGATGCAAAGACAACGTGCTAGACAATGTTTCCCTGCTGCTGGCGTCCCATCTTGGCCATGTCGCGTGCGTAGCGGACACGCTCTGCGCGTCGACAAGCGACAGACTGCCGTGCCCCCAGCGAGTTTCGCGTGTCTGCTGGTGCGGACCTGACTCCCCCCTCTCTCCCATCACTCTCCAGCCTTCTGCCCCCTCCAGAAACCTCCTCGCCGGTGCTAGTCGCCAGGCGCCCACGGGCGCATTGTGTTCATCCGGCTCTATTGCTTGCCTCGTCTTCTCTTCTTCGCTCTGTCCGCGCCCGCGCGTCTCTGGTGTCACGGGCATCTGCCCTCTGCCCTCTCCCATTGTTTCAAGGCGTCTGGTAGCGCGTTAGCCTCGCCGAAGCATCGTCCGCATCCCCGCAGCGGCTCTCGGCCATGGGCACCTCGCCCCGCCTATTTAAGCTGCCCCCAGCCCGTCCGACCTCACCACTCAACCTCCTCCTCTCCAAATCGGTGCCCCGTGCCAAGAAGCAGAGCTGGGGAGCCCTCCTTTACCATCTCCGGTGAGGAGCTCCGCCGCTTTGCCTCTGCTCCGCCAGCCCACTCTGGTCCACCCCAGCCCAAACTAGGCCACCTCTGAGATTGTGGTACTCCCCCGGTTCTTCCTAGACCCTCCCCTGCCCAAATCACCGCTAGAATCGCCAACCTCGACGACCACGGTAGTTCGCCGCCACCTGAGAAGGAGCCGACGCCGTCCGGCCACCTCCCGATAAGCTGCGGGTACGGGTGAGCTCGCCGTCGTCCGCCCGATCCGTCCCCGTCCTCTGCCAGCTTCGCTGTGACCTCCTCGCCGGTCAGCCGTCATTGGTCAGCCGTCCCTCCTTTGTTTCCCTCTCTCTCTCTCTTTAAAACTGACAGAGCGGCCCCACCTGTCAGCCTCTCATCCCCCCGAACCGTTTTTAAGTGGAGGCGTAAACCCACTTTATGCCTTCGACGTCACCCCCACCTGGAGATTTTTTGTAAATTCATTTAAATTCAATTTATATCCAGATTTAACCCAACTTTGACCATGAATAACTCCTAAACTTTGACCCAAATTCAATTTAAACTGATTCTTTTTGCATTATTTTTCTTTTGAGCTCCTCTATTTTCTGGTAGAGTTTGGTATTTTTTTCTGTTGTCTATATTTTTTGGACAGTAGTATTTTGCTTTATGTGTTATTTAGAAAATACTTGCAAAATATTTTCTAGAGTGTTTTGTGTGCTTGATGAAGACCAGGAGCTTTCCCACCCTTTCTTGGAGCAAGGCAAGCCACACCCTCCATTTGCATGATTGCAATGCAATGATATGGTTAATTTAATTTAATTTGCTTAAAATTTTGCATTAGCTACAAATGATTTATTCATGGCAATTCTTGGAGTGATATTTTGATCTTGCTACTGCCATGATATTGCTTGGATTTCTAGGACTAGTATTTTGCAGGTTGAGGATGACATGTTGCCATTGGATTATTAGTGGCTATTATTATTATTTTCAACATGATAGTATTTTATATTATGCTTTGGAGTATTATTTTGGATATGATGTTATCATGTGGATCTTAGGTCAATATCTTGATATTACTATTGGTTTAGTAGCATCATTATACTTGGATTCATCATGATATTAGTTATATGCTACCCTCGGAGTATTATGATAGGCCTATATTATCCTTCAGATCATTTGTTGGTTATTGCTTCAACTTGGATCACAGGTCGGTATGATATTAGAGTAGCAGTTATCATATATCTATCTTGGGGATAAATTCCATCATTTCGTTGGTCAGGTGCCATCGAACAGGGCTTTTCCAGTGCAACCACATTTGCCTTTATGGGAAGGCCCTAATCCGGTCTATTTTCATGCCTCTCGTCGGTGCCTCCAACGAGGGAAGGTTATGTGCATGCGCTACCCTGATTAGGTAGGTGGCCATAAGCCTTGTGTGCCCGTAGTTGTGTAGGGCCCTTTGTCCCCGTTTGGGACCTTTTTTTTTTGTTTTGCCACGTGATACATCTCCAACGTATCTATAATTTTTGTTTGTTCCATGTTGTTATATTATCATTCTTGGATGGTTTACAATCATGTTATAGCAACTTTATATCATTTTTTGGGACTAACCTATTGACATAGTGCCCAGTGCCAGTTGCTATTTTTTGCTTGTTTTTTACTTCGCAGAATATCAGTACCAAATGGAGTCCAAATGCAGTGAAACTTTTTGGAGATTTTTTCCAGACTAGAAGACACCCAATGGGCCAAAGAAGTACCAGAGGAGAGGCCCGAGGTGGGCACAACCCACCAGGGTGCGCCAGGAGGCCCAGGCGCGCCCAGGGAGGTTGTGCCCCCCTCGGTGACCTCCCACACCGCCTCTTTGCCCTATAATCCCCCAATATTCCAGAAATCCTAGGGGAGTCGACGAACACAAATCCAACCTGCAAGTTTTAGAACCACGAGATCCAATCTAGACACCATCACGGAGGGGTTCATCATCCTCATTGGTGCCTCTTCGATGATGCGTGAGTAGTTCATCATAGGCCTACGGGTCCGTAGGCAGTAGCTAGATGGCTTCCTCTCTCTCTCTCTCTCTCTCTCTCTCTCTCTCTCTCTCTCTCTCTCTCTCTTGATTCTCAATACAATGGTCTCCTGGAGATCTATTTGATGTAACTCTTTTTTGCGGTGTGTTTGTTTGGATCCGATGAACTTTTAGTTTATGATCAGATCTATATCCATGAATATTATTTGAGTCTTCTTTTGATCTCTTATACGCATGATTATTTATACCCTCGTATTTCTTCTTCGAATCTTTGGTTTAGGTAGGCCAACTAGATCAATTTTTCTTGCCATGGGAAGAGGTGCTTTGTGATCGGTTCGATCTTGCGGTGTTCTTTCCCAGTGATAGAAGGGGCAGCAAGACACGCATGTATCGTTGCTATTAAGGGCATGAGTCGGTCTACTAATCTTGGACGTGTTGCTGTCGTGGTTCGACACGATCACCTATGGGGCCATCGGCCCCTTTGTGGTTCAGCAAGGGGGAAGGGCACGTTGCATAAAGAGCGGATGTCGTAGAACAGCACGGCAATGGTGACGCTGGTGGTTTTTACCCAGGTTCGGGCCGCCGCGAGGCGTAAAACCCTACTCCTGCTTTGGTGGATTGAGTGGTAGACCGTGGCGAACGCGCAATGCTCAGGCCCGGCAAGGTCGCCTCGGGGAGAGCAGCTACGCGCGTATGAGTGTACAAGGGTCCGAATCCTCTCTAAGGTTGCCTCCGTCCTCCTTTTATAGGTAAGGGGGTTACCACAGTGGCAAAACGGTCATTATCCAGTGATTAGATAGCCACAGTGCTATCATACCTAACTCTGCAGACAGGACAAGGTGCATTAAATGCACCGCTTAGTGTCACGTCGAGGATGCAGCCCGGCAAGCCTTGTCGTGCCATTCAACCACCTTCTTGCCTGTCTGCATGACACGCCCATGGACGGGTGTCCCTTAGGGGTGATCTTCCTCAGGAATGGCTGCCACGTGCTGAATGACTGCCACTTATTCACTTGAGGGCTCGACACCGCACCGATAAGCGACTTGCGTCACTGTGAGGTGGAGCGGTGGAGCCTTGGCGGGATAACAGGCCACCAGCGCCCTGGCAACCCTTGTCGGGGAGGTCTTGGGACTTGCTCTTAGGGTGGCTGAGGGAGTCCTGGATTAAGGGGTTCTCGGGTGGTCGGCCTATGTAACATGGGCCGGACTGATGGGCCGTGAAGATACAAGGCAGAAGACCTTTCCTTGTGTCCGGGTGGGACTCTCCTTTGCGTGGATGGCAAGTTTGGTGTCCAAATGTATATTTTCCTTCCTCTGTAAACCGACTCTGTACAACCCTAGCCCCCTCCGGTGTCTATATAAACTGGAGGGTTTAGTCCGTAGAGGCTATCATAACTCCCATAGGCTAGACATCTAGGGTTTAGCCATCACGATCTCGTGGTAGATCAACTCTTGTAACCCCCATACTCATCAAATAAAATTAAGCAGGACGTAGGGTTTTACCACCATTAAGAGGGCCCGAACCTGGGTAAACATCGTGTTCCCTTTGTCCCTTGTTACCTTCGATCCTCAGACGCATAGTTCGGGACCCCCTACCCGAGATCAGCCGGTTTTGACACCGACATTGGTGCTTTCATTGAGAGTTCCACTGTGTCATCAGCAGAAGGATCGATGGCTTGTTTGATCATCAACAACGACGCTGTTTCCGGGGTGACCTTCCTCCCCGGCCAACTTTTTGTATTCAGCGGCTTCGCTCTGCGCGCCAATTCAGTTGGTCACCTTGAGCAGATCGACAGCTACGCCCCTGGTCATCAGATCAGATTTGGGAGCCTGAATTACGTCGCTGATATCCGAGGAGACTTGATCTTTGAAGGATTCACGGCCTCGACCACTATTCCTCATCTTCAAGAAGGCAACCCATCGGATCCGTCATCAGGCGCCGCTCAAAGACCAACTACTACCCCTGCCCTGGCCATAGATCCAGGGCAGGCCACCTCATCCGAAGATGGGATCTTAAAACCCACCGGACCCTCTCCTCTCATGGAGCCCTTTGTCGAAGACCCAGAAGCAATTGTATGTTCGGCGAGCCTGGAATCAAGCAGGACCCTCCTTGTCATCGGAGAGCCGAACTCACCTCTGGAGGCCAACTCCGAACTCTCAAGGCCTACGTCTGGTGAACACATACTGGAAGAGTCTGCCATCCCCAGCTCCGCAGGTCCTCGGTTTCCCATCCGGCCTTCACTCTTAAGCGAGGCCCTGGACTTAATGCGATCTCTCGCCATCACGGAGGTATCACCTCCGAATTACGCACAGCCCGAACTAGGGGCTGAGTGCAGGGAATTTTACGTCCCACCCACCACCCACTTGATAGCCACTGTCGAGGACTTAACCGATATACTCGACTACGCCTCCGAAGACATCGACGCTATGGACGATGATGCCGGAGCCGAACCAGGCCAAAACTCGCCCATCACCGGATGTTGGACTGCCACTTCTACATACGACATGTACATGGAGGATACACCCAAAGAGGACGACGATGGCAATCAAGATCCGATCGAGGACAAGCCCGTCGAGGTACCACCGAAGCGTCGATGTCAGTGGCGCCGTTCACGATCGCGGCGGGAAAAAGTAAGCAATACCGGCACCGGAGACATTGACACTCCGGAGAATGGCGAAGACTCTGACAAACCCACTGAGCCTGCCATAGAGCAGGATAATTGGGAAGAGGGACAAGTTAACCCCGACGAGCCAGTCGGGAATGAGGATTCAGAGGATAGTAACTATCTACCGATCTCCGAGGAGGATGCCAGCCTCGGCAACGAAGACTTCATCGTGCCAGAGGAACCCCTCGAGCAAGAGCGCTTTAAGCGACAGCTCATCGCAACTACGAGGAGCCTAAAAAAGAAACAACAACAGCTTCAAGCCGAACAGGATACGCTCAACAATAGATGGACCCAGGTCCTAGCTGCCGAGGAATACGGCCTCGAACGCCCAACAAAGAGCTATCCGAAGCGTCGGCTACTGCCACAATTCGATGACGAGGCCCTAGAGCCAATACCATCAAGATATAATCATGCTGATGAACTACACCGACCACCACGTGGACGAGACAAAGCGGCCACCCGTATCAAACACCAGCCCGCGCCACCTCGCCATCAAGGCAAAGAGACAGCAGCTCAGGGCTGCACTTACGACTTACGTCAGGACCTGGACAATAGAGCCGGCAAGACCAGATCAATATATGGATCAAGGGAGCGTGCGCCGACGAGAGACGACGGCCTTCAAGCTTGGCGCGAGTAGCATAACCGAACTCGAGCCAAAAACCAAACACGGATGTCATCCGAACTCCGTCGTGACGTTGCCCGATATAGGGGCGCCGCACACCCCTTGTGCTTTACCGATGAGGTAATGCAGCACCAATTTCCAGAAGGGTTTAAACCCATAAACATCGAATCATACGATGGAACGACGGATCCCGCGGTATGGATTGAGGATTTTCTTCTCCATATTCACATGGCCCGCGGCGACGATTTCCACGCCATCAAATACCTCCCCCTAAAGCTGAAAGGACCAGCGCAGCACTGGTTAAACAGCCTACCAGAGAACTCTATTGGTAGCTGGGAAGACTTGGAGGATGCCTTTAGAGACAACTTCCAAGGTACCTATGTCCGACCTCCGGATGCCGATGACCTTAGTCATATAGTCCAGCAAGCCAGTGAGTCAGCCCGCAAACTCTGGACTAGGTTCTTAATTAAAAAGAATCAAATCGTCGACTGTCCGGACGCCGAAGCCCTCACGGCCTTTAAACATAGCGTCCGCGATGAGTGGCTCGCCCGACACCTTGGTCAAGAAAAGCCGAAGTCTATGGCAGCTCTTACTACACTCATGACCCGCTTCTGCGCAGGAGAGGACAGCTGGTTGGCTCATAGAAGCAATAGTACCAGCGACCCTGGCACCTCCGAAGTCAAGGACGGCAATGGTAGGCCACGACGCAACAAACACAAGCGTCGAAACAATAACGAAGAAACTGAAGACACAACGGTTAACGCCGGATTCAGTGGCTCTAAATCCGGTCAGCGGAAGAAGCCATTCAAAGGAAATAAGGACGGTCCATCTAATTTGGACAAAATACTCGATCGGCCTTGCCAGATTCATGGCACCCTCGACAAGCCTGCCAACCACTCCAACAGAAATTGTTGGGTCTTCAAACAGGCCGGTAAGTTAAATACCGAACATAAGGGGAAAGGGCTGCCAAGCAAGGACGATGACGAGCCTCGCCCACCGAACACAGGGGGACAAAAGAAATTTCCCCTCGAGGTGAAAACAGTGAACATGATATATGTCACGCAAATCCCCAAAAGGGAGCGCAAGCGCGCATTAAGGGACGTCTACGCCGTAGAGCCTGTCGCCCCCAAATTCAACCCATGGTCGGCTTGTCTGATCACCTTCGATCGCAGGGACCACCCGACCAGTATCCGTCACGGAGGTTCGGTGGCCCTGGTCCTCGATCCAATCATTGACGGCTATCATCTGACTCGAGTCCTTATGGACGGCGGTAGCAGTATCAACTTGATCTATCAAGACACTGTCCGCAAAATGGGTATTAACCCGTCAAGAATCAAGCCTAGTAACACCACCTTTAAAGGAGTGATACCCGGCGTCGAGGCCCGCTGTACGGGCTCATTAACATTGGAAGTAGCCTTCGGTTCACCGGACAATTTCCGAAGCAAAGACTTGATCTTCGACATCGTCCCCTTCCGTAGTGGTTATCACGCACTGCTCGGACGTACCGCCTTCACCCGCTTCAATGCAGTCCCGCATTATGCTTATTTAAAACTCAAGATGCCTGGACCCCGCGGCGTTATCACAGTTAATGGAAACATGGAACGCTCCCTCCGTACCGAGGAGCACACCGCGGCTCTTGCAGTCGAGGTACAGAGTGGCCTTATCAATCCGAACAATTCATCGGCCATCAAGCCTCCGGACACTATTAAACGAGTCCGGCCTACTCTGCAGAATGACAGCTCGGTCAATCCGACGCTGGACTAGCAGTTCTACCTCCGTCCACTACCCCATCTAATAGCGGCATATGTACCGCGTGTGCATAACTACGCACTCAAAATATCTTGGGCGACGACGGAGGCACTCCGCGGACGAGGTCCATAAATACGGCTCGACCCTATTCGGACCTTAATCTCCCTTTTCTTTTTTCTCTTTTCTCTCCTATTACAGGTTCTTTAAAACCTAAAGTCACTTCACGGTGGCGCAGGGCCCTTTCCCATGCCCCTGCTATATACACGATTGTCGATCCTTTCAAAGGATCCTCCACCAAGGCGAAAAGCGGCGCAGACGTGCGGCAGGGTGTCCAAAGGATCTTCATGATACCTTTTCTTTTTTAGGACCTGTATACAGCTTTCCCTTGTTCTCAAATTCTTGGCATGTAAAAGAGCCCTGATGCTTATAGCATCATCTGTAAAAGCACGTTTTGACATATCAATCAGACTATAATGGAAAACAGTTTTTACCAACCCTATTCGATATTGGTTTATTTCATAATCTGTATTCCCTCTTCATGTCAGATTGGTGTATACACTTCGGCATAGCTTAAAATGCCAGGGGCTCTATTTGGCCACCTATATTTTCAACAAAAAAAGAAGAAGTCCGAGCGCTTTTAGAGTGCACTTCGGCGTCCCGAACATTGCATTATATGCATCAGCTCCGAATCATGTCTTTGGTCAATAGTTGGGTTGCCCGGCTCCTGTGGTTACTACCTTACGTTCCGCTCGTTCGGCTAGGGTAGTAAAGGGAGAACTACTGCGATTGTGTTTCTGGTTCGTTCGGTTAAACACCTCAGTAGAGAAAGCCAAAAACTGACTATCATGGTGTGGCGAGAGCTAGTCAGCTATTCGGCAACTTGCTCTAAATCTTTTGTGATTTCTTCCGTATTATGCGAAGGACTGGCCTTTGTCCGGTCATGTGCTTAAGGCATCCCAGTTCGGATAGCCTCATACGCACCAGGGGCTAGTACTTAGCCCCACCGTCAAACTCCTATGGCTAAGTGAAAGTGATAAAGCCGCATAGTCTGATTGCCTGGTTCGCCTACGCAGACACCTCCTTCACGGACCAAGACGTTGGGTCAAGAGTGATCATGCGTTATTTCGAACACCCCCGTAGTATCTACGTGGGGGCTGAGGCCGACGACTGGCAAACTTTCAAGATAACAAAATACGGCCGCACAGGAGGCAAGCAATTCCAGATAAAGACATAAATATATTACAAAGCCTTGGTTTATAAAACAACGTCTGGGTAGCTCGGATACATTCACTCAAATATGATATCCTTTGAGCATTGGCCCTCTATTAATCGGGCACCCTCAAGGACGTCTTCAAAATACCGCTCTGGCTTGCGGTGGTCCTTGCCTTCGTGTGGGCCCTCGACCGCCACGACGGCGGCCTTCATCTTTGCTCAGTGCATTTTGACATGGGCAAAGGCCATCCGCGCACCTTCTATGCACACCGAGCGTTTGACAGCTTCAATCCGGGGCAGCGCGTCGGCAAGTCACTGCACCAGGCCGAAGTAGCTGCTAGGAATGGGTTCGGTTGGCCACAGCCGGACTATGACGTCCTTCATGGCCAATCTGGACATCCTGTGCAGCTCTGCCAGTTGCATCATGTGGTTGCTCAATAGCGCCGGATGCTCCGACGCCGCGAACTATGACCAGAAGAGCTTCTCCGTTGTGTACCCGTCCCGGGCCCGGAAGAACTGCGTAGCGTCGGTGGCACTCTTCGAAAGATCCGCAAATGCGTCTGGAGAACTCCACAGTCGAGTGAGCAAGGCATATCTTTGCCCACCAAATATAGTCTGCAAAAGAAAGGGCTTACCAGCCGCTATCTGTTCGGACTGCCGGATTTCCTCGCGAGCTGCTCGGGACTCGGTCCTCGCCTCCTTGGCCTCTTGGAGGGCCTTGGCGAGTTCGGCCGCCTGGGCCTTATTCTTCTCCTCCAAGGACTCGCACTTGCCAGCGGCGTCCTTGAGCTCTTGCTCCACTTCGGTCACCCTCTCCTCGTACTGGCGACGGGCGACCTGTTCGGACTTTAAATCTGCAGCCGCTTTGTCTGCGGCCGCTTTGCTCGCCTTCGCCTCCTCCTTGGCTTGGGCAAGGGCACTCTTGAGAGTCTCGACCTCACCCGCGCTGCCTGCAATCATACACATAGTAGCGCATGAGTCTAAACTCAGAATTTGCATATTAATTCAGGCATGTGCGAGATATTTCAAACATACCTTGCGCCTCATCGAACCGCTTGTTCATGCGGTCGATATCATCATCAGCCAGCTGCAGCCTGGGCGGTTACCGCCAACATGGAAGCTTGTTATACAATATAAAAGTATGTCACCTCTTCCGAATACTATATGATCCTCTGTCCGGTTTTTTCAAAACCAGACAGAGTCTCAGGGGCTACTATCTATGCACAGGTCTGTCCCTTTATAAAAAGCATCTAGAGCATTATGTCGCATACCTCGAAGCTTGTTAACAGGCTGGTGAAGGCTTCGTTCAGCCCGCTCTTGGCGGACTGAATCTTTTCAACCACCACACCCATCAGGGTGCGATGCTCCTCCACGATGGCAGCACATCGTAGTGCTTCCACCAAGGTATTCAGCGCCTCCGGATTAGTGGAGGCCGCCGTCGGAGCTGATGTTCCCCCTCCTTCGAAGGGGGCTGCTTGCCTAACTCTGGGGCCACATTGGTCTCCGGAATGATGTCCGGCTGGGGGCCAGATTGCTCAGGACCCCCGCCGTCTGTCGCCATGAGGGTTGCCCCCTTCATGTCTTCGGCAGCCAAGGTATTGTCCTCGGGCACCTTCTCGGCAGCCTTGCTCGCCCCTCCATGGCCAGGAGAGGTCCTTCGGGACAACACCTTGGTGTCATCCACGGTGATCGGCGAAGGGGCTCGCGGTGGCGTCTCGCTCTCTGCCATCTCGGGCGGCAGGGAACTCCCTTCAGACAGCGATGGTTGGGGGAGGTCGCGGGCTGGGCTGATACACACAAAATGATATATTATATTACAACCATAACAGACCGAATATTTGCTGAGTATCCTTTTCGACACTTACGATTCGGCCAGGTTTCTTTCCCTAAGGCGCCTCTTGGGGGTGTGTTCGGCGTCTGTATCCGAATCGTCCGAGAGGGTTATCTTCTCCCTCTTGGATGCTCCCTCCTCCAGGTCTGCGGAGGTGGCCCTTTTCTTCTTTCCCCCCTTTAGGGGAGAACCACTTTCCACCTCCTCCTCCTCTTCATCTTCATCCCCCTCGTGGGAGGAGTGGGCTTCGGTTTCTCCGGACACTGCGTCCGAAGTACCTTTACGGTGGAGGCCACCTTTGGCCTCCTTGCCCTTCTTCTTGGTCTTCTTCTCCGGCGCCTGATATGGCGTCGGAACCAGCATCCTCGTCAGCAGAGGATTGGCTGGGTCTTCAGGTAGTGGAGCCGGACACTTGATCCGCTCCGCCTTCACTGTCTAGCCCTGAATGAAAGAATGAAAATCTCAGTATAAACTTTGATTTATTTACCGAAAATTGTGTTCGGAACTAAAATACTTACCGGTGTGACCGGATTCTCGATGTCAAGACCGATGTCTTCGGTCTTCTTCGGCCACGTCTTCTGGGCCTTGAAGAGCAGCTTCCAGATCTCTTCGTGCGTTGTACTGAAGAAGCGCTGCAGGGTCCGGGGACCTTCTGGATTGAACTCCCACATATGGAGAGGCCGGAGTTGGCAGGGGAGGATCCGGTGGGAAAGCATCACCTGAATCATGTCAGTGAGACTGGTATTCTTGCCTATCATATTTTTGATGCGCTTCTGCAACATCATCACTTCCGCGGTCGACCCCCAGTCCAGACCCTTGTTGGTCCATGATGCGAGCCGCATTGGGGGTCCGGATCTAAACTCAGGAATGGCCGCCCACCTGGCGCCGCGAGGTTTGGTGATATAGAACCACTCCTGCTGCCACACCTTGACGGTCTCCACGAAGGCCCCTTTAGGCCAGGTGGTGTTGGGGAGCTTGCTCACCATGGCGCCGCCGCACTTCGCATGTTGCCCGTCGACCACCTTCGGCTTCACATTGAAGATTTTTAGCCATAGGCCGAAGTGTGGGGGGATGCGGAGTAGCGCCTCGCACACGACGATAAATGCTGAGATGTGGAGGAAAGAATTTGGGGCTAGATCATGGAAATCTAGCCCGTAGTAGAACATTAGGCCGCGGACAAAGGGGTGGAGGGGGAACCCTAGTCCGCAGAGGAAATGGGGGATGAATACAACCCTTTCGCCGGACTCCGGAGTGGGTGTGACTTGATCCTTGACAGGGAGCCTGTGCGCGATCTCCGCGGACAGATATCCCGCCCCCCGGAGCTCCTTGATGTCCTTCTCCGTGACGGAGGAGGCCTCCCACTTGCCCTTCGAGCCAGATCTGGACATGACTGTAGAGGTTGGCGGCGGTGGGAAAGATTGAAACTTGGGCGCTGGAGCTTGAGGATGGGAAAACGGGAGAAGGAAGAAGGCGTGGGGAGAAAAGATGGATCTTTATCCACTTATATAGGCAGTAAATATCAGGCGCCCCCCCCCCCCTCAAGCCTTAAAACTCACCTGTTCCCAAGGGGTCGTGCGAATGGCACGGTTGGATTGCCCAAACCCGTATTGATGAGGATCCCGCAATAAGTGGGCACGATCTCCGCTTTGACAAGACGTGTCGATAGAGGCCGTATCTCGAAATGCAAAGCGGGAGCCCAAAAAACGGTTCGGAATGATAAAGAGGCTAGATGTGACATTTCGCCGAAAAAGCTGTCAGTTGATGGACATTACTTTGACTAAGCATTTTACCTCCGTGGTTGAGGGTTGTGACTGACATGCAAAGCCGGATATAGTTCTTTTATTCGGAAGATTGCTTTGAAGTATTCAGAGGAGGAACCCGCCTTGCAATGACAATCTACGTGCCGGATACATCGCCATTGAAGACTGGTTCAGGGGCAACTGAGGGAGTCCTGGATTAAGGGGTCCTCGGGTGGTCAGGCTATGTAACATGGGCCGGACTGATGGGCCGTGAAGATACAAGGCAGAAGACCTTTCCTCATGTCCGGGTGGGACTCTCCTTTGTGTGGATGGCAAGTTTGGCGTCCAGATGTATATTTTCCTTCCTTTGTAAACCGACTCTGTACAACCCTAGCCCCCTCCGGTGTCTATATAAACTGGAGGGTTTAGTCCATAGAGGCTATCATAACTCCCATAGGCTAGACATCTAGGGTTTAGCCATCACGATCTCGAGGTAGATCAACTCTTGTAACCCCCATACTCATCAAATACAATCAAGCAGGACGTAGGGTTTTACCTCCATTAAGAGGGCTCGAACCTTGGTAAACATCGTGTTCCCTTTGTCCCTTGTTACCTTCGATCCTCAGACGCACAGTTCGGGACCCCCTACCCGAGATCAGCCGGTTTTGACACCGACAGTGGCCTCGACCTGACCAGGCTCGCCTGCCCGGCAAGGGAGGCTTTTTCCCTTGGTGATATCTTGCTGTCTTGGCTTGTCTTGGTCTTCTTGAACCGCCCTTTGATTCTTCAAAGAGCTATCTCTCCCGCTCGGCCTTGTCTTGGATGCTGGAACCTTGCCCTTGAGCCTGTGTACAGTCAGGGCAACATACACCAGGGTTTGTTGCACCGACAGGAGCCCCTGGGCCTGGCCTGAATGCGCTCCTGAGCGTCATCGGGGTAGGTCCTATCTAATACACAGGCGAAGAGTTTGTGGTAGCTCATCTCTTGATATTTTCTTTGCCTCTTCATCAATCTGTGCTTGAGTCAGTTTTTGTTTTTTCCGTGCGTCGTGCAAGACATTATGGGGGGAGTTTTAAGCCACGATTCATGGCTACCCATGTCCCACGTTCATGGAGTGGAAACTGCCATTCCACTAGCTTCTCCGCTTCTGGAGTTTCCGCCACGTATGCCGCATGCATCGCATAGGGTTGGTGGCGGACGCGGGGAGCACAGAAATGCGTGCCATGGCAGAAAGCCAGGTGCCTTGGATTGGCGCATAGGGTCGGTCCTGATTCCACGAGCCGTTGGAGGTGTGAAGGGGTCGGATTGGCAGAGCGGGGCGGTTGGCCCCTTGGTGAGGGGCCAGCCCCCGGCCCTGCTCACCTATAAAGAAGGAATGTGGGCAAGGTGCTGGCTCACACCCATCTCCTCCTCCTCTCTCCTGGCATTGCTTTTCCATCATGGTGAGGGGAAGAGGTCGTGGTGGCACTCCAGTGGCGGTGACGAGGGCTTCTGCTCGACAGCGCCTCCCTCCTCCTGTTGGGGATGCGGAAGTTGAGCCCGTTGTGAGGGGAGGCAAGAGAGGACAAGGTCGTGGTCGCCGTGGCGCTCGGGGTCGAGGAGGACGAGGTGGTGCTTTGATTGCACCTCCTCCTACTGCTCAAGACCTTAATGAAGGCCACATCGGGAACCAGCCGCTGGAGTTCATCGTCAAGTTGCGAGGGCCCCCGCGCAACCGTCTTCGGCTTCCTACTCCATTTTGCATGGGTGATGGAGATTGAGCAGCCGCCGGGGTTAAGGCTGCACATGAGGGGTTGTTGCAACGGTAGCATGCGGGCGGACGTGGAGTTCCCCGCTCCTCATGTCATGCTTCTCCGGCGTGGCTGGAAGATTTTTGCCCGCGCCCATAGCTTGGGGGCCAGGCACGTCCTCCATTTCAAGTTAATGGACGCCACCCTGCTCTCCGTCAAGGTCTTCGGATGCTCGGGTGCTCGCTTAGGGTGCTGCGCGGAGAGCTCGACTAACGACGAAAGCTCCTCCTCGAGCGACAGCGATGAGGAGGACAGTGACGGCGATGATGACAGAGCCGGTGGGGAGGACTCCGGCTCTGACTCCGGCTGAACACCAGTCGCACCATCACCGTCAGCCGGTGGCACCGCCATCTGCACCTGCATCTCTTCCCCGGCAAGGCTATTTGCCGGGGTGTTGGGTGCGGGTGGCACCCTGGCCTCCTCCAGCAGTCTTCCAGCTGGACCCCGACAGACTTCCTCGTGGCTCCGGCTTCGTTCGCCCTGCCGCGTCCTACTGTCCCTGGTGGCGGTGATTAGGGCATCGCCTAGTCGCTCCCCCCATCCATCACCTTCTCCCGCGCCCTCTCAATCTTGTCAGACTCCGTCTCGCGGGTTCTGACGAGGTCAGGCTGGGCTTCTGCCCGGGCACTCCTTTTGCCCTCTTCGCCTCCCGTGGTAGTTCCTAGGAGGAGAGGGACAAGAAAGGGATTACGGGGCACTTATCTTTTTTCAATCTAAGACATGTAGGCATTTGCCAAACTTTAGTCTCAAATATGTAATCTTCTTTATCCATGTTTGTGTTCTGTAAGATCTGTACTTGTTTATCCACATATTAATGAAAAAGACAAGCTTTGCTGGGTACTTGTGCATGTATTATGTCCATGCAGAGGTGAGTTGCCTCTATACATTTAAGTAAACAAGTTATCTCCGGCAAGCTATCCTGCCGGTTCCTTCTGTTTGTTGCCGCGCGGCTTAACCTGCCAGGCTCAAAACTATGGAAAGGGACCAGCCCCTTGTCGAACCTCCTTTGTCAAAGGCCACTACAACCACCTTGACCGAAGCAACGTTCAGGATAAAGGATGGGAGCACCTATGCTTCGAAGGCGACAAGGTTTTCATATGCACAAGTTTTCATCTTACAGAACATTTATGGACAAGAAGGAACTTATCTGTTTGGCTTGTCGGGGACCGATATGTAGGCTTGTCTTCGTTTCTTCTCTTCAGGACTGAGTCCACGGCAAGAGCCCTGCGGTTAAATGCAGAGGAAAACAATGCTACATATGCCCTTATCTACATGATCATGATATGCTCATGTTATGCTATGCATGCATGCAAGTTTTTGGGGGGCCCAGCGCTTCGTTTATTTATCTGCTGCTCAGGGTCTGCGCCTGGCTTTGTACAAAGGGTTACATGCAGCATCGGCAAAGCTTGTACAAAAGGATGGCTGCCGGGCAGGGCCCAACAGCCGCACCTTACGGGTAGAACTTACGGAGATGCTCAATATTCCACGAGTTTTGCAATTGAATGCCATCTCCGGTCTCTAGACGGACTGCGCCGGGTCTGGTGACTCGTACCACTTGGTAAGGGCCTTCCCACTTCGGCGTCAACTTGTTTGTACCCTTGGCTGAACGCGCCTAAGGACAAGGTCACCTTCCTCAAGGCTCCGGGGATGATCCCTGCGGCTGTGATAGCGGCGCAGGGCTTGCTGATAGCATGCAGCATGCGTAACAGCCCGGAGACGGTTCTTCTCGAGGAGCACGGCATCATCATGCCGGTGCTGCTCTTGCTCTACTTCATAGTAGGAAAGTACTCGAGGTGACCCGTATATGAGTTCCATGGGGATCACTGCTTCTGCCCCACAGACTAGGGACAAGGGAGTCTGGCTGGTAGCTCGATTTGGTGTCATACGGAGGGACCAAAGAACCACCGGCAGCTCATCAATCCAGCGCCTGCCGCATTTCTGCAGCCTATCAAATGTTCTTGTCTTGAGTCCTCGCAGCACTTCAGCATTTGCCGTCTCAGCTTGTCCATTGCTTCTGGGATGAGCAATAGAGGCAAATGAAACCTTGCTTCCGAGAGCTTGAACGTATTGCATGAAGGCGCGGCTCGTGAACTGGGTGCCATTGTCAGTGATGACCCTGGCGGGTACTCCGAAGTGGCACACCAGTCCTTTCAGGAACTTGATAGCTGACTGTGTGGTCACCTTCCTCACGGGCTCCACTTCGAGCCATTTTGTGAACTTGTCGGTGGCGACGTACAAGAACTCAAAGCCCCCGGTAGCACGGGGGAAGGGGCCCAAGATGTCGATCCCCCAGGCCGAAAAGGGCCATGACAAAGGGATTGTCTAGAGAGCTTGAGCAGGTTGATGGATATTCTTGGAGTGGAACTGGTAGGCTTCACATCTGGTGACTAGCTCGATTGCATCTTGGAGGGCCGTGGGCCAGTAGAAACCTTGTCGGAAAGCTTTTCCAACCAAGTCCCTTGATCCAATATGTGAGCTGCACATGCCTCCATGTATCTCTGCCAACAGTTCCTTCCCCTCTTCCCGGCAAATGCACTTCAATTTCACACCGTTGGGCCTCCTTCTGTATAGTGCGTCATCGATGAACTGATACATACTAGCCCTCCGGGCTACTCTTTCAGCTTCTTCTTGCTCTTCGAGAAGTTCTCCTGTTTGGAGGTAACGGACTATGTGTCGCGCCCAAGTTGGAGCCTGAGGCTCGACAACAAGGATCAGCGGCACCTCCTCGTTCGTGGGAGAGCACGCCTCAACCGCGAGGAGTGGTAGTTCGGTGGGAGGGTGCTGCTTGCGAAGAGAAGTGGAGTTGTTCCCGCCAACCTCTCTGTCGAGGGCTTCTGGAAGCTCTGCCGGGAGAGGCTTGCCGGAGTCCAGTTTCCTCCTCTTTCTGGCCATTGTTGCCGGGGATACGGAGGGCTGAGTCAGGTGGAGAACAAAAGTCCCTGGTTCCACAGGAAGCTTTTGCGCAGCGCACTTTGACAGATGATCATCAATGCTGTTTTCCGCACGGGGTACATGCTCTGTTTGCAATCCGTCAAAGCGCTCCTCCAGCTTTCTCACTTCCTCCATGTATGCCTCCATCAATGGACTCTGATAATCCTTGTTCACTAGCCTCACCACAAGCTGTGAGTCTCCTCGTATGATCATCTTGTTAATCCCCAACTCTGTCGCGATCCTGAGCCCGGCAAGGAGTCCTTCATACTCTGTAGTGTTGTTGGTTGCCTTTTCCCGGGGAAAATGCATCTGGACCACATACTTTAGGTGCTCTCCAGTGGGCGCGATGAGGAGCACACCAGCTCCTGCACCTTGTAGTGAGAAGGCACCATCAAAGTACATGATCCATTCTTGGGGTGCTTCCTTGCCGGGGATAACCGTTTCCAGTGCTTCTTCGTCTGGGGTAGGTGTCCACTCTACAATAAACTCTACCAGTGCTCTACTCTAAATGGTTGATGTGCTCTCAAATTTCAAACCAAAGCTTGACAACTCCAAAGCCCATTCCACTATCCTGCCGGTGGCTTCAGGGTTCCTCAGTATGCTTTGCAAGGGGAAGCGGGTGACAACCGTGATCTCGTGGGCTTGGAAGTAATGGCGCATCTTCCTTGAGGCCATGATGAGGCCAAAGATCAACTTTTACACGCCAGAGTACCTTGACCTAGCCCCCTGCAGTAGGGAGCTGACAAAGTACACTGGCCGCTACACCACCTTCTTCCTTGCCGTGATCCTGGAATTGTCTCCGTTGCTTCGCTCCTCTTTGTCCTAATCTGCATCTGACCTTGCCGGGACGAGTTTATTTTCCCCTCCTGAGAGGACGGTAGTCATGGCTGCTCCCTCATCTACCTCCCGCTGCGCCACCAGTGCTGCACTAACCACTTGATTGGTTGCTACTAGGTATAGCAGCAACGGTTCTTGTGGTTTAGGAGCGACTAAGGTGGGAACAAAGGAAAGATAGGTCTTCAAATATTGCAGCACAGCTTCTGCCTCCGGGGTCCACTCCACGGGCCCTGCCTTCTTCAAGATTTTGAAGAATGGCAAGGCGCGGTCAACAGACCTGGAAATGAACCTGCTTAGCGCGGCAACACATCCAGTCAAACGCCTCACATCTTTAACTGTCTTGGGTGCTTGAATCTGCTCGATTGCCTTGATCTTATCGGGGTTGGCCTCTATCCCTCGATGGGACATGAAGAAGCCAAGTAGCTTGCCGGAAGGAACGCCAAACACACACTTCTCAGGGTTTAGCTTCAAGTTGATCTTGCGCAGATTTGCAAAGGTCTCTTCCAAGTCCTGAATGACACTTGACTTGTCCTTGGTTTTCACCACTATGTCATCCATGTAAGCTTCAATATTCCTATGCAGCTGGGACTCAAAACCAATTTGTGCTGCTCTTGCAAAAGTGGCTCCAGCGCTCTTTAATCCGAAGGGCATCCGTACGAAGCAGTACGTGCCACAGGGGGTTATGAACGCTGTCTTCTCTTCATCTTCTTTGGACATGAATATCTGGTGGTACCCGGAGTAGACATCCAAGAAGTACAGCAGATCACACCCGGAGGTGGATTCCACGATCTGGTCGATGCGCGGCAAGGGGAACGGGTCCTTTGGGCATGCTTTATTCAGATCTGTGAAATCTATGCAAAGCCTCCATTTCCCATTCGCCTTGCGCACCACCACTGGATTTGCCAACCATGTCGGGTGCAATACTACTCTGACCAAACCAGCCGCCTCAAGTTTCTTGATCTCCTCGGCAATGAACTGCTGCCGCTCCAAGGCTCGCTTCCGGACCTTCTGCTTGACGGGCCGGGCATGAGGGCAGACAGCAAGGTGGTGCGATTACCTCCCTGGGAACACCGGGGATGTCAGATGGTTGCCAAGCAAACACATCGATATTCGCCCGCAGTAAGGCAACAAGCGCGCTTTCCTATTTGTCGTCAAGGGTAGAGCTGATAGTGAATGTACCATCAGCGCCAACCAGCCCTGCCGGGACCTTCTTCACAGCGGGTGCAGCAACCTTGGATCTCTTGCTAGTAGAACTCTCCAGCAAATCATCGACGAGTGCTGCATACTCCGGAGAGGCGTGCTACTCCTTGTCGGCATCCTTGCTAGCTTTTCTCCCTTACTTGTTTTCCTTGGCGGGGACTACGGCCTCCGCGGCCTCGGCAGCGACCGCATCCCGGTACATCTTGTCCACGTATATAATTGCGTCCTTCTTATCTGATGGGATGGAAATGACGCCCATTGGTCCTGGCATCTTCAAGGTATTGTAGGCATAGTGGGATGCCGCCATGAACTTTGCCAGGGCAGGTCGTCCAAGTATCCCATTGTACGGCAACGGAAGCTCAACCACATCGAACACAATTTTCTTAGTCCGGAAGTTCAACACCCCTCCAAACGTCACCGGCAGCGTGATCTTTCCCTTTGGACGACTCCTACCGGGGTTGATTCCCTGAAACGTGCCAGTAACTTTGAGCTCTTCATCCGTTACCTGCAGCTTGTTGAGCACCTTGGGGGAAATTAGATTCAACCCGGCCCCGCCGTCAACCAACATCTTTGTGACCTTGAGGTTGGGGTTTGTTGGTGAAACCAACAACGGCAAGCACCCTACCGCAGTGGTGTGGTCAGGGTGGTCCTCTTCGTCAAAGATGATGGGCGTGCGAGACCATTTGAGCGGTTTCCACGAATCTGCCGTTGGCTCCACAACATTGACCTCACGTGCCCATTGTTTCAGCTGGCGGTGAGAGGAGTGCAAGGATGCACCCCCGTCAATGCATAGGGCGTCAGTGGCTTTTTGGAACTCTTGCTCGCTTGTTTCCTCTTCATCCCTCTCATCGCTTTCGTCACCACATTCCTTCTTCTCATGACCTCTAGTAGGTTTCTCTTGGCGTTGGGGAACCTTGCTGAGGCGGCCTCCTCGGCCGCCTCGGCCCTTTCCACCAACACCATCTTGGTCTCTCTCCTTGTCGCGCTTCTCGTACTCAGCTTTTTGCTTCTTGACGAGTTGCTCAACTTGATGACACTCTTGGAGATCACGGACCTTGGTTCGATGGATCTTGCAGTACGGCTCGTCTGCCTTCCCAGCCTTCTCGGCAGCCGCAGCCTCTCGGCAATCAGTGCACGCGGCAACTTCCTTGCTGGGAGCCTCGGTCTTGGCCTTCTTGCCAGTACTAGGAGTGCTTGATCCTTCAACAGCCAGCACTGCTTTATCCTTGCGCTTCTTGTTGTGTTTCTTGTTCTTCTTGTTCTGGCTGGCAGCATTGTCGTCATCTTCTGAGTCGACGTCGACTCCATCCTCTTCTCCGGGGAGACGCCTCCCCTCCTCCGTACGGGCACACTTATCCGCCAAGGTGTAAATCTCGTTCACAGTCTTGGGCAACCGGACATTCATTTTGGAACGTATCCTGCAGTTGCGCACATTGGACTGGAACGCAGCAATCACAGCTACCGGGTGGATATCTGGAATGTTCCTGTGCACCCGGCTGAACCTCTGCATGTACTTCCGCAAACTCTCCCCTTCCTTTTGTGGAAGGAGCTGCAAATCACTGGGCCGTCCTGGTTCTTGATGGACGCCCGTGAAGGCACCAACAAACTCGTGGCACAGATCAGCCCAAGTCGAGATGGAGTTCTCCGGCAAGTGCATCAGCCACGACCTCACATTTGGCTTGAGCACCAAAGGGAAGTAGTTGGCGAATATCTTTTCATCTCTTCCACCGGCGGCTTGAACAGCAATGGTGTAGATGCTCAAGAACTCTGTCGGGTTCAGTCTTCCATCGTATTTTTCTGGTATCTCTGGCTTGAATGTATGGGCAGATGGCCAACGGACTTGCCGCAGCTCACGAGTGAAGGCAGGACACCCAACCTCGAAGGGTACGTATCCATCCCCACCAGGCGCAGGCTCATCGGCGTTGGGGCCATTGCGCCTGTCAGACTGGCGATGGGTTTCGCAGCGCCGTTCTATGGTGACGCGCGCGTCTTCCCTCCGCCTATCCTCCAGGACCTGCCGCTGATCTCGATGGGCTCGAGGATCAGATGAAGCCATCGACCCCTCGTCATGTTCCTGATTATGCGGCTCTGGCCGTGGCCCCTACGTTGGCTGTCGCGGGGGAGACTGCACCGTGAGGTTGGCCCCTTCAGCACGGCCAGCAGCTTAGGCCGTTGCCGCTGCCTGCGGATGCCACGGCGAGCCCGCCCGTTGCGATCCCCCTACCTCAGCGAAACCAATCAAACTTTGAATGTTGGCTCTCCATTCATCCATTTGGTCGGCAGCTGGCGGGAATCTCAACAGGAGCTGAGCTCGAGCCATGGCCTTCAAAGCAGTGGTTGGCATGGACGACGACGCGGATCGCGACATCGCTCAACTCCTGACGGTACCGGCCATGGCGGCATCGCGCTCTCGTCATCGCAAGCCAGTCGCGAAGGCGGTGTGACAACGAGAAGGACGCGCTTGGGGGTTGATGGCTCTGTTCGGCGCTTCGTATTGACTGCCTTGTTCTGGGGAAGGCGTGTGTCTCGTACCTGCACCCGTAGCTGGGGTAGCTAGGAGGTTGTGGTTCACGCCAGAGCGGGCGCCATCGCTGCGGCTGCGTTCTCCAGTGAGGTGGAGAGGCGGGAATTGGATGTTCTCCCCTCCCGCATCTTGTGGAGCGTGGCCGCCAGGATGTTGTTGACGCTGTCCTCCTCCGGCGCCTCCTGTTACCTCCTCAGCCATGGGAGGAACGACGGCAGCGCCGCCTGCGCTGGTTGCGTCCCCCGACGCCACCGCAGCCCCCATGGTATCGATGGCTGCGTGTGAAAGGGACTTTGAGGTGGAAGGACGAGCTGCTACACCGAACTTTTTCTTGGGCGCCATGGGTGATGATGCCGTCGTCGAAGGAGATGGTGATGAAGATCGACGCGTTGTTTACATCCTTGGGTTCGCACAAGCGCTTCCCCCTACCTGGCGCGCCAAAGATGTCATGGTTCGACACGATCACCTATGGGGCCATCGACTCCTTTGTGGTTCGGCAAGGGGGAAGGGCACGTTGCACAAAGAGCGGAGGTCGTAGAACTGCACGGCAATGGTGACGCGGGTGGTTTTTACCTAGGTTCGGGCCGTCGCGAGGCGTAAAACCCTACTCCTGCTTTGGTGGATTGAGTCGTAGACCATGGCGAACATGTAGTGCTCAGGCCCGACAAGGTCGCTCGGGGAGAGCAGCTATGCGCGTATGAGTGTACAAAGGTCTGAATCCTCTCTAAGGTTGCCTCGGTCCTCCTTTTATAGGTAAGGGGGTTACCACAATGGCAAAACGGTCATTATCCAGTGATTAGATAGCCACAGTGCTATCATACCTAACTCTACAGACACGACAAGGTGCATTAAATGCATCGCTTAGTGTCACATCAAGGATGCAACCCAGCAAGCCTTGCCGTGCCATTCAACCACCTTCTCGCCTGTCTGCGTGACACGCCCATGGACGGGTGTCTCTTAGGGGTGATCTTCCTCAGGAATGGCTGCCACGTGCTGAATGACTGCCACTTATTCACTTGAGGGCTCGATACCGCACCGATAAGCGACTTGCATCACTATGAGGTGGAGCGGTGGAGCCTTGGCGGGATAATAGGCTGCCAGCGCCCCGGCAACCCTTGCCGGGGAGGTCTTGGGACTTGCTCTTAGGGTGGCCTCAACCTGACCAGGCTCGCCTGCCCGGCAAGGGAGGCTTTTTCCCTTGGTGATATCTTGATGTCTTGGCTTGTCTTGGTCTTCTTGAACCGCCCTTTGATTCTTCAAAGAGCTATCTCTCCTGCTCGGCCTTGTCTTGGATGCTGGAACCTTGTCCTTGAGCCTCTGTACAGTCAGGGCAACATACACCAGGGTTTGTTGCACCGACAGATGCCTATATATTGATCATTGCCTTGGATATCGTCATAATTATTCGATCTTCTATCAATTGCCCAACAGTTATTTGTTTACCCACCGTGTGCTATTTTCTTGAGAGAAGCCACTAGTGAAATCTACAGCCCCGAGGTCTATTCTTTATCATATTTGCTTTGAGATCTATTTTTATTAGCTTTTATTTTCAGATCTATTATTCCAAAAACCCAAAAATACCTTGCTGCACTTTTTTGTTACTTTTTTTTTTGTGTTTTATCAAGATCTATTTATCCAATCTACACAAATTTTATCCCGTCAACTTGACAATTTCTGGCGCCGTTACACGAAGAGGGATTGACAACCCCTCATAAGCGTCGGGTTGCAAGTATTTGTTCTTTGTGTGCAGGTACCGTTTACATAGTCTTGCTTGGTTCTCCTACTAGATTGATACCTTGGTTTCATAACTGAGGGAAATACCTACCATAGTTGTACTGGATCATCCCTTCCTCTTTGGGGAAATACCGACGTAGTTCAAGTGACATCAAAAGGTATTTCTAGCACTGTTACTGGGGAGACATCATCAACATCTATCAGGTTACTAATCACAAATCTCATCTCCTTGCAATTTATATTATTTTCCATTTGCTTCTCGTTTTCATCTCCCCCACTTCACAAAAATTTGCTGTTTTAATCGCCCTCTTTTTCGTTTGCCTTTTTTCTCGTCAGATCTATCTTTTTGTTTGCAATCTTGTTTGCGTAGTTGCAATGTCTCAAGAAAACACCAAGTTGTGTGATTTTTCCAATACCAATAACAATGATTTTATTAGCACTCCGTTTGCTCCTCCCGCCACTAGTGCGGAATTGTGATATTAATGCCGCTTTGTTGAATCTTGATATGAAAGATCAATTTTCCGGTACTCCTAATGAGGATGCCGCGTCCCATTTAAACACATTCGTAGAATTGTGTGATATCCAAAATAAAAAAGATGTGGACAATGATATCGTGAAGTTGAAATTATTTCCTTTTCTCTTTGAGGGATTGTGGAAAATTTTGGTTTTTTTTTGCCTCGCAATAGTATCGATTCTTGGGATAAGTGCAAAGATGCTTTTATTACTAAGTATTTTCCGCCCGCAAAAATTATTTTCCTTAGAAATCAAATCATGAATTTTAAGCAACTTGAGCATTAACATGTTGCACAATCTTGGGAAAGAATGAAGTTGATGCTAAGAAATGTCCTACTCATGGTTTAAATCTTTGGATGATCATACAAAATTTTTATGCGGGATTGAACTTTGTTTCTAGAAATCTTTTAGATTCCTCTGCAGGTGGTACTTTTATGGACATTACTTTGGGTAAAGCTACTAAATTGCTTGATAATATTATGGCAAGTTATTCACAATGGCATACCGAAAGAGCACCTACTAGTGAAAAGGTTAATTCGGTTGAAGAAATTAGTACATTGAGTGAAAAAGTTGATGCTCTTATGAAATTGGTTGCTAATAAAAGTTCTCCTATTGATCTTAATGATGTGCCTTTGTCTACTTTGATTGATCAAAATAGTGATCCCGTAGATGTGAATTTTGTCTCGCGAAACAATTTTAATAACAATGCTTATAGAGGTAATTTTAATTATAGGCCTTTTCCTGGAAATTCCTCTAATAATTATGGTAATTCATATGGTAATTCTTCTTACAATAATAATAGGAACAATTCTGATCTTGAGAATAATATTAAAGAATTTATCAATGCTCAAAAAGTTTTCAATACTATGATAGAAGAAAAGTTAAATAAGATTGATGATATGTCGAGAAGGGCATTGATCGAATTTCTCACGATCTAGAAAATCTCAAGTTGAAAATTTTTGTACCTAAGGTTGATGAATCAATTAAAGCTTTATATGTTTCTATGGATGAAAGTAAGAAAAGAACCGCTATGCGTAGAGCTAAAAGAGAATTTTTAGAAAGAGTGTTTTCTAGCGATTGCTTTCATAAAAATGATGAAGATCTTAAAGTAATTGGTGTTTCCTCTATTGATTCCTTGTTTAGTAAAATTAAAATTGATGATAAAGGGACTGAAGAAGAGTTAACATTAGTTAGAAGGCATCCTGGTAATTCGGAGGGTGAAAAAATTGATAAAAGTGGGTTTGGAGAGGTCAAAACTTTAACTAGTGATGTGCCCACTCTTTTGGATTACAATGACTTTAATTATGATAATTGCTCTTTGCTTGAATGTATTTCTTTGTTGCAATCCATGAAAAATTCACCCCATGCTTATGAACAAAATAAAGCTTTTACTAAACATATCGTAGATGCCATGATGAAAGCTTTGGAAGAAAAATTGGAATTAGAGATTTCAATTCCTGGAAAACTACATGATGAGTGGGAACCTACTATCAAAGGCAAGATTAAAAATTATAAGTGTTTTGCTTTATGTGATTTGGGTGCTAGTGTTTCCACAATTCCGAAATCTTTATGTGATGTGCTTGGTCTTACCGATATTTAAGAATGTTCTCTTAATTTGCACTTGGCAGATTCTACTATTAAAAAGCCTTTGGGAAGAATTAATGATGTTCTTATTCTTGCAAATAGAAATTATGTGCCCATATATTTTATTGTTCTTGAAATTGATTGCAATCCGTCTTGTCCAATTATACTTGGTAGACCGTTTTTACGTACTATTGGTACCGTGATTTATATGAAAGAAGGCAATATTAAATTTCAATTTCCACTAAGAAAGGGTATAGAACACTTCCCTCGAACAAGAATTAAGCTACCATATGAATCAATCATGAGGGCATCCTATGGATCAAAAACTAAAGATGACAATACTTGAATCTATGCATTATGCCTAGCTAGGGGCATAAAACAGTAGCGCTTGTTGGGAGGCAACCCAATGAATAAAATTTATTTTTGCCTTTTTCTTTCTGTTCTTGAGTGTTTGCACAATTATGTCTCTGTTATTTTGTGTTTTTTAAGTTTTAATTAGTATTTGTGCCAACTAAAGCCTTTGGGATAGCTTTGGTGATATTTGATTTGTTCCTGTTGAAAAACGGAAACTTTTAGATCCAATAACAGAATTGTTTAAATTCACAGAAGCAACGAAAAATTCTGACTGTTTTACACAAGATTGATATACAAATAGCCTCTGTTGTCCTAACTTTTCAGAAATTTTGGAGTTACAGAAGTATGAGAACAATTCACATCTTTACAGACTGTTCTGTTTTTGACAGATTCTGTTTTCTTTGCATTGTGTGCTTATTTTGATGAATCTATGGATTGTATCGGGGGAGGGGGTATAAGCCATGGAAAAGTTAGAATACAGTAGATATAATGCAATAACAAAATTTGAATGGTTTTGCTACAGTACTTAAAGTGAAGATTGGTTTTCTTATACTAACGGATCTCACGAAGGTTTTTTTAAGTTTCGTGTGATTGAAGTTTTCAAGTTTTGGGTGGCGATGGATGAAGGAATAAGGAGTGAAAAGATCCTAAGCTTGGGGATGGCCCATGGCAGCCAAAGTTAATATTCAAGGAGAACCAAGCAACTAAGCTTGCGGATGCCCTGGAAGGCATCCCTTCTTTCTTCTAACGACCATCGGTATTTTACTTGGAGCAAAAAAATTATTCATCACATATCATGAGTTTTGCTTGGAGCGTCTTGTATTATATGAGTCTTTGCTTGTTTTGCTTTTTAGTTTGTCACAAGTATCCTTGCTGGACACACCTATTTGAGAGAGCCAAAATTATGCTATGATTTGTTAGAATTGCTCTTTATGCTTCACTTAAATTTTTTTAGCTATGGAATTGCTCTAGTGCTTCACTTATATCTTTTTGAGCATGGTGTGCTATAATTTTTTTGAATAAATGCTCTCATGCTTCACTTAGATTAATTTGAGAGTTAGTAAATTTTTGAAGAAATTCTCTCATGCTTCACTTATATTATTTTGAGAGACGAAAATTTTTATGCTCATGTTCTTCAATTAAATTTGTTTGAGCTTGTCAAAAGCAATTACACATATGAAACTAGTCCCAAAGTGATAGATATTCAACAGGGATATAATAAAAAATTTCATGAAGATCATTGAACAAAATAAACATGATTTTTTGTAATAGTTTTGAGATATGATGATAGTGATATGTGAGTCATGTTGGTGAGTAATTATGCTTTAATAAGAATATTGGTGTTAAGGTTTGTGATTCCCTATGCAAGCACGAAAGTCAATAGTTATGCAATGAAATTACATCCTACTTGTGGTGCATTATTCGGTGTTAGTTATGCTCAATGCTCGCTTATGTGATTTTTCGTTTCTTGGTTGATTGCTTCTCAATCTTTTTGCTAGCCTCCACTTGTACTAAGTAGAAATACTACTTGTGGATCCAAAATCTTTAAACCCAGTTTTGCCATATGAGTCCACCATACTTACCAATACGCAGTATTTCCATGCCGTTCTAAGCAAATTTGTATGTGCCATCTCTAATTTTCAAAATGAATTTCCTTTTTGTGTGCTCGTACCGCTCATGAAGCGGCAGGGGGTGGCCAATATTTTCCATGCTAGATCTGTTATTTTCAAGATGAGTGTTTATTCACTTGTCATTGCACGAGAGTACGGCGGTAATAGGGATGCCCAGTCCCGAAATAAAAAAGAAATTTACTTTATGTTGTCTAATAATAAATTCCTTGGAAAGTGTTGGTATGGACGGTACCCGTGGATACGGCTAGCCGTGGAATGTGAAAGTATGGTGGAAAAAGGAATAAACTTTATTTTATGTTTGGGAACCGCCTATGATATATCTAGCATGGAAAGTGTTGGGAATTACTCGGTCGTTTTCGTTGACGGGAAAAGTATGCCTCTCAAAATTTTTATCTCTCAATTTAAGCTTTGAGCTCTGGCACCTCCACAAATCCCTACTTCCCTCTGCAAAGGGCCTATCTATTTACTTTATGCAATTTTTATTTTTATTTGAGTCTCCATCTTCTCTTATAAAGCACCAACTAAGGGGCACTATGATCGTACTTGAGCATTGGATGTAGCTAATATGCGAGTGTGTTTCATGAATGGATCAATGATTGAGCATGATGGGCTAGGGATAACTTTCTTTAGTGTTGATATTTTGAAAGACATGGTTGCTTATTGATATGCTTGAGTATTGAAATCTTCATGTCAAAACTAGACTATTGCTTTGAATCATATAAAAGTCCAAATGTCCATGCTACAAAAAGAAAAGATTATGTGATGAACATGTTAGGCAGCATTCCACATCAAAAATTCTATTTTTATCATTTACCTACTCGAAGACAAGTAGGAATTAAGCTTGGGGATGCAGATACGTCTCCAACGTATCTATAATTTTTGCTTGTTCCATGCTGTTATATTATCATTCTTGGATGTTTTACAATCATTTTATAGCAACTTTATATCATTTTTTGGGACTAACCTATTGACATAGTGCCCAGAGCCAGTTGTTGTTTTTTGTTTGTTTTTTACTTCGTAGAATATCAGTACCAAACGGAGTCCAAATGCAGCGAAACTTTTTGGAGATTTTTTCTGGACCAGAAGACACCCAATGGGCCAAAGAAGTACCAGAGGGGAGGCACGAGGTGGGCACAACCCACCAGGGCATGCCAGGAGGCCCAAGCGCCCAGGGGGGTTGTGCCCCCCTCGGTGACCTCCCGCCCCGCCTCTTCGCCCTATAAATCCGACGAAACACAATTCCAGCCGCCGCAAGTTCCAGAACCACGAGATCCAATCTAGACACCATCACGGAGGGGTTCATCATCCTCATTGGTGCCTCTCCGATGATGCGTGAGTAGTTTATCATACACCTACGGGTCCGTAGGCAGTAGCTAGATGGCTTCCTCTCTCTCTCTCTCTTTTGATTCTCAATACAATGGTCTCTTGGAGATCTATTTGATGTAACTCTTTTTTGCGGTGTGTTTGTTGGGATCCGATGAACTTTGATTTTATGATCAGATCTATATCCATGAATATTATTTGAGTCTTCTTTTGATTTCTTATATGCATGATTATTTATAGCCTCGTATTTCTTCTTGGAATCTTTGGTTTAGTTAGGCCAACTAGATCGATTTTTCTTGCCAAGGGAAGAGGTGCTTTGTGATGGATTCGATCTTGCGGTGTTCTTTCCCGGTGACAAAAGGGGCAGCAAGACACGCATGTATCATTGCTATTAAGGATAACAAGATGGGGGCTATTCCTACATGAATAGATCTCGTCTACATCATGCCATCGTTCTTATTGCATTACTCCGTTTCTCCATGAACTTAATAAACTAGATGCATGCTGGATAGCGGTCGATGTGTGGAGTAATAGTAGTAGATGCGGGCAGGAGTCGGTCTACTAATCTTGAACGTGATGCCTATATATTGATCATTGCCTTGGATATCGTCATAATTATTCGATCTTCTATCAATTGCCCAACAATAATTTGTTTACACACCGTGTGCTATTTTCTTGAGAGAAGCCACTAGTGAAATCTACGGCCCCGGGGTCTATTCTTTATCATATTTTCTTTGAGATCTATTTTTATTTGCTTTTATTTCCAGATCTATTATTCCAAAACCCAAAAATACCTTGCTGCACTTTTTTGTTACTTATTTTATTTCATGTTTTATCAAGCTATTTATCCAATCTACACAAATTTATCCCGTCAACTTGACAATTTCTGGCGCCGTTACCCGAAGAGGGATTGACAACCCCTCATAAGCATCGGGTTGCAAGTATTCGTTCTTTGTGTGTAGGTACCGTTTACATAGTGTTGCTTGGTTCTCCTACTGGATTGATACCTTGGTTTCATAACTGAGGGAAATACCTACCGTAGTTGTACTGCATCATCCCTTCCTCTTTGGGGAAATACCGACGTAGTTCAAGCAACATCACCACGACTGTGGCTGTTTGATGTCCAGAGTGGCATCCGGGGCCACCCATGACTTAGCCCAAACGGGAGTTGGATGGAGTGGCCGGGTGGGTGTCATGCAATAGATTGGTTTTGTTGGAACATCGTTGGTCCACCCGAATGGGAGCACAAGGCCATGGGTTCTGTGGTGTGGGTACAGTGTACTAACCTCTACAGAGTGTGTATAAACTATCGATAGCCACGTCCTCGATCATGGACACAGTTCGTACTAGGTCACTGATGTCTACTACGCAAACTTTCTTCTTGTAGACTCGTGTTGGGCCTCCAAGCGCAGAGTTTTGTAGGACAGTAGCAATTTTCCCTCAAGTGGATGACCTAAGGTTTATCAATCCATGGGAGGCGTAGGATGAAGATGGTCTCTCTCAAACAACCCTGCAACCAAATAACAAAGAGTCTCTTGTGTCCCCAACACACCCAATACAATGGTAAATTGTATAGGTGCACTAGTTCAGCGAAGAGATAGTGATACAAGCGTAATATGGATAGTAGATATAGGTTTTTGTAATATGAAAATATAAAAACAGCAAGGTAACTAGTAAGAAAAGTGAGCAAAACGGTATTGCAATGCTTGAAAACAAGGCCTAGGGTTTATACTTTCACTAGTGCAAATTCTCTCAACAATGATAACATAATTAAATCATATGGCAATCCCTTAATGTGCGACAAAGAGTCACTCCAAAGTTCCTATCGCGGAGAACATAAGATGAAATTGCTTGTAGGGTACGAAACCACCTCAAAGTTATTCTTTCTGATCAATCTTTTGAGCTATTCCTATAAGTGTCACAAACAACCCTAGAGTTCGTACTAAAATAACACCATATGATACACGTCAATCAACCCTAATGTCACCTAGATACTCCAATGTCACCACAAGTATCCGTGGGTCAATTATACGATATGTATAAAACAACTTTAGATTCATAATATTCAATCCAACACAAAGAACTTCAAAGAGTGCCCCAAGATTTCTACTGGAGAAACAAGGATGAAAACGTGCATCAACCCCTATGCATAGATTACCCCAATGTCACCTCGGGAATCCGCGAGTTAAGTGCCAAAACATGCATCAAGTGAATCAATAGACACCCCATTGTCACCACGGGTATCCCACGCAAGAGGTACATCAAGTGTTCGCAAATCCATAAAAGTATTCAATCCGATAATAGTGAAACCTCAAAAGTAAAACTCAATTCATCACAAGAAGGTAGAGGGGGAAGAACACCATAAGATCCAAATATATTAACAAAGCTCGCGGTACATCAAGATCGTGCCAAATCAAGAACACGAGAGAGAGAGAGAGAGAGAGAGAGAGAGAGAGAGAGAGAGAGAGAGAGATCAAACACATAGCTACTGGCACATACCCTCAGCCCCGAGGGTGAACTACTCCCTCCTCGTCATGGTGGCCACTGGGATGATGAAGATGGCCTCCGGTGATGATTTCCCCTACCGGCAGGGTACCGGAACGGGGTCCCGATTGGTTTCTTGTGGCTACAGAGGCTTGCGGTAGCGGAACTTCTCATCTAGGGTTCTTTTCGGGGGTTTTGGTATTTATAGGGATTTTTGGCATAGGTTTCACGTCAAGGGGGCTCACAAGGAAGCGACAAGCTCGTACGCCCCTCCCTGGGGGGTAGGGCGCGCCTAGCGAGCTTGTGGTGTCCTCGTGGGTCTTCTGGTCCTCCCATGAAGCTTCGGGGGTCTCTTTTGGTCCACAAAAAATCACCGTAAATTTTCAGCCCATTCCGAGAACTTCTATTTCTGCACAAAAAATGACACCACGGTAGTTCTGTTGAAAACAGCGTCAGTCCGGGTTAGTTCTAATCAAATCATACCAAAACCATATAAAATTGTTGTAAACATGGCATGAATACTTCATAAATTATGGATACGTTGGAGACGTATCAGCATCCCCAAGCTTAATTCCTGCTCGTCCTCGAGTAGGTAAATGATAAAAGAAATAATTTATGAAGTGTGAATGCTAGCAAGTGCACAAGTTTGATCAATGATAATTCCAAACACTTTTTGTAGCATCATTATATATCATAGATAGTAGCTCATCTCATAAAACTTCTCATGATCTAGTAACAAGTTATTCACATGTTAAAGCATAGACCATAAACTTTCTTGAAAACTAACAAACTATGTTCTCACTCATCAAACAATTACAATTCATCTTATTTTCAGGAAGGGTCTATGTAAGAGCTTTGATTTAGCAAATTCCACATACTCAACTATCATATAGTCTTCCATGATTACTGACACTCAAAGCATATTTTTAGAACAAATAACATCCATCGAACACAGAGAAAGATAGGGGCTTAATGTTTCGCCTCCCAACTTATTTATCATATAGATAATTGTCAACAATAATAATTCATGATCAAATATATTTGAATGGCCATATATGCTTAGATATATCCCCACCACATGATACTTGCCAACTAGAGAATAATTGAGGTTGAAATGAGAAGGAATACTACTGACTCTTGCATAAAAGTAAAAGATAGGCCCTTCGCAGAGGGAAGCAGGGATTTGCAGAGGTGCCAGAGCTCGAAGCTTTTAAAACAGTGATGAATATAATTTTGAGAGGTATGCTTTCATTGTCAACGTAACGACTGAGAGTTCCCAATATCTTCCATGCTAGACACATTATAGGCGGTTCCCAAACAGAAAGGTGAAGTTTTACTCCCCCTCCACCAACAAACACAAGCCATGGCTAGCCGAATCCTCGGGTGACCTCCATACCAACAACAATCCAGGGGAGTTTTGTTTCATTATTATATTTTGATTTTGATTTTGATCATAGGACTGGGCATCCCAATTACCAGCCACTTTCTCGTGAATGACAAGCGAATAAACACTCATCATGGGAATAACCCACCTAACATGGAAGATACTGACCGCCCCCATCGCTTCATGTGTGATTTGGGCATACAAAACAGATTATTATTTGAAGATTTAGAGTTTGGCACATGCACATTTACTTGGAACGATAGGTAAATACTGCATATAGGTAGGTATGGTGGACTCGTATGGAATAACTTTGGGTTTAAGGAAGTGGATGAACAAGCAGTATTCCTTCTTAGTACAAGTGAAGGCTAGCAAAAGATCCTAAGCAAGTACCACATGTTGGAGGATCCATAACAATATAACTTCTATACAAATATACCCAAACATAACTCATTACATTGTCTTCCTTGTCCAACTTCAACTAATTTGCTAAAGTTTGAAAATAATTAATGGGGCTCACAATCATAGAAGATGTCCAAGATAGTATATTTATATGTGAAATCTCTCTTCCTTCAATATTCTTTCATGAATTGTTCAAGTGACCAATGTTGTGTTTGCTAACTTTCAATAAATTTTACTACCTATACTTCTTATATGTGAAGTCATTACTCCACATGGGATAAGCATATGAAACATATATAATTTCAGATTTATTATATTCAATTCATTCAACCATTTACTCATAGGATATAAGTGAAGCACGAGAGTAAATGACAAACTACTCCAAAAAGATATAAGTGAAGATCAATGAGTAGTCAAATAATTAAGTAGCTATGTGAAGACTCTCTCTCATCTAAGAATTTCAGATCTAAGTATTTTATTAAAACAGCAAGCAAAACAAAATAAAATGATATTCCATCATGTGAAGAAGCAAAAACTTAGGCTCAACCGAGGCTAACCGATAATAGTTGATGAAGAAAGGTGGGATGCCTACCGGGGCATCCCCAAGCTTAGATGCTTGAGACTTCTTGAAATATTATCTTGGGATGCCTTGGTCATCCCCAAGCTTGAGCTTTTGTGTCTCCTTAATTCCTTTTATATCATGGTTTCCCTAAATGTTAAAAACTTCATCCACACAAAACTCAACAAGAACCCGTGAGAAAAGTTAGTATGAATCAATGCAACACCTTATCATTCTCTACTATAGCAAATCACTAAAATTATTATTTAACATTGCATACTAAATGCATCTGCATATTTAATACTTCTATCATCAAATAGAATCATTAAACAAGCAAACATATGCAAACATAATAGCAATCTGTCCAAACAAGACAGTTTGTAAAGAGTGCAATTTTACTCACAATTACCTAACTCCAAAACGCATGAAAATTTACAACACTGTATAAAATTTATCATAGCTTATTGTGCAAAAAAATTCAACATTTTATCACATTCTGACTTTTCTCAAGAATTCACGCACTAGCGTGCAACTTTCTGTTTTCAAACAGCCACATATAGACTTGCAAAATAAGCATGGTAAAGGCTATACGTGACATTTTTATTGAAATAAAAGATGAAAAACATTACTCTAAATAACATCAAGCAAATACTAATAAAATAAAATGACGCTCCAAGCAAAACTCATATCATGTGAAGAATAAAAATATAGCTCCAAGTGAGGTTACCGATAATGTTGAAGACGAAAGAGGGGATGCCTTCCGGGGCATCCCCAAGCTTAGTTGCTTGTACATTCCTTGAATATTATCTTGGGGTGTCATGGTCATCCCCAAGCTTAGGGTCTTGTCACTCCTTATTCTCCTCATATCGATATCTCACCCAAAACTTGAAAACTTCAATCACACAAAACTTAACGGAACTTGGTGAGATGGGTTAGCATAGTAAAACAAATCATTCACTTGGGTACTGTCAAATAAAATATTCATAATTGTTTACAAATAATTCCTACTGTATTCTATAATTTTCACAATTTATATTAAGCAATATAAGCCATAGAAACTAGAAAACAAGCAAACTATGCATCGAAAACAGAATCTGTCAAAAACAGAACAGTCTGTAAAGATCTGAATTATTCTCATATTTATGTTACACCAAAAATTATGAAAAATTAGTACAACGTATACAATTTGTGTATTAATCCTCTGTAAAAAATTAAGAGGTTTTTCACGTTCCAATGAATTTTCACAATTCTGTTACTGGACGCAAAAGTTTCTGGTTTTGCACAGAATCAAATCAACTATCAACCACACTATCCCAAATGCTTTACTTGGCACTTTATTCAACAAAAAGCTATAAAACATGATTAATACAGTATATTAATCATGTGAACACACAAAAACAGTAGGGGTAAATATTCGGTTGTCTCCCAACAAGCGCTTTTCTTTAATGCCTTTTTAGCTAGTCATGATGATTTCAATGATGCTCACATAAAAGATAAGAATTGAAACATAATGGGAGCATCATGAAGCATATTACTAGAACATTTAAGCCTAACACACTTTGTATGCATAGGTATTTTGTGAGAAAAAAAATTATGGGAACAAGAATCAACTAGCATAGGAAGGCAAAACAAGTGCAACTTCAAAACTTTAAGCACATAGAGAGGAAACTTGATATTATTGAGATATGTAAAGGCATATGTTCCTCTCTCATAATAATTTTCAGTAGCATCATGAATGAATTCAACAATATAACTATCACATAAAGCATTCTTTTCATGATACATAAGCATAGAAATTTTGTTACTCTCCACATAAGCAAATTTACTCTCTTCAATAGTAGTAGGAGCAACCTCAACAAAATAATTATCATGTGATACTTGATTGGCGTAATCATATTGAGCATTAAAATCATGGTGACAAGTTTCATGGATATCATTACTCTTTATAGCATACATGTCATCACAATAATCATCATAGATAGCAACTTTGTTCTCATAGTCAATTGAAACCTCTTCCAAAATAGTGGATTCATCATTAAATAAAGTCATGAACTCTCCAAATCCACTTTCATAATTATTACAATAAGATTCAACACCCTCCAAAATAGTGGGATCATTAGTACCTAGAGTTCACACTCTTCCAAACCCACTTTCATTAATATAATCATCATAAATAGGAGGCATGCTTTCATCATAATAAATTTTCTCATCAAAACTTGGGGCACTAAAAATACCATCATCAAATATAGCATCCCCAAGCTTATGGCTTTGCATATCATTAGCATCATGGATATTCAAGGAATTCATATTAACAACATTGCAATCATGCTCATCATTCAAAGATTTTACACCAAACATTTTATTGAATTCTTCTTCTAACACTTGAGCACAATTTTCCTTTCCATCATTTTCACGAAAGACATTAAAAAGATGAAGCATATGAGGCAACATCAATTCCATTTTTTTGTACTGTTCTTTTATAAACCAAACTAGTGATAAAAAAACTAAATGATTCAATTGCAAGATCTAAAGATATACCTTCAAGCACTCACCTCCCCAGCAACGGCGCCAGAAAAGAGCTTGATGTCTACTACACAACCTTTCTTCTTGTAGACTCGTGTTGGGCCTCCAAGCGCAGAGTTTTGTAGGATAGTAGCAATTTTCCCTCAAGTGGATGACCTAAGGTTTATCAATCCATGGGAGGCGTAGGATGAAGATGGTCTCTCTCAAACAACCCTGCAACCAAATAACAAAGAGTCTCTTGTGTCCCCCAACACACCCAATACAATGGTAAATTGTATAGGTGCACTAGTTCGGCGAAGAGATAGTGATACAAGTGTAATATGGATAGTAGATATAGGTTTTTGTAATCTGAAAATATAAAAACAGCAAGGTAACTAGTAACAAAAGTGAGCAAACCGGTATTGCAATGCTTGAAAACAAGGCCTAGGGTTTATACTTTCACTAGTGCAAATTCTCTCAACAATGATAACATAATTAAATCATATGGCAATCCCTCAACGTGCGACAAAGAGTCACTCCAAAGTTCCTATCACGGAGAACATAAGATGAAATTGCTTGTAGGGTACGAAACCACCTCAAAGTTATTCTTTATGATCAATCTTTTGAGCTATTCCTATAAGTGTCACAAACAGCCCTAGAGTTCGTACTAAAATAACACCATATGATACATATCAATCAACCCTAATGTCACCTAGATACTCCAATGTCACCACAAGTATCCGTGGGTAAATTATACGATATACATCAAACAACTTCAGATTCATAATATTCACAAAGAACTTCAAAGAGTGCCCCAAGATTTCTACCGGAGAAACAAGGATGAAAACATGCATCAAACCCTATGCATAGATTACCCCAATGTCACCTCAGGAATCCGCGAGTTAAGTGCCAAAACATACATAAAGTGAATCAGTAGAACACCCCATTGTCACCACGGGTATCCCACGCAAGACATACATCAAGTGTTCTCGAATCCATAAAAGTATTCAATCCGATAATAGTGAAACCCCAAAGGTAAAACTCAATTCATCACAAGAGGGTAGAGGGGGAAGAACACTGATACGTCTCCGACGTATCTATAATTTTTGATTGTTCCATGCTATTATATTATCTGTTTTGGATGTTTTATATGCATTAATATGCTATTTTATATTATTTTTGGGACTAACTTATCAACCTAGAGCCTAGTGCCAGTTTCTGTTTTCCCTTATTTTTGAGTTTTACAGAAAAGGAATATCAAACGGAGTCCAAACGGAATAAAACTTTTGCGATGATTTTTCTTAGACCAGAAGACAGCCAGCAAACTTGGAGTTGAAGGCAGGGGAGTCCCGAGGACTCCACAAGCCAGGGGGGCGCGCCCTGAGGGCTTGTGGGCCCCTCAGAGCTCTCCTAGCCCTAATTCTTCCTCTATAAATTCCCAAATATTCCCAAACGACCAGAAGCGTCCACCAAAATACTTTTCCGCCGCCGTAACCTTCTGTACCCGTGAGATCCCATCTTGGGGCCTTTTCCGGCATCCTGCCGGAGGGGGATTCGATCACGGAGGGCTTCTACATCAACTTTATTGCCCTTCCGATGAAGCGTGAGTAGTTTACCACAGACCTACGGGTCCATAGCTAGTAGCTAGATGGCTTCTTCTCTCTCTTTGATTCTCAATACCTTGTTCTCCTCGATGTTCTTGGAGATCTATCCGATGTAATATTCTTTTGCGGTGTGTTTGTCGAGATCTAATGAATTGTGGATTTATGATCAGATTATCTATGAATATTATTTGAATCTTCTCTGAATTCTTATATGCATGATTTGATATCTTTATATTTCTCTTCGAATTATCGGTTTGGTTTGGCCAACTAGATTGGTTCTTCTTGCAATGGGAGAGGTGCTTAGTTTTGGGTTCAATCTTGCGGTGTCCTCACCCAGTGACAAAGTAGGGGTAGCGAGGCACGTATTGTATTGTTGCCATCAAGGGTAAAAAGATGGGGTTTTCATCATATTGCTTGAGTTTATCCCTCTACATCATGTCATCTTACTTAAGGCGTTACTCCGTTCTTTATGAACTTAATACGCTAGATGCATGCTGGATAGCGGTCGATGTGTGGAGTAATAGTAGTAGATGCAGAATCATTTCGGTCTACTTGACACGGACGTGATGCCTATATGCATAATCATTACCTTGGATAACGTCATAACTTTGCGCTTTTCTATCAATTGCTCGACAGTAATTTGTTCACCCACCGTATTATTTGCCTTCAAGAGAGAAGCCTCTAGTGAAACCTATGGCCCCCGGGTCTATTTTCCATCATATATTTTCAGATCTATAAACCAAAAAACCCAAAAATACCTTGCTGCAATTTATTTACTTTTATTTTGTTTTACGTTTTAGTAAGCTTTTATATCTATCTCTATCAGATCTCACCTTCGCAAGTGACCGTGAAGGGATTGACAACCCCTTTATCGTGGTGGGTGCAAGTTTTGATTGTTTGTGCAAGTGCATTGATTGGGGACTTGCTTGTATCTCCTACTGGATTTGATAACCTGGTTCTTAACTGAGGGAAATACTTATCTCTACTTTGCTGCATCACCCTTTCCTCTTCAAGGGAAAAACCAACGCAAGCTCAAGAAGTAGCAGGAAGAATTTCTGGCGCCGTTGCTGGGGAGATCTACATCAAGCCTACCAAGTACCCATCATAAACTCTCATCTCTTGCATTACATTATTTGCCATTTGCCTCTCATTTTCCTCTCCCCCACTTCTAAAATGATTTTCAAAAAATACAAAAAGATTTGCCTTTTTATTCGCCCTTCTTCCGTTCGTCTTTTCGTTTGCTTTTTGTTTGCTCGTATGTTAGATCGCTTGTTTTGCCATCATGGCTAGTCCTTCTACCATTGTTAGTATCCCCGAAAGTGAGGTTCTCAATTTTAAGCAAAGAGAGGGAGAAAATTTAAAAGATGCTTGGTATAGAATTTGCAATGCTCAAAATAAATCTACTCGTAAGCAATCTACTACCGTTCTCCTTCGCAATTTTTATGTGGGTGTCACTACTTGGTATAGATACGTGTTAGATATCATTATCAGAGGTAATTTCATGGGGAGCCATACTTTGGATGCTTATAATGCTATGATATATTTGGTAGGCTCACCACCACTCATGGTTAATGAACCAATTTTAACTTTGGAACATGTGATGCAAAGGCTTGATATTATTGAGAATAAAATTGCTACCATAGAGCTCGTTGAAAACTTGGATAAAAAGATTCATAATCATATCACTCAATATGGATCTAAGGTAGGAGTCACTTTAAAGAATCTAAGGGAAAAGGAACCCATAGTTAATGAAAAGATAGATCAAGATTCTACTAGAATTGGTAAGCTAGAAGATATAATTACCAACTTGGGATCCGCTTTTGCCTCTGTTAGAACCACTCCAAATTTTCCTCCTACTAATGCCACTAAATTTATTTATTTTCCTAAGAATAAGGGTGAATCTTCTAGTCAAGGAAACGAAGATCTTAAGATGATAAGTGTTCACCCTAACTTTATTAATATTATTAAGGAACCAATTGCTACGAGTGAATTTCTTGATTTCTTGCCTAGGAGTGCGATTATTGATAAAAATAAAGAATCTCCTAAGGGTTATAAGTGCGCAATTGAGGAGTTGCATACCAAAGATGACAATACCTAGATCTATGTTTTATGCCTAGCTAGGGGCGTTAAACAATAGCGCTTGTTGGGAGGCAACCCAATTTTATTTTTATGTTTTTGTTTTTGGTTCTATTTTTCAATAAATACACATTATTGCCTCTGTATTAATTGTGGTTTGGTGTTTTAATTAGTGTTTGAGCCAAGTAAGACCTTTGGGATGGCTTACGGTGATAGTTGATTTGATCTTGCTGAAAAACAGAAACTTTTGCGTCCAGTAATAGGATTTTCTAAATTCACTGGAGAGTGGAAAAACACAGAATTTTTTACAAAAGATTTATACACAAATTGTCTCTGTTTTCCTAATTTTTAAGATTTTTTAGAGTTACACAAGTATTATACCAATTCAGATCTTCGCAGACTGTTCTGTTTTTGAGAGATTCTGTTTTCTATGTGTTGTTTGCTTATTTTGATGAATCTATGGGTAGTATCGGGGGGTATGAATCATGGAGAAGTTGGAATACAGTAGATATTACACCAATATAAATAAATAATGAGTTCACAACCGTACCAAAAAGTTGTGATTTATTTTCTTATACTAACGGATCTCATGAGTTTTCTGTTGAGTTTTGTGTTGTGAAGTTTTCAAGTTTTGGGTAAAGATTTGATGGACTATGGAATAAGGACTGGCAAGAGCATAAGCTTGGGGATTCCCAAGGCACCCCAAGGTAATATTCAACGACAACCAAGCATCTAAGCTTGGGGATGCCCCGGATGGCATCCCCTCTTTCGTCTTCGTCTATCGGTAAATTTACCTGCGGCTATATTTTTATTCACCACATGATATGTGTTTTGCTTGGAGCATCTTGTATGATATGAGTCTTTGCTTTTTAGTTTTCCACACTCATCCTTGCTGTACACACCTTTTGATAGGGACACGCATGAATCGTGAATTTATTAGAATACTCTATGTGCTTCACTTATATCTTTTGAGCTAGGCAATTTTGCTCTAGTGTTTCACTTATATCTTTTTAGAGCACGGCGGTGGCTTTATTTTATAGAAATTTTTGAACTCTCATGCTTCACTTATATTATTTTGAGAGTATCTCTAAACAGCATGGTAATTTGCATATGTTATGAATTTAGTCCTAATATGATGGGCATCCAAGAGGGATATAATAAAAACTTTCATATAAAGAGCATTGAATACTATGAGAAGTTTGATTCCTTATGATTGTTTTGAGATATAAAGATGGTGATATTAGAGTCATGCTAGTGAGTAATTGTGGATTGGTAGAAATACTTGTGTTAAAGTTTGTGATTCCCGTAGCATGCACGTATGGTGAACCGTTATGTGATGAAGTCGGAGCATGATTTATTTATTGATTGTCTTCCTTATGAGTGGCGGTCGGGGACGAGCGATGGTCTTTTCCTACCAATCTATCCCCCTAGGAGCATGCGTGTAGTACTTTGTTTCGATAGCTAATAGACTTTTGCAATAAGTATGTGAGTTCTTTATGACTAATTTTTAGTCCATGGATTATACACACTCTCACCCTTGCACCATTGCTAGCCTCTCTAGTACCGCGCAACTTTCGCCGGTGCACTACACCCACCATATACCCTTCCTCAAAACAGCCACCATACCTACCTATTATGGCATTTCCATATCCATTCCGAGATATATTGCCATGCAACTTCCACCGTTCCATTTTATTATGATACGCTCCATCATTGTCATATTGCTTTGCATGATCATGTAGTTGACATGGTATTTGTGGCAAGGCCACCGTTCATATTTTTTATACATGTCTCTCTTGATCATTTCACATCCCGGTACACCGCCGGAGGCATTCATATAGAGTCATATTTTTGTTCTAAGTATCGAGTTGTAATTCTTGAGTTGTAAGTAAATAAAAGTGTGATGATCATCATTATTAGAGCAGTGTCCCATGTGAGGAAAGGATGATGGAAGCTATGATTCCCTCACAAGTTGGGATGAGTCTCCAGACTCTTACAAAAATAAAAGAGGCCAAAGAAGCCCACAAAAAAATAAAATAGGCCAAAGAAGCCCAAATAATAAAAAAAAGAAAAAAAATATGAGAGAAGGGGCAATGCAACTATCCTTTTACCACACTTGTGCTTCAAAGTAGCACCGTGATCTTCATGATAGAGAGTCTCCTATGTTGTCACTTTCATATACTAGTGGGATTTTTTCATGATATAGCTTGGCTTGTATATTCCAATGACGGGCTTCCTCAAATTGCCCTAGGTCTTCGTGAGCAAGCGAGTTGGATGCACACCCACTTAGTTTCTTTTTGAGCTTTCATAGACTTATAGCTCTAGTGCATCCGTTGCATGGCAATCCCTACTCACTCACATTGATATCTATTGATGGGCATCTCCATAGCCCGTTGATACGCCTAGTTGATGTGAGACTATCTCCTTTTTTTTGTCTTCTCCACAACCACCAAATTCTATTCCGCCTATAGTGCTATATCCATGGCTCACGCTCATGTATTGCGTGAAAGTTGAAAAAGTTTGAGAACATCAAAAGTATGAAACAATTGCTTGGCTTGTCATCGGGGTTGTGCATGATTTAATACTTTGTGTGATGAAGATGGAGCATAGCCAGACTATATGATTTTGTAGGGATAACTTTCTTTGGCCATGTTATTTTGAGAAGACATGATTGCTTTATTAGTATGCTTGAAGTATTATTGTTTTTATGTCAATATTAAACTTTTGTTTTGAATCTTATGGATCTGAATATTCATGCTACAATAAAGAAAATTACATGGATAAATATGTTAGGTAGCATTCCACATCAAAAATTCTGTTTTTATCATTTACCTACTCGAGGGCGAGCAGGAATTAAGCTTGGGTATGCTTGATACGTCTCCAACGTATCTATAATTTTTTACTGTTCCATGCTATTATATTACCTGTTTTGGATGTTTTATATGCATTAATATGCTATTTTATATTATTTTTGGGACTAACTTATTAACCTAGAGCCCAGTGCCGGTTTTTGTTTTTTCCTTGTTTTTGAGTTTTACAGAAAAGGAATATCAAACGGAGTCCAAATGGAATAAAACTTTCGCGATGATTTTTCTTGGACCAGAAGACACCCAGCAAACTTGGAGTTGAAGGCAGGGGAGTCCTGAGGACTCCACAAGCTAGGGGCGCTCCCCAGGAGGGGGCGCCCTGAGGGCTTGTGGGCCCCTCGGAGCTCTCCAAACCCTAATTCTTCCTTTATAAATTCCCAAATATTCCCAAACGACCAGAAGCGTCCACCAAAATACTTTTCCACCGTTGTAACCTTCTGTACCCATGAGATCCCATCTTGGGGCCTTTTCCGGCATCCTGCCGGACGGGGATTTGATCACGGAGGGCTTCTACATCAACTCTATTGCCCTTCCGATGAAGCGTGAGTAGTTTACCACAGACCTACGGGTCCATAGCTAGTAGCTAGATGGCTTCTTCTCTCTCTTTGATTCTCAATACCATGTTCTCCTCGATGTTCTTGGAGATCTATCCAATGTAATATTCTTTTGCGGTGTGTTTGTCGAGATCCGATGAATTGTGGATTTATGATCAAATTATCTATGAATATTATTTGAATCTTATCTGAATTCTTAGATGCATAATTTGATATCTTTGTATTTCTCTTTGAATTATCGGTTTGGTTTGGCCAACTAGATTGGTTCTTCTTGCAATGGGAGAGGTGCTTAGTTTTGGGTTCAATCTTGCGGTGTCCTCACCCAGTGACAAAGTAGGGGTAGCGAGGCACGTATTGTATTGTTGCTATCAAGGGTAAAAAGATGGGGTTTTCATCATATTGCTTGAGTTTATCCCTCTACATCATGTCATCTTACTTAAGGCATTACTCCGTTCTTTATGAACTTAATACTTTAGATGCATGCTGGATAGCGGTCGATGTGTGGAGTAATAGTAGTAGATGCAAAATCATTTCGGTCTACTTGACACGGACGTGATGCCTATATGCATAATCATTGCCTTGGATATCGTCATAACTTTGCGCTTTTCTATCAATTGCTCGACTGTAATTTGTTCACCCACCGTATTATTTGCCTTCAAGAGAGAAGCCTCTAGTGAAACCTATGGCCCCCGGGTCTATTTTCCATCATATATTTTCAGATCTATAAACCCAAAAATACCTTGCTGCAATTTATTTACTTTTATTTTGTTTTACATTTTAGTAAGCTTTTATATCTATCTCTATCAGATCTCACCTTTGCAAGTGACCGTGAAGGGATTGACAACCCCTTTATCGCATTGGGTGCAAGTGTTTGATTTTTTGTGTAGGTGCATAGATTGGGGACTTGCTTGTATCTCCTACTGGATTTGATACCTTGGTTCTTAACTGAGGGAAATACTTATCTCTACTTTGCTGCATCACCCTTTCCTCTTCAAGGGAAAAACCAATGCAAGTTCAAGAAGTTGCAAACACCATAAGATCCAAATATATTAACAAAGCTCGCGGTACATCAAGATTGTGCCAAATCAAGAACACGAGAGAGAGAGAGAGATCAAACACAAAGCTACTGGTACATACGCTCAGCCCCGAGGGTGAACTACTCCCTCCTCATCATGGTGGTCGTCGAGATGATGAAGATGGCCTCCGGTGATGATTTCCCCCTCCGGCAGGGTGCCGAAACGGGGTCCCGATTGGTTTTTGGTGGCTACCGAGGCTTGCAGCGGCGAAACTTCTCATCTAGGGTTCTTTTGGGGTTTTTTGGTATTTATAGAAATTTTTGGCGTAGGTTTCATGTTAAGGGGGCACACGAGGAAGCAACAAGCTCGTACGCCCCTCCCTGGGGGGTAGGGAGCGCCTAGCGAGCTTGTGGTGTCCTCGTGAGTCTTCTGGTCCTCCCACGAAGCTTCGGGGGTCTCTTTTGGTCCACAAAAAATCACTGTAAATTTTCAGCCCATTCCGAGAACTTTTACTTCTGCACAAAAAATGACACCACGGTAGTTCTGCTGAAAACAGCATCAGTCCGGGTTAGTTCTAATCAAATCATACCAAAACCATATAAAATTGTTGTAAACATGGCATGAATACTTCATAAATTATAGATACGTTGGAGATGTATCAGTCACACTGTTCGATCAACACACACAATGACAGAATAACTTATTAGATGACTTATATGTTGATAATGTGAGCAGTAACAGTTTGGCAGGATGATGATGATGATATTGGGATGATCTTGAGGATGATCATTCAGTTGTGATGTGATCACGCGGTGATCACGAGGAGGTATTGATCACGAGGTGATCAAGGTGACATATTGCTTGGCCGGATAGCCAAGAGTGAGATGGTTCTTGAGATCCGAGATGTTGGTTCGTCAGTATTCTAGGAGTTTCATATCATGCTTAATAGTTTATTCCACATCATAGTAGTTGTTAATAACTTAACATGTTGATGCTATGTTGTTGTTTTGCCTTGATGCTTTTGGTTGTTGTGAGTTTGCAAGTACATTCAAAGTACTGACCTGGCATGTCATGCCAGATTGCAGGTGATGCCGTGATTGATTGCTTGTCGAGGTTACCGATTGTGCGAGCTAGATCGTGTCCCAGCCAGAGTCCCTGTGGAGTGGAGTTCACCACCGTCGTCGTTGTTCCACCACTAGAAGTTATTCCGCTGCTACGAGTTGTTCCGCTGCTAGCATAGAGCTACCTTAGCAGGCGTAGTGTCGCCGTGCTGATGTGACATTTTGTAACATCAGACCTTTGTACCATTATCCTTTGTAATAAGAGTTGATTTGTTCTATGCCAAGGCAGTGCCGTATTCCAGAAGACTTGATCTCTGGGCTGGAATACGGGGTGTTCCGGTTCCTCTGAGCTGGGGTGCCACAGCGTTTGGTATCAAAGCAGGTCTGGCTGTAGGACGCCCTAGTCAGCGCAAGTAGTAGAAATCGGTAGTATAGAGTCTATCTTGTTTGTTGCATTTGGTTGCTGCATTTGTTTGTTGCATAGCATGCATATAGATTAATTATTTTGTTGCTAACGGTTTATCTTGTGAGTGTAGCTGGCATCGGTTCGGAGCCACTACATCACAGCCCCTGCATCCCTCCAGTTTTCCCTTTTTCCTATTCTTCGGTGTTTGGCGTCAGCTCTGTCCCAGCAGAGTGATGCCAAGTGTTCTTGACACTATTTCCAGGAATGGTGCTCAGGTATCACGCTGACTTCTTTCTTTCTGCCCCATCTATCGTTTCGGTAGTAGACATACTTCTGCCCCGGATCATGCCTCTTTTCGTGTTGGCAACCCTTAATGGTCTTAGTCATCAAGAAAGGGCAGTGCCAGCAGACTCAGCTTTCCCCGCTATCCTATTCCATGGACGAGTACGGATCCCTTCTGTCCACTTGATGATGATGTGGCCGTGACATTCGGGTCCTGCTACATGGTCACTGAGTACGTCCTCACCTCCGAGCTAGTCAAGGAGGTTACCTTGCTAAGCCAGCACTTGGTGTAGCAATGTTTACACCAACTCTTCCACACATTGATTCGTCCTCGTGCACACCATCACAGCATGTTAGATCGTAGTCCCAGAGTTCCCGCGAGATTTGTGTGCTTAAGTAGGCATGCATATTATTGTGAATAGTTGTAATATGTGATATTGCTTGAGTGTGTATTAGTACCTTTTGTGTGTCTTCATTTGGTTGAGTTGTTTCATTTGCTTCTTTCTTTTGGGCCTTCGGTGTTACCTTATTTTTCCCCTTATGAAAGTTGCTCATCAACCATCACCGAACTTGAAGAGGCAAGGATATAAAATATATGGAAGCTCAGCTAAATAGTATGGCCTTCTCAGTTGACGGCAGTGTATTGGAAACCTCTGCTCGGTATATATGGTATCCTGGATTGACTATCAGTATCAAGTTGGCATCAGTGGTGAAATCTTTACCACGGTAATGATCAGACCAGCAGGGAGATGAGTCAGGCACATGACCAACAACATACTTTCAGACAAAGGTATGGTTCCTATATAAAGTTCCGGTTCAGACATGAATGAAACTTGAAATATGTTATACTCCAGAAGAAAGCTAGAATTTGTTATGAGTTCAGCATTTAGCAAGGGAGACAGCCGGACAATTCCTCTCATACAAGTAACCAAACACGAAAATAATATGGATATGTGTATGGGATTCAGTCCGCATATCACCGTACGAAGCTATTGGTATAAAAAGCTCATCCTTCTTTCACATGCTATCAGAAGAAGCTTATGATGCAAGGCTCCTCTATCTCCCTCAGTAATGTATATGGACAGCTTCCGGTCTAAGATACCCAGTCTTCCATAGCAAGATATCTTGGTAAAAGCTTCAGACATAAGGAAATGAATCTTTCTCAATAAGCAATCTTGGGAGAAGCTACTCAGGTACGAAACCCAGCCTTCTCCAGCACACTACCACGACAAAAGTTTTGAGCGCAAGATATCCAGTCTTCTTCAGCAAGCTAGTCGGATAGCTTCCAACCCAAGCTGTCTAGTCTTCTTCAGTACAACACTACACACTGTTATCAGTATTGCTACCAAATATTACACCGTGAGTTGGCAGTGTATGACAGCATGGCTCAAGAATCAGATACGCAATAAAATTTTGTCTGACGCACAAATCAATCAAGACACATGTCTGCCTCAAGAATCAAGCATTCAACTACATATACTTCCATATATATGATGAGCATGCAACACAGGTCATGCAAGTCACTCACACAAGGATTCAACTATGATCCAGCAGATCTACCAAAGGAAGAATCCAGCAATATCATGAGCTATGCCAAAGGAAGAAGGTCAGATGTACACCTCATATGATGCAAGAATCGGCAAGTTGTGAAGCAGACAACCCTGAAATCAACAGTCTTGACAATGGTTACCAAGGACAGTTTTCCCGCATCCGACAAGGTGATATCATGCACTCTTGTCACCATCTTGCATGATTGGCCACAACAACAAGCTCTACATGCCCGTGTATATGTCATTTTTATGAGAACCCATGTCTTGAGCAAGAATGAGGAATAATGCCAAAGTATTGCACCAACCACATCTATGTCCTACAAGAAGAAGCGAGGATATATGTGGCCAGGCCATTTCAGCAAGGGTTTCCGACAAAGAAAATAACGACAATCAAGGAATAATAATGGCAGCAAAGGTATGATGATTCTTGCACGACCATCAGGGTTCGGATACCCAAGTGAGCTTGAGACCATGATCTCATCTGGGTCAACATGGACATACACTCAGAAGCCTACTCCATTCCCTAAGGACCTCATGTCCAGCCAACCCACTTGCCCGACGGGATATGCTCAGAATTGTCAGTATGGAATATCCGAATTTATCCCGTCAGCTCCAAGATTCCTTTGCCACCTCAACAGTTTTACTTCAGCAATTGGGTTAAAGCATCTCGCACCCTATTACCACAGATGGGTATCCCGACAGCATGGGTAAGCCAAAAGACGAACAATCATCTCTGATCAGGTGTAGTCACTTGGAAAATTGAGTGCATGGACAACCTGCCATGAGAAGTATCCTCCTGCCCAAATGTCCGTCAGTCCAGTCTCCAGATGCACCTGTTTGAGGTATGCTACAGCTATAAGGCCATACCCCTTTACACTGCACATGACAGGAGATAGTTGAATTTTCGGTATAGATTTCAAGCTCAGGACAAAGAAACACCCATAGATGATTCGGTACCACTTACGGGTAGTCAGATTCTGTCCGGACAATGGCTATGACTCTCAGCATTGTTTGAACCCGGAAGACATGTTGTTATTGGAACAGCCCGACGGAAGGAACTAAAAGGTATTGTATCCACCAAAAAGCTATTCTCAGACTCCTTGGAAAATACCGGCAGATATGCACAAGTCAAAGTCAGCATCCAATTTGATATATGAGGACAGACCCATCAGAATTTTGGGAATGATGAAGCAAACCACCCCGGAGTGAGGTAACAAGATCATGTGTAAATCAGGGGGAACAACATACAAAGGAAATGGATACCCGAGTTGGAAATGGTGTCCTCAAGTCATACATGTTCCCTGGCAACCAAATCTTGAGGACGAGATTTTTTTAAGGGGGGAAGGTTTATAACACCCTGTTTTTTGGCCCTTTCTTTTTCTTTTTGATTTATTTGGTTTTTGCTCTGATTCTCTTTTTGGAGCAGTTCTACAGACTTGAAACCTGGGAGATCTTCATTTCTTCTCCTCCCAAGTGGCTTATAATTGTCAAATCCCTCTATAAGTCATGTCATTTCATTTCTAGCCCAACCCCAAAATTCGTTTTCTCAGGAATATTCCTTTTTCTATTAAAGGAATAGTCATGTTTGTTGGAAATATGCCCTAGAGGCAATAATAAATTGGTTATTATCATATTTCCTTGTTCAAGATAATCATTTATTGTCCATGCTATAATTGTATTGATTGGAAACTCAAATACATGTGTGGATACATAAACAACAATATGTCCCTAGTAAGCCTCTATAGGACTAGCTCGTTGATCAAAGATGGCTATGGTTTCCTAGCCATAGACATGAGTTGTCATTTGATAATGGGATCACATCATTAGGAGAATGATGTGATGGACAAGACCCAAACTATGAACGTAGCATATGATCGTATCAAGTTTATAGCTATCATTTTCTGCATCAAGTATGTGTTCCTATGACCATGAGATCACGCAACTCACTGACATGGAGGAGTACCTTGTGTGTACCAAACGTCGCAACGTAACTGGGTGACTACAAAGGTGCTCTACAGGTATCTCTGAGGGTGTCTGTTGAGTTGGCATGGATCAAGACTGGGATTTGTCACTTCGTTTGACGGAGAGGTATCTCAGGGCCCACTCGGTAATACAACATCACGAGAAGCTTGCAAGCAATATGACTAATGATTTAGCCACGGGATCTTGTATTACAGAGCGAGTAAAGAGAGTTGCCAGTAATGAGATTGAACTAGGTATGGAGATACCGACGATCAAATCTCGAGCAAGTAACATACCGACAGACAAAGAGAACTGCATACGGGATTAGCTGAATCCTTGACATCGAGGTTCGATCGATAAGATTTTCATAGAATATGTGGGAACCAATATGGACATCTAGGTCCTGCTATTGGTTATTTACTGTAGAGGTGTCTTGGTCATGTCTGCATAGTTCTCGAACCCGCTGGGTCTACACACTTAACGTTTGGTGACAATATAAGTATAGTTGAGTCATTATGGTGGTTACCGAAGGTTGTTCGGAGTCCCGGATGAGATCCCGGACATGATGAGGAACTCCAGAATGGTCTGGAGGTGAAGATTGATATATTGGACGAAGGGTATTGGAGTCCGGAATTGTTCCGGCGGTACCGGGTGATGACCAGCATGACCGAAAGGGGTTTCGGGGGGCCCCATGGGCCAAGAGGAGGGGGCAAACCAGCCCACTAAGGGGCTGTGCGCCCCCTCACCCTTTCCCACATAACCAGAAGAGGTGGGGCGCCCCCTTCTGCCTTGGCCGCCGCCCCCCCAGGGGAAACCCTAGGGGCGCCACCCCTCCTCCCTTCCCCCTATATATATAGGAGTAGAGGGAGGGCAGCCACACCCAATCTATGCCATGGCGCTGCCCTCCCTCTCCCTTGTAGTCCTTCTTCTTCTCTGTGAGGCTTGGCGAAGCCCTACTGAGATTTCTCCACCACCACCGCCATCACGCCGTCGTGCTGCCGGAGGACTCGAGCTACTACTTCACCATCACTCGCTGGATCGAGGAGGTGAAGGCATCACCAAGCCGTACGTGTGTTGAATGCGGCAGTGCCGTCCATTCGGCACTAGATCGGGAGTTCACGGGACGGATCGTGATTGGATCGCGAAGACGTTCGACTACATCAACCGCGTTTCTTAACGCTTCCACTTAGCGATCTACAAGGTTATGTAGATCCAATCTCTCCTCTCATAGATGGTCATCTCCTAGATTGGATCTTGGTGAGCGTAGGAAATTTTTTGTTTCCCATGCAACATTCCCCAACAGTGGTATCGGAGCTAGGTCTATGCTTAGATGACATCACGAGTAGAACACAAAGGAGTTTATGGGTGTTGATATTCAGATTGCTTCCTTCCTTGGTCTTTTCTTGATTCAGCGGTATTGTGGGATGAAGCGGCCCGGACCAACTTTACATGTCCACGTACATGAGACCAGTTCCATCGACAGACATGTGACTTTGTTGCATAAAGATGGCTGGCGGGTGTCTGTCTCTCCCACCTTAGTTGAAATCGGATTCGACAAAGGTGGTGCTTGTAGAAGGTTAAATAGCAACTTGCATATCACCGTTGTGGCTTTGCGTAGGTAAGAATCATTCTTGCTAGATACCCATAGCAGCCACGTAAAACACGTAACAACAATTAGAGGGCGTCTAACTTGTTTTTGCAGGGTATGTTGTGATATGATATGGCCAAAGACATGATGAAATATATTTGATGTATGAGATGATCATGTTTGTAATAGTTTATATCGACTTGCATGTCGATGCATACGGCAACCGGTAGGAGCCATAGGGTTGTCTTTAATTATTGTATGACCTGCGTGTCAATCATTAAGCGATATGTAATGCTTTACTTTATCACTAAGCGGTAGCAATAGTAGTACAACCATGGTTGGCGTGACAACCCCGATGGCGGCACGATGATGGAGATCATGGTGTCGTGCCGGTGACGATGGAGATCATGCCGGTGCTTTGGAGATGGAGATCAAAAGCACAAGTTGATGGCCATATCATGTCACTTATGATTTGCATGTGATGTTAATCCTTTTATGCATCTTATTTTGCTTAGGACGACGGTAGCATTATAAGGTGATCCCTCACTAAAATTCCAAGATAAAATTGTGTTCTCCCCAAGTGTGCACCATTGCGAAAGTTCGTCGTTTCGAAGCACAACATGATGATCGGATGTGATAGACTCTACGTTCACATACAATGGGTGCAAGCCAGTTTTGCACATGCGGAACACGGGTTAAACTTGACGAGCCTAGCATGTACAGACATAGCCTCAGAACACAAGAGACCGAAAGGTCGAGCATGAGTCATATAGTAGATATGATCAACATGGAGATGTTCACCATTGAAACCTCCTCATCTCATGTGATGATCGGACTTGGGTTGGTGAATTTGGATCATGTTACACTCGGACAACCGGAGGGATGTTGATTTGAGTGGGAGTTCTTAGGTAATATGATTAATTGAACTCATTATCATGAACAATAGTCTAAGTTGTCATTGCAAATTATGTTGTAGATCAATAGCTCGCGTTGTAGCTCCCTGTTTTAATACGTTCCTAGAGAAAGACTAAGTTGAAAGATATTGTAAGCAATTATGCGGACTAGGGCCGTAGTCTGAGGATTGTCCTCACTGCTGCACAGAAGGCTTATGTCCTTGATGCACCGCTTGGTGTGCCAACCCCTCTAGCGTCGTCTATGGATGTTGTGAACATCTGGCAGACACGTTCTGATGACTACTTGATCGTTTAGTGCGCCATGCTTTACGGCTTAGAATCGGGGCTCCAAAGGCGTTTTGAACGCCATGGAACATATGAGATGTTCCAAGAGTTGAAATTGGTATTTTAGGCTCATGCCCATGTTGAAAGGTATGAAACCTCTGACAGGTTCTTTGCCTACAAGATGGAGGAGAATAGCTCAGCCAGTGAGCATGTGCTCAGAATGTCTGGGTGCTATAATCGCTTGAATCAAGTGGGAGTTAATCTTCCAGATAAGATAGTGATTGACAGAGTTCTGCAGTCACTATCACCAAGCTACTAGAGCTTCGTGATGAACTATAACATGCAAGGGATGGAGATGATCCCGGAGCTGTTCGCGGTGCTTAAGGTTGCGAAGGTAGAAATCAAGAAGGAGCATCAAGTGTTGATGGCTAACAAGACCACTGGTTTCAAGAAGGGCAAGGGCAAGAAGGGAAACTTCATGAATGGCAAGCCACTTGCCACTCAAGTGAAGAAACCCAAGGTTGAACCCAAACCTGAGACTAAGTGCTTCTATTGTAAGGGGAACGGTCACTGGTAGCGGAACTGCCCCAAATACTTGGTAGATAAGAAGGTTGGCAACTTCAACAAAAGTATGTTTGATATACGTGTTATTGATGTGTACCTTACTAGTACTCCTAGTAGCACCTGGGTATTAGATACCGGTTCAGTTGCTAATATTGGTAACTCAAAACAAAAGCTGTGGAATAAACGGAGACTAGCTAAAGGCGAGGTGGTGATGTGTGTTGGAAGTGTTTCCAAGGTTGATGTGATCACCATCGCACGCTCCCTCTACCTTCGGGATTAGTGTTAAACCTAGATAAATGTTATTTGGTGTCTGCGCTAAGCATGAACATGATGAGATCGTGTTTATTGTAATGCGGTTATTCATTTAAGTCAGAGAATAATGGTTATTCGGTTTACATGAATAATACCTTCTATGGTCATGCACCCAATGTGAATGGTTTATTGAATCTCGATCGTAGTGATACACATGTTCATAATATTGATGCCAAAAGATGCGAAGTTAATAATGATAGTACCACATACTTGTGGCACTGCTGCTTAAGTCATATTGGTGTAAAGCGCATGAAGAAACTCCATGCTGATGGACTTTTGGATTCACTTGATTTTGAATCACTTGACACATGTGAACCATGCCTCATTGGCAAGATGACTAAAACCCCGTTTTCCGGAATAATGGAACGGGCAAGTGACTTGTTGGAAATCATACATGCTGATGTGTGCGGTCCGATGAGTGTTGACGCATGCACTGGATATCGTTATTTTCCTCACCTTCACCAATGATTTGAATAGATATGGGTATATTTACTTAATAAAGCATAAGTCTGGAATGTTTGAAAAGTTTGAAAAGTTCAAGCAATTTCAGAGTGAAGTTGAGAATCATCGTAACAAGAAGATTAAATTCCTACGATCTGATCGAGGGGGAGAATATCTGAGTTATGAGTTTGGCAATCACTTAAGACAATGTGGAATTGTTTCACAGTTGACGCCACCTGGAACACCACAGCGTAATGGTGTGTTCGAACGTCGTAATCGTACCTTATTGGATATGGTGCATTCCATGATGTCTCTTGCCGATCTACCACTATCGTTTTGGGGTTATGCATTAGAGAGAACTACATTCACTTTAAATAGGGCACCATTTAAGTCCGTGGAGACGACACCGTATGAACTATGGTTTGGCAAGAAACCTAAGTTGTCGTTTCTTAAGGTTTGGGGCTGCGATGCTTATGTCAAAAGGCTTCAGCCGGAAAAGCTCGAACCCAAAGCGGACAAATGCGTCTTCATAGATACCCAAAAGAGACGGTTGGGTATACCTTCTATCTCAGATCCGAGGGAAAAGTGTTTGTCGCTAAGAATGGGTCCTTTCTCGAGAAAGAGTTTCTCTCGAAAGAATTGAGTGGGAGGAAGATAGAACTTTATGAGGTTGTTGAACCTTTACTTCAAGCAGAGAGTAGCGCAGCACAGAAAGATGTTTCTGTGGCACCTACGTCAGTTGAAGAGGAAGCTAATCATGATGATCATGAAGCTTCGGATCAAGTTACTGTCGAACCTTGTAGGTCGACAAGGGTACATACAGCTTCTGGGTGGTACGATTACCCTGTCTTAGAGGTCATTTTGTTGGACAACGGTGAACCTACGAGCTATGGAGAAATGATGGTGGGCCCGGATTCCAACAAATGGCTAGGAGCCATGAAATCCGAGATAGGATCCATGTATGAGAACAAAGTATGGACTTTGGTGGACTTGCTCGATGATCGGCAAGCCATTGAGAATAATTAGATCTTTAAGAAGAAGACAGATGCTGATGGTATTGTCACCATTTATGAAGCTCGACTTGTCGCAAAGAAGTTTCTGACAAGTTCAAGGAGTTGACTATGATGAGACTTTCTCACTCATAGCGATGCTAAAGTCTGTTGGAATTATGTTAGCAGTTGCTGCATTTTCAATTACGAAATCTGGCAGATGGATGTCAAAACAAAGTTTCCTTGACGGTTTCCGTGAGGAAAGGTTGTATGAGATACAACCAGAAGGTTTTGTCGATCCTAAGGATGCTAAAAGGTATGCAAGCTCCAGTGATCCTTCTATGGACTGGAGAAAGAATCTCGGAGTTGGAACATACGCTTTGATGAGGTGATCAAAGCTTTTGGCTTTATACAAAGTTTGCAAGAAACTTGTATTTACAAGAAAGTGAGTGGGAGCACTACAACATTTCCGATAAGTATATGTGGATGACATATTGTTGATCAGAAATGATGTAGAATTTCTGGAAAGCATAAAGGGCTGTTTGAAAGGAGTTTTTCAAAGGAAGACCTGGGTAAAGCTGCTTACATATTGGGCAACAAGATCTATTGTGACGCCCCCGATTCAATCGTACACTAATCATACATGCAAACGTGTACTATCAAGATCAGGGACTCACGGGAAGATATCACAACACAACTCTAAAAGTAAAATAAGTCATACAAGCATCATAATACAAGCCAGGGGCCTCGAGGGCTCGAATACAAGTGCTCGATCATAGACGAGTCAGCGGAAGCAACAATATCTGAGTACAGACATAAGTTAAACAAGTTGCCATAAGATGGCTAGCACAAACTGGGATACACATCAAAAGAGGCGCAGGCCTCCTGCCTGGGATCCTCCTAAACTACTCCTGGTCGTCGTCGACAGCCTGCACGTAGTAGTATGCACCTCCAGAGTAGTAGGGGTCATCGTCGACGGTGCCGTCTGGCTCCTGAACTCCAGCATCTGGTTGTGACAACCAGAAAGAAAAGAAAGGGGGAAAAGGGGGAAGCAAAGCAACCGTGAGTACTCATCCAAAGTACTCGCAAGCAAGGAGCTACACTACATATGCATGGGTATATGTGTGAAGGGCCATATCAGTGGATTGAACTGCAGAAAGCCAGAATAAGAGGGGGGATATCTAATCCTGTCGAAGACTACGCTTCTGGCAGCCTCCATCTTGCAGCATGTAGAAGAGAGTAGATGGTAAGTTCACCAAGTAGCATCGTATAGCATAATCCTACCCGACGATCCTCTCCTCGTCGCCCTGTGAGAGAGCGATCACCGGGTTGTATCTGGCACTTGAAAGGGTGTGTTTTATTAAGTATCCGGTTCTAGTTGTCATAAGGTCGAGGTACAACTCCGGGTTGTCCTTTTACCGAGGGACACGGCTATTCGAATAGAGAAACTTCCCTGCAGGGGTGCACCACATTACCCAACACGCTCGATCCCTCTGGCCGGGCACACTTTCCTGGGTCATGTCCGGCCTCGGAAGATCAACACGTCGCAGCCCTACCTAGGCCTAACAGAGGGGTCAGCACGCAAGTCTAAATCCTATGCGCGCAGGGGTCTGGGCCCATCGCCCATTGCACACCTGCACGTTGCGTGGGCGGCCGGAGAGCAGACCTAGCAACCTCCATTACAAAGGAAGTTGCATTACGCGGACCAACCCGGCGCGCGCCGCTCAGTCGCTGACGTCTAGGAGGCTTCGGCTGATACCACGACGTCGAGTACCCATAACTGTTCCCGCGTGGTGGTTAGCGCGTATAGGCTCGTAGCCAGACTCAGATCAAATACCCAATCTCGTTAAGCGTGTTATTTTGAAGTAACCGCGGATGCCGACCAGGGCCAGGCCCACCTGTCTCCTAGGTGGTCACAACCTGCCCTGTTGCTCCGCCACAAAGTAACACTCAGGGGCCGTCGGGAACCTAGGCCCACCTCTACCTGGATGGAACCACCTGCCCCTTCAGCCCCCATCTCCGAACAGTAACATAAGTATGTAATAGTATATAGTATATGCACCTGTGATCACCTCCCGAAGTGATCACGGCCCAGTAGTATAGCAAGGCAGACGGACAAAGAGTGTAGGGCCACTGATGTAATTCTAGCAACCTATACTAAGCATTTAGGATTGCAGGTAAGGTATCAACAGTAGTAGCAAAGACAGGCTATGCAGTAGAATAGGATTAACCGAAAGCAGTAACATGCTACACTACTCTAATGCAAGCAGTAGAGAGAAGGAATAGGCGATATCATGTTGATCAAGGGGGGGGCTTGCCTGGAAGCTCGGCAGAGAAGGACGGGTCGTCAACGATGTAGTCGTTCACGGCAGCGTCGTCAGCGGTCTCAGCGTCTATCGAGAGAGAAAGAGGGGGAAGAAAACAGTAAATACAAAGCAAACAGATGCATAACGATGCATGACAAGACATATAACGGTGCTAGGTGTGCCCTAACGCGGTGATAGGTGCTACCGGCGAAGGGGGGAATCAGCCGGGAAAGTATTCCCGGTGTTCCGCGTTTTCGGACAGACAGAATGGAGGTGGATTGTTGCGTGTTCGCTATGCTAGGGACGTGTGGTGAATGAACGGACTGCGTATTTGGATTCGTCTCGTCGTTCTGAGCAACTTTGACGTTCAAAGTTTTTCGATCCGGGTTACTGCTATTTTTCTATGATTTTCTAAAGTTTAATAAAGCATTCTTGGATTATTTTTAAAACAGTCAACAGTCAATAGTCAACAGTCAACAGGGTTGACTGATCAACTGGGCAGGGTCCACATGTCATTGGCTAGTAGCACTAACTAACAGGTTAACAGGTTAACTAACACTTAGGTTAACTAAACCTAGTTAGTTTAACTTAACAGAATAATTAACTTATTAATTAATTACTTTAACTAACATTTATTATTTTATTTTTATTCTTTTTTTAAACTGGCACTTGGTCATCAGACAATGGACAAGCCGGACATTGTCTAGGCAGCCCCATTGGGGCACCGGACATGTCCGGGCGTCCAGTGGGCAAACGCGGGCAACGGTGGTGCCAGCGGCGGCCGGAGGCCGGGCCGGCGAGTGGCCAGGGCCGGTGAGTGGCCAGGGCCGGCGGAGCGGCGCGAGGGCCGGCGCCGGTGGTGCGGCCAGGGTGGCGGGGACCGGAGCGGCGGACGGGGCGAGCGGGGCTGGTGCGCGCGCGTGCGCCGTTGGCGCGGGCCGCAGAGCCGGGGCGTGGGCAGCGGTGTGCGTGGCGGGGCCACGCGAGGGGGAGGGGAGGAGAGGGGGGCGCTCACGGGGGAGTAGTAGGGCACGGGGCAGCGGTACTCAGGGTGGGACGGGGATGACACGAGGAGGTCGGGGTCGGGTCGGTGACGGAGAGGACGGCGGCGAAGGCGAGGTGGCCGAGGCGGCGACGGTCGGCGGCGCAGCGCCCCGATCTAGTCTAGATCGGGGAGGGAGAGGGAGTGAGCGAGAGGGGAGAGGAGGGATTCGGTCGTGGGGGTTAGGGTTTGTCCCGGTGGGGGGATAAGGGAGTGGGGTGGCCGGTTGGGCCTTTGCCCGGTTGGGCTGGCCAGCTGGGCCACGGTTGGCCCAGTTGGGCCAGGGGTTTTTTTCTTTTTGTTTTCTTTTTTTTGTTTTATTTATTTTCAGTTCTGTTTTCTTTTAGTTCCTTTTTAATTTTAGTTTTATAAAAATTACCACTAGCCCCATAATTAGTTTTATTAAATATGCCACTGCCATAAAAAGGTTTAACTCCAAATAAAATAGCTAAAGATTTTATAAAACACAAAAGGCATTTAATTATTTGTTTTTGCTACTGTTTTATTCATCTTATAGTATTTAAATATTTTATAAAGGTGTGGTTTCTCCACCATAATTACCTATGCAATATTTGGTTCACTCCGAACATTTCAGCTTTAATATTTGAAAACTTTTATTGTTTGCTTGATTTTGAATTTGAATTTGAATCGGTTTTGAACTAACGCGAGATTAGCAACAGTAATCGAAGTGACGTGGCATCATTAGCAGGGGGTCACTGTAGCTTAACTATCCGGGCGTCACAATTCTCCTCCACTACAAGAAATCTCGTCCCGAGATTTAAGCGGGGAAGTAAGGGGGAAAGTTCTGGTTATGAAATTTCTAACGGATCTTCCCGATCTTGGTTGCTCGCCTCGAAGAGGTCGATCCATTACCTTGATGTCTTTATTTCTCTGCTTCAGGTCATCATGGTGAAGTCGTCATCCTTTCTTCGAGGTCTTCACCGTACTTACGAATAGGTAAGGGCAGCTTGACAATGATAGGATGCTATAAGGGTTAATCATCTGGGGGTTACCCCAGGAATGAGCACATGATTATCTCTCGAGTTGAACCACTAAAACACATCGAGAGGAAAATAAGAAGGTACAATAAGAAGTTCCAAATGGATAGACAATCGTTCAATGTCTAAAACAACGTGTGAAAGGGGTCCAGAACATCGAGAATAAGTATTGCGTTTTATACCAGAATAGGTCACTAGGAAGGTGGCCCGTGAATTACATACGAAATCAAGCGCGAGGAATAACTTTGGCAACAAGGGTGTACAGGAGAGTCAGGTTTTGATCCTGTGGATCTGTGGGTTATGGGCCCACCATGTGGGTTAAAAGTAGGAAGGGCGCTATCATGTTACATAATTATGATAGCAAGGCATGTTAGAGAATAACCTGTCAGTTATGTCAGTAATAATGTTGGTACCAAGGGCGAGGGATGAAGAGAACCATTTTCCTGCTCGTTGAACGAGGCAGACCAATAGGCAAAGTTCTCGTCCATCGGTGGCTACCGAAATGTCATCAACAATAGGAACAGGGTCTTACTGGCAGAGTTGTACACCGAGGTGTTTGCATAAGCAGGAAAATATTACTGCTTAGATCATATAGATCACAAGAAAGGTTAAACAAAACAATGGAAAGGAAAATATGTTTATCAGATTAAACAAAACAATGGAAAGGAAAATATGTTTATCAGATTAAACAAAACAATGGAAAGGAAAATGTGTTTAAACACATATTTCAGGGGTATATCCTTCCCAAGGACAAGCAGAGCATGATATTCATGACAGGATATAAAGTAGAAAACTCTTTAGGTAAGGGGAGAAAAATTTCATGACATTACCCACACAACGGTGTTTGGATAATTGATAAGGAAAATTTAGTATTGTGCTTCAAATGCTCTTATTGAAAATCGGAGTACCACAGACATGCTTCGAGATAGCATTGACATGGTCGTCAAGTAAGGGTAAGATTTTGGATGCAGGAAGGATCCATCAGGAACAATTTGTAGAATAAGTCTTACGATTTCCTCATGGAAGAATGGATGACCTTGCTAAAAAGGAAACTATATCAAATAGGTCCTCCGGTCAAGTGTGCTAGGCATGACATCACCTAACCGGGTCATCAAAGGACCAATATTATAACTCCGGGAATTATGTTCCAACCATTATATCTGACCGAGATCCAGTTCTGCTTGGTGTCAGGATACCTCAGAATCAGGATGCCCGGGAAGAAAAGGTGCAACACAAATTGTCGAGATGACATTGTAAGATTCTCGGGAAATGGACTATAGGAGCGGGTTCCCGAAACAATAGTTCATCATTAAACCAAGGAGAGGATGAGGAGGTGGCTGATGGACTCAGCGACAATTCATCGAGAATTCCACACGGATGGATTTCCACAATTATGTGAACAAGGAGATGACATATGACAATTCAAATGATATAATGTTGTATGCCCGAGGAAAACATACACCATTAATCATTAGTTGAAAGGTGTGACCGAAATACGACCTTGGGCAGCAAGATCAATATTAGAGTGACGATTCAATAATCAACAGTCTAAGAACAAACTGTCGATCGTTAACATTCAAAGCAATAGGGTTGCCAGAAGTACAGAATCCAAGCAGCACCGCTTGTTAGATGGTATCCCGGTTAGAATCAACACGGGGACCAAGAAAGAAGGGTGACGGTGAGAAGTATCACTATGCCAAGAATTTTCAAAGAGGTGAAGCAATCCTCACAACATACTCGGCATAAAGGACAGTAATACTTCAAGGTAGAATATAATGCAAACAGGATAGCAAGTTGCATCCATAACACAGACAAGCTCGCGATGAAAAGAAGTTCAGGGTGTTGTCGATGATAACAAAAAGCATCAAGGGCAAGGAGGGTATTTCTCAACATGAACATAGTTGACATCTCGAAAGAAGTCAAAGTGTTGAAGGTGATCCAACACATTTGCCGGGAGGTTTCAAGAGGACGCAATCAAACAGCGACGGCGTCAAGCAGGAAATGACGACGTGAAAGTCATAGGAACAACAAGTAAGATGCAAACTCAGAATCAAAGTTGCCTTTCAGAACAAGAAACATGATGTTGAAAGCTCGACGTAAGTCGTGCTCGCACTCTGAAGAATTTGTGCACCGAAGAAGGTCGAGGTAGCACAATCAAAGATAGCAAGATAAGGGTGTAGCCAATGGTCTAGGACGACATGACTGAGTTTAAATTTCCCAGTAACAATTACTAGGGGTATTTGAATTTTAGAGCGGATTTGATTTACTAAACGGTGTCCTTGGTTGACGGCAACCTAGAACCCGTAGAGTGATTACGACCAGGAAAGTTATTACTTCAACAAGTTAGTAAGAGGCCGTGCAAAGGCATGATATCCTCGAGATACCACGGGGTAAACTCGAGGGTGGAACAGGATAGAAGTTGAACTAGGTCATTGACCTATGACAGTAGATACTTTAACCTTGTCAAAATTTTGACGAGGCACTGGAATGAATTTCTTTCAGATATATTGGAGAAAGGACAGTATGGTCGAATCATAACTGCAAGGTTCAATTTAAGGATACCAAAAGAATTATACAGATGGAAATCACTTTGCAAGAAGCTTCCGAGACGGTCTACATCATTTCCATGGGCATGAACACAAAGCTCAAGGTCGACTCCCACTTCTCCAATGCATAACATTTCATTCACCTCCCGCTTAGACAAAGCTGTAGTGCTGGAAATTTATCTGGCAAAACACCAGAAGAGTATGACTCGTGAACACTTTCGGGTTCACACGAATTAGTGAAATCATAGGTTCAACCCATCGGGGTATCTTAGGAACATATAACGCTTCAGGAGTAAATTATACAAGCTCGAAAGCAGAGTATGGTTGGGAACGTAGAGGATACAATTTACTAAATCCATTATGTATCATGGAAGAATTCACAAGACAGTTAAATACGAAGGACACTGTCAATAAATAATCCGACGAAGGATCAGATGTCCATAGCGGAGCTGATGTGAGCATCGGCACACAACCAGATGAAGAAAGAACGCAAAGGCATCGGATTATAGGACATCTGAATAATTTGATGCTTAGATAATAAAGGAATTATGAATTCCAAAACGAAGGATCAGAAGCAGACGCTCTAATCGAGGATGGGTAGCTTGAATAGACCTAAGGGTATAATCGACGGCAATTAGATTGGTCGAGAACCAGCTCATGTTCAAAATGACGTCTGAGACAGAAAGATAATTTAAAAGGATCAATTGATGATCGCTTGCATTCACACTCCTGTTGAATCAATAGGATCAAAATGACGGTGTCTAAGGATACTAACGAATATTGCCAGACATATGGAAAGCATCCATAATGCAAGCAGACAAGCATTTGCTGAGCAATAGCGGGCAGAGGGTACCGGAAGATCAGATAGTATTTCAATGTATCTTGTGAATCATATGAACAACGGGGGAAGAACGGATACTCGGTAAATACAAGGAATTATCCGTAGGGGGTATTCATGGGGTAAGAACTGCAAGGCAGTAAGCTCAAAGGATTGTCGGAACAACGAAGAGCAGTTCGGGGCATCTTGTAATAACAAGACCAAAGGGGATTGAATGTCAGAGTGGCAAGGGTATGTAGTTATCCATAAGGATATAACAGCGGTATGGAATTTGCAAAGACGGTGGACTCAGGTGTCCCGGGAAAACATCGAATAGCATCTTCGGAATCTTCTGGTGAAGCAGTCGATCATCTGGAATGAACGGGCTCTCCGGCAGGAAGTGGTATCGAGAACCTAGAGTTATAATTAGTAAAATCATTTAACCCGAATAGAAGAGAGATCAGAATCCCAGAGTATAGACGAGGAATAAAAGATCCTAATACCACCCAATTGGCGATGTGGGCCCGTAAGACACACAGCCAAGTTAGTAAAACAGTTTTCTTTGACTAGACTCAACTTCGGCCAAGGAGTTGGAAAGGGGAATTCCTACAGGCAGTCGGCTCTGATACCAACTTGTGACGCCCCTGATTCAATCGTACACTAATCATACACGCAAACGTGTACGATCAAGATCAGGGACTCACAGGAAGATATCACAACACAACTCTAAAAGTAAAATAAGTCATACAAGCATCATAATACAAGCCAGGGGCCTCGAGGGCTCGAATACAAGTGCTCGATCATAGACGAGTCAGCGGAAGCAACAATATCTAAGTACAGACATAAGTTAAACAAGTTGCCATAAGATGGCTAGCACAAACTGGGATACACATCGAAAGAGGCGTAGGCCTCCTGCCTGGGATCCTCCTAAACTACTCCTGGTCGTCGTCGACAGCCTGCACGTAGTAGTATGCACCTCCAGAGTAGTAGGGGTCATCGTCGACGGTGGCGTCTGGCTCCTGAACTCCAGCATCTGGTTGTGACAACCAGAAAGAAAAGAAAGGGGGAAAAGGGGGAAGCAAAGCAACCGTGAGTACTCATCCAAAGTACTCGCAAGCAAGGAGCTACACTACATATGCATGGGTATATGTGTAAAGGGCCATATCAGTGGACTGAATTGCAGAAAGCCAGAATAAGAGGGGGGATATCTAATCCTGTCGAAGACTATGCTTCTGGCAGCCTCCATCTTGCAGCATGTAGAAGAGAGTAGATGGTAAGTTCACCAAGTAGCATCGTATAGCATAATCCTACCCGACGATCCTCTCCTCGTCGCCCTGTGAGAGAGCGATCACCGGGTTGTATCTGGCACTTGAAAGGGTGTGTTTTATTAAGTATCCGGTTCTAGTTGTCATAAGGTCGAGGTACAACTCCGGGTCGTCCTTTTACCGAGGGACACGGCTATTCGAATAGATAAACTTCCCTGCAGGGGTGCACCACATTACCCAACACGCTCGATCCCTCTGGCCGGGCACACTTTCCTGGGTCATGTCCGGCCTCGGAAGATCAACACGTCGCAGCCCTACCTAGGCCTAACATAGAGGTCAGCACGCCGGTCTAAATCCTATGCGCGCAGGGGTCTGGGCCCATCGCCCATTGCACACCTGCACGTTGCATGGGCGGCCGGAGAGCAGACCTAGCAACCTCCATTACAAAGGAAGTTGCGTTACGCGGTCCAACCCGGCGCGCGCCGCTCAGTCGCTGACGTCTAGGAGGCTTCGGCTGATACCACGACGTCGAGTACCCATAACTGTTCCCGCGTGGTGGTTAGCGCGTATAGGCTCGTAGCCAGACTCAGATCAAATACCCAATCTCGTTAAGCGTGTTATTTTGAAGTAACCGCGGATGCCGACCAGGGCCAGGCCCACCTGTCTCCTAGGTGGTCACAACCTGCCCTGTTGCTCCGCCACAAAGTAACACTCGGGGGCCGTCGGGAACCTCGGCCCACCTCTACCTGGATGGAACCACCTGCCCCTTCAGCCCCCATCTCCGAACAGTAACATAAGTATGTAATAGTATATAGTATATGCACCCGTGATCACCTCCCGAAGTGATCACGGCCCAGTAGTATAGCAAGGCAGACGGACAAGAGTGTAGGGCCACTGATGTAATTCTAGCAACCTATACTAAGCATTTAGGATTGCAGGTAAGGTATCAACAGTAGTAGCAAAGACAGGCTATGCAGTAGAATAGGATTAACCGAAAGCAGTAACATGCTACACTACTCTAATGCAAGCAGTAGAGAGAAGGAATAGGCGATATCGTGTTGATCAAGGGGGGGGCTTGCCTGGAAGCTCGACAGAGAAGGACGGGTCGTCAACGATGTAGTCGTTCATGGCAGCGTCGTCAGCGGTCTCACCGTCTATCGAGAGAGAAAGAGGAGGAAGAAAACAGTAAATACAAAGCAAACAGATGCATAACGATGCATGACAAGACATATAACGGTGCTAGGTGTGCCCTAACGCGGTGATAGGTGATACCGGCGAAGGGGGGAATCAGCCGGGAAAGTATTCCCGGTGTTCCGCGTTTTTGGACAGACAGAACGGAGGTGGATTGTTGCGTGTTCGCTATGCTAGGGACGTGTGGTGAATGAACGGACTGCGTATTTGGATTCGTCTCGTCGTTCTGAGCAACTTTGACGTTCAAAGTTTTTCGATCCGGGTTACTGCTATTTTTCTATGATTTTCTAAAGTTTAATAAAGCATTCTTGGATTATTTTTAAAACAGTCAACAGTCAATAGTCAACAGTCAACAGGGTTGACTGATCAACTGGGCAGGGTCCACATGTCATTGGCTAGTAGCACTAACTAACAGGTTAACTAACACTTAGGTTAACAAAACCTAGTTAGTTTAACTTAACAGAATAATTAACTTATTAATTAATTACTTTAACTAACATTTATTATTTTATTTTTATTCTTTTTTTTAACTGGCACTTGGTCATCAGACAACGGACAAGCCGGACATTGTCCAGGCAGCCCCATTGGGGCACCGGACATGTCCGGGCGTCCAGTGGGCAAACGCGGGCAACGGTGGTGCCAGCGGCGGCCGGAGGCCGGGCCGGCGAGTGGCCAGGGCCGGCGGAGCGGCGCGAGGGCCTGCGCCGGTGGTGCGACCAGGGCGGCGGGGACCGGAGCGGCGGACGGGGCGAGCGGGGCCGGTGCGGGCGCGCGCGCTCCATTGGCGCGGGCCGCAGAGCCGGGGCGTGGCCGCGGGCGCAGCGCGTGGCCGGGGCGCGGGCAGCGGTGTGCGTGGCGGGGCCGCGCGAGGGGGAGGGGAGGAGAGGGGGGCGCTCACGGGGGAGTAGTAGGGCACGGGGCAGCGGTACTCGGGGTGGGACGGGGATGACGCGAGGAGGTCGGGGTCGGGTCGGCGACGGAGAGGACGGCGGCGAAGGCGAGGTGGCCGAGGCGGCGACGGTCGGCGGCGCAGCGCCCCGATCCAGTCTGGATCGGGGAGGGAGAGGGAGTGAGCGAGAGGGGAGAGGAGGGATTCGGTCGTGGGGGTTAGGGTTTGTCCCGGTGGGGGGATAAGGGAGTGGGGTGGCCGGTTGGGCTGGCCAGCTGGGCCACGGTTGGCCCAGTTGGGCCAGGGTTTTTTTTCTTTTTGTTTTCTTTTTTTTTGTTTTATTTATTTTCAGTTCTGTTTTCTTTTAGTTCCTTTTTAATTTTAGTTTTATAAAAATTACCACTAGCCCCATAATTAGTTTTATTAAATATGCCACTGCCATAAAAAGGTTTAACCCCAAATAAAATAGCTAAAGATTTTATAAAACACAAAAGGCATTTAATTATTTGTTTTTGCTACTGTTTTATTCATCTTATAGTATTTAAATATTTTATAAAGGTGTGGTTTCTCCACCATAATTACCTATGCAATATTTGGTTCACTCCGAACATTTCAGTTTTAATATTTGAAAACTTTTATTGTTTGCTTGATTTTGAATTTGAATTTGAATCGGTTTTGAACTAACGCGAGATTAGCAACAGTAATCGAAGTGACGTGGCATCATTAGCAGAGGGTCACTGTAGCTTAACTATCCGGGCGTCACATCTATAGAGATAGATCAAGGCGTTTGATAAGACTTTCACAGAGCACATACCTTGACATGATTTTGAAGGAGTTCAAAATGGATCAGTCAAAGGAGTTATTGCCTGAATTGTAATGTGTGAAGTTGAGTAAGACTCAAAGCTCGACCACGGCAGAAGAAAGAAAAAGGATGAAGGTCGTCCCCTATGCCTCAGCCATAGGCTCGATACGGTATGCCATGCTATGTACCGCACCTGATGTGTGCCTTGCCACGTGTCTGGCAAGGGGGGGTACAAGAGTGATCAGGAGTGGATCACTGGACAACGGTCAAAATTATCCTTAGAGGAATAAGGAAATGTTTCTTGGTTAAGGAGGTGATAAAGAGTTCGGTGTAAAGGGTTACGTTGATGCAAGCTTTAACACCAATCCGGATGAGTCTCAGTAGCAAACCAGATACGTATAGTGGAGCAGCCATTTGGAATAGCTCTAAGTGGAGCGTGGTAGCATCATCTACAATATGACATAGAGATTTGCGAAGTACATGCGGATCTGAATGTTGCAGACCCGTTGACTAAAACCTCTCTCACAAGCATAACATGATCAAACCCCAGAACTCATTGGGTGTTAATCACATGGTGATGTGACCTAGATTATTGACTCTAGTGCAAGTGGGAGACTGTTGGAAATATGCCCTAGAGGCAATAATAAATTGGTTATTATCATATTGGGTCTTTTACATATGTGTCCCTAACTGGAACCCACTACTCATATTTGCCCCTAATTTCGAAGCCTGCTCAAATTTGCCCCTCTGCCGTTATGTGCACTTATAGAAATGCCCTTCTGTGCCGTTACCGTCCGGTCAAAGTCAGTCAAAGGGCTTTGACCATCCTGAAAAAAATAGAAAAAAAATCTGAAATTTTGTGGTATCAAAGATACTCAGGTTCGCAATATGCGTACAAATTTTCGTGCTATTTGGACATTCCAGGAGCTCGTGGCAAAGAAAAAATAGTAAATATGTATGCCTGTGAACAATAAATTCAAAAAAATAGCAAGAAAATTCAAAAAAATATGAAAATTTTTGGCATCAAAGAGGCTAGGGTCCGCAAGGTGCGTGCAAATTTTTGTTGTGTTTGGACACTATAGGAGCACGTGGAGAGAAAAAAAACAAAATTTGCCTCAGGAAAAAACTTTGGAAAAAATGACTATTTTGTTTTTTTGCTTGAGTTCCTCGCATGTCATTTGATCACAAAAACTTGCAAGCACCTTGTGCACCCAAGCCTCTTTGATGCCAAAAAATTTCATATTTTTTTGAATTTTCTTGCTACTTTATTTCAAATTTACTGTTCACAAGTATACAGATTAACTGCTTTTCCTCGCCACGAGCTCCTAGAATGTCCAAATAGCACGAAAATTTGCACGCACCTTGCGCACATGAGTATCCTCAATCCCACAAAATTTTAGATTTTTTTTCTATTTTTTTCAGGATGGTCAAAGCCCGTTGACTGGACGGTAACGGCGCAGAAGGGCATTTCTATAAGAGCACCTAATGGCAGAGGGGCAAATTTGAGCAGGCTTCGAAATTAGGGGCAAATCTGAGTAGGTGGTTCGAATTAGGGATAGAAATGCAAATGGCCCTATCATATTTTCCTGTTCATGATAATCGTTTATTGTCCATGCTATAATTGTATTGATTGGAAACTCGAATACATGTGTGGATACATAGACAACAATATGTCCCTAGTGAGCCTCTACAGGACTAGCTCATTGATCAAAGATGGCTATGGTTTCCTAGCCATAGACATGAGTTGTCATTTGATAACGGGATCACATCATTAGGAGAATGATGTGATGGACAAGACCCAAACTATGAACGTAGCATATGATCGTATCAAGTTTATTGCTATCGCTTTCTGCATGTTAAGTATATGTTCCAATGACCATGAGATCATGCAACTCACTGACATCGGAAGAGTACCTTGTGTGTACCAAATGTCACAACATAATTGGGTGACTACAAAGGTGCTCTACAGGTATCTTCGAGGGTGTCTGTTGAGTTGGCATGGATCAAGACTGGGATTTTTCACTCCGTATGACGGAGAGGTATCTCAGGGCCCACTCGGTAATACAACATCACAAGAAGCTTGCAAGCAATGTGACTAATGAGTTAGCCACGGGATCTTGTATTACGGAATGAGTAAAGAGACTTGCCGGTAACAAGATTGAACTAGGTATGGAGATACCGACAATCGAATCTTGGGCAAGTAACATACCGACAGACAAAGGGAACTGCATATGGGATTAGCTGAATCCTTGACATCGAAGTTCGACCGATAAGATCTTCATAGAATACGTGGGAACCAATATGGACATCTAGGTCCTGCTATTGGTTATTGACTGTAGAGGTGTCTCGGTCATGTCTGCATAGTTCTGGAACCCGCTGGGTCTACACACTTAACGTTTGGTGACAATATAAGTATAGTTGAGTCATTATGGTGGTTACCGAAGGTTGTTCGGAGTCCCGGATGAGATCCCAGACATGACGAGGAACTCCGGAATGATACGGAGGTGAAGATTGATATATTGGACGAAGGGTATTGGAGTCCGGAATTGTTCCGGGGGTACCCGGTGATAACCAGCATGACCGAAAGGGGTTTCGGGGGGCCCCGGCAAGTGTTGGGGGGCCCCATAGGCCAAGGGGAGGGGGCAAACCAGCCCACTAAGGGGCTGTGCACCCCCCCCCCTTACCCTTTCCCACGTAACCAGAAGAGGTGGGGCGCCCCCTCTAGGGTTCCCTCCACTTGGCTTGGGGGGAAGCCACCCTAGGGTTTCCTTAGGGGGCGCCCCCATCTGCCTTGGCCGCCGCCTCCCCTATGGGAAACCCTAGGGGCACCACCCCTCCTCTCTTCCCCCCTATATATAGAGGGGTAGAGGGAGGGCAGCCGCACCCAATCTATGCCACGGCGCTGCCCTCCCTCTCCCTCGTAGTCCTTTTTCTTCTCCGTGAGACTTGGCGAAGCCCTGCTGAGATTTCTCCACCACCACCGCCATCACGCTGTCGTGCTGCCGGAGGACTCGAGCTACTACTTCACCATCGCTCACTGGATCGAGGAGGTGAAGGCGTCATCAAGCCGTATGTGTGTTGAACGCGGAGGTGCCGCCCGTTCGGCACTAGATCGGGAGTTCGCGGGATGGATCGTGATTGGATCGCGAAGATGTTTGACTACATCAACCGCGTTTCTTGGTGAGCGTAGAATTTTTTTTGTTTCCCATGCAACGTTCCTAGGTTGTGAAGCAACCTATATTTCTGTATTCCACAAAATTCCAAAATAATTCTCATAAATTGTTTGGATCATATATGCCCCAAATATGTCCAAACCTTCATCATCTAGTTCAAAAATAATTCATCAATATTCATTCTTCATTTCTGTCCAGAGTGGTCTTCTGTGAAGGAAGTGCCACCTATATTTTCTTGATTGATCCCAAACTTTTTGGGCATGCTCCATGCTCTTACATCCAAATCATTGCCTCATGCCAAAATTCAGCTCTATTTGCCTAGCCAATCTTCCTCAGCAATTTTCCAAAGTTTCTGTGAGAAGGAAGCCTTGTTGAAAGAAGTACTAGCTGGGAGTATCCAAATGAGTTGAAATTTTGCAAGATCCTTGATGTGCTCATATCATGACCCTCTACCATATTTTAGCTCCATCCAATAATCTATATGAGCACACCATCAAATCTTTGCTTCTAGCGATATTTTCAGGATGTGAAGCAAGTATATTTATATTGTTTCGTTTGAAATTTTACCAGAGCATTATCCTACCCATAAAACTTCTCTCCACCAAATTTTGGATCAATTAATCAAGCCAATATTTCTCTATTATTTTCTCAAGTTTCTGGACAGAGAAGAACACTGTGAAGGAAGTACCATTTTGGCATGTCCAATTGGTATGAAATTTTTACAGCATCTTCATATGTCCTATTCATTATGCCTTGCCAAATTTCAGCCCAACCCAATGCTCCATGTGAGTGCATCATCTAATTATCTTTTCTGGACCATATTTGCAGTTGCAAGGCAACTATGTTTAATATTGGTCCAATTGTCCTCAAACTTCACAGGACTATAGTCCTTCTTACTCTAAACCTCCCAGACATCAACTTTGGCTCTTAGCCCTTCTCTGTTGATCACAGTAATGTAGCCAAGTTTGCTACAGCAACCTTCCAGTGATGCCTCACATCCATCTTTGGTTTCTTTTGATGATCTATCACCTCAGTGCAGTCCCAGGATGCAAAGACGACATGCTAGACAATGGTTCCCTGCCGCTGGCGTCCCATCTTGGCCATGTCGCATGGTGACTACGCCACTAGCACGCCTGTGCGCGCGCTCTATGCGCAGCAGATGCACTCTGCGCGTCGGCAAGCGATAGACTGCCGCGCCCCGGCGAGTTTCGCGCGTCCGCTGGTGCCGACCTGACTCCCTCCTCTCTCCCATCGCTCTCCAGCCCTCTGCCCCCTCCAGAAACCTCCTCGCCGGCACCAGGCGCCGCACGCCCATGGGCGCACTATGTTCGTCCGGCTCTGTTGCCTGCCTCGTCTTCTCTTCTTCGCTCCGTCCGCGCCCGCATGTCTCTGGTGTCACGGCTGTCTGCCCTCTGCCCTCTCCCATTGCTTCAAGGCGTCTGGTTGCGCGTTAGCCTCACCTGAGCATCGTCCACATCCCCGCGACTGCTCTCGGCCACGGGCACCTCGCCCCACCTATTTAAGCTACCCCCAGCCCCATCCGACCTCACCACTCGACCTCCTCCTCTCCAAATCGGCGCCCCGTGCCCAGAAGCAGAGCCGGGGAGCCCTCCTTTCCCATCTCTGGCAAGGAGCTCCGCTACTCTGCCTCTGTTCTGCCAGCCCACTCCGGTCCACCCCAGCCCCAAACTAGGCCACCTCTGAGATTGTGGTACTCCCCCGGTACTTCCTAGCCACTTCCCTGCCCGAATCGCCGACCCCGACGACCACCGTAGCTCGCCGCCCCTGAAAAGAAGGAGCCGACGCCATCCGGCCACCTCCCGATGAGTTGCGGGTATGGGTGAGCTCGTCGTCGTCCGCCCGATCCGTCCCCATCCTCTCCCAGCTCCGTCGTGGCCTCCTCGTCGGTGAGCTATCGCCGGTGAGCCGCCCCTCCTCTATTTCCCTCTCTCTCTCTTTAAAACTGACAGAGAGGCCCCACCTGTCAGCCTCTCATCCCCCCGAACCGTTTTTAAGTGGAGGCGTAAACCCACTTTACGCCTTCGACGTCACCCCCCTGGAGATTTTCTGTAAATACATTTAAATTCAATTTAAATCCAGATTTGACCCAACTTTGACCATGAATAACTCCTAAACTACAAGTCCAAATGAACTGATTCTTTTTGCATTAGTTTTCTTTTGAGCTCCTCTATTTTCTGGCATAGTTTGGTATTTTTATCTGTTGTCTAGATTTTCTAGACAATAGTATTTTGCTTTATGTGTTATTTCCAAAATACTTGTAAAATATTTTCTAGAGTGTTTTGTTTGCTTGATGAAGACCAGGAGCTTTCCCACCCTTTCTTGGAGCAAGGCAAGCCAGACCCTCCATTTGCATGATCGCAATGCAATGATATGGTTTATTTAATTTAATTTGCTTAAAAATTTGCATTAGCTACAAATCATTTATTCATGGAAATTCTTGGAGTGATATTTTGATCTTGCTACTGCCATGATATTGCTTGGATTTCTAGGACTAGTACTTTGTAGATTGAGGATGACATGTTGCCATTGGATTATTAGTGACTATTATTATTATTTTCAACATGATAGTATTTGATATTATGCTTTGGAGTATTATTTTGGATATGATGTTATCATGTGGATCTTAGGTTAATATCTTGAAATTACTATTGGTTTAGTAGCATCATTATACTTGGATTCATCATGATATTAGTTATATGCTACCCTTGAAGTATTATGATAGGCCTATATTATGCTTTGGATCATTTGTTGGTTATTGCTTTAACTTGGATCACAGGTTGGTATGATATTAGAGCAGCAGTTATCACAGATCTATCTTGGGGATAAATTCCATCATTTCGTTGGTCAGGTGCCACCGAACCGGGCTTTTCTAGTGCAATCACATTTGCCTTTATGGGAAGGCCCTAATGTGGCCTATTGTCATGCCTCTCGCTGGTGCCTCCAACGAGGGAAGGTTATGTGCGTGCGCTACCCTGATCAGGTAGGCGGCCATAAGCCTTGTGTGCCCGTAGTTGTGTAGGGCCCTTTGTCCCCGTTTGGGACCGTTTTTTTTGTTTTGCCATGACGGTGGTCGTTTGATGTCCAGAGTGGCATCCGGGGCCACCTATGACTTAGCCCAAAGGGGAGTTGGTCGGAGTGGCCGGGAGAGTGTCATGCAATAGATTGGTTTTGTTGGAACGCCGTTGGTCCACCCGAATGGGAGCACGAGGCCATGGGTTCTGTGGTGTGGGTACAGTGTACTAACCTCTGCAGAGTGTGCATAAACTATCGATAGCCGCATCCTCGGTCATGGACATAGTTCGTACTAGGTCACACCATTCGATCAACACACACGATGACAGAATAACTTATTAGATGACTTATATGTTGATAATGTGAGTAGTAACAGTTTGGTAGGATGACGATGATGATATTGGGATGATCTTGAGGATGATCATTCAGTTGTGATGTGATCACGCGGTGATCATGAGGAGGTATTGATCATGAGGTGATCAAGGTGACATATTGCTTGGCCAGGTAGCCAAGAGTGAGATGGTTCTTGAGATCCAATATGTTGGTTAGTCAGTATTCTAGGAGTTTCATATCATGCTTAATAGTTGATTCCACATCATAGTAGTTGTTAATAACTTAACCTGTTGATGCTATGTTGTTGTTTTGCCTTGATGCTTTTGGTTGTTGTGAGCTTGCAAGTACATTCAAAGTACTGACCTAGTGTGTCATGCCAGATTGCAGGTGATGCTGTGATTGATTGCTTGTCGAGGTTACCGATCGTGCGAGCTAGATCGTGTCCCAGCCAGAGTCCCTACAGAGTGGAGTTTACCACCATCATCGTTGTTCCGCCGCTAGAAGTTATTCTGCTGCTAGCATAGAGCTACCTTAGCAGGCGTAGTGTCGCCGTGCTGATGTGGCCTTTTGTAACATCAGACCTTTGTACCATTATCCTTTATAATAAGAGTTGATTTGTTCTATGCCAAGGCAGTGCCGTATTCCAGAAGGCTTGATCTCTGGGCTGGAATACGGGGTGTTCCGGTTCCTCTGAGCCGGGGTGCCACAAGGACTCCCTCCTAGGAGGCCTTTACATAGGTTACATTAAAACAATTTTCATAATTTGGTTCACAACTATGGGATCAAAAACACTCCTCGTATGCACATACCGTCCAATTGGGACATATCTCGTCCAAGAGAAAGTGATGTAGGAACAAACTCTTGGGGACCGGAGAATAAACATATTATGGCTAAGGTGGAGAGGAACACTGAGTTAATTCGTCAAGCTCTCCGGGAAATTCAAAGTTTGAGGGAGGCACTCATGAGTATTTTGAAGGACAAGCTCACTACTTTATCACCACCACCATCACCGAAGAAAGAAACTTGAGTACACGGGTATGGGCACTCCCCTTGGCTTATGCCAAGCTTGGGGGAGGTGCCCCGGTATCGTATCACCATCACTTTTATTATCTTTACCTATTTTTAGTTTGATTTTTAGTTATTTCGTGATTTAGTTGAATAAAAGTTTAGTATGATCTATTTTTGAGTGCCAGTTTCGTGATCTATCTATCTATGTAATCGAGTTGAGGGTTATATAATAAAGAGTAGTTTGAGTTTTTGCTTCTTTACTTTCATGTTTCAATCCTAGCAATGAAAATAATGAAAAAGATCATATGCTAATATTATAGTAAGTAATGACATTACATAAGGAAAAGTATAAGTGGTAAAATTTATTGAAAGTTGACAAACATAGCATTGGTCAATGGTGCAATTCATGAAAGAATTAATAAGGGAAGAGAAGATTCACATGCAAATACACTATCTTGGACATCTTTTATGATTGTGAGCCCCCATTAAGTATTTTATGCCAAACTGTTGACGTTGGACAAGGAAGACAACGTAATGAGTTATGTTTGCTTATATTCACATACAAGTTATATTTTCATAGATCCTCCAACATGTGGTGCTTACCCAATATCTTTGCTAGCCAAAAATCCGCACCAAGTAGAGATACTACTTGTGCATCCAAAAACCTTAAACCCAGTTTCATGTCATGAGAGTCCACTATACCTACCTATGGATTGAATAAGATCCTTCAAGTAAGTTGTCATCGGTGCATAAAGCAATAAAAAAATTGCTCTTAAATATGTATGATCTTTTAGTGCAAGGGAAAACAAGCGTTGTATGAAGTTGTGATGGTAAAGAAATAAAAGCAACAGACTGCATAATAAAGGTTGCTATCATAAGGGGCAATGTAACGTGGCGTTCCTTTGCATTAAGAACTTTTGCATCCAAAAACAAAAAGTGCATGACAACCTCTGCTTCCCTCTGCGAAGGGCCTATCTTTTACTTTTATGTATTTACTTTTTATATGCAAGAGTCAATAGTGTTCTCCTCCATTCCTTTTTATTTTTCTCTTTTGTAAGCATCATGTGGTGGGGAAAGATCTAGGCATATATATCTAGTGGGATGTGAGTGATCATGAGTTATTATTCTTGACATCACCCTTGAGGTGAATAAGTTGGGAGGCAAAATTATAAGCCCTATCTTTCTGTGTCTGGCTGAAACTTTTTGCTCCATATATATGTCATGAGTGTTAGCGATCATAGAAGACTAAATGATGGCTGAGTATGTGGACTTGCTAAAAAGCTCCGACATGAGACCCTTCCTGAAAAGATGATGAATTGCAATTGCATTGTTGACTGAGAACATAGTTTGTTAGTTTTCAAGAAAGTTTATGCCTTATACTTTGATGTTGTGATGAATTGTTACTTGCTCATGAAAAGTGTTATGATAATGAATACTGTTGTTATAATAATGATCATGATGCTACTATGTCCGTATTTTGTTTTTATCGACACCTCTCTCTCTCTAAACATGTGGATATGATTATCGATACCGGCTTTCGCTTGAGGACAAGCGAGGTCTAAGCTTGGGGGAGTTGATACGTCCATTTTGCATCATGATTTCCTACTGCTATTTATAGTGTTTTTAATCAATATAACACTTTGTGGAGCAATTCTAATGCCTTTTCTCTCTTAATATGCAAGATTCACATGAAGAGGGAGATTGCCGGCAGCTGGAATTCTGGACCTGAAAAAGCTATGTCAGAGATACCTATTCTGCACATCTCCAAATGAGCTAAAATTTTACGGAGATTTATTTTGGAATAAATAAAAAAATACTAGAGCAAAGAAGTACCAGTGGGGGCCACCCAGGTGCCCACAAGGCACCAGGGCGCGCCCACCCCCCGCCCCCCAGGCACGCCCTGGTGGCTTGTGGGGCCCCTGGCCAGCCTCCGGTGCCCATCTTCTGGTATATAAGCCCATTTTCCCTAGAAAAATAAAGAGAGGACTTTCGGGACGGAGCGCCGCCGTCTCGAGGCAGAACTTGGGCAGGAGCACTTTTGCTCTCCGGCGGAGCGATTCCACCGGGGATACTTCCCTCTGGGAGGGGGAAATCAAAGCCATCATCATCACCAACAACCCTCTCATTGTGGGAGGACCAATCTTCGTCAACATTTTCACCAGCACCATCTCACCTCAAACCCTAGTTCATCTCTTGTATTCAATCTTTGTATCAAAACTTCAGATTGGTACATGTGGGTTGCTAGTAGTGTTGATTACATCTTGTAGTTGATGCTAGTTGGTTCATTTGGTGGAAGATTATATGTTCAGATCAATTATGCTATTCAATACCCCTCTGATCTTGAACATGAATATGATTTGTGAGTAGTTGCTTTTGTTCTTGAGGACATGGGAGAAGTCTTGTCATAAGTAATCATGTGAATTTGGTATTCGTTCGATATTTTGATGATGTGTATGTTCTGATTCCCTTAGTGGTGTTATGTGAATGTCGACTACATGACACTTCACCATCTTTCGGCCTAAGGGAATGCACTGTGGAGTAGTTATTAGATGATGGGTTGCTAGAGTGACAGAAGCTTAAACCTTAGTTTATGCGCTATTTCGTAAGGGGCTGATTTGGATCCATAAGTTTAATGTTATGGTTAGATTTATCTTAATTCTTCTTTCATAGTTGCGGATGCTTGCGAGAGGGGTTAATCATAAGTGGGAGGCTTGTTCAAGTAAGATTAGCACCCAAGCACCGGTCCACCCACATATCAAATTATCAAAGTAGCGAACGCGAATCAAATAAACATGAAGAAAGTGACTAGATGAAATTCCCGTGTGTCCTTGAGAATGTTTTACTTATTATAAGAGACTGTTCCATCCTATCCTTTGCTACAAAAAGGATTGGGTTACCTCTGCTGCACTTTTGTTACCATTACTATTTATTGCTCATTACAAATTATCTTGCTATCAAACTATCTGTTACTGATAATTTCAGTAGGTTCAGTAGGTTGAGGGGCAACTCTTAATGCTTCCGGTCAAGGTGAAGATACCCCGAACAAACCCCACAAAGGATTATTTTCAATAGTAGCAAGTGACAGAAAATTTCAGCACGTAATAAAAATGTTTCCTTACCAAATTCCACTTACCAAAGATGCTTCACTCCCCGGCAATGGCGCTAGAAAAGAGTCTTGATGACCCACAAGTACAGGGGATCAATTGTAGTGCTTTCCATAAGTAAGAGTGTCAAACCCAACAAGGAGCAGAAGAAAATGACAAGCAGTTTTCAGCAAGGTATTCTCTGCAAGTGATGTAAGTAACAGTGATAGATAGTTTTGTAGCAAGGTAATTCGTAACGGGTAACAAGTAACAATAGTAGCAAAGGTGTAGCAAGGTAGCCCAATCCTTTTTATAGCAAATGACAGGCCAAAAAGTTCTCTTACAACAAGCAAAGCGTTCTTGAGGACACATGGGAATTATCATCTAGTCACTTTCATCATGTTTGTTTGATTCGTGTTCTCTACTTTGATAATTTGATATGTGTGTGGACTGGTGCTTGGGTGTTGTTCTTATTTGAACAAGCCTCCCACTTATGATTACCCCCTCTCGCAAGCATCCGCAACTACGAAAGACGAATTAAGATAAATCTAACCATAGCATGAAACATGTGGATCCAAATCAGCCCCTTATGGAATAATGCATAAACTAGGGTTTAAGCTTCTGTCACTCTAGCAACCCGTCATCTACTTATTACTCCATAATGCCTTCCCTTTGGCCCAAGTATGGTGAAGTGTCATGTAGTCGACGTTCACATGACACCACTAAATGAAGCAACAACATACATATTATCAAAATATCGAACGAATACCAAATTCACATGATTACTTATAACCAGACTTCTCCCATTTCCTCAAGAACAAAAGTAACTACTCACAAATCATATTCATGTTCAAGATCAGAGGGGTATTGAACATCATTAAGGATTTGAACATATAATCTTTCACCAAATAAACTAACTAGCATCAACTACAAGATGTAATCAACACTACTAGCAACCCATTGCTACCAATATGAGGTTTTGGGACAAAGATTGAATACAAGAGATGAACTAGGGTTTGAGATGAGATGGTGCTGGTGAAGATGTTGATGAAGATTGGTCCTCCCATGATGAGAGGATCGTTGGTGATGTCGATGGCTTCGATTTCCCCCTTCCGGAGGGAAGTGTCCCTGGCGAAATCACTCCACCGGAGAGGAAGAGTGCTCCGACCTAGGTTCCGCCTCGAGACGGCGGCGCTTCGTCCCGAAAGTCTTCTTCTGATTTTTTTTCCTAGGGAAAATGGCATCACATAGGAGAAGATGAGCCTCGTAGGCCTTCCAGGGGCCCCACAAGCTCGGTGGGCGCGCCTTGGGCTGTAGGGTGTCGGTGTCAAAATCGGCGGATCTCAGGTAGGGGGTCCCGAGCTGTGGATCTTGGATCAATGGGGAACAAGGGACGAAGGACACGATGTTTACCCAGGTTTGGGCCCTCTCAAAGAGGTAAAACCCTACGTCCTGCTTGACTATATTGAAGTGTATAGGATGATTAGAGAGTCGATCTACCACGAGATCAGATGAAGTAAACCCTAGGCGAGTAGGATGATGGCTATTGTTCTAGCCTCTACGGACTAAACCCTCTGGTTTATATAGATATCAGGGGTATTAGGGTTACATACGGTCGGTTACAACAAGGTAATAAACATACCAAATCTTCTATCTTGACTTGGAGGACACACCAAGGCACCAAAGATCTCCTGCCCGGATACGAAGCCGCCTCATAGTCCGGCCTTCCAACAGTTGTAGTGTGGCCCACCTGTCCGGCCCATGAGAGATAAGTCAGCGGCCCGAGAACCCCCTAGTTCAGGTCTCCCTCGTAGGGCGCTCCCCCCAGGCTTGTGGCTACCTGTTGGGTCCCCCTCTGGTAATTCTTTCGCCAATATTTTTATATATTTCAAAATAATTCTCCATAAATTTTCAGGTCATTTGGAGTTGTGCAGAACAGCTATCTCTGCTGTAGCCCTTTCTGGTCTAGAATTTCAGCTGTCGGTAATCTCCATCTTCATGTGAAACTTGCAAAATAAGAGAGAAAAGACATAAGAATTGCATCATAAAGTGAAATAACAATCGAAAATTCAATAAATAACAGTAGGAAAACACGATGCAAAATGGACGTATCATTCCCACACCTAGGTTCCCCTGCGCATTTTGATGACCAACAAGTATAGGGGATCTATCGTAGTCCTTTCGATAAGTAAGTGTGTCAAACTCAACGAGGAGCAGAAGGAAATGACAAGCGGTTTTCAGCAAGGTATTCTCTGCAAGTTCTAAAATTATCGGTGACAGATAATTGTATGATGAGATAATTCGTAATGGGTAACAAGTAACAAAAGTAAACAAGGTGCAGCAAGGTGGCCCAATCCTTTTAGTAGCAAAGGACAAGCCTGAACGAACTCTTATATAAAGCAAAGCGCTCCCGAGGACACATGGGAATTGTTGTCAAGCTAGTTTTCATCATGCTCATATGATTCGCGTTCGTTACTTTGATAATTTGATATGTGGGTGGACCGGTGCTTGGGTGCTGCCCTTCCTTGGACAAGCCTCCCACTTATGATTAACCCCTCTTGCAAGCATCCGCAACTATGAAAGAAGAATTAAGATAAATCTAACCATAGCATGAAACATATGGATCCAAATCAGCCCCTTACGAAGCAACGCATAAACTAGGGTTTAAGCCTCTATCACTCTAGCAACCCATCATCTACTTATTACTTCCCAATGCCTTCCCCTAGGACCAAATCATGGTGAAGTGTCATGTAGTCGACGTTCACATAACACCACTAGAGGAAAGACAACATACATCTCATCAAAAATATTGAACGAATACCAAATTCACATGATTACTTATAACAAGACTTCTCCCATGTCCTCAGGAACAAACGTAACTACTCACAAAGCATATTCATGTTCATAATCAGAGGAGTATTAATTATCATTAAGGATCTGAACATATGATCTTCCACCAAATAAACCAACTAGCATCAACTACAAGGAGTAATCAACACTACTAGCAACCCACAGGTACCAATATGAGGTTTTGAGACAAAGATAGGATACAAGAGATGAACTAGGGTTTGAGAGGAGATAGTGCTGGTGAAGGTGTTGATGGATATTGACCCCCTCTCGATGAGAGGATCGTTGGTGATGACGATGGCTTCGATTTCCCCCTCCCGGAGGGAAGTTTCCCCGGCAGAATAGCTCCACCGGAGCCCTAGATTGGTTCTGCCCAGGTTCTGCCTCGAGACGGCGACGCTTCGTCCCGAAAGCTTCCTTCTGATTTTTTTCAGGTCAAAACACACCATATAGCAGAAGATGGGCATCGGGGGCCTGCCAGGTGGCCCACAAGACAGGGGGCGCGCCCAGGGGGGTAGGGCGCGCCCTCCACCCTTGTGGATTGCAGGTGGCCCCCCTCTGGTGCTTTCTTCGCCCAATATTTTTTATATATTCCAAAATGACTCTCCGTGAAGTTTCAGGACTTTTGGAGTTGTGCAGAATAGGTCTCTAATATTTGCTCCTTTTCTAGCCCAGTATTCCAGATGCCGGCATTCTCCCTCTTCATGTAAACCTTATAAAATAAGAGAGAAAAGGCATAAGTATTGTGCTATAATGTGTAATAACAGCCCATAATGCAATAAATATCGATATAAAAGCATGATGCAAAATGGACGTATCAACTCCCCCAAGCTTAGACCTCGCTTATCCTCAAGCGAAAGCCGATATCGACAAATATGTCCACATGTTTAGAGATAGAGGTGTCGATAAAATAAAATACGGACATGAGGGCATCATAATCATCTTTAGAACAGCAACATATATTGTCATATAATTTCTTATGCTAGAGTAACATTTCATTCACAAGGTAGAGTATAAATCAGAAACATCATTTAAAACTAACAAACTATGATCTCAGTCATTGAAGCAATTGCAATTTATCATAACATCGGAAAGAGTCAATTCAAGAGCTTTTCAGCAAGTCCACATACACAACTCTCATTTAGTCTTTCACAATTGCTAACACTCATGCGATACTTATGGGTTCAAAGCTTCAGTCAGACACAGAGAAAGATAGGGGCTTATAGTTTCGCCTCCCAACCTTTTACCTCAAGGGTAATGTCAACAATAATACTTTATGAAAACCTACATCCTAGTGGATATATATATCCGGATCTCTCCAACACATAGTGCTTGCCAAAGGAAAAAGTGTAAAAAGGAAAGGTGATGATCACCATGACTCTTGTATAAGGGTAGAAGATAAAAGTAAAAGATAGGCCCTTCGCAGAGGGAAGCAGAGGTTGTCATGCGCTTTTATGGTTGGATGTACAAAATCTTAATGCAAAAGAATGTCACTTTATATTGCCGCTTGTGATAAAGAACTTTATTATGCAGTCCGTCGCTTTTATTTCTTCCATATCACAAGTTCATATAAAGCTTATTTTCTTCACAGTAATAGATCATACATATTTAGAGAGCAATTTGTATTGCTTGCACCGATGACAACTTACTTGAAGGATCTTACTCAATCCATAGGTAGGTATGGTGGACTCTCATGGCAAAACTGGTTTAAGGGATGTTCGGAAGCACAAGTAGTATCTCTACTTGGTGCAAAGAATTTGGCTAGCATGAGAGGGAAAGGCAAGCTCAACATGTTGGAGGATCCATGACAATATAACTTCTATTCGGATATAAGAAAACATAAACCATTATGTCGTCTTCCTTGTCCAACATCAACTTTTTAGCATGTCATATTTTAATGAGTGCTCACAATTACAGAAGATGTCTAAGATAGTATATTTATATGTGAAGCCTCTCTTTCTTTATTACTTCCTATTAATTGCAACCATGACCAAAACTATGTTTGTCAACTATCAACAAATTTTATTCATCATTCTCTTTATATGTGAAGTCATTACTCTCCATAAGATCAATATATGATCTTTTTATTTCTTTTTATTCCTTTCTTTTCTTTTTAATTCTCTCAAGATCATTGCAAGAAAGCAAAGCCCTCAACTCAAAACTACTCTTTATTATATATATAACTCACAGACTCGATTACATAGATAGAGATCAAAACAAAACTCAAAGCTAGATCATACTAAAAACTTTATTCTACTAGATCAAGATATAACCAAAAGGATCGAACTAAGAAAAACGATAAAAGTAAAGGTGTGATGGTGATACGATACCGGGGCACCTCCCCCAAGCTTGGCAGTTGCCAAGGGGAGTGCCCATACCCATGTATTTAGATCTCTTTCTTCGGAGGTGGTGATGATGGAGTTGTGGATGATGAAAAAAAATTATCCTCCGTCTTCCAAGGCATAGGTTCACCATCGTAAAAAGATGAATGAGTCTCCGGGATCCTCAAATCTGCAGCAAAACTCATCCTCTTAAATCTATATTCATACTCACAGTTTTGGTTTTGCAGGTCATAGATCTGGGCTTGGAGATGCTCGATTTTCTCATGAAGCTTGAAGATGGCCTCCCCAATGTTCTCAGCATCCAGCTTGTGACCACTTGTAAATTCAGCGATCATCATGTGGTTGGCGTTGAGTCCGTGTTCCACCATCCCTTGGCACTTGAAGACTTGCCACTCCACTTCTTCGAGCCTTGTCTCCACGCTTTCGGTCTTCTTTGGCCCTTCAGTATCGCAGATGTGCAGCACCCCCTCACGTATCTCAACGGTTTGAGGGTGTTGCAGCACCTCCGCAAGATAAGGGTTGATGACCTTCTCGAAAAACTTGTCCTTGGGGGCGCTTGGAGACGTCATGGCGATCGGGATCTGTCAGAAAAATAGCTCGAAACAAAAACAGGAGATATTGCCGTGGTACGGTGGTCAAAACCTTCGGGAGATTATATAATGAATTTTTACTGACCAAAAGAGGTATTGTGCAAGAAAACGGAGTTCGGAGGGCACACGAGGTGGCCACAAGGCAGGGGGCACGCCTAGGGGGTAGGGCGCGCCCTCCACCCTTGTAGTCTCCTCGTGTCTCTTTCGGACCACTTTTAATTTTCCTAATTTTTTAAATATTCCAAAACGGAGAAAATTTGCTATTAGAACAGTTTTGGAGTCGGTTTACTTACCGTACCACATACCTATTCCTTTTCGGAGTCTGAAACGTTCTGGAAAGTGTCCCTTATGTACTCCTCCGGTGTTACGGTGTCAATTATATTGGTCTCAACATTTATGGGATTACCTGAGATATAATGTTTGATTCTTTGACCGTTTACCACCCTTGGATTTTTACCTTCGGCGTTGTTGATTTTTATGGCACCGGAAAGATAGACCTCCTCGATAATATAAGGACCTTCCCATTTAGAGAGAAGCTTCCCTGCAAAAAATCTTGAATGAGAGTTGTATAGCAAAACATGATCACCTACATTAAACTCACACTTTTGTATCCTTTTCTCATGCCATCTTTTAACTTTTTCTTTAAACAACTTGGCATTCTCATAGGCTTGGGTTCTCCATTCATCAAGTGAGCTAATGTTAAATAACCTCTTCTCACCGGCAAGATTGAAATCATAGTTGAGCTCTTTAATAGCCCAATAAGCCTTATGTTCTAATTCAAGAGGTAAGTGACATGCTTTTCCATAAACCATTTTATACAGAGACATACCCATAGGGTTCTTACAAGCAGTTCTATAAGCCCATAATGCATCATCAAGTTTCTTAGACCAATTCTTTCTAGATCTATTAACAGTCTTTTGCAGAATCAATTTAATCTCTCTATTGCTTAATTCTACTTGACCACTAGACTGAGGGTGATAAGGAGATGCAATTCTATGGTTGACATCATATTTAGCAAGCATTTTACGGAAAGCACCATGAATAAAATGTGAACCACCATCAGTCATTAAATGTCTAGGGACTCCAAACCTCGGAAAAATAACTTCTTTAAGCATCTTAATAGAAGTGTTATGATCAGCACTACTAGTTGGAATAGCTTCTACCCACTTAGTAACGTAATCAACAGCAACTAAAATATGTGTATGCCCATTAGAGGAAGGAAAAGGTCCCATATAATCAAAGCCCCAAACATCAAATGGTTCAATAACAAGTGAATATTTCATAGGCATTTCCTGACGTCTACTAATATTGCCAATTCTCTGGCATTCATCACAAGACAAGACAAACTTACGAGCATCTTTGAAGAGAGTAGGCCAATAAAAACCAGATTGCAATACCTTGTGTGCAGTTCTATCTCCAGCATGGTGTCCTCCGTGAGCCTCGGAGTGGCACTTGCGTAGGATCTTCTCCTGTTCATGCTCAGGTACACAATGTCTAATAACACCATCTACTCCTTCTTTATAAAGGTGTGGGTCATCCCAAAAGTAATGTCTTAAATCATAGAAAAACTTTTTCTTTTGCTGGTATAAATTTAGCAACAATGTAATTAGCATAATCAGCATACCATGGAGTATTACAAGAAGCATTTATGACAGCTAATTGCTCATCAGAAAAGCTATCATCAATAGGCAGGGGGACATCAAGAACATTCTCTAACCTAGACAAGTTGTCTGCAATGGGGTTCTCAGCTCCCTTTCTATCAATAATATGCAAATCAAATTCTTGTAGCAAGAGAACCCATCTAATAAGTCTAGGCTTAGCATCTTTCTTTTCCATAAGATATTTAATAGCAGCATGATCAGTGTGAACAGTTACTTTGGAATCAACAATATAAGATCTGAACTTATCACAAGCAAAAACAACTGCTAAAAATTCTTTTCCAGTAGTAGCATAATTTCTCTGGGCAGTGTCTAAAGTTTTACTAGCATAATGAATAACATTCAATTTCTTATCAACTCTTTGTCCTAGAATAGCACCAACAACATAATCACTAGCATCACACATAATTTCAAAGGGTAAATTCCAATCAGGCGGTTGAACAATAGGTGCAGAAATCAAGGCTTTCTTAAGTATTTCAAATGCTTTTACACAATCATCATCAAAAACAAAAGGAACATCTTTTTGCAAGAGATTAGTGAGAGGCCTAGAAATTTTAGAGAAGTCATTAATAAACCTCCTATAGAAACCAGCATGACCAAGGAAACTTCTTATACCTTTGATATCTTTAGGACACGGCATCTTTTCAATAGCATCTACTTTAGCTTTGTCAACTTCAATACCTCTTTCAGAAATTTTGTGCCCCAAGACAATACCTTCATTAACCATAAAGTGGCACTTCTCCCAATTCAAGACAAGATTAGTTTCTTCACATCTCTGCAAAACTCGATCAAGGTTGCTTAAGCAATCATCAAAAGAAGTTCCGTAAACGGAGAAATCATCCATGAAAACCTCAACAATCTTTTCACAAAAATCAGAGAATATAGCTGTCATACATCTTTGAAAGGTAGCAGGTGCATTGCATAAACCAAAAGGCATACGTCTATAAGCAAAGGTACCGAAAGGGCAAGTAAAAGTGGTCTTCTCCTGATCATCTTTTGACACAGGTATTTGAGAAAAACCAGAATAACCATCTAGAAAGCAAAAATGTGTATGTTTGGATAGTCTTTCTAGCATTTGATCAATAAAAGGTAGAGGGTAATGATCTTTTCTAGTAGCTTATAATTTACGAAAATTAATTACCATTCTATAACCTGTAACAATTCTTTATGGAATCAATTCATTCTTATCATTAGGAACAACAGTAATACCTCCCTTCTTAGGGACACAATGAACATGACTTACCCATCTACTATCAGCAATAGGATAAATTATACCTGCCTCCAAAAGCTTTAGTATTTCATTTCTTACCACTACTTTCATCTTCGGATTTAACCGTCGTTGGTGATTAACAACTGGTTTAGCATCAGGCTCCAAATTAATTTTGTGCTGACATAGAGTGGGACTAATGCCCTTAAGATCATCAAGAGTATATCCAATAGCGGCACGGTGCTTCTTCAGAGTTTTCAATAATTTCTTTTCTTCATGCTCTGAAAGGTTAGCACAAATAATAACAGGATCTATCTTCTTTTCATCAAGATAAGCATATTTCAAAGTATCAGGTAATTGTTTAAGCTCAAACACGGGATCACCCTTGGGTGGAGGAGGATCCCCAAGGATTTCAACAGGCAAGTTGTGTTTTAAAACAGGCCCTTGCTTAAAGAATATTTCATCTATTTCCCTTCTTTCATTCATAAACATATCATTTTCATGGTCTAGCAAATATTGTTCTCAAGGATCAGTAGGAGGCACGACAATAGAAGCAAGACCAATAATTTCATCCTTACTAGGCAATTCTTTATCATGGGGTTGTCTATGAAATTTAGAGAAATTAAAATCATGAGACATATCCCCTAAACCGACAGTAATAATATCTTTCTCACAGTCTACCTTAGCATTAACAGTATTCAAGAAAGGTCTACCAAATATAATGGGACAAAAATTATCTTGTGGGGAAGCAAGAACAAGAAAATCAGTAGGGTATTTTACTTTCCCACACAAGACTTCAACATCTCTAATAATCCCAATTGGCGATATAGTATCTCTATTGGCAAGCTTAATAGTGACATCAATATCTTCTATCTCAGCAGGTGCAATATCATTCATAATTTCTTTATATAAGGTATAAGGATTTACACTCACACTAGCACCCACATCACATAAGCCATGATAACAATGATCTCCTATTTTAACAAAAACAACAGGCATGCCAACAACAGGTCTATGTTTATCTTTAGTATCGGGTCTAGCAATTCTAGCAGCTTCATCATAGAAATAAATAACATGCCCTTCAATATTATCAACCAAGAGATCTTTAACCATAACAATACTAGGTTCAACTTTAATTTGTTCAGGGGGTGTAGGTGTTCTAGTATAACTCTTACGAACCACAGTTGAAGCTTGAGCATGATCCTTTATTCAAACAGGAAAAGGCGGTTTCTCAATATAAGCAGTAGGAACAATAGGATCAACATTATAAGTAATAGTTTCTTCCTCGACTTTAATAGGTTCTACTACTTTCACTTCAATGGGAGGATGATATTTAAACCACTTCTCCTTAGGGAGATCAACATGAGTAGCAAAAGATTCACAGAAAGAAGCTACTATCTCAGAGTCAAGTCCATATTTAATGCTAAAATCACGAAAAGCATCGGTATCCATAAAAGATTTAACACAATCAAACTTAAGGTTTATACCTGACTCCTTACCTTCGTCGAGTTCCCAATCTTCAGAGTTGGTTTAATTCTTTCCAATAAATCCCATTTGAATTCAATAGTCTTCTTCATAAAAGAACCAGTACAAGAAGTATCGAGCATGGATCGATCATTATGAGAAAGCCGAGCATAAAATTTTTGAATAATAATTTCTCTTGAGAGCTCATGATTGGGGCATGAATATAACTTTGACTTAAGCCTCCCCCAAGCTTGAGCGATACTTTCTCCTTCACGAGGCCAAAAATTATATATATAATTCCGATCACGATGAACCAGATGCATAGGACAAAACTTCTGATGAAAGTCCAATTTCAATCGGTTGTAGTTCCAAGATCCAATATCATCACATAGCCTAAACCATGTCAATGCCTTTCCCTTCATATATAAAGGGAATACCTTCTTCTTGACAACATCCTCGGGCAAACCTACAAGCTTAAATAATCCACAAACTTCATCCACATAGATTAGGTGCATATCAGGATGTAATGTTCCATCTCCTGCATAAGGATTAGCTAGCAGTTTCTCTATCATACCCGAAGGAATTTCATAATAAATATTTTCAGTAGGTGCAGTAGGTTGAGGAGCAACTCTTTGCCCGGTCGAGGTGAAGATATCCCGAACAAGCCCCTCAAAGGATTATTTTCCATAGTAACAAGTGACAGTAAATTTCAGCACACTATATAAATGTTTCCTTACCAAATTCCACTTACCAAAGGCGATTCACTCCCCGGCAACGGTGCCAGAAAAGAGTCTTGATGACCCACAAGTATAGGGGATCTATCATAGTCCTTTCGATAAGTAAGAGTGTTGAACCCAACGAGGAGCAGAAGGAAATGACAAGCGGTTTTCAGCAAGGTATTCTCTGCAAGCACTGAAATTATCGGTGATAGATAATTGTATGATGAGATAATTCGTAACGGGTAACAAGTAACAAAAGTAAACAAGGTGCAGCAAGGTGGCCCAATCCTTTTAGTAGCAAAGGACAAGCCTGAACAAACTCTTATATAAAGCAAAGCGCTCCCGAGGACACATGGGAATTGTTGTCAAGCTAGTTTTCATCATGCTCATATGATTCGCGTTCGTTACTTTGATAATTTGATATGTGGGTGGACCGGTGCTTGGGTGCTGCCCTTCATTGGACAAGCCTCCCACTTATTATTAACCCCTCTCGCAAGCATTCGCAACTATGAAAGAAGAATTAAGATAAATCTAACCATAGCATGAAACATATGGATCCAAATCAGCCCCTTACGAAGCAACGCATAAACTAGGGTTTAAGCTTCTGTCACTCTAGCAACCCATCATCTACTTATTACTTCCCAATGCCTTCCCCTAGGCCCAAATCATGGTGAAGTGTCATGTAGTCGACGTTCACATAACACCACTAGAGGAAAGACAACATACATCTCATAAAAATATCGAACGAATACCAAATTCACATGATTACTTATAACAAGACTTCTCCCATGTCCTCAGGAGCAAACGTAACTACTCACAAAGCATATTCATGTTCATAATCAGAGGAGTATTAATAATCATTAAGGATCTGAACATGTGATCTTCCACCGAATAAACCAACTAGCATCAACTACAAGGAGTAATCAACACTACTAGCAACCCACAGGTACCAATCTGAGGTTTTGAGACAAAGATCGGATACAAGAGATGAACTAGGGTTTGAGAGAAGATGTTGCTGGTGAAGATGTTGATGGAGATTGACCCCCTCTCGATGAGAGGATCGTTGGTGATGACGATGGCTTCGATTTCCCCCTCCCGGAGGGAAGTTTCCCCGGTAGAACAGCTCCGTCGGAGCCCTAGATTGGTTCTGCCCAGGTTCCGCCTTGAGACGGCGGCGCTTCATCCCGAAAGCTTCCTTCTGATTTTTTTCCAGGTCCAAACACGCCATATAGCAGAAGATGGGCATCGGGGGTCTGCCAGGTGGCCCACAAGACGGGGGGGCGCGCCCAGGGGGGTAGGGCGCGCCCTCCACCCTTGTGGATGGCAGGTGGCCCCCCTCTTGTGCTTTCTTCGCCCAATATTTTATATATATTCCAAAATGACTCTCCGTGAAGTTTCAGGACTTTTGGAGTTGTGCAGAATAGGTCTCTAATATTTGCTCCTTTTCCAGCCCAGAATTCCAGCTGCCGGCATTCTCCCTCTTCATGTAAACCTTATAAAATAAGAGAGAAAAGGCATAAGTATTGTGCTATAATGTGTAATAACAGCCCATAATGCAATAAATATCGATATAAAAGCATGATGCAAAATGGACGTATCACATTTCTCATGACACCCTCGCTATGGCAACGTATTGTTGGCATTGTCAAAACGTCACCACCAACTAGTATAGAGTTTATGCACCACCTAGTTGTCCCTGACAAACCAGCATGAAAAGTCCACTTGCAACCATTGCCGATCTAAATACAAGATGGGACGAGAAAGTAGGTTGTGACTTGTTTCTAGCATGACGACAATGGAAGGATAGAACATAAGACAGGAGTGCACACATGGAGAGAATTGGCAAAAGAAATATGGAGAGGGAAAAAAGATAGACATGCGTACGCATCATTTTAAATCGATTTTTAATAGGTCATGTATCAAAATAATGTTGTTGGAACCCTTTTAAATCACACTATCATTAAAAAATGAATATTTTCCGAAAGTTAAATGTTCACATTTTTAATATTTTGTAGTTGCAAAACTAAGAGTGAGCTTCAACCAGAGTTTTGGATCAAAAGATAGACTTATAAAAAATAGAAGTGGTGCATTCAAACATCAATATGTCGAGTTTATGCGAAAACAATAATATGTTTTTGTAAGGAGAAACATCAACACGTAAAACACCCAAAAAATGTAGCACATAGAGTGGTAAAACCCAGACAATTCTTCGTGGACAAGGAGCTTCCGCACTTGGGTGCATACGCACTTGGTGAATAGTAAAATAGAAAACATAATTAAAAAATCTGAATTCTTTTTAGACAACATTGTTGAATGATTTACCAACATACAAAATGTCATAGTTTAAAAACATTCCTTTCGGCAATTAAAATAAAAATGATGTTGCAAGAGGGCCAAATTTTAAAGCATTGAAACATTGTTTTTTTTCCTTGACCTTAACGAATGTTTTTTCATCATGAATCTTTACATGTTGGTAAAACCTTCAACAATGTTCATAATAAATAAATAAAATCCTTCAAAATGTACTGCTCATCTCACGTGCATTTGCACCCATGAGCGGAACAACACTTCCATTCTTCACCCTTATGTTCTTTACGTGTAGTTTCTTCCAAAAAGTGCTTTGTACTAGTAGCCGAGATGGGACGATGTAAGGCCCGAGCCGCCAACAACTAAGAACAACTCTAGCAGAGTCACCATAATAACCGCTAATATGGTGATTTTGGCCAAAAGGATCACTCTAGTAGAGTCATCATTCAGCCCTCGATCGTCATATTTTTTGGAGGGCGCTCCAAATTGAGCATGCGAGCCTCCATATTTGGCAGTTGAGCAGGGTGATATAGTGTGTCCTCCATCAACCCAAAACCATGGCGACTAGTTTTTGATTGCTAGCTATATGAACAACGAGTTGGACTCCCAAGCGCAGGAGTTTGTAGCAAGCAATATCTTTCCCGTGGTAAGAAACCAAGGTATCATTTTGTGGATGTAACTATGTTCTGCAACATGGATAGATTTTTGCAACAAAACTAAACTTCACTTGTGTCCCCAACAATACTAACTAGGGTGTCAGTCTGGTTCGTCTTGCTAGTTGCACAAGATAACTTAAAGATATTGAGGTAAAAAATATATTTATATTTTTGGAATAAAACAAAATTGAAAAAAAAAGGTGCATGTAAAAAGTGTTAGAAGATGATTCTTATGCTAACAACCTGATTGGGGTTCACAGGTTCAGCAAGTGTAACTCTCAACATACAAAAGTGTGGTGAGTAACATAGTCATATGAATAAGTGCACAATAAAGTAATTCATACACATGTCAGACATACAAGATGTGTCGATATTATATAAGCACTACATCCAAATTCTACGAGGCCCTCCCTGCATCTATAGCTAACTAGATGACCCATTGTGCCAAGGGCGCTGATAAGTCTTCGTCATATCTACTTTTCCTAACACTTTTGCTCTTGTTTTGGACTCTAATTTGCATGATTTGAATGAAACTAACCCGGACTGACGCTGTTTTCAGCAGAACTACCATGGTGTTGTTTTTTGTGCAGAAATAAGAGTTCTCAGATTTGGACGAAACTTTTTTGGAGATTTATTTTAGAATAAATAAAAAATACTGGAACCAAGAACCACCGGAGGGGGGCCCTGGCTGCCCACAAGACACCAGGGTGCGCCACCCCCTCCAGGCACGCCCTGGTGGGTTGTGGGGCCCTCTGGGCTCCGCTGACCCTAATTCCAGCACTATAAATTCCTATTTTTGGAGAAAAAAATAGGAGAGGAAGTTTCATCACGTTTCACGATATGAAGCCGCCGCCACCTCTTGTTCTTCATCGGGAGGCCAGATCTGGAGCCCGTTCGAGGCTCCGGAGAGGGGAATCTTCTATCTTCGTCATCACCAACCCTCCTTCATCACCAATTCCATGATGCTCCCCACCGGGAGTGAGTAATTCCTTCATAGGCTCGTTGGTCGGTGAGGAGTTGGATGAGATTCATCATGTAATCGAGTTAGTTTTGTTAGGGCTTGATCCCTAGTATCCACTATGTTCTGAGATTGATGTTGCTATGACTTTGCTATGCTTAATGCTTGTCACTAGGGCCCGAGTGCCATGATTTCAGATCTGAACCGTTTATGTTTTCACCATTATATCTATGTTCTAGATCCGATGTTGCTAGTCATATGCACCTATTACGTGTTATGATCCGTAAACCCCAGTGTGACAGTAATTGGGATACTTTCCGGTTATTACCGTAGTTTGAGCAGTTCATGTATTCACTATGTGTTAATGCTTTGGTTCGGTTCTCTATTAAAAGGAGGCCTTAATATCCTGTTTCCTTATGGACCCCGCTGCCACGAGAGGGTAGGACAAAAGATGTCATGCAAGTTCTTTTCCATAAACACGTATGACTATTTACGGAATACATGCCTACATTATATTTATGAACTGTAGTTAGTTCTGTGTCGCCCTAGGTTATGACTGTTATATGATGAATATTATCCAATGAATTCACCGATCCAATGCCTACGAGTTTTCCACATATTGTTCTTGCTAAGTTACTATTGCTATTGCTACTGTTACAACAGCTACAAAACTGTTACTACTGTTGTTGTTAGGGCATGTCTCTCTCTAAGTGGTTTTGGTGATTGATGACAATGCATTTGCTGACTAATTGTGTGCACTGAGCATTTCAGAGATTCATTCATTGGCACGAGACAATTCATTCCCCTCGGAGCTCAAAGTGAAGCGGTGTAGGCTCCTTCGTTTTGGTTTTGGTGGACTTGAGTCATAGGAGACACCGTACTATCAAGAGGGGGTCCGCATCGAAATGGCTAGGGTGGAATCAACACGTACACATCATTCTTGCACCCCCAGCTCATTCTCGCCTCTTTGGAGTTCTCTGTTCTCGTGGATGTGGCATAAGGAAGGCGCCAGCGGTAGTGCCGCTGGTCCAGAGCGGCAGTACCACATATCGCCACAAGCGGTAGTACCGCTGTCTCACAGCGGTAGTACCGCTCCTGGCCATGAGCGGTAGTGCGTCTCTGGTTTAGTGTTGATACCGCCTCGACTCGAGACTGAGTTTCTCGTGTCGGGTTCTGCGGCATTAGCAGCGGTAGTACCACTCATGAGCGGTAGTACCGCAGCTACCACCGCAGCTAGTGCCGCCCAGGCCCTCTCGCCCACATCCGCTCCCTCTCTTGGCTCCTGCGTTGTGTCTCTGCGGTAGTACCGCTGCTGCCAGCGGTAGTACCGCTCCCCTGAGTGGTAGTACCGCCCTCTGCGGGCTGAGACGTGGGATAACGGTTGGAATTGCTCCCCCACTATAAAAGGAGGTCTTCTTCCCCAAGAAGACCTACCTCTTTTCCCCCAAGCTCCATTGTTGCTCCAAAGCTCATTTTCGCCCGATCTCTCTCCCTAGCCAATCAAACTTGTTGATTTTCTAGGGATTGGTTGAGAAGGCCCGGATCTACACTTCCACCAAGAGAAATTTGATTCCCCCCACTAATCCCTTGCGGATCTAGTTACTCTTGGGTGTTTGAGCACCCTAGACGGTTGAGGTCACCTCGGATCCACATTCCATTGTGGTGAGGATCCGTGGTATCGTTGGGAGCCTCCAATCAAGTTGTGGAGATTGCCCCAACCTTGTTTGTAAAGGTACGGTCGCTGCCTTCAAGGGCACCACTAGTGGAATCACGGCATCTCGCATTGTGTGAGGGCGTGAGGAGAATACAGTGGCCCTACTGGCTTCTTGGGGAGCATTGTGCCTCCACACCGCTCCAACGGAGACATACTTCCCCCAAAGGGAAGGAACTTCGGTAACACATCCTCGTCTCCACCGGCTCCACTTGTGGTTATCTCTTCCCTTTACTTTGTGCAAGCTATTATTGTGTTGTATCCTTTGCTTGCACTTGTTGTTGTTGTTGTTAGCATCATATAGGTTGCTCACCTAGTTGCACATCTAGACAATCTTTTTGTTGCTAAACCTATTTGTTAAGAAAAGCTAAAAATTGGTAGTTGCCTATTCACCCCCCCCCTCTAGTCAACCATATCGATCCTTTCAATTGGTATCAGAGCCTCGTCTCTTTATTAAGGGTTTCACCACTCGAAGAGTATGGTTGACACCGAGGAGGAAGTGCCCGAGTCCATGGAGTTGACTTTGATCACTCGAGATGACTTAAATGAAGCTATGGCTTCACTTAAGATGTCTATGACGGCCGAAGTCAAGTCCATGCTTAAAGAATTACTTGAGGGGATGAAATCCACTCCTGATCCCTTGCTAGTGGTTAATCTCACGGCATCGGAGTCGGAGGCCAATTCCGCCAAGGAAGTGGCTAAAGGTACTCATGTTCCTTCCCCTCATGACAAGAATGGGACGGGAACCTTTGCCTCGGTTCCCCCTCCCCCGGTCTATGGACGACCGGTCCCCATAGCTCGCATTAATATTCATGGTCCTCCTCCCAAGCTTGTTAAGGGTGATTTTGCTAATTGGATCTTTCGCATTAAGTCTCATTTGAATCACTGCTCAACTAACCTTTGGACAATCATTGAGCAAGGCTTCTACCCGCATGATCCAAACAACTTCACCCCAAGAGAAGAAGTGGACAATCACTCTGCATTGTTCATCCTTCAAGAAGCGGTTCCTCCCGAAGATCTAGCACACCTACAACCGTTCACTCGCGCAAAGGATTGTTGGGAGCATATTGTCTCTATGTACAAGGGGAGCTCAAGCATCCAACGGTCCAACTTTGAAGTGGTCCTTGATGAGGCCAATGAATTTGTGATGCTTGAAGATGAGGATCCGCGTGATCTTTACCGGAGGGTGACTACTCTTGCGGTTGCTCTCCAAGACCATGGAAGCAAGGATACGGATGACACTTGGATCAAACGCAAGTTCCTCAAGGCCATCATGCCTTTCAACAAGGCCATGTCTTCCGTGATTCGTCAAAGGCCGGACTTCCACTCCTTAACCTCAAGTGAAGTGTTGGATGAGTTTATTGCCATGAACATCATGAACAAGACCGCCGACAATGCTCTTGCTCGGGTCCAGTCAAAGAAAATCACTCCGACCCTTGCTTTGAAGGCCAAGTCCATTCCGTAAGAAGAGGAGGAAGAAGAAGAGGAGTGTGGGTCTGAGGACACCAAATATGCCTACCATGAGCACATGGCTCTTGCTTCAAGGCAATTTTGGAGCAACAAGAGGAACTCAAGGCCCAACTTCACCAAGAACAACTCAAGTGGGTCAAAGAACAAGCAACGTGTAAGGACTTGCTACAATTGTGGCAATGTGAGTCACTTTGTGGTGGATTGCCCTTACGAGAAGAGGGAAGACAATGGTGGCAAACTCATTCGCAAAGATAAAGCAAAGTCTTTCCCTTGCAAGAACAACTTCACCAAGAAGACACCTCCAAAGGGCTTGGTGGCACATGAAGAGTACCCCTCCGATTATGAGGAGGAAGATACAAGTGGAGAAGGAATGGCAACGGAAACCATTGCCATTGCTACATCTTCTCCCTCCAAGGTGTCTCTCTTCGGCGCCCCCAACGAAAACACCATTGCCAAGTGTCTCATGGCCAAAGGTATCAACAAGGTAACTCCTAACATCAAAACCACCATCATTACTACTCCTTCATTGTTAGATTGTGTTGATGATAGTGAGGTGGAGAAAGTTGATGAGAATGAGTTCACCAAGTTTGTGAGCAAGCTCAAGGGTGAGTCCAAGAAGCACTTTGTTGCTCTCTTGGAACAACTTGGTGAGGCCAATGATATCACTGAGTCTCATGAGGATACTATCTCCAAGTTGGAGGAGCATAGTCGTGACTATGCCGATGAGATTGCAGATCTTTCCATTGCTCTAAAGGAAGAGCAAGATCTTCGCTTGACTCTTGAGGAGTCATACAACGTTGATCATGCTAAATTGCAAAAAGATCTTGATCATGCTATTGTTCTTACTCGTGTGCTTAATTCTGAGAAAGCCAAACTTGGGGTTGGCCATGCTAGACTCAAGGAAGAGTTTGATATACTTGACAAGGCTCACAAGGTCTTGAAGGGTGTTCATGCCTCTCTCAAAGAGTCTCATGATCAACTCCAAGTGAAGCTAACCAAGGATATTTCCACTTGTCCTCCTTTCGTTCTAATTGATAATGCCCATGCTACTAACCCTTGTTGTGAGCATGTGCATCTTGTGGAGGAAAATGCTAAGTTGAAAGAGCAACTTGAGAAGGGCCTTGTGAGTTGCATACAAGGTGAGAAGAACCTCAACAACCTTTTGAGCAATCAAAAGGAAGTTGTAGGAAAGGAAGGACTTGGGTTTGTACCCAAGTCAAAGAAGAAGAAGAAGAACAAGACCAAGCAATCTCTCCCACTAAAGGAGACCTTTGTCAAGGCTGGTGAGGGTACTCACGAGAAGAAGAAGAACAACAAGGAAGTGGGTGGTAATGCCAAGAAGGAAAAAACTGCCTCTATCAACAAAGCCGGCGACTTTAACCCTTCTTATGTTTTGTGCCGTGCTAGTGATGGGCATGTTTATGCTAAATTTGTTGGTTCTTACTATGAGTACATTGAATGGTCTATTGGGGTTCCTAAGACCCTAGTTACTAACCTCAAAGGACCCATTCAAGAATGGGTACCTAAATCCAAGCATTGATCTCTTGTAGGAGTTTGCTTCCGGTGGGGTGTCATGGTTGCTTGATAGTGGAGCAACAAATCATATGACCGGGAGCAAGGACTTGGTGGTGGATGTGCATCGAATTCCATCAATGCCCACCCATGTCCAATTTGGTGATGCCTCAACTTCTAAGGTATTGGGACTTGGCAAGGTGGTCATCTCTCAAGATTTAACTATTGAGAAGGTCATGCTTGTTGAGTCCCTTGCATACAATTTACTTTCCGTTCGTCAACTTGCACTTATGAGCTTTGCAACTTTCTTTGATCTTGATATCATGGCCCTATTGTGGAGCAAGACTCTTAAAGTAGCCTTTGTTGGGCATGTCGAGAATGATCTCTATGTGGTAAACTTTTCGGAGCGACCCACTAAGACCGCGACTTGCCTAATGGCTAACGTTGATGTGGGTTGGCTTTGGCATCGCCGAGTAGCCCATGTCAATATGAGATCTTTGCAAAGTCTCCTCAAAGGTGACCACGTGCATGGACTAACAAATGTGAGTTTTGCCAAAGATCATGCTTGCAGTGCTTGTATCGAAGGAAAGCTTCATGAAACGGCTCACCGTCCATCGACTATCATCTACTCAAAAAGGCCCTTGGAGCTCCTTCACATGTATCTCTTTGGTCCTCCATCCTTTGATAGTCTTGGTGGAAGAAAGTATTGCTTGGTGATTGTGGATGACTACTCAAGATATACATGGGTATACTTCTTCAAGAGGAAGAGTGAGACTCAACAAACCATCATCAACTTTGCAAATGAAGCTCAACATCAACATGATGCAAAGATCTTGATGATTAGAAGTGACAACGGCACCGAGTTCAAGAACTACACCTTGGATGAGTTTCTTAGTGACGAGGGGATCAAGCACCAATATGCCGCACCCTATACCCCTCAACAAAATGGTGTGGCGGAGAGGAAGAACCGGACGTTGATGGATGCAGCAAGGACCATGATGGCGGAATTCAAATCTCCGTACAACTTTTGGGCCGAAGCCATCAACACCGCATGTCATGCTTCCAATAGGCTCTACCTCCGCAAAGGCTTGAACAAGACTCCATATGAGATACTTACCAGCAACAAGCCCAACCTCAAGTACTTCCGGGTGTTCGGTTGTAAGTGTTTCATTCTCAAGAAAGGTGTTCGTTTGTCTAAATTCGAACCTAGAGCTCAAGAGGGCATATTTGTTGGTTATGCTACAAACTCTCATGCTTACCGTGTTCTCAACAAGTCCACCGGACTCATTGAGGAGACGTGTAATGTGGAGTTTGATGAAAATAACGGCTCCCAAGTGGAGCAAAGTGGTCTTTGTGATGTAGGTTATGAAATTCCTCCCCAAGCCATAAGAAGAATGGGGATTGGTCAAATACTCCCCATTGAGGAACCCCTTGTGGCCGAAGGAGAAGGACAATGCTCTACTCAAGTGGAGCCATCACCTACGCTAGACCCACACGCTTCCGAAGAACAAAATGAAGGCCCTCAACCCAATGAGCAAGATCAAGGGCAAGATCAACTCCACGGAGATGATGATGCACAAAATGATGCCCAAGATCAAGTTCATGCCTCCGAGCTCGCTCAAGACCAAGAGCAAGCTCAAGGTTAAGAGCAAACTCAAGACAGTGCTCAAGATCAAGAGCAAGCTCAAGATCAAGAGCAAACTCAAGACGGTGCTCAAGATGTGCAAGATGATCCTCAAATGCCCATCGAGGAACTTTTGGAGCGTCGTGCCGCTAAGGTGGCTTCTAAGCTCGAGCGTCAACAACATGTCATGGAGAATGTGCTTGGAAGCTTGAGAAAAGGGGTAACTACTCGTAAACAATTGTCAAACTTTTGTGCGCATCACGCGTTTGTTTCGTGTGTTGAACCCCAAAAGGTACATGAGGCGCTCGATGATGAGGATTGGCTTGAAGCAATGCATGATGAACTCAACAACTTCAAGCGCAATCAATTTTGGGAATTAGTGCCAAGACCAATGGAGGAACATAATGTCATTGGAACCAAATGGATCTTCAAGAACAAGCAAGATGCAAATGGTGTGGTTGTTCGAAACAAGGCAAGATTGGTGGCACAAGGCTACTCCCAAGTCAAGAGTATCAACTATGGTGAAACCTTTGCTCCCATTGCTCGTCTTGAATCTATTCGCATGTTGCTTGCTTATGCATCTCATCATGACTTTAAATTGCAACAAATGGATGTGAAAAGTGCATTTCTTAATGGTCCTTTGAATGAGTTGGTGTATGTCAAACAACCTCCGGGATTCGAGGATCCCAAGTTCCCCACTCATGTATACAAACTCAATAAGGCGCTCTATGGCCTTAAACAAGCCCCACATGCGTGGTATGAGCACCTTACCGAGTTGTTGCAAGATTGTGGGTTTGAAATTGGTAAAATCGATCCCACTCTCTTTACTAAGAGGGTCAAAGGGGATTTGTTCATATGCCAACTATATGTTGATGATATTATTTTTGGCTCTCCTAACAAATCTTTCGATGATGAGTTTGCCGCACTAATGACCGAGAAGTTTGAGATGTCTATGATGGAAGAGTTGAAGTTATTTCTTGGGTTCGAAGTCAAGCAAAGGAGAGAAGGAACTTTCATCAACCAAGCCAAGTATACCCAAGACATGCTCAAGAGATTCAAGCTAGATGATGTCAAGCCGGTCAAGTTTCCAATGCCCACCAAATGCAAGCTTGACAGTGATCCCAATGGTAAAGCGGTGGATCAAAAGTTATATCGCTCCATGATTGGATCCTTGCTTTACCTTTGTGCATCTAGACCAGATATCATGTTGAGTGTGGGAATTTATGCATGGTTTCAAGCCGCACCTAAGGAAAGCCACTATGTGGCGGTCAAGCGAATCTTTTGATATTTGGCTCTTACCCCAAACTTTGGCTGATGGTACCCCAAAGGAGCAAGCTTTGATCTCATTGGGTACTCGGATTCCGATTGGGCGGGAGATTGTGTGGATAGGAAGTCAACTTCCAGAGGGTGCCAATTCCTTGGTCGCTCTTTGGTGAGTTGGTCTTTGAAGAAGCAAAATTGTGTGTCTCTCTCGTCCACAGAGGCCGAATATGTAGCCGCCGCAAGTTGTTGTGCACAATTGCTATGGATGAGGCAAACTTTAAAGGATTATGGTGTCACTTGTGACAAAGTGCCTCTTCTATGTGAGAATGAAAGTGCTATCAAGATCTCTCACAACCCGGTGCAACATAGCAAGACGAAGCATATTGAGATACGTCATCATTTTATTCGGGATCACATCAAGCGGGGAGATATTGATATCATCATCATCAACACTCAAGAGAAAGTAGTGGATATTTTCACCAAGCCTCTAGATGAAGCAAGATTTCGCGAGTTAAGGCATGAGCTAAATATCATTGATTTGAGAAATGTGGCTTGAATCTAGGCACATCCCACCACACTCATCATCATATCTTGTTCTAGATGTAGGCATGGACATAGGGGGAGTGTTGTTCTCTCAATGAACTCTTCCTCCCCCCATTATGCATAAATTGATCAAGTCTTTCACATTAGCCATTTTTTATGGTACTTGTGCTTCAAAGATGAGTTTAGGTCATGGGCCCAAGGTTAAAATCTTTGCGGTGCCATACCTTTTGACTCAAACATAGGTGGCCTCGGCCACCGCCCTCTCCATGAGAGGTGTGTGGTTTTTCCTTTTTCTCTAGTTGGTTTATTTTTGTGTTTTAAGTGTGTCGTGTTTCTTGTCTCTCCTTGGGTGCCTCTCTGGCTCTTTGTTGTGTTTTGCTCCTTGAGTTGCACCCTCGCCTTGTCTCGTGTTTCTTTTTGGTTGAGCTAAGCCTGTCTTTGTGTCTGCTTTTTTGAGTTTGCTGGCTGGGCGGTACTACCGCCCGCCCGAGCGGTACTACCGCTGTGGGGTGGGACTGGGGGGTTATGTCGGGAAGGGGGAGTTTCTTTTCTCCCCCATACCCATTCGACTCGACCTGCCCGTCTCCTCCGTGCTCCAGTGACGAACTCGCCGCGGGAGGCCGCCGCCGGGCCGCCTTCTCCGCGCCGTCTTTCACCTTTTCTTCCGGTGGAATCGATCCCCACCCCTTCCTCTTGCCATGGATGCTGGTATTGCCCCCGTTCTCCTTCTCTTTGCTTCTAGTTTTTAGATCTAGGCTTTAGGGCCAATAGTCTTTGCATTTATCGATTTTTGGCCAAATCGAGGCTTGAGTAGGCTGGTGAAGGCTACTAGACTGGTTGGATTGAAGTTTGGTAGGAATATTTTTGAATCTCGCATCCCGGCAGTACCGGATTTTGCCACGGCAGTAGGGAAACCGCCGTCCTCCCGCCTAGAGCGGTACTACCGCTCCCCTGGAGCGGTAATACCGCTTGAAGGCAGTAGGCGGTACTACCGCTGCCTAGTCACGGTACTACCACTAGATGCCAACCTCCATCATTTTCATACCAAATTTTGATCCTTGTTGCTTTTTCTGCTAGCTTATGCTCATTCTCTCTTATTGTTTCTCGTGTTCTTGTGTTTGGTTCCAGGTGATGGCCCTTCAAAGCAACCTGTCCATCGTGTCAACCCCGGGCGTACTGGGTCAAAGTGCTATCGCACTTCTGAGGCAGCAGCTGCTTCCTCTAGTGTTCCTCCTCCACCTCAGCACAAGAAGCAAATTGCGAACAAGCCCAAGCCAAGGGCCAAGTCTGTGACAGAGATGACTGCTAAGGAATTTTGGGAGAAGTGTCAGTGCAATCCGTATAATCAAGATCAAGAACCCAATCTTGTCAACCGTCCTTTCTGGAACCGTTTTCAGTGGGCTATCTTCTTTGATGTGATCAAGGCAAAGAAGAATCTCTATGTTGATGTCCGCTCCATTGACATTGCTTATATGGAGAAGGATCCTGCCTACTTTGGCGAAGCACTGCAGATGTGTACTCAGTTGAATATTCTCAAGATCATGGAGTTCAACAAGGACTTTGATGCGGATTTGGTGGCTTAGTTTTATGCCACGGTCCATCTTGGCACTGATGAGGAAAGAACCTTGACTTGGATGCCAAATGGCAAACTTCTCTTCGTCAAATGGAAGGCATTCATGGAATTGTTTGGGATTGAAGATCAAGGGCTTGAGAACCCGATTGGCTTTCGTCCTCACCGGAATGCAACTTCTACTCACAAGCAATCTCTCTGGCCTTACTGCACATTGAAGATTAACCCCAAGACGCAGAAGGAGACTTACGAGCTGCCTCCTTTTCTGGACATCCTTCATCGCATCTTCAGGGAGACTCTTTTCCCTCGCATTGGGAATTTGGATATGGTTCATTCGTACCTTGTGGACATGTTACTTTTCTGCCAGCATGAGAAGGAAGAAAACACTGGAGATTCCTTGGATATTTCTCATGTCATGTGGTCTGAGCTCGTCTCCGCCATCTCTGAGCGTAAGTGCCCCATCTATGCTCCTTTTCTCATGTTACTTATTGAGAAGGCATGGGGGCACACTTATCCTGGTGTAGTGCTGGAGACTGGTGAGTTGGTCTCTCACAAGGTTAAGCGTCTGAGAAAGAAGGAGCTCTGGGGCACTCCTTTTCTGAAGTCTGGGATTCCGTCAGGTGCTGACGAGGTTGAGGCAGAGGCTGATGCTGATGATGATGAGGACTATGTGCCCTCTGGAGCGGAGCTCTCATGGGCCAAGAAGCACAAGCGCAAGATGAAGAAACTCTTCTGCATGGAGTCTCACGGGCAGTATATGGCTCATGTGTCTGAGAAGAAGGCCAGGAGTCGTCACAAGGAGCTCATGCATCAGTTTGGTGCTACAGTTAACAGTGGATCTGAGGGCAAGATCACTGATGAGGAGGAGTGGGTTCAGCAGCACTGCCCTTGGATAGACTCAGACACAGAGCAGCCCTCTGCCGATGACGAAGGAGCGGGCGATCACGCAGGGATGTGATGATGGAAATCGTCGGCTGTGCTATCACCTGTGGCCGTAGCAGTACTCTTTGCCCTTTTGGTGTCTCGATGCCAAAGGGGGAGAGAGTTTAGGGATTTGTTGAGTTGTGAGTGTGTCTTATTTGCCTTGTCTTTCTCTCTCGCAAACTCTTTTCTCGTCTTTTGCTTTGGTTTGGTTTGTGCTTGTGAGAACTGGTTACCCTATCATATGGTGTGCGACCTATGCTACCCTATCCTATTATTATCTATGTATGTCGAGTACTTTGGTAGTATGTGAGTTGCATGCTTATCTTATGATTCTACGTTGCTCACTTACTACTCTATTGCATCCTAGCTCATATATCTCTCATTATAGATGCAAGTGTTGTCAGGCTATAAAATATAGGGGGAGTGTTGATCCTAATGTGTGTACTTTGCATTCCAAAGGCACTTCCACTTAAGTGCACACATCTAGGGGGAGCCCATCTATATTTTGTAGTCTCTGGGGTTTCGCTTACTCTCCTGTCATATCTTTATGCAAATCCCGTATTGTCATCAATCCACCAAAAAGGGGGAGATTGTTAGGGCATGTCTCTCTCTAAGTGGTTTTGGTGATTGATGACAATGCATTTGCGGACTAATTGTGTGCATTGAGCATTTCAGAGATTCATTCATTGGCACGAGACGATTCATTCCCCTCGGAGCTCAAAGTGAAGACGGTGTAGGCTCCTTTGTTTCGGTTTTGGTGGACTTGAGTCGTAGGAGACACCGTACTATCAAGAGGGGGTCCTCATCGGAAAGGCTAGGGTGGAATCAACACGTACACATCATTCTTGCACCCCCAGCTCATTCCCGCCTCTTTGGAGTTCTCCGTTCTCGTGGATGTGGCATAAGGAAGGCGCCAGCGGTAGTGCCGCTGGTCCAGAGCGGTAGTACCGCCTATCGCCACAAGCGGTAGTACCGCTGTCTCACAGCGGTAGTACCGCTCCTGGCCATGAGCGGTAGTGCGGCTCTGGTTCAGTATTGATACCGCCTCGATTCGAGACTGAGTTTCTCGTGTCGGGTTCTGCGGCAGTAGTAGCGGCAGTAGCAGCGGTAGTACCGCTCGTGAGCGGTAGTACCGCGGCAACCACCGCTGCTAGTGCCGCCCAGGCCCTCTCGTCCACATCCACTCCCTCTCTTGGCTCCTGCGTTGTGTCTCTGCGGTAGTACCGCTGGGGCTCGCAGTAGTACCGCTGCTGCCAGCGGTAGTACCACTCCCCTGAGCGGTAGTACCGCCCTTTGTGGGCTGAGATGTGGGATAACGGTTGGAATTGCTCCCCCACTATAAAAGGAGGTCTTCTTCCCCAAGAAGACCTACCTCTTTTCCCCCAAGCTCCATTGTTGCTCCAAAGCTCATTTTCGCCCGATCTTTCTCCCTAGCCAATCAAACTTGTTGATTTTCTAGGGATTGGTTGAGAAGGCCCGGATCTACACTTCCACCAAGAGAAATTTGATCCCCCCCACTAATCCCTTGCGGATCTTGTTACTCTTGGGTGTTTGAGCACCCTAGACGGTTGAGGTCACCTCGGAGCCACATTCCATTGTGGTGAAGCTCCGTGGTATCGGTGGGAGCCTCCAATCAAGTTGTGGAGATTGCCCCAACCTTGTTGGTAAAGGTTCGGTCGCCGCCTTCAAGGGCACCACTAGTGGAATCATGGCATCTCGCATTGTGTGAGGGCGTGAGGAGAATACGGTGGCCCTAGTGGCTTCTTGGGGAGCATTGTGCCTCCACACCGCTCCAACAAAGACGTACTTCCCCCAAAGGGAAGGAACTTCGGTAACACATCCTCGTCTCCACCGGCTCTACTTGTGGTTATCTGTTCCCTTTACTTTGTGCAAGCTATTATTGTGTTGTATCCTTTGCTTGCACTTGTTGTTGTTGTTAGCATCATATAGGCTGCTCACCTAGTTGAACATCTAGACAATCTTTTTGTTGCTAAACCTATTTGTTAAGAAAAGCTAAAAATTGGTAGTTGCCTATTCACCTCACCCCCCCCTCTAGTCAACCATATCGATCATTTCAGTTACTATTACCACTGCTATCAAACTATCATATTACTGTGCTACTGATCACTTTGCTACAGATATTTAATCTCCAGGTGTGGTTGAATTGACAACTCAACTGCTAATACTTACAAATATTCTTTGGCTCCCCTTGTGTCGAATCTATAAATTTTGGTTGAATACTCTACCCTCAAAAACTGTTGCGATCCCCTATACTTGTGGGTTATCAAGACCTTTTTCTGGCGTCGTTGCCGGGGACCATAGCTATATTTCTTGAGTCACTTGGGATTATTATCTATTTATCACTATGAAGAATCTGAAAGATCCAAGAACCAAGATCGTTCCCTCTAAGACAAGGGGAGGTAAGGAATTGCCATCTAGCTCTGCACTTGATTCACCTTCTGTTTTGAATAGACTTGCAACACCACCACATGCTATTAATCCTGATATGTCACAAGTTGTTGATGATGCTACTTCTACTATGAATGATAATTATGATGATGCTAGTACCTTGCTTGATGACAATGTGCCACTAGGTCAATTTCTTGATGAACAAATTGCTAGAGCTAAAGATATTGAGAATGCTGAAACTGATGAAATTACTGAAACTGGTGAAGTCTTTGAAACTAAGAATTATGAAACACCTATTAGACCTTGCTCTCCTAGATTTGAAATGCCTAAGATACCTGAGGATTATGTTATGGATGAGGAGATATCTTGAGACTTTCTTGCTTGCAATGATAGGGATGATCTTAAGAAATTATTATGTAAACTGAAAGAAAAATCTTTGTATGCTAGAATGAAATGTGATCCTAAGTTTGCTACTTCACCTATCTTTGTTACTGATAAGGATTATGAATTCTCTGTCGACCCAGAGTTAATTACTTTGGTTGAATCTGATCCTTTCCATGGCTATGAAACTGAAACTGCTGTGGCACATCTTACTAAACTAAATGATATAGCCACCCTATTTGCTCATGATGAGAAAATCCGCTATTACTATATTCTCAAGTTATTTCCGTTCTCATTAAAGGGTGATGCTTAGATATGGTACAATACTCTTGCTCCTGGTTGTGTGCATAGTCCCCATGATATGATCTATTACATCTCTGAAAAATATGCAAGAGGCCTAAACCCACTTCGAAGAAGAGGGGTATCTTATTTCTTCCTGAACCACCGCCTAAACCCACTTCGAAGAAGAGGGGTATCTTATTTCTCAGTCCTGAAGATATGCAAGAGGCAAAGAAATGTATGAAGGAAAATGGTATTAAAGCTGAAGATGTTAAGGATTTAACACCTATTGAAGAAATACATGGACTTGATTCACCACCACCACAGGTGGTAGAGGTAAATTCTTTATTAAAGTTTGATGAAGGTGACATCCCTTACAATAAACATCCTAGCCAATGCTTATATGAATTTGATAATTACATTATGAAACAAGATCACTTCAATGCAAATGTTATGAAACAATTAAAATACAACTCTGATATGATTGCTCGCTTGAGTGACTTGTTATTTAGAATCACTAATGATGTTAGAGGTGTATAAAAATATGCCTCAATGGTTCAAACTCAGTTAGAACAAGTTGCTAAATCTCAAAGAGAACTACTTATTGAAATGAATAATAATATGAATGATTTTGTTGTTAGATTAGCAACTAGAGGAGGCAAAATGACTCAGAAACCACTTTATCCTGAGGGACACCCTAAAAGAATTGAACAAGACTCTCAAAGAATTAACACTGATGCACCTAGTCCATCTAAAAAGAAAAAGAAAAAGAAAAATGATAGGACTTTGCATACCTCTAGCGAACCTGAAATAGAAAAACCTCCTAAGGATACTAATGATGTCTCTATTTTTTATGCTGAAACTCAATCTGATAATGAACATTCATCTAGTGATAATTAAAATGATAATGATGATGTTCATGTAGACACTCAACCAGACAATGATAAAGAACCAGATAATGATGTTGAAATAGAACCTGCTGTTGATCTTGATAACCCACAACCTAAAAATAAATGATATGATAAAAGAGACTTTGTTGCTAGAAAACATGGTAAAGAAAGAGAACGATGGGTTCAGAAACCCATGCCCTTTCCACCTAAATCATCTAAGAAAAAAAATGATGAAGAATTTGAACGCTTTGCTGAAATGCTTAGGCCAGTCATTTTGCGCACTCGCTTGACTGATATTTTAAAGATGGCCCCTTATGCTAAATACATGAAAGAGATTGTCACTAATAAGAGAAAGATACCTGAAGCTGAAATCTCCACCATGCTTGCTAATTATTCTTTTAAGGATGGAGTACCTAAAAAACTTGGAGATCCGGGAATACCAACTATACCTTGCTCCATCAAAAGAAATTATGTCAAAACTGCTTTGTGTGATTTAGGAGCTGGTATTAGTGTTATGCCTTTCTCTTTATATAAAAGACTTGATTTGAATAAACTCACACCTACTGAAATATCATTGCAAATGGCTGACAAATCAACTACCATACCCATAGGTATTTGTGAAGATGTGCCCGTTGTTGTTGCAAATGTTACTATCTTAACAGAATTTGTTATACTTGAGATGCCCGAGGATGACAACATGTCAATTATCCTTGGTAGGCCCTTTTTTGAATACTGCAGGGGCTGTTATTGATTGCAATAAAAGCAAAGTCACTTTTCATATAAATGGTAATGAGCATACGGTGCATTTTCCGAAGAAAAAATTCCGAGTGAATGGTATTAATGTTATTGAAAAATCTCCGACACTCACTATTGGAAGTTTTCAACTACCTCTACCTACCGCTAAAAAGAAATATGACATACTCATTGTTGGGGATATGCACATCCCCGTTGAGGTAACTTAGTGTTTTACGAAAATTCTTCGGTTTCATGCTAATCTAAAGTGGTTGTTAATAAGACTTGATCAACCTTATTAATGGATCTTTTTTAGAGGTATGAAGTTGATGAATTTAGTAGGCACAACCTTCTGCTCCCACCTTTTGTTTTCTGTTTTTCGTTGTTAAATAAAATAAAATGCCATGTTTAGTCCATTTTCTGAATTTTCCGTGCAATAAAAAAAGTGGTCAAAAATAAAAGTGCTCAGAATGCCCTGAAATTTTAATATGATTTTTTCTGAATATTTCTGAATTTCTGGTAAAAATAACATCAAAGGGGGGGGTGCCGCTGGTGTCCACAAGACACCAGGGCGCACCAGCAACCCCAGGGCGCCCTGGTGGGTTATGGGCCCCACGTGGCCCCTCTCACTTATCCCTTTAGCCCATGTCATCTCCTACCTCCAGAAAAAAATCACCATAGCTCTCTCTCATGTTCTTTCTCTTAAACCCACGGATTTCGATCTCTTTGCTCAAAGCTCTGTTTCCGAAACTGTTTTGGGGGATTGCTACTTGGTATGTGACTCCATTGCCCCAATTAGTTTTTGCTTTAGTGGTTTATATTTTGAATAATTAGCTACTCTTGGTGCTACTGTAAATGGGCTTGCATGTTGAATTCTTGGAGTTTCGAGTAGTTTGAATGCTTGATATAGCCTCTAGACATCCATATGAGTAGTTGCTATCAATCTTGTGAAGTTTTATTGACAAAAATTTTGTGTCCCGTAAATTTTCAGAAATTGTTCGCAAATAAAAATGCAATTATTTAGGAGTTCTTCGAGGAGGAGGTCCTCGGAGGCATCATCAAGTGGAAGCTCGGTTCGACAATCTTATGTTGAACCAAGTGCAAGCTCGACGCGGGACGCTGACACCAAATTGTGCCTATGGCCGTGTAACGAGTTCATGGTTGGTGAAGGTATCAAGGAAGATTTTGAGGAGTATGTTCACAACACTGAGCTCGCTCCCTTCATCGAAGATAAGTGCATCCAACATCTCAACCTCACAAAGACATTTACTAAGAAATTCAAATTTTATCCTCGTGAGTCTAGAGTTTCATTTAGCCTTTATAATAATGCTTATACCATGCCTCTAGAATCCTTCTGTGTTGCATGTAAAATTCCATACTGGGGTTCGCTAGACGAACCACCAAAGTCTGAGCACGAGTCATTTTTCCCTAGTCTTTGTTATGGTGAGGATAGAGGAGTGGCACAAGGTAGAATAAAAAGTATTCATTTTCCATCAATTCATTGCTTTGCACTCTTTAACGGCAAATGCATCATGGGCAAGCAAGATTGCAGCACACTTTATGCCCCAGATTTGAGTCTCATACATACTGCTCTGACAGGAATTAAATGTTATAACCTTGGAGCGATCATTGCACGTAGATTGCAACACAACACTGTCAGTGGTCACTTTTATGGTGGGATTTATGCTTCCCATGTAGCTAAAGAGCTGGGTGTATCACCTTGGCCTAATGATCCCATCCTACCTACCCAGTACTTAGACTTTGAGGCCATGAAGCGTCATAAGTTCCTTAAGGGCACAATCACTAATTATATTACAACTTGAGGTTCAATAAAGAACCCATTGTGCATGTTGTTTCGCCTACACCTGCTCTCTTTGATTATCACAGCAAAGGAAGATATTATGTTCTCGAGAGCGAGGCCCGCGAGTACAACACTGCGGTCGAGGCTGCTCGACGGGCTGAGGAGGCCGCACCAAGGGCATCCATGAGCTATCACTCTGACTACTACCCAGGCTACGGATGGTGATTACCAAGCTAGGCCAAAAGCCTAAGCTTGGGGGAGTACGTGTTTCCACCGACATTTTATTCATGTTCACACATTTCATTCCAGTTGTCGGTGTCCACACTTTTTCATTGTATTATCCATGCTAGATTTATTTCCTCGCTTTCTTCTTGTGTGTTTCAAAAACTTTGAGAAAACCCAAAAATATTTCTTGCTTCTTTTCGGTTTTTCTTTCTAGTTTAAATCAGTTGTAGTATTAAAAGAAAACCCAAAAAGATTTCTCGATTCTTCTTTTGCTTGTTGGGAGCTTTCCCATGTAAATAGTTTTTCTTGTTTTTGTTTTTCCTTATTTAATTTGCTTTCTTCAAGAAAAACTAAAAAACTCCAAAAATATTTCAGTGTGTTTCTCTGAAATTCTTTTCTTTTTATTGAGTCGTACCAAGGATAAGACCACGATGAAAATGTTGAGTGGCTCTCATATGCATTACTAATGAGCTAACAAAGAGCCCAAATTGCCTTGTCTTCTCCTTTTGAATAAAATGTTTATAGATTCCAGCTTAGTCCACGGCACTCTTGCACTATTATTATCATATTGTTCGGTCGTGCAAGTGAAAGGCAATAATGACGATATTTGATGAAGTGACTATGGCAGAGAGAAGCGGGTATGAACTCAACTTGTTTTTGTTTTTGTAAATATGTTTAACCTAGTATCCATGATTCAGCATATTATGATCAAACATGTTTGCAATGACAATTAGAGATTATAGTTTCTCATGCCATGCTTATGTAGCTAGGAGTGGATAATGATTTATTTTGGATGTCAACATGCATTAAAATGATTGTGATGTAGTATAATGATATGGTATCCTCCTCTGAATGTTTCAAGTGGCTCGACTTGGCACATGTTCATGCATGTAGTTGAATCAAAACCAACATAGCCTCCACGATATTTATTTTCATGGTGTTTATATCCTACTCATGCTAGTATTCAATGTTGATTATTCATAAAGCATGTTCATGACCGTTTTCGCTCTCTAGCTGGCCGCTTCTCAATCTATTTGCTAGCCTTCGCCTGTACTAAGCGGAATTACTACTTGTGCATCAAAATCCCTAAACCAAAGTTATTCCAGATGAGTCGAATATATCTACCTATATGCGGTATTACCCTACCGTTCCAAGTAAATTTGCATGTGCCACCTCTAAAATTTCAAATGAACATTTGTTTTGTGTGCCTGGACTGCTCACGGAGAGACAGGGGGTGGTCGGTATCTTCCATGCTAAGCGGGTTATTCTCAAGATGGGTGTTTATTCACTCATCCTTGCATGAGAGGGACGGTAATAGGGATGCCCAGTCCCGAAATAAAAATTTGCAAATAATTAAACAAAACTCTCCCAGGATTGTTGTTGGTATGGACGGTACCCGTGATTCGGCTAGCCGTGGAGTGTGTTTGTTGGTGGAGGGGGAGTAAACCTTTACTTTTACCGCTTGGGAACCGCCGCTAATGTGTTTAGCATGGAAGATATTGATAACTCTTGGTCGTAACATTGACAGGAAGGGTGCACCTCCCAAAATTATATTTATCTCTGTTTTAAACTTTGAGCTCTGGCACCTCTGCAAATCCCCGCTTCCCTCTGTGAAGGGTTTATCTATTTACTTTTATGTTGAGTCATCACCTTCTCAAACAAGCACCAAACCTGAGAGCACTATTGTCATCCTCGTGCATTATGTTTAGTTAATGTTAAATGCATCATGATTGGATCTCTTCTACCATGAATTACAATGTTTAGTCGCTGCTTGAACTTTGGAGGTGCTCTGCATTTATGTTTTGCAATCTCAGAAAGGGCTAGCGAGATACCACTATTGTCATATTATATCATGATTGTTTTGACAAAGTGTTGGCATTTGATATATCTTATTATTGCTCGCTAGTTGATTATGCCATTGATATGAGTTAATATAATTTTTAAGAGTTATTGTTGACATGGTTAGTCATGATCTTTGCTGAAAACCTGGGTGCTACTTAAGCATATATGTAAGCAAGAATAAAAGAGTTTGTAAAAGTTTTTCTTTATCACTTTCAGTTTGTCAACTGAATTGCTTGAGGACAAGAAAATGTTTAAGCTTGGGGGAGTTGATACATCTCCGTCGTATCTACTTTTCCTAATTTGCATGATTTGAATGAAACTAACCCGGACTGACGCTATTTTCAGCAGAACTACCATGGTGTTGTTTTTTGTGCAGAAATAAAAGTTCTCGGATTTGGATGAAACTTTTTGGAGATTTATTTCAGAATAAATATAAAAATACTGGAACCAAGAACCACCGGAGGGGGGCCTGGCTGCCCACAAGCGCGCCACCCCCTCCAGGCGCGCCTTGGTGGGTTGTGGGGCCCTCGGGCCTCCGCTGACCCTAATTCTAGCACTATAAATTCCTATTTTTGGAGAAAAAAATAGGAGAGGAAGTTTCATCGCGTTTCATGGTATGGAGCCGCCACCACCGCCTGTTCTTCATCGGGAGGCCAGATCTGGAGGCCGTTCGGGGCTCCGGAGAGGGGAATCTTCAGTCTTCGTCATCACCAACCCTCCTTCATCACCAATTCCATGATGCTCCCCACCGGGAGTGAGTAACTCCTTCGTAGGCTCGCTGGTCTGTGAGGAGTTGGATGAGATTCATCATGTAATCGAGTTAGTTTTGTTAGGGCTTGATCCCTATTATCCACTATGTTCTGAGATTGATGTTGCTATGACTTTGCAATGCTTAATGCTTGTCACTAGGGCCCGAGTGCCATGATTTCAGATCTGAACCATTTATGTTTTCACCATTATATCTATGTTCTAGATCTGATCTTGCAAGTCATATGCACCTATTACGTGTTATGATCCGTAAACCCCAGTGTGACAGTAATTGGGATACTTTTCGGTGATTACCGTAGTTTGAGGAGTTCATGTATTCACTATGTGTTAATGCTTTGTTCCGGTTCTCTATTAAATGGAGGCCTTAATATCCCTTAGTTTCCTTATGGACCCCGCTGCCACGGGAGGGTAGGACAAAAGATGTCACGCAAGTTCTTTTCCATAAGCACGTATGACTATTTACGAAATACATGCCTACATTATATTTATGAACTGGAGTTAGTTCTGTGTCGCCCTAGGTTATGACTGTTATATGATGAATATTATCTAACGAATTCATCAATCCAATGCCTACGAGTTTTCCACATATTGTTCTTGCTAAGTTACTATTGATATTGCTACTGTTACAACTGCTACAAAACTATTACTACTGTTACTGTTACCACCGCTATCAAACTATCATATTACTATGCTACTGATCACTTTTTCTGCAGATATTTAATCTCCAGGTGTGGTTGAATTGACAACTCAACTGCTAATACTTACAAATATTCTTTGACTCCCCTTGTGTCGAATCTATAAATTTGGGTTGAATACTCTACCCTCAAAAACTATTGCGATCTCCTATACTTGTGGGTTATCAGGCGCAAAGACCAATTACAACCACAAAGCCAGGGAACATATGAACAACATGTTTTATGAATGATCCATGAAGGATGGCTGGTTCCTACATGACTATGAATAAGCAAAAAAAAGGCAAGCAAACTATATGGAATAGATTTTAACGAAAGCATCTTAGAAGCTAAGCAAACCATTAGAGCATCTCCAATAGAAGATGCAAATTTGGCGATGTAAAATAGGAGATGTAAAAATTTACATCTCCAAAAAGTGCATTTACATCTCCAAAAAAGAGGCAACTCCAATAGATGATGTATATTGGAGATGTAAAAGTGCAACTCCAATAGATGATGTATCTTTGGTGATTTAAACCTCCTACTCCAACAAATAATTTTGTCGAACAAGTTGCGTGCGAGGAGGAAGAAACTGGCCGGCGGCGGGTCGGAGCATTGATGGGCAGCACAAAGCCCATCTGGGGTGGGCGGCGGCTGCTTCAACAGCCTCTGGACGGCCGCGCGGCTGCCGGAGGACTCCGCTCGCCGGGACAGAACGGCGGTGGCAATGACCGAGTAACCGCCGGCTCAACGGGCTGCGGTGGTCATGCAGCTATCCTACTAGCTTCGGCGGCGGGCAACGGCTATCAGGGAAGGTGACCGTGACCTGCTACAGCCGTTATAGCCATCGGAGCTTTGACGAACCATCGAATCGATTGCGCGGTCATTGGCAGGGCGGACTAAAATCGGCAGGTCATCGGTGGCTAGGGCAGCACGGCAGGCAGGGGGATAGGCCGTGGGGTCGTGGTGGGGTCGGGGATGGACTGACGGGCGGCGGCATTTTCGGGCACAAATCACCGGCGGCGGAGGCGGGCGGTCGGCCGCGGGGCAGACTCAAATTGGCGGGTCATCGGCAGCTAGGGCGCTGAGGCTGGCAGCGGGGATGGGCAGTGGTGTCGCATCGGGGTTGGGGATGGACGGACGGGAGGCGGCGGCGGCGTTTCCTGGCAGAAATCACCGGCAGTGGAGGTGGGCAGGTGGCAGGTGGGCGGGTGGAAGCTAAATGAAGGCGGTTGGGTGGTTGGCGCGCGGCCGTCAGGTTTACATCTCTTGTAGGTGGAGATGTATATTTGCATCTCGAGGTGTTGTATTTTACATCTCCGGAAGATGGAGATGTATTTTTTTTGCATCTACATCATTTGTTGGAGGTGGGTTTTTGGGTCTCGAAAATGTATAAGTTAGTTATTGTTGCATCTACATCATCTATTGAAGATGCTCTTTGTCGGTGTACTAAATATTGGATCTTTAGTACCCCATACTTGTGCACGGGCGGTTGTAGCCATACCTGCGGCAAGGCTTGTCGGGGAGACAGCTGAAGATTGATCCAGGGTTATCAAGGGACATTCATGCCAAGGATCGGAAGATAAGGAAGACTGAAGGCCAAGGGCTCGGCTCTCGGCAAGATCTTGGCGGGGTAGCCCGACAAGCCCGGCAAGATTCGCACCTGACAAGATTTCACCACTGTGCCACCGCTCCAGTACAGCGACCGACCTGGCATTCTGGCCCCACTTTTGGATGCGTGGCAAGGCACTAGTGGAGGCGAGCTTAAGCGGTGCTGATGGGATGGCTCCTTTTCCATCCCCAAGAAAGTAGGGACACCTCACGGTGCATTAAATGCATTTGTCCAAAACCGTCAGTGGTTAGGTATGGTAACCACTGTAGTTACTTTACACCTCGCAAATGAGCAGTTCGCCACTGTGGTGACCCCTTGGATCATATAAGAGGAGGCCCAAGGCAACTGCTACGGAGGAGGACAATTTGGAGCCCATTCTGCATGCGTAGCTGCTGCTTGAACTTACTGTTCATTGCAAGCGCTCCAAGAACCGGGACGAATCACAGATAATAAACTGAAGCAGGAGTAGGGTTTTACGCTGATCAGCGGCCCGAACCTGGGTAAAAATCCCCTCGCGTTGATCATCGGTTCTGCTCTTTGTGCATACCTCTCCCCTGGCCGAATCGTAAAAGGGGTCCCTCGGATCCCATAGGTGTCGCACGCCGACACTCTTACAAATAAGTTTTTAGTGAACTACCTGAAAGAACGATATTAATGTATGTAATGGTAGGCCACATTATGATGTTGGTTTAGTTCTCTTGAATTGGCTTTGCTTGTCTCATGGAAATAACATGGCCAAACACATCATCAAAGCAAAGCAGAATACACAGAATATGTTTCGTTCATTTCCCCAATGCACGCGAGTCTGCTACGGCCTTGGTTTTGACATGACAGGAGATCAGCTCCTAAGAGTATCTTCAGCCACGTATCTCTAATTCGACGCCTCAAATGCCCACGGACGCGCCCGGTCAGTGACTGGGCGTGTCCATTTTGAGTCCCTACTTTTTCGTCCGCGTAGCCACACTTCTCATATTTTTTCTCATATGTCCGGTCAATTGCACGTGATTGGTGGAGAAGAAGAGAGAGAGAGAAAAGAATGAATAAAGAAAGAGAAAAGGTGGTCCGAATGGGGTCGCGTCATACGTGGCGGACTAACTGGGCATGCCCGGGCACGTCCGCGAGCCCTCATATGATCCTCATATTTGAGATGGATATGAGGGGTGCCTGTCAGTTCGGGCGTTTGAGTCGGATATAAGGGGTCTAGTTGGGTCACATTTTTGTGACCAGTCACTGACCGGACGGTCTGCCCAGGCGTTTGAGACGGGTATGAGGGGTCCGGTTGTAGATGCTCTAATTTGACCAGGTAGAAAAGGAATGAATGGCCACAACTTCATCTAACCACGATCCGGATAGGCGGCAAGGAGTCAAACCAATTTCAGAAAAATAGTTGGGCATTTCTGAAAGGAGCAGACCCACCTTAGCCACCTGTCAAGACACTGACTCTGAACCAGGTCCATCACCAGTTGGGCCATGGGTGGTGTCTATGCAAGGGGCGGATCTCCGCGACGACGGCCGCGACGTTAATACCAGGAAAAAAACACCTCTCTCCTGTAAAAAGTTTGTATCGAAGATTTAGTACAGAAAAAAACATGTTACAACAAGTTTTTGGTTTCAGTCTCTCGAAGGTGCTCATAGGGGTAGGGTGTACGTGTGTGGATTCATAGGGATGAGTGTATGCGCGTATGAATGAGCGCTTGCGTCTGTACTGTGTTCATTTTTTTTGGTATTTACCATATCAATAAAACAAGGCATTTTCAAGTAGAGTTCTTATGTTCCACAGTTTGCAATGTATCCCTGGTACTTATTCTTTTCTTGTTCCCAGACTGTGTGGTACTTTTTGTTAGAAGAAATAGATGACATGAGATTGGATTGTTTCATTGGTGTCCGTACAACACTCTCAAATATAACAAGCCAATTTATCCAAAAGGAATTGGTACAGTTTCTAAGCTCCCTTGATTTCCAGGCTCGTGGTGCGTCGTGGTTTCTGAAGTTGGTTGTGACCTTGTTTATGAGGGGGTGACTCGGTCGTTAGCTGTACATGGGCCTATTCGTTGGTGGCTCGTGGCGGTTCGTGCGGGCTTTTTTGCCTCAGGTGTCGGTGAGTGCCTCGTTTCCTTATCGGTTTTGTGGGCGATGGCGGATGGCTGGGAGTCTTTCTAGCTTCGTAGAGGTTCACAGAGACGGCGGAGAGAGGGCGGTGTTATTCTCTGTGTTGGGTTGCACTGCTACTTTCTCTAGGAGGGGGAGGTGGGTCTGCCGTCTGGGCATTCGTCTTTCAGATCATTCTTCTCCGGTCGCCTTGGTGGACGGAGGTGTGGATGGCAGTGTAGGGTTTCGGGGCATCGTCGGGTTGTTTCTGCTCCTGCACTGCATCTGAGGTTCGATTCCGTTCCCCTTCATTTTTGTTTCTCTATGCATTAATTATTGCATGGATTATGTGTGGGATTGTGGATGTGATTTTGTGGGGATGATGTAACTGCTTTCTTAGCTGCAAGAGTGGTAGGGGCTATTTATTTAATCTCTAATGGCGGATGAAAGTCTCTACCTGGGTAAATCTTAATTGATTTCTTAGAGGTGGATTCTATTTTTTTGTAGTTATTTGGGTGTAGCTTTAGTTAAGCAGTTTTCTTTTGAAAACGCATGGTCAAATTCATGATGTACAGAGTGGTGAATTGTGTTACGTGCACCTTGTTTCAGATTGAGTTTATATGTTCATGAGTGTCCATACTTGGTTGTGCGTATTGTTCGGACTGGTCCTTGGGTGTATAGCCCTCCCATGGCGTCTGAATTGGTTGGCTGGTCTCATTGTTGGGGATCTTATACGGTTGATAGGTACAAGTTTGATATTATCGCTCAGACGGTGGACGGTCCTTTGCGACAGATTTACCCTTTGCAGGTGCGGTTGATGTCGCTGCAGTACCCTTTGCTATTTTCATATGGAGAAAGGTCCTATTTAGGAATTAAATACAAGGTTCAGCCCGGCATAATTGACTTTGACATATACATAAAGGTTCAGGCTGGCGGAAGCCCACCGTTGAAGCGTAAAAAAAATATTACTACCTGCGCATGTGATTAGCTATATGGGCTTTGGGATTTGATGATATGTGCGAGCTACAGAAATGGGTGAGCACACGATTCTCAGATGTCCAACCAAGCTATGTTTTTTTTCATTTTATTGATTTGTTGTAAGTATTATTTGGCTTGACTGATGTGATTACACTCATCACATTTTACACTATAGCAATGGAATCGAAACTAAACAAACAAACAAAAATCTATCTCATGCCCTATATGGCTATACCATGAACTGTCACCAGCAGAATACAAAGTTATGCCTTCTATCTAAAATTCTATGCTAAATTTGTTGACGACTTTTTCCCGATGATGTTAAGCAAAGGGTTTGTCCTCTCATGACAATCTGAAGTGGCATTGTTTATTGAAAATAATTTTATGAATTGTAAAGGTGTTGAAGGGCTAGCTGCATGCGAGATATTATTATGCCTCTGCATTTTCATTTGACAAAATTTAGGATTGTATCTCACCTTACTGTTTGACTCAGGGCTCTTCACGGTTTTCATTATCCCTGGTTGTTCGGGTAATGCAGGTAAAAGTAAACAAAGCAAATCTGATGAAGTCTCAAGTACTAGAAATGCTTGGGTGATTGTTTTGACTTGGCCCCCATGACTGAACATGCTAAAGGACATGAGACACACAAGGATATGAAAGTGAGGTTCATGAAGTTCAAGCAGCAAAACTAATGTAAGTGGGTGATATATTACAGTTGAATTTCTTGGTTGGTGACATTGTTGCATTTCCAAATATGACGAAAGAAAATTTAACTAATTTTCGAGATCTTGCTATGCAGCAAGCACCAGAGATACAATATTGTAGATGCAAGTAGTTCTAATTTTAACAATACTGAGCCTTGTGCATCCAGTTCATCCTAATTGCATGTACTGGTTACAGTGTTTGTCTACCAGTCTGGGGTTCATCCCAGGAAAGCATTTATTTTCTGCAGCACAGCGAATTTGGTGCCACCATAGCTTGTACTTGTGATATTTTTGTGGGTTGGGGGGGGGAGGGGGCAGCATGTATTTGTGATTGAATAGATGTTCCATAGTAAAAAAATCTGTGATGTCAGCGTGCACCTTCAGATGCTATTTTATACTACTTGAGTGTGTCGTCGATTCACTTAGGCTAGAATCTTGTGTGATTATTGGCCATAATAGATTTTCCTTTTTATCTCATAAAATATGCAGCAATTGGGTGTCCAATACTGATTCAATTAGCTTTGCTCTTGCATAGGTATTGTGAAGTATTAGCTATTGGTATGTCAGCAACTGAGTGTCCAACAGTTCTGATGAGACGTCAGAAGTACTGAGTATGTAAAACAAGAGATGATCAAGGCTCTAGAGATAAGAGGTATTCCCATCTTTAAATTCTATAATTTTTTCTTTTGCATGATGCAAGTGGTTTGCTTTGACTGAATCATAGGATGAATCTCACTTTGGAAGAGATGAGGGTTAAATGTATCTCAACACTACTAAGTATTGAAAAGAAGGGATCGTCCATTCTCTAGGTAAGAGCTATTCCCTTTCTTAAAACTCAATGTTTTTACTTTCACAAAATGCAGATGACTTGTTTATACTGGACGTAACAATTTATCAGTGATTGGATCATACTTAGGAAGAGTTGAAAGTTAAATATGGAAGCAATATCTAAGAGCTTGAATTTTGAATCATAGTGTACACATTGTTGAAAAGGCATTTTTTTCCATAATTTGTGTAATACGTGATTAGTTTGAAGTCATAAAAAGTTTGGAGAAAGAGTTACATTGGATTAGTCTCTTCTATGGCCTCATTAGTTTGAAGTCATACAAAGTTGTTAGTCCTTTGGAAAATGTTTCGCTTTTGCTTGGCTCCATGTTTTCTTATAAATAGTTTAAAATACTATAGATGGTTTAAAAATATATGGTCCATATTCTACACCCTGCTGAGATAGTGAGATATAACCTTTCATAGTTCAATATAAAATTAGATGAACATGTTATGTATTGTCTAATTTGTTCTTGAGCTTTTGCTAGGGCGCAACCAAGCATCACAGCTAAGTAGTAAAGTGAAGTCAATAAAGTCTGCTCTTTGTGGTTTATTAAGTGGCATGATATAAAGCATTCTGAGCATGTATTGCTTCATGCATAGCTGATTAGGTTCGGAGAGGTGACCCATGCACTGGGTATGGTTATGACTTGTGGCAATGGACTTATCGTATGTGTCTCTTAATTTCAGTGTACTCTATGTATGTCATGTTTCTGTTATGTATGTGGACATTCGAGTTGCTTATTCAGCTCAACTTTAGTGGATGTTTGATAAGGACCCCGCAATTGCTCGCTAAGTTTTGGGTTTATGACACCAAACGAACGAGAGCCCAAATGGCTTGTAAACCAAACAATCAAACCCAAGCATTTTGATTTTGGCCAAATGGCACAGCAAAGCGCGCGTATGCCTCTAGTATTCTACTATATGTGAAAGTATATATCAAAAGCATATTGCCATTCAACTGCAAATCAAAACAGTGGAACAGTTCCATGGATCACGATATTTATTTATTTGTAAGACTCAACATATCAAACAATTAAGCAACCATATTTTATTCGGGATGCCATTAATTCCTCAACATCTTGGTAATCTGCTCTAATGAACTGACAACATGCTTCCATTGCTCCTTTTTTTGTAAATTATATAGTGTACTATCATGGTGGGATCAGCAGATACATAATAGTTCTTTAGAATTAAAATCAATAGAAAAGCAACACGACCATGGGCATACACGTGACAACAATCATAATTCCCCAATAGATTAGAATTTATCAAGATTAAAGAATACATGATTGCACAGACCATTGAATCTATTCTTTACTCGCATCAGTTTCTTCTCAAGTGTTGATCTCCAACAACCGTAAAGTATGCCTTGTAGGAGTAGTATAAAAAACTACAACAGAGTAATCCATTGTTTGAACTAATCTACAGTAAGGGAACAAAAGTTAGACTTTGATAGTTATTGGAACCGAGGTGTGGGATGAATAATGAAATTTGAGCGAGAGGGATGAAGTGCGGGTTGATCCCCTTTGAATAAGCACCCCATGTCGAGGGAGCGGACCTCCAGGGCGCTACGGCGGATCAGCTCTAGGTAGATCTCTAAGGGCATCGGTTTTACGACATCGGTCGACAACCAAGGGAACCGTGGCAGTAGCAACACCAATGTTTCACATTGGGTGCGTCAAGAGGTCCTCGTAGTCCCGGAGGAGGCTCTAGTACCACATCTGCCTCTCCTCCTCCGGCGGAGCATCATGGGCGAGTTTGGGCACACGAGGCAGCAACCAAGGTGAGCATCACCCCCTCCTTCCTCTACCTGCCAGCGTCGCCCATCTCTTGGGCCCTCTCCTTGACCACAATTGTTGTTCATGCTCACGATATGTCCTGAGTAGTGGCAGTGGAAGCTAGGTGCCCTGGGCGATGACAACGTGGACTAGGCAGGGTTGGTGGCGATGGTCATCTAGGGTTCATGCGAGGGATCTTGCCACACTGTTGCAGTTGGACTTGGACGATCGGGTCGCTTGCGTGCGTGGTGAATGGAAGTGGAAGCACAATGTGCGCTGGTTTTTCCCTTTCGGTTTTGATTGGAAAACACCCAGACGGGAGGCGGGATTTGTTGGAAAAAATCGAAGGGTGGACAGGGTGGTACCTTCGTTCGATGGTGCGAGCGAACGAATACATACACATTCCCTTTAATAGTAGAGACTAACCGACAACCACCTCCCCTGCCACCTGGTTGTTTTCGTTCTCCTATTCAAAGCTAACAATCAGTCGTGCTTCAAGTCTCATCGAGTCAGTCAAACCACCGACCACCATTGTATTTCTTGTAATTTTTATTGTCTCACACCTCCCATGACACTCAATTTTTGTCATCATCCTCACATGCTCACTCACCATCGCTAAAATTACATGGAGACCACAAGCGTTGGAAGGAGTGTTGATATCATCCTTCTTTGTCGCTCCCCGTGCCACACTCAACCTCGCAGCCTTTTTTGCTCTATATCATCAAAATTATTTGGTGTCCTTACAATGTCAATGTCACGTCGATGAATAAGAATATTAGATGTCATGCCCGCCCTTTGTCAATAGGTATGTGTGCATCCTTAGGACAAATAAAGGTATTTGCTCCCAGCTGCCTCGCCTTAATCTCCCACCATGCGATCACATCCTTGGTCTATGGCCTTCTTCACCGCTTGACACAATTCCCAGATGAAATGATGTACACCTAGCTCTTGCAATGAAACTATATGCAAAAGACAACAATCATGAATTCGAAAACAAACATAATCTATTTGTTTTTCCATGGTGTGTGGATTTATAGCCTTGTAAGACATTTACCCCCTTTTATGACAACACATGAGTTGAGAGTGCTATGTTGTATTTAATATCGATTTTGACTTTGAATAATTGGTACTTTATGTTGTGTTGATGTATTTTTGAATTGTAAGGTGTGGGCTGGTGGCTATGTGCTTAACCTTAATGGTTTGTACATTTGCAAGCAATTTCCATAGTTTGCTATTAGAATTCCCATGATAAGGGGTCTTGCTTGTGGAGGCCCATTCCAAATCAATTTGTGATAGATTGGATAAATAGATCTCGATAAAACGCAAAATAAAATAAATAGCAAAAAAGTGCAGCAAGGTATTTTTGGGTTTTTGGAATAAGAGATCTGAAAATAAAAGCGAATAAAAATAGATCTCGAAGCAAATATGATAAAGAATAGACCCGAGGGCCGTAGATTTCACTAGTGGCTTCTCTCAAGAAAATAGCATACGGTGGGTAAACAAATTACTGTTGGGCAATTGATAGAACATCAAATAATTATGACGATATCCAGGCAATGATCATTATATAGGCATCACGTCCAAGATTAGTAGACCGACTCCTGCCTGCATCTACTACTATTACTGCACACATCGACCGCTATCCAGCATGCCTCTAGTGCATTAAGTTCATGGAGAAACAGAGTAATGCAATAAGAACGATGACATGATGTAGACGAGATCTATTCATGTAGGAATAGCCCCCATCTTGTTATCCTTAATAGCAATGATACATGCGTGTCTTGTTGCCCCTTCTATCACTGGGAAAGAACACCGCACGATCGAATCCATCACAAAGCACCTCTTCCCATGGCAAGAAAAATCAATCTAGTCGGCCTAACTAAACCAAGGATTCAAAGAAGAAATACGAGGCTATAAGTAATCATGCATAAAAGAGATCAAAGAACTCAAATAACTTTCATGGATATAGATCTGATCATAAACTCAAAGTTCATCGGATCCCAACAAACACACCGCAAAAAGAGTTACATCAAATAGATCTCCAATAGACCATTGTATTGAGAATCAAAAAGAGAGAAGAAGCCATCTAGCTAGTGCCTACGGACCCGTAGGTCTACAATGAACTACTCACACATCATCGGAGAGGCACCAATGAGGATGATGAACCCCTCCGTGATGGTGTCTATATTGGATCTTGTGGTTCTGGAATTGCGGTGGCTGGAATTGTGTTTCGTAGACTCCCCTAGGGTTTCTGGAATATTTGGGAATTTACAGGGTGAAGAGGCGGTGCGGGAGGCCACCGAGGTGGGTACAACCCACCAGGGCGTGCCTGGGCCCCCAGGCACGCCCAGGTGGGTTGTGCCCCCCTCGGGGCACCCCTCTGGTACTTCTTTGGCCCATCTTGTGTCTTCTGGTCCAGAAAAATTCTCCAAAAAGTTTCATTGCGTTTGGACTTGGTTTGGTATTGATTTTCTACGAAGTAAAAAACAAGCAAAAAACAGCAACTTGCACTGGCCACTATGTCAATAGGTTAGTCCCAAAAAATGATATAAAGTTGCTATAAACTGATTGTAAAACATCCAAGAATGATAATATAACAGCACGGAACAAGCAAAAATTATAGATACGTTGGAGATTTATCAGCATCCCCAAGCTTAATTCCTACTCGTCCCCGAGTAGGTAAATGATAAAAACAGAATTTTTGATGTGGAATGCTGCCTCACATGTTCATCACATATTCTTTTCTTTGTAGCATGGACATTAGGACTTTTATATGGTTCAAAGCAATAGTCTAGTTTTGACATGAAGATTTCAATACTCAAGCATATCAATAAGCAACTATGTTTTTCAAAATATCAACACTAAAGAAAGTTATCCCTAGCCCATCATGCTCAATCATTGATCCATTCATGAAACACACTCACATATTAGCTATACCCAATGCTCAAGTACGATCATAGTGCCCCTTAGTTGGTGCTTTATAAGAGAAGATGGAGACTCAAATAAAAATAAAATTTGCATAAAGTAAATAGATAGGCCCTTCACAGAGGGAAGTAGGGATTTGTAGAGGTGCCAGAGCTCAAAGCTTAAATTGAGAGATAAAATTTTTTGAGAGGCATACTTTTCCCGTCAACGAAAATGACCGAGTAATTCCCAACACTTTCCATGCTAGATATATCATAGGCAGTTCCCAAATAGAAAATAAAGTTTATTCCCTTTTCCACCAATCTTTCACTTTCCATGGCTAGCCGTATCCACGGGTGTCCTCCATACCAACACTTTCCAAGGAATTTATTATTTGACAACATAAAGTAAATTTCTTTTTCATTTCGGGTCTGGGCATCCCTATTATCGCCGCACTCTCGTGCAATGACAAGTGAATAAACACTCATCTTGAGAATAACACATCTAGTATGAAAAATATTGGCCACCCCTTGCCGCTTCATGAGCGGTACGAGCACACAAAAAGAAAATTTATTTTAAAAATTAGAGATGGCACATACAAATTTGCTTAGAATGGCACGGGAATACCGCATATAGGTAGGTATGGTGGACTCATATGGCAAACTGGGTTTAAGGATTTTGGATGCACAAGTAGTATTTCTACTTAGTACAAGTGAAGGCCAGCAAATAGATAGAGAAGCAACCAACCAAGAAACGAAAAATCACATAAGCGAGCATTAAACATAACTAACACCGAATAATGCACCACAAGTAGGATGTAATTTCATTGCATAACTATTGACTTTCGTGCTTGCATAGGGAATCACAAACCTTAACACTAATATTCTTACTCAAGCATAATTACTCACCAACATGACTCACATATCACTATCATCATATCTCAAAACTATTACAAAGAATCAAGTTTATTTTGTCCAATGATCTTCATGAAAGTTTTTATTATATCCCTCTTGAATATCTATCACTTTGGGACTAGTTTCATATATTGCAATTGTTTTTGACAAGCTCAAACAAATCTAAGTGAAGAACATGAGCATAACAATTTTCGTCTCTCAAAATAATATAAGTGAAGCATGAGAGAATTTCTTCAAAAATTTACTAACTCTCAAATAAATCTAAGTGAAGCATGAGAGCATTTCTTCAAAAATATTAAAGCACACCGTGCTCAAAAAGATATAAGTGAAGCACTAGAGCAATTCCATAGCTCAATTTTTTTTAAGTGAAGCATATAGAGCAATTCTAACAAATCATAGCATAATTTGGATCTCTCAAATATGTGTGTCCAGCAAGGATACTTGTGAAAAATTAAAAAGCAAAACAAGCAAAGACTCATATAATACAAGACGCTCCAAGCAAAACTCATGATATGTGACGAATAAAAATATAGCTCCAAGTAAAATACCGATGGTCGTTAGAAGAAAGAAGGCATCCCCAAGCTTAGTTGCTTGGTTCTCCTTGAATATTAACTTGGGGTGCCATGGGGCATCCCCAATCTTAGGCTTTTCTTACTCCTTATTCCATCATCCTTCGTGATCTTACACAAAACTTGAAAACTTCAATCACCCAAAACTTAACAAAACCTTCGTGAGATCAGTCAGTATAAGAAAACCAATCTTTACTTTAAGTACTGTAGAAAACCCATTCAAATTTTGTTATTGCATTATATCTACTGTATTCTAACTTTGACATGGCTTATACCCCCTGATACAATCCATAGAATCATCAAAATAAGCACACAATGCAAAGAAAACATAATCTATCAAAAGCAGAACAGTCTGTAAAGACTCGAATTTTACTCATACTTATGTAACTCCAAAAATTCTGAAAAGTTAGGAAAACATAGAAAATTTGTATATCAATCTTGTGTAAAAACTTCAGAATTTTTCATCTCTTCTGTGAATTGAGACAATTATTTTACTGGACGCAAAAGTTTCTGTTTTTCAACGGGATCAAATCAACTATCACCAAAGCTATCCCAAAGGCTTTACTTGGCACAAACACTAATTAAAACATAAAAAATACAATCATAACAGAGGCATAATTGTGCAAACACTCAAGAATAGAAAGAAAAAGGCAAAAATAAATTTTATTTATTGGGTTGCCTCCCAACAAGCGTTATCGTTTTATGCCCCTAGCTAGGCATAATGCATAGATTCAAGTATTGTCATCTTTAGTTTTAGATCCATAGGATGCCCTCATGATTGATTCATATGGTGGATTAATTCTTGTTATAGGGAAGTGTTCCATCCCCTTTCTTAGTGGAAATTGGAATTTAATATTGCCTTCTTTCATATCAATCACGGCACCAATAGTACGTAAAAACAGTCTACCAAGTATAATTGGACAAGACGGATTGCAATCAATATCAAGAACAACAAAATCTATGGGCACATAATTCCTATTTGCAAGAATAAGAACATCATTAATTCTTACAAAAGGCTTTTTAATAGTAGAATCCACCAAGTGCAAATTAAGAGAACATTCTTCAATATCGGTAAGACCAAGCACATCACATAAAGATTTCAGAATTGTGGAAACACTAGCACCCAAATCACATAAAGCAAAACACTCATAATTTTTAATCTTGACTTTGATGGTAGGTTCCCATTCATCATGTAATTTCTAGGAATTTAAATCTCTAATTCCAACTTTTCTTCCAAAGCTTTCATCATGGCATCTACGATATGTTTAGTAAAAGCTTTATTTTGTTCATAAGCATGGGGTGAATTTATCATAGATTGCAACAAAGAAATACAATCAATCAAAGAGCAATTATCATAATTAAAGTCTTTGTAATCCAAAAGAGTGGGCACATCACTAGTTAAAGTTTTGACCTCTCCAAACCCACTTTTATCAGTTTTTTCATCAAGATTTTCACTCTCCGAATTATTGGGACGCCTTCTAACTAAAGCTGACTCTTCTCCAGTCCCTTTATCATCAATTTTAATTTTACTAAACAACGAAATAATAGAAGAAACAGCAATCACTTTAATATCTTCATCATTTTTATGAAAGCAATCACTAGAAAACGCTCTTTCTAAAAATTCTCGTTTAGCTCTAAGCATAGCGGTTCTTTTCTTACTTTCATCCATAGAAACATATAAAGCTTTAATTGATTCCTCAACCTTGGGTACAGAAATTTTCAACTTGAGATTTTCTACATCATGAGAGATTCTATCAATGCTTCTAGACATACCATCAATCTTATTCAACTTTTCTTCTATCATGTTATTGAAAACTTTTTGAGCATTGATAAATTCTTTAATATTATTATCAAGATCAGAGGTGTTCCTATTATTCTTGTAAGAAGGATTACCATAGGAATTACCATAATTATTAGGGCAATTTCCAGGAAAAGGCCTAGGATTAAAATTACCTCTATAAGCATTGTTATTAAAATTGTTCCGCGAGACAAAATTCACATCTACGGAATCACTATTTTGCTCAATCAAAGTAGACAAAGGCACATCATTAAGATCAATAGGAGCACTTTTATTAGCAACCAATTTCAGAAGAGCATCAACTTTTTCACTCAAAGTACTAATTTCTTCAACCGAATTAACCTTTTTACTAGTAGGTGCTCTTTCGATATGCCATTGTGAATAATTTGCCATAATATTATCAAGCAATTTAGTAGCTTCACCCAAGGTAATTTCCATAAAAGTATCACCCGCGGCGGAATCTAAAAGATTTCTAGAAACAAAGTTCAATCCCGCATAAAAAATTTGTATGATCATCCAAAGATTTAAACCATGGGTAGGACAATTGTTGGGGAACGTTGCATGGAAAACAAAAAAATTCTACGCACACGCAAGATCTATCCATGGAGATGCATAGCAACGAGGGGAAGAGTGTGTCTACATACCCTCGTAGACCATAAGTGGAAGCGTTTAGTAACGCGTCGATGTAGTAAAACATCTTCGTGATCCAACCGATCAAGTACCGAATGTACGGCACCTCCGCGTTCAGCACACGTTCAGCTCGGTGACGTCCTCGCCTTCTTGATCCAGCAAGACGGCGAAGTAGTGGATGAGTTCCGGCAGCACGACGGCGTGAATACCGTGATGGTGAAGCTATCTCCGCAGGGCTTCGCCTAAGCACTATGAAAATATGACCGAGGGATGAAACTGTGGAGAGGGGCGCCGCACATGGCTAAGAGATTGTCGTCGCTTGTGTGTGGTGCCCCCTCCCACATATATATAGGTGGGGGAGAGAGAGCAGCCAAGGAGGCGCCCTAAGGAGGCTGAATCCTCCTAGGGTTCCTTCCCTAGCCGCCCCCCTACCATATTTGCCGGAGGAGGAAAGGAAAGGGGGGGAGAGGGAAGGAAGGGGGAGGCCGAATCCCCCTCCTTCCTTTCTCCCATAGGCCGGCTGCCATAGGGGGGTGCGCCAGCCCCTTGTGGGCTGGTGTGCTCCCCTCTAATGGCCCAAAAGGCCCATCATCCTATATATCAATCTTTACCTCCAGACCATTCCGGAGCTCCTCGTCATGTCCGTGATCTCATCCGAGACTTCGAACAACATTCTGTCACCAAATCATATAACTCATATAACACTATATCGTCAACGAATGTTAAGCGTGCGGACCCTACAGGTTCGAGAACTATGTAGACATGACCGAGACACCTCTCTGGTCAATAATCAATAGCGGAACCTGGATGCCCATATTGGTTCCTACATATTCTACGAAGATCTTTATCGGTCGAACCGTTATGATAACATACATAATTCCCTTTGTCTGTCGGTATGTTACTTGCCCGAGATTCGATCGTCGGCATCTTCATACCTAGCTCAATCTCGTTACCAGCAAGTCTCTTTACTCGTTCCGTAATACATCATCTCGTAACTAACTCCTTAGTCATTTGGTTGCAAGCTTATTATGATGTGTATTACCGAGAGGGCCCAGAGATACCTCTCCGATACTCGGAGTGACAAATCCCAATCTCGATCCATGCCAACTCAACAAACACCTTCGGAGATACCTGTAGAGCATCTTTATGAGCACCCAGTTACATTGTGATGTTTGATAGCACATAAGGTATTCCTCCGGTATCCCGGAGTTGCATGATCTCATGGTCGAAGGAACATGTATTTGACATTCAAGAAAGCAGTAGCAATAAAACTGAACGATCATATGCTAAGCTAACGGATGGGTCTTGTCCATCACATCATTCTCCTAATGATGTGATCCCGTTATCAAATAACAACACATGTCCATGGTTAGGAAACCTTAACCATCTTTGATCAACGAGCTAGTCTAGTAGAGGCTTACTAGGGACATGGTATTTGTTTATATATTCACACATGTATTTAAGTTTCCGATCAATACAATTCTAGCATGAATAATAAACCTTTCTCATGAATAAGTAAATATAAAAATAACCATTTTATTATTGCCTCTATGGCATATTTCCATCAATCTCCCACTTGCACTAGAGTCAATAATCTAGTTCACATCGCCATGTGACCAACACCCAAAGAGTTTACTAGAGTCAATAATCTAGTTCACATCGTCATGTGATTAACACCCAAAGAGTACTAAGGTGTGATCATGTTTTGCTTGTGAGAGAAGTTCAGTCAACGGGTCTGTCACATTCAGATCCGTATGTATTTTGCAAATTTCTATGTCTACTATGCTCTGCATGGAGCTACTCTAGCTAATTGCTCCCACTTTCAATACGTATCCAGATTGTGACTCAGAGTCATCTGAATCGGTGTCAAAGCTTGCATCGACATAACCCTTTACGACGAACTCTTTATCACCTCCATAACCGAGAAATATTTCCTTAGCCCTCTTAGGTAACTAAGGATAATTTTGACCGTTGTCCAGTGATCTACACCTGGATCACTATTGTACCCCCTTGCCAAACTCATGGCAAGGTACACAATAGGTCTGGTACACAGTATGGCATACTTTATAGAACCTATGGCTGAGGCATAGGGAATGACTTTCATTCTCTCTCTATCTTCTGTCGTGGTCGGGCTTTGAGTCTTACTCAACTTCACACCTTACAATACAGGCTAGAACTCCTTCTTTGACTGATCCATTTTAAACTCCTTCAAAATCTTGTCAAGGTATGTACTCATTGAAAATCTTATCAAGCGTCTTGATCTATCTCTATAGATCTTGATGCCTAATATATAAGCAGCTTCACCGAGGTCTTTCATTGAAAAATTCCTATTCAAGTATCCTTTTATGCTATCTAGAAATTCTATATCATTTCCAAGCAATATGTCATCCACATATAATATTAGAAATGCTACAGAGCTCCCACTCACTTTCTTGTAAATACAGGCTTCACCATAAGTCTGTATAAAACCATATGCTTTGATCACCTCCTCAAAGCGTATATTCCAACTCCGAGATGCTTGCACTAGTCCATAGATGGATCGCTGGAGCTTGCACACTTTGTTAGCACCTTTAGGATCAACAAAAACTTCCGGTTGCATCATATACAACTCTTCCTCAAGAAACCCGTTAAGGAATGCAAGGTTTTTTTACATCCATTTTCCAGATTTCATAATCATAAAATGCGGCAATTGCTAACATGATTCGGACAGACTTAAACATCGCTACGGGTGAGAAAGTCTCATCGTAATCAACCCCTTGAACTTGTCAACAACCTTTTGTAACAAGTCGAGCTTTGTAGACAGTGATATTACTGTCAGCGTCCGTCTTCCTCTTAAAGATCCATTTATTCTTTATGGTTTGCCGATCATCGGGCAAATCCACCAAAGTCCACACTTTGTTCTCATACATGGATCCTATCTCAGATTTCATGGCCTCAAGCCATTTTTTGCAATCTAGGCTCGTCATAGTTTCTTCATAGTTTGTAGGTTCGCTGTTGTCCAACAACATGACTTCCAGGACAGGATTGTTGTACCACTCTGGTGCGGAACATGTTCTGGTCGACCTACGCGGTTCAGTAGTAACTTGATCTGAAGTTTCATGATCATCATCATTTGCTTCCTCTCTGGTTGGTGTAGGCATCACGGGAACGGCTTTCTCTGATGTACTACTTTCCAATTCGAGAGAAGGTACAATTATCTCATCAAGTTCTACTTTCCTCCCACTCACTTCTTTCGAGAGAAACTCCTTCTCTAGAAAGGACCCATTCTTAGCAACAAAGATTTTGCCTTCGGATCTGGGGTAGAAGGTATACCCAATAGTTTCTTTCGGGTATCCTATGAAGACGCACTTCTCCGCTTTGGGTTCGAGCTTATCAGGCTGAAGCCTTTTTTGACATAAGCGTCGCATCCCCAAACTTTTAAGAAATGACAACTTAGGTTTCTTGCCAAACCACAGGTCATACGGTGTCATCTCAACGGATTTAGACGGTGCCCTATCTAACGTGAATGTGGCTGTCTCTAATGCATAACCCCAAAATGATAAAGGCAAATTGGTAAGAGACATCATAGAACGCACCATATCTAATAAAGTACGGTTACGATGTTCGGACACACCATTACGCTGTGGTGTTCCAGGTGGTGTGAGTTGTGAAACAATTCCACATTTTCTTAAATGAACGCCAAACTCGTAACTCAAATATTCGCCTCCACGATCAGATCATAGAAACTTTATTTTCTTGTTACGATGATTCTCTACTTCACTCTAAAATTCTTTGAACTTTTCAAATGTTTCAGACTTGTGTTTCATCAAGTAGATATACCCATACCTACTCAAATCATCTGTAAAGGTTAGAAAATAACGATACCCGCCGCGTGCCTCAACACTCATTGGACTGTATACATCGGTATGTATTATTTCCAATAAGTCATTAGCTCGCTCCATTGTTCCGGAGAACGGAGTTTTAGTCATCTTGCCCATGAGGCATGGTTCGCAAGTATCATATTATTCATAATCAAGTGATTCCAAAAGTCCATCCACATGGAGTTTCTTCATGCGCTTTACACCAATATGACCTAAACGGCAGTGCCACAAGTATGTTGCACTATCATTATCAACTTTGCATCTTTTGGCATCAATATTATGAATATGTGTATCACTACGATCAAGATTCAATAAACCATTCACATTGGGTGTATGACCATAGAAGGTTTTATTCATGTAAACAGAACAATAATTATTCTCTGAATTAAATGAATAACCGTATTGCAATAAACACGATCTAATCATGTTCATGCTCAACGCAAACACCAAATAACATTTATTTAGGCTTAACACTAATCCCGAAGGTAGAGGGAGTGCGCGATGGTGATCATATCAATCTTGGAAACACTTCCAACACACATCGTCACCTTGCCCTTTACTAGTCTCCGTTTATTCTGCAACTCCTGTTTCAAGTTACTAATCTTAGCAACTGAACCGGTATCAAATACCCAGGGGCTACTACGAATACTAGTAAGGCACACATCAATAACATGTATATCAAATATACCTTTGTTCACATTGCCATCCTTCTTATCCGCCAAGTATTTAGGGCAGTTCCGCTTCTAGTGACCATTCCCCTTACAGTAGAAGCACTTAGTTTCAGGCTTAGGTCCAGCTTTGGGCTTCTTCACGGGAGTGGCAACTTGCTTGCCATTCTTCTTGAAGTTCCCTTTCTTTCCCTTGCCCTTTTTCTTGAAACTAGTGGTCTTGTTTAACCATCAACACTTGATGCTCTTTCTTGATTTCTACCTTTGCCGATTTCAGCATCGAGAAGAGCTCGGGAATCATTTTCGTCATCCCTTGCATATTATAGTTCATCATGAGGTTCTAGTAGCTTGGTGATAGTGACTAGAGAACTCTGTTAATCACTATCTTATCTGGAAGATTAACTCCCACTTGATTCAAGCGATTGTAGTACCCAGACATTCTGAGCACATGCTCACTGGCTGAGCTATTCTCCTCCATCTTGTAGGCAAAGTAGAGGTCTCATACCTCTCGACACGGGTATGAGTCTAAAATACTAATTTTAGCTCTTGGAACATCTCATATGCTCTGTGGCGTTCAAAACATTTTTGACGTCCCGGTTCTAAGTCGTAAAGCATGGCGCACTAAACTATTAAGTAGTCATCATATCGAGCTTGCCAAACGTTCATAACGTCTACATCTACTCCTGCAATAGGTCTGTCACCTAGCGGTGCATCAAGGACATAATTCTTCTGTGCAGCAATGAGGATAATCCTCAGATCATGGACCCAGTCCACATCATTGCTACTATCATATTTCAACTTAGTTTTCTCTAGGAACATATCAAAAATAGGGGAGCTATATTGCGAGCTATTGATCTACAACATAGATATGCAAAAACTATTAAGACTAAGTTCATGATAAATTTAAGTTCAATTAATCAAATTACTAATGAACTCCCACTTAAATTAACATCCCTCAAGTTATCTAAGTGATACATGATCCGAATCAACTAACCCATGTCTGATCATCACGTGAGATGGGGTAGTCATCAATGGTGAACATCTCTATGTTGATTATATCCACTATATGACTCACATTCGACCTTTTGGTCTCCACTGTTCTGAGACCATGTCTGTACATGCTAGGCTCGTCAAGTTTAACCCAAGTATTCTGCATGTGCAAAACTGTCTTACACCCGTTGTATGTGAACGTAGAGTCTATCACACCCGATCATCACGAGGTGCTTCGAAACGACGAACTTTGGCAACAGTGCATACTCGGGGAGAACACTTTTATCTTGAAATTTAGTGAAGGGATCATCTTATAATGCTACCGCTGTTCTAAGCAAAATAAGATGCAAAAAGGATAAACATCACATGCAATCAAAATATGTGACATGATATGGCCATCATCATCTTGTGCTTTTGATCTCCATCTCCAAAGCATCGTGATGATCTCCATCGTCACCGGCTCGACACCTTGATCTCCATCGTTGCGTCGGGGTCATCTCGCCAACTATTGCTTCTACAACTATTGCTAATGCATAGCGATAAAGTAAAGCAATTACATGGCGCTTGCATTTCATACAATAATTAAGAGACAACCTTAAGGCTCCTGCCGGTTGTCGATATTACAAAACATGATCATCTCATACAACAACGTATATCACATCACGTCTTGACAATATCACATCACAACATGCCCTGCAAAAACAAGTTAGATGTTCTCTACTTTGTTGTTGCAAGTTTTACGTGGCTGCTACGAGCTTCTAGCAAGAACCGTTCTTAACTACGCAAAAACCACAACGGTGATTTATCAAGTTTTCTATTTTAACCTTCTTCATGGACTGGCCGTAGTCAAATTCGAGTCAACTAAAGTAGGAGAAACAGACACCCGCCAGCCACCTTTATGCAAATCAAGTTGCATGTCAGTCGGTGGAACCGGTCTCATGTGCGTGGACATGTAATGTTGGTCCGGGCCGCTTCATCCCACAATACCACCGAATCAAAATAAGATGTTGGTGGTAAGCAGTATGACTATCACTGCCCACAACTCTTTGTGTTCTACTCGTGCATATCATCTACGCATAGACCTGGCTCATGATGCCACTGTTGGGGAACGTTGCATGGAAAACAAAAAAAATCTACGCACACGCAAGATCTATCCATGGAGATGCATAGCAACGAGGGGAAGAGTGTGTCTACATACCCTCGTAGATTCTGAACGAAGGGAGTGTACAACTGGGTGTCGGCGTACGACACCTATGGGACCCCAAAGGACCCCTTTACGATTCGGCAGGGAGAGAGGTATGCGCAAAGAGCAGAACCAATGATCGACGCGGGGCGATTTTACCCAGGTTCGGGCCGCTAATCAGCGTAAAACCCTACTCCTGCCTCATGTTATTATTAGTGTTCTTGAGCCCAGGCTCCAGGAGCGCTCGCAATGAACAGTACGTTCAAAGAGCAGCTACGCATGTAGAATGGGCCAGAAGATCCTCTCCCCTGTAGCAGTTGCCTTGGGCCTCCTTTTATATCACAAAGGGGTCACCACAGTGGCAAAATGTACATACATTGAGGTGTAAAGTAGTTACAGGGTTATCATACCTAACCCCTGACGGATTAGGATGAACGCATTTAATGCACCGTGAGGTGTCCGTTTAGGTGTCCTCACTTTCTTGGGGATGGAAAAAGGGGCCATCCCATCAGCACCGCTTAAGCTCTCCTCTACTGGCGCGTTGCCACGCATCCAAAGAAGGACCCAGAATGTCGGGTTTGTTACTGTGCCAGAGCGGTGGCACAGCAACATAATCTTGCCGGGCGCTGAACCTTGCCGGGCGCCGAATCTTGCCGGGCTCCGTAGGCCATCCCGGCAAGATCTTGCCGGGGAAGCTGGCCTTCGGATTCCAGCTCTTCTCATCTGATGGTCCTCATATCTTTGACTTAAGGATTTCTTTGGTGGCCTGAGTCACCCTCGAACTGTTCCCCGACAAGCATTGCCGCGAGTGTGGCTACAACTGCCCGTGCACAAGTACGGGGTACTAATGGCCCAATACTTAGTACACCGACACTGGGGCGCAGCCCCACTTTTTTGTTGGAGAGATAGAATGGAGTTCTTCACAAAGTTCGAGACAAAGGAAAAAAAATCAAAGTTCCTCTATAGGCTCTTCGTTTTGAGACATTATGGCTTTGGGGTCGACCTCGGTAACAAAAAAGGAATCCATAAAAACTTGGGATCCAACACCATGATAAAATACTACCCTCATGATTAGACCATGTCCCTGAGATTTGATAAAAAAAAGGTGCATTAGCGGTTAATACATTGTAATTAGATAAGTTATTTGGAATATGACGGAACGAAAGACCAAGGAAAGGAAGAAGAATGCACCAAAATGCAAGTGCTGCACCAAACGCTGGTGGTTGATTCTTGTTGTATCCAACCGATCGAGTACCGAACGTACGGCACCTCCGCGTTCAGCACACGTTCAGCTCGGTGACTGCTACTTCTTGAGCTTGTGTTGGTTTTTCCCTTGAAGAGGAAAGGGTGAAGTAGCAAAGTAGAGATAAGTATTTCCCTCAGTTTGAGAACCAAGGTATCAATCCAGTAGGAGGTACACGCAAGTCAACAATCTATGCACCTGCACAAACAATCAAACACTTGCACCCAACGCGATAAAGGGGTTGTCAATCCCTTCATGGTCACTTGCAAGGATGAGATCTGATAGAGATAGATACAAAAGATTACTAAAACGTAAAACAAAGTAAAAACAAATAAATTGCAGCAAGGTATTTTTGGGTTTTTTTGGTTTATAGATCTGAAAATATATGATGGAAAATAGACCCAGGGGCCATAGGTTTCACTAGAGGCTTCTCTCTTGAAAGAAAACATACGGTGGGTGAACAAATTACTGTCGAGCAATTGATAGAAAAGCGCAAAGTTATGATGATATCCAAGGCAATGATTATGAATATAGGCATCACGTTCGTGTCAAGTAGACCGACTCCTGTCTGCATCTACTACTATTACTCCACACATCGACCGCTATCCAGCATGCATCTAGAGTATTAAGTTCATAAGAACGGAGTAACGCCTTAAGTAAGATGACATGATGTAGAGGGATAAACTCAAGCAATATGATGAAAACCCCATCTTTTTACCCTTGATGGCAACAATACAATGCGTGCCTCGCTACCCCTACTTTGTCACTGGGTGAGGACACCGCAAGATTGAACCCAAAACTAAGCACCTCTCCCATTGCAAGAAGAACCAATCTAGTTGGCCAAACCAAACCGATAATTCAAAGAGAAATACAAAGATATCAAATCATGCATATAAGAATTCAGAAAAGATTCAAATAATATTCATAGATAATCGTATCATAAATCCATAATTCATCGGATCATTACAAACACACCGCAAAAGAATATTACATCAGATAGATCTCTAAGAACATTGAGGAGAACATTGTATTGAAGATCAAAGAGAGAGAAGAAGCCATCTAGCTACTAGCTACGGACCCGTAGGTCTGTGGTAAACTACTCACGCTTCATCGGAAGGGCAATAGAGTTGATGTAGAAGCCCTCCGTGATCGAATCCCCCTCCGGTAGGGTGCCGGAAAAGGCCCCAAGATGGGATCTCATGGGTACATAAGGTTGCAGCGGCGGAAAAGTATTTTGGTTGACGCTTCTGGTCGTTTGGGAATATTTGGGGATTTATAGGCCAAAGATTAGGGTTGGAGGAGCTCTGAGGGGCCCACAAGCCCTCAGGGTGCACCCCCCTAGGGCGCGCCCCTGAGGCTTGTGGTCGCCTCGGGAATCCTCTGACTTCATCTCCAAGTCCTACGGGTGTCTTCTGGTCCAAGAAAATCATCGCGAAAGTTTTATTCCGTTTGGACTCTGTTTGATATTCCTTTTTTGTAAAACTCAAAGACAAGGAAAAAACATAAACTGGCACTGGGCTCTAGGTTAATAAGTTAGTCGTAAAATAATATAAAATAGCATATTAATGCATATGAAACATCCAAAATAGATAATATAATAGCATGGAACATTAAAAAATTATAGATGCGTTGGAGACGTATCAAGCATCCCCAAGCTTAATTCCTGCTCGTCCTTGAGTAGGTAAATGATAAAAACAGAATTTTTGATGTGGAATGCTACCTAACATATTTATCCATGTAATTTTATTTATTGTGGCATGAATATTCAGATCCATAAGATTCAAAACAAAAGTTTAATATTGACATAAAAAACAATAATACTTCAAGCATACTAATAAAGCAATCGTGTCTTCTCAAAATAACATGGGCAAAGAAAGTTATCCCTACAAAATCATATAGTCTGGCTATGCTCCATCTTCATCACACAAAGTATTAAATCATGCACAACCCCGATGACAAGCCAAGCAATTGTTTCATACTTTTGATGTTCTCAAACCTTTTCAACTTTCACTCAATACATGAGCGTGAGCCATGGATATAGCACTATAGGTGGAATAGAATATGGTGGTTGTGGAGAAGACAAAAAGAAGGAGAAAGTCTCACATCAACTAGGCGTATTAATGGGATATGGAGATGCCCATCAATAGATATCAATGTGAGTGAGTAGGGATTGCCATGCAACGGATGCACTAGAGCTATAAGTGTATGAAAGCTCAAAAAGAAACTAAGTGGGTGTGCATCCAACTCGCTTGCTCACGAAGACCTAGGGCAATTTGAGGAAGCCCATCATTGGAATATACAAGCCAAGTTCTATAATGAAAAATTCTCACTAGTATATGAAAGTGACAACATAGGAGACTCTCTATAATGAAGATCATGGTGCTACTTTGAAGCGCAAGTGTGGTAAAAGCATAGTAGCATTGCCCCTTCTCTCTTTTCTCTCTTTTTTTTGCTTGGGCTTCTTTGGCCTCTTTTATTTTTTTTGCAAAGTCCGGAGAATCATCCCAACTTGTGAGGGAATAGTAGCTTCCATCATCCTTTCCTCACATGGGACAATGCTCTAATAATGATGATCATCACACTTTTATTTACTTACAACTCAAAAATTACAACTCGATTCTAGAACAAAATATGACTATATGAATGCCTCCGGTGGTGTACCGGGATGTGCAATGATCAAGAGTGTCATGTATAAAAAATATGAACTGTGGCCTTGCCACAAATACTATGTCAACTACATGATCATGCAAAGCAATATGACAATGATGAAGTGTGTCATAATAAACAGAACAGTAGAAGTTGCATGGTAATATATCTCGGAATGGCTATGGAAATGCCATAATAGGTAGGTATGGTGGCTGTTTTGTGGAAGGTATATGGTGGGTTTAATGCACCGGCGAAAATTGCGCGGTACTAGAGAGGCTAGCAATGGTGGAAAGGTGAGAGTGCGTATAATCCATGGACTCAACATTAGTCATAAAGAACTCACATACTTATTGCAAAAGTCTATTAGCTATTGAAACAAAGTACTACACGCATGCTCCTAGGGGGATAGATTGGTAGGAAAAGACGATCGCTCATCCCCGACCGCCACTCATAAGGAAGACAATCAATAAATAAATCATGCTCCGACTTCATGACATAACGGTTCACCATACGTGCATGCTACGGGAATCACAAACTTTAACACAAGTATTTATACCAATCCACAATTACTCACTAGCATGACTTTAATATCACCATCTTTATATCTCAAAACAAATGCAAGGAATCAAACTTCTCATAGTATTCAACGCTCTTTATATGAAAGTTTTTATTATATCCCTCTTGGATGCCCATCATATTAGGACTAAATTCATAACCTAAGCAAATTACCATGCTGTTTAGAGATTATCAAAATAATATAAGTGAAGCATGAGAGTTCAATAGTTTCTATAAAATAAAGCCACCGCCATGCTCTAAAAAGATATAAATGAAGCACTAGAGCAAATTGCCTAGCTCAAAGATATAAGTGAAGCACATAGAGTATTCTAATAAATTCACGATTCATGTGTGTCCCTATCAAAAGGTGTGTACAGCAAGGATGATCATGGCAAACTAAAAAGCAAAGACTCATATCATACAAGACGCTCCAAGCAAAACACCTATCATGTGGTGAATAAAAATATAGCCTCAAGTAAATTTACCGATCGATTGAGGACGAAAGAGGGGATGCCATCCGGGGCATCCCCAGGCTTAGATGCTTAGTTGTCCTTGAATATTACCTTGGGGTGCCTTGGGCATCCCCAAGCTTAGGCTCTTGCCACTCCTTATTCCATAGTCCATCAAATCTCTACCCAAAACTTGAAAACTTCACAACACAAAACTCAACACAAAACTCATGAGATCCGTTAGTATAAGAAAATAAATCACCACCTTAGGTACTGTTGTGAACTCATTCTTTATTTATATTGGTGTAATATCTACTGTATTCCAACTTTTCCATGGTTCATACCCCCCGATACTACCCATAGAATCCTCAAAATAAGCAAACAACACATAGAAAATAGAATCTGTCAAAAACAGAACAGTCTGCGAATATCTGAATTGTTCTCATACTTATGTAAATCCAAGAATTCTGAAAAATTAGAGTTTTTACATGCTCCGGTGAATTTAAACAATTCTGTTACTGGACTCAAAAGTTTCTGTTTTTCAGCAAGATCAAATCAACTATCACCGTAAGCCATCCCAAAGGTCTTGCTTGGCTCAAACACTAATTAAAACACCAAAACACAATTACTACAGAGGTAATAATGTGTATTTATTGAAAAACAGAACCAAAAACAAAAAATATAAAAATAAAATTGGGTTGCCTCCCAACAAGCGCTATTGTTTACGCCCCTAGCTAGGCATAAAACATAGATCTAGGTATTGTCATCCAACTCCTTATTAATCAAATCTTTCAAGACTTTTCTTAGCAAATCTTTCTTTTCTTTTCTTTCCCTTCTAGTAGGTGAACTTAATTCATGAAAAGGGCTTTGATTGGTGATTTTGACATTCATAAACCCATAGTCTGGATCATCACCATATATATCATCATATAAAATGTGTATCTCATTTTTAATGGGTTCCCTAGTCATCTCTTCCAACCAATCATCATTAAATCCTACATAAATTCCCCGAGTTACCCAATCAAATTTATCATAAGTATCAAGGTAAAGGGCTTGAGTAATTTCTGAATAAGGCACTCTCCTCCTAAGATTGTCACTGTCAGATTGATAATCTCTAGATTCCAGTCTACGCAAAGTTTCTTTATCATGGAGAATTTCTTTAATCGGAGGATGTTCAATATCTTTATTGTAGAAAGAAAAAAAATTCCCTACCTTCTTGTATTATAAAATCAAATTCCAGCATAAGGATAATAGTGGCAATCTTTTTAGCCTTAGGGTGATGAATACTGGGGAGTTCATAAACATCTTTTGCAAAGCGGGGTGGATGTGCACAAATTTTCTTTCTAATTTATCAATAAGAATGGCAATGGCATCCGCATAACAATTTTTATCAAGAAGTATAGATCTCTTATTAATAGGCAAAGTTCCCGCACAATCAAAGAATTCTTGAATAACACTTTTTACAATAATATTACCGTCTCCCACATGAAAAGTTTTAGCTTTATAATTAGGGGGAGTTTTAGTTTCATGATGTAAAGAACAAGATCCAAGTTTTTCCTCAATATTTATGCTAGCAAGACCCTCAAAATTTTCGATGATAACCTCCCCATATTCAGACATGGTGGCAACAAACCGATCTAGCAAACGAGTAACCAAAAAGCAAACAAAAAGGCGAACGGAAGAAGGGCGAATAAAATGGCAAATCTTTTTGTGTTTTTCTGAAATCGTTTTAGAAGTGGGGGAGAGGAAAACGAGAGGCAAATGGTAAATAATGTAATGCAAGAGATGAGAGTCTATGGTGGGTACTTGGTAGGCTTGATGTAGGACCTCCCCGGCAATGGCACCAGAAATTCTTCCTGCTACTTCTTGAGCTTGCGTTGGTTTTTCCCTTGAAGAGGAAAGGGTGATGCAGCAAAGTAGAGATAAGTATTTCCCTCAGTTTGAGAACTAAGGTATCAATCCAGTAGGAGGTACACGCAAGTCTCCAATCTATGCACCTGCACAAACAATCAAACACTTGCACCCAACGCGATAAAGGGTTGTCAATCCCTTCACGATCACTTGCAAGGATGAGATCTGATAGAGATAGATATAAAAGATTACTAAAACATAAAACAAAGTAAAAAGAAATAAATTGCAGCAAGGTATTTTTGGTTTTTTTTGGTTTATAGATCTCAAAATATATGATGGAAAATAGACCCGGGGGCCATAGGTTTCACTGGAGGCTTCTCTCTTGAAAGAAAACATATGGTGGGTGAACAAATTACTGTCGAGCAATTGATAGAAAAGCGCAAAGTTATGATGATATCCAAGGCAATGATTATGAATATAGGCATCACGTCCGTGTCAAGTAGACCGACTCCTACCTGCATCTACTACTATTACTCCACACATCGACCGCTATCCAGCATGCATCTAGAGTATTAAGTTCATAAGAACGGAGTAACGCCTTAAGTAAGATGACATGATGTAGAGGGATAAACTCAAGCAATATGATGAAAACCACATCTTTTTACCCTTGATGGCAACAATACAATACGTGCCTCACTACCCCTACTTTGTCACTGGGTGAGGACACCGCAAGATTGAACCCAAAACTAAGCACCTCTCCCATTGCAAGAAGAACCAATCAAGTTAGCCAAACCAAACTGATAATTCGAAGAGAAATACAAAGATATCAAATCACGCATATAAGAATTCAGAGAAGATTCAAATAATATTCATAGATAATCTAATCATTAATCCACAATTCATCGGATCTCGACAAACACACCACAAAATAATATTACATCGGATAGATCTCCAAGAACATCGAGGAGAACATTGTATTGAAGATCAAAGAGAGAGAAGAAGCCATCTAGCTACTAGCTATGGACCCGTAGGTCTGTGGTAAACTACTCACACTTCATCGGAAGGGCAATAGAGTTGATGTAGAAGCCCTCCGTGATTGAATCCCCCTCCGGCAGGGTGCCGGAAAAGGCCTGATGTCTACTATGCAACCTTCTTCTTATAGACTCGTGTTGGGCCTCCAAGCGCAGAGTTTTGTAGGACAGTAGCAAATTTCCCTCAAGTGGATGACCTAAGGTTTATCAATCTGTGGGAGGCGTAGGATGAAGATAGTCTCTCTCAAACAACCCTGCAACCAAATAACAAAGAGTCTCTTGTGTCCCCAACACACCCGATACAATGGTAAATTGTATAGGTGCACTAGTTCGGCGAAGAGATGGTGATACAAGTGTAATATGGATGGTAGATATAGGTTTTTGTAATCTGAAAATATAAAAACAGCAAGGTAACTAGTAACAAAATTGAGCAAAAACGGTATTGCAATGCTTGGAAACAAGACCTAGGGTTCATACTTTCACTAGTGCAAGTTCTCTCAATAATGATAACATAATTGGATCACATAACAATCCCTAAACGTGCAACAAAGAATCACTCCAAAGTTTCTATCGGAGAACATAGGACGAAAACGTGCATCAACCTCTATGCATAGATTACCCTAATGTCACCTCGGGAATCCGCGAGTTGAGTGCCAAAACATACATCAAGTGGATCAATAGAACATCCCATTGTCACCACAGATATCCCATCGCAAGACATACATCAAGTGTTCTCAAATCCAATACTCAATCCAACATAACGAAACCTCAAAGTGCAAGACTCAATTCATCACAAGAAGGTAGAGGGGGAGAAACACCATATGATCCAACTATAATAACAAAGCTCGCGGTACATCAAGATCGTGCCAAATCAAGAACACGAGAGAGAGAGATCAAACACATAGCTACTGGTACATACCCTCAGCCCCGAGGGTGAACTACTCCCTCCTCATCATGGAGATCGCCGGGATGATGAAGATGGCCACCGGTGATGGTTTCCCCCTGCGGCAGGGTGCCAGAACGGGCTCCCGATTGGTTTTTCGTGGCTACAGAGGCTTGCGGCGGCGGAACTCCCGATCTAGGTTTCTTTTCGGGGGTTTATGTATTTATAGGAATTTTTGGCGTCGGTCTCACGTCAAGGGGGTCCACGGGGCAGCGACAAGGTAGGGGGCACGCCCTCCACCCTTGTGGTTGCCTCGGGACTCCTCTCCGATATCTTTTTGTTCCAGTATTTTTTATATTTTCCAAAAATATTCTCCGTAAATTTTCAGCTCATTCTGAGAACTTTTATTTCTGCACAAAAAACGACACCACGGTAGTTCTGCTGAAAACAGTGTCAGTCCGGGTTAGTTCTAATAAAATCATACCAAAACCATATAATTTTTTTTAAAAATGGCATGAATACTTCATAAATTATAGATACGTTGGAGACGTATCAGCATCCCTAAGCTTAATTCCTGCTCGTCCTCGAGTAGGTAAATGATAAAAGAAATAATTTATGAAGTGTGAATGCTAGCAAGTGCACAAGTTTGATCAATGATAATTTCAATCACTTTTTCTAGCATCATTATAAATCATAAGCAGGAGCTCATCTCATAAAACTTCTCATGATCAAGTAGCAAACTATTCACATGTTAAAGCATAGATCATAAACTTTCTTGAAAACTAACAAACTAGGTTCTCAGTCATCAAACAATTGCAATTCATCTTATTTTTAGGAAGGGTCTATGTAAGAGCTTTGATTTAGCAAATCCCACATACTCAACTATCATATAGTCTTCCATGATTGCTACCACTCAAAGCATATTTTTAGAACAAATAGCATCCATTGAACACAGAGAAAGATAGGGGCTTAATGTTTCGCCTCCCAACTTATTTATCATATAGATAATTGTCAACAATAATAATTCATGATCAAATATATTTGAATGGCCATATATGCTTGGATCTTTCCCCATCACATGATGCTTGCCAACTAAAGAGTAGGTTGGAATGAGAAGGAATACTACCGACTCTTGCATAAAAGTAAAAGATAGGCCCTTCGCAGAGGGAAGCAGGGATTTGCAGAGGTGCCAGAGCTTGAAGCTTTTAAAATAGAGATAAACATAATTTTGAGAGATATGCTTTCATTGTCAACATAACAACCAAGACTTCTCACTATCTTCCATGCTAGATACATTATAGGCGGTTCCCAAACAGAATGGTAAAGTTTTTACTCCCCCTCCACCAACAATCACACTCCACGGCTGGTCCGAAACAACGGGTACCGTCCGTACCAACAACAGTCCTAGGGGAGTTTTGTTTGAAATTATTTTGATTTGATTTTGAGCATGGAACTAGGCATGCCAATTACCAGCCACTTTCTCGTGAATGACAAGTGAATCAACACTCATCGTGAGAATAACCCACCTAGCATGGAAGATACTGACAGCCCCTAGTCGCTACATGAGCGATTCGGGCATACAAAACAGATTATTATTTGATGGTTTAGAGTTTGGCACATGCAAATTTACTTGGAACGGCAGGTAAATACCGCATATAGGTAGATATGGTGGACACTCATGGAAGAAACTTGGTTCAAGGATTTTGGATGCACAAGCAGTATTCCCGCTTAGTACAGAAATTTTGGCTAGCAAAAGATTCTAAATAGCAAGCACCACATGCTGGAGGATCCATAACAATATAACTTCTATACAAATATACCCAAGCATAACTCATCATGTTGTCTTCCTTGTCCAACTTCAACTAATTTGCTCAAGTTTGAAAATAATTAATGGGGCTCACAATCATATAAGATGTCCAAGATAGTATATTTATATGTGAAATCTCTCTTCCTTCAATATTCTTTCATGAATTGTTCAAGTGACCAATACTATGTTTGCTAACTTTCAATAAATTTACCACCTCTACTTCTTATATGTGAAGTCATTACTCCCCATGGGATAAGCATATGAAACATATATAAATTCAGATTTATGATATTCAATTCGTCCAACCATTTACTCATAGGATATAAGTGAAGCACGAGAGTAAATGACAAACTACTCCAAAAAGATATAAGTGAAGATCAATGAGTAGTTGAATAATTATGTAGCTATGTGAAGACTCTCTCTCATAAATAAAATTTCAGATCTTAGTTACTTTATTCAAACAGAAAGCAAAACAAAATAAAATGACATTCTAAGGATAGCACATATCATGTGAAGAAGCAAAAACTTAGGCTCAACCAAAACTGACCGATCATTGTTGAAGAAGAAAGGTGGGATGCCAACCGGGGCATCCCCAAGCTTAGATGCTTGAGACTTCTTGAAATATTAACTAGGGATGCCTTGGGCATCCCCAAGCTTGAGCTTTTGTGTCTCCTTAGTTCCTTTTATATAACGGTTTCCCTAAATCTTAAAAACTTCATGCACACAAAACTCAACAAGAACTTGTGAGAAAAGTTAGTATAAATCAAATGCAAAACCTTATCATTCCCTACTGTAGAAAATCACTAAAATTATTATTTAACATTGAATACTAAATGACTCTGCATATTTAATACTCCTATCCTCAAATAGAATCATTAAACAAGCAAACATATGCAAACAATGCAAACATAACAGCAATCTGTCTAAACAGGACAGTCTGTAAAGAGTGCAATTGTACTCATACTTACCAAACTCCAAAAATTCTTAAAAACTACCACACTGTAGAAAATTTGTTGTTACTCATTGTGTAAAAATTTCAAGATTTTATCACGTTCTGACTTTCCAGAGGAATTCAGACAATGATAGAAAACTTTCTGTTTTCAAAACAGCAACATATAGACTTGCAAAATAAGCATGGTAAAGGCTATACTTGACATTTTTATTGAACTAAAAGATGAAAAACATTATTCTAAATAACATAAAGCAAATACTAATAAAATAAAATGACGCTCCAAGCAAAACTCATATCATGTGACGAATAAAAATATAGCTCCAAGTAAGGTTTACCGATAGTGTTGGAGACGAAAGAGGGGATGCCTTCCGGGGCATCCCCAAGCTTAGTTGCTTGGGTATTCCTTGAATATTACCTTGGGGTGCCTTGGGCATCCCCAAGCTTTGGGTATTGTCACTCCTTATTCTCCTCATATCGATATCTCACCCAAAACTTGAAAACTTCAATCACACAAAACTTAACGGAACTTCGTGAGATGGATTAGTATGATAAAACAAATCATTCACTTTGGTACTGTCAAGACAAGATTCAAATTTTTTATCACATTATTCCTAATGTACCCTATCATTTCTAAAATTTATATTAAGCAATATAAGACATAGAAACTAGGAAACAAGCAAACTATGCATCGAAAACAGAATCTGTCAAAAACAGAACAGTCTGTAAAGATCTGAATTAATCTCATACTTATGTTACTCCAAAAATTCTGAAAAATCAGGAAAACGTAGAAAATTTGTATATCAATGAACTGTAAAATTTCAGAATTTTTACACGTTCCACTAAAAGACAGGAATTTCTGTACTGGACGCAAAAGTTTCTGTTTTTGCACAGAATCAAGTCAACTATCAACCACACTATCCCAAAGGTTTTACTTGGCATCTTATTGAAACAAAAGCTATAAAACATGATTACTACAGTATATTAATCATGTTAACACACAAAAACAGTAGGGGTAAATGTTGGGTTGTCTCACAACAAGCGATTTTCTTTAATGCATTTTTAGCTAGGCATGATGATTTCAATGATGCTCACATAAAAGATAAGAATTGAAATATAATGGGAGCATCATGAAGCATATAACTAGCACATTTAAGTCTAACCCACTTCCTATGCATAGGGATTTTGTGAGCAAACAATTTGTGGGAACAATAATCATCTAGCATAGGAAGGCAAAACAAGCATGACTTCAAAACTTTCAACACATAGAGAGGAAACTTGATATTATTGCAATATGTAAAAGCATATGTTCCTCTCTCATAGTAATTTTCAATGGCATCATGAATGAATTCAACAATATAACTATCACATGAAGCATTCTTTTCATGATCCACAAGCATAGAAATTTTACTACTCTCCACATAAGCAAAATTCTTCTCATTCATCGTAGTGGGAGCAAACTCAACAAAATAACTATCATGGGATTGAAAATTAAAATCAAGATGACAAGTTTCATGGTTATCATTATTCTTTATAGCATACATGTCATCACAATAATCATCATAGATAGGGGGCATGCTTTCATCATAATAAATTTGCTCATCAAAACTTGGGGGACAAAAAATATCATCTTCATCAAGCATAGCATCCCCAAGCTTGTAGCTTTGCATATCATTAGCATCATGGATATTCAAAGAATTCACACTAACGACATTGCAATCATGCTCATCATTTAAAGATTTAGTGCCAAACATTTTATTGACTTCTTCTTCTAACACTTGAGCACAATTTTCCATTCCATCATTTTCACGAAAGACATTAAAAAGATGAAGCATATGAGGCAACCTCAATTCCATTTTTTATAGTTTTCTTTTATAGACTAAACTAGTGATAAACAAGAAACAAAAAGATTCAACTGCAAGATCTAAAGATATACCTTCAAGCACTAACCTCCCCGGCAACGGCGCCAGAAAAGAGCTTGATGTCTACTACGCAACCTTCTTCTTGTAGACTCGTGTTGGGCCTCCAAGCGCAGAGTTTTGTAGGACAGTAGAAAATTTTCCTCAAGTGGATGACCTAAGGTTTATCAATCCGTGGGAGGCGTAGGATGAAGATGGTCTCTCTCAAACAACCCTGCAACCAAATAACAAAGAGTCTCTTGTGTCCCCAACACACCCAATACAATGGTAAATTTTATAGGTGCACTAGTTCGGCGAAGAGATGGTGATACAAGTGTAATATGGATGGTAGATATAGGTTTTTGTAATCTGAAAATATAAAAACAGCAAGGTAACTAGTAACAAAAGTGAGCAAAAACGGTATTGCAATGCTTGGAAACAAGGCCTAGGGTTCATACTTTCACTAGTGCAAGTTCTCTCAACAATGATAACATAATTGGATCACATAACAATCCCTAAACGTGCAACAAAGAATCACTCCAAAGTTTCTATCGAAGAACGTAGGACGAAAACGTGCATCAACCCCTATGCATAGATTACCCCAATGTCACCTCGGGAATCCACGAGTTGAGTGCCAAAACATACATCAAGTGAATCAATAGAACATCCCATTGTCACCACAGATATCCCATCGCAAGACATACATCAAGTGTTCTCAAATCCAATACTCAATCCAACATAACGAAACCTCAAAGAGCAAGACTCAATTCATCACAAGAAGGTAGAGGGGGAGAAACACCATATAATCCAACTATAATAACAAAGCTCGCAGTACATCAAGATCGTGCCAAATCAAGAACACAAGAGAGAGAGATCAAACACATAGCTACTGGTACATACCCTCAGCCCCAAGGGTGAACTACTCCCTCCTCGTCATGGAGACCACCGGGATGATGAAGATGGCCATCGGTGATGGTTTCCCCCTCTGGCAGGGTGCTGGAACGGGCTCCCGATTGGTTTTTCGTGGCTACAGAGGCTTGCGGCGGCGGAACTCCCGATCTAGGTTTCTTTTCGGGGGTTTATGTATTTATAGGAATTTTTTGCGTCGGTCTCACGTCAAGGGGGTCCACGGGGCAGCGGCAAGGTAGGGGGGTGCGCCCTCCACCCTTGTGGTTGCCTCCGGACTCCTCTCCGATATCTTTTCATTCCAGTATTTTTTATATTTTCCAAAAATATTCTCCGTAAATTTTCAGCTCATTCCGAGAACTTTTATTTCTGCACAAAAAACGACACCACGGTAGTTCTGCTGAAAACAGCGTCAGTTCGGGTTAGTTCTAATAAGATCATACCAAAACCATATAATTTTTTTGTAAACATGGCATGAATACTTCATAAATTATAAATACGTTGGAGACGTATCAAGGCCCCAAGATGGGATCTCACGGGTACAGAAGGTTGTGGTGGCGGAAAAGTATTTTGGTGGACGCTTCTGGTCGTTTGGGAATATTTGGGAATTTATAGGCCAAAGATTAGGGTTGGAGGAGCTCCGATGGGCCCACAAGCCCTCAGGGCGCGCACCCCTAGGGCACGCCCCTGAGGCTTGTGGTCGCCTCGGGACTCCTCTGACTTCATCTCCAAGTCCTACGGGTGTCTTCTGGTCCAAGAAAAATCATCGCGAAATTTTTATTCTGTTTGGACTCCGTTTGATATTCCTTTTCTGTAAAACTCAAAAACAAGGAAAAAAATAGAAACTGGCACTGGGCCCTAGGTTAATAAGTTAGTCCCCAAAATAATATAAAATAGCATATTAATGCATATAAAACATCCAAAACAGATAATATAATAGCATGGAACAATAAAAAATTATAGATACGTTGGAGACGTATCAGTGACGTACTCGCCTTCTTGATCCAGCAAGACGGCAAAGTAGTGGATGAGTTCCGGCAGCATGATAGCATGATGACGGTGATGTTGAAGCTATCTCCGCAGGACTTCGCCTAAGCACTACGAAAATATGACCGAGGGACGAAACTGTGGAGAGGGGCGCCACATACGGCTAAGAGATTGTCGTCACTTATGTGTGGCGCCCCCTCCCACATATATATAGGTGGGGGGAGAGGGAGCAGCCAAGGAGGCACCCTAAGGAGGCTGAATCCTCCTAGGGTTCCTTCCCTAGCCGCGCCCCCCTTACCATATTTGCCGGAGGGGGAAAGGAAAGGGGGGAGAGGGAAGGAAGGGGGAGGCCGAATCCCCCTCCTTCCTTTCTCCCATAGGCCGGCTGCCATAGGAGGGTGCGCCAGCCCCTTGTGGGCTAGTGTGCTCCCCTCTAATGGCCCAAAAGGCCCCTCATCCTCCCGGGGCTTTCCAGAACCCCTTCCGGTGATTCGATGACTACCCGGTGCACTCCGAAACTCTTCCGGTGTCCGAATATCATCGTCCTATATATCAATCTTTACCTCCAGACCATTCCGGATCTCCCTGTGATCAAATCACCCTGTGTCTGGCCAGATGATGATGGATACCGTAACACCGAGAGGGCCCAGAGATATCTCTCCATCGTCGGAGGAGCAAATCCCAATCTTGAGCTATCAAGTTACTTGACATACTTTTCCATGAACCCGTAAGCCGCCGTAATAGCCACCCATTTACGGATGACGTTTAACAAACCCCAAAGTTCATGAAGCAAGCATGAAGAAACTCGATACTCTCATGGTCTAAGGAATCATGCAAACGTTAACCATCACTGTGTTATTAACCATTAACTTATGACGAATGTATCTCATAGCATAACATCAATTCGGGTCGATTCAACACAAATGTTCTGCTAACAATTGTGCCCTCAAAATTGCCGGCATAGTCATGCCCATGATCAGGAAAACAGGATCATCATGCAATACTTGAGCCAGTCATAGATGCTTGACTAGGAATACATTTTACCATTTATTATCCCACACGTGCACATGAGTTTCCCTCCAAGCCTCGTTTTATTTGCAGACTCGAGAATCATTGCAGTTATAGCATGGAACATAAACCTAATTATGAACAGGGAGATACTCAATAACATTTATTATTGCCTCTAGGGCACATCTCCTACAGCGACAACGTCATGAAGATGCCGGGGAGCAGCGGCGTCCTCACCATGGCAGGGGACACCAAGGATGCACTCGTGGCCCACAAGCTCGCCTTGAAGGCCGCGGCGGTTGCGCGACCAAGCGCAGAGGGGGATCCGGAGATTTCAGAGGCCGCCCCGGCGAAGAAGAAGCAGTTGTTCTCCCAAGAACGGGCCGAGACGAAGCAGGTGCCAGTCGACAACGACGGGGGATCAGGCCCCACCTTCACCATAGGCGCCGGCCTTCCCCCGGACCAGGAAGAAGCGCTGGTCAGCTTCCTCCATGCGAACAAGGACGTGTTTGCATGGGAGGCAACAGACTTGGTTGGCGTCCCACGAGGAGTAATTGAGCACCACCTGATGGTGTGCCCGGGCGCGCGCCCGGTGAAGCAGAAGGCACGACGACAAGCCCCGGAGAAGCAGTCGTTCATCGTTCAGGAGGTCCACAAGCTGCAAGAAGCCGGCGTCATAAGAGAAGTGCGGCACCCAGATTGGCTGGCGAATCCAGTCATCGTCCCCAATAAGGGCGGGAAGGAGCGCATGTGCGTCGACTTCATGAGCCTCAACAAAGCTTGTCCTCAGGACCCCTTCCCTCTTCCGCGCATTGACCAGATCGTCGACTCCACCGCCGAGTGTGACTTGCTGTGCTTCCTGGACGCCTTCTCAGGCTATCACCAAATCAAGATGGCGGTGCAGGATGTCGAGAAGACGGCTTTCCTGACCCCGTGCGGGGTGTACTGTTACACGTGCATGCCGTTCGGGCTGCGCAATGCCGGCGCGACCTTCCAACGATTGATGCACATCGCCCTGGGCCGGCAGCTCGGGAGGAACGCCGAGGCATACATCGACGACATAGTGGTCAAATCGCGGGAGGCGAGAACTCTCATCGGTGATTTGGAAGAAACGTTCGCCAACCTGCGCAAGGTAAACTTGCGGCTCAATCCAGAGAAGTGCATGTTCGGTGTCCCGTCTGGCAAGCTACTGGGCTTCCTGGTGTCGCACAGAGGGATCGAGGCCAACCCAAAGAAGGTCAAGGCGATAGAAAAGATGAGCCCACCACAGACCCTCAAGGAGATGCAGAAGCTCGCGGGTTGCGTAACTTCGCTGGGGCGCTTCATCTCCAAGCTAGGCGAGCGCGCCCTCCCGTTCTTCAAGCTAATGAAGAAGAAGGGCCCATTCGAATGTACTCCGGAGGCCGAGGCGGCCTTCCAAGACCTCAAGAGGTATCTCACCAGCCCGCCGGTGATGGTAGCGCCTCGCCCTCTTGAGCCCCTGGTGCTTTACCTGGCCGCCACGCCTCACTCAGCCAGCGCGGCACTCATGGCGGTCCGGGAAGAGCGCATGGTTGTGGGAGCGCGGCGTAGCGCCCCGCGCCCGACAGCAGTGCCGCAGCCTCAGGACGGTGCTCCTGTGGCCTCGGCCACCCCACCAGCTGGTGAAGCTCCCGAGGACGGCGCTCCTGAGGCCTCGGCCACCCCACCAGCCGCCGGGGCTCCCGAGGATGGCGCCCCTGGAGCCTCGGCTGCCCCACCGGACGGCAAGGCTCCTGAGGCTCCCTCGCCTCTAGAGGGGCAGGACGCTGTCGACGTCCCCTCCCTCATCGAGTATCCCGTGTATTTCGTCAGCACGGTGTTGCGTGATGCGCGTGCACGCTACCCCATGCCACATAAGCTCCTGCTCGCGCTCCTCGTAGCCTCCAGAAAGCTGCGCCACTACTTCCAAGGCCACCCTATTAAGGTCGTATCCGCATACCCCCTGGAGAAGGTGCTCCGGAGCCCCAACGCCGCAGGAAGGGTTGTTGAATGGAACATCGAGCTGCAGGCGTTCCAGCTGGAGTTCAGCACCACCAGAGTCATCAAGGGCGCGGCACTCGCCGACTTTGTGGTAGAATGGACTGACGCCCCTGATCGAGGGGTGAGCGAGGATCATTCCCTTATGCCTGGAGACGAAGCACCAGATGGTTGGGTCATGTACTTCGATGGTGCGTTCGTGCGTCAGGGCGCGGGGGACTGGAGCTGTGCTCATCTCACCTACCCAGGACAAGCTCTGCTACGCCGTGCAGCTCTGCTTCCAGCATGGCAAAAAGGTCTCCAACAACATTGCCGAGTACGAGGGCCTACTCGCTGGCCTCAGGGCCGCGGCGGCTCTGGGGGTCAAGCGCCTCACCATCAAGGGCGACTCCCAGCTTCTCGTCAACTTCTCCAACAAAGCGTACAAGCTGAAGGATGAGCACATGGAAGCATACCTTGAAGAGGTACGCAAAATTGAAAAATGATTCTTGGGCTTGGAATTGCAGCACGTACCGCATGGCACGAACAAGGAGGCGAACGACATCGCCAAGAGGGCAAACCTGACCCCCAGAAGCCTGGCGTCTTCGAAGAGCGGCTCTTCAAGCCGTCGACAGCTCCCCCCGCTGCAGGACCAGCGCTGCTTCGGGAGGAGCCGCCCATGGCACCCCTCTCGGGCGCCCCAGCGTGCGGCCCGACCTCGGGGGCCCGCCTGCTCCTTGCGCTCGAGCCTCAGGAGGGGTGTTGGACCGAAGAGCTCAAGACGTACCTGCTCTGAGGCACCTTGCCAGAGAAGGAGGAAGACGTAGAATGCGTGGCCTGCCAGGCCACCGCGTATTGCATCCGGGACGACGAGCTCTACTGAAGGCGCCCAAATGACGTCTCTCTACGGTGCATCTCCAAGGAGCAGGGGTGCGAGCTGCTGGCTGACATACATGGTGGGGACTGCGGGCACCACTCCTCGTCGCGCACCCTTGTGGGAAAGGCGTTCCGCAGCGGATTCTACTGGCCCACGGCGCTCAATGATGCCACTGAGCTGGTGAGGTCTTGCGAGGCATGTCAGTTCCATGCCAAGCAGATCCACCAGCCCTCCCAGGGCCTCCAGACCATCCCGCTCTCGTGGCCGTTCGCGGTCTGGGGGCTGGATATCCTGGGCCCGTTCCCTCGAGCGCCCAGAGGCTACCGCTACCTCTACGTTGCCATCGACAAGTTCACCAAATGGGCTGAGGTGGAGCCCGTGCGCACCATCCTAGCTGGCTCGGCCGTCAAGTTCATCAAGGGCCTCGTGAGCCATTTCGGGGTCCCCAACCGCATCATCACCGACAATGGCTCTCAATTCACGAGCAACCTTTTCAAAACATATTGTGCTGACCTTGGAACGCAGATATGCTACGCTTCGGTGGCACACCCACGGAGCAATGGCCAGGCCGAGCGCGCCAATGCGGAGGTCCTGAGGGGCCTCAAGGCGAGGAGCTTCAAGAAGAAACTCGAGGCTTGCGGCAGGGGCTGGCTCGATGAGCTCCAGTCCGTGCTGTGTTCCATCCGCACCACCGCGACCAAGCCCACAGGCGAGACTCCGTTCTCCTCATCTACGGAGCCGAGGCGGTCCTCCCTCACGAGGTCAAGCATCGCTCCCCGCGGGTCTTGGCGTTCGACGAGGCACGCCAGGACGCCTCGCGGGGGATGGACCTTGTGCTGGGGGAGGAGCGCCGCCGCCAAGCCTCGCTCCGTGTAGTGAGGTACCAGCAGGCGCTGCGGCGGTATCACTGCCGCAACGTCCGCTCCAGGACCCTCGAGGTGGGTGACCTCGTCCTGAGGTGGGTGCTCTCCAAGGAGGGGCTTCACAATCTCTCGCCCATGTGGGAGGGCCCGTTCAGGATCGCCCGTGTCTCCAGGCCTGGCGCCGCGCGCCTGGAGACGCATGACGGGGTCCCCATCCAGAACGCCTGGAACATCCAGCATCTCCGGAAGTTCTATCCGTGATCAAGGTCTCCGCTCGTGACACTCTCACGTAATAATGAGTTGGGGCTGTACACGCCCCGGAGTCTCCTGAGCGTCGCCCTTGGGCCTCACGGGGGCTCCCACCCACGTCCTAGTGGAGGCCCCATGCTCCGCGCTGGTGGGAAGACAAGAAGACTAGCATAGGTGCCGGACACGGCTGTTCTTTTGCTTGCTTTCTGTAGCTGGTTTGCAACTTTTTGAATGAAATTTTGAAGTTTTCGCGTCTCCTTTTTGAGGGTTGGGAATTTTTTTCTCCTTGCATCGTTCGCTCTTCCAGGTCTTGCCTCAGGGGGAGTGGCAGTTGCCCGTCGCTCTTCCTCGCGCGTCCCGCGCGCGGGGGCTACATGGGCGTGTGTGCACGCTCGGGCCCGCCCGCGAACACACCTCGCCAAAGCCTTAGTGCCCTGGCCCTTGGCGTCTTCATTCACGCGCGACGCTCTCAAACGAGCTCACGGGCACGGCACCTCCGGAGGTTTCCTAATCCTGCAGCTGCAGGGTGCCTCCTGAGGCTCGGGGGCTTCCGAATCTTCAAGAATGAGGGGCGCGCAGAGAATTCGAATCCTGGAGAGGCACACTCTCATGGCAAGGGAGTCTACCATGAGCATATTAAGCTAAGTCACCCCAATCACAATCAGCAGCAACAAGGATACCATGATGCAATAGGGAAACGATAACATGATGGCGCAAGCACCATGGTTCATTACACGCCCCAACAGGGCCTTCTACCTTTTTTTCAATGCAGAAAAAGAAAGAAACAAAAGCAAGCCGGGCGACTACAGCGGCTCCTGAGGCCCGGCTCTGGCAACGCCTGAGCTTAGTCGGAGCCTTCCTCCCGCTTCACCGGGGCGCGCCGGCGAGGCAGCTCGTCGCCCTCCCCGGTCCGAGCCCGGCGCCGTGGCGGCTCGTCGTAGTCGTCGTCGTCGCTCGTGCTCTCCCAGAAGAGGAACCGCCGCTGCTGGAGGCGGCGCGACTGTCGCCAAGGGCAAGCTCACCGCCAGCAACGACGCCATCGTCCTTGTCCTCGTCATCGCTGTCGCTCTCCGGGCAGCACCCCAGGCGCCGCACGCCTCTCCCCATCACCGAGGCCGCCCCGACTGCGGCAGTTCCCGCCGCGAGAAGAAGCGCCTCCACGGCTTCCGGAGGCGGCGCTAGCCTTCAAAGGAGTGCGCCTACGCCCTCGAGGAGCCGACGCCGGCGTCGCGGCGTACTTACGGGGGCGTCCGCGGCCTCTCTTAGGCGGCGGCGAGTCTGGCCCCTCCTTCGGAGCCTTTCCCTTTTTCGCGGCAGAGAGCCTCCTCACGGGCGCCATGGATGTTCTGGCGATATGGCGGAGCGAGGAGGAAGGAGAAGGAGCAAGCGGCGAGAAGACGAAGATGGGCTGGGGGCTCCGCCCCCTCCCCCATTTATAGTCGAATGGATGCCAACCGCCGGCCTCCCACGATTCCGAGTAATGATGGTTTTCTGCATGCAGCAGGCAGTTGTCAAGTCGGGCAGTTGTCGAGGCAGCGTGGGGAAGTGGAGACGCCCACGTCCCGTCAAGCGCCACGCGTCGGCTTGGTCCGCAGGCAATTGGGGCCCGCGGCGCTTCGCCCTTTGGCTTCGCCTCGAAGCCAAGTCTAAGCGTGCCTTGGGCCCGGGGCTACTGTCGGCGTTCTGGGAACCAGGGTACCCAGACTTGCCTGCCTGCGGCCCACGGCGTGGCTCCATCGGCGGCCTGGTACGGCCCATCTTCAGCACCTGCACGACAAGACCCTCGTGAGGGGCCAAGCCTCGCGAGGCGGACGACGCCAAGACCTCCGGAGGGAGCGGCCTCCTCGGGCTGGCTCCCGAGGAGCGGAGATTCCTATGCAAGTGCCCACCTCATGAGGTTAAGGTGACGCAAGCCATGAAGACCAAGGCCAGGCGGGCGCCAGCGGGCGTAGAACAGCAGGTTTCCTCTTTGGTGCTAAGAAGGCAAGTGCAGGCGCGGGGTCCCGAGGAATCAGCCAAAGGTTTCCATTCCCGTGCAACAAGACCAAGACCGCCAGGACGGATGTCATCGCCGAGCCCACCGTGGCATCACGACCAGAAGCTTTGCAGGCGAAGACCACCTTTCGCCAGGATAAGATGTACTACTATCCCCCTTCGAAATTGGCCACTTTGGGATCCCTTCCCGCCTTCGTTTGGAGGAAGAGGACCGAGGCCACTATAAATATAGCTTAGCCACCACCGTAGAAGGGGATTGATCCATCGAACCCTTAGCTCACATCCACACAAGAACAGACCTCCTGGGGTTGTTCTTCCTCTGTACTAGTTCATCCTCAACCCCTCGCGAGGCTAATCCACCCCAAAGCAGGAGTAGGGTCTTACACCGTAAGGTGGCCCGAACCTAGGTAAACTGCTGCGTCCCATTCCTTTCTTGTTCATCGAGCTAGGCCGTGGGGGCGACGAACTGGTTGGCTGGAGAGGTTGAGTTCTTCGCACACGCCCTAGAGTTCGAACCTTTTTTGGGTCTGCGGAGCCCTGAATCCGACAAGGAGATTTCAAGATTTTGATTAGCAAAGTTAAGACAATTATGTTTCTCAGCTACCATCATGTTGTCAATAATTTGTTTGCACTCGGAAGAGTTTTGCACTCGGAAGAGTTAGATTCAATAGAGATATAAACAACACAAGCATGATTATAAAGGGCAGAAATGGAAAGCTCAGGGAATGACTTATTTTTGAAAGTTTGAGAAATTTCCAAAATTTTCTTTATCTTATAGGCTTCAGCTTTGGCTGTCATGTTTTCCCTACCCTCGAGCCTAGTGGTATTTCATCTTAGCGGGTAGACCTATGACATGATATTCGGCCCTGCGTGGCGGATGATTGTAATAACCTTTTGTTTAATTAATCAATATATGGGGTGTATTTTTTTTAAAAGACATGAAACCTATATACATATAATTTGAATAGATTTTATTTTATCTTATTCTGGCCCGTAACGTAGCTTGCTACTTTGTCAAGAAAAATCAGCCAGAATGGTCAAATGTGGCGTCGCGGCCTGCAAGTGCGAGTGCAAAGATCCCCTTCTCCGGTCGTTGGGTCGTTCCGTGCGGCTGCGCCCGTCTTCTTCCTCCGGCCAAAACCAACGAAATAATAAAACACCAAAAATATCGAGTCAAAAACGCCCCCGCGACAAGGTCCCTCGGGCCACCTCCGCGTCCAGCGTCCTCCAACCCCCCCTCCCCTCCCTTCCCGACCCAATCCAGAGAGCCCGATCCCGCCATGGCGTCGGAGATCGAGGTCCTCGAGGACACGACCGCCGCCGCGGCCGCGGTCGCCTCCGCCGCCGGGGCCGGCGGGGCGGCCGCCGCGGGGGAGGCGGAGGCGGCGGAGGAGGAGTCGCTCAAGGACGACGTGTACACGGGCGCCGCGTACGGGGACCTCGAGAAGCTGCACCGCCTCGTCGAGCTGGAGGGCCGGTCGGTGACGGAGCCCGACGGCCTCGGCTACCACGCGCTCCAGTGGGCCGCCCTCAACAACCGCGTCGCCGCCGCCCAGTACATCCTCGAGGTCCGCCATTTCCCCGAGCTCCCCAATACGTAGCTTCCAATTGCTGCTTGTTATAAACTGTGACGATGGAGGGGTGCCTCCTCCTGCTGCAGTTTAATTGTGTAGCAATCCAATTCGATAGCTGGCCTGCTTTGATCAGCCCCCAATTTCGCAGCCGAGGTGTAGTGTAGCTTCTGCTGAATGTTTTGTAATGTCGACACCCTTGTCGCACTTATTGTTGAAAATTTGCAGTTGCCACGGGCCGATGTGTGATTTTGGTTCGTGCCTTGTAGTGACAGGAAAGTATAATACTATCCTTTTGTTGTGGGGTTCTTGGGGTTTGGTGATGTATGCACGTGATCATTGGGAAGCTGGTGTAGGTTTTGGGCTTGCCTTTATGCTGTTTTGGCATGTATCTGGTGAATGCCATGGTAGTATGGTTGGTGGGTAGCTCTGAGCAGGGCCAGTCCAAGGCTTCTTATATCTGCTTGATTAGTGCTTAGAGGGCCCTCTGAACTAGCCATTTTCCATATCTGTTGGGCACACAAACTTTTCTGAGTTATAATCCCACTGGACCAAACTGGATCATATACCACGTTGGTTGGTTCGTTTCAATTGTATACACACAGCTGTTAAGGTTTATTACAACCAACCTCTTTGACATCAGCTTTCTCAACTCAACCTCCTGAATATCTGTGGGGTTAATCATAGATGTAAGTACCAACTTCAGGATGGTTACCCATAGCACCTCTTCGCCGATCTTGACCTAACTTATCACAATTTTGCTATGCACTCCTTTACTGTTATACTCCTTTGTTTGCTATATGGTGTGATGATGGTTATTTGCTTGTTATCTGGACAGCACGGAGCAGATGTAAATGCTATAGACCATACAGGGCAAACAGCGCTTCACTGGAGTGCAGTGCGTGGCCATATTCAAGTTGCAGAACTACTTCTGAAAGAAGGAGCTAAGGTTGATGCTGCTGATTTATATGGATATCAGGTTTGTGTACTAACTTATCTGTTGTACCCATGGCACTTGTCAACTCTAATGTTCCTTGCTATCTAATATGTTTTGGTTAGTTGACCTGAGGTCGATTTTGTGTGTGTGTGTGTGCGCGCGCGCTCCCGTGTACGTTTGTTTGAGGAGATTACTACCTCTGGCACAAAATAAGTGTACTTTTTATTTCGCGGTACACAGATACAGGTTAAGAAATAATGTAGCACTGCCATCGGCTCTCTGTTTTGGCAGGATAGATGTACAAGTATGAGCCATTTTTGTTCCTGATAATAGTTATTATGACTTTATCTTCTTTGTACCAACCCAATTTTGCTCTTCTAGCATGCAAATTTGACAACTGTGTTACATAACATTGCCACTAAGCACATTTTGGATGGAGATGACTGGTTTGGTTTACGTTAACTTTGAATTTTCGTCCAAATGCCAACCTGCAATATTTGTACTAACATTACTTATGTAATATGTACATTAGTTACTTAGTTATTTGTAGCACATAAAAGTTTCACCAGAAGAATAAGTCAACGGGCCAGTGTTAGCTTTGTTTATGGAGTATTTTTTTATGGTTCCTTAATCAATCTACTGTAATGTCACAGACCACACATGTTGCAGCACAGTATGGTCAGACAGCATTTCTTTATCACATTATTTCAAAATGGAATGCTGATCCTGATGTCCCTGACAATGATGGCAGAAGTCCTCTTCACTGGTCTGCACTTTCTCCTTTTTTTTTTTTACATGTGTGCCCTTCTAAATATGCTTTGAAACATGACTACATGGTAGCCCTATTGACGTGTCAATATTCTTAACATTTGTAGGGCTGCTTATAAGGGATTTGCAGACTCCATACGCCTCCTTTTGTTTTTGGGCGCTTATAGGGGGCGGCAAGATAAAGAAGGCATGTATTCAATTTTTCACAAGCCTTGCTACCACCTTAAGATGAATCACGAAAGCGTGAATTATCCTTACTATTGGTTTCGTTGGGAGCTTGGTATTCATTCCGGACATAAATACTTTCCATAGGTTGTACTCCTTTACATTGGGCTGCCATTCGGGGGAATATGGAGTCATGCACTGTGTTAGTTCAGGTTGGTAAGAAGGAGGACCTTATGGTGCAAGACAATACTGGGTTAACTCCGGCCCAACTTGCTGCTGATAAGAGTCACCGGCAAGTTGCATTTTACCTTGTGAGTATTATGAATTTTAAATGCGTTTTTTTGTTAACATACTTGAGTAACTTTCTAGCATCTCAAGAGTCATTCTATCTCTATGGGTAATCAAATAGGTTTGTTGATTAAACTGCATGAAACACATAACTGATGGCTGCACTTTGTGTAGTTGCATGTTGCATGTGTTTGTCCTTGAGAATTATTGTACAGACATGATTGCAAGTAGTTTCCAGTATTAGTGGAGTAAGTGCGTTCCATGGCCCCTGCTATTTTCCAATAGATTTTCTATAAGTTCTGCTACCCAACATTAGTTTTTTACCCCCAAAAGTGAATATCTGTGTTTATAGAGCACTAGTGATACTGACAAGGAAAGACCAAAGCGGAAAATTGTGACCACTGCTCAAATTGCTCATCTATAACTTCCGTGGATTGTGGAGAATATACTTTGGCCTATTGCCAGTCTAGATTATAGACTTACAGTGGTCATTAGTACCCTCAATGTAAGATTTCTTCTGGTACAGCAGGCAAATGCTGAAGATCGACTCGATGGTTTGTTTGGTTTTATGCAGGGGAATGCTAGAAAAGTGCATGAAAGAGGATGTGGTGGGAACAATTATTTTGGGAAACTATCAAAATTAGGACTCGCCCCTCTGCTTTGGTGTATTATTATTGGCTTAATTATTGCATATATACATTCAGTTATCACAGGTATATTACTATTTTGACTCTCTCGAGACTCCTTAATTATCCAGTACTACATGACAATGATTATTTCCTTCTATGCAGGACAATACAACTCGAATATGACATTACTATTTGGTTTCTTTTCATGGTTGGGAGTTTTCCTTGCAATTGCTGGACTAGTTATGTTTTATAGATGTAGCAGGTAAACATATGGTCAGGGTTTCTTATGTATTATTCTTACATATATTACATAGTAACCTTTTGTCGGGCCATGAGGTCTGGGAGAATAAGCATTTATATCTTCAGTTTTGGTACCGTATGCAATTTTGATCTTTTTTTTTTAGCGGAAAAGTCATTTTGATCATTTGAAATTCGTTTCGAATGTGTATGACCATACTCGTTATGCAGGAAAGATCCTGGTTACATCAACAAGAATATAAGAGACTCGCAAACTCAAAGAGATGATGTAAGCATGAAAGATTTGGGTAGCCACTGTGGCATCCTATCGATATGTTGATTTCCTATTTATTAGATCGTCACCTTGAAAACTTGAAATATTATGCTATAGTACAAAACGTGCAATGTTAATCTCGTGTGTTTGATCCTCCAGGAACCTTTGTTGAAGAGGGGTCTAGATAACCCAGAACTTCTGGCTGGCAATTGGTCTCAACTATGTATTACTTGCAAAGTAAGTTATTTCCCTTTTCATTTGTAATCACCAATCAGCGATCGATTCGTTTTTCCTTTTTATCTTCAGCCTCAAATAATCATTATTTTTGTTATTTCAATAGATTGTGAGGCCCATACGCTCAAAACACTGCTCTACATGTGATCGCTGCGTTGAGCAATTTGATCATCACTGCCCTTGGGTTTCAAATTGCATTGGAAAGGTACTCATTCAGTCTTTCTGTATGTGGAACTTAATTATTTTTTTAATCAAATACTACCTCCATTCTGGCTGACTTCCTAGAAGGCATGAAATCAGACTTTTCTAACTTGATTGTTAACATATAAAAAATATTTAGTTTGGTAAGGGAAAAATAGCATCATTGGATTTGTCGTGAAAATACTTTTTATTGTACCTTTTTTTGGTATGTTCTAGATACATGCCTACGAAAAACTAATGGTTAAAGATGCATATTGGAGACTGTGTCAATGTCTAAAAACGCCATCAATTTACAAGCGGAGGGTGTATATTAATAATTTTGGATTAAAAAGTTGCATGTTTCAGCCCAGCATTGATAACTGAACTTGGTGTACACACCCAAGCTGAGGCCAAGGGGCAAGAAAAGACTGTTCTGTGCCTAGTTGATGAATTGCAATTTCTTTTGTTCACTTTTTATTATTTATATATATAAATTTGCGGTATCGTTCAGTCTAAGCAACAATTGGTTTCAATTGCAGAAGAACAAATGGGAGTTCTTTATGTTTCTTATCCTAGAAGTTTCTGCGATGATCATTACTGCTGCAACGGCTATCATAAGTATACATCTTCTTTTCTTTTGCCTGTACAATTTGTCGCATGGAAAATATCCTAATCTTTTATCATTTTTGTTGCTGCAGGAGTCGCAGGTGATCCAGGCTCTCCAGCATCATTTGGTGGATGGCTTAACTATTCAGCTACGAACCATCCTTGGGTGGTGTCTTTTGTTATAATGGATCTCTTCCTTTTCTTCGGCGTTATAACTCTAACAGTAGTTCAAGCATCACAGGTAAGAACCATCTCTGTGTTTACCTTTTCATCATCTATCAGTAGTTCATTCCACCCTTTGAGGTCTGTGCCCCAGATCGAATCCATGCCTAATACGTAGAACCAAATCTCCTGCTTTTTTGTTCTGGTTGTGAAATCTGCCAGTGTCCATCAGGTAAGGACATGTCTCCTGTCATGGGCAACCAACTGAGATCATCTAGAGTCTAGACTCCATCTAAGGATCTAGCAATTCCTTTTTGTATCTTTTTGTCACCGGCACAGCGTTGACGCAGTTTCTAAACCACATGTCGCATTCTTTGATGACATCTATATGCCATTACATTGTTTACCCATTCCAACGCTGCTATGTTTCTATTATCCTTCTGGTGCCAAGTGCCAGCTATACTTTGTCTGCATTTCCTCTAGTCCAGTACTGATATGGACATGGCTTTATTCTGCTTATCCACATGCTTGTGTCGATATATAACTGTAGAGATTATAGTTTCTGCACGACATGATTCATCATATTTTTCATTGATTATGTATTCCTTCTTTCGTACTTGAAATGGTTGGCTTCTTGTGTCTGTTGAGATATGCAAATACTTGCTTGTATATAGCTTGTGTTCAAGCCGCTCTTCTGCACGGTATCAATCATTTCTAAATTCCTGCCTTGCAGATATCCGGGAATATAACAACAAATGAGATGGCAAATGCCATGAGGTACAGTTATCTCAGAGGCCCAGGTGGTCGGTTCAGAAATCCATTTGATCACGGGGTGAGGAAGAATTGTTCTGACTTCTTCCTGAAGGGGTACAATGAGGATATTGAGAAGGTAGAACAGACGTCACATCCTGACGAGGAAATGGCAATTATTCACATGACAAGAGGTGCAGGCTCGCAGAACGGTGAGAGCGTGCCACTTCATGCTAATGGTGCTGACCATGCTTGTGCTGACTCACAAACCAACTCAAAATCGCATCGCCAAGTTAGTTCGTCTAAATGTTGCGATCACACTAAGAAGACTGACAAAACCCCTTTGGGCCTAGGGTTGGGCCTTGGACGAAACAATCCCTCTAGCCGTTATGCACGGAATCTTCTTCCCTTGTGACTCATTTGGAGAATGGCCCCTTGTTCCCTTGCGATTCATTTGGAGAAGGCAAGTGTTCTCTTATTTTAGTTGTATGTGTTCGTTACACCACCACAGCTGGCTGGCTATTTCTTCATATTGCGATCGCTTCTTTCTGGCTGCACTGGTATTGTCAAGGTCGATGACTAGATGCAGAGCCACAGATTCAGTGAGTACTGAGATGGCAAGAGCACAAAAGGAGATCGAAGTTGTATGAGAGCTCCAAGCGGCAGAAAAATTCTGAAGGCATAATATTCTTTTGCGTGCAAAAAATGCACCAGTGTACATTATGTTTGACATTTTGTATGTACATGAAGGGTTGATAGTTCAGATGCTGTCCTATTTTGGAAAATACAGTTGTACATTGGAAAAGCTGTAAATTACGAAGTAACCTAATGCTGGAACGTGATTTTTCCTGTTTCTTTTTCGTTTAGAGTGTTGCTCTAATGAGCGAAATGTCGGCTTCATTACCACTTTTTATGTAACCATGAAACGAATTTGTGCGAGTGCCAGTGTTACATATGAGACGGTGTGATCTCTAATCACCTTTTCTAGCTCTCTGGAGGTGAAATGTACTGAAATGAACCCTGATATGGCGAAGGAGTTTGCTGCCCTTGAGTATAGTGCGCAAAGTGTTTTTTTCTTTCAAACAAACCATTAATGCCATTGCGATTCTTCTGCACCCCATGCGGTATTTTATAGTAAAAGATTTTGGCCAATGCTTGGTGATGATCTGATTGAGGAAGTTTTGCAGGCGGTAAAAAATTGCAAGATTCTGGATGGATGGAATAATACTTCAATTGTGATGATCCCCAAGGTACTCTCCGGAGAAGGTTACTCAGTTTAGGCCCATCAGTTTATGCAATGTGGTACACAAAGTAATATCAAAGTTGTTAGCCTCTTGACTTAAAAGTTTTTCTTCCTGAGATCGCCAGTCCAACACAAAGTGCTTTCGTGACTTGCTGTATAATCATGGATAATGTGTTGGTTGCCTATGAGAGTTTTCACACAATAAAAAATAAAAGAGATGGAAATTGTTAGTGCATCTAGTGCCCCCTTAGTGGTTTTGGAGTATTCAAGACAAATGGGTTAAGGGACTAATGTGTTTATGAGTGTACACAGGACTTACAGTCCCTGAAGATTTGGTTTAACCGACGAAAGACGACCCCTAAAAATATATTGCTTCAAGTGAAGAATTTGGTGCGTCATTTGAAGAAATTGAAGTGAAGAATTGGAAGCTTGAAGACTTTGTTTTTGTAGTTTCTTTCTTCTTATTTTGAGTCATAGAAAACACCATACTGTTAAAAGGGGTCTAGGTGATAGATAGACGTATTTCCGAAGTGATGTTCAAAACCTACAACTACCTATTTCTTCGAGTTGAAGATTTTGGAAATCTCTTGCAGTGTAGTCAAGTTCATCAGCGACAGAGACAAAGTTCTTGTGGTCGTTGAAGAAATTGATCTGATTGAGGAGTTAGGAAAATTGAGTGGCCCGACGAATTGAGAGTTTCAATTTCTAACCGTTGTTGTGCTAGCGCAAGTTGTCGAGTGGATCCTTATCCTGACAACGGTCATGTCCGAAGGGGCATTTATGACAATTCATGTCGGGTTGCGCTGGCTATAAATAGCCGCCCCCAAACCATTCGTTGGTTGGCTGCTCCAAGAGAGAGATTGACACTTGTCATTTGAGGGCAATCCGTCCTCCGATGACTTTGTGAGAACCCAAGTGAGGAAAACCCAACCAAAGCCAAAGTGATCGAGCATCACTAAAGAGATTGATCTGTGTGATTCGATGCCTGTAGCTTTGAAGACTAACATTCTTCCAGATGGTTATGCATCATGTTCCGAGCATCAAGAGTCATTGCCGGTGAACAAGTCTGTGAAGGTTTAGGAAATCGACCTTGAAGACTTACCTCGAATGATTGGGCGAGGTCTACAGCGGCCTTAGCTCAAGGAGAATACCATGAAGACTAAGTGTCTTCTGGGTTTAATGTCATGCCGCTACAACCAGATGTACAGTTGATACATCAACTAGAACTGGTCTACCAAACCATCGTGTCAACACCAAGCTAACCTGGATTCAAATTCCTCAACCCTTTACTTTCTGTATTTCCGGTGCTGAAGAATTTGTGATCTACATTCTGAAGAATTTGAACTGAAGACTTTTATCATGATGCCTTTCATTTCTTCAGTTCATCTTATGTATGCCTGAATGTTTGTATGCTTGCATGTTCTTCATCTGCATCTATCTTGTATTCATGTTTTACTTCCCTTTGATGATTAGGTTCGCCTCTATTTCTATTTCTTCACTCCGATCTTCGTCAAATTCATCAGAGTTTGACTAATTTCTAAAAATCTCCCATTTACCCCCTAGGAGACAACTTGCGCTTTCAGAAATGTTAGCTTATGTGCGGTGAAGTTGGACATGCATAAGGCTTATGACCGTGTCGAGTGGACTTTTCTGAAAGAAATCATGTTAAAGTTGAGGTTCCAGGTATATTTGGTAAACTTGGTGATGCAATGTGCGACCACGGTGGAATATTCTATTCACTTTAATTCATTGGAAACAGAGAGTTTAAATCCACTAGATGTTTGAGGCAAGGAGACCCTCTCTCACCATATTTGTTCCTTTTATGTACGAAATGATTAAATGCCTTGCTTGCTCATGAAGAGGAATCTAGAAACTTACAAGGGGTAAAGGCGTGTAGAGATGCTCCTGCTATCTCTAGACTATTGTTTACTTACAAGGGGTAAAGGTGTGTAGAGATGCTCCTTCTATCTCTAACCTACTACTTGCATATGGCTCTTTAATTCTTATGAAGGAAAATATGGCACAAGCCTTGAAGAGAGTTCTAGATTCATATTGTGCAGCTTCGGGTTAAATGGTGAGTATGATAAATCGAGTATTTTTTTAGCCACAGGCTTAGATTTGTTTGTTATTGAATATCATGACAGAAGCACTCAATGACAAGTATTTAGGGTTGTCATCAAAAGTATGGATGGATAAAACAGACTGCTTCTAGTTCCTGGTGGACCAAATGATGCAGGAAGTAAACAGACGGAAGGAAAGACAATTATCCTTGGGCGGTAAAGAGGTTCTTCTCAAATCAGTTGCACATGCTATACCATCATATGCAATGTCGATCTTTAAAATTCCTAAATAGATTTGTAAAGGAATATCTGGCTCGATGTTGCACTACCGGTGGGGGGGGGGGGGGGGAGTGACAACCAAAAGAGAATGCATTGGATGGCCTGGTGGAAATTGTGTGTGCCAAAAAGTAAGGGAGGAATGAGTTTTAGAGGAATCCACTGTTTCAGTTTGGCCCTCCTAACTAAGCAAGTGTGGAGGCTAATTGACTATCTAGATTCCTTGTGCGCTACTATTCTTAAAGCAAAATACTTCCCTGATGGAGATTTGCTTAATGCCAAGTTAAAGAAAGGTTCTTCTTTGGCAAAGCATCATGGCTAGGGTGAATACTCTTAAACATGTGGAAATCATTTGGAGAGTGGGTGATGGACAAAAAATCAACATTTGGAATGCTCCATGGATTCTTGGGTCTAACAATATAAAGGTTATTACTCCACGTGCAAATCATATCATATCTAAAGTACAAGGCCTTATTGATCCAAGTACTAATAAGTGGGATGAGGAGTTGGTGAGAAAAACTTCTTGGCAAGTTGATGTTCATCGAATTTTATCAACATCGCTCCCAAATTATGAGATGGAGGATTTTCTTGCATGGGGTATGAATAAGTCTTACAAGTTCTCTGTTAAGTGATGACCCACAAGTATAGGGGATTGTAACAGTCTTTGGGGGTAGTATTTCACCCAATTTATCGATTAGACACAAGGGGAGCCAAAGAATATTTATAAGCCTTAGCGGTTGAGTTGTCAATTCAACCACACCTGAAAAGTTGTTTCTCTGCAGCAAAGTGTTTAGTAGCACCGTAGTTTGGTTTTGATAGTAGCAGTAACAATAGCAGTAGTAATAGTAACGGTAGCAGTTTTGTAGTGATTATAATAGTAGCAACAATAGCAATAACTTGGCAAAGACAATATGAGCAAAGCATAGGCATTGGATTAGCGATGGATATTTGTATGGATGACATTCATCATGCAACAGTCCCTACCTAGAGCGATACACAATAACTCCAATGCATCAATTCAATGTAGGCATGTATTCCGTATATAGTCATACATGCTTATAATAAGAACTTGTATAACATCTTTTGTCCTACCCTCCCATGGCAGCGGGGTCCTTAAGGAAATCTAAGGGTAATTAAGGCCTCCTTTTAATAGAGAACCGGATCAAAGCATTACACATGGTGAATACATGAACTCCTCGAATTACAGCCATCCCCGAAGAGTATCCCAATTATTGTCACCTTGGGGTGTACGGTTCAGAACAATAACAAGTGCATATAACTAGCAGATAGGATTAAGAACTCAAATATATTGATGAAAACATAAATGGTTCAGATTTGAAATCATGGCACTCGGGCCCTAGTGACAAGCATTAAGCATAGCAAAGTCACAACAACATCAATCTCAGAACATAGTGGATACTAGGGATCAATCCCTATCAAATTAACTCAATTACAAGACAAATCTCATCCATCTTCATCACCGTCCGGCAAGCCTACAAAGGAATACTCACTCCGGCGGTGAGCATTGATGGCTCAAGAATTTGCGATGTTTTTCATAGTGATTTCCGTTTGGTTTCATTAGAATTTTGTTATTCTTCAGATATTTCTAATGCTAATCCAACAAAAGAGAGGAAAATATACTTTTTCCTTTGGATGGTAGGAAATATCACATTTGGAAGGAAACCGAAGGAGATTGGGGCAAATCAAGTCAATTGGTGCAACTTCCTGAAGAGAGCACTATCAACAGGCGCACCAGAGTGAAATACGGCGTTTCATACGACCGTACGCGCTCGTTTGAGCGGTCGTTTGGAGTGCCCACGGCCCCTCCTCGTCTATACAAGCAGCTTTCGTGAAGGGACCAGGGGGAGAAGGGAACCCTAGCCGCCACCACACCATCCAGAACAGGAGATGAGAAGATCATCGTAGTTTTTGGTCCTTTCATATCCATCATCATCATCACCTCCTTCACTATTGTAAGAGGGATTGGAACTTGTAATCTCTACTCCATCTCATCGGAGATCAATACTATTTGAGTACCATTTTATCTCATTGTGGATCCCCTCAATATTATTGATACGTCTCCAACGTATCTATATTTTTTTATTGCTCTATGCTATTATAGTATCAATCTTAGATGTTTATTATGCAATTATATATCATTTTTTGGGACTAACCTATTAACCTAGTGCCCAGTGCCAGTTGCTATTTTTTTGCTTGTTTTTGGCTTTTCAGAAAATCAGTACCAAATGGAGTCCAAACACTATGAAACTTTTTGAACTTTTTTTTTGGACCAGAAGGGACCATAGAAGCTTCGGGAGAAGACCTGCAGAACCACGAGGGAGCGACAAGCCCGCAGGACGTGCCCCAGGGGGGAGGGGGCGCGCCCCCAGGTTTGTGGGCCCCCTCGTGGCACCTGTTGACCTAATTCCACTTCTATAAATTCCAAAATATTCCCAATACACCAGAGAGCCACCCAAAACACTTTTTCCGCCGCCGCAAGTTTCTGTTCTTCCGAGATCCCATCTGGAGACCTTCTCCCATACTCCGCCGGAGGGGGAATCGATCATGGAGGGCTTCTACATCAACCTTGCCGCCCTTCCGATGATGTGTGAGTAGTTTACCACAGACCTACGGGTCCATAGCTAGTATCTAGATGGCTTCTCTCTCTTTGATCTTCAATACAATGTTCTCCTCGATGTTCTTGAGATCTATTCGATGTAATCCTTTTTTGTGGTGTGTTTGTTGGGATCCGATGAATTGTGGGTTTATGATCAGATTATTCATGAATATTATTTGAGTCTTTTCTGAATTCTTATATGCATGATTGTTATAGCTTTGTATTTCTCTCTGATCTATCCGTTTGGTTTGGCCAACTAGATTGATTTATCTTGCAATGGGAGAGGTGCTTTGTGATGGGTTCAATTTTGCGGTGCTCAATCCCAGTGACAGAAAGTGGCATGACACGTATTTGTATCGTTGTCATTAAGGATAAAAATATGGGTTTATTCATATTGATTGGGTTTACTTTGTCTACATCATGTCATCTTGCTTAAGGCGTTACTCCGTTCTTTATGAACTTAACACTCTAGATGCATGCTGAATAGTAGTCGATGTGTGGAGTAATAGTAGTAGATGCAGGAAGGAGTCGGTCTACCATTATCAGACTTGATCCTTGCAATTAACCGCCAAGGGGATTTGACAACCCCCTTGATCGCGTTGGGTGCAAGTATTTGTTCTTTTGTGTGCAGGTGCTGTTCACGAAGTCTTGCGTGGTTCTCCTACTGGATTGATAACCTTGGTTCTTAACTGAGGGAAATACTTATCTGTACTGTACTGCATCATCCTCTCCTCTTCGAGGAAATCCCAACGCAGCTCACAAGTAGCAGGAAGAATTTCTGGCACCGTTGTCGGGGAGACATCACCCAACCTATCAAGTATCATCGCATAAACTTTCATCTCCTTGCATTTACTTTCATTTGCCTTTTGCCTCTCGTGTTCATCTCCCCCCTTCTGAAATGTTTTCACAAAAACACAACAATATTTTCGTTTGCCTTTTTGCTTGTTTGCTTGTTTGCTCGCTTGAAGTTGCTATCATGTCTGAGTTTGTTATCGAGAAAAGTGAGGATGGTAAAATTCCTAAAGTTGAAATTCCCTCAAATTTGGATACTAAAACTTTTGTAACGGGGAGTGGGAACATCATAGGAAAAAGCATTATTCAAGAATTCTTTAATTATACGAGAACTTTGGTTTGTGATGACATTTCTATTCTTAAAAGAACCAAAAGTTATGCCGAAGCTATTTCCGCACCTGTTCTTAAGATTGAGAGAAGATTTATTCGCACTCATCCCACTTTGCAAAGATTGTTCTATGAGTTGCCTGTCATAAACAACCCTAAGGCTAAAAAGATAGCTACTCTTGTCCTCATGAATGAATTTGATTACATTGTATGAGAGGCTAGAGAGATCTTTGAATTTACAATATGAGCCATGAACATCCTGTGATAGATGAGATTTTATACAATGAAGATTATTTATTGAGGTATTTGTTTCGTGCTAACCACACTTTTGATGAAAATACCAAAAAGGAAGTACCTCCTTTCAACATAATCCAACAAGTTTTCAATGGTATTAATCAACAATATTCTTGGATTGTAAAATGGAACCAACAAGGATTTGAGGATAGCCAACTTAATAATGCTAAGATTTTGGTTGATGATGTGTTCCATATTGTTTTGGAAAAACCTCCTGATAAACACACATCAAAAGATGAGAAAACTACGGATGACAACACTTGAAACTATGCATTACGCCTAGCTAGGGGCGTAAAACAATAGCGCTAGTTGGGAGGTAACCCAATAGTTATCTTTATTTTTCCTTTTTTTGGGTGTGCACACAATTATGCTACTGTTATGGTTGTGTTTTTGTGTTTTAAGTTAGTGTTTGTGCCAAGTAAAGCCTTTGGGATGATTTGGTTGATAGTTGCTTTGATTATGTGAAAAAACAGAAACTTTTGCGCCCAGTAGCAGAATTGTTTAAATTCACCGCGTGATAAAATTCTGAATTTTTTACACATGATTGATATACAAATTTCCCACGTTTCCTAATTTTCAGAATTTTTGTAGTTACATAAGTATTGCATTTGTCCAGATCATTATAGACTATTCTGTTTTTGATAGGTTCTGTTTTCGTTGCATTGTTTGCTTGTTTTAGTGAATCTATGGATTGTATCGGGGGGGTATAAGTCATGGTGAAGTTAGAATATAGTATGTAGTATGCAATAATAAAATATTAATTGGTTTACAAAAGTACCTAAAGTTTATGATTTGCTTGTTATACTAACGGATCTCATGAGTTTTCTGGTGAGTTTTGTGTGCTGAATTTTTCAACTTTTGAGTGAGATCACGATGGATGAAGGAATAAGGAGTGGCAAGACCCTAAGCTTGGGGATGACCAAGGCACCCCAAGGTAATATTCAAGGACACCCAAGACTCTAAGCTTGGGGATGCCCCGAATGGCATCCCCTCTTTTTTCTACCAACCATCGGTAAATTATTTGGAGCTATATTTTTATTCATCACATGATATGAGTTTTGCTTGGAGCGTCATGTATTATATGAGTATTTGCTTGTTTTATTTTTAGTTTGCCACAATCATCTTTGCTAGACACACCTTTTGAGAGGGACACACATTATTCGTGATTTGTTAGAATACTCTATGTGCTTCACTTATATCTTTTGAGCTAGGCAGTTGCTCTAGTAATTCACTTATATCTTTTAGAGCACGGCGGTGGTTATATTTTAAAGAAATAATTGCACTCTCATGCTTCACTTATATCATTTTTGAGAGTTTGATAAATAGTAATGGCAATATGCACTGGTTATGAAATTGGTCCTAATATGATAGGTATTCAAGAGGGATATAATAAAAACTTTCATGTAGATAACTGAATATGATAAGTTTGATTCCTTGCAATAGTTTTGCGATATTAAGATGGTAATATGTGAGAGGTACTAGTGAATGATTGTGGTTTAGTAAGAATATTAGTGTTAAGGTTTGTGATTCCCTAAGCATGCACGTGTAGTCTCTCGTTATGCTAAGAAGTTGGAGCATGATTTATTATTGATTGTCTTCCTTATGAGTGGCGGTCGGGGACGAGCGATGGTCTTTTCCTACCAATCTACCCCCTAGGGGCATGCGTAGTAGCACTTTGCTTCGAGGGCTAATAAACTTTCGCAATAAGTATATGAGTTCTTTATGACTAATGTGAGTCCATGGATTATACGCACTCTCACCTTTTCGCAATTTGCTAGCCTCTTCGGTACCGTGCATTGCCCTTTCTCACCTCGAGAGTTGGTGCAAACTTCGCCGGTGCATACAAACCTCGTGATATGATATGCTCTATCACACATAAACCTCCTTATATCTTCCTCAAAATAGCCACTATAACTACCTATTATGGCATTTCCATAGCCATTCAGAGATATATTGCCATGCAACTTTCACCGTTCCATTTTTATGACACACATCATCATTGTCATATTGCTTTGCATGATCATATAGCTGACATAGTGTTTGTGGCTCAGCCACCGTTCATCATTTTTTATGCATGTCATGCTAGATCATTGCACATCCTGGTACACCGTGAGAGGCATTCATATAGAGTCATATTTTGTTCTAGTATCTGAGTTGTAATTTTGAGTTGTAAGTAAATAGAAGTGTGATGATCATCATTATTCATTATTAGAGCATTGTCCTAGTGAGGAAATAAAAAAGAGAGGCAAAAAAGAGCCCATTAAAAAAAGGCCAAAAAGAGCCCAACAAAAAAGAAAGAAAAAAAATGAGAGAAAGAGAGAGAAGGGGCAATGTTACTATCCTTTTCCACACTTGTGCTTCAAAGTAGCACCATGTTTTTCATATAAAGAGTTTCCTATGCTTTCATTTTCATATACTTGTGGGAATTTTTCATTATAGAACTTGGCTTGTATATTCCAATGATGGGCTTCCTCAAATGCCCGAGGTCTTCATAGCAAGGAAGTTGGATGCACACCCACTTGGTTTTCATTTTGAGCTTTCATACACTTATAGCTCTTAGTGCATCCGTTGCATGGCAATCCCTACTCCTTGCATTGACATCAATTGATGGGCATCTCCATAGCCCGTTGATTAGCTTCGTCGATGTGAGACTTTCTCCTTTTTTTGTCTTCTCCATATCAATCCCTACCACCGTATTCTATTCCACCCATGGTGTTATATCCATGGCTTGCTCTCATGTATTGCATGGGGGTTGAAAAAGCCGAAGCGTGTTAAAAAGTATGAACCAATTGCTCGGCTTGTCATCGGGGTTGTGCATGATAAATACTTTGTGTTAAGAAGATGGAGCATGACAAGACTATATGATTTTGTAGGGATAACTTTCTTTAGCATTTTTATTTTGAAAGGCATGATTGTTTGTTAATATGCCCGAGTATTGATGTCTTTATATCAAATTATAGACTATTGCCTTGAATCATTCGGATCTTAATATTCATGCCACAAAAGAGATTACATGATGAATATGATAGGTAGCATTCCACATCAAAAATTCTGTTTTTATCATTTACCTACTCGAGGACGAGCAAGAATTAATGTAAGTGCATCAAGTGCCCCCTTAGTGGTTTTGGAGTATTGAAGACAAATAGGTTGAGGGACTAACATGTTTGTGAGTGTACACAGGAGATATAGTCCCTGAAGGTTTGGTTTAACCCATGGAAGACGGCCCTAAAAATGTATTTCGTCAGATGAAGAACTTGGTGATGAAATTGGTACAGCCTTTGAAGAAATTGATGTGAAGACTTTGAAGCTTGAAGACTTTTGTTTTCGTAGTTTCTTTCTTCTTATTTTGAGTCATAGGAAAAACCGTACTGTTAAAGGGGGTCTAGGTGAATCATAGTTCACATTTCCAAAGTGATGCTCAAACCTATACATACACAAGCCGCTTCGAGTGAAGCCTTTGGAAATCTCCGGAAAAACTGACGAATTTGCTAGCAAAAGTGACGAAGTTCATCTGGTTGCTGACGAATTTAGTCAGGCTGAGGAGTTAGGATTTCGCCAGTGCAATCTGCCTATAGTGACGAAATTGAGTGCCCCAACGAAATTGAGAGTTCAATTTTCTGACCGTTGTTGCGCCGTGGGCCAGCTGTCGAGTGGATCCTTATCCTGACAACGGTCATGTCTGAGAAGGGCATTTATCATAATTCATGTCGGGTTGCCCCCTAGCTACAAATAGCCACCCCCCACAACCACTTGTTGATTGGCTGCTCCGATAGAACTTGACACTTGTCATTTGAGAGCAACCCATCCTATGACGACTTTGGGAGAATCCTAAGTGAGGAAAAAGCCACCAGAGCCAAAGTGATTGAGCATCACTGAAGAGATTGATATGTGTGATCTGACGCCTGTTACCTTTGAAGATTGTCATTCTTCCAGATGGTTAGGCGTCATGTTCTGAGCACCCAAGAGTCATTGTGGTGTGCCTGTGAACAAGTCTGTGAAGGTTTTGGAAGTCTACCTTGAAGACTTACCACGAGTGATTGGGCGAGGTCTAAGTGACCTTAGCTCAAGAGGAATACGGTGAAGACTGTGTGTCCTCTGAGTTCGTCTCAGCTGCCTCAACCAGACATACAGTTGATACAACAACTAGAAATGGTCTACCAAATAGTTGTGTCTTCATCGAGCCTACCTGGCTTCAAATTCCTCAACCCTTACCTTTACGTTATTCCGCTGCTGAAGAATTTGTGATCTACCTTCTGACGAATTTGGACCGAAGACTCTCATCATGCCGTCTTTCAATTCCTTAGTTCATCTTCTTCATGCTTGTATGCTCGTACGATTGCATGTTCTTCACCTATATGTATCTTGTATGCATGTTTTCTGTTTCTGTGATGATTTAGTTTTCTCTCGTTTCTATTTATTCACTCTGATCTTCGTCAAATTCATCAGAGTTTGACGAATTTCTAAAAATCTCCCATTCACCCCCTCTGGGAGTAAACCTGCGCTTTTAATTGGTATCAGAGCAAGGTACTCCCTTGTTCTGTGTGAGTTTGGTTTAACCACCTGGAGTTTTAGTTATGTCGACCGCAGGTATGATCAAGGTATCGATGGTGCCCCATCACTACTGCAGGATGCTGCTAACGCGACACTACGATCAGAGACCCTTCGACGAAACTGTGTGCGATGCATTAGTCGCAAACGGTGATGTAAACAAACTGTCAAAAAAGATGCAAAACGTTTGCGATGGCGGATACATCAAACACGGTTCAGATTTTAGTTGCGTGTGCGATACGGGGCATACGGTTCAGTTCAATGAACTATTTGCGATGAGGCAGAATAACAGAAATGAGTAGCCAAATGAAGGCGTGTGCGATATACGACATACAGTTCAGTCGGATTAACTGTTTGTGATGAGGCGGAACAACATAAACGGGCAGCCAGATGAAGGTGTGTGCGATTGAGGGCATACACTTCAGACGGATGAACTGTTTGCGATTAGGCAACACAACAGAAACGGTCAGCCAGATCAACGTGTCTGCGATTGACGGCATACACTTCACACGGATGAACTATTTGCGATTAGCCACAACAAACAGAAACAGTTAGACAAATCAACGTGAGTGCGCTAGACGGGCACACATTCTAATTAAAAGAAGTGTGCGCGATGGTAATAATGAGCGCGCACGGTTGATGGAACAAGACATGTGCTGACATCGCCTATTGCGGTGTACCCTATGGTGCAAACGCCACGTACGCGGCCGAGAAAGCGTGCCCACGTTACGCTGTCCAGGAATAGTGCCGCACTTAGAAATTATAGAACCGTCAATAAATTTTGAGCCCGCGTCCCGTCACATTCCAAATTACTACCACACTATATTTAATTGCAAACCTGTTCACACCGATCAAAACCTAAATGGTTTCCCACTTAGGAGCGTATTAGTACTCGGTTATAAATACTACTCCTCCAAGATGACTGCACATTCCTCCTCAACTCCTCATCCACAAAAACAAACGAAGTCATTCATCGTCGTTCCCTTGCGTCTGCCATGGCCAGCGTGAGTTCTGGGTCGAGAGATTACTACCAGGGAGAGGTGAGCATGGAAGCGGAAGCACGAGAGATGTCCCGCCTCGCCGCGAAAGCAGCCGACATGTCCCGCCGCGCGGTCGTAGCAGCACAGAGGTCCCGCCGCGCCGCCGAAGCAGCATAGAGGTCCCGCCGCGCCATCGATGCAGCAGACTGGTCCGGCCGCGCCGCGAAAGCAGCAGAGATGTCCCGCCACGCCGCGAATGCAGCAGAGATGTCCTCCTGCGCCGCAGTGGCCTAGGAAAATGTCTCGCGAGCAGGCGAAGACTCTCACAGGCGCATGCGCGCTATGCTCGATGACCTGATGGGTCGGATCTCCGACTGGATGAAGCAGCAGGACGAGATGAATGCCTCGTTTGAAAATGCTACCAGCGTCATCCGGGGACTAGGGGAGGACAAGGCGAAGCTCCGCATCGAGCGCGACCTGCTGAGGGCGAAGATCGCCGGAACGACGAAGCAGCATGAGGAGACCACTGCCCTATTGCAGAGGACCGGCGTCATTTTCAAGAAACTTATGGACGAGAATGCCATGCTCCGCATCGAGCGTTAAAGGTTGGTGGAGGAATCTGTGGATGCTCTCAAGCAGCATCTTGAGGACACGAAAGAGCTCATCGCCGCTCGCAGCGGAGACTAGTTCCCGCGGCCTGCAGCAACGCATCAAGAAAGTAGAGATCAGCGAGCCAGATCATTGTCTTCCTTCTTCTTTTGCCCTTGTGTATTTCGGGCGTTGTCGCATGTGGCTTTTTTAATAATCTTCCTAAATATGTAAGACAATTATTATCCACTGTCATCGTCCTTATATTCATCAGTCTTGCTATAAGTCGTAGCCGATGCTATATAGGTCCGTTGGATCTTACATCAAGATCCGTGCAAAACTTTCTTTTCAGATTTTCTTTTTTCTCTCTTAAATCTTAGTCGAGTGAGACATAGCCACGCCATGAAACAGGGGCTCGGGCGCCATTAATGGAGATGTTGGGTGGGAGGCGGTGGCGGATAGAGGTCAAAGGGCTCTCCTCCCGATGAGCACGCGCAGGGGTCTGATCGCACGCCTCCCGTATTCAAATAGCTACCCCGCACGACACCTCCTAGCCAATAAAAAAAGGGGACGCGTGGTGGCACGTAAATGGTAAGTAGAACACCCACGGTTTCAATAATACTTGTGTTTCCGATTTGTAACGTGACAACACTTGTTCCAAAATGACTTTGTTGATTGTTAATGTGTGCGCCTTAGCAAATTGGACAAATTTTTTACCACAACATGTTGGTGCCATGTCATGACTCCATGCCAAGTTTCATGATTTTCAGGCGAGTTTTAGATTTATGAGAATTTTAAAACCAAGTTTCTTGATGTTTCCGGCCGAGCCAAGATGCCCAGATATTTGAATTCCATTCCCACTTCTTGCATGGGACCTAGAAATTCGCCCAAGTACACATAAATGATTTTTCAACTAACTTTGGTGCATTGGAGGATGCGCTTGTAGTTCAAATTTGAATTATGTGCATTAAATGCCTGGAAATTCAATTAATGTATAAAAAAGCCCAAATGAACCCGAAATAATTCCAAAATTTAGCACGAAACTTCTTTTTGGTCTAAGCTGCCTGTGTAAAAAATCAAGGCGGGAGAAGGCAGTGTATGTCGTTTCGCACACGAAGGTGACACGTTCCCTCTCGGAACCACGAGCCTTCTTGAGAGAAGCGCCGGTTTGCAAGAAGCTTATACCAAAGCTTGTCCCAATTCGGCCAAAAAATTTACCACGGCATGTTGGTGCCATGTCATGACACCATGCCAAGTTTCATGATTTTCATGCGTGTTTTGGATTTACAGGAATTAAAAAACAAAGTTTCTCAATATTTCCTGCCGAGCCACGATGCCCAGATGTTTGAATTTCATTCCCATTTCTTGCATGGGATCTAGAAATTCACCCAAGGACACACATGTGATTTTTCAACCAACTTTGGTGCACTGGAGCATGTGCTTGTAGTTCAAATTTGAATTATGCACATTAAATGCCCAAAAACTCAATTAATGTATAAAAAAGGCCAAACGAACCCGGAATAATTCCAAATTTTAACACGGCACTCATATGGTTCTATGTTGCCTCTGTAAAAAATCAAGGGGGGGGGGGGAGGCAGCGTATATCATTTCGCACACAAAGGTGACACGTTCCCCCTCGGGAACCACGAGTCTTCTTGAGAGAAGCTCCTGTTTGCAAGGAGCGTATACCAAAACTTGTCCAAATTCGGCCAATTTTTTTACCACAGCATGTTGGTGCCATGAAATGACACCATGCCAAGTTTCATGATTTTCAGGCGAGTTTTGAATTTACAGGAATTTAAAAAACCAAGTTTCTCAATGTTATGAGCCGAACCACGGCGCCTAGATATTTGAATTTCATTCCCATTTCTTGCATGGGACCTAGAAATTCACCCAAGGACACACATGTGATTTTTCAACCAACCTTGGTGCACTGGAGCATGTGCTTGTAGTTCAAATTTGAATTATTTTCATTAAATGCCCAGAAACTCAATTAGTGCATAAAAAGGGCCAAACGAACCTGAAATAATTCCAAATTTAAACACGACACTCATATAGTTCTATGTTTGCTTTGTAAAAAAATCAAGGAGGGGGGGGGGGCAGCGTATGTCGTTTCGCACACAAAGGTGACACGTTTCCTCTCGAAACCACACGCCTTCTTCAGAGAAGCTACAATTTGCAAGAAGCTTATGCCAAAACTTGTCCCAATTCAGCCAATTTTTTTTACCACAGCATGCTGGTGCCATGAATTGACACCATGCCAAGTTTCATGATTTTCAGGCAAGTTTCGGATTTACAGGAATTTAAAAACCAAGTTTCTCAATGTTTCCGACTGAGCCACGACACCCAGATGTTTGAATTTCATTCCCATTCTTGCATGGGACCTATAAATTCACCCAAAGACACACATGTGATTTTTCAACAAACTTTGGTGCACTGGAGCCTATGCTTGTAGTTCAAATTTGAATTATGCACATTAAATGCCTAGAAACTCAATTAATGCATAAAAATTCCAAACGAACCTGGAATAATTCCAAATTTTAACACGACACTCATGTAGTTGCATGTTCACTATAGATAAATGTTCTAGCAATTCAAACACCATCCTTTCCCTCCGTAACACCATTTTGTCTTTCAAAACATAATGAAAAAATCAGGTATACCACAAATAGTTTACTAGCAAGAATCGTGTGGGATGCGATATAAAATATCTTGGCGCACTGTCTTGTCTGGCTTATGGAGAAAGCTTCGTCGTCTACAGTCCACCGCTCGCGCTTGAACCACACTTGCGCGCCATTTTCTCATGGCACCGAGCAAAATTTTTCTGCCACCGTGGAAATATCTATCTCCCCGCCCCCTCCCTCCCACCAAAAGCCACATTTCCACTGTTCCTCCTTGCTTTCCAAGTTCAAACCTTCACTGCTGCTTACTGGCAGCTCAGCCTCCTCGCCGGCGACCCTTCTTCTTGCAGCGCCGCCTCCTCGCCGGTGACCCTTCTTCTTGCAGCGCCACCTCCTCGCCGCCGTCCCTTCTCCTTGCAGCGCCGCCTCCTCGCCGGCGACCCTTCTTCTTGCAGCGCTGCCTCCTCGCCGCCGACCCTTCTTCTTGCTGCATGGCCTCCTCGCCGGTGACCCTTCTTCTTGCTGTGAGGCCTCGTAGATATGGTCAGGTAATCCACACCCCACCCACACCATCCTTCTCCTTCCCCATCCCACATGCCCCGATCGACGACGCGACACCTTCCGCCGAAATCACTGGCCACGTCCTCCAATTAAGCGCCACCCACAGCCATTTTGCACGTAGTATAACGTGGAGCTCAGTAGCATCTTGCAGTGGAGAAGCAAATCATGGCCGCACGCGTGGACGAGGTCGCTATGGCTGCCATGCATGCTGATTGCCAGATCTTGGAGGAGCACCTCGTCTTCGAGGCCACTGTCAACACCGCCACGCGGTTGTCTACTTTAAAATACAGTTCGTGCTGTTTTCTCGAGGCCACCGCTAGTTCCTTCTAGTGATTTGTCCTCTGTAATGTTAAGATGCAATCTGATATTCTGAAATGTAATGTTCAGTTAACAGTTTGGTCCAACAATTGCTACATTTCGTATTACTATTCTCAAGCATTCTTTGTTTCGTTAGCTGTCTTATCTTCTAGTACATGTTTCTATTTTGCAATGTCGTGCTCAGTTAACTGTTTTGGTTCATTTGGTCTGCTGTCCATTTAACTGTTTGGTTCAATTCTGCAATTTGATTTTCATTTGTTGTGGGTACAATTTTGTATTGTTATGCATGTGAGAAATAAATCGAATTTGGCTGTACTCAATACATATTCTACTGATAGTATGGCAACTCTCAGTTAACCTGATCAAGATCTTCCTTATATGTGTTGCAGGGAAACAATGGGAGACACTGCGGTTTACCATCGAGGTGTGCTCATGCATGGTCCTTTCGCTAATAGCACATTATTGTGCAGTTGCAGGAATCATTCTAATATTTAGGTTTCTTACAATTTGGTCTTGCACATGTAGGTCCTGTTGTCAGAGGCTTAGACCCATTGTTCGACCCATTTTGCATATGGGGAAATGAGATGTCCACGAATAATAGCAAGATCTTTGTTTGCACAATGAAGAAGACATCAGTCAACTATAGGATGGTACTAACTCTTTTACCTTGTTTTTACCCCTTGCGCCATTTCAAAATTTATAACAGCGATTTATGCATATCTTTGTTTTCAGTACTTTTCAAAGCAGTTCACCGATGATTACCTCTCAAACCACCTGCATGGTCAAGAGGCAAGGAAGGTATTCATTCAACACCCACGATACAATATTGAAGTCTTCCTGAAGAGGACGAAGGTTGGGCGAGCAATTATCCATAGCCACTGGCCTAAAGTTGCAAGGACGTTCAACATCACTGAAGGTTCAATATTCGCCTTCTGCTTCTACAGTTTCCCAAATGAGATTCATCTATCTATTTACCATGTATGATGCTACTTTTCCAAAGGTTTTCGATGTTGCATGTGAAACTTGGTGCTGTTGTGTAATGGCGTAGCTAGCTATATCCCTCTTTTGTGTAACTGAGTGCTGAAGCTATCTGATGTAATTCGATTATGAAATCCTGGTTGCCGTTATACGGATATGAAATATCTGGTGTGTTTTATAAGAAATGTCAATTTGATTACTACATGGATTATCAATAATAGGCTAATTACCCTGCTTATTGGGGTTTTCTATTGCAGACGGTTACTCAGAAAACACTGTGGGCGATGAACTCAAACAACCCACACGGTTTCTAGAAAGTAGGCATGTTGGATCAACTAACAATCACACACGGCTTCCGGCAAAGAACTGTTTGCGTTAGGCCACCTTGCACAAATGTTTCCACACAAAAAACTGTGTGTGATATACATACGAACGGAAATGTTTTTCTGGGATTCACTGTGTGGGTTGTACATATGAACGGAAAAGATTGGGCTTCGATGCCTCGCTCGATCGCACACGAGCTTATTTTGCCCCCGCCTGTGTGGCCGGAGGGCCTATCCCCGACGGTTTCTGGGTCGTGTGGGAAGGACCCCCCTATCGCACACACTCACTAGGCGACGGTTTAAAACTCCGTCGCGGAAAGGGGGTAAAAACCGTTTGTATAGCACGTCTCTGCACCAGTGCATCTTCGATGGCACAGAAATTGCTGAGGTCTCTTGATAGCTCCTTTGACACCTTGGCCTTGATGATTCAAGAGTGTCCTAATTACAAGTCACTTGATCCAGCTGATATTCTTGAGAGGCTCAATACTCATGAATTTCAGCAAGCTGAGAAGAGGGATATGTATGGTCCCAGCTATGGACGACCCCGTGCTCTGAAGGCAAAAGCAAAAGCCAAGGCAATTTCTTCATCTGAAGAAGAAGACTCTAAATGCAGTACTGATGGTGCTGAGGAAATTGGCAGAGAACTGGCTATGCTTGTGTGGAAGTTCCAGAAGTTTTCCAAGAGGAATCGCTTTGGAAAATCTTGAAAGTATCACTCGAAGAACACTAGAGAGGCTTCTGCTTGAGACTATCACTACTGCAGGATGCTGCTAATGCGACACTACGATCAGAGACCCTTTGACGAAACTGTGTGCGATGCATTAATCGCAAACGGTGATGTAAAAAAACCGTCAAAAAAGATGCAAAACATTTGCGATGAATGATACATCAAACACGGTTCAGATTTTAGTTACGTGTGCGATGCGGGGCATACAGTTGATCCATACGAACTGTTTGCAATGAGACAGAACAACAGAAACGGGCAGCCAGATCAAGGTGTGTGCGATATATGGCATACAGTTCGCTCGATGAACGGTTTGCGATGATTGAGGTGAACACAAACGATTCGGCGTAACAAGATGTGTGTGATACCCGACAAATAGGTCGGTAATCAGAATTGTGTGCGATCATTATAGATAGCCCATACGGTCTTTTTTTGTGAATTGTGTGCTTGTCAGGGCACACAGTTCAACAAACCAACCTGTGGGCGATAATGTAGAAGATCTCTATCGAATACGTATTACTAACCGTCTGCGATGAGATTGACAGGATAAACAGAGATAACAAATTAATATGAGCGAACGAAAACAGAGATATATACAGTCTGCTTAATTTAGTCCTTCTTCTTCTTGTTGTTGTTGGATGGCCCCGCGACATCGTCTTGGCGAGGACGCTTCTTGCCGCTGACCGTTGGCTTTTCATCGCCGTTGCCGTCGTCATCGTCGTTGCTGTCTTCGTCGTCCTCCTCCTTCTTCGACCATTCCTCCTCCTCCTCATCATCGTCCTCTTCTTCATCCTCTGACAGCTCCTCATCCGTTTGGTTGTCGTCTGACGACTCCGAAGGCGGCATCCCTTCCATGATCTGGTTATAATCGAGGTCTAGGCTCGACGCCGGACTCATGGAAGACGAGCGGGATGATTCCGATGTTGACCTATCATCGGGCGCCAGACTGCTGGCCGAACTGTCGTCCTCGCTATCGCTCGACATGGCTGCGGTCGTATAAAAACCGCGAGAAAGTGAGATTGCAGAGTGTGTGCAAGTGTGTAGCGCGGCCTGCCGGGGACGATGAAGATGGTGGACACTTAAGCGGGGTATGCAGAGAAGAGGAAATGCCAATTGAAGCGGGGGTTGATGTATTATCTAACCACTGATATAATCAACCGCAATTATTTGTACCCAGTCGCTCCAAATTCCCGGGGTTGCACAGGACTCCTATTGGCTAATTTCTTTTTTCAGGACAAAAACAAGGAACGAGTTTTGGGATTATGCACCGGTACCGGTACGAACGGAGTAGGACAGTTGGCAAGCAGTACATTGAGCTCTTCTTATTGATGAAGCCAGTAATAATCAAACTACAAAGGAAAAGAAAAAAAGACAAAGGAAAATATCTGCACGAATCTTCACGTAACATCAATGGCATAGGACCTAGATGTGCATTACTTAGAGCACATCTAGATGTGCTTTAGCAATACTGTCAAACAAAACCCCTAATCATCATTGCAAACAGCGCATAGAACATGGCTAATGCGACAACCACAACTACACATGCTAGTTCCTTCTTGTCTCTTGCTTTCATCTGTTGCCTGTGATTGATTCTTTCTTGCTTCATCGTACTGATTGTACATTACAGATCAGCCAGTTTCTTCTTCAGCTTTACGTTATCTTCTGTGATCTTGGTGATAACACTTTGAGCCCTTCCATGCCATTCTTCATCCAGCCAGTTAACAAAGGCACAAGCCTCATATCCCTGCCAATGTTAAATATTATTCAGGATGAGCGGTGGCATTAACTCAAGTAAAATGATGAACTTAGCACTAACCTCTAAGGGGCAACTGAGAAACTGCCTGCCAATGTCGAATCCCTCCGTGCATACATGTCAAGCGGGAGTGTGCCTGTGCACACAACTCAGCTTTTGGTACTTCTCGGTGGCGCAAAACTCGGAGTCGAACTCGTGTTGCGGGAGTCTGGAGTCATGCTCCGGATCCGGCGGCAGATCACTTTCTTGGTGGGAGGGTCATTCAGGACGGATTCAGCAAGGAGCTACTTTGGACATGCTAAAAACGATCGGGATAGATTGGAACCTGACAGGACAATTCGGATCCATAGTACACCTGCCTTCTAATGACCTTAGGCAAGTGCTCGGCGGCAACCGCCATCGTGGCGGCGATACGAGCAGGAGCAGCCGCACCGAAACCATCAGCACCACTCGTTCGCATTCTCCCAATGTCAGTGCCACACAAGGGAATTTGGAGGCTATCTAGGGATTTGGGGGAAATGGGGAAACTGTGGGGATAAGCTAACGGTCGGGAACTACTTATGGCACTATATGTTGTATACGGCACACTGTTTATACATGTCGTTTGTGTTAGGTATTACAACTTCACACACGATTTCCGCACCAAACCGTGTGAGAAGACAATGTAGGTGAGACATGGTTGCCGTTACATAACCGTATGTGATGTACTACCCTGTACATATAATTGAGTTACAGTGATACCGTGTAAACAGCCGCTCTGCGGATATCCGTCAAAAAATAAAATAGCCGCTCTGCGTATAGAGATGGCGGCGGCAGCCTAGGCAGCGGCTACCAGAGAAGAGGTCAATCCTCGGTCGGTGGGCGGTGGCGGCGTCATAGGAGGTCAATCCTTGATCTACGGCAGGAGATAGGAGGAGCTCAACAATCGAGGTCGGCGGCGGCGTGATTCGAGCACATCCATCGCGGTCGATGGAGGAATAGTGGAGGTCAAACTTCAGGCGGCAGCCGCACTAAGCGTTGCTCCTCGACCCTGCTTTCTCGGCGTGCCGCTGCATCGCGCTTCTCTGTCTGCTGGGTGGAGGTCGCCGCGCGGCTAATTAATTAAGGTATTTTTTTCGTGAGTGGCTTAATTAAGGTATTCAATTCCTAAGGGTAGTGCTGTACTAGTACTCTGCGTGTAAATTGACTGGCCATTAATTTTTTTCATTGCACGTCTGGATAACAATATGGAGCACCCTTTGTAATTATGAAAAAAAAACCTTGTGATTTATGCATGCATCTTTGGGCAGCAGTTAATCCGTGTATTAATGTTGTTGTTTTGTTTTAATTACCATTCGTGTGGTGCAGATGGAACGATCTCAATGGATGAAGAATCGGAGAACCACAGATTTTATCAGTGGTGTGACAGAGTTCATGAATTTGGCTGAAAGTACAAAGAGGAGAATTGGTGATGCGGATTACATCCTGTGTCCATGTACTGATTGTGCCAATACAGAGTCACGTGAAGTTGCAGATGTCTAGTGGCACTTAGTCTCTCGGGGATTCATGGATGGATATACATGTTGGACCAGACACGGTGAAGAGCACGTCATGGATGAATATACCCAGGGCTGCGAGATGCCAAACCCCGATCAGTGTCACATGGATGTTGAATCTAACATCAGGGCAGAGGCGTCAAGCTACCAATGGAACACCGGAAAGCCGAAACGCCCACTGGAAAACCAAGACGTTGACGCAGATAACGACGATCTTGATATGTCAGATTTTGCTACTATGATTGCAGATTTCAAGGGCCCAAAAAAGGATATGATTGGGTACAAGGATCTGCCAACCATTGATGCGGACTCCAAGAAAGAATTGTATCCAGGTTGCAAAAAGAAATATTCCAAGTTGAGTGCCACCCTGGCGCTTCTCAGATTTAAAGCAGCAAACGGTCTATCAAACAAGGGCTTCACAGAGATGTTAGGTCTTTTCAAAGAAATTCTTCCGAAAGATAATGTGCTCCCCAGAAGCACGAATGAAGCGAAGAAAATTGTTTGCCCATTGGAACTTGAAGTACAGAAGATACAGCTTGTGTGAATGATTGTATATTGTACCGTGATGAGTACAAAGATTTGCGTGCATGTCCCACATGCAAGCATGCATGATACAAGCGCAGGAGAGCAAAGGACAAGTACAAATTGGACAACGAGATCAAGACAGGAATCCCATTCAAGGTTGTTTTGTACTTGCCTTTAATTCCAAGGTTGAGGCATTTGTTTGCAAACCCTAGAGAGGCAAAGAGGTTGCGGTGGCATCATGATGAGCGAACTGCGGATAAGTATATGAGGCACCCGAAAGATGGGGCTCAGTGGGAATTAATCGACAACAAGTTTGAAGACTTTGCCAAGGATCCTAGAAGTATAAGGCTCGGGGAGTGTACTGACGGGATGAATCCTTTTGGCGATATGAGCACCAATCACAACACATGTCCGGTGCTTCTGTGCATATATAACCTAGCTCCTTGGTTGTGTATGAAGAAAAAAATACATTATGATGTCAATGATTATCCAAGGCCCGAAGCAACCTGGAAATGACATCGACATTTACTTTCAGCTACTGGTAGAAGAACTGCTGACAGTGTGGATAGATGCGCCTGCTGTAAAATATTATGATGCTTACAGAAAGGAGATTTTTGATCTACATGCGATGCTGGTGCACACCATTCAAGATATGCCAGCATTAGGCAACACATCAGGGCAGAAAACAAAGGGAGATGTAGGGTGTGTCACATGCATGGTTAGGACAGCTAGCAGATTTCTTCTCAACTCGCGCAAAACTGTGTATTTGCGTCATCGTAGGTTCTTACGGAGAAATCACCCACACCGAAAGATGAAAGCTGAATTTGATGGTACGGCAGAGGTAGATGTGGGCCCAAGACCCTATGATGGGGAGGTGGTCCACAACATGGCTAAACAAATTATTGTTGTGCTTGGCAAGAAGCACGCTTTGACGGTGAAACAAACACCCAAGGGTCAAGTGTTTAAGAAGAAATCGGTGTTCTGGAAATTACCTTACTAGGAGATTCTACGTGTACATCACTGCATCGATGTCATGCACATAGAGAAGAACATATGTGAAAGTATCCTTGGTACTCTGCTCAAGATTAAAGGTAAAAGAAAGGATGGTGATGGTTCACGGCTCGATACGCTTGCTGATCAATCAAAACGCAAGAGTGAAGCAGAAGATGATGACAAATTCATCAAAGCTCGCCAGAGTTACAATTTTAGTACAAAAGAAGAAACATAGTTCTTCACCTATTTGTTGTCAGTTAAGACACCCTCTTCCTACTCCGCAAACATCAGAAGTCTCGTGGATGTGAGCTCAGGTAAAATGAAGTTGGGACACATGAAGTCACATGATTGCCACGTAATGTTGACACAAATCCTCCCGGTGGCCATCAGGAATCTGATGGACAAAGATATAAGAAACACACTCATCGAGCTATGTGATTTCTTCAACCAACTATGGCAGAAAGTTGTAGATCCTGAAGAGTTGGATCATATGCAAGATGATATTGCAAGAATATTGTCCAACCTAGAGATGTTTTTCCCACCGTCATTCTTTGATGTCATGGTCCATCTCACTGTGCACCTTGTAAACGAGATAAAGTATTGTGGTCCTGTGTTTCTTCGCAACATGTATCCCTTCGAGCGGTTCATGGGAATACTGAAGCGCTATTGTCGGAACTGAAACCATCCAGAGGCAAGCATCCTACAAGGTTATACCGTGGAGGAGGTGGTTGAGTTTTGCACCGAATACATGAAACAAAGACCTATAGGTTTGCCCCTCTCTCGCCACGAGGAAAGGCTGAAAGGTAAGCCAGTCCTTGCTGGCACGCAAATGGCTACACCCGGAGAATTGGCAGAGAAAGCCCATTTGATGGTACCGCTTAACAGCCCAGTTCTTAGCGCTTATGCCGAAGAACACTTGGCGGAGATATGCCAAAGCTTCTTACCAATGGTGCCTTCATCAGATGTGGAGATGAAGGAGCACACTAAGAACTACGCCGAATGGCTAAAGAATCGTTTGGCACAAGGATCCATCGATGACATTGCTACGTGGTTGGCACAAAAGCCATCACCTACGGTGTTGACGTACCAAGCATATGACATAAATGGATACACGTTCTACACTGAGGAACATGATGAGAAGACCACATATCAGAACAGCTCTGTTCGAATAGAATGCATGACTGTAGATGAAGCTGATAAAAGGGTATACTATGGAACCATCAAAGAGATTTGGGAGCTTGACTATGTGAAATTTAAGGTGGCATTATTCACGTGCGCATGGATCCCTCTTGGTCATGTAAAGGTTGATGATTACAGGAAGACCTATGTTAACAGGACAACGATGGCATATCACGCGGAATGCTACCCATAATTTCTTTGCGGAAGACCCCTTGCATAAGAACTGCCATGTAGTGATGCATGGGAAGAGGAGGGTACTGGGTGTCGAGGATGTTGCCGATGAGGACGAGTACGATGAATTTGCTGAGTTGCCAGCCAAGGGATCACGCACCCATGTAACAGAGAAGTGTAAAATCATCAGAAAACCCAAGTTCTTTCGGGGTCAACGTAATGATCCCAGTTCCCCCATGTACATGGGAATTAAGCTGTAAGACTAGTCTTTATGCCTACCCTGCAACTTAATTCGTTCTATTTAGAACTGTCGCGTGTACTGAATTTGTGAGTTATGCCCAGTTTTCTGTTGATATAAGAACCGTTAATATGTTGACCTTGATATGCCGTCAGCTCAGGCAATGAATATGAACTATTTATTATTATTATTATTATTATTATCATCATCATCATCATCATCATAGAGGTAGCACACTCAATTGATCTCACTACAGTATGTGTGAACAAAAATATGCAATCTGGTTTTCGAATAGCACACGGTTCGTTCATGAAAGCCGTGTGCCGACCAAACCCCACGCGTGATCTGAGTCGTGCTTTCTGATTGGCCAGAACCCAAACCCCACGGATCGTACGTCTGCACCGTTAGATGCTCCCAGATCGAACGGCGATCCTCATCCCTTTCGACAGCAAATGCAGTTCCGGTTGTAATTTTATTTTTATGCACAAAATGCACATTAAACTCAAAAAATGTCTTAAATATAGCTAACGATAACTGAAATGCGCCAGAAAATCAAACCCGTGGTATAATGGTGATTGCGTACTGTGGAAATTTTTATGAGGCCAAACGATGAAGTCACCGGCCACTGGAGTTTGAATTGACACGTCTCCTTTTGGAAATCATGATCCTTCATGTGAGATGCTCCGGTTTGGAAGGAGCGATCATCAAAACTTGTGCCAAACTTTACCAATTTTTTTCCACGGGGTCGTGAGAGCACGCCACGGGCACACATCGATTTTGATGATGTCCAGACTCCATCTGAATTTCATGTAATTAAAATACCAACTAGGCCTACGCCAGTGGCCGCACCTCGCGGCCGAAATGTTTGAAACTTCTCCCCGCTTCTCGGACAAACGGATGAAAACTCGCAAAGCGACGCACAAATGATTTGTACACCTTCTTTGCTAAGGGTGGCCATAGTGGGGGTATCATAGCCGGTATCATGCACTCGGGAATAGCAAATATGATGATGTGGCAAGGAATTAAAGAAGGGAGAGTGGGTTAGAGTAACATAGGTAGATACCGTAACATAATAAATGCTATACTACTTTGTCTCATGCATGGCCATAAATACGGTCATCTATGATACTATGCACTATGAAGGTACACAGTATCATACACTAGTATCATATGCATGATACTGGTATATGATACTCCCCACTATAAAGCTGGCCATAGTGGTGGTATCATAGCCGGTATCATGCACTCGGAAATAGCAAGTATGCTGACGTGGCAAAGAATTAAAGAAGATAGAGAGGGTTAGAGTAACATATAGGTAGATACCGTATCATGTTAAATGTGATGCTAATTTGTGTCATGCATGGCAATAAATATGATCATCTATGATACTACTCTATTATACTATGCACTATAATTAAAGGTAGTATCATACACTAGTATCATATATATGCATGATACTAGTATATGATACTCTCCACTATGAGTAGCCTAAGTATAGCCTAACTAAAACACCCACATGTAGTTGTAGTAGGGTTTTTGACTTTATATGCACTAAATGCAAGGTAAGTGCAAAAAATGACTTAAACATGCATAGCAAACGAGACCTGAAATGGGCCAGAAAATCAAACCAAGGGTATATCCGCGATTGTTTACCTTGATTTTTTTTTCGAGGCGGAACGATGTAGTAACTGACGATTTGGAGTCCGAAGTGCCGCGTCTCCTCTTGGAAACTATGATCCTTCTTGTGAGATGCTCCGGTATGGAAGGTGCGAGCACCAAAACTTGTGCCAAACTTTACCAAATTTTTTCCATGCGATCGTGAGAGCACGCCACACTGACACAATGATTTTCGTTATTTTCCGGACTCTATATGCATTTCCTGAAATAAAAATACCAACAAGGCCTACGTGACCGCACCCTGTGGCCGAACTGTTTGAAGTTTTTTTCCCGTTTCTCGGACAATGAATGAAAACTCGCAAAGCGACACACAAATGATCTTGCTAACACCCATGTGTAGTTGCGACTATATATATATATGTGCAAAAAATGACTCAAATATAGCAAACAATATCTCTTTTTTTTTTGCATATTCAAAGTTTGAGATTGCTAGCCAGGCCTACCGCCTGGTAAAATGCACCAGAAAATTGAACCATAGGGTACAATCGTGATTTCTTACGGTGGAAAAAAAATTGGAGGCGAAACGATAAACTCATGTTTTCATTCAAACGAAAATATGATGTTAGTTAATGTAAATGTTTTCAAATAGCACACGGTTCACTCACGAAAGCCGTGTGCCCACTAAACCGTGGTCGATGCCCCCCTGCCACGCGCGCGATCTGAGTCGTGCGTTCTGATTGGCCAGAACCCAAACCCCACGGATCGTACGTCTGCACCGTTGGATTCTCCTTGATCGAACGGCGATCCTCATCCCTTTCGACAGCACATGCAGTTCCGATTGTGATTTTATTTATATCCAAAAATTACATGTTAAATTCAAAAAATATCTTAAATATAGCAAACGATACCTGAAATGCGTTAGAAAATTAAACCTGTGGTATAATGGTGATTGCGTACTGTGGAAATTTTTATGAGGCCAAACGATGAAGTCACCGGCCACTGGAGTTTGAATTGACACGTCTCCTTTTGGAAACCATGGTCCTTCATGTGAGATGCTCCGGCTTGGAAGGAGCGATCATCAAAACTTGTGCCAAACTTTACGAATTTTTTTCCCCGGGGTCATGAGAGCACGCCACGGGCACACACCAATTTTGATGATGTCTGGACTCCATCTGAATTCCCTGTAATTAAAATACCAACTAGGCCTACGCCGGTGGCTGCACCTCGCGGCTACTACTGAGAAAGAACTTTGAGTAGTTGTGTTTGCATGCGATAAATTCAGATCTTACATTCTTGATTCTAGAGTAATTGTTCACACCGATCATGCTGCTATTAAAATATCTTATGGAAAAGAAAGATGCTAAACCTAGGTTAATTAGGTGGGTTTTATTGCTACAAGAATTTGACTTGCATATTATTGATAGAAAGGGAGCTGAGAATCCCGTAGCTGATATTTTTTCTAGGTTGGAAAATGCTTTTGATGACCCATTGCCTATTGATGATAGTTTTCCTGATGAACAATTAGCTGTTATAAATGCTTCTCGTAATACTCCTTGGTATGCAGACTATGCTAATTACATTGTTACTAAATATATACCACCTAGTTTGACATACCAACAAAATAAAAAGTTCTTCTTTGATTTAAGACATTACTTCTGGGATGACCCACATCTTTATAAACAAGGAGTAGATGGTATTATTAGACATTGTATACATGAGCATGAACATGAACAAATCCGGAGTAGATGGTATTATTAGATGTTGTATACCTGAGCATGAACAGGAACAAATCCTACGGAAGTGTAACTCTGAGGCTTACGGAGGACACCATGCTGGAGACAGAACTGTACATAAGGTATCACAATCTGGTTTTTATTGGCCTACTCTCTTCAAGGATGCACATATGTTTGTCTTATCATGTGATGAATGTCAAAGAATTGGTAATATTGGTAGACGTTAGGAAATGCCTATGAATTATTCACTTGTTATTGAGCCATTTGATGTTTGGGGATTTGATTATATGGGACCTTTTCCTTCCTCTAATGGGTATACACATATTTTAGTTGCTATTGATTACATTACTAAGTGGGTAGAGGCTATTCCAACTAGTAGTGCTGATCATAACAATTCTATTAAAATGCTTAAAGAAGTTATTTTCCCGAGGTTTGGAGGCCCTAGATATTTAATGACTGATGGTGGTTCACATTTTATTCATGGTGCCTTCCGGAAACTGCTTGCTAAATATGATGTCAACCATAGAATTGCATCCCCTTATCATCCTCAATCTAGTGGTCAAGTTGAATTGAGCAATAGAGAAATAAAGTTGATGTTGCAAAAGATAGTTAATAGATCTAGAAAAAATTGGTCTAAGAAACTTGATGATGCACTATGGGCTTATAGAACTGCTTATAAGAATCCTATGGGTATGTCTCCGTATAAAATGGTCTATGGAAAAGCATGTCATTTACCTCTTGAGTTAGAACTTAAAGCATATTGGGAAATTAAAGAACTTAATTATGATTTCAAACTTGCCGGTGAGAAGAGGTTATTTGATATTAGCTCGCTAGATGAGTGGAGAACCCAAGCATATGAAAATGCCAAGTTGTTTAAAGAAAAAGTTAAAAGATGGCATGATAAAAGAATTCAAAAACAGGAATTCAAAGTGGGTGAGTATGTTCTATTGTACAACTCTCGTTTCAGATTCTTTGCAGGAAAACTTCTCTCTAAATGGGAAGGACCTTACATCATCAAAGAAGTTTATTGTTCTAGAGCTATCAAGATCAACAACTCCGAAGGCACTAATACGAGGGTGGTCAACAGACAAAGAATTAAGCATGATATCTCAGGTACACCTATTAATGTTGAAACTAACATTATTCAAACTATGACACCGGAGGAACACATAAGAGAGACCTTCCAGAACACTCCAGAACCCTAAAACGGAATAGGTATGTGACGCGGTAAGTAAACCGACTCCAAAAATTCCATAAAAATATTTTCTGTTAGTTTTGGAATATTAGAAAAAAATACCAAAATAAGAAACAGCCAAGGGGACCTACGAGGTGCACACAGGGCACCAGGGCGCGCCCACCCCCTGGGCGCATCCTGGTGGCTTGTGGGCCCCTCGTGTGCCCTCCCTACTCTGTTTTCTCCTGGAATACTTGTTTTGCAAGATAAAAATTATTTATATATACTCTTGGACGTTTTGACCGCCGTATCGCAGAAATCTCCTCTGTTCTTGTTTCGTGCTATTTTTCTGACAGATCTAGATCTTCATGGCTCCCCAAAGGCTCCGTACCAAGCACCGGATTATGCAACCATCGCCAGGCAAATGCCCCTACAACAAGGTTTACTACGAGTGTTCATCAGGAGAGGAGGACACTGGCAAGGAGGACAAGGTCAAAGAAGTTACGGGAATCCAGGCCCAAGAGGGAGGGCAAGCCATGCCCATGAAGGAGACCACAAAGAAGGGAGATATCCTTCAACCCTTCTATGATCATCTCTCCCCATCTGAAATTGAAACCCTAAGGGTCTTTGAAACAATTTGCGCTCAAAATACATCTCTCACTCGTGAAGTTATTTTGTTGGAAGAGCAAAACATTGCACTTTGGAGCATCAACCATAAGCTGGAGTATATGCCAAAGCTGAAGTACAAGCCTACCACCTCATCATCACCATCATCATCGAAGAAAGAAGCTTGAGTACACGGGTATGGGCACTCCCCTTGGCTTGTGCCAAGCTTGGGGGAGGTGCCCCAGTATCATATCACCATCACTTTTATTACCTTTACCTATCTTAGTTTGATCCTTAGTTATTTCGTGATTTAGTAGAATAAAAGTTTAGTATGATCTATTTTTGAGTGCTAGTTTCGTGATCTATCTATCTATGTAATCGAGTTGAGAGTTATATAATAAATAGTAGTTTGAGTTTTGCTTCTTGACTTTTATATTTCAATCTTAGCAATGAAAATAATGGAAAAGATCATATGCTAATCTCATGGAAAGTAATGACTTTACATAAAGAAAAGTATAAGTGGTAAAATTTATTAGAAGTTGACAAACATAGCATTGGTCAATGATGCAATTCATGAAAGAATTAATAAGGGAAGATAAGACTCACATATAAATATACTATCTTGGACATCTTTTATGATTGTGAGCCCCCATTAATTATTCTATGTCAAATTGTTGACGTTGGACAAGGAAGACAACATAATGAGTTATGTTTGCTTATATTCACATAGAAGTTATATTGTTATAGACCTCCAACATGTGGTGCTTGCTCAAATATCTTTGCTAGCCAAAAATCCGCACCAAGTAGAGATACTACTTGTACATCCAAAAACCCTTAAACCCAGTTTCATGTCATGAGAGTCCACTATATCTACCTATGGATTGAATATCCTTCAAGTAAGTTGTCATCGGTGCATAAAGAAATAAAAATTGCTTCTAAATATGTATGGTCTTTTATTGTAATGGAAAATAAGCTTTGTACGATCTTGTGATGGTAAAGAAATAAAAGCGACGGACTGCATAATAATGGTTGCTATCACAAGGGGCAATATAAATTGACGTTCCTTTACATTAAGAGCTTGCACATCAAAAAATAAAAAGTGCATGACAACCTCTGCTTCCCTGTGTGAAGGGCCTATCTTTTACTTTTATGTATTTACTTTTCATGCAAGAGTCAATAGTGTTCTTCTCTATTCCTTTTTATTTTCTCTTTTGCAAGCATCATGTGGTGGGGAAAGATCTGGGCATATATATCCAGTTGGATATGGGTGATCATGAGTTATTATTGTTGACATTACTCTCTAGGTAAATGCGTTGGGAGGCGAAACATAAGTCCCTATCTTTCTATGTGTCGGACTGAAACTTTTGCTCCATATTACACACACACACATATATATAGCACATATGCCCATGCGTTGCAATGGGAGAGGAAATTGACATATCATCAAAACTTCTGTTGTTGCAACTAAATTATATGCAATTGTGCCTATGGCACGGTTGTCAATAGGCGTAAGCTGCAGTCGACTCCGAAGAAGAAGTTTGTTGCAATAGTGTCATACGACTTTACAACAATGGTGGTCAACAAATACGATACAGGATGGCCTCGTTGATAATGAGGTTGAGGAGGCGCTCAAGAGAGGGTGCCTCGTAGTCAAACATGATGCTGTTTCGGTGGTTCCAAAGAAGCCAGGCACCAAGATGTAGCAAGCAAGAGAGGCCTTTGCGTGGCGGCGATGGCGCTGCAACGCAGGAGGTCATGCAGCAATCCTAGAACCAGTCGTGCAACAATCCTGGAACCAATCATCGAGTTGCAGAGGCCCATATGTCCATCGACACCACGAGAGGAGCTCATGCCAGAGCTGCCTCGAGAAAGAGCAGCCGACGAGGAGGTGGTGCATGCTCTCGGGCTCCAGCCAGTGATTCGACCAGAAATGACATCTCGAGCCATCGCCCAGGACCCAAGATGTGGAGGTGCGCACGGTCGCCACAGCATCAGGGTCGTGCGGGATCAGGAGATGGGACCAAGAGCGGCCATTGTTAGTCCGCTGAAGCCAGATCCATCTGGCACAAAGGCAACTATTCCAACTCAAAATAATGGTGGTCAAACTTTGAAACATGCCGTCCGCCTTAGGGCAACAACAAAAAAGACGTGGTCAGCCTTCCAGCATTGCGTATTCCTTGTAGCAGCATTAACCGGGCTTGTATTGTCGCGTGTCCCGTTTGTTGGAGCCACGCTCAATTGAAACTACATGTAGATCAACCAGATTTTTTTGTGAATATGCAGCAAATTAGAAACAAAAATATTGACCGTATGAAAAAACAGCACTGAAAAGATTAGGACTCATTACGCGTGCTAGTGGGGTCACACACTGTAGCTTGATTCTCCTTTACGGGGCTATACACAGGGCAACTTAATTAGTAGAGCGAATCAGCACCATGCATGTGCTTCCTCTATTGGGTTAATTAGAGTCAACCTGCATGTGCAGTGCATGTCCTTCTTTTATTAGGGGCCTTAATCTTTCCTACTATTGGCAGGTGCAGCCATCAAGCACAATTTATGAGTTTAAATTCCTTTGTTTCCATACGCATGCATGCATGTTCTTCCTTTATTGGGGGACTCAATCTTCCCTATGCACAATTCACGGAATTAAATTCCTTCATTTCCATACGCGCATGTCCTTCCTTTATTGATGCACATTCTTTCCATTAGGGCCTGGTCTGCGGCGAGCAGGTAGGCCTCCTTCATGGGCCAGGTTCGCGGCGATGTGGGCTGTCTTCTTTCGGCCAAAACAGTACAAAGAGGTGCCGGAATTAGTACCACCTTGCATGTATATATTTTAAATCACCTAAGCGGGACGAATTTTGCTAAAAAAAATTCTAAGCGGGACGAAACCAAGAATATCACCTTGCTTTATTAGTAGGTATATATATATATGCCGTGAGTGTCAGCAATCATAGAAGACTAAATGATACTCCCTTCGTTCCTTTATGTAAGGTGTATTATTTCTGTCATGGTGACCAAGGCACATAATTATAGACATGTTAGGACGAAATTACCCTTGGCAAATTTGTTGATTAGTGGCAAGTATATGAGTTAGTCCAGGAAAGTAAGAGATACATGCAATCGACAGAGAGATACTTTCCTTCTTTTCCTACAAGGAGAGATACAGACAATCAAGAGAGAGATACTTACCATTTTTCTAGAGGGCTAACAAGGGAATTATGAGGAATTAGAAGAAATGCACCTTACATTCTAAAATTTTATCAAAAAACAAAGAGAGTAGTTGAGTATGTGGACTTTCTAAACAAAAGCTCTTACATGAGACCCTTCTTGAAAACATGATGAATTGCAATTGCCTTGTTGACTGAGAACATAGTTTGTTAGTTTTCAAGAAAGTTTATGCCTTATACTTTGTTGTTGTGATGAAATGTTACTTGCTCATGAGAAGTTTTATGATAATATTATATTGCTGCTATGATATTGATCATGATGTTACTATGTCCGTATTTTGTTTTTATCGACACCTTTCTCTCTAAATATGTGGTCATGATTATCGATATAGGCTTTCGCTTGAGGACAAGCGAGGTCTAAGCTTGGGGGAGTTGATACATCCATTTTGCATCATGTTTTCCTATTATTATTTATAATGTTGTTGATCAATATAATACTTTGTGGAGAAATTCTAATGCCTTTTCTATCTTAATTTGTAATATTTACATGAAGAGGGAGATTGCCGGTAGTTTGAATTCTGGACCTGAAAAAGCTATGTTAGAGATACCTATTCTGCACTACTCCAAATGAGCTGAAATTTCATGGAGAATTATTTTGGAATAAATAAAAAATATTGGAGAAAAGAAATACCAGAGGGGGCCACCCAGGTGCCTGCAAGGCACCAGGGCGCGCCCACCCCCTAGGCGCGCCCTGGTGGCTTGTGGGGGCCCTGGCCAGCCTCCGGTGCCCATCTTCTGGTATATAAGCCCATTTGCCCTAGAAAAATAAGGAGAGGACTTTCGGGATGAAGCGCCACCGTCTCGAGGCAGAACCTGGGCAAGAGCACTTTTGCTCTCTGGCGGAGCGATTCTGCCGGGGATACTTCCCTCCGGGAGGGGGAAATCAAAGCCATCGACATCACCAACAACCCTCTCATCGTGGGAGGACCAATCTTCATCAACATCTTCAATAGCACCATCTCATCTCAAACCCTAGTTCATCTCTTGTATTTAATGTTTGTCTCAAAACCTCAGATTGGTACATGTGGGTTGCTAGTAGTGTTGATTACATCTTGTACTCCCTCCATCTCAGTTTACAAGTCTTGCACGTGTATCTATGTCATTAATTTGACCAACTAAATAAGAGGCATACATTACAAAAAATATATCATTAGAAACTTTAGATATTCTATTTTCTAATGATATAATTTTTATGTTAAAAAATTTATTTTATATAAGTTAAATTGACGACCTAGATACACGTGCAAGCCTTGTAAACTGAGATAGAGGGAGTAGTTGATGCTAGTTGGTTTATTTGGTGGAAGATTAAATGTTCATATCCTTGATGCTATTCAATACCCCTCTGATCTTGAGCATGAATATGATTTGTGAGTAGTTACTTTTGTTCTTGAGGACATGGGAGAAGTCTTGTCATAAGTAATCATGTGAATTTGGTATTCCACTGGTACAGCGAGCTGCTATACAAGCGGTTTTTAACCCCTTTCCGCGACGGCATTTTAAATCGTCGCCAAGCGAGTGTGTGCGATAGGGGGGTCCTTCCCACATGACCCAGAAACCGTCGGGGATAGGGAGTAGCAATGCATACGTTTTGCATAACTAAGCGTATGTGATGCCGGCATCTATCCCAATTACGAGTCTTCAGGAAACTATTTCTGATATATCCAATATCCCAAACGCTCCATCCTTTCTACTCATTTGTGATTGCATTACCATCATAGTTGGTATTCTATTGTGCTACGTTTATGATGCACGCCCCATCACAAATAGTTCACGCTTATAGAACATGTACGATAAGCAGGCAATCACACACATTCACTTCTGCCGAACCGTATGCGATAGATAATTAAGAAGATTAGCTAATCATCGTACGAGTGTCAGATAGGATTACGAAACATCGGAATGTCGTACCAGTGTCGTACAAGATAACTATCGCACACGCTATTCTATGGTGCAATGTTTACGATGCGTTTGACATCAGAAACAGTTCATGATTGTAAACCATGTACGATAAGGCGACTATCACAAACATTTAGTTTGCTCGCACTATTTGTGATATTGTCTGACATCACACACGCTTTGCAAACTGCAACTGTGTGCATGGTTACACACGTTTTCTCTCTGTGAACCATGTCAGATAAAGATGTATATCACACACGTTGTGCTTTACAGACCGTGTGCACCGTAATGACTTGCAAAGCGTAATTTCACAGTAATACATGGATCCAGTGGGAGGGATTCATGCGTACACATGCATGCGCTCAAACTATATTACGTAATCCCAGAGTAATGACCTATATACCGTAATACAAACCAAAAAATAATCCCATCCTAAGTCAAATTAACCTCTCTTGATGTCGATCAAAGTGATGGACCAAGCGGTCCCACAGATGGAAAGCATCATTATCGCCAATAACCGTGTGAGTGGGTGGCAGAGGATAACCATCATTGCTTTGCATGTGGGCCAAACATATGTATGGAGGTGTGTGTGTGGTTGTGATGTTTGAATACCCAAAATGCACAACTTTGGTGTGGCACATGCCTCGAAAACCGTAAAGTCCCCACACGGAGCAAGGTTCATGAAGCGTAGTATATGCTGGTCCCCTTCCCCCTTCTTCGACGCGTACTATATGCTCCTACCGTAATACAAACCAAAAAGAATCCTCCTTGATGGTCAAATTAATTAGCTCTGCTGATGTAGGTCAAAGTGATGCACGCATGGACGACGACCTCACGGGCCCATAGATGGAAGCGTGACGCACGTGAGTGTCCTAGGATAACCACCGCCTGCATACATGTGGCCCAAAGAGGTGTTCTGTGATGTTTGAATAGCCAATGCACAACTTTGATGTGGCACTTGCCTCGAAACCAAAAAGTCCCCACATGGAGTGAGGTGTGTTCATGGACGCGTACGTAGTATATATGCCGGTCCCCTCCCACCTCTTCGACACGTACTATATACTCCTACCGCAACACAAACAAAAAATAATCAACCTTGCTGGTCAAATTAACCGCTTTGGCTGTAGGTCAAAGTGACGGACGATGACCTCGCGGGCCCACAGAAAGCGCCACACGCGAGTGAGTGTCCTAGGAAAACCACCGACTGCATGTGGCCCAAACATGTATGTATGAAAGGGTTGTGTAATGTTTTAAATAATGAATTCACGACTTTGATGTGGCACCTGCCTCACAAAATGGTTAATCCCACACGGTGGCTCACGACTCGTTGTGTACTTGCAGACCCCCCCCCACACACCGCACATCCACCGCAACTACGAGGCATGTTAAATTTTTCCGCGGTGAACATATGTGACCAAAGGAGGGTCATGTTAAAATAAAAAAACAGAGATCATTCAGACGTTTTAGTACATTGATTGATTTTCTAGGGGTATAATGTGCAAACATCAAATTTGAGCTATATGCACACGTGACAGGGCACCAAAATGGATTGGAAAAACATATGTGTGTCACTGGGTGCATGTTTAGTCCCCATGCAAGAAATTTCAAACATTGAGAATCTTGATTTTTAAAATCTAGTAAATCTAAAACTCAGTTGAAATTCATGAAACTTATCGTGTTGTCATATGGACACCAATAGACTGTGGTATTGTACTTTTTTGTCAAATTTGAGACACTTTTTGATGTACTCTTTATCTTCTTACAAACGAGAGATTATTAATAATTAGGAACAAATATTGCAAACGGATTATTTATTCGAACCGTGGGCGTTATACCAACAATGGATATGTGCGATGCTTCGATTAAGCAATAAAGTGGCAGCATTAATCATCAAAAAAGAAAAAAAAAATATGTGTGGCCACGTGTCCCGTGTGCCGTGCGAGCAGGCGTGAGTTGATGGGTCACATGTGAGCAGTCCGCCGCGCAGGCAGACCGGGAGATATGCGTGCATGTGTATGAATTGACGGGAGGCGTGCTCGCTGCGCAGTGTCACCGGGAGGCGAGCCAGCCCTTTAACCACCGTCCGCCTTGCTCCCACTGCTCCATAATAATGGCACGCCCGAGCCGCTGGTCATAAAAGGCGACCGCACCCCCCATTCTTGCTACACACACAATCCTCTCTCTTCGGCTACATCCTCGATGCTGCTCTCACTCCTCACCACCGTTAGTGTATGAGGATGCCGCCGAAGCGCCCCATTGGAGGGAGTGGGGATGCTGGGGCTGCTGAATCACCAGAGCACAGCGTGAAGATGGAGACATAGGTTGCCGTCACCACCGATGAGGTCTCGTTGGACCTTGACGTCGTCGACGGCATCATGCTTCCACAGCCAAAGCTGGAGGTCCACACCGACTCCAGCGACGACTCCGACAACCACTCTGGCGATGACTCCGACGACGACGGATAACCAGTTAGTCATCTATACCCATTTATGTGTCAAATATATCCTAGGGTTTCTCTGGTTACTCCTGCCTCCCCCTTTTTGGAATAGAAATCCTATGACTATGTTCTCTCAATCCATCAAATCTGAGTAAGTTTCGTTAGATCCGTGTAGTGTATTGATTGTTTGAATGGTACAAATGATATGTGATTAGTTGTTTCATCTGTACAAATGATTTCTGCTAATAATCCGACTAGGGTTAGTGTTTGTGCTAATAATTCCTAGCCAGACCTTGACAATTGATTTTTAATGCCCAACATATATGTTTGTACCATTTTTTTCAAGATTGGTCTGTACATACATGATTGTGCTTGAAAATCAAACCATAATCTTTGGATATGTCTTTAAAAAATAGACATAAAATCCATAAATTACTAATCCTACTTTACGACATGTAAAAATTGATTTGATGCCAAATTTTGGCAACTGCCAAATGTTCGCTAGAGATTAGCTTGTATTCTAAATTTGACGCCACATTTTTTTACTATATGTATAGGCGTGATATGTCTTCATCGTATCTACTTTTCCTAACACTTTTGCTCTTGTTTTGGACTCTAATTTGCATGATTTGAATGAAACTAACCCGGACTGACGCTGTTTTCAGCAGAACTACCATGGTTTTGTTTTTGTGCAGAAATAAAAGTTCTCAGAATGGAACGAAACTTTTTGGAGAATTTTTATACAACAAAAGAAAAATACTGGAGCCAAGAACCACCGGAGGGGGGGGGGGTCCCTGGGGGAGCACAACCCACCAGGGGGCGCGCCCCCTCCTGGCGCGCCCAGGTGGGTTGTGCCCACCTAGTGCCCCGCTGACCCTATATCCGATGCGATAAAATCCTATTTTTGGAGAAAAAATCAAGGAGAAAGAATTATCGCGTTTCACGAGACGGAGCCGCCGCCACCTCCTGTTCTTCATCGGGAGGCCAGATCTGGAGTCCGTTTGGGGCTCCGGAGAGGGGAATCTTTGATCTTCGTCATCACCAACCCTTCTCCATCGCCAATTTCATGATGCTCCCCACCGGGAGTGAGTAATTCCTTCGTAGGCTCGCTGGTCGGTGAGGGAGTTGGATGAGATTCATCGTGTAATCGAGTTAGTTTTGTTAGGGCTTGATCCCTAGTATCCATTATGTTGTGAGATTGATGTTGCTATGACTTTGCCATGCTTAATGCTTGTCACTTTGGGCCCGGGTGCCATGATTTCAGATCTGAACTGTTTATGTTATCACCATTATATCTATGTTCTAGATCCGATCTTGCAAGTTATAGTCACCTATTGTGTGTTATGATCCGTAAACCCCGGAGTGACAATAGTCGGGATACTTTCCGGTGATGACCATAGTTTGAGGAGTTCATGTATTCACTATATGCTAATGCTTTGTTCCGGTTCTCTATTAAAAGGAGGCCTTAATATCCCTTAGTTTCCTTATGGACCCCACTGCCATGGGAGGGTAGGACAAAAGATGTCATGGAAGTTCTTTCCATAAGCATGTATGACTATTTACGGAATACATGCCTACATTATATTTGTGAACTGGAGCTAGTGCCCTATCGCCAAAGGTTATGACTGTTATATGATGAATATCATCCAATGAATTCACCGATCCAATGCCTATGAATTTTTCACATATTGTTTCTGCTAAGTTACTTTTGCTATTGCTACTGTCACAACTGCTACAAAATTATTGCTATCACTGTTACTATTACCACTACTATCAAAACTATCATATTACCGTGCTACTGATCATATTGCTGCAGATAATTAATCTCCAGGTGTGGTTGAATTGACAACTCAGCTGCTAATACTTGCAAATATTCTTTGGCTCCCCTTGTGTCGAATCTATAAATTTGGGTTGAATACTCTACCCTAAAAAACTGTTGCGGTCCCCTATACTTGTGGGTTATCAAGACCTTTTTCTGGCGCCGTTGCCGGGGAGCATAGCTATATTTGTTGATTCACTTGGGATTATTATCCATGTATCACTATGAAGAATCTGAATGATACAAAAACCAAGATCGTTCCCTCTAGGACGAGGGGAGGTAAGGAACTGCCATCGCACTCTGCATTTGATTCACCTTTTGTTTTGAGTAGACTTGCAACACCACCACATGTTATTAATCATTATATGTCACAAGTTATTGATGATGCTACTTCTATAAATACTACTCATGATGATGCTAGTACCTTGCTTGATGATGGTGTGCCACTAGGTGATTTTCTTGATGAACAAATTGCTAGAGCTAAAGATATTGAGAATGCTGAAATTGATGAAATTGTTGAAACTGATGAAATGCTTGAAACTGAAAATATTGAAACACCTATTAGACCTAGCTCTCCTAGATATGAATTGCCTAAGGTACCTGAAGGTTATGTTATGGATGAGAAGACAGCTAGAGATTTTCTTGCTTGCAATGATAGAGATGATCTTAAGAAAATATTATGCAAACTGAAAGAGAAATCTTTGAATGCAAGAATGAAATGTGATCCTAAGTTTGCTACTTCACCTATCTTTGTTGATGATAAGGATTATGAATTCTCTGTCGACCTAGAGTTAATTATTTTGGTTGAATCTGATCCTTTCCATGGTTATGAAACTGAAACTGTTGTGGCACACCTTACCAAATTTAATGATATAGCTACCCTTTTTGCTCATGAGGATAAAATTCGCTATTACTATATTCTCAAATTATTTCCGTTATCATTAAAGGGTGATGCTAAGATATCGTACAATACTCTTGCTCATGGTTGTGTGCATAGTCCCCAGGATATGATTTATTACTTCTCTGAAAAATATTTTCCTGCTCATAAGAAACAAGCTGCCTTACATGAAATATTTAACTTTGTGCAAATTGAAGAAGAGAGTCTCCCACAAGCTTGGGGGAGGCTTCTCCAATTGCTTAATGCTTTGCCAGATCATCCTCTTAAGAAAAATGAAATACTTGATATCTTCTATGATGGACTAAGCAATGCTTCTAGGGACTTCCTAGATAGTTGTGCTGGTTGTGTTTTCAGGGAACGAACTGTTGAACAAGCTGAGGAATTATTGAATAATATATTGAAAAATTATGATGATTGGACTCTTCTTGAACTACTGCATAAACCCACTCCAAAGAAGAGGGGTATCTTATATCTCAGTCCGGAAGATATGCAAGAGGCAAAGAAATCTATGAAGGAAAAAGGTATTAAAGCAGAGGATATTAAAATTTTACCTCCTATTGAAGAGATACATGGACTTAACACACCACCACCCAAGGTGGTAGAGGTAAATTCTTTAATGAAATTTAATGAAAGAGACAATCCTTATAATATGCATCCTAGTCAATGCCTTTATGAGTTTGATAATTACATTAGAAAGCAAGATCACTTCAATGAAAATGTTATGAAACAATTGAAATATAATTCTGATTTGATTGCTCGCTTGAGTGACTTGTTATTTAGAATCTCCAATGATGTTAGAGGTGTAGGAAAACATGCCTATATGGTTCAAACTCAACTAGAACAAGTTGCTAAATTTCAAAGAGAGTTGCTAGATGAAATGAATAATAATATAAATGACTTTGCTGTTAGAGTAGCAACTAGAGGAGGTAAAATGACTCAGGAACCACTTTATCCTAAGGGAAATCCTAAAATAATTGAACAAGACTCTCAAAGAATTAACACTGATGCACCTAGTCCTTCTAAAAGGAAGAAGAAAAAGAAAAATGATCGGACTTTGCATGCCTCCAGTGAACCTGAAATAGAAAAACCTCCTGATAATGATAATGATGTTTCTATCTCTGATGCTGAAATTCAATCTGGTAATGAACATTCACCTAGTGATAATGAAAAAGCTAATGATGATGTTCATGAAGATACTCAACCAGACAATGATAAACAACCAGATAATGATGTTGAGATAAAACCAGCTGTTGATCTTGATAACCCACAACCTAAAAATAAGAGATATGATAAAAGAGACTTTGTTGTTAGAAAACATGTAAAAGAAAGAGAACCATGGGTTCAAAAACCCATGCCCTTTCCACCTAAATCAACTAAGAAGAAAGATGATGAAGAATTTGAACGCTTTGCTGAAATGCTTAGGCCAGTCTTTTTGCGCACTCGTTTGACAGGTATATTAAAGATGGCCCCTTAGGCAAAATATATGAAAGACATCATCTCTAATAAAAGAAAAATACCGGAAGCTAAAATCTCCACTATGCTTGCTAATTATTCTATTAAGGATGGAGTACCTAAAAAACTTGGAGATCCGGGAATACCAACTATACCTTGCTCCATAAAAAGAAATTATGTGAAAACTGCTTTGTGTGATTTAGGAGCTGGTGTTAGTGTTATGCCTTTCTCTTTATATAAAAGACTTGATTTGAATAAACTCACACCTACTGAAATATCTTTGCAAATGGCTGACAAATCAACTGCCATACCTATCAGTATTTGTGAGGATGTGCCCGTTGTGGTTGCAAATGTTACTATGTTAACTGACTTTGTTATACTTGAGATACCCGAGGACGACAACATGTCGATTATCCTTGGTAGACCCTTCTTGAATACTACAGGGGCTGTTATTGATTGCAATAAAAGCAAGGTCACTTTTCATATCAATGGTAATGAGCACATGGTACACTTTCTGAAGAAACAATTCCAAGTGAATGGTATTAATGTCATTGAAAAATCTCCGACACTCACTATTGGAAGTTTTCAACTACCTCTACCTACTGCCAAAAAGGAATATGAAATGCTTATTGTTGGGGACATGCATATCCCCGTTGAGGTAACTTAGTGTTTTACGAAAGTTCTTTGGTTTCATGCTAATCGAAAGTGGTTGTTAATAAGACTTGATCAACCTTATTAATGGATCATTTTTGAGAGGTATGAAGTTGATGAATTTAGTAAGCACAACTTTCTGTTTCCAACGCTTGTTTTCTATTTTTCTTATTTAAATAAAATGCCATGCCATGTCTTGTCTGTTTTCTGAATTTCTCGTGCAATAAAAAAATGACAAATAAAAGTTCTCAGAATGCCTTGAAAATTTAATACGATTTTTTCTGAATATTTAAGAATTTTTTATGCAAATAACATCAGAGGGCGGTGCACCAGGTGGGCACAACCCACCTGGGCGCACCAGCAGCCCCAAGCGCCCTGGTGGGTTGTGGTCCCCACGTGGTCCCCCTCACTTTTCTCAATAGCACATGTCATCACCTACCTCCAGAAAAAAATCACCATTGCTCTCTCTCTCTCTCTCGTGTTCTTGCTCTCAAACCCGCGGATTTCGATCTCTTTGCTCGAAGCTCCATTTCGAAAACTGTATTGGGGGATTGCTACTTGGTATGTTACTCCTCCATTGGTCCGATTAGTTTTTGCTTTAGTGGATTATATTTTGAATAATTAGCTACTCTTGGTGCTGCTGTAGATGAGCTTGCATGTTGAATTCTTAGAGTTCTAAGTAGTTTGAATGCACAATATGGCCTCTTTACATCTCTATAAGTAGTTGCTATCAATCTTGTGAAGTTTTGTTGCCAAAAATTTTGTGACCCAAATTTTTTCAGAAAATTGTATGCAAATATGATGAACTTCTTTGGAAGGAGTTCTTCGAGGCGGATGTCCTCGAAGGCATCTTCTAGTAGGGGCTCAACCTGTCGGATTCAGGGCTCCGTAGACCCAAGGAAGGTTCAAACTCTGGGGCGTGTGCGAAGAACTCAACCTATCCAACCAACCAACTCGTCACCCCACAGCCTAGCTCGAGGAACAAGGAAGAAGATGAACATGGCAGTTTACCCAGGTTCGGGCCACCTTGCGGTGTAAACCCCTACTCCTGCTTTGTGGTGGATTTGCCTCACGAGGGGCTGAGGATGAACAGGTACAAGGGATGAACAAACTCGCCAGGTCTGCTCTGGTGAGGGTGGAAGGGATCGGATCCCCCTCTATGGTGGTGGCTAACCTATATATATAGTGACCTCGATCCTCTTCCCCCAAAACGTAGGCGGGAAGGGATTCCACAGTGGCCAATTTGAAAGGGGACAAGTAGTACATCTTATCCTGACAAAAGGTGGTCTTCGCCTGCAAAGCTTCTGGTCATGACGCCGTGGTGGGCTCGGCGACGACATCTGTCCTGCCGTCCTGGCGGTCCTGGTCTTGTTGCACTAGAATGGAAACCTTTGCCTGATTCCTCAGGAACCCATGCCTGCGCTTACCTCCTTAGCACCAAAGGGGAAACTGTCTTCTCTGCGCCCGCTGGCGCCCGCCTGACCTTGGTCGTCATGGCTTGCGTCACCGCAACCTCGTGAGGGTGGGCACCTGCATAGGAATCTCCGCTCCTCAGGAGGCAGCCTGGGGAGGCCGCTCCCTCGGGAGGTCTTAGCGTCGTCTCCCTCGCGAGGCTTGGCCCCTCACGAGGGTCTTGTCTTGATAGTCTTTGTAGGTGGGCCATACCAGGCCATCGATGAAGCCACGCCATGGGCCACAGGCAGGCAAGTCTGGGTACCCTGGTTCCCAGAATGCCGACAGTAGCCCCTGGGCCCAAGGCGCGCTCGGACTTGGCTTCGAGGCGAAGCCAAAGGGCAAGGGCGATGCGCCGCAGGCCCCAATCGCCTGCGGACCGAGCCGACGCGTGGCGCTCGACGGGACGTGGGCGTCTCCACTTCCCCACGCTACCTCGGAAACTGCGCGACTTGACAACTACCTGATGCATGCAGATAGGCCATCATTACTTGGAGCACGGGAGGCCGCCGGTTAGCCTCCCTTCGCCTATAAATGGGAGAGGGGGCAGAGCCCCCAGCTCATCTTCATCTTCTCGTCGCCTGCCCTTCTTCTCCTTCGTCTCGCCACCATCTTGCCAGAGCATCCATGGCGCCTGTGAGGAGGTTCTCGGTCGTCGAGAAGGGAAAAACCCCTCTGACGGAACCGGAGTTGCTCCCGCCGAAGAAGAGGCGCGATTGCCCTCGCGATGCCACCGCGGCGCCCATGGCAACATGACCTTGGCACGAACGCACTCCACCGGGCTTCCCAATCCGCGCGGATGTTCGCGCGCATAGCCCCGCCCACGGGAGCGACCGCGGATGCCATGAGGAATGGGGTCATGGAGGAGAACAGGCGGTGGCCGCACGGCCACCCCGCCCGCAGACCCATGCCGAAGGCACCGCCCGCGAGTTTATGGTGTAGGCGGCAATGCCGCCGCGCACGTGGATCCGGCTTCCGTGATTCTTGGCGGGGGAGATACCGCCCAAGGGGCCCGTCGAGCTATGGCTGCAGCACGGCGGTTGCTGCAGCCAAGCTTCAGAGGCGGAGGTTGAGGCCATCTCCCCCGGCGACAACTTCATGACTCGAGGATGGAGCGCGATCGCCCGCGCCTACAACTTGGAGGGGAGGCACGCCATCCACTTCAAGTACGACGGGGCATCGACACTCTTCTTCATGGTCTTCGGGGAGGATGGCCGGTGTCTGGAGTGCTGCCCCAGGGGAGGCGATCGAGACGGTGACCACCCTTCAGACCGGCGCGACAGCGAGGCCCCTAGTGGTGAACTTGCCCTTGGCCTTGTCTGCGACTCCTCTGGCAGCAGCAGCGCGTCCTCTGGTCCAGGCACGAGTGACGACAACAGCTACGAGCCTCCGCGTCGCCGCGCCCGGGCCTAGGGGAGGAATGGTGCCATCCTGACGTCGCGGGCGATGCTGCCGAAGCCATGGTTCTCAGGAGGTTTTTCCTTTTGTTCCGTTCCTGCGCGAGAATCATGATAGGCCCCGCGGGGGTGTGTAAAAACCATGACGCTCATACTTTAATGTTATCATTTCTAATCAATGTTGTGTTTGTGTCTCTCGCTCTGGCATGGTTCCCCCCTTTCATTCTCGCGGTAGCTTAGTGCTCTGCGCCGACAGGACCTAGTCCCCAGGCAAGCTTTGGCCGTCGCTGGTATGCCAGGTCGCGATGCTGTCGTCAAGGCCAGGAGGTGAGCGGCCCGAGGTCCGGTAAGAGCCCCTGAGGCGCGATGCTCAGGAGGTCCCCTTTGGCGCGCAAGCGGCTCCCGAAGGACTGAAAGGGAAGTTTCCTTGCCCAAGCAAAATCACAAGAGACAGAATGCTGATTATGAGGTTCACGCCTGCGCGTGTGAGGTGACTTATCTTGGCGAGCCTGTGGTGGTTCCTTTGCTGTGAGGGCGAGCTTCTTGTGCATCGTTAGGCTGTGCCCTTTTTCCCGATGGCACCCCCTGCAAGGCTCCTACCAACTCCATCTCCCCCGCTTGTCTGGGTGCTCTACGCCCTCGGGACCCATCTCTCGAGCGAAGCTCGGTCGCCGCTGGTATGCCAGGTCACGATGCCGTGGTCAAGGCTAGGGGCGAGGGCATGAGAGCCGGTAGGGGCCCCTGAGGCGCGGTGCTCAAGGGCCTCCCCTTTAGCGTGCAAGCGACTTGCACGAGAGAAGAGTGGCGGCGCCCGAGGGGGTGCCTAGGAGGGGTTGCGCCCCTTGGCACGTAGCGTGGCGTCCTTCCATGGTGACGGGGCATTGGCGAGGCCGCTTCTGGTCTCGCCTCCGGAGGCTCCTGCGAGCTAGCTGAAAAACATAACATGCAGCCACGCTTGCTATTCCGCCGATGGTCTTTCCGCGAGAGGACGAAGGCACTAAGGACCCGGTGAGGTGGCGTGCGCGGGGCCGGCCGCGAGTCAGAGCTCGGTCTCTTAGGTTTATCGACGCTGCAGGGATGGACCCGAGCACAGGCGCCATGCCAGTTGCCCCCATTGCGAGATGAGCGAGAGGCAGGTTAGCAGCGCGCGGGGACCGTGAAGGGCAACCGCATAGGTAACGAGTCAACACGCGTCACGTTAACCACCATAATAACTTGAGCATGCATAACTGGTCTGGGGTACATGATTCAAAATGATGCAGCTGTAGGGGTGGGCCCTGACAGCTTGAGGATAATGCACCCTGAGGGGCGCCCTCAACAGAACAAACCGAAAAGTCACCTGGCACCATCGTTGTAGAAGCGTTGGAGTAGCTGAAGACGCGTGCTGCAGAGATCGCTCCTCACGAGCCGGCTGGCTCCTGAGGCCCGGGAGGCTCTGGAGGTCTGGGAAGCTCGAGAGGGTCCGGCACCTCCTTCGTCAGGACCGCCTGGCGGCTGGCCTCGTGAGCCGACAGGACGCCCTGCATGTCACGCTGATGCGAGGCAGCCGCGTTTAGCAAGCTGAACGGCATGCAGACGTAGCTGTGGGGGCAGCCCCCTCTCCGCCCAATGCGGGACGGCCAGAAGAGCTCCTGAGAAGCAGCCCTGTTGAGGCCTGGGATGTTGATGCAGGCGCGCAGCTCGCCACCCATGTCAGGGGCGGCAGCTGCACTGGATGATGCGGGACGATGCTCACCACGCATGGCTCGTGCCTCCTGAAGCTCCTCGATCTCCTTGGTGATGAACTCCTGAGCGCCTGGCGCCTGGCGCCTTACGCCTTGCTCATGGAGGCGCGCGTCGAAGCACGCCCCCACGTGGTGCCCGAACGCCTCCCTCGTGACGCCGGTCAGGTCAGAGGCCCTCCAGACAAGAGCCCCCGAGCCCGTTCTGAGAGGGGTGCCAGGCGCGCCTTCCTATGCGAGAGGGAAGGGTGCCCCAGTAGTGGGCGCGGGGCCTGAGGCACGATCGTCGGGCGCCCCAGCCTCCTGGCGACCCTTGGGGAGGAGCTGCTTCTTCTTCTTGGGGATGGCCTCAGGAGGTCGGACGGCACCCTCGTCGTCAGAGTTCTCGACTGCCGCAGCCTGGTAGGCGTGCTCAAGGGAGCACACCACATCCTTTTCGTCACAGGCGACTGTGATGATGCCGCCACTCCCTGACATCTTGAGGACATTGTAGCCGTGGTGTGTCGCCGCCATGAACTTGGCGAGGGCCGGATACCTGAGGATGGCATTGTATGAGAGGCGAATGTGGGCGACATCGAAGTCAATGAGCTCGGTGCGGTAGTTGTCGCGCTTGCCGAAGGTGACAGGGAGGCGGATCTGCCCTATGGGGACGGTAGAGCCATTGGTCACCCCTGAGAAGGGCTTGGTGGGGAGGAGCTGGTCGTATGGCACCTGGAGCGTCTCGAATGTCTCAATGGAGAGAACGTTGAGCCTCGTGCCACCATCGTTGAGCGTCTTGGTGACGAGGACGTTGCTGATGGTCGGCGCGCAGAGCATGGGGAGCGCGCCAGCGGCGGCTGAGCACTTGAGCTGGTCCATGGCGTCAAAGGTGGTGGCATGCTTGGACCATCCAAGGGGACGCGACGCCTCAAGCTTGGGAAGGGCCACGTTCACCTCGTGAGCGAACTGCTTGAAGATGCGATGAGAGGCGGGGGCCTGAGCACCGCCCAGGATGCAGGCGATTGCGCGTGGCTCCTGGAAGCCCCCAGCCCCATGATCCTGGCGGTTGTCGTCGTTTCTCCTTGGTGGCGGCGGCAGTGGAGGAAGGCCGGCATTGCCCTGAGGAGGGTCCTCGCGGGGCTGGTCACGCCCGGGGCTGTCGTGAGGCTGGCCCTGCCAGCGGTCCTCACGAGGCTGATTGCGCTAGTCCTAGCGGGGGTCACGGTTGTCCCAGCGGCCTCCTTCGTGGCCGTAGCCACGGTCATTATGCTCGGGACGGCGGCCAAGGCGCCCGTCGCGGATTGCCCTGAGCTCCTGGTAGTTGTTGGTGTTGTGGCTGTGGACTTTGTGGAAGGCGCAGAACGGGCGGTTGCCCATGGAGGATCCGCCGTTGTCGCAGCCGCGCTTCATCTCGGGCTTCGCGGCTAGCACGGTAGGGCCCTTGCGATTCACTTCCTTAGCCTTGGCCTTCTTGTCTTCAGGATCGACCTCCGGGAGCTCCAGGAGGGAGAGGCAACCTTCCTCTGCCCTAGCGCACCTGGTTGCCATGTTGAACATCTCCAGGGCCAAGCATAGATCCTCGTGCATGGAGAGCTCCTCTTTCATCTTGACATCCCGGACGCCTTCAGAGAACGCCAAAATGATGGCCTCGTCCGACACCTTCGGGATCTTGAGGCGAATGTTCGTGAAGTGCTGTATGTACTTGTGCAGGGTCTCGCCCGGCTGCTGCTTTATGCACCGCAGGTCGCCTGCTGCAGGAGCGCGGTCGCGAGTGCCTTGGAAGTTGGCGATGAAGTGCTCACGCAGCTCATCCCAGGAGGAGATCGACCCCACCGGGAGGTCAGGAGCCAAGAACACGCGTCGTCCTTGAGGGACATGGGGAACCAGTTCGCCATGACCTTCTCATCGCCATTTGCCACCGCGATGCTTAGCTCGTAGAGCTGGAGGAACTCAGCGGGATCAGGAGTGCCGTCGTAGCACGGGGGCAGATCCGGCTTGAACTTGTCGGGCCAGACAACACGTCGCAGCTCCGGGGTGAAAGCACGGCAGCTTGCCACACTCACACGGGCCGGTCGCATGGGGAGAGCTTGGTCTTGGCGCCCGCGCGCCACCGCCTTTGGCGGCGCGCGGTCTTGACGCGGCGGCGCTGGAAGCACGCGCGCCTCTCCTTGGGGCCGCTGCACCACCTGGCAGCTTTCTTCATCGCGCGCCGGCGCCCTACACGGCGGGTCACGCTAGGGTGCCTCACGCCCGGGCTCGGGGTCCATGCCGTGCAGAGGAGGAGGGGGAGGCACGCCGTGAGCCACGTCTCCCGCCAGGGACGATGGAGGACGAAGCGAACGGGAAGGTGCAGGAGCCTCACCGGCGGCGTTGATGAGCTCGGTGATGCGGCCGAGCCAGTCGTCGTAGAGGTCGTTGGCCGGACGATAGCGCAGAAGCTCACGCGCCATGAGCAGCGCAGACTACGCGTTCGCTAGCCCACGACGAACGTGAGAAGACGACGCCGTGGCTGGAGTGGGTGATGGAGTCGCGGTGCGGCCATTGTGACGCATGTACGATGGCAGCGACGAGTCCTGCTGTTCGGTTGAGCAGCAGGGTCGGTGGCGGCGTTAGCCACCGAGGAGGCAAAGCAGCGAGGAACGCCATTGCCCACGGGTGCCGTCTGGGCGACACGAGCGGCCCGGCGCTCAGCAAGGACATGGCGAGCGTCAGCCATAGGAACAGCGGCAGAGCGAGAGGTGGGAGAGAGGCTTCAACACGCCCTACCTGGCATGCCAAATGTCGGATTCAGGGCTCCGCAGACCCAAGGAAGGTTCAAACTATGGGGCGTGTGTGAAGAACTCAACCTATCCAACGAACCAACTCGTCGCCCCACAGCCTAGCTCAAGGAACAAGGAAGAAGATGAATACGGCAGTTTACCCAAGTTCGGGCCACCTTGCGGTGTAAAACCCTACTCCTACTTTGTGGTGGATTTGCCTCATGAGGGGCTGAGGATGAACAGGTACAAGGGATGAACAAACTCGTGAGGTCTGCTCTGGTGAGGGTGGAAGGGATCGGATCCCCCTCTATGGTGGTGGCTAACCTATATATATAGTGACCTCGGTCCTCTTCCCCCAAAATGTAGGCGGGAAGGGATTCCACAGTGGCCAATTTGAAAGGGGACAAGTAGTACATCTTATCCTGACAAAAGGTGGTCTTCGCCTGCAAAGCTTCTGGTCGTGACGCCGTGGTGGGCTCGGCGATGACATCCGTCCTGCCGTCCTGGCGGTCCTGGTCTTGTTGCACTGGAATGGAAACCTTTACCTAATTCCTCGGGAACCCACGCCTGCGCTTGCCTCCTTAGCATCAAAGGGGAAACTGTCTTCTCTGCGCCCGCTGGCACCCGCCTGGCCTTGGTCGTCATGGTTTGCGTCACCGCAACCTCGTGAGGTTGGGCACCTGCATAGGAATCTCCACTCCTCAGGAGGCAGCCTGGGGAGGCCGCTCCCTCGGGAGGTCTTAGCATCGTCTCCCTTGCGAGGCTTGGCCCCTCGCGAGGGTCTTGTCTTGATAGTCTTTGTAGGTGGGCCATACCAGGCCGTCGATGAAGCCACGCCATGGGCCGCATGCAGGATAGTCTGGGTACCTTGGTTCCCAGAACACCGACACAACCCGTCAATCTTATGTTGAACCAAGCGCAAGTTCAATAAGGGAAGCTGCTACCAAATCCTGCCTATGGCCGTGCAACGATTTTATGGTGAGTGCAGGTATTAAAGAAGAATTTGAGCAATATGTTCACATTGCCGAGCTCGGTCCCTACATTGAAGATAAGTGCAACCAGTATCTCAGTCTCACAAAATCGTTTACTAAAGAGTTTAAATTTCATCCTCGTGAATCTAGAGTTTCATTTAAACTTTATGACCATTCAATTACCATGTCTCTAGACGCGTTTAGTGGTGTGTGTAAAATCCCATATTGGGGTTTATTGGATGAACCACCAAGGTCTGAGTATGAGTCATTCTTGATCAACCTTTGTTATGGCGAGGATAGAGGAGTGACACAAGGTAGAATAAAAAGTATTCATTTCCCATCAATTAAATACTTTGCACTGTTTAATGGAAAATGCATCGTAGGCAAGCAAGACTGTAGTGCACTGTGTGCTCCTGACTTGAGCCTCATACACACTGCTCTCACCGGCGTTAAATGTTATAACCTTGGAGCGATTGTTGCACGCAGATTGCAACACAACGCTGGTAGTGGAGATTTTTATGGTGGGATTTATGTCATGTTTAGCAGAGGAGTTTGGTGTATCCCTTTGGCCTAATGACCCTGTCCTACCTACTTAGTACTTAGACTTTTAGGCCATGAAACGTCATAAGTTCCTTAAAGGCGAGATCACTGATTATACTTATAACATGCTGTTCCATAAAGTTTCTGTTGTGCACACCTTTTTGCCTGCGCGTGCTCTCTTTGATTTTCACAGCAAAGGAAGGTATTATGTTCTTGAGAGCGAGGCCCGCGCACACAACGCCGAGGTTGTGGCTGCTCGGCAGGCTGAGGAGGCTGCACCAAGAGCCTCCGTGAGCTATCACTCTGACTGTTACACAGGCTATAGATAGTGATTACCAAGTTAGGCCAAAAGCCTAAGCTTGGGGGAGTACGTATGCCCACCGATATTTCCTTCATGTTCGCACATTACATTCCAGTTGTCGGTGTTCACACTTTTTCATTGTATTATCCATGGTTGATTTATTTTCTCGCTTTCTTCTTGTGTGATTGAAATATTTGAGAAAATCACAAAAAAATATTGTTTGCTTCTTTTTGGTTTTTCTTCCTAGTGTAGTTAGTTGTAGTATTTAAAAGAAAACCCAAAAGGATTTCCTTGTTCTTCTTTTGCTTGTTGGGAGCTCTCCTGTGTAAATAGTTTTTCTCATTTTTGTTTTTCTCTTTAATTTGCTTTGTTCAAGAAAAACTAAAAACTCCAAAAATATTTTAGTGTGTTTCTCTGAAATTCTTTTTGTTTTATTGAGTCATACCGAGGAGAAGACCACGATGAAAATGTTGAGTGGCTCTCATATGCATTATTGTTGATCTAACAAAGCGCTCAAATTGCCTTGTCTTCTCCTCTTGAATAAAATATTTATAGATTCCAGCTTAGTCCACGGCACCCTTGCACTATTATTATTTTCATATCATTCGGTCGTGCAAGTGAAAGGCAATAATGACGATATTTGATGAACTGGCTGTGGCAGAGAGAAACGGGTATGAACTCAACTTGTTCTGTTTTTGTAAATATGTTTAACCTAGTATCCATAATTCAGCCTATTATGATCAAACATGTTTGCAATGACAATTAGAGATTATAGTTTCTCATGCCATGCTTAAGTAGCTAGCAGTGGATAATGATTTATCTTGGATGTCAACATGCATTAAAATGATTGTGATGTGGTATGATGATATGGTATCCTCCTTCGAATGTTCGAGTGGCTTGACTTGGCACATGTTCATGCATGAAGTTGAATCAAAACCAACATAGCCTCTATGATATTTATGTTATGGTGTTCATATCCTACTCATGCTAGTATCCAATGTTACTTATGCATAATGCATGTTCATGACTGTTTTCGCTCTCTAGCTGGCCGCTTCTCAATCTATTTGCTAGCCTTCACCTGTACTAAGCGGAAAAATGCTTGTGCATCAAAATCCTAAAACCCAAGTTATTCCAAATGAGTCCACCATATATCTACCTATATGCGGTATTACCCTGCCGTTCTAAGTAAATTTGCATGTGCCACCTCTAAAAACTTCAAATAAACATCCATTTTTGTGTGCCTGGATTGTTCATGGAGTGACAGGAGGTAGTCAATATCTTCCATGCTAAGTGGGTTATTCTCATGATGAGTGTTTATTCACTCGTCCTCGCACGAGAGGGCGGTAATAGGGATTCCCAGTCCCGAATTCAAAAATTGCAAATAGTTAAACAAAACTCCCCCAGGACTGATGTTGGTATGGACGCTACCCGTGGATTCGGCTAGCCGTGGAGTGTGTTTGTTGGTGGAGGGGGAGTAAACCTTTACTTTTATCGCTTGGGAACTGCCACTAATGTGTTTAGAATGGAAGATATCGATAACCAATGGTCACGAAGTAAACAGGAAGGGTGCATTTGTCAAAATTTCATTTATCTCTGTTTTAAAAATCTGAGCTCTGGCACCGCTACAAATCACTGCTTCCCTCTGCGAAGGGACTATCTATTTAATTTTATGTTGTGTCATCACCTACGCAAATAAGCGCCAGATCTGAGAGCACTATTGTCATCCTCATGCATTGTGTATAGCTAATGTTGGATGCATCATGACTGGATCTTTTCTACCATGAATTACAATGTTTAGTCGCTGCTTGAACTTTGGAGGTGCTCTGCATTTATGTTTTGCGGTCTCAGAAAGGGCTAACGAGATACCGCTGTTGTCATATTATATCATGATTGTTTTGACAAAGTGTTGTCATTCGAGATATCTTATTATTGCTCGCTAGTTGCTTATGCCATTGATATGAGTTAATATAATTTCTAAGAGTTATTGTTGACATGGTTAGTTATAATCCTTGCTGAAAACCTGGGTGCTGCTTAAGCTTATTTATGTAAACAAGAGCAAAAGAGTTCGTAAAAGTTTTTCTTTTTCACTTTCAGTTTGTCAGCTGAATTGCTTGAGGACAAGCAAATGTTTAAGCTTGGGGGAGTTGATACATCTCCGTCGTATGTACTTTTCCTAACGCTTTTGCTCTTGTTTTGGACTCTAATTTGCATGATTAGAATGAAACTAACCCGGACTGACGTTGTTTTCAGCAGAACTACCATGGTGTTGTTTTTATGCAGAAATAAAAGTTCTCGGAATGGAACGAAACTTTTTGGAGAATTTTTATACAACAAAAGAAAAATACCGGAGCCAAGAACCACCGGAGGGGGGTCCCTGGGGGAGCACAACCCACCAAGGCGCGCCCCCCTCCTGGCGCGCCCAGGTGGGTTGTGCCCACCTGGTGGCCCCGCTGACCCTATCTCCGACGCTATAAAATCCTATTTTCGAAGAAAAAAATCAAGGAGAAAGAATTATCGTGTTTCATGAGACGGAGCCGCCGCCACCTCCTATTCTTCATCGGGAGGCCAGATCTGGAGTCCGTTTGGTGCTCCGGAGAGGGGAATCTTCGATCTTCATCATCACCAACCCTTCTCCATCGCCAATTCCATGATGCTCCCCACCGGGAGTGAGTAATTCCTTTGTAGGCTCGCTGGTCGGTGAGGGAGTTGGATGATATTCATCATGTAATCGAGTTAGTTTTGTTAGGGCTTGATCCCTAGTATCTATTATGTTCTAAGATTGATGTTGCTATGACTTTGCCATGCTTAATGCTTGTCACTTTGGGCCCGGGTGCCATGATTTCAGATCTGAACCATTTATGTTATCACCATTATATCTATGTTCTAGATCTGATCTTGCAAGTTATAGTCACCTATTACATGTTATGATCTGTAAACTCCGGAGTGACAATAGTCGGGATACTTTTCGGTGACGACTGTAGTTTGAGGAGTTCATGTATTCACTATGTGCTAATGCTTTGGTCCGGTTCTCTATTAAAAGGAGGCCTTAATATCCCTTAGTTTCCTTATGGACCCCGCTGCCACGGGAGGGTAGGACAAAAGATGTCATGCAAGTTCTTTCCATAAGCACGTATGACTATTTACGGAATACATGCCTACATTATATTTATGAACTGGAGCTAGTGCCATATCGCCCTAGGTTATGACTATTATATGATGAATATCATCCAACGAATTCACCGATCCAATGCCTACGAATTTTCCACATATTGTTTCTACTAAGTTACTATTGCTATTGCTGCTGTCACAACTGCTACAAAATTATTGCTATCACTATTACTGTTACCACTACTATCAAAACTATCATATTACTGTGCTACTGATCATATTGCTGCAGATAATTAATCTCCAGGTGTGATTGAATTGACAACTCAGCTGCTAATACTTGCAAATATTCTTTGGCTCCCCATGTGTCAAATCTATAAATTTGGGTTGAATACTCTACCCTCGAAAACTGTTGCGATCCCCTATACTTGTTGGTTATCAAGGTGCTATCTGACAATGTCGACAGCGAGGATGAAGATGTCCAGAGGAGGTATGATACTTCTCCAACATATCTATAAGTTTTTATTGTTGCATGCTATTATATTATCCATCTTGGATGTTTTATATGCATTATTATGCTATTTTATATCATTTTTGGGACTAACCTATTAACCTAGTGCCAAGTGCCAGTTGCTGTTTTTTCCTTGCTTTTGTCTTTTACCAAATATCAATACCAAACGGAGTCCAAATGGAACAAAACTTTTTGACAAATTTTCTTGGACTACGAGACACCCTGGAAGCTTCAGGAGGAGGCCAGAAGAGCCACGAGTGCATGACAAGCTCACAGGGCGTGCCCTAGGGGGAGCCCTGGAAGCTTTTGGGCCCCCTGTGACTCTTCTAACCCTAATTCTTCTTCTATAAATACCCAAATATTCCTCCTAGACTAGAGGGCACACCAAAAATACTTTTCTGCTGCCGCAAGTTTCTGTCCTCGTGAGATCCCATCTGGAGACATGTTCTGGTACTCCGCCGGAGGGGGATTCGAGCATGGAGGGCCTCTACATCAACCTTGCTGCCCTTCCGATGATGTGTGAGTAGTTTACCACAGACCTACGGGTCCATAGATAGTAGCTAGATGGCTTCTTCTTTCTCTTTGATCTTCAATACAATGTTCTCCTCGATGTTCTTGGAGATCTATTCGATGTAATCTTCTTTTGCGGTGCATTTGTTGAGATCCGATGAATTGTGGATTTATGATCAGATTATCTATGAATATTATTTGAGTCTTCTCCGAACTCTTTTATACATGATTAAGATAGCTTTGTATTTCTCTCCGATCTATTGATTTGATTTGGCCAACTAGATTGATTTTTCTTGCCATGGGAGAGGTGCTTTGTAATGGGTTCAATCTTGCGGTGCTTATTCCTAGTGACAGAAGGGGATGTGACACGTATTTGTACTGTTGCCATTAAGGATAAAAAGGTGGGGTTTATTCATATTGATTGGATCTATCCCTCTACATCATGTCATCTTGCTTAAGGCATTACTCCGTTCTTATTAACTTAATACACTAGATGCATGCTAGATAGCGGTCGATGTGTGGAGTAATAGTAGTAGACACAGGCAGGAGTCGGTCTACTTGTCACGGACGTGATGCCTATATTCATGATCATTGCCTTAGATATCGTCATAACTTTGCGCTTTTCTATCAATTGCTCAATAGTAATTTGTTTACCCATCGTATGTGTTCTTTCAAGAGAGAAGCCTCTAGTGAAAACTATGGCCCCCGGGTCTATCTTTTATCATATTATTTTCAGATCTACAAAACCAAGAACCAAAACTACCTTGCTACAATTTATTTACATTTACTTTATTTTGCACTTTTATTTATCTTCTATACCTATCTCTATCAGATCTCATCCTTGCAAGTGATTGTGAAGGGATTGACAACCCTTTTATCGCGTTGGGTGCAAGTATTTGTTTGTTTGTGTTGGTGCAACCATTGGTGACTTGTGTGTTCCTCCTACTGGATTGATACCTTGGTTCTCAACTGAGGGAAATACTTATCTCTACTTTGCTACATCACCCTTTCCTCTTCAAGGGAAAAACCAACGCAAGCTCAAGAAGTAGCAAGGTACAGGAGGCAAATCCTCAGGGAGCCTTATGCGGTAATTCATAACAAGCATATTAGGACCTAGAACTGGGGCTTTTGATGTCCATTTTGCAACCAAAAGCTTCATGACGTGTATGAAAGTGTTCTGGCGCATGCAAGTGATTGCTTGTATCTGCGTTGGTATTTCCCCGAAGAGGAGAGGATGATGCAGCACAACAACAGTAAGTATTTCCCTCATTTATGAAACCAAGGTTATCAATCCGGTAGGAGGATCCACCCAAACTATGTAAACAGTACCTGCACACAAATAACAAATACTTGCAACCCAACGCGTAAGAGGGGTTGTCAATCCCTCCTCGGTATTGAGATAGATTAAATTGTATGAGATTGCTTGAATAGATCTAACAAAAACACAAAATAAAATAAATAAAGAAAAAGTGCAGCAAGGTATTTTTGATTTTTGGATTAATAGATCTGAAAACAATATGATAGGAAATAGATCCGGGGGCCGTAGATTTCACTAGAGGCTTCTCTTAAGAAAATAGCATACGGTGGGTAAACAAATTACTGTTGGGCAATTGATAGAAGAGCAAATAATTATGATGATATCCAAGGCAACGATCATGTATATAGGCATCACGTCCAAGATTAGTAGACCGAAATGATTCTGCATCTACTACTATTACTCCACACATCGACCACTATCTAGCATGCATCTAGTGTATTAAGTTCATGGAAAAATGGAGTAATGCAATAAGAACGATGACATGATGTAGACAAGATCTATTCATGTAGGAATAGACCCCATCTTTTTATCCTTAATGGCAACGATACATGTGTGTCATGTCTCTTTCTGTCACTGAGATTGAGCACCACAAGATCGAACCCATCACAAAGCACCTCTTCCCATGGCAAGAAAAATCAATCTAGTTGGCCAAACCAAACTAAAGTTTCGGAGAAGAAATACGAGGCTATAACAATCATGCATAAAAGAGTTCAGAGAAGACTCAAATAATTTTCATAGACAGAACTGACCATAAACTTGCAATTCATCGGATCCCAACAAAGACACCGCAAAAAGTCATTAAATAGATCTCCAAGAACATCGAGGAGAACATTGTATTGAAGATCAAAAAGAGAGAAGAAGCCATCTAGCTACTGCCTACGGACCCGTAGGTCTGTGGTAAACTACTCACGCATGATCGGAGGGGCAAGGGTGTTGATGAAGAACCCCTCCGTGATCGTTGACCCCGCCGGCAGAGTGCCGAAAAAGGCCTCTAGATTGGATCTTGTGGTTCTGGAACTTGCGGCGGCGGAAACTATTTTCTCTCGACTCCTTTAGGGTTTCTGGAATATTAGAGTATTTATAGAGCTGAGAGGCGGTGGAGGGGGTGCCTATGGGCCCCACTACCCACCAAGGCGCGCTAGGGGCCTCTGGCGCGCCCTGGTGCCTAGTGGGCCCCATAGGGCCCCTCTGGTGCACCTCCTGGGCCTCCTGGGTGTCTTCTGGGCAGAAACAATTCTCCAAAAAAATTCGCTGCAATTGGACTTTGTTTGATATGGATATTCTGCGAAGTAAAAAACAAGCAAAAAACAGCAGCTGGCACTGGGCACTATGTCAATATGTTAGTCCCAAAAAATGATATAAAGTTGCTATAAAATGAATATAAAACATCCAAGATTGATAATATAATAGCATGGAACAATAAAAAATTATAGATACCTTGGAGATGTATCAATGAGATGTGAGATTGAACTATGTATGGCTATGTAGTGTCTTAATTATAAATGTGCTTGAGTATGCTTAATGACGGTTGATTTATATATGGTTGAACTATTCTTCTGTACGCTTATTATCTATGCCTGAGTATGCTTAATTATATTTATGTTTACTTATGTCTAAATGTGGGATATGGATGCAATCAGTTTGGTTGATGGAATTTTATGCATATTAGGGTGAATATTTAGCGTCGGTAAAAATTTCAGATTCAACCGACGAAGGAAATGTGGAACCACCCTGAAACTTGGTTATTTTCCCAGATTGGAACCATGTGCAATGACTTTCACTTTCCAAGTTACGTTAACCACACACCATTGGCTCTAGCAAACCGTTGCCTCTGAGACGCTTTGTGGGACAGAAAACCCTCACCACCCAATTCAAAAAGGAAAAAAGAAAACCCTCACCATCCCCACGTCACAAAACCCTCACCCCGCACGCCACCCCCTCTGGTCCCCGTCCACACCTACACAAGCTCCTCCGTGACTTTGCATGTCACCGCCTATCGTCGCGGCAACCACTTAGCTCGACGTCTGTCACTGCCGCCGGCAAACCACACCGCATTTCGCCACTTCCACTAGCCGCCGCATATCGCCATCGACTTTCTCGACGCTGCTCCTCGTCGACCCAGCTACGCCAGATTGGGGAATCCGCGGTATTGAGTGTTTTTTCTCATGGACAACAAGGTAACTAATTTACTGAGATATTCTCTCATCTCTTATCCCAGTTCATCTGCCCCATTTAATCACCTGGCCGAAATCGCCGTGAATTCATTTTTCTTCGAGCTAATCTGAGGGTTTTCTTTCATTCATAGGGTGTACAGTGCACAGACACATCAGGACTTTGCGGCCTCGGCCAGACATCTGTGGAGTTCCATCTCACCGTACCAGATGACTTTAGGAGGCGCACGGTATGTTCAATATCACCCTACCTCGGTTGGCATGGCCTACTTTCCTGAACATATACTATATATTCCTACATATGGATAAAAGGTGCCACATGCCGCATATACGTCGAAGGGGATTATTTTCTTCTTTCTATATTAGGCAAATTAATGATGTATTGTTCTTTCGATTACTCTCACATTTCCATGAAAACACATCATGGTTACACTATCTGTTTAACTATATTTTTTTGTCCTTTGATTTCAACTGTTGTATTGTTCTTTCAATTACTCCCATATTTGCATGTTACCATTTTCTTTAACAATCTTACCATTTTCTGCAGGACATCCCATGCTATGCAACAACATCTGTAGTACACAATCTTTCCCTTTACATAACTAAAGACTACAGGGATGTCATAATGAACACAAACCAAGGATTTACAATCGTTGCTTCTATAGGACTTGACGAACGTGGTCACTCCTATTTTGGCATGGGCCTTTGGATAGAAATTTCTAAGTTTTATGTAGTGAAAGCTGGCACTAAAATTGCACTGCAGACAAAAGAGCCTGGTCATGAGATATATGCTAACTTCCCCGATGATATCATTCGTCCAAACTTTGTTCGAAGTAAATATTCTTTTCAAGTATCTGCATGTTGACTTACCCAGCAATATCAAAGGAATTGTCTAGTATTTAAGCAACCAATTGTTATTCCATTTTCTTACTCTCTTCCTACCTACTAACTTCTAGTTACCAATACACTTTTCTTTTGCCATGTTTTAACTAAATATTCCCTGTACTCCCACTTCTATTAGAAAGCGCCGCCGACAAGGAGACTTCGGAGGTGGAGGACGAGGCTGCCAACAAGCAAAGGCGGGTCAAGCAAGAACCGCAAGCGACTCCAGCAGGCCTAGACTTCATCAGCAGCCTCCCCGATGATATGTTGACAGTCATCATCTCCTTCCTCCCAATCAAATATGGGGCACAGACAACCGTCCTTTCCCGGCAGTGGCGCCCCCTATGGCACTCAACCCCTCTCGACCTCATCAACGCCCACAAGCACTGCCATGGCTATCGCAAAAGCTTGGGCACATTGTCCCAGATCCTCGGCAGTCACCATGGCCCAATCAGAGGCCTTATCACGGGCAAGTTCCGTTCCAACGGCAAGGACCGAGCCAAGCTTGACGAGTGGTTCTGATCCCTCGCCCTAGATCATCTCGAGGAGCTCAGTTTGATGATGCGCATATGCGCTCGCTGCCAACGTCTACGCTCCACCTCACGCCCACGCTGCGCCTTGCCAGGTTCATGAACTGCCATTTCCCCCCTTAATGACGCGCCCGCTCTTTTTCTACCACGACTAAAGCACCTCGAGCTCGTCGCTGTCTACATCCCAAAGGATGACATGGAGCGCGTGCTCCTCGGCTGTACTGCACTCGAGTACCTTCATCTTCAGGCGATCAATGGGCTGAGTAGCTTCCGCATCACCTCCATGACTCTCTGGACTATTTATGTGTGTTACTGATGCTGCAACAAGGGATCACATAAGGTGTATCACAGTATGGTCATTGAGGACACACCTTCACTTGAGAGATTACTTGTAGTTGATCGACAAGGTCCAACAAGAATCAATGTCATTTCTGCGCTGATATTGACAGTGGTGGGCTACTCGTTTGTCAAATACTCTGAACTTGTTATTGGATCCACACCCGTTCAGGTAAAACAGTCGCCTTCTTCTTCTCCTTCTTGAAATTAACATTATTTCTAATTTTGAAGATGTATATTCGTCTGTCATCCAGAAAATGATTTCGACAAGCTTGACCCCGAATCTGTGCGCAGTGATCCTCTTGGCACTAGAATCTATCGGCCCCAACCTGGACCAAGTTGTCAGTTTCCTGAGATGCTTTCTGTGCCTGGAGAAGCTATATATTGAGGTGATGTTCCTTTCCTGTTAAATGTTAACCATAAGGGAGTTCAATTTTTGGTACCTTTTCCTAAGTTTACAATGACAATGTACTACAATTTCTGAAGGAATTTTAGAGGATTTTAGTACATGCATGTTTTCCCCCCATATTGGTTGCTTGATTCATATGGTTACAATCCATAAGCATTTCTCCTTTGGATTCATCTGTACTAGTTTTCTTAGGGAAATTTTCATCCACTCCAACCTCTTGTGAAGAAGGCTACATTTTTCTAGATTGTAATCAAATGCCCATGTTAATCATGTAGGATTGAAGACGGCACATTAGTGTATTTTAGAAATCCTGCAAACCAAATAGGCCTGTAGTAGTGTTCAAAACTGCATGTAGGCACTAATACGTTCTCTTCTTTTGCAGATAATATTAGGCCCAGTGGTGGATAATGTGATACAATATAACAATCACATCGAATGCCTAGATCTGCATCTCTCAGAAATTACTTTGAACTCCTACTGAGGGACCTTACCGGAGATTATATTTGCTAGGTTCTTTGTTGTCAGAGCAAGGGTGCTGAAGGTAATGAGGTTTGTCCTGCATTTATTTCACAAAAATGAATGGTTTGTTGATCTACGCTGGCGACTGCGGTAGAATGGAAAAGGCTCCGAAGAAGCTGAATTTCATTTTGGAACTTCAGATGATAGACTAATCGGAAGTCATTATGTCAAGCCCATACATGACTTGTCAATGGATGATCCCTTTGCAGAAATGATGAGGTTTCGAAGCAAGCCTTAGAAGTAGTAATATCAGTTTGAACCTCTCTTATATCCATGTTCAGCTGATCAGCACGGGCGTTTGCAGCAGCATGAGCTGAATTTCATTTGTAATATCAGTTTGAACCTTATAATCTTTGAATTTGAGCCATATAACTCTGGAATTCGAACCTTGTGATATTTCGGGCTTTTGTGGTACAATCGTTGAAATGGCATCGTATGAGACTCTTATATTGGTGGTACTATTTTGACCTTAGTATGCAATGGACTTAGATTTTACTTACCATTCTCGAATGTGTTTCCCCTATCGATCTCATCGCAAACGATCTGTATAGCTTACTCGACTGCGATCTTGGAAATTATTGCACAAAGTTGGTTTCTTTAACAGTGTGCCTTGTAGAGCGCGGAATTAATTATCGCACTCGAGTGTCCATCATTACCCTTCTGTGTAACTTTGACCTCATCACCCACGGGTAAACTTATGGTCGAAGTCATTCCACATGCTTCATTTTTGTAAAGCTTTTTGCCAATAAACACCCATGATTTGGCCCTCTTCTAGACGACGTGTGGCCAAACTAACCGGGCGGGAAGCTTGCGTGGTTACACATGGCGCGGTTGTGCGGGAACAGGCTCACCAATGATACATTTGGTACCTCTTTGAGCCCACGTGTGGTCAAACGAAACGCGTGTGGGGTGCTCAAGCATGCACTGGAATCCTCCGCTATGAACACGGTGACAAGACGTGACGATTACAGGCCGGCCGATCCCATTTATTACAGCGGCCATTTAACCCTTGTGTCTCTTCAACCTTTCGATCGTGCCCCATTATTGCAAGAAGCACACCCACCACGACAAATTCTTAGAGGGTATCCCGCGCGGCTCCAATGGCGCTCTGAGCGGCTGCCGACGACGAGCAACAGTTCACCATGCATGCCATGGTGGACACCCACGGAAGGTTCATGGAGCTCTCGGTGGTGTACACCAACAACCCGGTCTGGGTGGAGCATTCCATCCACACCATGTAGTTGTTTCTTGCTGAGGAGAAGTACAAGGTGGTCGGGTTTGACCTCGAGTACACCCACGCTTGTGCCGGGTCTCGTCCCAAGGTTGTCGTCGCCCAGATATGTGTGCGCAATCACGTCCTCGTCTACCACTACTGCCTGGCCACAAGGCCTTGCAAGCGTTTCGCCAAGTTTGTCAATAGCCCTCACTACATGCCCGCTACGGTGGACATCACCAACGATGTAAAGGTGTAAGTGCATCTATTGCCACCCCTAGTTGGTTTTGGAGTATTGACGACAAACGTGGTTGAGGGACTAATGTGTTTGTGAGAATTGCAAGATAACACAGGTAGAAGTCCCTCACTGATTCGGTTTACCAACCAGAGATGACCCCTAAAAATGTATGAAGACATTGAAGACAATGGTGGTTCGTGAATACATTCACTTGAAGATAATGACGTGTGAAGACATTCAGTTGAAGATAATGGAGTGCGAAGACATAGTTTCTTTCGTAGTTTCATTTTCTTCTTTCTTGAGTCATAGGAACCACCGAACTGTTAAGTGGGTCCAAGTGAACAGAGTCAGAAAACTGATGTGATGCTCAACCCAAATCCTATGTCTTCGAGTGAAGACAATGAGAGAAAATCTTATCCAGAGTTGGATGAGTCAACTTTGCTTGTAGCCAAAGTCAAGCTACCGTGTGTGTTTGAAATCTGACCATTGGACACGTGTCAGTTCCTTAGTGACCCAGGGTCATTTCGGACATATCATGTCGGGTTGCCTCCTGGCTATAAATAGCCCACCCCCTCCACCATAAATTGGTGGCTCCTCCGAGTTAGTGCACGGCTTTTGTCGTTTGAGAGCAACCCACCTCCGAAGCCTTTGAGAGAGAAACCTTGCGAGGACAAAGCCCAAAACACCCAGAGCCAAAGAGTGTTAGGCATCACTAAAGTCTTTTTGTCCGCGTGATCTGAAGACTTATTACACTTGAGGACTATGTATCCTCCAGTCGGTTAGGCGTCATGTTATGAGGATCCAAGAGTCATTGTGGATCGCCGGTGAACAGAGTCTGTGACAGTTTGGAAGTCTACCTTGAAGACTTTCTTGAGTGATTGGGCGAGGACTAAGTGTCCTTAGTTCAAGGGGAATAAGGTGAAGACGTGGTCTTCTGAGTTCAATCTCAGCCTCCCTAACCCGACGTATAGTTGTCACAGCAGCTGGAACTGGTCTACCAAATCCTTGTCTTCATCTAGCAACTAGTTGTATCCCCTAACTCCTTTACATTTTAGTTTGTCTTCGTGAAGTCATTGCTTGCTTGCCTGATCTGTTTGACTTCATTGTGTGAAGACTTTCATGTGTTTGGCTTCATACTGTCTCCCCATTCCGATCTGTTCTACCTACCTGCTACTAGTTTTCGTGCTTTTATTGTACTGTTTACTTGACTATGGCATGTCTAGTGTAGCTTATCTTCCGCTGCATATCGTATAGGTGTTGTTTGGTTGTCTGTCTTCGAAGATCTTGCATCTTTCAAAGACTTTCATAAAAATCGCCTATTCACCCCCTATAGTCGATAACTAGCACTTTCAATTGGTATCAGAGAAAGGTGCTCCCTTGTTCTGTGTGATTCGATTTAAGCATCTGGAGTTTTAGCTATGTCGACTGCAGGGATAATCAAGGTCTCCGCTATGTGCCCCGTCTTTGATGGCACTGATTACCCCTACTGGAAGAATAAGATGCGCATGCATCTTGAAGCCATGGACAACGACCTCTGGTATGTCGTCAAGACTGGAGTTCCCATAGTCGGTGAAGGTGTCACCGCAGCTGATGTGAAGAGATTCGCGCAATTGGACTCAACCGCCAAGAACATTATCTGTGGTCATCTGACCAAAGGGCGGTATGGCCGTGTGAGTGCTCTGGAATCTGCGAAGCTAGTCTGGGACTGGCTGTCCAAGGTCAACGAAGGTGTCTCAACTCAGAGAGACTCAAGGATTGATGTGCTTCACAATCTCTTCAACCACTTCAAAAGGCTTGAGAATGAGAACGTCCAGCACACCTTTGACCGTCTTACTGATATCACCAATGAGCTGCGTGCTCTTGGCGCCACTAAGATCACCAAGCATGAAGTTGTGAAGAAGCTACTGAGATCGCTTGATAGCTCATTTGATACTCTAGCCTTGATGATCCAAGAACGTCCTAACTTCAAGGATCTCGACCCATCTGACATACTTGAGAGGCTCAACACACATGAGTTCCAGCTATCCGAGAAGAAAGATATCTATGGCCCCAATTATGGCCGATCCCGTGCTTTGAAGGCAAAAGTTGTTTCCTCATCTGAAGAAGAATCTGACTACAGTTCTGATGATCCTGAAGACATTGGCAAAGAACTAGCAATGCTTGTGAGAAAGTTCCAGAAGTTCTCCAAGAAGAATCGCTTTGGAAAGTCTTCAAGATCCAGTTCCAAGAATGATGAGGCTTCCACTCGTGACTACAAGAAGAGAACATGCCACAAATGCAAGAAGCCAGGCCAGCCACTACATATCTGAATGTCCTCAATGGGACAAGGAAGCAAAGAAAAAGAAGAAGAGCAAGGAATATGACTCCGACGATAAGAAGAAGAGCAAGAAATCCTCAAAGTCTTCTTCAAAGTCCTCATCTTACAAGAAGAGCTCATCTGGCAAGGCAAGTGCTTTCATTGGGAAGGAAATAGATTCAGAGGAGGAGTCTGCTTCTGAGGAGGCGGAGGTGGAGTCTGAGGAGGAGTCTGATTCGGGCGTAGCAAGCCTGGCTCTGGCTTTAGCATTCGTCGCCAAGTCTATCTTCAACACTGAAGACAATGGTCACAACGCCGACGCTGAGGCCAATGATGACGACGATTTTGCTCCCACCTACTGCTTCATGGCACAAGGTGCCAAGGTAAACTCTCGCGATGCTTACTTTCAGACCTCCAGTGAAGATGACTCTGAATGTGAATCCAAACCCAGTTATAAGACTCTTGCTAAAATTGCAACTGAACAACAAACAGCCATGGAAAAGATTCAAAAATTGCTAGACAAAAGTGATGACCTGTTGGACGAGGAAATGAATCGAACTCAATCCATAATCGAAGATATGAAAAATCTTCGTGTTTAGTACGAGGAACTTGAAAGTCGTCATGAAACCCTCACAGTTACTCATGAGAAGCTTTCCTATGATTATATTCAAAGGAAGCAAGATCTAGAGAAACTGAGAGCGTCTCATGAAGATTTTCAAAAAGAAAATGATTCACTACTCGCTCAACAGATCAGTTCTGCTCAGGAAGATTTTGTGCCACCATGTTTAAAATGCCTTGAGCGTGACAATGTTGTCTCTATTGATGAATGTTCTACTACCTTTGATGTTGCAATATCTTCAACTGCTGATGTGGTAACTAACCCATCTTTTGAGGATGCCATTACTATAGCTAATGAGAATGCCAGGTTGAAGACATTGCTTGAAACAGGCATGTACAAAAGCCTCAAAGGGCATCAGACACTATGTGATGTCCTCAAGAAATAGATTCTGAACCGAAACCCTAGGAAAGAGGGTGTTGGTTTTGAGAAGAAAATGAATGCTGATGGTTCTTACTGGAAGCCTGAGCAGTACCCCAAAACCACATGGGTTGCTGCAAAGGGTCCTTCAGTGGATCCATCCACCTTATCTGGCTTCACTTGTGCTAACCCTATTATCATCGATGAGTCATTTGACTCAAACTATAAACTGTTCAAGAATCAGAACGGTGAAGTGTTTGCCAGGTTTATTGGTACTAACTGCAGGAATGTGCCGCCTATGAAGAAGATCTGGGTTCCTAAAAGTTGCCTTGAGAAGCTTCTCGTGAATGTCATCATGACACCACCAGGGAAGAAGAAAAACCCTCGACCAAAGGCTTCATATGGCCCAAAGGCTTCATACAGACAGAGGACCTCACAAGGTCACCCTAATGCCGGTGTTTTGCAGGGAAACTATCATCAGACTCATGAATATGAGCGTGTTTCATCAAACCGCTATGTTCACAAATCAAAGAACTTTTCTGCATATTCTTTTGAGTACTATTCACCTCCTGCAAAACTATTTGCTAGGGCTCCAAAGCCAAAGTTCTCAGATGCTGCACTTAGACTCATTGCTTCTAAGCCACCCTTAAGATGTGGGTGGTTAAGAAGAATTAACTTCTCTTGCAGGGTCGGGTCTCCAGCCGTAAATCATTGACTTCTGAAGACAATGCTGGGGACCTAAAACATCTTGTGGGACGCAAGATAAAGTGCCAAAATGGTCTTACTATTTATTTCGTCCCTGGATTTCTTGATGAGCATCCCATCACACCATCCAAGAATCTTAATTTTGATAGTATGCTTGTACGTCAAATGTTTGTGCTTCACAATACTCTTGGTGAAGCCTATCCCGCTAACTGCACTGTAGGGTACGACTCCTAAAGCTACTGAATGGATTATGGATAGTGGATGCACTAACCACATGACTGGTGATCAAAGTCTTCTCATGGATTCAACTCTATGACCATCTACTAAAAGCCACATCACATTCGCTGACACTGGTAAAAGCAAGGTATTGGGCCTAGGTAGAGTTGCTATCTCAAAGGATCAACACATGTATAAAGTGATGCTTGTTGGATCCCTTGGATACAACTTAATGTCTCTCTCAATGCTTTGTGATCTTGACATGATTGTGATATTTGGAAAATATCATTGCCTTGTGCTTATGGCTTCTGACAAATCTCTAGTCTTCAAAGGTTATCGAAGAGGTGATCTGTATATGGTAGATTTCTCCGCAGGACCACAGCTTGCCGTATGTCTTCTAGCAAAAGCTTCAGAGTGTTGGCTTTGGCATCGAAGGCTAGGACATGCGGGCATGAGGAACTTGCACACTCTCATGAAGAAGAAGCATATCATTGGCATCGAGGGCGTCAAGTTCAAGAAGGATCATCTATGTGGTGCTTGTGAAGCCGGGAAGATGACTAGGGCAAAACATCCCTCGAAGACAATCATGACGACTTCACGTCCCTTCAAGCTGTTACACATGGACTTATTTGGCCCTACTCACTACTCTACCCTTACTACCACTACACATCTTTATGGCTTCATTATTGTTGATGATTATTCGAGATACACCTGGGTGCACATAATTCTCTATAAGACTGAAGTGCAGGATGTCTTCAGACATTTTGCCAATCGTGCCATGACCAACTATGGCATCAAGATCAAGCACATCAGGAGTGAAAATGGCACGGAATTCAGGAACACTGGCCTCGACACCTATCTTGATACGCTGGGCATCACACATGAGCTCTCTGCTCCATACACACCTCAGCAGAATGGTGTTGTGGAGCGCAAGAACATGACTCTTATTGAAATGGCTCGTATGATGCTTGATGAGTACAAGACTCCAAGGAAGTTCTGGCCTGAAGCCATTGATACTGCATGCCATATCATCAACATAGTTTATCTTCACAAATTCTTCAAGAAGACATCTTATGAACTACTCACTGAGCACCTGCCAAATGTGCTAGATGAAGCTTCTCCTAGTGAATCTATCAAGCTAATGGGAACTGGAGAAATCGTACCCACCGAGGAACAGGCTGAAGAGGAAATTGTCATTCCAGCTCCTACTCAACGAGAAGACAATGTGCTAGATGAAGACAATGTTGCGAAGGTAATGATCAACAACAGCAAAGTCTTCATCCTGTTCATCCTCGCATGGCCAATGAAGTTCAGATTGAGAAGATTCTTGATAGTATCAATGCACCTGGTTCGCTTACTCGATCAAGAGCTACACAGCTAGCAAACTTCTGTGGGCACTTTGCATTCGTCTCCATATCTGAACCCAAGAAAGTTGACGAAGCCTTCATGGAACCTGAATGGATTCAAGCTATGCAAGAAGAGCTTCAACAGTTTGAGCTGAACAACATCTGGGAACTTGTCAAGCGTCCTGATCCTCGCAAGCACAACATTATTGGCACCAAATGGATCTATCGCAACAAGCAAGATGAACATGGTCAAGTTGTCGGAAACAAAGCTCGTCTCATTGCTCAAGGTTACACACAAGTAGAGGGAATTGACTTCGATGAAACCTTTGCTCCTGTGGCTAGGCTTGAAGCCATTCGCGTACTGCAAGCCTATGCTAATCACAACAACATCCTCCTGTACCAAATGGATGTGAAGAGTGCCTTCCTCAATGGCAAAATTGAAAAAGAAGTATATGTAGCTCAACCACCTGGTTTTGAAGATCCAAAGCATCCTGATATGGTCTAGAAGCTCAACAAGGCACTGTATGGCCTCAAACAAGCTCCTCGAGCTTGGTATGACACACTCAAAGACTTCCTAAAGAGCAAAGACTTCAAACCTAGTTCTCTTGATCCCACCCTCTTCACGAAGACATATGATGGAGAACTATTTTTATGAAAAATCTATGTGGATGACATTATCTTCGGATGCACTAACCAAAGATACAGCGATGAGTTTGGGCATATGACGCAAGAGCAATATCAGATGTCCATGATGGGGGATCTGAAGTTCTTCCTTGGTCTACAAATCCATCAACAGAGAAATGGCATCTTCATATCACAAGAAAAATACCTCAAAGATTGCCTGAAGAAGTTTGGAATGCAAGACTGCAAAGGGTACACGACGCCAATGCCAACCAAAGGTCAATTGGGCCCCGACGACAATGGTAAAGAGTTTGATCAAAAGGTATACCGCTCCATGATTGGTTCTTTATTGTACTTATGTGCATCTAGGCCAGATATAATGCTTAGCATTTGCATGTGTGCCCGATTCCAAGCGGCACCAAAGGAATCGCATCACCTCGCGGTGAAGCGAATACTTCGATATTTGGCTCACACCCCAACGCTAGGATTATGGTATCCAAAGGGCTCAGAGTTTGATCTAGTTGGATTCTTAGATGCTGATTATGCTGGTGATAAGGTTGATCGCAAGTCTACATCAGGCACATGTCACTTTCTTGGACGATCTCTTGTCTGTTGGTCTTCAAAGAAGCAGAACTGTGTATTGCTCTCCACTGCTAAATCTGAATACATTGCTGCTGGATCTTGTTGCGCTCAACTTCTCTGGATGAAGCAAACTCTCAAGGACTATGGCATCAACAATAAGAAGGTGCCCATCTACTGTGACAATGAAAGCGCCATCAAGATTGCTCACAATCCAGTTCAGCACTCGAAGACAAAGCATATTCAGATCCGTCATCACTTTCTTAAAGATCATGTGTTGAACGAAGACATTGATATCATTCACGTCAACACTGAAGAGCAATTGGCAGATATCTTCACAAAGCCCTTGGATGAGAAAAGGTTTTGCAAGCTGCGGTGTGAGCTAAATATCTTAGAATCCTCAAATGTCCTGTGAATGGACACACATCCTAACGCTTATGCATATTGATGACTTAGGTGTGCAACACAGAAAGTAATGTATGTCTTCAATTCATGAAGACATACACTCTGAGTGTGAATAAATTAATGTGCAAATTGACTTCGGAGCGCCACGATAATTGTGCGCCGTGTCTGGGTCTAATACTTCCTATACGGTGGGTAACGCCACCACCAACTTTTCTTGAAGATTTCTGTTTGGCGTCACATTGCATTATCTTTAAAATTGATTTATCTTCAACATTGGTGTATCTTCATGATTTATATTCTGTCCTCTACAGCATTCACTTATCGCTATGTCTTCAAGTTGCCATTTTCTGCACTAAATGAATGTGATCGGACCCTAACCCTAACCCTATCTGTGCTTATCTCTCCAACTCTCTCTATCTCTTCATATGCATTCTGTTGACACCTGTCGATTGTCTTCACTGTGTCCTTGTCAGACAAAGATATAGAGACAAACATTTAAAATGATTTTAATATCCTTATCCTGTTTGCCTGAACCCGGAGAAGCCGGAACGACCACCCGACAAACCAGGCACACGTGGGGTCGTGGCGCAACATTTAAGTTGTTGCATGCATGCCACGTGTCCCTCAGATGTGAACCGCCAGGGGCAGCTGAGTAAATTCACTCAGCCGTCGCCCTTCCTTATAAATACACACTCCTCGGCGGTCATTAAAATCTACTCCCCTCACTGTCTCGCACAAACCTTAGCATCATCTCTAGCTTCCGTCGTCGCCGGAGACGAAGCGCTTCGCTGCCGTGACTTCTCTGTCGTCGTCGTCATGCCGGCCACGGACATCTTCCTCTTGCCGCCGCCGTAGGTGTCTTCCGCCGCCAAGTTAGGGCACGGAAGATTGGACTGCTCGGCCTCCGTCCATGACTCGTCTAGCAGTTCTCGTCCATTCTTGAGTGGTAATTAAAAGTCTATTTTTACCGCACATTTGATCCGTTAAAACTTTCTATATTTTTGGAAAGTTGTTTCTTCACTTCCAAATCTGGATCTTTACTTCTATGCATCTCATGACTCGCAAGTACTTTCACTTATGCTTCACTATTAGTTAGATTCCTCACTTGTACTTATTCATGGATTCGTACAAATCTGGAACCAACTCACATCTATAAGTGAATGTCTTCGTGCTATGAGGTCAATGTCTTCAAACAGATTTATCTTCAAAATCCTCTGAGAATACATATGACCTCTTCCCCTTCCCTCGCATCTCTAATGCTGTCACAGGTACATGTCCGTGGGAGAGTCCCTTGGTTCTCATAGTCTGCATTCATTTGCAGAATTCTTATAGCATCATATTGAATCGCCTGAAGCCAGTTATTGTCTGACAAGCAGACTGAAGCCTAACACAGTTGTGAAGCCTTTCAGTCTGAAGCCAATGGCCAGTGGCAAATCTGCAAAGAAAGGTGGCAGACAGCATCGTGGCAACACTGCAAAAGACCTGCCACCAGATCTCTATGAAATGTACAAATCTGATCCTGACGAGAGCTACAGTGAGCGCAAATCTCGTGTCCAATGGATTCGAAGATATTGGGCAGAGGACTGGTTTCTGTATCAGTTTGTGACTCCGAAGTACATGGACAAAAATGCTGTGAGGCCACCCTGGACAGATATTATATACAAAAAACTTCACCCGAAGACCAAGGTTGAAGCCATTGCGAGAGGTTTCCTTCCTTGCATGGTCAGAGGCCCAATGCCTGAAAACGCCGACCCATCCAGTCTTCGATGGTGTCGTGAGGATGATCTGTTTGAAGCCAATCTTCAATTTGCTAAAGCTTCAACAGTTCCGAACAAGAAGGACTTTGGGATTGACTTCAACCCAGGTCCAGCTGCCCCAAGGCCTGATGGCAGTCGTGAGGCTGAACCAAATCTTGTTGGTCCCTTTGATGACTTTGACTCATTTCTGGCACACTGTGCTGCACAAAGGGCCAGCATTGAAGATGTTGCTGAGGATGAGGAACATACTGCAGCTCCAGAGCCCCCGAAGCATGTGAAGAAGGCTAAGGCTTCAAAGTCTTCTGCTGCACCAAAAGCTTCATGAGTGAAGCCACTGAAATCTGCACCTCCTGAATCCAGTGTGCAGTTTGAAGATCTGTCTCGTACTTCTGCAAAGAAGAAGAAGAAAATCTCAGGGCAAGGCCTTACTCCAGCAAGCATTCTTCGCAATGATGAAGATATTGTCGACCTATCTAGCGATGAAGATCTTGATGATGATGCCCTTGAGCTGCTGATCAGGAGCAAATAGGAGGCCGGGATCTTCAATGATTTGCCTCTGTTTGACGTTGATATTCTGAACAACTTCATTGATGAATGGTTTGAAGACACTTCTCTCACCATTGATGATCTGCAGCTGCCCGTTGGCATCAGTGTGACGTTTCAAGGCTATATTGCCAAAGAACTTGCCATCACTCAAAAGGTCATTGAGCAGAAAAACAAGATTGATCATGAGAAGGCTGTCTTCAAGAAGCATGTGGCCAAGCTCAGTGTCACTGATGTTCAGAACTTTAAATCGATGATGGCTGATCTCAAGGCTGAATTTGTCAAGCGTCGTGATGAAGCCAAAGGCTCTCGAGAGCGCCTCAAGCATTATGCTGATAAATGTGTTCAGGCTCACAATGAAGCCTCGAAGAGGAAAGCACTTGGGCATCCAGGCATTGACCCCAAGTTGGCTGCTAAGAAGAAGAAGCCAATGCAAGCTGAAGCTGAGGCTCCAGGGCAGGAACGACCAAGCATTATCTTCCCCTCAAGCATGACTGGCTCGAAGCCAAAGGTCCCATCAACCGCTTCTGAGGGAAAGAAGACAAAGCAGGTTGAGGCTAAAGCTAGAAAGCACAAGCATCAAGAAGCATCTGATGTCGCTCCGTCCAAGAAGAAGATGAAGACAAAATCTTCAAAGTCTCCAAGAAAAGATCAAGCTACACCTCAAGAGCCGCTGATGCTTGATCCAATTTCTGTTGCACTACCAGCTTCGTCCAACAGAGATCGGCGTCTGATTGTTCATGAGCCTGATTCCACAGAGGCCCATGACTCTGAAGAAATTCTAGGTGCTGACAACACCGCGGCTGAAGACATTGGTCGTGAAGACAATGTAGATGATGATGAAGTCCTTCCTCAGGTTCCCCAGATCATGCCAAAACCGGTATCATTGCATGCTCCCACGAGCAGTGAACAGATCAGCATTGGCGGTCCTCCAACACCAATCACTCATGATGATTTCTGGGCAGAGTAACACCCCAACACTCCACTCCATGAAGTCATTCCGCGCACTCCACCAGCTCAAGTCACCACTCCAGTGATTGAGACTCCACAAGACACCCCCGAAGACATGGAGAAGACCACTCCCTCACCAAAGGCGTTGCCCTCTTTCTGAAGGCTTCGCCGAGGCCCAAGGCCAATGGTCTCCATGTCGAGCATTCCTGAAGAGGATGTGCAAGCCACAAGCTTAGTAGCACGTCAAGTATTCCCTGAAGCCATCCCTTCAGGGTCTGCTCATGAGTCTAAAGCCAAAGTGGCTGAAGATATTCCGGTTGCATCAGCCGAGGAAAGAGAAGAAGAAGAACAAGTTATTCCCCCACTGAACCAATCGTGATTCCAGATGTGATTGTGCCAGAGCCCCCAGTTCTTGATGCTCCTGAAGCCACTGCAATGCTGCTGCTGCTGCTGCCACTACTACTAAAGCCAATGGCATTGTCATGGTTGAAGACAATGCACAGCCTGAAGCCATTCTTCAGCCTGAAGCCCATGATGCCACAGAAGACATTCAGCCATCCACCTCGGATGTGGCTGCTGCTCCACCTGTACCTCACACTATGGCAAGGGCCTTCAATCGTGAAGGTGAGCTGATCAGTGTCAGATGGCCCATTCTGACACCTCCTGCTGCTCCTGGTCCCCAATATGACTATCACATTGAGCAGAGGCCTCAGACTCAGAAGCCAAAGCCAAGATTGCCAAGGCTTCCTAGTGCTGTCACCACTCAGGGCGCATTCAGTGTATTAAGCTTCAGAGAGCACAACGCATTCTTTAACAAGGCCAAGAATCCCTACAAGAAGTCCAAGATATCTTCAGACAGGTTATGGAGTCATCAGCAAAGAAGCTATTACTCATGCATCTTGTACAACCAGGATAAGATCTTCCCTCACAAGCACCTGTGTTGTGATGCCATTGCTGGACTCCATTGCCTTGAAGAAGCCCTTGAATGCTTTCGTGAAGTCGGTCTGCTCCCTTTTGTCGTCGACAAGGAGCACTGGAATGAAGAGCCCTTGCTTCAATTTTATGCCACTCTTCATATCTCAGGCTACAACAGGGATCCGAAGACATGGGTCCTTGAGTGGATGTCAGGTGATGTGCATCATGAAGCCAAAGCTCAAGACATCATCGAGCTTACTTCCCTGCCCACTCCTGGTGATCTCTATGAGCCAGGTTGTCAGCGCTATGAACAGGAACTGGAGAGCATCTTTCAGAAGCAAGAGCCCAACATGAGCCAAATGCTAAGCATGATGAAGCCTTTGCCTATCGATGCTGAGTACCCAATGGAGTTCTTCGTCAATGACCTCGAGTATCTTCCCCGAACCATATATCATATATTGAGGCATACTCTATGGCCAATCAAAGGGCATTCTCCTCACGCCAAGATTGAAGGCACCATGAAGACATTGGTCTTCTACATTCTGAATGGCATCAGGTTCAATACTCAAGATTTCTTCATCTGTCAGTTGGCAGCTTTAGGCATTGATCTGTTTGGCCTCAAGTTCTATGCACCTTGGGTTATGCGGCTGATTAAGCTTCACTCCACCATCAACTATCAAGCTTCAGCGCGCAATCATGTTGTCTTTCTGCCTGAAGTGGACATGTCTCATGAAGCCATCTATCCAGAGCCTGCCAAGGAACCAGTGCGTGAAGACAATGCTGCCTTCCAAAGCTTCTTAACACCACTTGAAGCCGTTCATGTGCCAAATCCACCTACTGCCATTGGTCCTCTTGCCGGTTAGCTTCGGCTGCCGCATCATGCTGCCACTGATGCAATAGCCAGCACAGTAGCTCAAAGGCCTTAGAAGCGTGCTCGTGTGCTTAATGACCGAGAGCTTCTAGTTTCTCTTCATCAGAAGCAGGATAGGCATCATGACTGGGTGAAGCGTCAGATGCACAGTCTTCTTGTGGATGTCAATCGCATACGCAATCTCTCCACCAAGAATTCATTTTTTGCTCATGAAGCATGTCGACGTGCCTGGAAGAGCCTCACTCTGCTATGCTCTGAAGATGAACTTCAAGCAGATGGCTTCACTGAACGCTTGAAGTTTGACTCCAGGCCTCCACAGTCAGCAAGTTGGCATCCAATACCATCCATTGAAGACTCTGACTACTCATCTTCTTCTCCAACTGTTGTTGCACGAGTCATTGATGAGGAGGACGACGCCACCTCACCAGCCATGGCTCACTGCATCACGATTCTCCATCAGGCCCTTCTACACCGCCCAACTCCAACGTCGACCCGGCTGCCCCAACATCTTCACCAACACCTCATGGTAACACTTAGACACTCTATGTCTTCACTCCTTTTTGGTCATTCCTGACAAAAGGGAGAGAAGCATATGAGTTGATAGTCTTCAAGCGGGTCTATATGGGTCGGGTGCTTATATCTGTTAAGTTTTGCAACTCTCATTCTTGAACTGTTGGTTTTGAGTTGTAACACTTAAACCTTGATGGTCGTCTGCCACTTTTGCTGCTACCTTTTATTGCGATGATAAATTCCGCATGAAGTCATTCTGCAGACGCCCATTTTTCATTGTGCATGTCATCATCTTCACTACATTTTTGTTTGCACGATGAATTGTCTTCATGAATTGAAGGAGATCTCCACGAAGCAGAACCTGCCATGTGCATTTGCATTCAAAGGCAAATTACTTATATGCACATCTTCAGGGGGAGCCCTTTCAACTTCATGAAGCCATTGACCGCGTTCTTTAACTTACACATAGTTTTATCCCCGTTGAAAACTTCAACCAGTTTGTCATCAATCACCAAAAAGGGGGAGATTGTAAGTGCATCTAGTGCCACCCCTAGTTGGTTTTGGAGTATTGATGATAAACGTGGTTGAGGGACTAATGTGTTTGTGAGAATTGCAGGATAACACAGGTAGAAGTCCCTCATTGATTCGGTTTACCTACCAGAGATGATCCCTAAAAATGTATGAAGACATTGAAGACAATGGTGGTTCGTGAAGACATTCACTTGAAGATAATGATGCGTGAAGACATTCACTTGAAGACAATGGAGTGCGAGGACATAGTTTCTTTCGTAGTTTCATTTTCTTCTTTCTTGAGTCATAGTGTGGCGCCCCGCCTGATTACCACTGCAGCCAGACGGTCGCCACGCATACCAGCCCAGGAAATCACTCTGGCATGCATTTTTACAACAAGTATCAAGAACACAGGCATTTCTATTAATGGATATATAATTCTTACATGATAGTTTACAAGAGTGATGGCAGCGGAAAAGCTTTATCTAAGGCAGCATGGTCTTGGTGCGGCTCCAATCCACAGGGATCTGACTGGGTTACGCTCCTAGCCCGCGAACGCTCCGGCTCCTCGTCGACGGACGACGGATCCTTATGTGAACCTGGCCACATTGAAGGCCGCTGAGTACTTTTGAATGTACTCGCAAGCGAACCAAACTAACATATACGCCAAGCAAAGCAATCCATGGCATTCAAGCATGCATTTGTTATTAGGGCAATATTAAATTATCATGGCATGGCATAACTAGCTAGCAATATTAATTATCATGTCATAACAGGAGTATCCAGTGTGATACTAAGAATGTAAAGCATGGCAAGTAAATAATCCATACTCCGAACATTCTCAGGATCCCATCCAAACCTTAACCAGATCCAACTTACTCTCTTCCGGGTTGCCTCACAACCCTCAGAACATTCACGATCCCCTGAGTACTTCAGGGCATAAGACGAGTTCTTCCATCATTATTATTACTGTTCTGGTTGACCATCTAGAGAGGTCTAGACGGACTGTCCAATACCGTGGACGCGGCTATTCGAATAGATTTTACACTTTACAGAGGTTGCGCACTTTACCCACACCATGGAGCACCTGACCTCGTGATCCCATTCGGGTGGACCAGCATTGCTCCAACGAAACCTGCCTGACCCGTGACTCTTATACCATACCACCGGCAATCATCCTCCCCCGGAGTCCTGCCCTGGGTGGCCCCCTGTGTCACCTCGTGACACCTGCCACCATCATGGCCAAACAAAACTGTCCCAAACGGGGACTCCCGGGTTAAACAATCAACTGGGCTCACAAGGTTATCGCCGCCTACCGGGCCAGGGTAGCGCGCACGCATAACCTTCCCTAGTTGGCGGTACCAATAAAAGAGCACGCGATCAAACCAAGTCAAGGCTATCCCATACCGGCAAATGTGGTTGCACGGATAAGTCTGGACAGGTGACTCTGGATCAACCGACTAGGTTTAACCTTTGTCATCATTTAGCAAGTATGGATATTCATCATGAATAACTTAACATGGTGGTAACTATGTATGAGGTAACAACTTTGGAAACATAACAACCTATCTCCACATAATATCACAATGAATCATTAGTGAAATAAGATTAAATAGCAAGTTATCACTTTACAAGTTCTAGCTGTAAGTTACGACCGTCGGAACCCTTGCATAAAACCGGCAAAGAAACCAGTAGCCACCAGAACGGTCTTTACAACTCAGATCTGGGACATTACCGGAATAACTTAACCCCGGCTCAAGACGGCTGGAAAGCAGCTCAGAACATGAGACGGTGTTGATAAGAAGAATGTAGCAGTTCCCTAAGACGGCCGAAAAACAGCTCAGAGCATAGGGTCACTGCTACGAAAAGAAATTCAACAGCTGCCCGCGATGGCCGAAAAGCAGCTCAGAACACGGACAGTTGCTGACAAGAGAAATAAAAGTCGGCATCCACCCCGGACGGCCGGAAATAGCTCAGAACACAGGCGTGGTGCCATCACCGAAGAAAGTGCAAGCAAGGGTTCGTCAGAGTCACATACAGCTCACTACTACACAGACAAGCGCAATCATATTAATTCAAACATGCAAGAATAACACAGAGCAATGCTTTAGGGCATATATCAGATGGTCGGCTTGCCTGGAGGTGAAGAATACTCCGGGAAGAAGTGCGGAGAGTCCGCGGAAGGGATCGCCGGAACGGTTCTCTCTCGGAGTGGGCTGTTTGAAAGCAAGGTCAAAATGGTCATTTTCACAATGTGGAAACATTACGAAAGTGACCTCATTGGAACGGGCTCGACGAACTGAAGATGTGGGCGTTGATTTCACCTGAATCGGAGTTGGGATCAAAAAGTTATAGCCGTTTGAAGTATAGGGACCAATCTGTAAATAAAGTATTCACAGACAGGCCCTGACGGCTTTAACCGGAGGCGCACTAGGCAGTTTACGTTTTCTGAAACGGAAAGCGTACTTTCAGCCGTAGTATAACAGGAATACGCCTTCCAGTCCTGAAAACGCACTTTAATAAAATGCGCTTCCACTTAAAATACCCGGGCCCGGTCGTCAGCCACTGTACCCCTTCGCCGGGTCGCTTACATGCGGGACCCGCATGGTCTTCTCTCTCCTCCCCTACCTTCTTCTTCTCCAACACGCCTGGAGGCAGAGGAGGGCTCGCCCGCCGGTCGGAGCAGGCGCCTGGTGCTGCGGGAGAGCAGGCCGGCGAGCGCACTGGCCTTGCCCGACCTCGCCGCGCCCGTGGGTAGCCTCCAGGCGGCTCGGGGCGGCCTGGTTCAGGGGCGCCGTGGCTCGGCACTCCGGCCGGCACGACAGAGGAAGGGAGGCACCGGCGGGGCTTCCCGGTGGAGCTAGGGAGCGGCAGCGGCGAGCGGTCGACGAGGGGGAAGCAGGGGCACCAAAGAAAGGGAGGGGAGAGGCCACATGCAGGGGATGGCCGAGGGGATCGGGCGGCGGCCTTCGGCCATTAGAGAGCAAGGAGAGCTCCGGGAGCTCGGCTGAGGGGCGGGGAAGCTTGCTGGTGAGAAGAGGGGCTCAGGGATGCGCTATTTATAGCAGAGGGGAGGGCTACGCGACGGCGGCCGAGGTTTCCAGAGCTCGGTGAGGTGGCGGAGCATCGGCATCGGCAGAAGCGTCCATGGGCTCGGAGACGAGGGGGAGAGGGGGCACGTGTGCGGTGGAGGGCGCGTCGGCGCTCGCAGACAAGCTGCGGCAGCAGGAGGTGGCCGGGCGGCGACTGTTTTGCCACAGTTCACGCCGGCTGCCGACTAAAGTCGTGGTCACCATCGGCACCACATGGACTAGGCACTATTGCGAGCTCAAACCATGTCTGAAGTGTTCATCCCCCCTCAAATAGATAATGTGTGTGGCTGGAATGCACGGGAAGGCTCTGGGGCGAGTGAAATTTGCAGAACAAGTTTCTAGTAGCAACCTTAGGTGGATATTTCTGGAGAAATGGATAGAGATGATGAGCTGGTACCTTGTCACAAAGAAATAGGGTGGGAAGGGCTAGGTGCTCGCAAAATTTGAAGGCATTTGGACCTCATTTGCATATACTTGCTTTGCAATGCAAATCTTGGTCTAAAAAAGGGAATTTGAAGCTGCACTCATCTGGCTTGATGAAATGAAGTGAATTTTTGTGGAGAGTGATGATTTGAACATATGAAGGTATTGGAAAAGTTTCAGCTCATTTGGAAATGCCTACATGGTACTTCCTTCACTGTACTTCAAAATGGACAGAAACTTGAGAAAAATGTTGTGGATGAATGGATGGATGGAGCTGATTTTTGGTTTCCATGAGTGATTTATCAATTTGAATCACCATGAAAAATTTCAGCTCAAATGGATCAAGGGTTCAAGCACTTACTTTGCAAACTGAAAATCTGGACAGAATTTGCAAATGGATGCTGTGCTCAAACTTTGAACTATGGGACTTGGGTTTTGATGGAAATGGTAAATAGATGGCTAGGAGAAGCTCGACAAATTATTTGGGATTTTTCCTGGCTACCAAAATGGTAGTTCCTTTAGAAACTGACCAAAATGCAATATTGGCATTAAATAGGAAAATGCAATTTCCCTTATTTAATTATGGCCAATATTTTTATGGGGGCTCAATATGATCACAAAGAATATCTCCACAAGTTTTCATGAACTTTGGAGATGGATAGATATTTTCCTGGATTTAATTCCTTTAAACAGCAGAAAAAGGAATTAATTCTAAATGAAAAATTATTGCAAATGACTTGGCAATATTTTTGCATATCCAGGGTTTACAAAGATAGGATGATCACTAGGAGAAGTTTGGGGAGTCAGCAGATCAAAGGAAATTGGGGTTCCTTTGTAACGAAAGAGATTAGGGTTTCCCTTCCGGCAGCTCGGAAGGTAGGGTTTCGGCGGCAAAATCCTGAGAATAGATCTTGGGTGATAGGGTTGGACTGGAGAGAATGTCTGGTTGGATAGGGAAGGCAAGGTTGGATGACCATCTTCAAATACCCAAGAGCTAGAGAAAATCCGATAACATCGAGAAAAAAGACGGGAGTCAAATCCTGCGAAAGAAAAAAAAACAGGAGCGAAAACCAGGGTGTCACAAACCTACCCCCCTTAAGAAAATCTCGTCCTCGAGATTTCCAGGCTTACCTCCCGGTGAAGGGAGACTTACCTGTGTGTGACTTGGATCCATCATTTGTCTTGTCTTCGTTGGGTTCACTGTCCTTTTAACTGCCTCTTCTGATGGACCAAGTGTTGTCTTTGCACACAACTTTCCTTGAATCCTTCTCTTTCCTGTCAGGTGTACCTTTCATCCGGATAGTGGTGTTACTGGGTGGGGTAGCGGGTAATACCAACAAACCGATCGGTTTCCATGGCCTGTAAGTGACTGCTCCGGATTTTATTGTGATGCTCCGTACCCTGACTGTTACGGGCAAGACATCCTTTCCTGGTACCAGGCTCACCTGCTCGTATGGCCTTGAGTGAGTGGGAGTGGCTTTCTTTTTGCCGGGTCAGAATGCTCAGCCTGGCTGCGGGTTCCGTACTGACATTTCCTTTTGCTTTCGGCAGTATGACTTCGTCCTTAGGTGACCCACAATTTAGGGAACAACATGACCGACTATTGCTGCTATATTCCCAACTGAAATGTCAGGCATGATCACAAAGTAATCATAGACAGTAATCTCTTATTATGCCATCTATGAGCTGTTGGTGCTGATGTGCTTTGGGCCATTCTATCTGAATGTCTTGTTTCAAACTCTGTCACTCGTGGAGATGGCTCTGTCATGTATAACCTTTGTAGTCCGTGCTATGACCACTGAGCTGGACATGGTATGGCTATCATCCAGTGTATCTTTCGGAGCATAGCCTCTTGTCTTGGTTGATGGCCCATATTCTTGATGAGTGCGGCAATCTTACTTGTAACCGCAGGTAGTGCATTGTTGTGGCTGCATATGCAAGAGTCTGACGAGGATTGGTAATACCACTTTGTCCGTGAAGCTGTGTCTTGCTGACCGTCACGGAGGTTGTTTGTCCACAGCCTCTTGATTCTTGAGGATTCCTTTGATGGACCCATAATGACTTGCCAACATGGCTTCTTGATTGTTTTCCCGGCTTGTCGGGCTTGTTCTCGCAACTTACTCTTGCATACCTCGTAGAGATTGATGTGCTCATATTCTTCTTTTAATATGGGGCTAATGTTTCTCTGAACATAATCATTCCAATGTACGAGTGGCTCGCATGAACTGATCCACTGGACTGCATGCTCACAATATATGCAGGTGTGGGATAAATCCTTTTATAACCACTGAGTTCTGAGGTAGACGGGTGTGTCTGGGCTAGTTCGTGTTCCTGACAAGATTGTTGTGGGCACGATGGCGTGTTGAAGAAGGATGAATTCCTTATGCTCGAAGCTTCTACCAAAGTAGCATGCTGGAGAAGGCAGGGTATTGTACCTTAAAAGTTTTTCTTCATGTGTCTTGCTGAGGAAGGTCAGGTGCCTTATGCCGAAAGTTTTCCGTGGTAGCCCACTGTGGAAGATGGGAGTACTATATCCTAGAAGATTTTTTGCACCAAGTGGCGTACCGAGGAAGGTTGGCAGTCTGGTAGCTTGCGGAGGAAGGCTGGGTTCCTTATGCCAGAAGCCTTTCACTATGTATACAAATTGGAGCTATGACTAATTTTGGCTTCCTTCCGAAGTATCTGGAATTTTACCCATAGCCGAGCCAAAACTTGATATAGGCCATACCTTGACTGAAGATATTCTATTGTCACACACCGCTTGTCTTCTGCTGGTCTGATCATTGTTGCTGTAAGGGTTGCACGACTAATGCAGGCTTCATGTTGTTAATTAATTCGGAATACCTTTAGCATTCAAACTAAGTGTTGCTGATAGTAAGCAGTTGTCAGATAATTCCATTCGGTTCAGCTGAGTTTCCAATCATGTTAGGTGCTCCTTGATTCTGGATGCTTGGAAGCTCAGTGATTCTGGGCAACCGTGAACTCATCCATATTCTTTGCAAACCTTGTTCACAGCGCCCAGAAGATTTTGTATTTGCACCGGTGAATTCCAAAATTTACTTTGAAATTTGTAGCAACGTAACGGAGTTTTGTTGGTGCTCTTGGCACATTCACATTCTTGAAATATGTCTTCAGTGGGTAATAAATGATTCTCGAGTCCATTGAGAAAAGACTCAAGGTTCACCTCACTGACTGAAATAATCCTTGTATCGAGGACGGAATAATTTGTCCTTACTGGTGTTCATTCTTGGTAGCTCATCTGACTGCTCCTTAGGCATGGTCTGTTCTGAGGCGAACTCTCTCAGGTATATTCTGGCCTTGTCTGTTGCACACAGATTCTGCTTCTGACCCATTCTTCGTCCTTGACAGTTCCGGTGTTGCTATTCTGAATACCAAGCAGTTGGCTTGGCTTGACTCTTACTGAATTGGGATTATTGGGTATTATCCCAGTTGTATGCTGGTCTTCTTGATGGCACTTGTGGATGGATCCAGTCGGAGCGAAGAAACAGAACCGACAAGAGAAACAAAAACCGCGAAAACCAAAGAGCAAATAAAGCTCAAATTTGCGGACCTTTCACATGTGGCCGAAGATTCACTAGTATAACTATTATGGCGCACTCGATGCACCTCTAAGGATTTAGAAGCGAAACCACACAATGCTCCTGGTAGCACTGGTGTCAAACTCCTACTACTTCCTTAGGGAACATCACACTCGACTCACGATGGCTATGGTCATGCGATTCTAGGGTTATTGGGGAAAAGATGGAATTTATAAGCGTTTCCCAAAGGAAACTAGAGTTAAGAAGAGAAATGCCAAGGCTAGCAAGCAGGGTAAGGATATCTGGTTTACTTAGGGGTTTCAGGGCTCACGGGTCGTTGCCAGGTGCGAGTATTTCACACTGGAGGCAAAGGCCATGAGAGTTGAGGTCTGATGGAGCCAAAAACCTATGGGGTTGCCTATGATCAATAGTAGCCATGCCTACTTGGCAAAGATGGCTAAAATCCATCTGGGCTTTCTACTGAGCATAAGACAATGAAGTCTGGCTAGGGTAACCTATAGTCAACCTGGCCGCTCTGATACCATCCGTTGTGGCGCCCCGCCTGATTACCACTGTAGCCAGACGATCGCCACGCATACCAGCCCAGGAAATCACTCTGGCATGCATTTTTACAACAAGTATCAAGAACACAGGCATTTCTATTAATGGATATATAAGTCTTACATGATAGTTTACAAGAGTGATGGAAGCTAAAAAGCTTTATCTAAGGCAGCATGGTCTTGGTGCGGCTCCAATCCACAGGGATCTGACTGGGTTACGCTCCTAGCCGGCGAACGCTCCGGCTCCTCGACGACGGACGACGGATCCTTATGTGAACTTGGCCACATTGAAGGCCGCTGAGTACTTTTGAATGTACTCCCAAGCAAACCAAACTAACATATACACCAAGCAAAGCAATCCATGGCATTCAAGCATGCATTTGTTATTAGGGCAATATTAAATTATCATGGCATGGCATAACTAGCTAGCAATATTAATTATCATGTCATAACATGAGTATCCAGTGTGATACTAAGAAAGTAAAGCATGGCAAGTAAAAAATCCATACTCCGAACATTCTCAGGATCCCATCCAAACCTTAACCAGATCCAACTTACTCTCTTCCGGGTTGCCTCACAACCCTCAGAACATTCACGATCCCCTGAGTACTTCTGGGCATAAGACGAGTTCTTCCATCATTATTATTACTGTTCTGGTTGACCACCTAGAGAGGTCTGGACGGACTGTCCAATACTGTGGACGCGACTATTCGAATAGATTTACACTCTGCAGAGGTTGCGCACTTTACCCACACCATGGAGCACCTGGCCTCGTGATCCCATTCGGGTGGACCAGCATTGCTCCAACGAAACCTGCCTGACCCGTGACTCTTCTACCGTACCACCGGCAATCATCCTCCCCCGGAGTCCTGCCCTGGGTGGCCCCCTGTGTCACCTCATGACACCTGCCACCGTCGTGGCCAAACTAAACTGTCCCAAACGGGGACTCCCGGGTTAAACAATCAACTGGGCTCACAAGGTTATCGCCGCCTACCGGGCCAGGGTAGCGTGCATGCATAACCTTCCCTAGTTGGCGGTACCGATAAAAGAGCACGCGATCAGACCAAGTCAAGGCCGTCCCATACCGGCAAATGTGGTTGCACAGATAAGTCCGGACAGGTGACTCTGGATCAACCGACTAGGTTTAACCTTAGTCATCATTTAGCAAGTATGGATATTCATCATGAATAACTTAACATGGTGGTAACTATGTATGAGGTAACAACTTTGGAAACATAACAACCTATCTCCACATAATATCACAATGAATCATTAGTGAAACAAGATTAAATAGCAAGTTATCACTTTACAAGTTCTAGCTGTAAGTTACGACCGTCGGAACCCTTGCATAAAACCGGCAAAGAAGCTAGTAGCCACCAGAACGGTCTTTACAACTCAGATCTGGGACATTACCGGAATAACTCAACCCCGGCTCAATACGGCTGGAAAGAAGCTCAGAACATGAGACGGTGTTGATAAGAAGAATGTAGCAGTTCCCTAAGACGGCCAAAAAACAGCTCAGAGCATAGGGTCACTGCTACGAAAAGAAATTCAACAGCTGCCCGCGACGGCCGAAAAGCAGCTCAGAACACGGACAGTTGCTGACAAGAGAAATAAAAGTCGGCATCCACCTCGGACGGCCGGAAACAGCTCAGAACACAGGCGTGGTGCCGTCACCGAAGAAAGTGCAAGAAGGGTTCGTCAGAGTCACATACGGCTCACTTCTACACAGACAAGCGCAATCATATTAACTCAAACATGCAAGAATAACACAGAGCAATGCTTTAGGGCATATATCAGATGGTCGGCTTGCCTGGAGGTGAAGAATACTCCGGGAAGAAGTGCGGAGAGTCCGCGGAAGGGATCGCTGGAACGGTTCTCTCTCGGAGGGGGCTGTTTGAAGGCAAGGGCAAAATGGTCATTTTCACAATGTGGAAACATTACGAAAGTGACCGCATTGGAACGGGCTCGACGAACTGAAGATGTGGGCGTTGGTTTCACCTGAATCGAAGTTGGGATCAAGAAGTTATAGCCGTTTGAAGTATAGGGACCAATCTATAAATAAAGTATTCATAGACAGGGCCCTGACGGCTTTAACCGGAGGCGCTAGGCAGTTTACGTTTTCTCAGACGGAAAGCGTACTTTCAGCCGTAGTATAACAGGAATACGCCTTCCAGTCCTGAAAACGCACTTGAATAAAATGCGCTTCCACTTAAAATACCCGGGCCCGGTCGTCAGCCACTGTACCCCCTCGCCGGGTCGCTTACATGCGGGACCCGCATGGTCTTCTCTCTCCTCCCCTACCTCCTTCTTCTCCAACATGCCTGGAGGCAGAGGAGGGCTCGGCTGCCGGTCGAAGCAGGCGCCTGGCGCCGCGGGAGAGCCGGCCGGCGAGCGCACTGGCCCTGCCCGACCTCGCCGTGCCCGTGGGTGGCCTCCAGGTGGCTCGGGGCGGCCTGGTTCAGGGGCGCCGTGCCTCGGCACTCCGGCCGGCACGACAAAGGAAGGGAGGCACCGGCGGGGCTTCCCGGCGGAGCTAGGGAGCGGCAGCGGCGAGCGGTCGACGAGGGGGAAGCAGGGGCACCAAAGGAAGGGAGGGGAGAGGCCACAGGCAGGGGATGGCCGAGGGGATCGGGCGGCGGCCTTCGGCCATTAGAGAGCAAGGAGAGCTCCGGGAGCTCGGCTGAGGGGCGGGGAAGCTTGCTGGTGAGAAGAGGGGCTCAGGGACGCGCTATTTATAGCAGAGGGGAGGGCTATGCCACGGCAGCCGAGGTTTCCAGAGCTCGGCGAGGTGGCGATGTTCTGGCGGAGCATCGGCGTCGGCAGAAGCATCCATGGGCTCAGAGACGAGGGGGAGAGGGGGCACGTGTGCGGTGGAGGGCGCGTCGGCGCTCGCAGACAAGCTGCGGCAGCAGGAGGTGGCCGGACGACGACTATTTTGCCACAGTTCACGCCGGCTGCCGACTAAAGTCGTGGTCACCACCGGCAACACATGGACTAGGCACTATTGCGAGCTCAAACCATGTCTGAAGTGTTCATCCCCCCTCAAATAGATAATGTGTCTGGCTGGAATGCACGGGAAGGCTCTGGGGCGAGTGAAACTTGCAAAACAAGTTTCTAGCAGCAACCTTAGGTGGATATTTCTAGAGAAATGGATAGATATGATGAGTTGGTACCTTGTCACAAAGAAATAGGGTAGGAAGGACTAGGTGCTCGCAAAATTTGAAGGCATTTGGACCTCATTTGCATATACTTGCTTTGCAATGCAAATCTTGGTCCAGAAAAGGGAATTTGAAGCTGCACTCATCTGGCTTGATGAAATGAAGTGAATTTTTGTGGAGAGTGATGATTTGAACATATGAAGGTACTAGAAAAGTTTCAGCTCATTTGGAAATGCCTACATGGTACTTCCTTCACAGCACTTCCAAATGGATAGAAACTTGAGAAAAATGTTGTGTATGAATGGATGGATGGATTGAGCTGATTTTTGGTTTCCATGAGTGATTTATCAATTTGAATCACCATGAAAAATTTCAGCTCAAATGGATCAGGGTTCAAGAACTTACTTTGCAAACTGAAAATCTGGACAGAATTTGCAAATGGATGCTGTGCTCAAACTTTGAACTATGGGACTTGGGTTTTGATTGAAATAGTAAATAGATGGCTAGGAGAATCTCCACAAATTATTTGGGATTTTTCCTGGCTACCAAAATCGTAGTTCCTTTAGAAACTGACCAAAATGCAATATTGGCATTAAATAGGAAAATGCAATTTCCCTTATTTAATTATGGCCAATATTTTTATGGGAGCTCAATACGATCACAAAGAATATCTCCACAAGTTTTCATGAACTTTGGAGATGGATAGATATTTTCCTGGATTTAATTCCTTTAAACAGCAGAAAAAAGGAATTAATTATAAATGAAAAATTATTGCAAATGACTTGGCAATATTTTTGCATTCCAGGGTTTACAAAGATAGGATGATCACTGGGAGAAGTTTGGGGAGTCAGCAGATCAAAGGAAATCGGGGTTCCTTTGTAACGGAAGAGATTAGGGTTTCCCTTCCGGCAGCTCGGAAGGTAGGGTTTTGGCGGCAAAATCCTGAGAATAGATCTTGGGTGATAGGGCTGGACTGGAGAGAATGTCTGGTTGGATAGGGAAGGCAAGGTTGGATGACCATCTTCAAATACCCAAGAGCTAGAGAAAATCTGATATCATCGAGAAAAAAGAAGGGAGTCAAATCCTGCGAAAGAAAAAAAAACAGGAGCGAAAACCAGGGTGTCACACATAGGAACCACCAAACTGTTAAGTGGGGTCCAAGTGAACAGAGTTAGAAAACTGATGTGATGCTCAACCCAAATCCTATGTCTTCGAGTGAAGACAATGAGAGAAAATCTTATCCAGAGTTGGATGAGTCAGCTTTGCTTGTAGCCAAAGTCAAGCTGTCACGTGTGTTTGAAATTCGACCGCTGGACACGTGTCGGTTCCTTAGTGACCCAGGGTCATTTTGGACATATCATGTCGGGTTGCCTCCTGGGTATAAATAGCCCACCCCCTCCACCATAAATTGGTGGCTGCTCCGAGTTAGTGCACGGCTTTTGTCGTTTGAGAGCAACCCACCTCCTAAGCCTTTGAGAGAGAAACCTTGCGAGGACAAAGCCCAAAACACCCAGAGCCAAAGAGTGTTAGGCATCACTGAAGTCTTTCTGTCCGCGTGATCTGAAGACTTATTACACTTGAGGACTGTGTATCCTCCAGCCGGCTAGGCGTCACGTTCTGAGGATCCAAGAGTCATTGTGGATCGCCGGTGAACGGAGTTTGTGAAGGTTTGGAAGTCTACCTTGAAGACTTACCTGAGTGATTAGGCGAGGACTAAGTGTCCTTATCTCAAGGGGAATAAGGTGAAGACGTGGTCTTCTGAGTTCAATCTCAGCCTCCCTAACCAGACATACAGTTGTCACAGCAACTGGAACTGGTCTACCAAATCATTGTCTTCATCAAGCAACTGGTTGTATCCCCTAACTCCTTTACATTTCAGTTTGTCTTCGTGAAGTCATTGCTTGCTTGCCTGGTCTGTTTGACTTCATTGTGTGAAGACTTTCATGTGTTTGGCTTCATACTGTCTCCCCATTCCGATCTGTTCTACCTAGCTGCTACTAGTCTTCGTGCTTTCATTGTACTGTTTACTTGACTATGGCATGTCTAGTGTAGCTTATCTTCCGCTGCATATCGTATAGGTGTTGTATGGTTGTCTGTCTTTGAAGATCTTGCATCTTTCGAAGACTTTCTTAAAAATCGCCTATTCACCCCCCTCTAGTCGATAACTAGCACTTTCAAAAGGTGCTCAAGAATTCGGGCACTGCCTTCCCGAATCTTGTCGACATCCAGGGCCAATACAAGGTCTAGGGCAGCAAGAAGCATGAGAAGGACTCACTGGTTCACCTCATCGAGGCCATCATCGACCGGTACTACAGAGACATGAAGGATTCGTGCAACAAGGACAAGTGTCCTGGCATTGGGCCTGAATGGAGAAACTCGACAAAGCTCACGTCATGTACACAGCCAAGGAGGCATACACGAGCTACGAGATGTACATGCAAATCGTTGACATGAGGAAGTGCCTCCTGTGACGCCCCTGGCTTAATCGTGCACTAATCATACACGCAAATGCACACGATCAAGCCTAAGGACTCACGGGAAGATATCACAACATAACTCTAAAACATAAATAAAGTCATACAAGCTTTATATTACAAGCCAGGGGCCTCGAGGGCTCGAATACATAAGCTTGCGTACAAGCGTCAGCGGAAGCATCAGATATCTGAGTACAGATATGAAACAGAAACAGAAAGGCCTTTAGAAAGGCGGGGCAAAATAAAACACTACGATCGAAAGGCGTAGGCCTCCTGCCTGGGACCCTCCGAGCCTACTCCTGGTCGTCAGTCAACTCGTAGTAGCAGTATCCACCCTCGGGGTAGTAGTAGCGATCGTCGGCGGGGACAGCTGTCTCAGGGGCTCCGTCATCTTGGTCACGACAAACTGATATGGGGAGAAAAGGAAAACAAAGCAACTGTGAGTACTCAGAAGTACTCAGCAAGCAAGGATCTACACTACATATGCAACATTTTCAAAGAGAGGCTGTATATGTGGACTGGGCCGCAGAAATGCCAGAATAGAGGGGAAAGCCTAGTCCTATCAAAGACTAGCATCTTCATCGGTCTTGCAGCAATAGAAGAGAGCAGAACATATCAATATAAAGTAGCAGTATCATTAAGTCTCAACCTCACCCAGAGATCCTTTCTCGACTCCCTGCGAGAAAGCAATCCCAGAGCCATACAGTCATCATCCTCGTCCTGAGATCCCTCCTCGACTCCCTGCGAGAAGCAATCCCAGAGCCATAGTATCCAAGTATCTAGTTCTAAATTGTATCAATCAGGATACAACTCCGAGTGTCCTTTACCATAGGACAGGCTATCGATAGAAGTGTTCTTCCCTGCAGGGGTGCACCAACTTACCCAACACGCTCGATTAACTCCGGCTGGACACACTTTCCTGGGTCATGCCCGGCCTCGGCCAAACGATACATCGCAACCCCACCTACAGCTCAGCAGAGAGGTCCCCGTCGGTCTATATCCTAAGCGCTCAGGGGTCTTGGGCCATCGCCCTGTGCACTCCGGGTCACTGTGTGCAGGGTCGGGACAAGCACCACCTCAGTCCTGGATGGTACTGGCCTGGCCCGGCCACGGGGCTGAACTGGACGTCTGACAAAGCTTTCGGCTGATGCATACGATGCAGAGTGCCCATAACTCTTCCCACGTGATGGTTAGTGCTATCAGGCCAGAGGCCTGCTCGGATCAAATATCCAAATATCTAGTGGACTAGGGCTTGCGGTAACGAGCAGAGACTCACGAAAGATGTGACCCCGTCGCCCCGTCTCGAGGACTTGCTGCAAGGGTTAAGAATGCCCGGCCGCGCCTCGTATTCATCACTCGGGCACCATACAGGCACCCGTCTTCACAACACTCGCCACTCAGGCGCACGCGGGTACCCCTCAGGGTCGACCCGCCTTTCCAAGTAACAACAGTACAGTCCAAGTATCCGTGTGTCTATAACATCAGGGGAATCTGAGGTATCACCCTCGTTGAATTCCCACTGGATGTATCCGTCAAGGTGAACTCGGAGGAATCACCCTCGCTGGGTTCACACTTGAGGTGTTGTACGACAGCGTCGTTATCGGAAGCGGTGAAGGAGGAATCACCCTGGATGACCACGACCGAATAGCTACTCTACAGAGTTAACATCAGAAGTGCTACACGAGGTATCACCCTCGGCACTCGGTGGTAACGCTGCAGTGTCGTTACAACTAAGGGGGTGAGGTGCGGTGCCGGGGCCTGGTCTTCAATCCCGTTGATCGGGTCTTCGGATTATCCAGCGGGGCAGTCCGGATAAGTGGGGTCACTGATAGGTCTCTACCCAGCCTATACTAAGCAGTTTAGGATATGCAAGTAATTATCAATAGCAGGTTACAATAAACAGGCTATGCATCAGAATAGGTAAAGCAGCAGCAGCAGCAGTTCTAATGCAAGCATGAGAAATAGAATGGGCGATATCGGTATGCTCAAGGGGGGGGGCTTGCCTGGTTGCTCGGCGGCAAGGGCAAGGTCGTCAATGGTGTCTTCGGTCTCCGGAGCTGCGGCGGTACCGGGAACTGCGTCGGGGTCTAACGAGAGAGAAGAGGGGGAGGAAACAGTATAAATACACAGCGAACAAGTGCAACACAAAGCATAACATGGCAATACGCGGTGACAGAGGTGATCTAACGCAGTGCCGGGTGTGTCCTAACATATGGCTGCACGTCACCGAGGAAGGGGGAATCCATCCGGGAATGTTTTCCCGGTTCCGGATATTTGTCAGACAGATGATCGGAGGGGAACGGTTCCATGTTCGGATAGTTAGGGACGTGTGGCGGATGAACGGACCGCGTATTCGGATTCGTCTCGTCGTTCTGAGCAACTTTCATGTACAAAGTATTTCCATCCGAGCTACGGATTATTTAATATGATTTTCTAAAGATTTATTGATTTTCTGGAATTTATTTAATTAATTAAATTAGAATTATCCGAAACAGTGTTATGCTGACATCATCAGCATGACGTCAGCAGTCAACAGTGGAGTTGACCTAGTCAAACTGACGTGTGGGCCCCACCTGTCATACTCTGCCTAACTAATTAGGGTTTAGTTAACTTAATGACTGTTTAATTAAACTAACTAATTAATTAATTTAACCTAATTAGAGTTAATTAACTTAATTAATTACATAATTAATTATTATTATTATTATTATTATTTTACACATTTTTTTTCTAATTCCTATTTTCCCAGGGGAGGGCCCCACTGGTCAGTGGCTAAGCCACAGGGGGGGTTTGGGCGCGCGCGCGACCCAGTGGCACACGGCGCGGCCGTGGCTGGCCGGCGGGCGAGCGGGGGGGGGGGGGCAACAGCTGCAGCGAGCAGCGGGCGAGCGCGCGTAGGTGCGGGTGGCGCGCGGTGAGCGAGGCAGGGGCGCGCCGGGGCGCAGGGCGAAGCAGCTGCAGCGGCAGCAGAAGCAACCGGAGCAGCGGCAACACGGGCGAGTGCGACCCAGGGCGCGCGGGAGCACGGCGAGCAGGGGCGCGGGTGCGTCGTGCGCGCGGCGAACGGCGCCGGAGCAGAGAGGAAAAGGAAGGAGGAACGGCGGCTCACCGAGCCCTGCAGAGGTGCGTTCGCGGGCTCGGGGAGGAGGACGAGGACGGGCGAGGTTGAGGCGGCGGTGCTCCGAGAAGGTGGTCCGACGAGGGGGCACTCCGGGCGGCGGCGGCGTGGCGGTTGGCGAGGGGCGCCGGGATTGACCCCTCCCCGATCCAGTCGAGTGGGTGGGGTCTGGGGAGGAGAGGTGTTCAGCGAGGGGGCTGCGGGGGCGGTCCGGTGACGGCGGGCGATGGCGGTGCTGGGGAGGGGCGTCGGCGTCGGGGGCGAAGGGATCGGGGTTCGCTGCCCCGATCCAGAACAGGGGGGGGGAGTGGGGAACGAGGGGTGGGAGTGGGGGTGGGCTAGGGTTCGGGGGGGGATAGGTGGAGAGCGGGGGTGGGCCGGCTGGGCCGCGTGGGTGGCCAGCTGGGCCTGTTGGCCCAGAGGGGGGGTCTATTCTTTTATTTTGTTTTCTTCTTTTTAGTTTCTGCTTTGTAGTTTCTTTTCGCACTTTTCCAATTTTGTAAAACATGAGTTTTGCCCCAATAAACTCAGTGCATTTTCTAGCACTGCTACAAAAAGTTTGGAGTCCAGATCTTTTCATTTGGATTTTATTTAAATGAAAAGGTATTAAATAATTATGTTTTCCTATTGTTAGAGTCACTTAGTTAATTTATTAATTGTTGATTATAATTTTAGAACAGTCTCTGGAATATTTGCTATTTATTGAACATTTTAGTTTCTATGTTAAGCAACTTTTATTTTCCACTTTTAGTTTGAATTTCCATTAGAATTTGAATTTGTAAAGAGATATGATACTAATGATGATTAAGCACTGTTGATCATGATGACATGGCATAATCAAAAGGGTGATTACTGTGGCTAACCACTGGGGGTGTTACAAATCTCCTCCACTAATAAGAATTCTCGTCCCGAGAATTAAGAGGTAGAGGGAAAAAGTTTGGGGTATTCCGCACGAAGATTATCTTCGCGTTCCCAAGTGGCTTCATCTTCAGTATGATTTGACCACTGCACTTTGAGGAACTTGGTAACCTTCTGACGGGTCCGACGTTCAGCTTCATCGAGAATGCGGATCGGATGCTCCTTATAAGATAGGTCATCTTGTAATTCGAGCACCTCATGATCCACTGCTCGGTGCGGAGATTCCTTGAAGCATTTACGAAGTTGCCACACATGGAATACGTCGTGGATATGAGAGAATTGCGGCGGCAATTCCAATTTATATGCCACCTGACCACGTCTAACAATTATGCAGAAAGGACCAATGTAGCGTGGAGCTAACTTGCCCTTGATTGACTCGTTCGACTTGGCCTTGGGATTGGGGGTGATAAGCTGAACTCCAGGTAATATGAGTTCCCATAGCTATTTGGAAACTTTCCCAGAATTTGGAAGTGAAAAGGCCGCCATGGTCCGAACTGATCTCCTTCGGAATACCGTGGAGTGAAACAATTCTGGAGATATACAACTCTGCTAACTGGCTAGCAGTGATCGTCTCCTTGATAGGCAGAAAGTGTGCAACTTTAGAGAGTTGGTCGACGATGACAAGAATAGCATCGTGACCCTTCTGTGACCTGGGAAGTCCTGTAACGAAATCCATCTGAACCTTATCCCATTTCCATAGAGGAATAGGAAGTGGTTGCAGAATTCCAGCCGATTTCTGATGTTCTGCTTTAACGCGACGACAAACATCACATTCAGCAACATAACGAGCAATGTCTTGCTTCATTCTAGACCACCAGTACCTTTGACGGAGATCACGATACATCTTGGTGCTACCCGGATGAATAGACAGCGGGGTATCATGTGCCTCCTTCATGACTTTGTCAGTCATGAATTCGAAGCGAGGTACCACAATGCGGTTTCTGAAATACAAGGTTCCATCTTCAGACAGCGAGAAATCCCTGTACTTTTCAAGGTGACGATTCTTCTTCATCAAATCAACTTCAGCATCTTTAGCTTGCGCATTCTTAACAGCTTTCTCAAGATCTGGTTGTATCACAAGGTTATTAAGAGAACCCTGTGGAACAATACGCAGATTCAGCTTGCACAATTCTTCATAAAGACGAGGTTGAGCTCGCCTAACCATGAGGTTGTCGCAATAGGACTTGCGGCTTAAGGCATCAGCCAGCACGTTAGCCTTGCCAGGGGTATAAGAAATACCCAAATCATAGTCCGCAATGGCCTCCATCCATCTTTGCTGACGGAGGTTTAGAGATGGCTGAGTGAACAAGTACTTCAGACTTTTATGATCCGTGTAGATCTCGCAATGATTACCGAGGAGGTAATGTCGCCACAACTGTAGTGCATAGATGACAGCAGCTAGTTCTAGATCATGTACCGGATAATTCTCTTCATGTGGGCGCAACTGACGAGAGCCATAAGCAATCACTTTACGCTCTTGCATTAGGACACAGCCTAATCCTTCACGGGATGCGTCACAATAAATCATAAAGTCTTTGCGGGTATCTGGAGGAGATAGTACTGGGGCAGATGTTAGCTTGTCTTTGAGTGTCTGGAAACTTTCCTGACATTTTTCTGTCCATTCAAACTTAACGCCCTTGTGAAGCAGATCAGTCAAAGGCTTAGCAATCTTAGAAAAGTTCTCGACAAATCGACGACAATAGCTTGCAAGGCCAAGAAAACTTCTGACTTGCTTGACGTTCTTTGGAGGAGTCCAGTCCAGAATAGCCTGAACTCGTTCTGGGTTAACAGCAATTCCATCCTTGGAAATCACATGACCAAGGGAGGTTACTTCAGAAAGCCAGAATTCACATTTGGAGTATTTGGCATACAGCTGGTGTTCTCGAAGTCTTTCCAGTACAAGACGGAGGTGTTCAGCATGTTCTTCCTCATTCTTTGAATAAACCAGAATATCATCTAGATATACCACGACGAACTTGTTGAGCTAATCCATGAATATATAATTCATCAGACGGGAGAATGTGGCTGGAGCATTTGTTAAGCCAAATGACATGACAGTGTACTCGTAGGAGCCATAACGAGTAACAAATGCAGTCTTGGGAATATCCTCTTCACGAACACGGATCTGATGATAACCCAACCTCAAATCAAGCTTAGAGAATATTGAGGAACCGGCAAGTTGATCATACAAATCATTGATCCGGGGAAGCGGATATTTGTTCTGGATTGTGGCTTGGTTAATGGGCCGATAATCCTGAACCAATCGGTTAGTTCCATCCTTCTTCTTAACAAAGAGTGAAGGTGCTCCCCAAGCAGAGGAACTGGGGCGGATGAAACCTTTCTTAAGTGACGTGTCGATTTCTTCCTTAAGCTCGAGAAGATGATGTGGAGGCATCTTATAAGGACGCTTCGCAATAGGAGTTGTGCCAGGTTTCAAGTCGATGACGAACTCAACAGCTCTAGCTGGGGGTATTCCTGGAAGTTCTTCTGGAAAGACGTCTTGAAAATCACAAACAACTGGAACGTTCTCGATGCCTTCAAGAGGTGAAGCATTCAATTCATTTAGAACATATATCTGGCTCTCAGCATCCTGAGCTATTCGGGCTGAGTAATTGATCACCTGACCAGAAGGGTGTGTGAGCTGGACTGTCTTAGTAGCACAGTCAATCAAAGCATTATGGGCTGTCAACCAGTCCATACCGAGAATGATGTCTATGTCGGAAGGTCCAAGAGCAATAAGGGAAGCAGAGAACATCAACCCTTCAATTTTGATCTGATTGTTGTGACTTACCATTTTGGTTTGCCACCTGGAACGGGGAGTGATAATCTCTAATGGTGTGGGTAACAGCTCTAGATGTAGCTCATGCCGCTGAGCAAATTGTTGAGACACAAAGGAATGTGATGCTCCTGAGTCGAAAAGGACAGAAGCTGCAACTGAATTAATTGGGAGGGTACCCATCAAAATGGTTGGTTCTTTCTGAGCCTCTTCTGCATTGACATGGTTAGCATGGCCCAGTATAACAGCAGAAGGTCTGGCATTGGGATTCCTGGGCTGACGAGCTCAGGCATCTCGATTTTGATTCGGACGGCAATTGGTAGCACGGTGCCCTGGTTGACCACACTTGAAGCAATTCTGATCATTATGGGGAGGAGCTACAGCATTGGACTGTCCACCCTGAGTCACTAGCTGTCTCGGCGGCGGAGGCAGGCGAGGTGCAACATAAGACGGCCTTGGTGTTGGAGCAGGCCGATGATGAACATTGTGTGGGATCCAGACTCGACGTTTCTGAACAGGCTGACCCGAGGACGAGTCAGCTTCATGAGTGCGCTTGAGCGACTCCTGGTACTCAGTCAGAGCTGTTTCAACTTGGAAAGATTTGCTGACAAGCGTTGCGAATTCTGTGCAATCATGGACAACAGGTGCAAGTTTTATATCAGTACGTAGTCCTCCACGGAATTTCTCCTGCTTGTGAGTGTCGGTGTCGACGTCATCCGCAGCATAGCGAGATAATTCAAGGAATTTCCTCTGATATTCATCCACAGTCATTTTACCCTGAGAGAGTTTATGGAACTCCTGCTTCTTCTGGTCCATCAGACCTTGAGGAATGTAACATGCATGAAAAGCTGACTGAAATTCCTGCCAAGTGGTTACAGTCTCTGCAGGCAACATAGCCTTGTGGCTTTCCCACCATTGAGCAGCTGGGCCCTTCAGGTGGAATGTCGCAAAGGTGACGTAACTGTCAGGAGCGACATTAGCTGATTCCATCTCAAACAGGATGTCACGAAGCCAATCATCAGCATCCATAGGATTGGTGGAGTTGCGGAAGACGGATGGACTGAGGCGCACAAATTCTGGCAGAGTTATTGGAGCATTCTGTTGCTGAGCATTCTGAGTTGGGAATTGAGCCAATACTCCGGTCATAAACTGATGGTTAAGCTCAAACTGCTGACGGTTGAGTTCAAACTGCTGCATCATGGCGGCAATATAGGGTGGAGGTGGAGGATCGTCAGCCATCCTGCCAAATCAACAGGGGCAGTTTAGCAAGAAAAACTGCATGTGCATGGAATGATTCATGAAGTATCACGCACAATAGAAGGAAGTGCAATAGATAATTCAGCATATTCACACCAGACATTCAAAGCCACACATAGCCTCGGTTAGTATCCGACATTATGACAGTTGAAAAGGGAGGAATAGACATCTAGGCGGCGCGCAGGCACGTGGTAGGGAAGTACACAACGAGACATAGCAAAGGCTACATCAACGTCGGAGAAAACTATTGGAGCGAGGAATCTGCAAGTGACAACACAGGGTGCCCTCGATAAGAGGATCCTGCAAGCAGAACCTGGCCCATAATCTCGAAGCAAGGGGGGATATTTCAGAACTCCGGGTGGATGTGATTACGATAACCTAATGTTGGAGTTAGTAAAAAATTTAACCCGAATAGAAGAGAGATCAGAGTCCCAGAGTAAAGACGAGGAGTAAAAGATCCTAATACCACCCAATTGGTGACGTGGGCCCGTAAGCCACACAGCCATGTTAGTAAAACAGTTTTCGATTACTAGACTCAACTTCGGCCAAGGAGTTAGAAAGGGGGATTCCTAGAGGCAGTCGGCTCTGATACCAACTTGTGACGCCCCTGGCTTAATCGTGCACTAATCATACACGCAAATGCACACGATCAAGCCTAAGGACTCACGGGAAGATATCACAACACAACTCTAAAACATAAATAAAGTCATACAAGCTTTATATTACAAGCCAGGGGCCTCGAGGGCTCGAATACATAAGCTTGCGTACAAGCGTCAGCGGAAGCATCAGATATCTGAGTACAGATATGAAACAGAAACAGAAAAGCCTTTAGAAAGGCGGGGCAAAATAAAACACTACGATCGAAAGGCGTAGGCCTCCTGCCTGGGACCCTCCGATCCTACTCCTGGTCGTCAGTCAACTCATAGTAGCAGTATCCACCCTCGGGGTAGTAGTAGCGATCGTCGGCGGGGACAGCTGTCTCAGTGGCTCCGTCATCTTGGTCACGACAAACTGATATGGGGAGAAAAGGAAAACAAAGCAACCGTGAGTACTCAGAAGTACTCAGCAAGCAAGGATCTACACTACATATGCAACATTTTCAAAGAGAGGCTGTATATGTGGACTGGGCCGCAGAAATGCCAGAATAGAGAGGAAAGCCTAGTCCTATCGAAGACTAGCATCTTCATCGGTCTTGCAGCAATAGAAGAGAGCAGAACAGATCAATATAAAGTAGCAGTATCATTAAGTCTCAACCTCACCCAGAGATCCTTTCTCGACTCCCTGCGAGAAAGCAATCCCAGAGCCATACAGTCATCAACCTCGTCTTGAGATCCCTCCTCGACTCCCTGCGAGAAGCAATCCCAGAGCCATAGTATCCAAGTATCCAGTTCTAAATTGTATCAATCAGGATTCAACTCCGAGTGTCCTTTACCGTAGGACAGGCTATCGATAGAAGTGTTCTTCCCTGCAGGGGTGCACCAACTTACCCAACACGCTCGATTAACTCCGGCCGGACACACTTTCCTGGGTCATGCCCGGCCTCGGCCAAACGATACATCGCAACCCCACCTACAGCTCAGCAGAGAGGTCCCCGTCGGTCTATATCCTAAGCGCTCAGGGGTCTTGGGCCATCGCCCTGTGCACTCCGGGTCGGTGTGTGCAGGGTCGGGACGAGCACCACCTCAGTCCTGGATGGTACTGGCCCGGCCCGGCCACGAGGCTGAACTGGACGTCTGACAAAGCTTTTGGCTGATGCATATGATGCAGAGTGCCCATAACTCTTCCCACGTGATGGTTAGTGCTATCAGGCCAGAGGCCTGCTCGGATCAAATATCCAAATCTTTAGTGGACTAGGGCTTGCAGTAACGAGCAGAGACTCATGAAAGATGTGACCCCGTCGCCCCGTCTCGAGGACTTGCTGCAAGGGTTAAGAATGCCCGGCTGCGCCTCGTATTCATCACTCGGGCACCATACAAGCACCCGTCTTCACAACACTCGCCACTCAGCCGCACGTGGGTACCCCTCAGGGTCGACCCGCCTTTCCAAGTAACAACAGTACAGTACAAGTATCCGTCTGTCCATAACATCAGGGGAATCCGAGGTATCACCCTCGTTGAATTCCCACTCGATGTATCCGTCAAGGTGAACTCGGAGGAATCACCCTCGCTGGGTTCACACTTGAGGTGTTGTACGACGGCGTCGTTATCGGAAGCGGTGAAGGAGGAATCACCCTCGATGACCGCGACCGAATAGCTACTCTACAGAGTTAACATCAGAAGTGCTACATGAGGTATCACCCTCGGCACTTGGTGGTAACGCTGCAGTGTCGTTACAACTAAGGGGGTGAGGTGCGGTGCCGGGGCCTGGTCTTCAATCCCATTGATCGGGTCTTCGGATTATCCAGCGGGGCAGTCCGGATAAGTGGGGTCACTGATAGGTCTCTACCCAGCCTATACTAAGCAGTTTAGGATATGCAGGTAATTATCAACAGTAGGTTACAATAAACAGGCTATGCATCAGAATAGGTAAAGCAGCAGCAGCATTTCTAATGCAAGCATGAGAAATAGAATGGGCGATATCGGTATGCTCAAGGGGGGGCTTGCCTGGTTGCTCGGCGGCAAGGGCAAGGTTGTCAATGGTGTCTTCGGTCTCCGGAGCTACGGCGGTAATGGGAACTGCGTCGGGGTCTAATGAGAGAGAAGAGGGGGAGGAAACAGTATAAATACACAGCGAACAAGTGCAGCACAAAGCATAACATGGCAATACGCGGTGACAGAGGTGATCTAACGCAGTGCCGGGTGTGTCCTAACGTATGGTTGCATGTCACCGAAGAAGGGGGAATCCATCCGGGAATGTTTTCCCGGTTCCGGAAATTTGTCAAACAGATGACCGGAGGAGAACGGTTCCATGTTCGGATAGTTAGGGACGTGTGGCGGACGAACGGACCTCGTATTCGGATTCGTCTCGTCGTTCTGAGCAACTTTCATGTACAAAGTATTTCCATCCGAGCTACGGATTATTTAATATGATTTTCTAAAGATTTATTGATTTTCTGGAATTTATTTAATTAATTAAATTAGAATTATCCGAAACAGTGTTATGCTGACGTCATCATGATGTCAGCATGACGTCAGCAGTCAACAGTGGAGTTGACCTAGTCAAACTGACGTGTGGGCCCCACCTGTCATACTCTGCCTAACTAATTAGGGTTTAGTTAACTTAATGACTGTTTAATTAAACTAACTAATTAATTAATTTAACCTAATCAGAGTTAATTAACTTAATTAATTACGTAATTAATTAATTGTTAATTTAATTATTATTATTATTTTTATTTTACACATTTTTTTCTAATTTCTATTTTCCCAGGGGATGGCCCCACTGGTCAGTGGCTAAGCCACAGGGGGGGGGTTGGGCGCGCGCGCGACCCAGGGGCACACGGCGCGGCCGTGGCTGGCCGGCGGGCGAGCGGGGGGTGGGAGTTTTTGTTGTTGCACCCGCCTTCCTCTATTCCGCTTGCGACGCTGTATGTGCGGGTGGCACGCGGCGAGCGAGGCAGGGCGCGCCGGGCGCAGGGCGGAGCAGCAGCAGCGGCAGCAGAAGCAGCCGGAGCAGCGGCGACGCGGGCGAGCGCGGCCCAGGGCGCGCGGGAGCATGGCGAGCAGGGGCGCGGGTGCGTCGTGCGCGCGGCGAACGGCGCCGGAGCAGAGAGGAAAAGGGAGGAGGAACGGCGGCTCACCGAGCCCTGCAGAGGTGCGTTCGCGGGCTTGGGGAGGAGGACGAGGACGAGGATGGGCGAGATTGAGGCGGCGGTGCTCCGGAAGGTGGTCCGATGAGGGAGCACTCCGGGCGGCGGCGTCGCGGCGGTTGGCAGGGGGCGCCGGATCGACCCCTCCCCAATCCAGTCGAGTGGGTGGGTCCAGGAGGAGAGGCGTTCAGCGAGGGGGGCTACGGGGGCGGTCCGGCGATGGCGAGGCGATGGCGGTGCTGGGGAGGGGCGCCGGCATCGGGGGCGAAGGGATCGGGGTTCGCTTCCCCGATCCAGAACGGGGGGGGGGGAAGTGGGGAACGAGGGGTGGGAGTGGGGGTGGGCTAGGGTTTGGGGGGGATAAGGGGAGAGCGGGGGTGGGCCGGCTGGGCCACGTGGGTGGCCAGCTGGGCCTGTTAGCCCAGGGGGGGGGGGTTCTGTTCTTTTATTTTGTTTTCTTCTTTTTAGTTTCTGCTTTGTAGTTTCTTTTCGCACTTATCCAATTTTGTAAAACATGAGTTTTGCCCCAATAAACTCAGTGCATTTTCTAGCACTGCTACAAAAAGTTTGGAGTCCAGATCTTTTCATTTGGATTTGATTTAAATGGAAAGGTATTAAATAATTCTGTTTTCCTATTGTTAGAGTCACTTAGTTAATTTATTAATTGTTGATTATAATTTTAGAACAGTCTCTGGAATATTTGCTATTTATTGAACATTTTAGTTTCTATGTTAAGCAACTTTTATTTTCCACTTTTAGTTTGAATTTCCATTAGAATTTGAATTTGTAAAGAGATATGATACTAATGATGATTAAGCACTGTTGATCATGATGACATGGCATAATCAAAAGGGTGATTACTGTGGCTAACCACTGGGGGTGTTACACCTCCTTCCCCAAAATGGCCAGGGATCTAGCCGGAAGCAGAACAATGGCAAGCGTCGTCACAACAAGAAGTAGATGATTAGATGCTCGTTTCTCCTAGTTTAGTATGCATGTAATTTTTTACTTTGGTGTGTGGAAATGTTATGTGTGTAGTCACTTATGTAATTGTATGCTTAATTTGGTCATGCAATCATGTTCTCATAAGTATATATGTTGATGTTCTGTAGACAGAGCGTAGATGTTGTGTGGACTGAGCAAATCACATCGCACACGGATTAAACAATGGAACCTGCCGGTGATGATTTCACCAATCACTCACAATTGTATACCAGCAAGTGTTTGCCCACAACACACACGGCTTGTGAACAGGAAACATCTGCATTGTTATTGGTCTTCCCACACATTTCTGATTACTAACTATTTGCCCACAACACACATGGCTGTTTAAGTTCAACCGTTTCTATTATGTTGCCTAATCGAAAACAGTTCATCCGAGTGAACTGTATGCCGTATATCGCACACACACCTTGATCTGGCTGACCATTTTTGTTGTGTTGCCTAATCACAAACAGTTCATCCGAGTGAACTATATGCTGTATATTGCACACACCTTCATCTGTCTAACCGTTTCTGCTGTTTTGCTCATCACAAACAGTTCATTCGAGTGAACTATATGCCACGCATCGCACACACAAATACAATATGAATCGTGCTTGATGTCTCCACCATCGCAAACATTGTGTATCATTTTTTACGGTTTTATTACATCACCGTTTGCGATTAATGCATCGCACATAGTTTCGTCAAAGGGTCTCTCATTGTAGTGTTGTGTTAGCAGCATCCTGCAGTAGTGCTCATTTGGTATTTTGATGATATGTATGTTGTTGCTTCCTTTAGTGGTGTCATGTGAACATCGACTAAATGACACTTCACCACCCTTGGGCCTAAGGGAAGGCATTGTGGAGTAGTAATTAGATGATGGGTTGCTAGAGTGACAAAAGCTTAAACCCTAGTTTATGCGCTATTCCGTAAGGGCCTGATTTGGATCCATATGTTTCATGCTATGGTTAGATTTATCTTAATTCTTCTTTCATAGTTGCAGATGCTTGCGACAGGGGTTAATCATAAGTGGGAGGCTTGTTCAAGTAAGAACAGCACCCAAGCACCGGTCCACCCACATATCAAATTATCACAGTAACGAACGCGAATCAAACAAACATGATGAAAGTGACTAGATGAAATTCCCGTGTGTCCTCAAGAACGCTTTACTTATTATAAAAGACCATTCCGGCCTGTCCTTTGCTACAAAAAGGATTGGCCTACCTTGCTGCACCTTTGTTACAATTGCTACTTGTTGCTCATTACAAATTACCTTGCTATCAAACTATCTGTTACCTATAATTTCAGTGCTTGCAGACAATACCTTGCTGAAAACCGCTTGTCATTTCCTTCTACTCCTCGTTGGGTTCGACACTCTTACTTATCGGAAGGACTATGATTGATCCCCTATACTTGTGGGTCATCAGACTACAATGAGAGAACTTGCCACAAATGCAAGAAGCCAGGCCACTACATCGCTGACTGCGCCCTCTGGCAAAAGGGCTCAAGGAAGACGAAGTCTAGCAGGGATGACGACTCTGATGACAAAAGAAGAAGTCCTCAAAGTCTTAATCAAAATCCTCATCACGGAAGAAAAGCACCTCCGGAAGAGCTCATGCTTTCATTGGGAAGGAGATGGATCCTGAGGTAGAATCTGATCAAGAGGAATCTGAGGAGTCCGACTCTCGGGTGGCAAGCTTGGCCCTCGCTATGGAGTTCGTCAGCAATTCCATCTTCGACCATGAAGAAAATGGTGACTCCACCAACCCTGAGGACTGCGCTAACGACTACACTCCCACCTATTGCTTCATGGCAAGAGGTGCCAAGGTAACCTCACGAGAAGCTTACTTCAATACTTCTAGTGATGATGACTCTGAATGTGAAGCAAAACCTAGTTATAAGAAACTGGTTAAAATAGCAAGTGAACAACAAACTGCTATGGAAAAGATGCAAAAACTGCTAGACAAAATTGATGATCTGTTAGATGAGGAAATGGATTGTAGTCAAGCTTTGTCTAAAGACCTCAGATATCTTAAGTCATAGTTTGATGAACTTGAAAGTCGTCATGTGGCCCTCTCAGCCGACCACGAGAAGCTGCCGTCCTATGAATTTATTCAAAGGAAGCAAGAACTCGAGAAGCCGAGAGTGTCTCATGATGATCTTCAAAAAGACAATGATTCATTACTCGCTCAACAGATCAGCACCGCTCAGGAAGAATTTGTTGCTCCATGCTTAAAATGCCTTGAACGTGAAAATCTAAATTCTTCAGCTGAATGTTCAAATGCTTCAACTACTGCTATATCTTCAAATGTATATGTGGTTTCAATCCCCTCATTTGAGGAGACCACAAGTGCTACTGACGAAAATATAGGTCTGAAGGAATTGTATGTCACATGCATGTACAAAGGCCTCAAAGGGCACCAAACTCTTTGTGATGTGCTCAAGAAGCAAATTCTGAACATGAACCCTAGGAAAGAGTGTATTGCTTTTGAGAGAAAGCTTAATGCAGATGGATCTTATTGGAAACCTAAGCAGTATCCCAAAACCACATGGGTTGCTGCAAAAGGACCTCCAGTTGATCCATCCACCTATCTGGCTACAACTGTGATACTCCACATTCTTCTGATGAGTCATTTGGCTCCAACAACAAACTATTCAATAATCAGAATGATGAAGTATTTGCTAGATTTGTTGGTACTAACTGCAGGAATGGTCCCCCAGTGAAGAAAATCTGGGTTCCCAAAAGCCTTCTTCAAAATCTTCAGGTGAATGTCATCATGACACCACCAAAGAAGAAGAGAAACCCCAGGGCAAATTCTTCACATGGACCAAAGTCGTCAAATGGACGCAGACCAACTCATGGTCACACTACTGTTTCTTCGCAGGGAAACAAACAGCATTCTGATGAATATGTGCATTATTCTTCAAATCATTATGTGCACAAATCTGCTAAGAATTTCTCTGCATACTCTTTCGAGTATTATACCCCTCCTGTGAAGAGAAATGCATATTCGTCAATGCCCAAGTTTTTTATCAATGCTTTGTGTTACATTGCTTCTCAGCCACCCATTCAGATATGGGTAGTTAAGAGGAAGAACTAATCTCTTCTGCAGGGTCAGGTCTTCAGACACAATAAATGTCTGATGAATTTGTTGAAGACCTGACATAATGCTTCTTGGGATGCAAGCTAATCATGATGGAATGAATTCCTCATTTCACACATCCCTATGCTGCTAGTTATGTTCTGTTGATGAAATTCACTGACGAAATTGATCATCATATTCTTCAAACTGAGGTATATGAATTTGTAAGTGAGACTAATGCTTCTACAGGATGACACACCAAAATCTACTAAATGGGTTCTGGACAGTGGCTGCACCAATCATATGACTGGAGACAGGAATCTCCTCACCGATGTTCCCCTTACTCCGTCTCATCTGAAGCATATCACCTACACCAACAAAGGAAAAAAGCAAGGTATTGGCTCTAGATAAGGTTGCTATCTCAAAGGATCAACACATGGAAAAAGTGATGCTTGTCGAGTCCCTAGGATACAACCCCATGATTGTCTTAATGCTTTGTGATCTTGATATGATTGTCATCTTTGGCAAATATAGATGCATTGTGCTAATGGAATCTAACAAGTCCAGAGTCTTTGAAGGCTTTAGGAGAGGTGATTTGTACATTGTAGATTTCTCTCTAGGTCCTCAACCTGCCACATGTCTACTGGCAAAAGCTTCAGAGTGCTGGCTCTGGCATCGACGACTTGGACACGCTGGCATGAGGAATTTGAGCACACTAGTCATGAAGAAGCATATCATTCGCGTCGAGGGCGTCAAATTCGTCAAAGATCACCTTTGCGGTGCTTGTGAGTCTGGAAAATGACCAGATCCAAGCACTCTGCAAAGACAATCATGACCACTACTCGTCCCTTTGAATTACTTCATATGGATCTCTTTGGTCCCACTCATTATGCCACACTAACCAATGCAACATCACTCTATGGATTCATCATAGTTGATGATTATTCTCATTACACCTGGGTGCATATCATTACCTTCAAGACTGGAGTGCAGTGTGTCTTCAGACGGTTCTCCAATCGGGCCATGACAAATTATGGTCTCAAGATCAAGCACATCAGAAGTGATAATGGCACCGAGTTCAAGAACACCAGCCTTGATGACTATCTTGACGAACTTGGTATCACGCATGAGCTATCAGCTTCATACACCCCTCAGCAGAATGGAGTTGCTGAACACAAGAACATGACACTCATCGAGATGGCTCACACTATGCTTGATGAATATAAGACTTCTCGTCGATGGTGGCCTGAAGCAATTCATACTGCATGTCACATCATAAATCGGGTATATCTTCACAAATTCCTCAAGAAGACCTCATATGAGCTCCTCGCTGACAAGAAACCCAATGTGAGTTATTTCAAAGTCTTCGGTGCTAAATACTGGATTAGGGATCCACATCACAATTCTAAATTTGCACCGAAATCACATGAGGGTTTTATGCTTGGTTACGGAAAGGACTCGCACGCCTACAGAGTCTTCAACACCTATCACAACAAGGTGGTTGAAACAGTAGATGTGCGGTTCGATGAAACGAACAGCTCGCAAAGAGAGCACCTGCCACCTATGCTAGATGAAATGCCTCTTGAGGAATCCATCAAGTTGATGGGCACTGGTGAAATTGTGCCCAGTGAAGAAATAGCTAATGAAGAAGTGATCATTCCCCGTCGTGAAGAAACTGCTAATCCTAAAAAATGACTCTGAGGAAAATGCTCAACAACAACAAGGCCCTCGTCCAGCTCATCCACGAGTGGCGAATGAAGTGCAGATTGAGAAGATCCTCGGCAACATCAATGCACCTGGTCCCCTCACTCGATCTAGAGCTTCACATTTAGCTAACTTTTGTGGGCATTTTGCATTTGTCTCTACCACAGAGCCCACCAAAGTTGATGAAGCATTTCTGGAACCCGAATGGATTCAAGCCATGTAAGAATAATTGCAACAATTCGAGCTCAACAATGTGTGGGAGCTTGTCAATCGTCCTGATCCACGCAAGCACAATATCATCGGCACCAAGTGGATCTACCATAACAAACAAGATGAAAATGGCCAAGTGGTGAGGAATAAGGCCTGTCTTGTAGCAAGGCTACACACAGGTTGAGGGTATTGATTTCAGTGAAACATTTGCACCTGTTGCTAGGCTTGAAGCTATTCGTATACACTACAAAAAAACACTTCCGTGATGATACGTGTTTGTCACAGTAGGTCACGTTTTCTATCATGCATGTACATCCATGACGATTTTATGACAGAATCAAGATAGTCATACATGTGCTGTCATAGAAGTGTTCCATGACAATACTCAAATTATCATCACAGAAGTGTCCACTTCCATGACGATAATCGGCATGTCATGGAAGTGGTTTCATCAAGGGTAACCAACACATGGCATCCATCATAACGGGCTGCCGTTAAGCTACCGGGTCCAGTTTTGGATCCGATAACCTGATAATAGCCCGGACCAATGGCGATTTTCCACGTGTAAATTTTTCATTTGCCGAAGGAACCACGTGTCAGCTCCTTGGCGCGACAGATGTCAGATGTCCAATGCATAGGAGGTGCCTATGATACGTCGACACGTGGCAAGGCCCAATAGTGGCCCATTTAGGTTAAAAGGCCGGGCCTGTCAAAATAAGCGGGCCGGCCCATTACCGGCCTGCTTGCGTCTGGCCCATTCACAACCACGGCCCATACAAGTTACGCAAATTCGGCCCGTCAAAGGCCCATTATAGATTTGACACCATCCCGGGCCATCGTCATATCCAGTCTGTTAACAGCCCGCTATGTCTTTGGGCTCAACTGCGTCCCGAGTTTGTTTCGGCCTATTAGCAGCCCATTAAAGAGATGGGCCAATATCCCCACATGTACGTCTTTCGGCCTTTTGTCAGTCCATTCGGTACTTGGGCCAATTTCTAGCCCGTTTTGTCTTTCGGCCTGTTAACAGCCCACACAACAGTTGGGCCTTTAACAGTCCCACCTGACTTTCGTACCATTAGCGGCCCACATTCTCCACATCACAATTCCAGCCCAACCAGACTTTCGGCCTGTTAAAAGCCTATGTTGTACATTGGGCCACTTTTGGCCCAAAACGCTTTAGGCCTCTTTATGGCCGACATGGAAATGGGCCGAGACAAAACTGACGCTTATTTTGGCCTGCTACGGACCCACTGGCCGTCTCCATTACTGCGGCCCTATCGAGCTTTTGGCCTGTTAACGGCCTGGTAAGAGCCCTTTTTACGGTGGGCCCACATTTGAAGACGAAATCCACTATTTCTAACGGGCTGAGTTGATTGGGCCATTTGGGCCCGCATAGATTAGCATGCATTAACTAATTAGTTGACAAGCCCATTTAAGGCCCACTTTGACTACCCATGTTTGTTCTTTCGGATGGCGTCTAGGTAATGTTTGGGTGTGTTCGCCACCGTTTCAACGATAGCATATACAAACAATTATCCTACTCTACACTATATCCTCTAAAAAACCTACACTATACAATAAAGAGATTAAAGCATAGAAACGAAGAATAATCCTACACTATACAATAAAGAAATTACAACATATTACATCCTCTGGGCATCGTAGTTCGCCACTAGTGATAATAAAGCGTACACAAACAACAAATTACATACATTGGGCAAATAAAGCTCATACATCATGGATGCGCATCAACAGAACTTACCATTTGAACTATAGTCTCTTCAGAAAATATATTTGGCCAGATTCAGATAGCACAAATTTCAGTCTGCAAAATCTTCAACTCCTTTGTGGTTACCTCAATGTCTTGTTTCATTTTTTTGACTCGTGCATCTGATATCTGCACCTCCAGTCTCAACGTGTTGATTACATGTTGAGACTCATATGAACGTTGTCTTGCCACCTCTAGTTGATGCTCTAGAACATCAGCACATTCCAATTCCAATACATAATCATTTGGTAACGGCCATGCCGCACTGCTCTGAGATCGTTGTGTTGATGTCACTTCATCCTGAAGTATTTCTGTAAGTACACATGACTAGGGCAAAAATATAGTTACAACAGTGAAGCGAGCAAGACAGACTATCTTGTACATGGCAAAACAGGACTAACAATAATGTACACGTCATGAAGCATAAGCAAGTGATATTTTAAAAATTATAAAAATGGTAGTCTGTGCAGCTCGCGTACACAGATCTCCTCGTAGCTCACCAACGGAGCATGATGTTGGGGCCAAATCCAAAACACAGTCAGGTCACAAATTTATATATATCTTGTGTATAAGTAAGCAAGCAGTTAGCCATTCTGTAGCTCGTATTAACTAGTTGGAACATTGTGTGCCATGTTCCAAAAGAGTCTTAGGGAGCATAATGAACTGCAGAGGGATTCATACAAACCAACTACAACAAGCAAAACTATGCAATCATTAGCCTCGTATAAACTAGATTGTAAGCCTCATGCAGTAATAGTTGGTTAATAGGCTTCAAAAGCTTCAGCCACACTTCGCCAGAGTAATGAAACGGTAAGGCATTTAATTATGTCAACTAATAGTTATAACCCTACATCAGGCATCATTGTTTGGGCATCTCATTAACTGAGGACAAATAAAGCAATTGAAAAGAGCAATTTAACTATGCATGAAGCAAACAAGCAATGGAACTATTGAGTTGGCAGCATGCATACATGCACGCCTCAAAACATCCTTGGCCTAGCTACATTTGAATCAACTGATGTATCATCTATATAATGGAACAAGTAATGTAACATTGTTTGCCCCCTATGAAGTATCTCGACTAGTATGTAATCAAGATCCTAGTAATGATAGGGAGGCTAATGATGTGAACATGCGTTTGGTTATGACATTTATGACATCGAGAACTCTACCATAAGAGTAAGGAGTTTCTCACTGTTCACTAATATAAGATGTTTTAGATATTTAAATGTAGACTACATCCGTTCTGAAATGAGTGAACAGACACATTATAATGTGTCTATATACATCTAATTTACAAAAAAGTTAGAATGTTTTATAGTAGTGAGTGGAGGGAGTATTAATCAGTGGCCCAATGACTGGGTTACAGGTGAAGAACCCTACGCAAGCACAGTGTCAGACAAATAGGATGTCCTGGTAACTTTAATACAGTGACTTACCATAACTGGTTGTATAGGCTCAGCGCTGCTCCTCCTTCTCTTGCAAGGCTCCTTCTTAACATCTTGTACATGGAAATCCTGAATCTTTGCTTCATTGCACTCCCTCTGCAAGGTGACACAAACTAGTTACTGGTATCCTAACATGGAAGATAAATATGCATACTTTCCAGTCTCTGAACAAGACCAAAGCATGAGTTTATAACAAAACGACACCACATAATGAAACATGCCACATCTATTGCACACACTCAAATGAGCATTTACTATGTGTGCGCTATGTAAAAACTAGGCGTACCTTCGAACTAGACCTCCAGATTCTCTTGGAGAGCCTAGTTTAGTGTACATGCAAACCTTTATGTCACCTATGAGTTATACAAGCCCCCACTACAGCAGCCCTTTGTGTTTAAATCGTTGACACGCTCTATTAGGTCAAGAACAGCAAGTAATCAAAGCAAAAAATTCTAGTATGGCTGGCTGATAGAAACAAGCAATTGAACACATGTGTGAGCAAATCTTGCACAACACTGAATTACATATCAACAAAACAAGCATAGAAGGAGGCTTAAAGGCCATCGCTTGACTGACCAGATTTAGGAGGCATTTAAACTTCATGTACAACGTATGAACTAACATAAACATTGCATATTTTAGATTCTATAATGAAATGCACATGTATTAGGTTATGCCGTGTATGATGCCTAAAACTACACTATAGCAGGCAGGAGTGATTCATCATTGCACGCAAAATGGAATTGTAGGTTAAGGGCCAGTTCCATTCCACCTTTTGAGAGCTTATTGTCAAAATAAGCCATAAAATTTGTAAAGAACTCGTTTTTGAGTTATGGGCATGGGCTTGACTTATTTCCACCACCAATTCCTTCACAATGAGAAAAAGCTTGGGGGGTGCTTCCCATGGAAGCTCACTTAAAATTGAAGGGAAGGGGAATAGCGAAATGACTCTGTTGTGTGCCTATATACACTCAAAATGCCACTATTCAAGCTCGTGTCACACCTGACCCCCAAGTAAAAACAAACACGCAAGCATTCATTGCCCTGCCCACTCGCATCTCCTCTCCCCTTTCCTGTACCTCGATCCCCTGGCTACAGCGCTAGGGTTCATCAAGTGAGCCACTGCCACAGGTCCCATCAGGCCTGCTCCTCGACGATGCTCTTTCCAGCTAGGCTACATGGCCGGCGGGTAGGGCCCCATCTCCCCGGCTACTCCTCCCTCCGGCACCGCCCCTCACTCTCATCGTCTCTAGTAGCTGCTCCGCTATGGTCCGTCCAACGCTCTACTCCAGCGATCGGCGCACAACTATGGCCGACGCCCCATCCGGCAGAAGGCAACTCGTTCCGCCTTCCCTCCTCTTAGGCCGTGGCCTTGAGGTGATGTTGTGGGATGAGCTCATCCAACAAGGTGAGGATCTCCTCCGATTTTTTTGCTAAATTTTCTTTCTGCTTTGCTATATGATAAATTGCTATGAGCTGCTGCTGCTATATGATGAATTGGTGTGAGCTGTTGCTGTTGCTATATGATGAATTGGTATGAGCTGCCACTGCTGCTGTATGCTGAATTGCTATGAGCTGCTACTACTATATGATGGATTGCTATGAGCTGCTGCTGCTATATGATGAATTGCTATGAGTTGCTGCTGCTATATGATGAATTGCGATGAGATGCAGCTGCTGTTGTATGATGAATTGCTATGAGTTGCTGCCGCTGCTATGTGAGGCTTTCAGGTGGTGCTGCTATATGATAATAACCAGCCACTTGGACCATGGAATTTTAATGAATCATGGTTCTTCATTTAAATTTAGGCAATGGGTTCTTCATTTAAATTTAGGCAATGGGCTCTGATTGGAAGACATTGACCAAAATAGATTATGCCAAGTAGATGGTATCTTTGTATTTGCATTTTGAACAAATAATGATGGTATGTTTTCCTATCATATTAATTACTGCAATGGGTTCAACTCGTGATGTTTGCAAGTCAAATTAATTTCTATATGGGCAGCAAAATGACAAAATATAATTCAATCTAGACTTTCCACTAATCATACCACAGATAAGCTGAAAAAGCAGGCAATGAAAAGAACTGGTTGGCTTATTATCTGGAGCTTATATTCAAAGGAGCTTATTTTCTTAGGATAACTACAAATAACTGTCCCTAAGAACCCTGGCCAACAACACTGACATACAAATAACATGTCATGATGATTGCAATGGAGTGACATACCATACCACGCTGTATAGGCTCACCGCTGCCCCTCCTTTTTTGTGATGTTCCATCAAAATGCCACATACATCTTGTACTAAGAAATCTGGTACTTTTTCATTGTGACACCCAATCTGCAAGTTGACATGGCTAATTAGATATATCCCTACATGATAATACATTGCATATCCTAGCAAAGCACACTGGCAGGCACACAACAATACAAGAGAGAGATGCACTTACAAGATCATAGCAATGCCGTAGTACAGGATCTTGGTTGGCCAAGGTGTTAGATCTAGAAGAAACATCGTCCTTGTCGCTCTTGCCAGCTCCATAACATGTAACAGTGACCTATTAGTATATTTGAAGTACATCTGGCAGGTGATGCTGGACGGGTTTAAAGGTGACAGTACCTCGGCCGCGGCGGGTGCTTGGCATCGTGCCAGACGGTGGGAATCAGGTTAGAAACCTCAAGGGTGATGACGTTGCGCTGGCTGTCTAGGTCCGCTAAGGAGATCTAGGATCGTGGAGGAGGGTGTTTGTGAAGCGGCTCTGGTAGGGTGGAATACGGTGTGGGAGATGCGGATCTGCGGCCGTGGACGTGGGCGTCAGGAGCTGCTTGGTAGGTTGGACGAGGGTGTCGACGAAGCGGATCTGAGGCTGTGGACTTGGGCGTTGGCAGAGTGGCTCCGGTAGGGTTGAGAACGGTATTGAGGAAGCTGCTCTGGTAGGGTTGAGGATGGTGTCGGCGAAGTGGCTCCGGTAGGGTTGAGGACTGATACGTCCATTTTGCATCATGCTTTTATGTTGATATTTATTGAATTATGGGCTGTTATTTCACATTATAGTACAATACTTATGCCTTTTCTCTCTTATTTTACAAAGTTTACACAAAGAGGGAGAATGTCGGCAACTGGAATTCTGGACCAGAAAGGAGAGAATATGAGACACCTATTCTGCACAACTCCAAATATCCTGAAACTTTATGGAGAATTGTTTTGGAATATATAAAAAATATTGGGTGAAGAAACTACAGAAGGGGATCCACCAGGTGGCCACAAGCCTGGGGGCGCGCCCCACCCCCCAGGGCGTGCCCCCAGGGCTTGTGGGCCCCTGGCCATCGTCTGGTGCCCATCTTCTGCTATTTGAAAGGTTTTGACCTAGAAAAAAAATTAAAAAGAAGCTTTCGGGACGAAGCGCTGCCGTCTAGAGGCGGAACCTGGGCAGGAGCAATCTAGGGCTCCGGCAGAGCGATTCTGCCGGGGAAACTTCCCTCCCGGAGGGGGAAATCAAAGCCATCGTCATCACCAACGATCCTCTCATTGAGGGAGGGTCAATCTTCATCAACATCTTCACCAGCACCATCTCCTCTCAAACCTTAGTTCATCTCTTGTATTCAATCTTTCTCTCGAAACCTTAGATTAGTACCTGTGGGTTGCTAGTAGTGTTGATTACTCTTCGTAGTTGATGTTAGTTGGTTTATTTGGTGGAAGATCATATGTTCATATCCTTAATGATATTCAATACCCCTCTAATCTTGAAAATGAGCATGCTTTGTGAGTAGTTACGTTTGTTCCTGAGGACATGGGAGAAGTCTTGTTATAAGTAATCATGTGAATTTGGTATTCGTTCGATATTTTGATGAGATGTATGTTGTCTTTCCTCTAGTGGTGTTATGTGAACGTCGACTACATGACACTTCACCATGATTTGGGCCTAGGGGAAGGCATTGGGAAGTAATAAGTAGATGATGGGTTGCTAGAGTGACAGAAGCTTAAACCCTAGTTTATGTGTTGCTTCGTAAGGGGCTGCTTTGGATCCACATGTTTCATGCTATGGTTAGATTTATCTTAATTCTTTTTTCGTAGTTGCAGATGCTTGCGAGAGGGGTTAATCATAAGTGGGAGGCTTGTCCAAGTAAGGACAACTCCCAAGCACCGGTCCACCCACATATCAAATTATCAAAGTAACGAACGCGAATCATATGAGCATGATGAAAACTAACTTGACAATAATTCCCATGTGTCCTCGGGAGCGCTTTGCTTTATGTATGAGTTTGTCTAGGCTTATCCTTTGCTACAAAAAGGATTGGTCCACCTTGCTGCACCTTTGCTACACTTGTTACTTGTTACCCATTATGAATTATCTTATCACCAAACTATCTATTACCGATAATTTCAGTGCCTGCAGAAAATACTTTGCTGAAAACCGCTTGTCATTTCCTTCTGCTCCTCATTGGGTTCGATACTCTTACTTATCGAAAGGACTATGATTGATCCCCTATACTTGTGGGTCGTCAAGGATGGTGTAGACGAAGAGGATCAGAGGCCGTCAACGGGGGCGTCGGTGGGGTGGCTGCGGGTGTGTGGACGAAGCGGCTCCGGTGTACGAAGGAGCCGCTGCAGATGCGCTGCGGTTGACGAGAGGACCGGCAAAACAGATCTGGCACCGTGGACAAGGTTGGCACTGAATGGGCTGTGGTACAATGGTGGATGAGCAGTCTATTGTTTCTAGGGGAGGTGGGACGGGTAGATGCGACCGCAAAAGCAGATCCGGTGAGGTGGAGGACGCCGGAAGTGAATGGGCTCTGGTACGCTGGTGGATGAGCTGTCTAGGGTTTCGAGAGGGAAGGGGTAGAATGGCCGATGAAGTACAGAAAGGCGTGATGTAAGATGCTTTGGTGCTGTGGAGTAGTCATTTTTGCGGGAGGGGAGAGGAAATGGGGGTGCCATGTGGTGGGGGAACCGGAAGTTACCAAAGCAACCCCGACCTATTATGTTAATGAGAGTCATATTGTTCCCCGTGCACCAAGGACAAAAGGGGAATTTCGGATGCTACAGACTTGGTCGCGGAAATTTTAAAAGGAGGTGGGAGATTTTGCCGCCCGCGGGATCGTTCGTATCCAGTTTCAACTAATTTTTGACAGTGCTAGCGGGAAGGTCTTGCGAGACTATGTACACGGGGCACACGTCAGCAGTTAATAACTGGTATGTAGTCCACCCCAGAAAAAAAGACAATAACTCGGGATGAAGCACCGATAACTTTTTACGATCACTCGGACGCGGCCAATCGTACGGGTGTAGAGGCGCACAAAAAAATGGATCAAACGCTTAGCCTATGTATTTCTCGTGTAAATATATAATTTAGTGCCATTGGTTATTTATTTTAAACACAATGCATTGACGTGTTAATTTTAATTATATTGCACAGTAACAAATGGATAATATAGATGCACAAAAGAAATGGATATTGTAGTCTGCTACTTAAAAGTGTTACCTCATATGATTACATGGCCTCCATTTCATAAATTGCAGTACCCGTTGAATTCATATATGAATATTACATATATTACTTCATAATAGAACCTTTAATCATCCAAGACTAATGAATTTGAATACAAAACTAACAATGGTGCATGTACATGATAACTATAGTGGTTGTTTGAAGAAATATCACTATAACTTTGGCATGCACAATTGAGAAAGACTATTTGAAAAAAATGTGATATGTGAGTGTCCAATCTTTATAGCGTTGAATCGATATTGTATCTTCGGCCACGATACGATGTAGATATTGATTATGTTCAAGCAATGCACGTCCACGATCGCTAGATAGTGATACATGAATGAATTGTGCAATCTCTCTCATACATATCTCATTTCTCCGTGGGCATCTGAATCACACACGCGCACTTCGTGTATTTCTCTCCCTCCGTCAAGGTTATAATTCGTCTTTCTACCCAGTCCTACAAGTCTCTCACACAAAAACACACACGCTCTCTCTGTCGAACACACCCACCCCTTTAATTCCGCCCACCCACCGCCACTCATGTCTCAAAGTATAACTATGTCTCGCACACATATCTGTAAGGTTAACTCAAGTCCTGGAACCATATGAATACATACAATGGGATTCCAGCAGAGCACCTTTTGTTTTGAGATTTCGCTCACACACACACACACTCACTCACTCACCCGCGCACACATTGTTTCTCTTTTCATTTTTTCCAGCACTTGCATGCACACCGCTTGTTTATCTCCGTGATGCTTTAAGTATGCCTCGCACACATGGTATCTACCTATCCCTTAATATAGATATGTAACACACAAACTCCTTCTCCCTATCTCTAAGTGTCACTGGCACCCCCTCCCCCCCACACACACACTTCCCGACACCGAAGGAGTAGGGTGACACCTCGATCTTGATATTAATCTATCTATTGGCTTCTCTCTCAAACACACACACACACACACTCTCGCTAGTTGTGCCTCTATGCCTACCGCGCGCACACTCTCGATACGTCTTTCTCTCCCTCCCCCTTACCCCTCCCCCCAACAATGACAGCAGAAGGGTGACACCTCGATCTTGATCTTAATCTATCCATTGGCTTCTCTCTCAAACACACACACACACACTCGCTAGTTGTGTCTCTGTGCGTCGCTCACACACACTCGATACATCTTTCTCTCCGTAGCCCCTTCGATATGTAGATTTCTCGCGCGCACACAGCTGTAGTGACGATGCCGCTGAACCCAGTGTGCCTTGTTTTACTGGCCTCATGTGATAGTTTTTGCCCTGTTTTCTGTTAATCAACAAGGCAACCTTTTCTTTGTTACTACTAGTGAATTTGAGATCATTCGGGGCAGACATAAAATATATCACTTCAAACCAATTATCGTAGTAACTATTTAAAAAGAAATATATCTCTTGCATCGTCCACAAAGAACATCTGGTGGACTGGTTAGCGCCGGATGCTCGCAACGCGATGACCTGAGTTCGAATTATGTCTTAAACTTTAGATCTTTTTTATTTTTTAATATATACTTCTTTCGCTACTGTACTGACAGTGGAACCCACAGAGTACTTAGAATACAAGATTAAGGACTGATTTTGTTTCTTTTTAACTTTCTGTATGAATCTGTAGCCACCCTGCAAGTCATGTACACTGTACATGTAATTAACTTTTTATCTTTGAGAATCATACACGCAATTAACTCAAATGGATTGGATGTGACTCTATTATTTCCAGCATAAGAGCATCTCCAACGGCAACCGGCAAATTTCTTCCCGCTTCCGTTCACGGAGGACGACATCCAATGCCAGCGGCATACATTTTCACAACTCTAACCAACCAGAGGAAATTCGTGCAAACAGGGACTGATTTCATATAAGCATGAAGGATTTCATATAAAAAAGTCGGATCTTCATATAAACATGACAGATTTCATTACATTTACATGAACTAAGCGGTGCTAATCCGGCTGTTCTGATATAATTAATACCTAATCTAAATAGCCGCCCGCAGATCCCTTTGTCTTCCTCATGTCCGGCAGACACTTGCGGGGTCGATGAAGGTCCTCGCAAGAGACGAACCAGGCAAGAGACCACCTGTATACGCAGTCGTCGCCTCAGTGGTGGTCTTCATGGGACCCAAGCGGCGGCAGCCTCCCATGTTCTACTTCTCCTTGATGATGGCGGCAGACACGGAGAAGTTGGCCACCAACTCATCGCTCTCCGCGCACCCGGCTTTTGTCTCTGCCTGCATGGCGTTGCCGCAGGCACGGGAGGCGCGGCCACCGCGGACACGGGAGGCGCGGTATGACGCGACAACGATGACGCCCGTGCCGCTGTGCCGGCGTGGAGCAACTCGCCACTCCTCATCGAGCTGAACTGGAGTGGCGAGTTGCTGAACCACGCACCGGCTTGGGCGGCAACTAGCTTCGTCGGGCCAGGCGAGGTAGGTGAAGCACCGAGCGGCCTTGCTCGTATCCGGAGGGCTCAGCGGGCGACACAGTCGGCTAGTATGTCGGAGAACGGCTCCTAGGAAGCCATCGGAAGAGTGGAGAAAATGGTGAAGGGGGAGATGGGGGAGCGGCGGAGGGGTGCGATTCTTGTCCGCTGTCTGGCCTCGTTTAAATAGAGGGCGGATGGTAGGATCTTGGACGGCGTCTGGCCTCATTTAAACTGAGGGCGGACAGGAGGAGCTCGGCCGCCATTGCGTTTAATTCCGGCCCGCTCATGAACGGACGTGTGGCTTGAGTAGGTTTCTCGGTTTGCATGCGCGTTTAATGGAGGCGTTTGATGGAGGTGAGGAGGCGTGTTCAGCCAGGCGTACAGCGGGCGGTGCAGTACTATTTGATTTGACAGCTACTAGTAAACCAGGACGGTAAAAATAAATTGAGAAATGGACGGTAAACTAGTAAACTAGGACAGTTCTCGATACGGCTTTAATGCAGAGGAGGGAGAGGGTAGCGGTTCCCGAAATGTTGAACAGCCAATGATGCATCCCCCTTCAATTAGTAGCATGCTGAGAGCATGGTTAATAGTACAGCCAGGTGATGGCTATATGTTATTGCCATGTCATCTATAGTCAAGCTTATAGCTGGTAAGTACAATAGTGAGATATAAAGATGTTCTACTTTATTAATACATGACTCACCTCTCACTCTCACATAGTGCCTAGGAGCACGTGCTGCAGTTGGCTCTTATTCTGTATCCGGCTCCTCTTCTCTCCTCTTCTCTCCCATCAATGTCATCAGAGAAATAATATTTTAACTCTTATAGCCTGCTTACATAAGCTTATTGTACTTGCTCCGAGGGAAGTAGGGAGGAGGACGCGGAAAGGAGGCAGCACGATGTGAATGCAACACAGTTTGCACTCATATAAAGGCGCCCCTCCATTCCAATGCATCTACCACATTGTACGCACCTACGCACCTACACTAAGCGCAACAGTGCTCACTTCAGATCCATGGCGGCGATGCAATCGACCGGCCAGCGGCTGTGCCAGATGGTCCACAATGCCGGCCTACGGCATGGCATCGAGGATCATCTCTAGAGGGTGTTGGTGACCGGCTAGTTCATGGCCATCGTCGACGCCAGCTACGACTCTTAGTTGGACAAGATGATCGTTGCCACCATCAACAAGCTCACCATCATGAAGAAGCTCGCGGACGACATTGACGTACTCCTCCAGCCTGTGTGCCCAGGCTCCTCATTGCCTGCCACCCTAATCGGCCTCCACGGTGAGAAACTCTTTCATGCACTGGTGGACCTGCGACCGCCCGCCAACGCAATGAAGAATGTCCACCTCGAGGTCGCGCTCGCCGCTAGGCGCCTCGCCCTGCAAGAATTCATCAACCTACACATCCACATGTATGAGGAAGTCATGTACATAGGCATCTACAAGGCCGGTGAGGATGCTACGACGTTGGCCTTCGTCAACCAGCTGGAAGCCTTGGACGCCTTTGTTGAGAAGCACCTTGACCTCGCCACAAAAGCCGCCGCTCCTCAGCCGCCGGTCGGTGACCCGACGCACTGAGTCGGGGAGGAGGAGGTCGTTGATGGATGCATCTTTCTTCTTGCCTCCTGTAATCACCACTGCGATCACGTTGTCGTGGCCTTAATTCTTATTGTACTATTGCATTGTCGTTCCAGTCGATAAAGACATGTGTGATCCCTTTGCTCACATTTGGCGTCAAATATATGCATCACTGTAACTAGTACGCCCTCCGTCAATTTATAAGTTGTGCTTACCTTTTGCATCAACTTCGTAATTTAAGTACGATGCTTGACCCGACCTACAAACTACTCGTAAATTCAAAAACTGAGACCGAACTTATAAATTCAAAACTACTCGTGCAGCACGCCTGTCATGTTCGCAAGTTCAAAACGAGAAACTGGAACACGTACGTGAAGTATGTCCCTTCCCCGTCGCATACCACACTGTCGTTTCGGCCCCCTGGTCAACGCGCATTGGCTAGGCTTTATATCACTACAACATGTGGGACCGCATGTGACCAAACCGATGATGCGCCAATCTAGCTACTACCCTACTTATCGAGCGGGAAAAGCCCCGCCCTAGCGTTTCCAATCGTTATTTCTATCTATCGATCGCGCCAAGGATCAGAACCAAATGTTACAATTTATACATGTTTAAAAGGAAAAGGCATGCCGTGTTCGCGTCGCACCCCCACACGCCCAGGAATCGGGAGTACTCCACGGTCCATCCGGCACGCCACATAGCTAGGGAAGGCGTGTTGCCTAGCATTCTCACTTCCATGTGGGACCGCAATTAAGCAAACCGACTATCGGCAAACCGCACCCCACCCACCGCGTTGGAAAACAGAAACGAGGAGGGGAAGATCTAGCTGTAGCACGAAAGCCAAGAAATTTGGTGTCAGATGGGACTCGTTGATAGAGTATGAGCACTCCGTACTACTCCTACTATGAAGTTTGTACTACTACTACTACCACTATACAACTAGGTACGTGCACGGCACAACATCATAGGAACAAAAAACGGGAAGATCTTGTTTTGGGTGACTTACCTTTTCCAGTCAATGTAGTATGAATAATATGGTGTGGGGGGCACCCATGAAGCCGCATGGCACGTCTGGAGGTCTTATTGAGAGCTTCTTGTGTGGATCGATCACACTATCGTGCTGCTCGTTCGAGAAGAACGTGTATGGGTACAATTAGGTTATAGTAGATCCGAATTGTAGCCACCTGGACCATTGGATCAACATCAATCAACGGTTTATATCGTGTACGTGCAAATACACGCATTGACTGCAGAAAAATAATGAATATAGAATATATAATACATAATACCGCATATTGGGTTTCTCTAAAGTCAAACTTTGTACTTTCAACAAGTTTGTAGGAAAAAGTATTAACATATACACCACCAAATATACATATATATATCATTTGATTCATCATTGCTTTTATTTCCACATCATGTAAATTTGTTAGTGTAAATGTTCATATTGTTTTCACCAAATTTGGTCAAGCTTTATAAAATTTGGCTGCAGTCAAAGCTATGTGCGGAGTAAATTACAAACGGAGGGAGTAGAATAGATATAGATATAACTATACAAATAAAAAATATAGTAATATAGTTTATAGATATAGATAAGGCTACTACTTTTTTTCTAAGTTAGAACTCGCATTGTTGTGTACACATTATTTTGCTTCGCTATAATTTGCATTTGCGGGGTGTGTAGGACTACCGCCTTGTTCAGATCCTATACCAGCAACCCCACCATTATCCTTAATTAATTCATATTGGCAATTAAGATTGCATTATCTTAGTTCTAACCGGTTCTTCAGTTGCTTGGAGGAACTCCATCTCGTTATCCAGGTTGATTTTGTGCATACAACAAGATCATCGACCATCGAAGATTGGTTTAGTAACGATTGTTGATTTGTATCAGAGGGTATGATATAGCTGGATCGTCAACATCAAAATCCACCAAATCGATACTTATCCCCACTCTCATTGAAAGATTGGGTCGCCATCATAATACTACCACGTAGACAATTCCTTCCCTATAACATACACATGAGCACCCATTTCATTATCCAGGTCCATGCCTCCCTCTCTCTCTCTCGAAACACACACACCTCTCCACACGATGCACGTCTCTTGGTCTCTCTCCCATCCCATGAAAAAAAGGCACACCGCCATTCTCTTCTTCTTGCTACCCCCGTCTATGTAGTTAGGTCTCCTTGCAACAAACAAGCATTCATCTCTCTCTACTATCTTTTTCTACCACACATAACCTTCCACCCCCTAGCCAGCCATGTTGTCGAGGTCTATCTAGCTCTCTCACAACAAACAGACGTTGTCTGTGTGTCCCTTCATCGCACACACACTATCGCTCTCCCATATTCCCAACCTCGTAACCTTGTCGATCCCGACGTTACACACACCTCTCTCTCTCTCTCTCTCTAACACACACACGCACACGCACACACCCTCTCTCTCCCTTTCGAACACTCCTCTCTCTACGACACACATAGTCTTTCGAACACGCATATGCCTCTCTCTCGTTAGGTATCGCTGCCCCCACCTTCCCTTTTTGTCACACAAATATTGTCTCTATATCTATCTCTCGCAATAATACATGCATAGTCTAAATTGGAACCAACTACAAAAATGAGCTCCGATTACAAAAATCAAATCCACTCCCAAACAGAATATGAAAATAGGGTGAAATCATGAACACAAATGTTTGTTGCGTGCATGACTGTCAATGATATGGATGTACTACTCGTACATCCACACAGACCCATTTCACACAAATTACATTAAACCCTTCTCAAAATATGGTGTGCATGTGATGTTTGTTGTACTGCTCTTGCCAGCCTTCCTCCGACACGTTCCAACATATTCTGCTACTTGAAATTCTTTTTTTCTCCTCAGACCATGTGAAACCACGAAAAGGTCACCCCCCACCCCCACTGGTACTGTAGCTCGAAGCTCCCATAAGTGGACGGCGTCGCAGCTTAGGAAGAGGACGGACTATCCGACATCGCCGAGGTGGAGCACGCCCTCGACGGCTGCGAGTAGCGCACGCTGACTGGCCACACAGAGTACAGTGTGATCTAGTGGCTCGCCCTTGTTGGCCATGAGGGGTAGCTGTGCTCCAGCAGCACGCCCTGGTCAGTCACGAGGAGGTGCATTGCATCCTCGCTGCTCACAATGTGGACGAGCGCGTTCTCCAGTAGCATGCCCGTGAGCATCGCATCATCGCCGCTCTCGACATGGACGAGAGCACGCCCGCGAACATCGCATCGTCACCGCTCTTGATGTGGATGATCGCATGCTTAGGCAGCACACCCGCGAACATCGCATCCTCACTGCTCACAATGTGGACGAGCGCGTTCTCCAGCAGCATGCCCGCGAGCATCGCATCATCGCCGCTCTCGACGTGGATGAGAGCACGCCCGCAAACATCGCATCGTCGCCGCTCTCGACGTGGACGAGCGCGTCCTTCGGCAGCACGCCCACGAACATCGCATCCTTGCTCCTCATGCGCACGAGCATGTGCTCCAATAGCATGACCGCGAGCATGGCATCCTCGTGGCTCATGAGGTGGTTGAGCGCGTGCTCCATACAGTACCCCAGGAGTCGGGACGTGAGCACCGCGCCCCCAGCTACGAGGAGTACTGCATGGTGCCCATCATGGTTTAGGAAAATCCCGTGACTCCGCCACTCCCTGGAGGAGCGCCAGCTCCAGTGGGCGCTCGGGGAGTCCCGCGCCGAAATGCAGGTGGCGGCGGACGTGCAAGACTATCCTTCGAGCTCTCCTCCTCTTATGAAGACGCCTCCACTGCCCCTGTCGTACGTCCTTGCCTCGGCTCCGGTGGACCTTTGGATTTTAGTTTTATGGAACATTAATATTTGGATTAATCATACCTCTACTAAACTGTGAAGGATCAAGACTAATGCAAAAAAACAACCTATGACTAACAGGCATAAATAGATGATGTGGCGGCATTGCATGCTGGAGAGTAACGCAAGTATATTGCAATTTATGGATTGCATGCATGACTAGCTTATGTGGCATGGTTGCATGGCTAGGAAATGCTAGAGAAAAATAAATAGATAATGTGTTTAGAGTGCACTCCATAAAATGGGAGCATGTAAATATCTTTAGAGTGCACTCCACTTTTTTCAGACTCTTAGGTGCACCGGATGCCGTGCCACACTACAAAATGTTAGAATTTTTTTTTTGGTCCAATGTTTTTAAAATCTATTATTATATTGAAACCAGCCACACCCGCCCCTCACCTCATCAAAACAGCCCGAGGAATATGTCTTGAGTGAAGCATAATTTATTTTTACTGATATATGTATATCAAAACTAGAGTGTTTATATTTCAAGTTTGTGAACAAGTATTATTCTACTACTTTGGATCCATTGCAACGCACGGGCCGGCACATTGGTAGTAGTAAGAAACAAATTTCGAGTTTGGCACAAGTTCGTACAGCGGGAGCACCACAAGGCCTGGCGCAGGAGTTACATTTCCCTCTCGGGGCCCACAGGACCGAGCTTCAGTGGCTTAGTGCACCTGCCTTTGAGTCAATGACATGTGGACCCTAAAGGTGGCAGGCCCACATGTCGCTCTCACAAAGGCAGAGGGGCGGTGGGACCGAGAGGGGTGAGGCACAGGTTGGGGGACGTGTGGTGTCATGGGTTCGAACAGCGTCATGGGAATCGCGTGTGGCTGTGTTAGAAATTTGATGGTCACCGCAGTTCAGTTGGCCCACATGTCATGCACACGAAGGCAGAGGAGCAGTGGGGCCGAGAGGGGTGAGGCACACGTCGGGGGACGTGGTGCCGTGGGTTGGAGAGGCATCATGGGAATCGCGTGGCAGTGGTAGAAACGTGATGGTTGCCGTAGTTCAACTTCCATGGACAAGCTGTCATGTCTACCGACACACATGCATTGCATACCGATCACTTCAAGGAGTAGTAGATAAAACTAGGCAGATAAATAGCTAATTATAGTCAAGCGGACCTACGCTACTACACTTGTTCCAAAGACATGTACACCAGCGAAATAGTTCATCTATATCAATGTACACAGAGAGGAAATATTTTTTTACGAGAAGAAATAGTTCATCCATCTATAATGCCCTGCTGCTGGTGCAGCTTCTTCTTCTTCTTCTTCTCATTTTCTGTGGGAGACGACTTCGCAACAAGCTCTTTCGACCTTGCACCTATCTCGAAACTCACACGGGCATCGAGGGCAGCATATTTTATCCGCTCATAGGTCAAGGGATAATTCTCCCATCCAGACGACCTTAATCCCAGTGTCTCGTCACCCTTCTCAAGATTTGTTCCGAGCATAGAATTTGCTACGTCGAATAGGGATGGTGTTTCTTTATCACAATCATCTACAGGAATTCTGATTTGTAGGTCAACGATGTTTTTCAAGTCGAGGTTGTACGGCGCTAGCTTCTGTTTGTCCCCATCGATGGCTGCCCCACAAAAGTATATGTCCTCCCGAGACATGAAATCGTGGAGCTCACTTGGTATGGAGGGCGCACGTATGATGTGATACTTAAAACTTCATCTTCGAGGCACAGCTGAAGGACGGCGACACGTTGAATCATTCCAGTGGCATGCTGCGTGTACTCTGCGTCGAGACTGATGACCTTCATCTCCACCTTCTCGAGGGAGTTGGATACATTGTTGATCCACTCCTGAACAACCCTTGGGTGGTCGGTGACGGCGGCAACTATGCTCAACGAGCCTTCGACGAGGACATGTTTGACGCTAAAAACCTACATAGGGATCTCTTTCGCTATTTGGAACCGCTGGATCGGAGGGCTATGGTTTGGAGAATTAGGATTAAGATGACTAGTCTAACTGAAGAAAATGATTATTTAAAGGGGCTTCGGAATTACTATAGGAGTATCTGAAGAGGTTAAAACAATGTGAATCCAGTGGGGTTTGAATGCAAATGAAGGAGAGGTGAAGAAGCCAAGGAAAATCGGTTCCCTATGGAGAAGTAAATGGGGGAAGTGGCATGCAGGCAGTTGATTAGACGGCTAGGTACACCAACGTGCAAAAAAAAAAGGCTATGCGGGTAGCGTACTGAGGAGTGGTACATGTCCGTGTACGTGCCCATCCTTCTATCGCTACATGTGCCACTGGTTAGTAGAGGTCACTCTTTCAAATCACCGTGGTGAAACATTTTATGATTCCTTTTTATTTATGCACCCCTCCTGATAGGTGGGACCTACGCAAAACCCACTTGGGTGGATGAACAGATATACAAACATGTCCATCTCTTTGCGTAAAAAAATGTGTCATCACTGGTTCGGATGGATATTGGCATGTGCCTGCGAGACACAACCTTTTCTGGTTAAGGAATATGCGGTTATCCTAAAAAAGAAAAAGCCCTTCTTCGCGCTTCCGCATGCACGAGAATTTGGTTCTGCTCGCAATATGGATGCTACTTGGAGGATGAAGTGAACCCAGAGGCATGCTAGCACGGGAGACCTCTTTCCGCTATACAGTAATACTCTGTGTGTTACTACTACTAGTAGTACAACTGTAGTACACTTGATGGTCAAAATATTATTCATCCGGTCCTCACAGTGAAGTGAGCGCTTTCTAAGACCGCAAAACATAAATGCAGAGCACCTCTGAAGTTCAAGCAGTGACTAAACATTGTAATTCAGGATAGAATAGATCCAGTCATGCTAACATCCAACATTAACTAGCCTCAATGCATGTTAAACTAAGAATGACAATTGTGCTCTCAAAGTTGGTGCTTGAATGAGAAGGTGATGACTCAATAGTAAAAGTAAATAACATGAAAGTAAATGGAAAGGCCCTTCACAGAGGAAAGCAGGGATTTGCAGAGGTGCCAGAGCTTAGAGCTAAAATAAAGATGAATACATTTTGAGAGGTGTGCTTTTCCTGTCAATGTCACGACAAAGGACTTCAACATCTTCCATGCTAAACACATTATTTGCGGTTCCCGTGCAGAAAGGAAAAGATTTACTCCCACCCAACTGTACAGACACAATCCATGGCCAGCCGAATCCTCGGGTGCCCTCCAAACAATCAACTTTCCTGGGGGGAGTTCGTTTCATTATATTTTCTTTGTTTTTGTTTAACGGGACTAGGCATCCCAATTACCAGCCTCTCTCGTGCAAGACAAGTGAATAAACTATCGTCATGAGAATAACCCGCTTAGCATGGAAGATATTGACCGCCTCGTCGCTCCATGAGCGGTACGGGCACACAAGATAAAGGTTTATTTGAATAATTAGAGTTGGCACATGCAAATTTATTTAGAACGACAGGGTAATACCGTATATAGGTAGATATGGTGGACTCTTTTGGATCAACTTTAGGTTTCATGAATATGGATGCACAAGCAGTATTCTCGCTTAGTACATGCAAAGGCTAGCAAATAGATTGAGAAGCAACCAACTAGATTGTGAATAATTAACATTGAACATGACCATGAGTTGGATATAAACACCCTGAATATAAATATCATGAAGGCTGCATTGGTTTTGAATCAACTACATGTGTGAACATGTGCCAAGTCAAGCCACTTGAAATTTTTAGAGGAGGATACCATCCTAATGTACTAGATTATAATCATTTTAATGCATGTTGACACTCAAGATAAATCATTATCCACTCCTAGCTACTTAAGCATGGCATGAGCAACTATAATCTCTAATTGTCATCACAGACATACATGTTTACTCATAATATGTTGAATCAGGACTAATGAGTTAAACATATTTACAAAAACAGAATCAAGAGGAGTTCATACCATCTTTTCTTCAGCACGGTCACTTCATCAAATCATCGTCATTATTACCTTTCACTTGCACGACCGAATGATATGAAAATAATAATGGTGCAATGCTGCCGTGGACTAAGCTAAAATTTGCAAACCATTTATCCAAAGGAGAAGACAAGGAAGTATTGGCCCTTTCGTTAGATCAACATTAAAGCACATAAGGGCCACTCAACAATTCTTACGATATCTTCCCCTTACAACGACTCAAGGAAAATAAATTCAGAGATACACACTGAAATATTTTTGGTATTTTTATTTTTTCTGAAGAAAACAACTAAAGAAGAAAAACGAAAAGTGAGAAAAGCTATTTACACCAAATAACTCCCAACAAACAGCAAAAGAAGAAACGAGAAATCTTTTTGGGTTTTATTTTGATACTATGAACTATCTAAATAAGAAAGAAAAAGTGAAGAGGAACGAGAAATATTTTTGGATTTTCAAAAAAAATTCAAACACACAAAAGAAACGAATGAAGGCAAAGATGAATACATAAAGGAAACGATGAACACCGACAAATGGAGTGAAAGTGTGACGCATGAATGTAATGTCGGTGAGAATACGTGCTCCCCAAGCGTAGGCTTTTGGCCTAACTTGGTCTACGGCCACTGCTGGAAATCATCCGGTCCTGGGTAATACTAAGGCTGCTAAGGCTCCCACTAATGGACCGGTGCTGGTGCTGCTAGCTGGCCCCAGTATGCAATAGTATCCTCTGGCATAATAGTGTACCTACCCCTGAAGAGATCAAACAAAGCAGGTGCAGGCAAAGTAATAACCTCAGGCTGCCCTGACGGAACACCAAGTTATACTGGAAAATGAACCCTACCCTTGTTAATAAAATCATGCTCAGTCATACTTGCGTAGTCTAAATATTTCCTAGGTAGAAGTTCATTCTCGTCTTGCCTGATATCAACCTCAAAGTGCCTAGTGAGACGAGAAGCATAAATACCACCATAAATGACACCCTTAGAATAGTTAGTATGCAACCGTCGTGCCACAATAGCTCCCAAACTAAAGGTCATGTCACCATAGAGAGCACAACGCAAAATAGCAAGATCAGGTGAACTAAGCGTTCCACTCTCCCATCTACCAATCAGACATCTCCCGGCAAATAATGAAAAGTAACGCGGGACAGGAAAATCTAAACTAGCAACTCTGGCTTTCGAGACCCCTCAACTCTCTCCCACGATTACCTCAAACACAAAATCCTCAAAATCTCTAGTATGTGGCTCTAGCGCACTCCCCTCATTAGGAATTTTGCATATGCGACAAAACTGATTAAGTGTTAACTCAAATGTTTTATCATAGATATGAAATGACATGGTAGGCACATCCCTCCTAGACACAAATCTGGAATTTTGCACAAAAGTATCGATGAGGAGAAAGTACTGATCACACTTATCCTCGAGAAAAGGAGTTAGTCCGGCCTTTTCCACTAAATGATAGAAATCTTGTTGGATACCCGCTTCCCCATGAATGCATCACTTGGCCCTTTGCACAGCTGCACCTCAGCTTTGCGAGGGAGGTTTTACTTGGGCTTCTGCTCCGGAGTTCCTGCGGAAGCACGGCTTGAAGAGCCTCCTAAGCATTTCCTCGCCTCTGAAAATTTCTGAAAATTCTAGTACCTAAATAAAAAGTGAATGAAACTCAACAAAATTGATAGCAACTACTCCCACAAGTGCCTGGAGGCTATATCATGCATCAAAACTACTCAAAACCAAGTAAATTCAACATGAAAGTTCATATTCATGGTCACCAACAACAAAAAATATGCAAAATATAATCCACTAGAACAAAGACTAATTAGACCATCGGAGGAGTCACATACCAAGGAGTGATTCCTCCGAACAGTTTTGGAAATGGAGCTCCGAGCAAGGAGATCAAAAATCTCACAAAAATGAGCAAGAACACGGGATAGAGAGCAAGGATGATTTTTTCTGGAGGTGTGGAAGAAGGCTGTGGGCATGGGCACTAAGTGATGGGTCCCTGTGGGGCCCAAAAGCTCACATGGCGTGCCTAGGTGGTAGGCGCACCGTGTGAGCTTGTGGCTCACTGGTGCACCCCCTGGGTTGTGTTCAGTGCCAAAAATTCTGATATATTCTAGAAAAAATCATACTAAATTTTCAGGACATTCTGAGAACTTTTATTTTGGGACTTTTTTATTGCATATATAATTCAGAAAACAGGAAAAACATGACATTTTACTTTATTAAACTTAAAATAATAGAGGACAAACTATAGGTACAGAAGGTTGTGCTTACGAAATTCATCGACCATATGCCCCTCAAAAAGGATACATTAACAAGGTTGATCAAGTCTTATTAACAAACCATTTCCGAGTGACATAAAACCGAAGAACTTTTGTATAGCACTAGATTACCCCAACTGGGATATGCATTGTCCCAACAATAAGAGCTTGATATTTCTTTTCGGGAACCGAGAGAGGAAACTCGAAATCTCCAATAGTAATTGTCATGACTTTTTCAATAGAATTAAGGCTATTCGCTTTATTCGTCTTCTTCGGAAATATACCATATGCTCATTGCCATTAACGTAAAAAGTAACCTTGCTTTTGTTGCAATCAATAACAACCCTTGTAGTATTCGAAAAAGGTCTACCAAGGATAATCGACATGTTGTCATCCTCAGGCATATCAAGAATAACAAAGTCCGTCAAGATAGTAACGTTAGCAACCACAATAGGAACATCCTCACAAATATCGACAGGTATAACAGTTGATTTATCAGCCATTTGCAATGAAATTTCAGTGGGAGTCAACTTACTCAAGTCAAGTCTTCTATAAGGGAGAAAGGCATAACACTGACACCAGCTCCTAAATCACACATAGCAATTTCGACATGGTTATTTTTAAGGGAGCATGGTATAGTGGGTATTCCTGGATCTCCTAACTTCAGAAGTATTTTTCCTTTGAAAGAATAGTTTGCAACCATAGAAGAAATTTCAGCCTCATGTATTTTCCTTTTATTGGTAACAATGTCTTTCATGTGTTTAGCATAAGGAGGCATTTTCATAATACAAGTCAGTGGCGTTCACAGGTACAAATGTCTAAGTAATTCAACAAAGCGATTGAAACTTCTTCATCCCTATTTTTTAAAGCTTTACTAGGAAATGGCATAGATTCCTGAACCCAAGGTTCTCTTTCTTTGCCATGTTTTCTAGATACAAAATCCTTTTTATTGTATCTTTTATTCTTAGAATGTGGGTCATCAAGCTCAACTTCATGTTCTATTTCTACATCATTTTCAGATTCTTTATTATTGTTTGGTTGAGTATCAACATGATCATCATTGGCATCCTCATTATCATTATCACTAGGAACATGCTCATTACCAGACTGTGTCTCAACATCAGAAATAGAAATATCATTTGAGTTCTCACAATTTTTTCTGTAGTAGGTTGACTAGAAGCATGCAAAGTTCTATCCTTATTCTTTTTCTTGTTCCTAGGTGAACTAGGTGCGGTATTATTAATTCTCTGAGAATCTTGTTCAATCCTTTTAGGATGACCCTCAGGATACAAGGGTTCTTGAGTCATTCGACCCCCTCTAGTCATTACCCTAATAGCATGATCATTGATTTTATTGTTCATTTCATTAAGCAAATCAGTTTGTGATTTAGCAACTTGTTCTAGCTGTGTTTGAACCATAGACGAGTGTTTACATAAGCCCTTAACATCATTAGCAATTCTAAATATCATTTCACTCAAGCGTTCAATCATAATAGTATTACGTTTTAGCTGATCGATTATGTATTTATTGAAGTTTTCTTGCTTTATAATGAAATTATCAAATTCATCCAAACACTGACTAGGAGATTTATTATGAGGAATATCACCCTCATCAAACATATAAAGAGAATTTACCTCTACTACCTGTGACGGGGTGTTGAGTCCATGTATTTCCTCAATAGGTGGTAAATTCTTAACATCTTCAAATTTAAAACCTTTTTCTTTCATAGATTTCTTGGCTTTTTGCATATCTTTTGGACTGAAGAATATAATGCCTCTTTTCTTCGGAGTAGGCTTGGGTGGTGGTTCAGGAAGTTGATACCTCCTTTTATTGATCCAGTAATGGAACAGAAAAGTGTATCCTGCACCTATTTCCCCAGAGGTGACCCTGGGTTATCAAACCCACAAGAGGAAGATTCCCTTGAAGCGATGGTCTCTACCATACTTTTATCAAAGTGTCAAATCCAGCTTTTGAGTGGATCAGCAAGCGAATAGTGGTTCAAACACTTATAATAAAGGAGGTATGGGTATGAGGTCTTAATGCTTACAACCTTGTATTTGCGTTGTGATCAAATAAGATATTAATTTGTGCGCTGGAAGTCACCCATCGAGTTGTGCTTGTTTTTAGAGGAAATGCCTAGGCCTGACTTTAAATTAATAAGGCCAAACGGCAACCAAGTAGTAGCCACAAGCAGAACCACAGCAATTACCAAAACAACGCACGGAAAGCATCAGTTCAGAACACGGCCACAACCGGCAAAAGACGCGCAGGCCCACACACACATGGGGCTAGACCCGACGACAACAAGGCGAAGTGACGACCACAACGGATGGAGGGAACCAAACTAAGGAGGCTGCTGAACACCAGGAGGACGGCCGGCCAAAATGCTGCTAGCTGTAATACGGATACAAGAAAGCAGAAGCTTCAGCACTACCTTGTCGCCTTCTTTAATCAGAGATTTCCACTACTGCAACAAGATAGAGAATTTGAATAAATAGTCAGCCACCTTGTTAGGGAACACCTGCTCGATGGTAAACTTATTACGAGTAGTCCAGAGGGTCCAGCACATGGCAGAGAACCCAAACCAGAACAATCTCCTGGATTGGCCCAGAAGGGGGGCCACCAAAGGTCTTAGCTCACTAAAGTTAAGCGGAGCCCAGGAAACTGACAATCAATCACGAAAGCAACTCCAGAAAAAGTTAGCCGAGGGGCACCGGAATAGGATGTGGTCCGTGCCTTCCCGCTCACCACAAAGGGCGCAAAAGTCCGATCCCGGGCCATTACGTTTCTTAATCAGATCCGCAGCTGGGAGACGACCACGCATGGCCTGCCATAAGAAAATCTTAATTTTGGACGGCACCCTAGCCGCCCAGACAGGCTTAAACTTGTTAGTAATAGAACCCAAAGCAAGCACACGATATCAAGACTTAACAGAAAAATGGCCAGAGGCAGCATGTGGCCAAGAAACCACATCACGAGTAGGGATGGCAATGGGTACCCATTACCCACGTACCCTGCGGGTAGAAACCCTATTAGGGTGAGGGTATGGGACAAAAAAATACCCATGGGTATATAAATAGGGAAATGTTAAACTCATAGGGTAGAGCGGGTATGGGTATGGGATCATATAACCCATACCCACATACCCATGTACCCATATAAAATCTATATGAACTCAAAATTATCTCTACACTTTGTCATGAATTTGTGAACTCAAAATGTATGACTATATGATGATGTTTTGATGTGTTGTTGTTTACGAGAAAGTTATGTTGTTTATTAAATATGTTGTTGTTTATAATGTGTTGTTTTTATAATCTAGTGTTCTTTATAGATTATAATTACATGTTATTGTTTATGACTATGAGTTTTCCAAACTAATGCTTTGCAAACATGGGTAATTTTACCCGCGCGTACCCATCTACCCTGTCGGGTAACGAGTATGGAAAAAAAATTATACCCATTGACGGGTATGGGTAAGGGTGATGGGTAAGCTTAGAGGTGATGGGTAAGGGTATGGGGTGGCTCCACCCGTACCCAAACCCTGCGGGTGCCATCCCTAATCACGAGACTCCGAGAGCGGAGGGAGGATGGCAACAAGGCGCTGCAAATCCTCCAACTCTACGGGAGACAGGGTCCGGCGAAAACCGAAATCCCACTCCCTGGCCGCGAGCTCCACGATGGAGGCCGAAGGAGACACGACGAAAGAAAATAATGTAGGAAAGGCAACCGCAAGTGGGCCCTCTCCCACCCACCAGTCAAGCCAAAACCTCACCAACGCACCATTACCAACCAAAAATTTAACCAGAGCCTGAAACTCATCTCCGACATTGAGCATCTGGCGCCAGAATTGGGACACCGATCCCGTCGAGTTACAAAGAAGGGGGGAAGAGGTGGGAAAGGACTTAGCTTTAAGAATACGCCACCATAGCGCATCAGGAGGAGCCGAGAGCAGGTGCCACCACCATTTCAGAATCAAGCATTTGTTCATAAGCGAAGTATTGAGGATACCAAGCCCACCAATATTCTTAGGTATGCACATGATTTTCCACTTAACCAACCTGTACTTCTTCTTATTATCCGTGGTGTTCCAGTAAAACCCACTCCGATGCTTATCGAAGCCAGTGTGAATGCCTTCCAGCAGCCGATAAAAACCCATCAAAACATAGGAAGAGACAAGAGGCATGCGTTGGTAAGACACACCCTACCCGCAGTAGAGTTATACCGACCCCTCCAAGGTGTCACCCTATTCCCAACCTTAGAGACAGAGAAGGAGAAGTCTCTAGACAACAGCTTGTAGGGGGAAATGGGCATCCCAAGATATTTGAACGGAAAGGAACCGAGAGAGCAATTGTGGAGGGAGGCAACCCGACTAGCTTCCTCTGCAGGAGCACCCAAAAACAAAACCTCACTTTTAGAGAAATTAATCTTAAGCCCCGACATCTCCTCGAAACAAAGCAAAAGGAATTTCAGGTTAGCTAAGCAATGGTCCGAATTTTCCACTAGAATAATAGTGTCATCCGCGTATTGCAAGTGGGAGACGCTGGAAGGGATGAGGTGAGACGCAACGGGGAGGATATGCCTGGCCGACGCGGCGCGGTTCAAGATGCAGGAGAAGGTGTCGGCAACAAAGTTGAAGAGCAAGGGAGAAGCCGGGTCGCCCTGGCAAAGGCCACGACCATTCTTGCAGAAGGGGCTTAAAACCCCATTAATTGAGACCGCAGTGTGGCCCCCATAGACCAGCTGCATCACCCGATGAACATAAGCCCCAACAAAACCCTTAGCAAGGAGAACATCCCGAAGAAATGACCAATTCACCGAATCGTAGGCCTTTTCAAAATCCAACTTGACGATCACAGCATTCGAATTCCTGATTTTCAGATCATGGATAATCTCATGGAGACTAAGAAACCCATCCAGGATAAAGTGCCCTTTAATGAACGTCAATTGCTGCTGCCCAATGACCTTATGAGCCACAGGAGAGAGCCGTGTGGCAAAGCCTTTAGAGGGAAACTTTGCAATGTTGTTGATCAAGGCAATAGGTCTGAACTGTTTGATGGAATCCGCCCCTTTGACCTTGGGAAGCAATGAAATTACCGCATAATTTAACCTAGAGATATCCATGGTGCCACAACAAAAGCCCTCCACAACCGCGTAGACCAAATGCTTCAAAACTGGCCAAAATTTCTGGAAGGAGGAGACAGAGAACCCATCGGGGCCAGGGGCAGAATTGGTTTTAGACGAGGAGACCACCAAGTTAATTTTGTCACGAGAAAGGGGGATCATTAGCGCAGCATTATCGTCTGCGGAAACCTTCTCCTCAGCCCGCCAAAGATTTGGGCTTATCCAAATATCAGCAAGGGGTCTAGCCGCGAGTAGGGAAGAAAAGAAAGAGAGAACATGACCCCTGATCAGAACAGGGTCAGCCACAACCTCCCCGTTGATATTAAGTCGCCAAATGGAACATCTATGACGCCTCCCATTAGCAATCGCGAAGAAGTAGGCCGTGATAGGAAATCGGAACACGACGCAGGAAACCCTACCCAGGGGTCAAGGTTGCTTTTATGGACCCAAAAGAGGCCACGGGGGCGAGGCCTGGGTGGGCCATGCGCAATAGCCCGCGGGGCAAGCCTAGCGGGCGCCCCAGGGCCCAAGAGCGGGGGGAAATCCGAGTCCGACCAGGCCACCCGGAGCCCAAGGCAAGGCCCACCAACCAAGGCCCGAGTGTTGGGGAACGTTGCATGGAAAACAAAAAAAATTCTACGCACACACAAGATCTATCCATGCAGATGCATAGTTATGAGACGGGGAGAGCATCTACATACCCTTGTAGATCGCTAAGCGGAAGCGTTTATCAACGCGGTTGATGTAGTCGTACACCTTCATGATCCATCCCCGATCAAGTACCGAATGTACGGCACCTCCGCGTTCAGCACACGTCCAGCTCGATGATGTCCTCGCCTTCTCGATCCAACAAGACAGGCGAAGTAGTAGATGAGTTCCGGCAGCAAGACGGCATGGTGACGGTGGTGGTGAAACTATTCCACAGGGCTTCGCCAAGCACAACGGTTTAGGACGGAGGACGAACTAGAGGGAGAGGGGGCGCCGCACACGGCTCGGGAATCGTGGTGTGTGTTGCCCCCTCTCCTCCTCTCATATATATAGGTGGAGGGGGGAGGCAGCCCTAGGTGCACCCCAAGGGGGCCGGCGGCCGCCCTAGGGGCCTGCCCTAGGTGCGCCCCCTTCCTTTCTTGGCGCATGGGGAGAAGGCAGGAGGGGAGCCCCCCCTTCCTTTTTCTCATGTGGAAAAGAAGGCAAGAGGGGGCCAACCCTCTTCCTTCCTTCCCTAGGGCCGACGGCCTAGAGGTGGGGGCGCACCATCCCCTTGTGGGCTGGTGTGCTTCCCTCGTTGGCCCAATAAGCCCAATAACTCCCTGTGGCCTCCTGGAACCCCTTTCGATGATCCGATAAATATCTGGTGCATTCCGAAACTCTTCTGGAGACCAAATACTATCATCCTATATATATATCAATCTTTACCTCCGGACCATTCCGGAGCTCCTCGTCATGTCCGTGATCTCATCCAGGACTCCGAACAACATTCGGTCACCAACATACATAACTCATATAGTACTATATCGTCAACGAACGTTAAGCGTGCGGACCCTACGGGTTCGAGAATGAAGTAGACATGACTGAGACACTTCTCTGGTCAATAACCAATAGCGGGACCTGGATGCCCATATTAGTTCCTACATATTCTACAAAGATCTTTATCGGTTGAACCTTTATGACAACATACGTAGTTCCCTTTGTCTTTCGCTATGTTACTTGCCCGAGATTCGATTGTCGGTATCTCCAAACCTAGTTCAATCTCGTTACCGGCAAGTCTCTTTACTCATTCCGTAATACATCATCTTGTAACTAACTCCTTAGTCACTTTGCTTGCAAGCTTCTTGTGATGTTGTATTACCGAGAGGGCCCAGAGATACCTCTCCATCATACGGAGTGACAAATCCCAATCTCGATTCACGCCAACTTAAAAGACACCTTCGGAGATACCTGTAGAGAACCTTTATGATCACCCAGTTACGTTGTGACATTTGATAGCACACAAGGTATTCCTCCAGTATCCAGGAGTTGCATGATCTCACGGTCGAAGGAATATGTATTTGACATTAAGAAAGCAGTAGCAATAAACTGAACGATCATATGCTATACTAACAGATGAGTCTTGTCCATCACATCATTCTCCTAATGATGTGATCTCGTTATCAAGTGACAACACATGTCTATGGTTAGGAAACCTTAACCATCTTTTGATCAACGAGCTAGTCTAGTAGAGGCTCACTAGGGACACGGTATTTGTTTATGCATCCACACATGTGTTTAAGTTTCCGGTCAATACAATTCTAGCATGAATAATAAACCTTTATCATGATTAAGGAATTATAATAATAACCACTTCATTATTGCCTCTAGGGCATATTTCCAACAGTCTCCCACTTGCACTAGAGTCAATAATCTAGATTACATAGTAATGAATCTAACACCCATGGAGTCTTGGTGTTGATCATGTTTTGCCCGCGGAAGAGGTTTAGTCAACGGGTCTACCACATTCAGATCCGTATGTAATTTGCAAATTTCTATGTCTCCATCCTTGACCTTTTCACGAATGGAGTTGAAGAGTCACTTGATGTGTTTGGTTCTCTTGTGAAACCTGAACTCCTTGGCTAAGGCAATTGCTCCAGTGTTGTCACAAAAGATTGTCATTGGACCAAATGCACTGGGTATTACACCCAGATCGGATATGAATTCCTTCATCCAGACTCCTTCATGCGCTGCTTCCGAAGCAGCTATGTACTCCGCTTCACACGTAGATCCCGCCACGACGCTCTGCTTGGAAATGCACCAACTGACAGCTCCACCATTCAATATAAATACGTATCCGGTCTGCGACTTAGAGTCATCCGGATCTGTGTTGAAGCTAGCATCGATGTGACCCTTTACGAAGAGCTCTTCGTCACCTCCATAAATGAGAAACATATCCTTGGTCCTTTTCAGGTACTTTAGGATATTCTTGACCGCTGTCCAGTGATCCACTCCTAGATTACTTTGGTACCTCCCTGCCAAACTTATGGCAAGGCACACATCAGGTCTGGTACACAGCATGGCATACATAATAGAACCTATGGCTGAGGCATAGGGAATGACTTTCATTTTCTCTCTATCTTCTACCGTAGTCGGACTTTGAGTCTGACTCCATTTCACACCTTGCAACACAGGCAAGAACCCTTTCTTTGACTGGTCCATTTTGAACTTCTTCAGAACTCTGTTAAGGTATGTGCTTTGTGAAAGTCCTATTAGGCGCCTCGATCTATCCCTATAGATCTTGATGCCCAATATGTAAGCAGCTTCACCGAGGTCTTTCATTGAAAATTCTTATTCAAATATCCTTTTATGCTATCTAGAAATTCTATATCATTTCCAATCAGCAATATGTCATCCACATATAATATCAAAAATGCTATAGAGCTCCCACTCACTTTCTTGTAAATACAAGCTTCACCGTAAGTTTGTATAAAACCAAATGCATTGATCACCTCATTAAAGCGTATATTCCAACTTTGAGATGCTTGCACCAGTCCACAGATGGATCGCTGGAGCTTGCACACTTTGTTATAGCACCTTTAGGATCGACAAAACCTTCTAGTTGCATCATATACAACTCTTCTTTAAGAAACCCGTTAAGGAATGCAGTTTTGACGTCCATTTTGTAGATTTCATAATCATAAAATGCGGCAATTGCTAACATGATTCGGACAGACTTAAGCATCGCTACGGGTGAGAAAGTCTCATCGTAGTCAACCCATTGAACTTGTCGAAAACCTTTTGCGACAAGTCGAGCTTTGTAGACAGTGATATTACCATCATCGTCCGTCTTCCTCTTGATGATCCATTTATTCTCAATGGCTGGCCGATCATCGGGCAAGTCCACCAAAGTCCACACTTTGTTCTCATACATGGATCCTATCTCAGATTTCATGGCCTCAAGCCATTTGTCGAAATATGGGCTCATCATAGCTTCTTCATAGTTTGTAGGTTCGCCGTTGTCTAACAACATGACTTCCAGGACAGGATTACCGTACCACTCTGGTGCGGTACGTGTTCTAGTTGACCTGCGAGGTTCAGTAGTAACTTGATTTGAAGTTTCATGGTCATCATCATTAGCTTCTTCTCTAGTTGGTGTAGGCATCACGGGAACAGTTTTATCTGATGTGCTATTTTCCAATTCGAGAGAAGGTACAACTACCTCATCAAGTTCTACTTTCCTCCCACTCACTTCTTTCGAGAGAAACTCCTTCTCTAAAAATGACCAATTCTTAGCAACAAAGATTTTGCCTTCGGATCTGTGGTAGAAGGTATACCCAATAGTTTCTTTAGGGTATTCTATGAAGATGCACTTCTCTGCTTTGGGTTCGAGCTTATCAGACTGAAGCCTTTTGACATAGGCGTCGCATCCCAAACTTTAAGAAATGACAGCTTAGGTTTCTTGCCAAACCATAGTTCATGTGGTGTCATCTAAACGGATTTAGACGTTGCCCTATTTAACGTGAATGTTGCTGTCTCTAATGCATAACCCCAAAACTATAAAGGCAAATCGGTAAGAGACATCATAGAACGCACCATATCTAATAAAGTATGGTTACGATGTTCGGACACACCATCACACTGTGGTGTTCCAGGTGGCGTGAGTTGTGAAACAATTCCACATTGTCTTAAATGAAGGCCAAACTCATAACTCAAATATTCACCTCCGCGATCAGGTCGTAGAAACTTTATTTTCTTGTTACGATGATTGTCCACTTCACTCTGAAATTCTTTGAACTTTTCAAATGTTTCAGACTTGTGTTTCATCAAGTAGATATATCCATACCTACTCAAATCATCTGTGAAGGTCAGAAAATAACGATACCCGCCGCGTGCTTCAACACTCATTGGACTGCATACATCGGTATGTATTATTTCCAATAAGTCATTAGCTCACTCCATTGTTCCGGAGAACGGAGTTTTAGTCATCTTACCCATGAGGCATGGTTCGCAAGTATCAAATGATTCATAATCAAGTGATTCCAAAAGTCCATCTGCATGAAGTTTCTTCATGCGCTTTACACCAATATGACCTAAACGGTAGTGCCACAAGTATGTTGCACTATCATTATCAACTTTGCATCTTTTGGCATCAATATTATGAATATGTGTTTCACTACAATTGAGATTCAACAAGAATAGACCATTCATTAAAGGTGCATGACCATAAAAGATGTTACTCATATAAATAGAACAACCATTATTCTCTGACATAAATGAATAACCGTCTCGCAATAAACAAGATCCAGATATAATGTTCATGCTCAACATTGGCACCATAACAATTATTGAGGTCTAAAACTAATCTCAAAGGTAGATGTAGAGGTAGCGTGCCGACGGCGATCACATCAACCTTGGAACCATTTCCGACGCACATCGTCACCTCGTCCTTAGCCAATCTTCGTTTATTCCGCAGCTCCTATTTTGAGTTACAAATATGAGCAACTGAACCAGTATCAAATACCCATGCGCTACTATGAGCATTAGTAAGCACTGGTATAGCGAGGTGCTATACAAACGGTTTTTAACCCCTTTCCGCGACGGTGTTCTGAACCATCGCCAAGTGAGTGACTGTGATAGGGGGGTCCTTCCCACACGGCCCAGAAACTGTCGGGGATAGAGAGCCTCGATGCATATACAGTACTCCCTACTCGTTTGTGCTCGCATTGCCATCGCAGTCGGTATTCTGTGGTGCTACGTTTATGATGCACGACCCATCACAAATAGTTCATGATTATAGAAGTAGACAATCACACACATTTACTTTTCCTCGACTATGTGCGATTCGATGTAAGAGCGCACACAGTTGTCGCTATAAAACTGTATGTGAAGCTTGAATACATCCCACACGATTCATTCGTCGTACCCACGTCAGATGATCGACCTATCGCACGCGTTCTTCTACGACCAAACGTTTGCGATGCGCACAACATCACAAACAGTCCATAATTGCGAAGCGTGTGTGATAAGGTAACTATCGCAAACATTTAATAAGAAAGAACTATGTGCGATGCTATTGTTAATCGCACACGTTTTTTCTTGGTTGATCGTGTGTGCAGTAGAGGTTGATCGCACACGTAGTGGATCCTAGAAACATGTCTGATCTCCATGTCTATCGCAGACGTTTCGCTTTCGCAAACCGTGTGCAGTGTAATCCCTAATTTAAAAATCACATGTTTTGAATTTGAAAGTAGGCAATCACTTATTTCATATCCAACCATGTTTATTACAAATATGGGTTCAACCATGAATGCATAATTCGATGCACAGGTACATTACTGAAGAACTACAAAAGCACCAAGTAAAGAATGGTGAACCACAGTTGTACTAAAGACTGTAAAGAGAGAGGCGAAAGACATTCTGGTTGCTGGAGAAGGTGAAGCGGAATGCCCATATTGTGCCCTCCTCCATGCGTAATGCACGCACGACTCTAGGCCAACCCCTTGTGATGGCTGCGCATCCATCCTTCACTGTCCTCATTAGGACTTCTCGATGCTCATTGTAGTCTGGATGAAATACTTTAACCTTCATTGCGTGTCCACCAATCATGTACTTTGCGAGGTAATCTTGAATGAACTGCTTCTGGAACCACTGCGAATGAAAAAGATTCAGACATTGTTGTCTAACAACTCATTATGGGCAGTAAAAAGAGAAGGCTGCAAAGTTTGTAGTTACCATCCTACAGCTCACTGTTGTGTTGGATAGAGCATAAACAAATAATTTGCTTGCCACCATTCATATCTTTTTGCTAATAATCCTTATCAGTTTCCTCACTTGATGCTTGTTCATGAATATCTCATTGCCCCATATGCAAAAAGGGTCGATGCGTGGATCCTTGCCAAGGGCATATGTACCTACAAGCAACAAGTCAGTATTAAAAGCTAACAAGTGTCCAGGCCTGGATCTATATGCACTACATTATGGAACGACGGGGGGAGTACAAGCCGAGGGATGAAACTAACCTCGGCGGAAAATGGTGTCCACTCCCATTGTTGTCCTGCATAAGTAGTGGAAAGGCATGATAAGTACAACAACCTTAACATCAAACAAATATAGCAAAGGTAAACAACAACATCTCCAAATGATAGCTTGAATGTGTTGGTTTCAGCATGCTGTTAAAGCAGATATAAAATGGAAGACAATGTTACCGACAACAGGCTAAACAGCCATCAAATATTGCAATTCAAACTGGTATTGTTGAAAATGAATAGAACGTAGGTAATGCTTAAACATCACACTGGATAAATGTGTAAAACTGAAATAAAGAGCATGTGTTAACTACACCAGGCATAACTGGAACCAAATATAGCCGTTCAAACTGGTATTGATGCAGTCGAGTGGCACAGAACCGACTTGCACATAATGAACATCACATTGTGAATGACTGAAATAAACAAGGCATAAATGATCAGTATAACAACCAAATATAGCCATTGAAAACTGGACAGAGTCTCACTGCAACCAACCTAACAAGCAAATACAGATAAACAGGGCATATGCTTGAAAACTGGACAAATGCTCACTGCAACCAACGTAACAAGCAAATACAGATAAACAAGGCATCTGCTTGAAAACTGGACAAATGCACACTGCAACCAACCTAACAACCAAATACAGATAAACAAGGCATCTGCTTGATAACTGGACAAATGCTCACTTCAACCAACCTAAGAACCAAATACATATAAACAAGGCATCTGCTCGATAACTGGAAAAATGCTCACTGCAACCAACCTAACAACCAAATACAGATAAACAAGGCATCTACTCACTATAAACAACCAAATATAGCCATTCGTGAAACTGAAGTGCACAATTCATACTTAAACATCACATAGCCCTATTGAACAATACATTTTTGCATAACTGAAATAATTAAACACGACACAGTTAAAGCACCGCACGGCAAATGCTACTACAACAAAGGGTACGGGCTGGCAAGCTAGAAAAGGTAAGATTTGCTGATAGGATGTTGCCTCACATGTCATGGACGGGATCCTTCTAGTTGGAAGAGCACAGACCCATGGTGCACTCTCTGATGTCACAGATGGGTTGTTTCACCTTGGAAGAACCTTTGTGGGTGCCCTCCTCGTGGTCGTGGTCGTGGTCGATGAGATCTGACTTGGCAATTGAGGATCCCAAGCCGCCGACATAGAACGTGTCCTTCAGAAATGACAAAATGGGCTCGATGGCGTACAAGGATCGCAAATCCTTGACCGCTTGGCGGAGGAGATCAGCGGAAGGGCCGTCGAAGAGATCGACGGCGGTTGAACCAGAGGGGTTGGGGATGGACCACTTAACCCGCGACATGGCCCCTGTGAAGCTGTCGCTGTCGACGAGCTTGATGTCGTAGCCAGCTTTCCTGAGATACAGTAATACGCTAGCCCGCTGACATGAAGCCTTCGGCATGGCAATGTAGTCAATGTCTTCACCGGCTTCTGCGGCGACGTGTTGCTCCGGGATCGACAGGTCGGGGCGAACGGCGGCCACCTCGCAAACGTCCACCGGAGAGGCCATGATAAACCTCTTCTTGGCCGAACGCTCGTCGGTCTCCCCGGGATACATGGTCGAGCTTAGGCTGCGACATTCTGGAGCAGGGGATGTGGATCTGGCGGGGAGGGACACCGCAGGCCTCATCTAAATACTCAGGGGAGTGGGGCGACAGTATGGGAATCACTGGGTAACCTGAACTTTATTATCTAAGCTAGGAGGAACGGGCAGACCGGCAGGGGTTGGCGCCGGCGGCGGTGAGCTAGGGTTCGAGGGGGAAGGGGGGCAGGTGGGGGACTGTGGAGGGGGGTGGTGTTTGAGGATACGCCGTGGCTACTGAAAATTTTAGTAATGGTGGGTGGAGATGGTGGTGGACGAGGGAGGGCGACGGTTCAAATGCCTCGGCTACTGCAATTTTACTATAAGGTCGGTGATGGAGGAGTGTGGGCGATGGTTGAAGTACGGCGGCTACTAAAATTTGGGTAAAGGAATTGATGCTGGGCGGGAGTACCCAAGATCGTGCACGGTCCAATAAGAATATGCGTGTATGATAATAAGGAAAAGTGGCGAAACCGCCGATTTTTGCAATGCTTAAGGCGAGTAGTTTGTTTTTAGATTTCTAGCTAGCTGGTCTATCGCACACGGTTCGTCCTAATTTCTAAATAAACTACCCGCCTTTAGCTTGCGCGGGTGGTGATTTTATAGCGCACTTGCATCGCACACGGTTAAGCCAGTACCTCCACCCTTTGCTCGCGCTTGCGCAGTCGTGGTGATTTTACAGCGCACTTGCATCGCACACGGTTGAGCCAGTACCTCCACCTTTGTTCGCACTTGCGCAGTCGTGGTGATTCACAGCGCACTTGCATCACACACGGTTAAGACATTATACCCGTGTCCGTTGAGTGTCATCAGAGTCTTTGCAGCAAAAAAAACATTAGAGAGGGTCAGAAGACAGCCACACCAGCATGTGGCCCAAATATATATGAGTGAAAAGGGTGGTCTATGATGTTCAAAATTCCAATGCACAACTTTGACCGCGCGGGCCCACGGTTGGGCGCGTCGTCGAAGATCGATGAGAGGGGCCAGAAGTCAAGAACCACCTGGAAGTGGCCAAATATATGTAGGAATACTGGGTGTGATGTTTAAAACTTTAAATACACAATGCACAACTTTGGTGGCACCTGCCTCGCAAAATCGAAAGCACCCTTGGATATATCTATAATGACATAATGTCGTAGCTAGCTAGGGTGCTTGACCCACCACCTCCCACTTCGTGTCAGCGGGGCGGATGCACGTAATGATACTTTGGTCATACATGCATGTCACCATGAACTACCATAAGACAGACCAGTGAATCTATCGTTTGGTCAAACGACAACTGTTGTTGTCGATAAACCGCTTGGGCCAATAGATTGAACCATCATAAAGATCGCACGAGAGGGACCACAAAACCAGCACCTCTTGCATGCGGCCCAAAATGATGTACGTTGGAAGGGGTGATGTGTGTTTTCAATATAGAATAATGTACAATTTAGATGTGGTGCCTACCTCTCGATACAGACAACAACCATGAAGGCTAGGTAGTTAAGGACGAGATACGCAGGGTACGGTGTAGGTCGAACCCAGCAATCCGAGCATGTGGGAGGGAATCCTGACAACGCATGAGCTCGAGCTTTGGTTGAACGACATGTGACGGTGACCGGCCCTAACACGAACTAGGAGGAATCCATTCATGGCCAACACATACCCCTCGTTATCGGTCAAAGGGATGATATTTATACACTCGGGGAGCCCACAGATATGCGTGTTGTCACAAAAAACTGCACAAGGGAGACGTGGTCGATCAGAAGACCCCGTATACACTGCATGCGGCCCGAAAATATGTATGGGTACGGTGGTGTGTGATGTGTTTAAATCTCGAATGCACAACTTCGATGGGCCACCAACTACATTACAAACCGAACACCGTACCCGACCCCAAGCCTGGTTCAATACGTACGATGCCGGTTTCCCAACTTCGAGGCGGCGGGGGGGGGGGGGGGTCGTCCAACGCATGCGCTCAAACTTTATTTGGTCTAACATGGCACACATAGCAATAGGAAACCATCATGGTCAAACATTTCTTGTTGTTGGGTCAAAGGGATGGATTGTGTGGGCCCCTCATTATCGGTAAAGGATAATATATATACCTCGGGGAGCCCACAGATATGTGCGGCGTCTATAAACCGCACAAGGGAGACATGCTCGATCAGAACACCCTGCCCCTATACCCTGCATGCGACCTGAAAAAGGTTTATATAATCGCCATGACATGTCACTATAGAGTCAATCATTCTTTAATTTTGTAGAGCAAAAAAATCAATAAAAACATAGTCTACAAATTAGCAAAACAAGGATCCAAAGGTTTATATAATGACCATGACAGGTCACTATAGAGATATTTATCTCTATAATGACCGTGTCATAGCATTTAAATGAAGTTTGAGATATGCGACTTCCCACCGGGTCACCCATCCTTGGACTTCTCCTGCCCGAGCACGCTTAACTTCTGCGTTCTATTCGACTAGGCTAGCGGATGGGAAGCCGCACCTTGCTGATAGGAATTGCCTCCTTGCCTTTAAGGCGTTTCACGCTGGTCACCCTATGGGACCTACTCCCTCCTATCACACACATTTGTGCTTTTAGAAACTGTGTGCGATATTTACATGGCCGGTGTGTCGCCGCCTAGCCTTCAATGAGCACTGACACTGGTAGCAGGAAAACAATGGGAGAAGAGGCGGGAAACCGATGAGAGGAGTGGCGGGAAACGGTAGCCTGTTTGGATATATAACAACATTAATATAGAAAACTTAGTAGAGAAGGAAGCGTGAGCTAGCACGACGCATGCGCACAGTGCTTACCCATATACTGCATGTGCTGTCGAAAGGGCTGAGGATTGTCGTTCGATCTGGGAGCATCCAACGGTGCAGACGTATGATCCATGGGGTTTGGGTTCTGGCCAATCAGAACGCACGACTCAGATCACGCGCGCAGCAGGAGGGAGGGGGCATCGGCCACGGTTTGGTAGGCACACGGCTTTCGTGAGTGAACCGTGTGCTATTTGAAAACATTTCGTGAGAAGAATCTCGGTTTTTAAATCCCCGTAAATTCAAAACTCACCCGAAAATCGTGAAACTTGGCATGGTGTCACGACATGGCACATATATGTCGAGGAATTTTTTTGTCCATTTTGGCGCAAGTTTTATTACAAGCCTCTTACAAACCGAAGCTTCTCTCAAAGAAGACTCGTGGTTCTGATAGGGAAACGTGTCCCCCTTGTGGGCGAAACGATAATCACTGCCTCTTTTCGCCTTGTATTTTCTTCTACGGGCAACATGGAACGACAGGATATCCATACTGAAATTTAAACTTATTCAGGGTTCGTTTGGCCTTTTTATACACTAGTTGAGTTTCCTAGGCATTTAATGTCCATAATTCAAATCTGAACTACAAATACATGTTCCAGTTCACCAAAATGGCTAGAAAAATTATACATGTGTCCTTGGGTGCATGTTTACGTCCCATGCCAGGAATGGGAATGAATTACAACCATACTGGCGTCCTGGCTCATCCTCAAACATTTGGAATCTCAGTTTTTAAATCCCCATAAATCCAAAACTCACCAGAAAGTCATGAAAGTTGGCATGGTGTCACGTCATGGCACATATATGTCGTGGTAAAAACATTATCCAATTTGGGCTAAGCTTTATTACAAACCTCTTACAAACTGGAGCTTCTCTCAAAGAAGCCTCGTGGTTCCGATAGGGAAACGTGTTGCCCTTGTGGGCGAAACATAATCACTACCTCTTTTCGCCTTGTATTTTCTTCTACGGGCAACATGGAATGACAGGATATCCGTGCTGAAATTTAAACTTATTCAGTGTTCGTTTGGCCTTTTTATACACTAATTGAGTTTCCTAGGCATTTAATGTTCATAATTCAAATCTGAACTACAAATACATGCTCCAGTTCACCAAAATGGCTAGAAAAATTATACATGTGTCCTTGGGTGCATGTTTAGGTCCCATGCCAGGAATGGGAATGAATTACAACCGTACCGGTGTCCTGGCTCGTCCTAAAACATTTGGAATCTCAGTTTTTAAATCCCCATAAATCCAAAACTCACCAGAAAGTCATCAAAGGTTGCATGGTGTCACGTCATGGCACATATATGTCGTGGTAAAAACATTGTCCAATTTGGGCCAAGCTTTATTACAAACCTATTACAAACCGGAGCCTGTCGCAAGAACCCACGTGGTTTCGATAGGGAAACATGTCCCCTTGTGGGCGAAACGATGATCGCTCCCTCTTCTAGCCTTGTATTTTCTTCTACACGCAACACAGAACAACGGGAGATTCGCGCTGAACTTTGAAATTATTCAGGGTTTGTTTGACCTTTTTTATTCATTAATTGAGTTTTCTAGGCATTTAATGTCCATAATTCAAATCCGAACTACAAATACATGCTCCAGTGCACCAAAATGGCTAGAAAAAATGTACATGTGTCCTTGGGGTGCATGTTTAGGTCCCATGGAATGAATGGGAATGAATTCAACCGTCTCGGCATCCTGGCTTGGCCACAAACATTGCGAATCTCAGTTTTGAAATCTCTGTAAATCCAAAACTCACCAGGAAATCATGAAACTTGGCATGGTGTCACTACATGGCACATATATGTCGTGGTAAAATAATTATCCAATTTGGGTCAAGCTATATTACAAGCCTCTTACAAACCGAAGCTTCTCGCAACCCTCGTGGTTCCGGTAGGGAAACATGCCCCTCTTGTGGGCGAAACGATAATCGCTGCCTCTTCTCGCCTTGAACTTTGCTTTCTATGGGCAACATAGAATAACAGGAGTGTCGCGCTAAAATTTGAAACTGTTCAGGGTTTGTTTGGCCATTGTATATATTTATTAAGTTTTCTAGGCATTTAATGTAGTCCATAATTCAAATTTGAACTACAAGCACATGCTCCAGTGAAGCAAAATGGGTGGGAAATCATACATGTGTCATTGGGTGCATGTTTTGGTCTCATTTAAGGAATGGGAATGAATTAGAAACTTCTCGTCGTCCTGAAACATTGAGAATCTCGGTTTTTAAATCCCAGTAAATCGAAAACTCACCCAAAAAACATAAAACTTGGCATGGTTTCATGACATGGCACATATATGCCGTGGTAAAAAAATCGTCTAGTTTGAGACAAGGCGCACACATTAATAGCCAACGAAGTCTTTTTGAAACATATAGCTGACACGTTAATATCGCAAACGGTTGTATTATATGAACCGTGTGTTCCTGTAACCATTTAAGTGCGGCCACTACCTCTGCCAAAATTTAACCATACTCGGTGGCGTGCGTGCAGCTGTTTGATTAGATGGGACGAGCGTGAGAAGTCCGCCGTGCAGGCTCGACGGGACGCGTGCGAGCAGTCTGCTGCGCAGGCTCGACGGGACGCGTGCATCCTGTCCACCTCGCAGGCTCGACGGGACACGTGCGAGCAGCAAGGCTGCCCATGCTCACCGGGAAGCGAGCTCTTTGACCTCCATCCACCAGCCGCCCGCCTCGCTCACAACTTCTCCATTAATGGCGGCCGAGCCGCTGTTTAACACACGGTTAATTAAAGCACCTAGACGGAGGGTGTTTGCTTGTGATCCCATGGCAGCATTTTCGTTGTTCGTGTTTTCAACTCGTATTCCGGCCTAATTTAAATTGCCACATAGGGCAACGGATAATACGACGACAAATAAAATGGCAACGGATAATACGACGACAAATTTACAATGGCGTGGATAATAATTGTCTTACATATTCTGGATAATTTAAAATGCCACATGCGGCAAAGCCCGGAAGACACGGGGGCAAAAGAAGAAGGAAATCGTAGACAACGATCTGGGTCGCTACTGTCTCTACTCGTCGATGGATCGCCGGGCAACGACATCCTCCAGCTCCTTCTTCAATTCCTCACGACTTTGCTTGAAAGCAGCCACGGATTCCTCCACCTCCTGCTCGCACTTGATCCGGAGCTTCCTCAAGTCACCCATCAGTTCCTCGACGACCGCTGTCAACGTCATCCCCAAGGCACTACTCTGCTCATGCAGCATCTTCCAGCCGGCGGCCTCCTCCTCCTTCTCGGCGAGCGCCTTGAGGAGCTTCGCATTGTCACCCACGAGTTGCTCGACGAGGCCGGTCGCCTTGTCAACCGAGGCATCGCTGATCTCGAGCAGCTTCATCAAGCCGTCGACCAACTCCTGCTGCTTAATGAGGCTAACAAGAATGTCGTCGTCGCCGGCCAAGGACTTCAGCAACGCCAGCTCATCGCAATCGCCGATGCGGCGAGTGCGCTTGTGAGAGCCCTCGCGTGCCTGTGAGAGCTCATTCGAGGGCTCCGCGGCGCGCCGGGACATCTCTACTATGGTTGCCGCTTCGCGGCGGGACCTCTCTAGTGCTTCCGCGGCCTTGGTCTTTGCTGCCTGGTTATATGTCCACCCGAAACTCCTCCTACCGGTCATGGCGGAATGACTTGACAGGAAAGACCAGTTTTGTGGGTGATGAGGAGAGGAACTGTGAAGTAATTTTTGAGTGGGTAGTTTTTATAGCCCAGTGCTAAGTGTGAACACATATTAGTTTGATAGGTGTAAACAGATTTGCAATTACTTATTGCGTTGTAATCTGCAATGTGACGAGAAACAAGGTCAAAATTTATTGATGGTTCTGGGCCTACAAAGCCCGTTTCTGTTGTTCTGGCTCATCGCAAACAGTTCTTTTGGATCAACCGTATGCCACGCATCGGAAGCCCGAAAAATGGGCCCGCGTTCTTGGATGTACGTGTACGTGTCTGCCCACTATCACACACGGTCATGATATAACCATCGTGTCCTATGGATGCGCCGTCGCGCCTCCCACGGCGTGCCAGAAGGTTGACCCCGTGGTTGCTCACCGTTGAGGCGGCCGCGACGCGCTCTGCTCACGTCTGTCTGCGCGTTTTGCTCGCCATTGAGGCGGTCACGGTGCACTCCGCTCTGGCGTCCCTGCGTGTGCTTTGCTCACCGTTGAGGCAAATTTACAATGGCAACGGTTAATAATTGCTGCATATCACACACATCTTGTTTACATGAATCGTTTGTGTTCTTTTGGCTCATCGCAAACAGTTCATCTATGTGAACAATATGCCGCATATCACACACATCTTGTTAAGTTGAACCATTTCTGTTCTCTTCCCTAATCGAAAACAGTTCGTCTGAGTGAACTGTATGCCGTATATCACACACACATTGATATGCCTGACCGTTTCTGTTGCATTCCCTAATAGCACACAGTTCATTGGAGCGAACTGTATGTCATATATCGCACACACATTGATATGGCTGCCCGTTTATGTTGTTCTACCTCATTGCAAACAGTTCTTCTGGATCAACCGTATGGCCCACATTGCACACGTAACTGTAATCCGAACCGTGTTTGATGTATCCGCCATCGCAAATGTTTTGCATCTTTTTTGACGTTTTTTTACATCCCTGTTTGCGATTAATGCATCACACACAGTTTTGTCAAAGGGTCTCTGATCATAGTGTCACGTTAGCAGCATCCTGTAGTAGTGAAGGAACACATCAATAACATGTATATCAAATATACCTTTGTTCACTTTGCCATCCTTCTTATCTGCCAAGTATTTGGGGCTGTTCCGCTTCCAGTGACCATTTCCTTTGCAGTAGAAGCACTCAATTTCAGGCTTGGGTCCAGCTTTGGGCTTCTTCACGGGAGTGGCAACTTGCTTGCCATTCTTCTTGAAGTTCCCTTTCTTTCCCTTGCCCTTTTTCTTAAAACTGGTGGTCTTGTTAACCATCAACACTTGATGCTCTTTCTTGATTTCTACCTCCGCTGATTTCAGCATCGCGAAGAGCTCGGGAATTGTTTTCGTCATCCCTTGCATATTATAGTTCATCACGAAGCCTTTTTAGCTTGGTGGCAGTGACTGAAGAACTCTGTCAATAACACTCTCAACTGGAAGATCAATTCCGAGCTGAGTCAAGTGGTTGTGGTACCCAGACATTTTGAGTATGTGTTCATTGACAGAACTATTCTCCTCCATCTTACAGCTAAAGAACTTGTTGGAGACATACCTCTCAACCCGGGCATTAGCTTGAAATATCAATTTCAGCTCTTGAAACATATAATGCTCTGTGGCGTTCAAAACGCTTTTGAAGTCCCGGTTCCAAGTCGTAAAGCATGGCACACTGAACTATCGATTAGTCATTAGATCGAGCCTGCCAGGCGTTCATAACGTCTGAATCAGCTCCTGCAGCAGGTCTTTCACCTAGCAGTGCATCAAGGACATAATTCTTCTGTGCAGTAATGAGGATAATCCTCAAGTTACGGACCCAGTCCGTGTAGTTGCTACCATCATCTTTCAACTTAGCTTTCTCTAGGAACGCACTAAATTTCAAGGGAATGGTAGCACGGGCCATTGATCTACAACATAGATATGCAAAAACTAATAAGACTAAGTTCATGATAAATTTTAGTTCAAATAATCAAATTACTAATGAACTCCCACTTAAATCAACATCCCTCAAGTTGTCTAAGTGATACATGATCCAAATCAACTAACCCATGTCCGATCATCACGTGAGATGGGGTAGTCTTCAATGGTGAACATCTCCATGTTGATCATATCTACTATATGACTCACGTTCGACCTTTCGGTCTCTAGTGTTCCGAGACCATGTCTGTACATGCTAGGCTCGTCAAGTTTAACCCAAGTATTCTGCATGTGCAAAACTGGCTTACACCCGTTGTATGTGAACGTAGAGTCTATCACACCCGATCATCAAGAGGTGCTTTGAAACGATGAACTTTAGCAATGGTGCATACTCGAGGAGAACACTTTTATCTTGAAATTAAGTGAAGAGATCATCTTATAATGCTACCGTCGTTTTAAACAAAATAAGATGCATAAAGGATAAACATCACATGCAATCAAAATATGCGACATGATATGGCCATCATCATCTTGTGATTTTGATCTCCATCTCCAAAGCATTGGTATGATCTCCATCGTCACCGGCATGACACCTTGATCTCCATCGTTGCGTCGGGGTCGTCTTGCCAACTATTGCTTCTACAACTATTGCTAACGCATAGCGATAAAGTAAAGCAATTACATGGCGCTTAAGTGATTGACACGCAGGTCATACAATAATTAAAGACAACCCTAAGGCTCCTGCCGGTTGTCGTACTCATCGACATGCAAGTCATGAACTTATTACAAAACATGATCATCTCATACATCAACATATATCACATCACATCTTGACCATATCACATCACAACATGCCCTGCAAAAACAAGTTAGACGTCCTCTACTTTGATGTTGCAAGTTTTACGTGGCTGCTACGGGCAACTAGCAAGAACCGTTCTTACCTACGCATAACCACAATGGTGATTATCAAGTTGCTATTTAACCTTCTACAAGGACCACCATAGTCAAATCCGATTAAACTAAAGTGGGAGAAACAGACACCCGCTAGCCACCTTTATGCAAAACAAGTTGCATGTCAGTCGGTGGAACCGGTCTCATGTGCATGGACATGGAAGGTTGGTCTGGGCCGCTTCATCCCACAATGCCGCCGAATGAAAATAAGACATTGGTGGGAAGCAATATAAACATCACCGCCCACAACTCCTTTGTGTTCTACTCGTGCATATCATGTACGCATAGTCCTGGCTCATGATGACACTGTTGGGGAACGTTGCATGGAAAACAAAAAAAATTCTACGCACACGCAAGATCTATCCACGGAGATGCATAGCTGCGAGAGGGGAAGAGCATCTACATACCCTTGTAGATCGCTAAGCGGAAGCGTTTATCAACGCGGTTGATGTAGCCGTACACCTTCACGATCCGTCCCGATCAAGTACCGAACGTATGGCACCTCCATGTTCAGCACACGTTCAGCTCGATGACGTCCTCGCCTTCTCGATCCAGTAAGAGAGGCGAAGTAGTAGATGAGTTCTGGCAGCATGACAGCATGGTGACGGTGGTGGTGAAACTATTCCACAGGGATTCGCCAAGCACAACGGTTTAGGACGAAGGACGAACTAGAGGAAGAGGGGCACCACACACGGCTTGGGAATCATGGTGCGTGTTGCCCCCTCTCCTTCTCTCATATATATAGGTGGAGGGGGGAGGGGAGGCAGCCCTAGGCGCACCCAAAGGGGGCCGGCGGCCGCCCTAGGGGCCTACCCTAGGCACGCCCCCTTCCTTTCTTGGCGCGTGGGGAGAAGGCAGGAGGAGAGGCGCCCCCTCCCGCTTTTCCTTTTTCTCATGTGGAAAAGAAGGTAAGAGGGGCCATCCCTCTTCCTTCCTTCCATAGGGCCGGTGCCTAGAGGTGGGGGCGCACCAGCCCCTTGTGGGCTGGTGTGCTTCCCTCATTGGCCCAATAAGCCCAATAACTCCTCATGGCCTCCCGGAACCCATTCCGGTGATCCGATAAATATTCGGTGCATTCCGAAACTCTTCCGGAGACCAAATACTATCATCCTATATATCAATCTTTACCTCCGGAGCTCCTCGTCATGTCAATGATCTCATCCGAGACTCCGAACAACATTCGGTCACCAACATACGTAACTCATATAGTACTATATCGTCAATGAACGTTTAGCGTGCGGACCCTACGGGTTCAAGAATGATGTAGACATGACCGAGATGCTTCTCCGGTCAATAACCAATAGCAGGACCTGGATGCCCATATTGGTTCCTACATATTCTACGAAGATCTTTATCGGTCGAACCTTTATGACAACATACATAGTTCCCTTTGTCTTTCGGTATGTTACTTGCCCGAGATTGGATCGTCGGTATCTCCATACCTAGTTCAATCTCGTTACCGGAAAGTCTCTTTACTCATTCCGTAATACATCATCTTGTAACTAACTCCTTAGTCACTTTGCTTGCAAGATTCTTGTGATGCTGTATTACCGAGAGGGCCTAGAGATACCTCTCCGTCATACGGAGTGACAAATCCCAATCTCGATACACGCCAACTCAAAAGACACCTTCGGAGATACCTGTAGAGCACCTTTATGATCACCCAGTTACGTAGTGACATTTGATAGCATACAAGGTATTCCTCCGGTATCCGGGAGTTGCATGATCTCATGGTCGAAGGAATATGTATTTGACATTAAGAAAGCAGTAGCAATAAACTGAACGATCATATGCTATGCTAACGGATGGGTCTTGTCCATCACATCATTCTCCTAATGATGTGATCCCGTTATCAAGTGACAACACATTTCTATGGTTAGGAAACCTGAACCATCTTTTGATCAACGAGCTAGTCTAGTAGAGGCTCACTAGGGACACGGTATTTGTTTATGTATCCACACATGTATTTAAGTTTCTGGTCAATAGAACTCTAGCAAGAATAATAAACCTTTATCATGATTAAGGAAATATAATAATAACCGCTTTATTATTGCCTCTAGGGCATATTTCCAACACCGAGGCCCAGGCAGCACACCATCCGCGGCCGGCCCGCCAACCACAGCTAGGGTTAGGGGCGCCGCCCGGCAGTTTGCCCCCTGCACCACCGCCGCCGCCCACCCGCCAGTGATCCCCAAATCCACGGATGACGAAGGCGACGCCGGTGGCGACAGAGAAGGACCAGGAGAGGGAGGGAGATATGAGGAGCCAGCGCCCAAGATGCCAGTAGCGATAGAATGACGGACGAACTTACCTGCGCGACGGTAATGGCGTGGCACCACCACGGACCGGCCCAGATCCGGCAACGACGAGGAGAGCGAAGCCCGCTAGGCACCACCACGGCCCCCCAAAGCAAAGCGGCGACGACGTTGTGCCACCACAGGGCCACCCATCACGCCGACCGAAGCCGCCATGAGAGCCTCCAACTCGGAGTCAGATGCATCGGAGGTGTTGTCCCCCAAGGCCCAGAAACGGTTGGATCTCGCCGAGGAGGCCTGCTCCGTGCCGCCGAACTGAGAGGGGAGGGAGGTGAAGGGGCGGAGGGAAGAACAACGGTGGCGTCCAGGGAAGAGTGGGACGGAGACGGATCGGAAGGATGGAAGGCGGCGAGGGGAGCGAGGAAGGGAGTGGGAGAGGGGGAGGGATGAGGAGAGCACCATCCCTAGCAGTCCACTCCGAGCTGTGCTTGTTACGGATGGAAGTAGGGGATGTGTCCAAATAAAATCTTGACCGGCACGAGTCCTGCATCAAGAATCAGGTGTCCTACCGTAGGCCCTATCCGTCACGCGAGGTTGCCTCGATAATTAAGATAATAAAATCAGACAAGAGCTTTGGGCGTTTAATGAGTACATCTCATGTATCCCCAAGGATATGATCCATGTTACCCTACTGAACCTTACTATCATCGGTGCTCTATCTCCATGATCCTAGGTACCTGCAGGGATGAAGATCGCGGACAAGACAAGAGACATCTACGGGACAATTTTATTTCACATATATGGGACGTTATGTCAAAGCCCTTACATTGATCCCCTCAACAAATACATCGGGTTGCAAGGCTCATGCCTCAACCCATACCTTATCGAACTACTCACACGTGGAGATCAGATAGCGAGAAGAAAACATTGAAGAACACATCTTGAAGATTGATTGATTGCAAATATGTCTTATAATGGATGCCTTGTGCGATGCACAATTACAAGTATGAACTAGCTCGATGAGGAAGCACTATGTTGGTGATGGTGGCTATGGAGATGGAAATTGCCGGCGGCTAGGGTTTGTGGATGAACATGATGATGAAGGTGTTCTGGATGCTGATGACACTCTCCCCGTGCTTGTTCTGTTGACATTTTGATGGGGTCCCCTTTATAAAAGTTGTACAAGTGGACGATCTGCCTCGGTTTCCATGCTAAATGGACGCTCATACGGGCGCTCACGCCCGTATCGAACGTCATCTTTTGCTCTATCTTCGCACAGTCGACACCTACTGTTGATTCCTTCTTCTTCTTCTTCCATTCTCCTTCCTTTCCATTCCCACACATGTTTTCTTCCCTTTTTAGCCCATTTCCTGTGGAAACACATCAAAGAGAGGATTTGTGGAATCCTTTGCATTCATTAGTCATTAGTGGCAATATCGGAACGAATATCTCTTTTTAAATGAAATATCTAGGTTTAAACAAAGGTGAATGAGTGTAAAAATATCACTCATCAGAAGTGTCCAACCATCGGCATTTCTTAATAAGTTATTCAATAATTCCTGAGCCTGTTCAACACTTCATTCCCTAAAAACACAACCGACACAACTATCTAGGTAGTCCTTAGATGCATAGGTTAGTCCATTATGAAAGATATCAAGTATTTCATTCTTCTTAAGGGGATGATCAAGCAAAGCATTTAGTAATTGGAGAAGCTAAGCTTGAGGGAGATTCTCTTCCTCAAATTGCACAAAGTTATATATTTTCTATAAGGCAGCTTGTTTCTTAGGAGCAGGAAAATATTTTTCAGTGAAATGGTATATCATATCCTGGGGACTACTCACACAACCAGGAGTGAGAGTACTAAACCATTCTTTAGCATCACCCTTTAACAAGAAAGGAAACAACTTAAGAATATAATAACAGCAAATTTTTCTCTTGAGCAAATAGGGTGGCAATATCATTCAGTTTAGTAAGATGTTTCACAATAGTTTCAGATTCATAACCATGAAAAGGATCAGATTCTACTAAAGTAATAAGTTCAGGATCAACAGAGAATTCATAATCCTTATCAGTAACAAAGATAGGAGAAGTTGCAAACTTAGGATCATATTTCATCACTTCATTCATAGCCTTTTCCTTAAGCTTACTCAATAATTTCTTAAGATCATCTCTATCCTTACAAGAAAGAAATTCCTTAGCAATCTCCCCATCCATAACATAACCCTCAGGTACATTAAGCATTTTAGTTCTAGTGGGAGTGCTAGGTATAACAGGTGAATCATAATATTCATTAGTTTCATCATTTTCAAATTTTAGCTTTAGCAATTTGAGCATCAAGAAATTCATCAAGTGTCACAGTTTCATTATGCAAAGTAGTAGCATCATCATGAGTATCAATAATAGCAGAAGTAGTGTCTATTACTTGCGACATATCAGATTGAATAGCGGGTGGTGGTGTCGCAAGTCGACTCTAAGCAAAAGGTGAATCAAGTGCAGGTCTAGATGGCAGTTCCTTACCTCCCCTTGTCTTAGAGGGTACAATCTTGGTGTTAGAGTCCTTCAGATTCTTCATAGTGATAAGCAAATATTTAACTCCCAAGTGAACTTAATAAATAGAGGTATGCTCCCCGGCAACGGCGCCAGAAAACAGTCTTGATGACCCACAAGTATAGGGGTTCGTAACAGTCATTGAGGGTAGTATTTCACCCAATTTATTGATTCGACACAAGGGGAGCCAAAGAATATTTATAAGCCTTAGCAGTTGAGTTGTCAATTCAACCACACATGAAAAGTTGTTTATCTGCAACAAAGTGTTTAGTAGCACCATAGTTTGATAGTTTTGATAGTAGTAGTAAGAATAGCAGTAGCAACAATAATAGTAACGGTAGCAGTTTTGTAGTGATTGCAACAGTAGCAGCAATGGTAATAACTTGGCAAAGACAATACGAGCAAAGCATAGGCATTGGATCAGTGATGGATATTTGTATGGATGACATTCATCATGCAACAGTCAAAACTGATGAGTCCAAATTATGTGATTATTTTGTTATTATTTTTGTGATTACTTGGTAGGCTTCGTGGAATTTTATCGCGTTCACGCACTTCTTTTCATCGTTTTCCTCAGATAAAGCTTTTTGGACCAAATATTATTATACAGAAGAAATCTCATAAAATGGGAGTGGAATCACACAATTAAAGTGATAGTCACCTACCATAAGAGAAAGAAGTAAAATGGGTAAAGAAGCAGTCGCCACAGGAGATCCAGAGCAAAAGATGGCGTTCCATACGACCGCGCCCGCCCGTATGAGCGGTCGTATGGAGGGTCATCCCCGCCGCTGATGACCCACAAGTATAGGGGATCTATCGTAGTCCTTTCGACAAGTAAGAGTGTCGAACCCAACGAGGAGCAGAAGGAATGACAAGCGGTTTTCAGCAAGGTATTCTCTGCAAGCACTGGAATTATCGGTAACAGATAGTTTTGTGATAGGATAATTCGTAACGGGTAACAAGTAACAAATGTAACTAAGGTCTAGTGGTGGCCCAATCCTTTTTGTAGCAAGGGATAAGCCTGGACGAACTCTTATATAAAGCAAAGCGCTCCCGAGGACACATGGGAATTATTGTCAAGTTAGTTTTCATCATGCTCATATGATTCGCGTTCGTTACTTTGATAATTTGATATGTGGGTGGACCGGTGCTTGGGTGCTATCCTTACTTGGACAAGCCTCCCACTTATGATTAATCCCTCTCACAAGCATTCGCAACTATGAAAGAAGAATTAAGATAAATCTAACCATAGCATGAAACACGTGGATCCAAATCAGCCCCTTACGAAGCAACGCATAAACTAGGGTTTAAGCTTCTATCACGCTAGCAACCCATCATCTAATTATTACTTCCCAATGCCTTGCCCTAGGCCCAAATCATGGTGAAGTGTCATGTAGTCGACGTTCACATAACACCACTAGAGGAAAGACAACATACATCTCATCAAAATATCGAACGAATACCAAATTCGCATGATTACTTATAACAAGACTTCTCCCATGTCCACGGGAACAAACGTAACTTCTCATAAAGCATATTCATGTTCAGGATCAGAGGGGTATTTAATATCATTAAGGATCTGAACATATGATCTTCCACCGAATAAACCAACTAGCATCAACTACAAGGAGTAATCAACACTACTAGCAACCCAGAGGTACCAATCTGAGGTTTTGGTACAAAGATTGAATACAAGAGATGAACTAGGGTTTGAGAGGAGATGGTGCTGGTGAAGATATTGATGAAGATTGACCCTCCCTCGATGATACGATCGTTGGTGAAGACGATGGCTTCGATTTCCCCCTCCCGGAGGGAAGTTTCCCCGGCAGAATAGCTCTGCCGGAGCCCTAGATTGCTTCTGCCCAGGTTCCTCCTTGATACGGCGGCGCTTCATCCCGAAATCTTCCTTATGATTTTTTCCATGTAAAAACCCTTCATATAGCAGAATATGGACACCGGAGACCTGCCAGGGGGCCCACAAGCCCTAGGGGCGCGCCCAGGGGGGTTGGGCGTGCCCCCCAGGCTTGTGGCCACCTGGTGGGTCCCCTCTGGTATTTTCTTCACCCAATATTTCTTATATATTCCAAAATAATTCTCCGTAAATTTTCAGGACTTTTGGAGTTGTGCGGCATAGGTCTCTCAGATTTGCTCCTTTCCGGTCCAAAATTCCAACTGCCGGCATTCTCCCTCTTTGTGTAAACCTTGTAAAATAAGAGAGAAAAGGCATAAGTATTGTACCATAATGTGTAATAACATCCCATAATGCAATAAATATCAACATAAAAGCATGATGCAAAATGGACGTATCAACTCCCCCAAGCTTAGACCTCTCTTGTCCTCATGCGGAAGCCGAAATCGATAATCATGACCACATGTTTAGAGATAGAGGTGTCGGTAAAGTAAAATAAGGACATGAGGGCATCATGATCATCTTTAGAATAGCAACATATATTGTCATATAATTTCTTATGCTAAAGTAACAATTCATTCACAAGGTAAAGTATGAATCAAAAACTTTATTGGAAACCAACAAACTATGATCTTGGTCATTGAAACAATTGCAATTTATCATAACATCGGAAAGAGTCAATTGTAAGAGCTTTCATATAGCAAGTCCACATACTCAACCATCTTTTAGTCTTTCATAATTGCTAACACTCACGCGATACTTACGAGATCAAAGTTTCAATCAAACACATAGGAAGATAGGGGCTTATAGTTTCGCCTCCCAACCATTTACCTCAAGGGTAACGTCAATGATAATAGTTTATGAATACCTACATCCGAGTGGATATATATATCTGGATCTTCCCCAACATATAGTGCTTGCTAAAAAGAAAAAAAATATAAAAAGAAGAGGTGCTGATCACCATGACTCTTGTATAAGGGTAGGAAGTAAAATAAAAGATAGGCCCTTCGCAGAGGGAAGCAGAGGTTGTCATGCGCTTTTATGGTTGGATGCACAAATTCTTAATGCAAAAGAACATCACTTTATATTGCCGCTTGTGATAAAGAACTTTATTATGCAGTCCGTCGCTTTTATTTCTTCCATATCACAAGTTCGTATAAAGCTTATTTTCCTCACACTAAAATATCATACATATTTAGAGAGCAATTTTTATTGCTTGCACCGATGACAACTTACTTGAAGGATCTTATTCAATCCATGGGTAGGTGTGGTGGACTCTCATGGCAAAACTGGGTTAAGGGATTTTGGATGCACAAGTAGTATATCTACTTGGTGCAGAAGATTTGGCTAGAATAGGATGATAAGTAAGCTCAACATGTTGGAGGATCCATGACAATATAACTTCTATTAGAATATAAGGAAACATAACCCATTATGTTGTCTTCATTGTCCAACATCAACCTTTTAGCATATAATATTTTAATGAGTGCTCACAATCACAAAAGATGTCCAAGATAGTGTATTTATATGTGAGACCTCTCTTTCTTTATTACTTCCTATTAATTGCAATAATGACCAAAACTATGTTTGTCAACTCCCAACAAATTTTATACGACATACTTCTTATGTGTGAAGTCATCACTTCCCATAAGATCATTATATAAACTTTTTATTTCTTTTATCTCCCTCTTTTTTCTTTTTCTCAAGATCATAGCAAGAAAGCAAAGCCCTCAGCTCAAAACTAATTTTTATTATATAACTCTCGGACTCGATTACATAGAGGGAACACAAAGCAAAACTCAAAGCTAGATCATACTAAAGAAAAACTTTATTCTACTAAACCAAGATATAACCAAAAGGATCGAACTAAGAAAAACGATAAAGGTAAAGATGTGATGGTGATACGATACCGGGGAACCTCCCCCAAGCTTGGCACAAGCCAAGGGGAGTGCCCTTACCCATATACTCAAGTCTCTTTCTTCAGAGGTGGTGGTGATGGAGTTGATGATGTATCTGTTAGTTTTATCAGGGCACCCTTTAGGACCTGCAATTCTTGGAGTACACGTTGGAGCATATTTGCATTCTTCTGAATTTCCTCCAAAAGATGCTTATTTTCAGGCCACCAAGAACCTTTCCCTGCATCACTTTCCCTTGGATAGGATATATCCCAATTGGAGGGAATATGTGCACGAGGAGTATTCTCCACACCATAGTTATGAACCAAATTATGAAAGTTGTTATGATGTAACCTATGTAAAGGCCTCTTAGGGGAAGCCCTTCTCATATCTCTTGGCCTTCATGGTTGCTTGTAGTCCCTATTGCTTGATGGGGATTTGGAATAGTCGAGATACCGGCCAGATTACCTCTCTTCGAGGAAGGAGACTGAACCTCAAGTGAATCTCCTCCATCCTCCTCCATCGTGACTTCCTCAGCATCATCCCTCCTTACACTGGTACCGTACCATGCTATACAAATGGTTTTTAACCCCTTTCCGCGATGGCATTTGGAACGGTTGCCAAGTGAGTGTGGGCGATAGGGGGGGTCCTTCCCACACGACCCAGAAACCGTCGGGGATAGGCGAGCGGCTACTAACGATCGCCATAGAATAAACGTATGAGAAGCCGCCCCAATCCCACACGTTACATCTCAACATTACGTTTCTGATCAGAGAGACATCCCAAACGATTACGCCGCTATAGTCATGTGAAAAAGGTGGACATCAACATTTAATATACCGATATGTTTGTGATAGGTACGTTATCGCACACGGGTCAAGAATGTAAAATGTGTGCGGTGCCTCTACTAACGCCAACATGTCCATTTTCATAACTGTGTGCGATTGGTATTCCTATCACACACGCACATTGGTTTGAAACGTTTGCTGTATTACCATGAATCGCACACGCATATGAGACAAAACCGTGTGTGCGTCCGTCGAGCATCGCAAACGTTTCACGTCAAAGAACCGTTTGTTCTCTATTTTTCATCGCACACGTTGTTTTCTTTCTAACCGTGTGCACATTATTTTATTCGCTCCTGTATAATTTTATTTTTCTCTGTAATTTATTATTCGAATTGGAAATTTTGAAATATGAAACGTGCAATTCAAATTCTCAGCACAATGGTTCAACAACGAATCCATAAATAAAATTGTCAGTACAATATGTTCAGTAATTACAGGATTAGACAACAATTAACTATGATGAACCACAATATTTAGAGGTGGTAAAGGTGAAGAGACAAGTGTAAATAATTTTGACTGCCGATGGTGTTGAAGAAGCGGGATGCCCATAATATGCCTTCCTGCATGCCATAGGCACGAACAAATTTTTTCCAACCCCTTGTGACGATCGCCCGCGCATCCTTCACCGCCTTCAGGAAGACTTCTAGAGCATTATCATGGTAGCATGAATTATATACTTTAACCTTAGTTGCCTCCACTCCGGTCATGTAGTTTGCAAGGTAATCATTAGTAAATAGCTTCGGAAACCACTGAAAAGAGAAAAATATCAGATACTGAGGTCTAATAGAGTAACTTGTTGTGGGCAGGGGGAAAAGGCAACACATTACTTACCATCTTAAAGTTCACTATTGTCTTGGACAAAGTGTAAATAAAGAGTTAATTCCCATCACCCGTTTTTTTCGCCTAACAATCTTTCTTAGTTTCCTCACTTGACGCTTGTTCATAAATATCTCATTGCCCCATACGCAAAAGGGATCGAAGCGTGGATCAGTACCGCTCATATATGTACCTACAAGAAACCAGTAAATGTTAGAAGCTAAACTGAGATTGCACAAATGATGTAAAATACAACTACCTACGTTGCTAAGTACAAGTATTTTTAGAGATTTCACTATGAACTACATACAGATGTATATAGAATTATAGATATAGTTTAGATTAGAATCTAGATTCACTCATTTTGCTCCTTATGTAGTCTATATTGGAATCTCTAAAAATACTTATATTTAGGAACAGATGGTGTATAAGACATGGGATGCAGCTAACCTCGACGGCAAACAATAGCATCGCCCATTGTAGCCCTGTGTAAGTACACGGAAAGCCAATGTTAACTACAACAGGGTTAACATCCACCAAAAATAGCAAATGGTAATAAAACCGCAGCATCTGTAGTGATATCTTCATTGCGAAAGAGTAGCACGGTAGCAAAGGGACGGATTAAAAAGTGGATACAACTGTTAATTGCAACAGGCTTAACAGCATCCTAAGTCATGTTTTGTAAGTTTGTAGCCATTGAAATACAACTGTTTAAAAATGGATACAACTGTTAATTGCAACAGGCTTAATAGCCATTGAAACCGGTACTGATAAAAATGCAATTGGCAGAGTTAAACATCACAAGGCAGGTGCTGCCAGAGCAGAGAATGGCCCAGTTGTCTATAAAAAGGTAGGGAAAATAGCTAAAACGTGTTAAGGCATGTTTACTACAACATGCTTAATACATCGACCGTACAAAACATAGCCATTAATTGCAGCTGGTATTGGTAAGATTGAACTGGTGAGTTCATACTTGGTAAGTCCTGAGAGATAGTTGCTGGGGCACTTCATCTTGGCCAGAGCCCGCCCAAAGTCAACGGCGGCGGAGGCGAGCTCTTCCTCCGGGTCGAAGCGTGGATCAGTGCAGCCGACATGTGTACCTACAAGAAGCAAGTAAATGTTAGAAGCCAAACTGCAATTGCACAAATGATGTAAAATACTATAAGACATCAGATGCAGCTAACCTCGATGGCAAACAACAGCATCGCCCGTTATGGCCCTGCGTAAGTACATGGAAAGGCATGTTAAGTACAACAGGGTTAGCATCCACCAAAAATAGCAAATGGGCAGCATCTCTAGTATATCTTCATTGCGGAGAGTAGCATGGTAGCAAAGGGACAGATTAAAAAAATGGATACAACTATTAATTGCAACAGGCTTAACAGCATCCTAAGTCATGTTTTGTAAGTTTGTAGCCATTGAAATACAACTGTTTAAAAATGGATTCAATTGTTAATTGCAACAGGCTTAATAGCCATTGAAACCGGTACTGATAAAAATGCAATTGGTAGAGTTAAACATCACAAGGCAGGTGCTGCCAGAGCAGAGAATGGCCCAGTTGTCTATAAAAAGGTAGGGAAAGTAGCTAAAACATGTTAGGCATGTTTACTACAGCATGCTTAATACATCGACCGTACAAAACATAGCCATTAATTACAACTGGTATTGGTAAGATTGAACTGGTGAGTACATACTTGGTAAGTCCTGTGAGGTAGTTGCTGGGGCACTTCATCTTGGCCAGAGCCCGCCCAAAGTTAGCAGCGGCGGAGGTGAGCTGTTCCTTCGGGTCGAAGCGTGGATCAGTGCCACTGACATGTGTACCTACAGGCAACCAGTAAATGGTAGAAGTTAAACTGCAATTGCACAAATGATGTGAAATACTGTAAGACATGGGATGCAGCTAACCTCGATGGCAAACAACAACATCGGCCATTATGACCCTGTGTAAGTACATGGACAGGCATGTTAAGTACAACAGGGTTAGCATCCACCAAAAATAGCAAATGGGCATCATCTCTAGTGATATCCTGAGTCATGTATTGTAAGTTTGTTGCTGGTATTGGTGAAATTGAGCTGGACAGTTAATACTTGAACATCACACAGTGTGCAATATTGAAATAAACAAGGCACGAACATGCTTAATACGTCAACTGTACAAAACATAGCCATTGCAAGTGGTATTGGTAAGATTGAGCTGGTCAGATCATACCTGTTAAGTCCTGGGGGATAGTCGCTGGGGCACTTCATCTGGGCCAGAGCCTGCACCATGTCGGCGGTGGCGGAGGCGAGGTGTTCCTCCGGATCAACACGCACAGCGGCCATCGCGCCATGGACCGCCATCAGCTCCTCGACCTCCATGTGATATGTGGTTGGGCTTGCGCGGCGATGCTCTGGAGGTAGGGCGGTGGGGATTTGGAGGCATGCGGATGTTTCACAGGCGCCATTTAAGCAATCAGGCCGGGGCCATGATAGAGATATGTGGGTTACCTGACTGAATCCGAGCAGAACGTAGATGTGGTTGAAGATGTGGTTGCGGCAGCGGCGGTTTGAGCTGCCGGTAGGGGGAGGGGGAGGGGGAGATACTGAGGAAATTTGATGGGTGGGGATGTGGTTGGAGAAATAAATTCTGAAATCGCGCACCTAATGAAAATTTCGCTGCGAAACTTGAAACTTGGGCGGGGGAAACACACAACGCAGACGAAGCGCGTAAAATACTCGTGTGAGAGAAAAGAGAAAATTGGCAGATCCCGTCTCCAAAAAAATGTACATGTGTAGTTGATTTTTTCGGTCAATGGTACGCCTGGTTTATTAGGAAACATCGCACAGGTAACTGACTTATGGATCATTAACGCAAAAAAACGCACACGGGTACGCCATAGAAACCGTGTGTTTTGTGATCTTCTAATAATTCTTATATCTATCAGCATCTCCAACCGCACCTAATTTCAAAAATCTCTTTCATTGTATCAGGATTATTCAATGTACATGAACGAGGCAAGGTGACACCCGATGAGCAATCATCGGTTTATGAAATGCAATCAAGTGTCAACCTGACTCGCTCGCATAGCCACATTTGATCCTATGCAACAAGAGAGAAGCTTGCTGCCATCCGTCGGCGCGGTAATTTAAGTCGGTGTGCGGCCAACTCGCGCGGCGAGGTGGGACTAAAAACCAGCTGCGGCCAGCTCTAGACTCCTCCGGTGGCTGCGGGCGGACGTTTCGGTAGTATTTGGGGCCGGGGTGCGGCTACAAAACTTCAATGAACACATGCTAATCAATGCTCAAAGCCCTCAAAGGATGTGCTTACCGACATTGTACGTTAATAATAGATAGTACAAACTTAAAGTACTACTAGTAATTTGCTCTAAGACTACGGGCGACACGCACTAACTACTTCTCACATGCTGCCATCGGGGCTTGCTGGCCAGACGCTGGCGTTCTCCTTCCCGGCCTTGTAGGCGGCAGCCCACCGTGCTTCGATCTCCGCCAAGCTCTCCTCAGCACGGCGTGCGGCCTCTTCTTTCTTGCGGCGGCGGGACTCTCTTTTCTTGACTGCTTTCTGCCTTTTCTGCTCCTTCTGTGCGGCTTTGGCCGCCTCTAGATCCACCGCCCATTCGGCCATGGCAGCCACAAAGTCCGCCCACATAACTGTGTGGCCGCCGGCAGCGATGAACTCGGTGCGGCGAGATGCGGTCGCTTCCTTACCATGTGTGCGGTCACGGGCGGCGAGGAACGCGGTGCGGCGGGATGCCATCGCTTCCTTACCAGTTACTGTGCGCCGCGGTGCCATGAACGACGCTTGGAGAGAACTCTGGGATGAAGGGGCCAGGCAGCCGTACAGTGCGGTGGTTTTTAATAGCTCAACGACAAACGACAAAGCAAATTTGGCTTCCCTTACAATTTTGCTCGTTCATTATCGCACACGGTTCATCTCCGTCGCCTCCGGAAATAGTATGCGCTGAGCCTATTGTGTGTTGCATTATGATTGGCCGGAACCCCAGCCACGCGGATCACGCGTGTGCATCGTAGGATGCACTGCGATCGAACGGCAATCCACGTCCCTCACATCACACCCGTGCAGTTGTAGCTGGATTGGATTTATATGCGCTAAATGCCTAGAAAATGCACATAATCCCCTAAATATGGTAAATGAGCCCGAAAAAATGCCAAATTTGAACACGGTGATTTGCAGGGTATATGTTCGTCGTAGAAAAAAACTCCAGGGCAAAGAACGAAGAAAATTTGGATTCCCCTTCAATCTTGGTGATTTCCCTCTCGAAAGCATGGAACTCCCTCGGTGATGGTTCGATTTATGAAGGGCGTGCATGACGACATAAGCCAAACCTTCTCAAATTTTTACCAGGGCATGGTGAGGCCATACCATGGCACCATGCCAGGCGTCATGTTTTTCAAGCATTTATTTCATTTTTTCTATAGTTGAAAACCCAATAAACAAACATTTGTGGTTGACTATTGCCACACATTTCATCAAAATATCTGCCCATTCCTTGTAAAAGGCATGAGAATTTACTAAATGGCACGAGCATAGTTTTACAGGCCGTTCTTGTGTACCCTTTCATGCACCAATTGTTTCAACTTGAATTATGTGCATTAATGCCTAGAAAATGCACATAATCCCCTAAATATGGTAAATGAACCCGGAAAAGTGCCAAATTTGAACACGGTGATTTGCAGGGTGTATGTTCATCGTAGAAAAAAAACTCATGGACAAAGGTCAAAGGAAATTTGGACCCCCCTTCAATCTTGGTGATTTCCCCCTCAAAACCATGAAACCTCCTCGGTGATGGTTCGATTTATGAAAGGTGTGCATGACGACATAAGGCAAACATTCTCAAATTTTTACCAGGGCACGGTGAGGCCATACCATGGCACCACGCCAGGCGTCATGTTTTCCAAGCATGTATTTCATTTTTGTATAGTTGTTAACCCAGTAAACGACGCGTTTATGGTTGACTATTGCCACACATTTCCTTGAAATATTTGCCCATTCCTTGTAAAAGGCATAAGAATGTACTAAATAGCACGATCATGATTTTCCAGACTGTTCTTGTGCACCTTTTCATGCACCGATTGTTCAAATTTGAATTATGTGCATTAATGCCTAGAAAATGCACATAATCCCCTAAATATGGTAAATGAGCCCAGAAAAATGTCAAATTTGAACACGTTGCATTTGAGGCGGTATGTTGATCATTGGAAAAAACTGAATGACAAACTAGGACGGGAATTTGGATTCCCCTTCAATCTTGATGATGTCCCTCTCGAAAGCATGGAACTTCCTCGGTGATGGTTCGATTTATGAAGGGCGTGCATGACGACATAAATCAAACCTTCTCAGCTTTTTACCAGGGCACGGTAAGGCCATACCATGGCACCATGCCAGGTGTCATGATTTTCGAGCACGTATTTCATTTTTCTATAGTTGATAACCCAGTCAATGACGCGTTTGTGGTTGACTATTGCCACGCATTCCCTTGAAATCTCTGCCCATTCCTTGTAAAAGGCTTGAGAATTTACTAAATACCACAAGTATGGTTTTTCCAGACCATTCTTGTGCACCTTTTCATGCGCCGATAGTTTGAATTTGAATTATGTGGATTAATGCCTAGAAAATGCACATAATCCCCTAATATGGTAAATGAGCCCGGAAAAATGCCAAATTTGAACACGTTGCATTCGAGGGGGCATGTTGATTGTAGAAAAAACTGAATGACAAGCTAGGAAGGAAATTTGGATTCCCGGCCCCTTTAATCTTGTTGATTTCCCCCTCGAAACCATGAATTTTCCTTGGTGATGGTTCGATTTATGAATGGCGTGCATGACGACATAAGGCAAACATTCTCAATTTTTTACCAGGGCATGGTGAGGCCATATACCATGGCACCACGCCAGGCGTCATGTTTTCCAAGCATGTATTTCATTTTTGTATAGTTGTTAACCCAGTAAATGACGCGTTTATGGTTGAGTATTGCCACACATCTCCTTGAAATATCTACCCATTCCTTGTAAAAGGCATGAGAATTTACTAAATAGCACGATCATGGTTTTCCAGACCGTTCTCGTGCACCTTTTCATGCACCGATTGTTTGAATTTGAATTATGTGCATTAATGCCTAGAAAATGCACATAATCCCCTAAATATTGTAAATGAACCCAAAAAAGTGCCAAATTTGAACACAGTGATTTGCAGGGTTTTTGTTCATCGTAGAAAAAAACTCATGGACAAAGGACAAAGGAAATTTGGATTCCCCTTCAATCTCGGTGATTTACTATCGCACATGATTCATTTCCGTCGCCTCTGTGAACCGTGTGTGTTCACCCACACATGCAAAAGGAAAAAGAAAACCCTCGCCCACTTCGTCCCCACCCACTCGCCATGGACTCCTCCGCAACTCTGCACCTCATCAACTTCTATCGCGGCGGCCACCCTAAGCTCGACGGCTGTTGTCGGCGGGCGGAGGTCACGCTCCAAACGGCACGGGATTTCGCCCCTACTGCTTTTTGCCGCCTATCTGCACCGACATTCTAGACTCTGGTCGATTGGGGATTTCTGCGGGATTGGGCCGGGGATTTTTCTCATGGAGAAGGTAATCAACTTAGCGAAATATTCACTCATCTCTTATCGCAGTCCGTCCGTCGCTGTTAATCAACCGGTAGCAAAATATTCACTCATCTCTTATCGCAGTCCGTCCGTCGCTGTTAATCAACTAGCGGAAATCGCCGTGGATTCATTTTTGTTCTAGCTGATTCGTGGGTTTTTGTTCATGTGTCCATAGTGCGAGCACAAATCGGGCAAGTGTGGTCGCGGCCAGTCGGAAACGAAGTTCTATCTCACCATTCCGGATGACTTCAGGGAGCGCTCGATATGTTCAATCTCAACCTACCACGGTCGGCATGGCCTAAATTTGTGAACATATACCGTCTGTTGCTACATTTGGATAAAAGGTACGGTGCCACGTGCAGCCTAGATGTCGAAGCCGATTTCACCGCCCCTATATTAGGCAAATATATGATGTATTATTCATTCAGTTACTCTCATATTTGCATCAAATCTTTGTTACATAATCTATTTTTAATTATATATTTTTGTACTTTGCTTTCATCTATATATTGATCTGTTCTATCAGTTACTCCCATATTTGCATCTTGCTCTGTTATTTCAATATATCTAATTTATGATCTTAATTTTCATTTCAAGCAGTACATCCCTTGCTTTGCAAGAACAGGAGTAGAAGGAAATCTTGGGCTTTACTTTGTTGATGACTCCATGGATGTCATATTAACAACGCAGCATGGATTTACAATGATGGTTAGCGTAAAACTTGATAAAGATGGTCACTCCTATTTTGATGCGGACCTTTGGAGAAAAATGTCTAAGTGTTATGAACTGAAAGCTGGCAATAAAATTCTAGTGTGTGCACCACAGCCTGGTCGAATTAACATGGATGTTTACTTCCCCAACGTCATCAGCCGATCAAAGTCTGATCGAGGTTAGTGTCCTTTCAACTTTCTCCATGCTGGCATATTACTTAGCAAAATCGGGGTATTTGTTCTGACTAATTGATCACTATTTAAGCAACCAATTGTGATTTCATTTTTTGACTCTGTTCCTAGGCAGTAACAAATTCTATTTACCAATTTATGCGCACTATATATTCTTCTGCCATGTTCTGAATAAATAATACATTTCCACCTTTTAAGCAGGATATGTTGGATGCATAGTGAATGATCTGTATGTTATTAAGCGTACCAAATTTCACTGGAAGGACTTGAAGCATGTCATAAACTTTGTTGATATTCTGACAGAGATAGCACAGCGTATGAACGCTGGATTTTGGATGTGATTAATTATACCTATGGTGCACACATTGAACAAGACCAATTATGTGCACAAAACACTGGTAAAAAGTCTTATTTTAATGTTGATGTTCATAAACTATATATATGTTCAATGATATGTTACAATTGGTTTTTATTCTACATTTCAACAGAAATTGCCGCTGTAGCAGTTCCTGGATCGATTTCACGGCGTGGTCGAATTACACTTGTGCCTGCTAATAACGCCAAAGTGATTGCAAGGTACTGCATTTCCCGCAGAAATGGAACCATTCAAATTAACAAGTTCTCAATTGTCGTGGCAATGCATCCATATTGGAAAATTGGAGACACCATTCTACCCATGCTCTACCAAGGCACAGGAGGGCTCTTCCTTTTCATTGATGAGATGCCGAGTCGCCGTGATCAAGCTGCTTCCAGTGGATAGTTGTGGTTGTTGGCCCTCAGCCTCTTAAAATGTGCTACCTGTTACTATGTTAAGTATGTAGATATGGACCATATGGTTGTTGGCCCTCAGCCTCTTAAAATGTGATAGTTGTTACTATGTTAAGTATGTAGATATGGACCATATGGTTGTCAAAACCGTGTTACGAAGATCCTCCTTTTGTCGAACAGTGTAACCACTATATATATGTTACTCAAATGCTATTAGCCAAGTTCTTAAATTTTCATGGAAAGTATTGGTATCGTACACAGTTCATTGAGTTTAAGCGTGTGCCCGATGTCCAGAAGGCGTTTGCATATTAACTGTCCATATTGCAAATTCACACACGTGTTAACATAAGGAAACGTATGTGTAACTTACTAATCATCGCACACAAGTACTCGCAGACGCATCGTGTGCGATACTCCTAGCCACCGCAAGCAACTAGTTTGCATTTTTCAAAGTTTTTTGTACACACAGAATCGCACACGAACTAACTGTAGTAACCGTCTGTGTTGTAATTTCTCATCGCAAACAGTTCATCCGAGTCGGCTGTTTGCTGCGTATCACACACATCTTGTTTACATGACTCATTTGTGTTCTTTTGACTCATCGCAAACAGTTCATCTATGTGAACTGTATGCCGCATATCACACACATCTTGTTAAGTTGAACCATTTCTGTTGTGTTCCCTAATAAAAAATAGTTCGTCTGAGTGAACCGTATGCCATATATCACACACATCTTGATCTGGCTAACCATTTCTGTTGCACTCCCTAATAGAAAACAGTTCATCGTAGCGAACTGTATGCCGTATATCGCACACACATTGATATGGCTGCCCGTTTCTGTTGTTCTGCCTCATCGCAAATAGTTTGGATGGATCAACCGTGTGCCCTGCATCGCACACGTAACTAAAATCGGAACCATGTTTGATGGCCCCGCCATCGCAAATTTTTTGCATCTTTTTTGATAGTTTTTTTACATCACCGTTTGTGATTAATGCATCGCACATAGTTTTGTCAAAGGGTCTCTGATCGTAGTGTCGCGTTAGCAGCATCCTGCAGTAGTGTTAGTTCCATCTGCATCAACCAAGCATCGGCTTCCACCTTGTTGGAGGAGGAAGAAGACATGATGCCCGATCTTGAAAACTCTGGCAGAAAAACAGCTCGAAACAAGAACAGAGGATATTGCTATGGTACAGTGGTCAAAACCTTCGGGAGATTATATAATGAATTTTTACCAACCAAAAGAAGTATACCGCAAGAAAATGGAGTTCGGAGGGCACATGAGGTGGCCACAAGCCTGGGAGGCGCACCCAGGGGGTAGGGCGCGCCCCCAAGGCCTATCGCCTCCTCGTGCACTTTTCAGACTACTTTTTATTTTCCTAAATTTTTAAATATTCCAAAACGGAGTAAAATTGCTTTTGGGAAAGTTTTGGAGTCGGTTTTCTTACCGTATCACATACCTATTCCTTTTCGGGGGTCTGGAAAGTTTCCTTTATGTACTCCTCCGGTGTTATGGTATTAATAATATTGGTTTCAATATTTATGGGAGTACCTAAGATATAATGTTTGATTCTTTGCCCGTTTACCACCTTCGGATTATTGCCCTCGGCGTTGTTGATCTTGATGGCACCGGAACGATAAACTTCCTCGATAATGTGAGGCCCTTCCCATTTAGAGAGAAGTTTTCCTGCAAAAAATCTTAAATGAGAATTGTATAGCAAGACATGGTCACCTACATTGAATTCACGCTTTTGTATTCTTTTGTCATGCCATCTTTTAACTTTTTCTTTAAACAATTTGGCATTCTCATAGGCTTGGGTTCTCCATTCATCAAGTGAGCTAATGTCAAATAACCTCTTCTCACCGGCAAGATTAAAATCATAGTTGAACTCTTTAATTGCCCAATAAGCTTTATGTTCTAGTTCGAGAGGTAAGTGACATGCTTTTCCATAAACCATTTTATATGGAGACATACCCATAGGATTCTTATAAGTAGTTCTATAAGCCCATAATGCATCATCAAGTTTCTTAGACCAATTCTTTCTAGATCTATTAATAGTCTTCTGCAAGATCAATTTTATTTCTCTATTAGTCAATTCCACTTGACCACTAGACAGAGGATGATAAGGAGATGCAATTCTATGGTTAACAACATACTTAGCAAGCAATTTGCGGAAGGCACCATGAATAAAGTGTGAACCACCATCAGTCATTAAATATCTAGAGACTCCAAACCTTGGAAAAATAACGTCTTTAAGCATTTTAATGGAGGTGTTATGATCAACACTACTAGTTGGAATAGCTTCTACCCACTTAGTAACATAATCAACAGCAACCAAAATATGTGTATACCCATTGGAGGAAGGAAAAGGTCCCATATAATCAAATCCCCAAACATCAAATGGTTCAATAACAAGTGAATAATTCATAAGCATTTCCTGACGTCTACTAATATTACCAGTTCTTTGACATTCATCACAAGACAAGACAAACTTACGAGCATCTTTGAAAAGAGTAGGCCAATAAAAACCAGATTGTAATACCTTGTGTGCAGTTCTATCTCCAGCATGGTGTCCTCCGTAGGCCTCGGAGTGACACTTGCGTAGGATCTGTTCTTGTTCATGCTCATGTACACAACGTCTAATAACACCATCTACTCCTTTATAAAGGTGTGGGTCATCCCAGAAGTAATGTCTTAAATCATAGAAAAACTTTTTCTTTTGTTGGTATGTGAAACTAGGTGGTATAAATTTAGCAACAATATAATTAGCATAGTCTGCATACCATGGAGTACTACGAGAAGCATTTATAACAGCTAATTGTTCATCAGGAAAGCTATCATCAATAGGTAGTGGGTCATCAAGAATATTTTCTAACCTAGACAAGTTGTCTGCTACGGGGTTCTCAGCCCCCTTTCTATCAATAATATGTAAATCAAATTCTTGTAGCAGAAGAACCCACCTAATAAGTCTAGGTTTAGCATCTTTCTTTTCCATAAGATATTTAATATCAGTGTGAACAGTTACCTTAGAATCAACAATATAAGATCTGAACTTGTCACAAGCAAATACAACTGCTAAAAATTCTTTTTCAGTAGTAGCATAATTTCTTTGAGCATTGTCTAGAGTTTTGCTAGCATAATGGATAAAATTTAATTTCTTATCAACTCTTTGTCCTAGAACAGCACCAACAGCATAATCGCTAGCATCACACATAATTTCAAAGGGTAGGTTCCAATTGAGTGGTTGAACAATAGGTGCAGAGATTAAGGCTTTCTTAAGTATTTCAAATTCTTCTACACAATCATCATCAAAAACAAATGGAACATCTTTTTGCAAGAGATTAGTGAGAGGCCTAGAAATTTTAGAGAAGTCTTTAATAAATTTCCTATAGAAACCAGCATGACCAAGGAAACTTCTTATACCTTTGATATCTTTAGGACACGGCATTTTTTGAATAGCATCAACTTTAGCTTTATCAACTTCAATACCTCTTTCGAAGATTTTGTGCCCCAAGACAATTCCTACATTAACCATAAAGTGGCACTTCTCCCAATTCAAGACAAGATTAGTTTCTTCACATCTCTGCAAAACTCGATCAAGGTTGCTTAAGCAATCATCAAAAGAAGTTCCGTAAACAGAAAAATCATCCATGAAAACCTCAGCAATCTTTTCACAAAAGTCAGAGAATATAGCAGTCATACATCTTTGAAAAGTAGCATGTGCATTGCATAAATCAAAAGGCATACGTCTATAAGCAAAGGTACCAAAAGGGCATGTAAAAGTAGTTTTTTCTTGATCTTCTTGTGACACAGGTATTTGAGAAAAACCAGAATAACCATCTAGAAAGAAGAAATGTGTATGTTTTGATAGTCTTTCTAGCATTTGATCAATGAATGGTAGAGGGTAATGATCTTTCCTAGTAGCTTTATTTAATTTTCTAAAATCAATTACCATTCTATAACCTGTAACAATTCTTTGCGAAATCAATTCATTCTTATCATTAGGAACAACAGTAATATACCTCCCTTTTTAGGGACACAATGAACGGGACTTACCCATCTACTATCAGCAATAGGATAAATTATACCTGCTTCCAGAAGCTTTAGTATTTCATTTCTTACCACTTCTTTCCTTTTAGGATTCAACCGTCACTGGTGATCAACGACTGGTTTAGCATCAGGTTCCATATTAATTTTGAGCTGACATACAGTGGGACTAATGCCCTTAAGATCATCCAGAGTATATCCAATAGCTGCACGATGCTTCTTCAGAGTTTTCAATAATTTCTTTTCCTCATGCTCTAAAAGGTTAGCACTAATAATAACAGGATATATCTTCTTCTCATCGAGATAAGCATATTTCAAAGTATCAGGCAATTGTTTAAGCTCGAACACAGGATCACTCTTGGGTGGTAGAGGATCTCCAAGTGTTTCAACAGGTAAATTATGTTTCAAAACAGGCATTTGTTTAAAGAATATCTCATCTATTTCATTTCTTTCATTCATGAACATGCCATTTTCATGGTCTAGCAAATATTGCTCTAAAGGATCAGTAGGAGGCACGGCAATAGAAACAAGACCAGTAATTTCATCTTTACTAGGCAATTCTTTATCATGGGGTTGTCTACAAAATTTGGAGAAATTAAACTCATGAGACACATCCCCGAAACTTACACTAACAGTTTCTTTCTCACAATCTATTTTAGCATTAACAGTGTTCAAGAAAGGTCTACCAAATATAATGGGACAAAAATCATCTTGTGGGGAACCAAGAACTAGAAAATCAGTAGGGTTTTTTATTTTCCCACACAAGACTTCAACATCTCTAGCAATCCCAATTGGTGAAATAGTATCTCTATTAGCAAGCTTAATAGTGACATCAACATCTTCTATTTCAGCAGGTGCAATATCATTCATAATTTCTTGGTATAAAGTAAAGGGAATTGCACTCACACTAGCACCCAAATCACATAAGCCATGATAACAATGATCTCCTGTTTTAACAGAGACAACAGGCACGCCAACAACAGGTCTATGTTTATCTTTTTCATTGGGTTTAGCAATTATAGCAGCTTCATCACAGAAATAAATAACATGCCCATCAATATTATCGACCAAGAGATCTTTAACCATAGAAATACTAGGTTCAACTTTAATTTGTTCAGGGTGTGTAGGTGTTCTAGTATAACTCTTACGAACTACAGCTGAATTTTTAGCATGTTCCTTTATCCTAACAAGAAAAGGTGGTTTCTCAATATAAGCAGTAGGAATAACAGGATCAACATTATAAGTAATGGTTTCTTCTTCAGCTTTCATGGGTTGTACTATTTTTACTTCAATGGGAGGATGATATTTAAACCACTTCTCCTTAGGGAGATCAACATGAGTAGCAAATGATTCACAGAAAGAAGCTACTATCTCAGAGTCAAGTCCATACTTAGTGCTAAATTCACGAAAAGCATCGGTATCCATAAAAGATTTAACACAATCAAACTTAAGGTTTATACCTGACTCCTTACCTTCGTTGAGCTCCCAATCTTCAGAGTTGCGTTTAATTCTATCTAAGAGATCCCACTTGAATTCAATAGTCTTCTTCATAAAAGAACCAATACAAGAAGTATCGAGCATGGATTGATCATTACGAGAAAGCCGAGCATAAAAATTCTGAATAATAATTTCTCTTGAGAGCTCATGATTGGGACATGAATATAACATTGACTTAAGCCTCCCCCAAGCTTGAGCGATACTTTCTCCTTCACGAGGCCAACAATTATATATATAATTCCGATCACGATGAACTAGATGCATAGGATAAAACTTCTGATAAAATTCCAATTTCAATCGGTTGTAATTCCAAGCTCCAATATCATCACATAGCCTATACCATGTCAATGCCTTTCCCTTCAAAGATCAAGGGAATACCTTCTTCTTGACATCATTGTCGGGCAAACCTGCAAGCTTAAATAATCCACAAACTTCATCCACATAGATTAGATGCAAATCAGGATGTAGTGCCTCATCTCCTACATAAGGATTAGCTAGCAGTTTCTCTATCATACCCGAAGGAATTTCATAATAAATATTTTCAGTAGGTGCAGTAGGTTGAGGGGCAACCCTTTGCTTTTCCGGTCGAGGTGAAGATACCCCGAACAAACCCCTCAAAGGATGATTTTCCATAGTGACAAGTGACAGTAAATTTCAGCACGTAATATAAATGTTTCCTTACCAAATTCCACTTACCAAAGGCGCTTCACTCCCTGGCAATGGCACCAGAAAAGAGTCTTGATGACCCACAAGTATAGGGGATCTATCGTAGTTCTTTCGATAAGTAAGAGTGTCGAACCCAACGAGGAGCAGAAGGAAATGACAAGTGGTTTTCAGCAAGGTATTCTCTGCAAGCACTGAAATTATCGGTAACAGATAGTTTTGTGATAGGATAATTCGTAATGGGTAACAAGTAACAAATGTAACTAAGGTGCAGCAAGGTGGCCCAATCCTTTTTGTAGCAAAGGATAAGCCTGGACGAACTCTTATATAAAGCAAAGCGCTCCCGAGGACACATGGGAATTATTGTCAAGTTAGTTTTCATCATGCTCATATGATTCGCGTTCGTTACTTTGATAATTTGATATGTGGGTGGACTGGTGCTTGGGTGCTGTCCTTACTTGGACAAGCCTCCCACTTATGATTAACCCCTCTCGCAAGCATTCGCAACTACGAAAGAAGAATTAAGATAAATCTAACCATAGCATGAAACATGTGGATCCAAATCAGCCCCTTACGAAGCAACGCATAAACTAGGGTTTAAGCTTCTGTCACTCTAGCAACCCATCATCTACTTATTACTTCCCAATGCCTTCCCCTAGGCCCAAATCATGGTGAAGTGTCATGTAGTCGACGTTCACGTAACACCACTAGAGGAAAGACAACATACATCTCATCAAAATATCGAAGGAATACCAAATTCACATGATTACTTATAACAAGACTTCTCCCATGTCCTCAGGAACAAACGTAACTACTCACAAAGCATATTCATGTTCAAGATCAAAGGGGTATTGAATATCATTAAGGATCTGAACATATGATCTTCCACCGAATAAACCAACTAGCATCAACTACAAGGAGTAATCAACACTACTAGCAACCCAGAGGTACCAATCTGAGGTTTTGGGACAAAGATTGAATACAAGAGATGAACTAGGGTTTGAGAGGAGATGGTGCTGGTGAAGATGTTGATGAAGATTGACCCTCCCTCGATGAGAGGATCGTTGGTGATGACGATGGCTTCGATTTCCCCCCTTCGGGGGGGGGGGGGGTTCCCCGGCAGAATAGCTCCGCTGGAACCCTAGATTGCTTCTGCCCAGGTTCCGCCTCGAGACAGCGGCGTTTTGTCCCGAAAGCTTCCTTATGATTTTTTTCCAGGTAAAAACCCTTCATATAGCAGAAGGTGGACACCGGAGACCTGCCAGGGGGCCCACAAGCCCTAGGGGCACGCCCCAGGCTTGTGGTCACCTGGTGGGTCCCCTCTAGTATTTTCTTCACCCAATAATTCTTATATATTCCAAAATAATTCTCTGTAAATTTTCAGGACTTTTGGAGTTGTGCAGAATAGGTCTCTCAGATTTGCTCCTTTTCGGTCCAGAATTCCAGCTACCAGCATTCTCCCTCTTTGTGTAAACCTTGTAAAATAAGAGAGAAAAGGCATAATTATTGTACCATAATGTGTAATAACAGCCCATAATGCAATAACTATCAACATAAAAGCATGATGCAAAATGGACGTATCAGCCGCCAGATCAACTATATTTGCCTCATGAAGGCAGATCGTAGATCAGACGCCCGGAGACATTAGAAACTCGTCCAGAAGCAGGAACCCTAGCAGCCGGAGTGATTCGGAGGGAGGAACCGGCAAGAGGAGACGGCCACCACCACCATCCTCATCGAGAAGGCCCCAACATCATCCCACTATCATCATCATCATCATCATCACCTATTGTAATATGAAGAACCCTAGAGGAAGAACTTGTGTATTACATGTGCGATCCATTCATGATTTCCATCTACGATGGTGTGATGTTCATTACCTCCATGTGTGAGTAGTTCCCTTAGTTACCAGGGACATGGATGAACCCTAGTGTGTGATAGATCGATTGATATTAGGATTTGATATCCTCTTTGCATGTTTATGTTAATAATCTTCTTGACGTTGGGTGAAGTCGACCATCCAATGTATGCCAATTTTGGACGGAAGATTATTACTGTTGGCGAACCGTGTGGTTGGCGAGGTGGGTGAGTGACAGACCCCATTTCCCTTTGTAGCGGATTGTTGCAACATGGGGTAAAACAGAGACCACCTTGGCTACGGTCACGGGGACATCTTTCCCCTTAATTGCCATTTGATAACCGGAGTGGGGAAGAAAGGTGGTGGTGTATGTGATATGGAGCTGCCGCGTGTATGCATGTATCTGAACCGGCTCTGCCCACAAAGAGAAACATGTAAAGTGGCTTAGGAATCCGAAGTAGCATTGTGTTTAGGCAACACTGTAGATGCACACTAGTGGGGATTCCGGACTCCCTGGGAACGCTCTAATCCTATCTGTCTCCAGCCCTTTAAATTACTATTCTAGTTATTTGCTTTTACTTATTTACTTGTGCACCTTCAACATTATCTTTCCTTCATGTTACTACTGCTTTGGAGAACTAATAACTTGCAGACACTCTATTCACATCATTTGAGAGACGAAAATATTGATTCCTGTGCTCCCTGTGGGATCGATACTCTTACTTCGAAAAGGCTACAACTAAACCCTGTGCACTTGCAGGACATCAACAACCTAGAGCAATACACAATAGCTCCAATTCATCAATTCAATGTAGGCATGTATTCCGTATATAGTCATACACGCTTATAGTAAGAACTTGTATAGTATCTTTTGTCCTACCTTCCCGTGGCAGCAGGGTCCTTAAGGAAATCTAAGGGTAATTAAGGCCTCCTATCAAAAGAGAACCGGATCAAATCATTAGCACATGGTGAATACATGAACTCCTCGAATTACAGTCATCCCTGGAGAGCATCCCAATTATTGTCACCTTGGGGTCTACGGTTCAGAACAATAACAAGTGCATATAACTAGCAGATAGGATCAAGAACTCAAATATATTGATGAAAAGATAAAGGGTTCAGATCTGAAATCATGGCACTTGAGCCCTAGTAACAAGCATTAAGCATAGCAAAGTCATAACAACATCAATCTCAGAACATAGTGGATACTAGGGATCAAGCCCTAACAAACTGACTCGATTACATGACAAATCTCATCCATCTCCATCACCGTCCAACAAGCCTATGAAGAAATTACTCATTCCCGGTGGTGAGCATCATGAAATTGTTGATAAAGAAGGGTTGTTGATGGCGAGGGCAACGAATACCCCTCTCCAAAGCCCCGAACGGACTCCAGATCAGTCCTCCTGATGAAGAAGAAGAGGTGGTGGCGGCGGCTTCGTATCGTAAAACATGATGATTCTTTCTCCTCGATTTTTATCTCCATGAGACAGAACTTATAGGACCGGAAGTAGGGCAAATGGAGGGGCGCCACCTGAGCTTGTGGCCCTGTGGAGGCCCCATCCAGTAGATCTTTTTGCCAATATTTTTTATAAATTCCAAAATAATTCTCCGTAGATTTTTAGCCAATTCCGAGAACTTTTATTTCTGCATAAAAACAACACCATGGTAGTTCTGCTAAAAACAATGTCAGTCCGGGTTAGTTTCATTCAAATCATGCAAATTAGAGTCCAAAACAAGGGCAGAAGTGTTTGAGAAAGTAGATACGTTGGAGACGTATCATTAAGTCAGCTTATTATGTTGAGTGGGACCTTAGATATGGTGCAAATCTCCATCGCTCTAGTGGACAAGGAGCAGTGCAAATTGACGGTGTATGACAGAAAGTTTAGGGTCTGCAATGTCTTACGAAAGTAAAAGTCTTTGTACGGAAGACTCTCCATGGTACTCTTCCATGCAGAGTCAATCTATCAATCAGGCATATTAAAATCTCTCCCCAATGTCCGACATGGAAAAGAGGAGCCGATGATACCCTACATGCCTTGTTCCAATGCCCGTCAGCGATACAGGTTTGGAGGGAACTTAGGCTGCATAACATCATTCTAAATGCATGCTTGATCGACAAGGCAGGAGAAAGTGTGCTCGGTTTTCTCTTGGAACAATATGATCATGAGATGAATGGTTTGGAGCAAGTGAATGTGCATGAAATTATAGCGATCACGTGTTGGTACTTATGCTGGGAGAGGAGGAAGCTTCGCCGGCGACAAAAAATCAAAGCGCTATACAAATTTCATCTTCTATTCGAGTTCTAACAGCGAACTACACTGCGACGGCTGCTCCAAAGGCCGAGGAAAACAGGAGGCTGGGAGTTACCTCCTAGGGGACATGTAAAACTAAATGTAGATGCCTCGTTCAATCATGATCTTCTTAAAGGGACAATAGATACAGTTATAAGAGATGATGGAGAAAAGTTTATTAACACATGCAACTTGAGAATCGACCACTGCCATGATGTCATCACTGCTGAAGCCATTGGTATAGAGTTTCTCTACCTCAAACTATTGGGTGTAACAAGATTATAGTCAACTCTGACAATATCGATATCGTCAACATGATGGATGAGGGAGGACGAGCTGCTGGCAATCTTGGATGACTGTTATCATATTGCATGTGAATTTCCCTATACCTCCTTTGTGCATTGCCCAAGAGAGGCAAATGCTGCTGCTCATGAATTAGATTTTTTTGACCAAGGGCCCACTTTGTAATAGTTTTCTTGATGAGCCTCCTATCGAGCTTATCCCTCTCTTACTAAAGAATGTAACAATGGTTGAAGCGTAATAAAGAGAGGGGAATTTTATTAAAAAAATTAATACCATTGTGATAAAACAAAAGTACTTATGCAACAAATTTAAAGATCTTGTGTCGTAAAAATGTAGCACATCAAACAATGAAAGCACCGCATACCAAACATATTTTATGCTTACTGCAACATCAAAGAGGCAATAAGTTAAAGATAATTAAAAAACACACCACCACCACAGTTTTGCGGACGCTACCTTGCAGGTGACCACCACCGTCGGGTTCTTCGGCTCCGACGGGAAGACAATTGGCGGAGGCAGCACCCGGCGAGCCTGAGCACCTGCCCAGGCTCCTGCCGTGCATCTCATTAGAGCTCTAGCAGAGAAAAGTAGTTCAGTTAGAAGTCTGTGCGAGCAAAAGCTAATAACCTGTTTGTACTGAGATATTGCCTCGACTCCAAGAGTGAGGTGGCGGAGCCACTGGTCTCTGTCACGTCGTCCGGTGGTGGCGGACGTTGGAACGAGCTGGAATGGTGTAGGGCAATCAGGACAGAGGCAGTGAGAAAGGGTGTGCTTTGGCGAGGAAAAAGTGGTGGGTGTCCAAATGAGCAGGCTCTGGATGGGCTTTTTTGGTCGGTCGGGCATGTGAGAGTCCGACTTGACTGAGGTCCGGACGCCCGTAAACCTCCCGTATGTTTAGTTTTGGTTAGACATCTAAATTGGTTCGGACGAATTTGGTGACCGATGTTGGATGGTAAAAGATTTTTGGACTGTTCGGTCCGGACATTTAGAAATGATTTGATGGACCAAGGTTGAACTTACCCTAATTGAACTCAGTGAGATGAAAAAATTTAGATGGAAAGAGGGTGGGAGAGGGGCCATAGTGAAATTGGGGGAGAGGGCTTTGTGTTTGGGAGGAGGCCACGTCTCCCCGTAAAAATCAATCTATAGCAATCTCCTTGTGCATGTACAGCATTTTTGGCCTGACACACCAGCCCCCACCTTGCACGCGTTGCCCTCCCCCGAAACCCTCCGCCGCCGCCGCCGCCGCCACGATCGCCATGTCCGGGCCAAGCTGCCCCACCACCGACTCCGTCGGGGAGGACACGACGGTGCCTCCGAGGATGCTGCACGGGCTGGATCCGGAGACGCTGAACCTCCACACGCACACGATGCTCACATTCCTCTACTCCTTCCTCCCCAAGCCGCCCGTCTCCACATTCGCCCCCCTGTGCTGCGCCGCCACGGCCGCCGCCGCCGCCGGAAGCGCCGACCGCCTCAGCCGCCTACCAGACGATATCCTCCGTCGCGTCCTCTCTCGCCTCCCCGCCAAGGACGGCGCGCGCACCACCGTGCTCTCCTCGCGCTGGCGCGGCCTCTGGCGCTCTGCGCCGCTCGTCCTCGTCGACACCCACCTCCTCTCCAGGGGCGACGCGGAGTGCCGGCCCGCCCGCGCCGGTGCCGTCTCGCGTGCCGTCTCCGCCGCCCTCAAGGCACATCCTGGGCCATTCCCCTTCGTCAGCCTCACCTGCAGCTTCATGGACGCCACCGACCGCCGCGTGCTCGCGCGCTGGTTCCAGATCCTTGCCACCAAGGGCGTCGACCAGCTCGTCTTCGTCAATCGCCCCTGGCCCCTTCCCGGCCTGCCCCTCCCTTCCTCGCGTTCCATGGAAGCCTGGCCTCATTGCACGCTCGTATCGCCAACCAGAGCCTACGGTGCGCGCAGTTCTGCTTGTCCATCCTGGAGGAGGTCGCCGTGGTGAACGCCCCAAGCCTGGAGCGTCTCTTCCTCTGGAGAAATTGGAGCGAGCGGGGCCGCGTAGGCGCAATGAGCACGACAGTCAAGATTGGCCATGCCCCTAAGCTGCGTGTGCTGGGATATCTGGAGCCAGGAGTGCACATTCTGCAGATCGGCAGCACCATCATCAAGGTACGCGCAACGGCATGTCCACTCATATCTCAGATTGCATTTCTTTTCATGAACAAGGTTTCTGCACGAAGCAATAGATGAGTCAAATGCTAAAAGCGAACAATGTTCTAAAATTCAGTTTATTCAGCAGTAGTCATACAGTCATACTATGTGCCGACACCGAGTAAGATTAACAAAAACGGGCAATTGACATGATAAACCGAAATACTGGGCAATTACTCAGGCAATCATTTACTGGACGGAGTACACGGTATGTATGACTGCTTGTTTAGGATTTAGAACATTGGTAATCATACTTTTGCCTTACGGTGATATGGATTGATGGCTGAAACTTTGAGCAGTGTAACATGAGTTATGGGCCATATATCATTTCCAATTTCCCATCCGTTTGTTGCTCGTTTGCAGTTACAAGTCATAGCTCCTTGATCCTCATTTACAATTACATAATTGCTTGCTTATAATAATTTGGCTCAAGTTTCGATCCTTTTGCACCCCTTCCTTCTCCGTTTAAAATTTTGCATGATTAATTGATCTCCAGTTATCCGTTTCTTTCATGAGGTGGCCCTGCTTTTCGTACTCCTAGACCAAACTAATGTGTTTTTACTTTTAGTATTACATCCAAACAATAGAATCAAAGGATAGTTTCGATTCTGTTAGTATACAAGAACCCTTTTAAGGTACTCTACTTGTCTCTTAGGAGGTAGGAGATGATTATACAATCTTAGCCGTTAATTGATTAAGGGTAAAGTTTTACCATGTGGCCATTCTATCTATAGCATGTTATATCACTTTTTAGAAAGATAGGGTTTTTATAAGAATTAATTATCTTTTTCTATGTGTTAAGGATTCACTAATGATTTCCTTAATGGCCGGGTGATTTCTCTTATCTTTTACAAGATTTTAAAAAAATTGCTAAATTGTACTCCCTCCGTAAAGAAATATAAGAGCGTTTAGACTCTAGTGATCTAAACGCTCTTGTATTTCTTTATGGAGGGAGTACATGACATATATCTCTTTACCATTTGGATGCTTATTTCTTCCATCAATGGAAGGTTGCCTAGTTCCTCGTAGGTCTAGGCTTTTATACTACTACCTCTTTACCTATTCTCATGAAGCATTGAAAGTTCAGAAAACAGCAATCTGCTCGTGCTTTATCACATTGATACTTTTTTTTGGTAGCACTGGCTTTGAATATATAGGGTGTTGGAAAAGCATGTTGTGACCACAGTATCCTAACATTACTTTTTTCTTCTATTGCTTTGAATCATGTTTCTTTAAATATTTTTGAACTATTTAGAGATATTTGAAATCTAGATATTTGTTTTGATGAACTATATTTTAATGTTATTGGTTCCCAGTATTTAGAATCCAAAACCCGATCATTTCTGTGTTTGTATTTGATATCGCAATGCTAGTAATGTATCTTTCAGAAATTAATAATACATGCAGCTTTATTGAGTTCCAACGTTAGGTCTCAAATATGTCCGGTGCACCTTAAACACTCTATATTAATCTGTTATTCTAAATAGACGAATTGAGTAAAACGCAAGTACCCAGTCGATCACCGCATAATTAGCACATGTAAGCTGGTAAGGTCACCGAGCAAATAACCTTCACCAAATGTTAGAAGATTAAATGTCAATCGTGTGTGATCAATTTGTGCTCTTTTGATGCATTGAAGGCTGGAACAAAGGCGAGCGCACGTACCACTGTGTCAAGCCTCCAGATGTTGGCTTTGCAAGTGCATTTTGGAGATCGCAGTCAAGTCAAGATGCTTCCCAGCTTCCTCAGATGCTTTCCTAACTTGGAGACGCTGATTGTCGAGGTAACATATCCCCCTCCCCCCCCTTTGATATCGCAATGCTAGTAATGTATCTTTCAGAAATTAATAATACATGCAGCTTTATTGAGTTCCAACGTTAGGTCTCAAATATGTCCGGTGCACCTTAAACACTCTATATTAATCTGTTATTCTAAATAGACGAATTGAGTAAAACGCAAGTACCCAGTCGATCACCGCATAATTAGCACATGTAAGCTGGTAAGGTCACCGAGCAAATAACCTTCACCAAATGTTAGAAGATTAAATGTCAATCGTGTGTGATCAATTTGTGCTCTTTTGATGCATTGAAGGCTGGAACAAAGGCGAGCGCACGTACCACTGTGTCAAGCCTCCAGATGTTGGCTTTTGCAAGTGCATTTTGGAGATCGCAGTCAAGTCAAGATGCTTCCCAGCTTCCTCAGATGCTTTCCTAACTTGGAGACGCTGATTGTCGAGGTAACATATCCCCCTCCCCCCCCTCCCCCTCGCTTCATTTGGCATTTGGAGCATCATCAGTACATTGAATCAGATTGCTGCTGCCTGCGTAATCAGCACCACGTGCAGCTGAACTGTTTGCTCACCCAAATTGCAGTCTTTTCTTGAAGAAAACACCAGCAACCGTAGTCTCGAGTTCTGGCAGGAGACGAGTCCTATTGAGTGTGTCCAGTCGCACCTCAAGACTGTCTTTCTGTGAGCTACGAGGGAATGATGACGAGTTTGATTTCATCATGTTCATCGTGGAGAATGCACCGAAGCTGGAGAGGTTGATCATCCAAATTAAACAAGACCTAACTTACACTTAGAGGCAAGTGGTGGTTGCCAAACTGGGGGATCTTAGTTGTGCTAATTGGGCCAATACGAACTGCAAAGTGCGATACGAGGTCAGTAGCAATCCTATCGGAAGTTCTTGGAGCATCGAAGCGGGATCAGATTTGTCTTCTGATGATCCTTTTTCCTGCCTCTGAACTCAAACCTGCCTGCATATTTCGGCGCCCAAGTTTTTACAAGAAGCGCAAGTGTTCTGTCTGCAGTATCCATTCTGGGCAATGGTTTTGGTTGTTGGAATGTGCTCTGTGAAGGCTGGGCAGAGTTCTGTTGGCCAGGGTTCTACTTGTACTGGCATGGGTAGCTTTATCCGCTAAATTTATATGTAGTAGCATACTCTATTAAGAGTCTACCTACAGCTGTTGCTGCTATCGGAATGATGACTGATGTAATCAATGTCATGTGTTTCGTCGATGTTGCATCACAAAATTGTGTAGCGGCTTGAACTCCTGAACCCAATCTCGAGTTGGGTTTTCGCACCTCGTAGTCCTTATATGCATCCTATCTTGATTCCTTTTGATTGGCATTCCAAATTTACACTTTATCCCCTATCTTGCACGCCGCAAGGTAGATTCTTTTGGAATGTTTTGGCCTTGTATATAGATGATGTAGCGTATGTATATCTTCGCCTACGTATACAGATATATTTATCAACGTGACGCACCTGTTTGCTTCTGTATATCTTCGCATACCTATATGGATATATTTATCGATGTGACGCACCTGTTTGTTTCTGTATATCTTCGCATACGTATTACTAAGCGCCCATTTTCTTCACCAGCTGTTATGGTCATGGAAAAAGATGAGGGTTGTAGATTGTGTATTGACTACAAGCAATTAAATTTCTTGACCATCAAAAATAAATTTCCAATGCCAGTCATTGAAGATTTACTGTCAGTTAAACAGAGCAACAATTTTCACTAACTTGGATCTTAGGTCAGGTTTCCATCAAATCAGAATGCCAACACATGATATTCCCAAGACAACATTCTGAACGCATTTGGGGCACTATGAATATACTGTTATGCCCCTGGGCCCACTATGAATATACTGTTATGCCCCTGGGCCTTACTAATGCCCCTGCTACTTCTCAAAATTTAATGAACAATGTGTTTGTGCCTTATATTAGAAAATTTATTCTGGTATTTTTTTTATGATGTGTTGGTTTATAGCAAAACACTAGAGGAGCATCTCTGCAGCATCTACAAATCACACTGGACGTGCTCAGACTGAACAATTTGCCAGTTAAAAAAAAGTATTCCTTTGCTACACCTGAAGTTAATTATATGGGATACATTTTGTCTGCTCATGGGGTTGCTACAGATTCAAGCAAAGTGGGATACATAGTAAACTGGCCCTCTCCTGATAACATTACCAAACTGAGAGGATTTTTGGGACTTGCTGTTATTGTAGAAGATTTGTTAAATATTATGGGAAAAATATGCAGACCGGGAGACACGCGTTTTTAGTCTTTCTATCCACGGGGAGATGGCTCCTTCTCCTTCCTCGGGCGACGCGACTGAGGCGACATTAGAGCGATTTATTACTCGACTCCCACCCACCCCCGCACCTCAACGAGCTCTCCCCGCCCCAATCCCCCACCTGAGAATACGCATGGCTGGAGCGCGTCGCCGCGGGATTCGGATCCGCCGGCTTGCGCCGGTGACGCGGGTAGCGGAGCCACTGGCGCTTCCACCTCCCGCAGCGGCGCCGCTGCCCGAGATCGACCCGAACTCGCCGGAGGCTCGCATCGAGATGCGTCGGGTGGTGCTGGAGCGCTTCCCCGACCGGGACGAGTGGGGGGACATCCATCTACACATCATTCGCCACGCGAACTTCGTCGAGCGCGCGCGCTTCATCGGAGACGACGGCTGCTCGGATCTGGAGCTCCTCTTCTGGGCGATCCAGGAAGCCGAGTCGCCGGATCCGCGCTAGGCTGCGCGGTGGGCGAATTTCAGGACGGCGAACCCATCAAGGCTCAACATCAGGCCGCCGTCGGTGGAAGGGATTGCCAACATCCCACCAGAGTTCCTTCCGTCGGGGATCGTCTGGCCCCGCCGCCACCAGTAGATCTGCTGCCCCAACAGATCCGATGCCAGCGACGACCCATCGAGCCCCCTCCCTGGCCAGGTGAGATAGGTATGCATAGCATTTGTGCAAATTCATTTCCGAGGGATCATTTGCGAGATTTCAGATTACGCCGTGGGCAAATTTTGAATCAAATTGATAGGCCTGTTCATGTTCGGGATGGGGAGTTGGTTGTGGATTCGGGGGTTCTCCCTCACAACACTTTTTACCCTAAGAGGAATGATGCTGTTTCTACAGCCGGTGAGACCTCGATGGAGATGATCTCCGGCGAGGGGCTCGCCCCAGACCCGTGTCTGAAGACCAAAGTGGGGGCGACGGCGAGTTGCCGTTCCTACCCCTCGCCTCCAGCGTTGACTGGACCCACTTTCAAAGTACGCGTCCTAGGTAAGAAAGCAGATAGGGCTACTCGTTTACGTAAAGAGGAAACCCTAGAAAGCGTGGAGGAGCACTTTGGCCAGCTGTGGCTTATTCCTCCCCCCCCCGCGCCGCCGCAACCATACGTCTCAGTATCCACACACTCAGTCCGCCTCAAACTCCATATTCCTTTGTTGGATCCGGAAAGACCTAGTTGAGAACAATTCGTTCACTGCTGCTGATTGCTTTCCTACCTCGATTCGCCAATTTGATCCACCACCCAAAAACATCAAAGTATCTCGAGAAGGAATTGGCCCCAGCTAGCTATCCTTTGCGGAAGTGGTGAAGCGTGGGTCAAAGATGTCGGATCGCCGAGCAGGAGGGAGCAGCAATCTTGCTGCTGGTCAATCCAAGACGTCCGGGCAAAGGACCAGCTCGTTCACTGGGCGTAAGCAGCCATCTGCTCTGTCTGCTAAGGAACAAGCCCCTGCGCCCAAGCCAACCAAATCTACGGCATCTACTGCGGGTTCTTCCCAGGTACAATCATCCCAATCTGGTGAGGTAGAAGTGGAACAAGTTCTTGATCCTCGATACAAAGACATGATTTGTTTCAACTGTGGGGGTCCTGGTCACTATGTTGGAAATTGTGTGAAGCCGAAGGCTTGTTTTATCTGCCAGCAAAATCATAACGTCAATAACTGTGCAACGTGGTCAAAAGTGCAACCGACTGCTGCTTTCTTTGGCAGTGGAGCTCGGGGACTTGGTTTCTACCATGTGGATGTGCCTGTAGCCAATGAATCAAAATGGCTGAATTTTCAGAGATGTGCTATGGTCAATATCTTAAAAGGAGAGGTTGATTGTGCTAAGTTGATGGAACTTCTTACTGCAACTTTTTGCAAGACTAGGCAATGGCCCTGCCAGATCAGAGGGCTGTCCAGTAAGACTTTTTTAGTCATATTTCCCCCTTGGAAGAAAGTTAAGGACCTCATTGAACTGCCTGGGTTCTCTCTTCCACGGAATGTTAATGTCACTTTGACTGAATGGAAAGGTGCTTGTGACCCTTTTGGGGAGCTGATTGAAGCTTGGGTGTTAATTGAAGGGATTCCTCCTAAATGGTGCACATGGAAAGTGTTTGCCCAAATTGCCTCACTCTTTGGGGTCCTTACAGATGTGGATTGGAATGGTATGTTTAGGACCTTCTTTGAGAATGTTAGGGTGAAAATTGCTTGTAGGGATCGTACTAAGATACCATTTGAGAGGTTGATTGAGATGAAGAAGAAACTCTTTCTACTAGGCTTTACTGTAGAAGGCTTTGAACAAGTTGGTGGAATAGACTCTGTCATTGATGTTGATGATGCTGAAGATGGTGATGAGGATGCTGAAGGAGCTGATGAAGACCAAGTGGAGGAAGACAGGAAGACTCATGGAGAGGATGTATCTGGTGGATCAGCAGATGGTGACCTGGCCATTGATGAACTAGACAAAGCCAATTTCTCAACTAAGCATGGGCCTTCCAACAAACAACAGAAACAGAATCAAGTGATCTCACCTATGGAACAATACCCTGACTCTGATCAGGAAAATTTCATCATGGACTTTGCAATGGCTAATGTGAAACATGGTGCTCCATCTTCTGATGAACCTGAGATCATGAATGTGCCTATAGACAATCAGTTGAAACAATGCAGTGATAATGATGAGATTGAGGTCATGGATGATACAGTTGTTGGAGAGAATGTGGTTCAAAAAACTCCTGTTCCTTCTGGAAAAAATGACACTATGATCAAGTCTGGTGAGAATTCTGGTAGTATGGAATATTGTGAGGAATTACTCAGGTCTGTGGATTTATCTGACTCTGAAAATGAGGAGCACAAGGAAGAAGAGCTGGGGGTTCTCCCTCCTGAGGCCATCCATATCCTGCAGAGTGATAACCTGAAGAGATCTTTACTTGAATCACTTAACCAAGCTCAAAAAGATGGCCCTGATCCTGAGAAGAGGTCCAAATGGGGGCCAGTTCTGACACAGAAACCTGCTACCAGAGGACATGGGAATGTAAACATCATGGAGAAAGCTGCTGCATATAAGAGGAAGCAAAATCTGGAGATTCCAAAAACCTTCAAAGGTAAATCATTTTCTACTGTTGATAAGTCCATTCTTGCTAATCAAATGGAACAAATGAACTTAATGATTAGAGGTGATGAATTTCAAAAGAACTACACCATTGAAGAAATGATAGTTGAGGAGAAAGAAAGATGTCTGGTTTTTGCCAGCAATAATCCTGAAATTACTCTTCCTGATAATTTAGACATTGATCAAAATGATTTAGTTGGTACACCTGTGAGTGACTTTTTCTCTGAGCCAGTTGGCACTGTTGTTGCTTTGAGGAAAACACCCACTGTCCTAACTAAGGTCAAGCCTTGTGGCTTATCTCATCCTTTTAAAATTACTTAATCCATGATAGGTCTTATTTGGAATATTAGAGGTCTTGGACAGCCTAGGAAAATTCAGTGCCTTTGTGATACTATTGCTAGAACTAATCCTGATTTTATTGGATTACAAGAAACAAAAAGAGAAATCATTTCTGAGGGTTTCCTCAAAGCTTTGATAGACTTGACAACTTTGTTTGGCATTTCTTGCCTGCTGCTAATACCGCTGGAGGGATTATTTTAGGCTTTAAGAAAAACAATTTTGAGGTGATTGGTTTTGTTAACCAAAGATTCTCTATTACTGCCACTATTAAAAACAAGAATGATGGCTTTGTGTGGCAAATGGTGCTGGTTTATGGCTCTGCCTATCCTGAATTTAAAATTGACTTTATTGCTGAGTTACATGATATTTTGACTAATGCTTCTTATCCTATAATGATTTGTGGGGATTTTAACTTGGTTAGGAGTGAAGCTGATAAAAGTAGTGGATTGATTAACCAGCAAACTACATTTCTCTTTAATGATTGGATTAACAGATGGGGCTTGATGGAGATTTCTATCTCCAACAGAGTCTTTACTTGGTCTAATAACCAGGTTTCCCCTATTTTTGCTATATTAGACAGGGTGTTCACTTCTGTGGACTGGGATGCCCATTTCCCTCTATCATCTTTATCTGCACTCCCTAGAGTTGGGAGTGACCACACACCCCTGGTTCTTGATACTGGGGCAAGAGCCCCCTCTAACCCCAAAATATTTAGATTTGAAAAATGGTGGCTTGCTCAACCAGGATTCCATCAGATGGTCACAGAAGCTTGGAATTCTGTGTCCTCCTCTAGCTCTTCAGCTGATAACTGGCTGGCTAAGACTAGGGTTCTCGGGAAAAAAACAAAAGGATGGAGTATTAACAGGGAAGCAACCATTAAAAAAAAGAAGAAGGCACTCCTTATGGAGTTTGATATTCTTGATGTCTTATCTGAATCTCAACAACTTCCTGTTGCTGATTTTGATAGGATGAAAGATATTAAGAAGGAACTAGATGAGATTTGGAGAAAAGAGGAAACTGCCCTCTGGCAGAGGTCTAGGGACAGAAAATCCTAGAAGGAGATAGAAACGATGCCTACTTCCAAGCTCTTGCTAATCATAGGCATAGGAAGAACCACCTCACTGAGCTGAATGGCCCTACTGGGGTTGTTACTTCTACTAAAGATATGCTTGAAGTGGCTACATCTTTCTATAAAGATTTATTTGCATTTGAACCTAAGCCTGACATCCACTTGGATGCTGATTTCTGGTCCAATGATGAAATGGTTAGTGATGAAGAGAGAGAACTTTTAGAGAGACCTTTTTTCTGAAGATGAAATTAAACAAGCTATTATGAGCTTTTATGCTAGTGGTGCTCCTGGCCCAGATGGCCTATCCTTCTTATTTTACTAAACCTTTTGGGAGCTGATCAAAAATGATTTTATGTGGATGGTTAGAGACTTTGAGAGTGGCACCCTAGATATGTATAAATTGAACTATGCCATTATTACTCTTATACCTAAAGTGCTCCATGCTAGAGACATGAAGAATTTCAGACCAATTAGTTTGAGCAATTGTGCTGTTAAGATCTTTTCTAAAGCTATGACAACCAGGCCTTCCCCCCTGTGTGACAAGTTAATTTCCTCTAATCAGACTGCCTTTATTAAAGGGAGATTTATACTGGAAAGTGTAGTTATGGCCCATGAGGTTAATCATGAGATTCATAGGTTTGGTTCTAGTGGTTTGATTCTTAAGCTTGACTATGAGAAAGCTTATGATAGAGTCAGTTGGAATTTCTTGGAAGAAATGCTTCTTTCTAGGGGTTTTGGTAGTAAATGGGTCAGTTGGGTCCTTTCTACTATCCATCAAGGGACCTTTCAGGTCAGAATTAATGATACTAATGGTCCCCACTTTGCTGGGGGGAAAGGCTTGAAACAAGGTGATCCTCACTCACCTTTACTGTTTAACTTGGTGGCTGATGTCTTTTCTAAGATTCTACATAAAGCTGTCAATAGAGGTTTAATTTGTGGGCTCCTACCTCATGCCATTCCTGGTGGGGTGGTGAGCCTACAATATGCTGATGATACAATCCTTTTCCTTGACAATTCTTTAGAATGTGCCAAAAATTTGAAATGGATTCTAACTTGTTTTGAGAAACTTTATGGTTTGAAGATTAATTTTCATAAGAGTGATTTGCATACCATTAATGTCTCTGAACAATTGTCTAAAGAGTTTGCTCAAGTCTTCTGTTGCCAATTTGGGGATTTCCCCTTTAAATACCTTGGAGTTCCTCTGCATTTTAAAAAACTTAGAAGAGAGGATCTCCAGCCAATTATAGATAGAATCATTAAGAATATAGCTGGGTGGCTGGGGAGATACCTCTCATACAGGGGCAAATTGATCCTTCTCACTACCTGTATTGCCAGCATCCCTGCCTATTTGATGTCTATTGTGAAATTTCCCAAATGGGCCATTGATATGATTTCCTCTCAAATGTCCCACTTCTTCTGGGGCAATGTGGGGGGAAAACATAAGTATCATCTTGTTAATTAGGGGATGATATCTAGAAAGAAAGAATTTAGTAGTTTGGGGGTTCCCAATCTTAGGGATTTTAACATGGCCCTTTTGGCATCTTGGGGAAAAAGATTTTATGATGGAAGAGATAGTGACTGGAAGAAGATTATTGCATTCAAATATAATACTAATAACCCCAACTTCTTTAATACTAGGGCTGCTTTGGGCTCCCCATTCCTGAAAAGCATCTCTTGGGCCCTTACAGCAGCAAAAAGTTTTTACAGGTGGATCCCTGGGAATGGCAAGAACATTGCCTTCTGGCATGGCATTTGGATTGGGGATTGCTCTTTAAAAACTGCATTTTGGGACGTGTTTGACATCTGTCAACAACAGGAGGCTACTCTTGCATAGGTCTGGGTTGGAGGAGAACTCCAGCTTACTTTTAGGAGATGTGTTGATGAGGGGGTTATGGCTAGATGGGTTGCCCTCATCAATACAATTAGCCAGGTTGTTCTGTCTGATACTCCAGACCAGCCTATATGGATGTTGGAATCTTCCAACCAATATTCTGTCAAGTCATTTTACAAACTGATCAACTTTGGGGGAATCCCCTCTGAGGTTAAAGATGCTATCTGGAAAATTAAAGTTCCCCCTAACATTAATATATTTCTATGGTTGATCTACTATAACAAAAGCTTGACCAGAGATAATTTAGCCAAACGCAGACATGTGGAAGACAAGACTTGTGTCTTTTGTGATGAATTGGAGACAATACAACATCTTTTCTTTGATTGTATTGTAGCTAAGCATGTGTGGGAGTTTATTGCTGAATGCTTTAACATTTTTGCACCTGTTTCTTTTGTCTCACTTTCTTCCTTTTGGAAGAAGAGAAAACACTGTGAAGCTTTGAACATCACTACTTCTGCTGCCTTGTGGAGCTTATGGCGTCTGCGAAATGATTTTGTTTTCCAGGGGCGAAGATGGTGAAGTATACACTGTGCTTTGGATCTATTGGGAGCAATGATCAGACGGTGGAAAATCCTATGTTCAGAGGCTCAGGGTGCGCTTCTTCTCCGGTGTTTAAGGCTCTTGGACCACCGAAGAGGGGAGTTGCTTAGGATCGCCTGGAGTCAATGAGCACCTGGGGCGCGGGGTTTATATTGAAGGATTACCTATCCTTAGCTTTGATCTTCTGTGCTATCCCATCTCTAACCCCGGTTCCTGTATCCTCCTAGAAAAACTACTGATGCATTAAACTGCTGTAATAAGGATAGTCCAAGAACCCTAGTTGTTTCTTTCTGTGGCAGCTACTCTCGGGTTGTCGCTGAGCGCTGTTAACTGTCCGAATGTTATGGTTTTACCTTGGCTTTAATAAAAGTTGGGGCGGGGGGAAACCCCTTTCATTTCAAAAAAAAAAATGCAGATCACTTCGTGATGCTTTAAAAAAAGATTAATTTCAGTGGGGAGAGATACATGAGCAACCTTTCCACCAACTGAAACATATAAGAACTTCATGCCTAGTACTAGCACTCCCAAATTTTAGTAAGCCTTTTACAGTTGAGGTTGATGCTTGTGGAAAAGGTTTGGGAGCAATGCTCATGGAGGGAGGCATGTCATTAGCATTATTTAGCAAAGCTATTAGTCCACACTCTCTGGGAAGTCAGTTTATGAAAAAGAGGCCATGGCAAGTTTAGAGGCTATTAAGAAATGGAGACACTATCTTCTGGGATATCCCCTGATTATCAAAACACGTCAACAATCTCTCAATTCATGACTACACATAAATTGACATATGACATGCATCATAAGGCACTGTTGAAGTTATTGGAGTATATATGACTATTCCATTGAATACAAGAAAGGAAAGTGAAATCTTGTTGCCGATGCACTGTTAAGAAAAGATTAGACTGCATCTTTTTCTGCACAAGTTACAGTGCTTCAAGCAGACCGGCTCACTGACATTAAAAAAGTTACATGGGAGATCTTGACAACTCCAAGATTTTACAAAAATTAGCTCAAGATGTTACTGATGATACTAAGTTTTCTCTTAGGGATAATTAGATTTATGCCCCTAGTTGTGTCCCACTCGTCTATTTTACCCCTAGTTCCCAAAAGTCACCGGTTCTGTCCAAGTCACTTTGCTCCTCTTATGCTTTTGCCCTTTGACCGTTTGACCGTCAGTTTGAAAACTTCATAACTAATTCATATTAAATCAGAAAAATGCAAATAAGATACCAAAATGTTTGGAAAAACATCACCTATATGTGAGTGTCATTTGCATTCATGAAAAAAGTGTTGGAAAGTGCCCATCCGAGTTTTAGCACTTATGCTACCACCATGAATAGTAAAATTTAAAAAAGTTCAAAAAAAAATTGGTGGCAAAGAATGACGAATGTTTTAAGTGTCTGCCAAGTTTCATCAAGGAATAACATTCGTGGGTGCCGCGGCAAAAAAAACAATCAGCACTCCAAAATATATTATTTTTTTCCCACGACTTCCATGAATGTCGTTCCCTAATGAAACTTGGCAAGCACTTAGAACATTTGTCGTTCTTTGCGACCATATTTTTTTTGAATTTTTTTAGATTTTACTATTCATGGTGGTATCAAAAGAGCTAAAACTCGGATGTGCACTTTCCAACACTTTTTTCATGAATGCAAATGACACTGACATATAGGTGATGTTTTTCTGAACATTTTGGTATCTTATTTGCATTTTTTTGATTTAGTATGAATTAGTTATGAAGTTTTCAAACTGACGGTCAAACGGTCAAAGGGCAAAAGCATAAGAGGAGCAAAGTGACTTGGACAGAACCGGTGACTTTTGGGAACTAGGGGTAAAACAGACGAGTGGGACACAACTAGGGGCATAAATCTAATTATCCCTTTCTCTTATTGATCACATCATTACATTGAAAACAAGGTTGTATATTGGAGTAGGAAATGAAATCTGAAAGGCTGTCTGTGATGATGGTTTTTTGTGTTAATGACAATGATGATTAGAAACTAACATTGTTTCGAATGCGCTAGATAGGAACGGGTTGCATCCCATTAGGCTTTAGGGTTAGGTTTCCTTATTTTATTTCCTATTTGAAATTCTAACTGAGTTTATAATCAATCCATTTCAAATTGGTAAATTCCACAAAAATCCAAATAAACCCAACATAATCTTTGGAGCTTAGTGAAATTTATTTCCAGCCAAAATATTAATAAAACGACACAAATATTTTTGTAAACACTATTTTGGGCCATAGGGTTCTAAGTAATTCCAAAAAATGTTTTTGAACTCCAAATAATAAAAAATCCAATCAAATCCATAATTGGATATTTGGGAAAATCTCTTTTCCCTCTCAATTTAAAGCTCATTTAAACCCCCAAAAGTTTCAAATAATAGTCAAATCTAGCTAAGCACAAGCAACACAAGAAAATTTTAATTAATCCTATTTTAAATAGTTGTCATTCCAAAAAAGAAAGAATTTTGGGATGTTACAGTTGCTCTATTTAGATTGTGCTTCGAGCTCTATATGGTTATTTGACAAGCTCTCACTTCTCGTTGGATCTTTTTGTGCTTGCTGATGTTTAAAACTTCGTAGGACATACATAGTACTTTATTTGTGTGTGGGGCTACCTTTATGTTATGTATGCGAGCATGTTATATGTTGTGACTTGTGGCTATGCTTGATGCTTATCTTGTTATTTCCATAGTCATAGTTTCTCTCATCTCATGTTATTGTCTTGCTATGTCATGCCATGCCATGTCACCCCCCTTGCGCACACACACACACACACACACACACACACACACACACACACACACACACACACACACACACACACACACACACACACACACACACACACACACACACACACACACACACACACACACACACACACACACACACACACACACACACACACACACACACACGCGCGCGCGCGCACACACACACTTGCTGTCATTTTGAGATGATTATGTGATATGCATGAATTATTTTGAAGTCATCTCTTATATCACAAGTTTGTTGCAAAAGTGGAACTCACCTTGTGCATCTATTTTCACTTTTGCACCCTCCTATTTCTATGGATTTAGGGGAAGCCTTGATCCTACTTTGTGCACTTTGTATTCAAATGCAAAGAATTCTCTTATGTGTGCACAAATGTAAGGGGAGCTCAACCTAAACCTCTAGAACCATTGATAAGCTTATTATAATATTTTATGAAATTGGTCTAATCATATTGTCATCAACCACCAAAAAATGGGATATTGAAAGGACAACCGCCCTAATGAGTGTTTTGGTGTTAATGCCAATGGTGATTAGATGACTAACATTGTTTCGAGTGGGTTTTCAGTATACATATCAATGTAGATGAAACATAATGTTGGTCGGCAACCCCCCCTAAGATAAAAGCATAAAAGAAGACGACATGTCAATTTTCCCACCGACGATTTCGCACTTTTGAGTCGTAGGTATGTCACAATATAAAGGGGTGATACGTCGTGTATACGTGTGGGAGTCGACAAATAAGATTAGCCAAATGCCACTCACACCTATGTGAGAGAGAGCCCCCAAATTCCACCTTGTTATGTGCAGCATATCAGGGTCGGACACTGGGTCAGACTATCTGACCTGATGTTCGACATATCACTTTGCTCTCTGGAATGGGGCACACATTAGGTCGGATTATCCGACCTGGTGTCCGACATGCTAGGACCTTCGACATTATGTCCGACCCTATATCTGACGTTGTCCAATGGCCACTGGATGTGGTTGTGTTGGACCCCGGGTTGGAGCGTACTACAGGTCAGGATGACTGACTGGACCATACACAGCTCAGCCCTTTCTAAAATGGGGTATTATTTATCTAGTCTCAGACACATCTATGGAAAGAAAGGATTTCATGTCTACCAAGAAAACCGACTCATCATTGTAAGGATTGCCCATTCCCAAAGGTGGCTCGAGATCTCGCCTCTTGTGTATCTTTGGTCACGTGGGCTGAAACCCCTAGATCACTCCTTATATCCGGAAGAGTAATAACGGATCAGTAACATAGAGTTAATCAGTCTTATTCGGAAAAAGCAAAACCGCCGTGTTTTCGTCGAAAAATGCCAAAACTTAGAGAGACTTCCCTACCATACTTGTAGAGTTCTACACGACATTTCACATTTGTGAATGCGAAGAAAGAACATCAACCATGAATGGTTATTCCGAACTTCAATCGGCACTCCAAAGTTCAATAATCCTTTTAGTACATTACATCCAACCAACCCTAGGCCAAACTAAACACTAGCTATAACACGTACAACACGATCCGATTCGAAGTAAATATCGCATATGTGACGGAGACGAAAACTACGTCCTCTGCAGTCTGCACCGACTCACCCGTCCGGTCCATGATCCGTAGCCTGGAAGGCCCAGGCTGAAACCCCTTGACCCTCCCAGCGTCCCGCCCGCGCCACCCGCGCGAGCAATGCGCGCGCGGCGGCCGCCGCCGCCTTCTTCCTCTCAGCCTCCTTCCCCCAAAACTCCATTGTTGCTCCAAAGCTCATTTTCGCCCGATCTCTCTCCCTAGCCAATCAAACTTGTGATTTTCTAGGGATTGGTTGAGAAGGCCCGGATCTACACTTCCAGCAAGGGAAATTTGATCCCCCCCACTAATCCCTTGCGGATCTTGTTACTCTTGGGTGTTTGAGCACCCTAGACGGTTGAGGTCACCTCGGAGCCACATTCCATTGTGGTGAAGCTCCGTGGTATCGTTGGGAGCCTCCAATCAAGTTGTGGAGATAGCCCCAACCTTGTTTATAAAGGTTCGGTTGCTGCCTTCAAGGGCACAACTAGAGGAATCACGGCATGTCGCATTGTGTGAGGGCGTGAGGAGAATACGGTGGCCCTAGTGGCTTATTGGGGAGCATTGTGCCTCCACACCACTTCAACGGAGACGTACTTCCCCCCAAAGGGAAGGAACTTCGGTAACACATCCTCGTCTCCACCGGCTCCACTTGTGGTTATCTCTTTCCTTTACTTTGTGCAAGTTTGTTGTGTTGTATTCTTTGCTTGCACTTATTGTTGTTGTTGTTTGCATCATATAGGTTGCTCACCTAGTTGCATATCTAGACAACCTATTTGTTGCTAAACCTAATTTGTTAAGAAAAGCTAAAAATTGGTAGTTACCTATTCACCCCCCTCTAGTCAACCATATCGATCCTTTCAATTGGTATCAGAGCCTCGTCTCTTTATTAAGGGTTTCACCACCCGAAGAGTATGGTTGACACCGAGGAGGAAGTGCTCGAGGCCGTGGAGTTGACTTCGATCACTCGAGATGGCTTAAATGAAGCTATGGCTTCACTTAAGATGTCTATGACGACCGAAGTCAAGTCCATGCTTAAAGAATTACTTGAGTGGATGAAATCCACTCCCGATCCCTTGCTTGTGGTTAATCCCACGGCATCGGAGTCGGAGGCCAATTCCGCCAAGGAAGCGGCTAAAGGTACTCATGTTCCTTCCCCTCATGACAAGAATGGGACGGGACCCTTTGCCTCGGTCCCCCCCCCCCGGTCTATGGAGGACCGGTCCCTACACCTCGCATTAATATTCATGGTCCTCCTCCCAAGCTTGTTAAGGGTGATTTTGCTAATTGGGTCTTTCGCATTAAGTCTCATTTGAATCACTGCTCTACTAACCTCTAGAGAATCATTGAGCAAGGCTTCTACCCGCATGATCCAAACAACTTCACACCAAGAGAAGAAGTGGACAATCAATACAATCACTCCGCATTGTTCATTCTTCAAGAGGCGGTCCCTCCCAAAGATCTATCTCACTTACGTCCTTTCACTCATGCAAAGGATTGTTGGGAGCACATTGTTTCTATGTACAAGGGGAGCTCGAGCATCCAACGATCCAACTTTGAAGTTGTCCTTGATGAGGCCGATGAATTCGTGATGCTAGAAGATGAGGATCCGCGTGATCCCTACCGGAGGGTGACTACTCTTGCGGCTGCTCTCCAAGACCATGGGAGCAAGGATACAAATGACACGTGGATCAAGCGCAAGTTTCTCAAGGCCATCATGCCATTCAACAAGGCCATGTCTTCCGTGATTCGTCAAAGGCCAGATTTTCACTCTTTAACCTCAAGTGAAGTGTTGGATGAGTTTATTGCCATGAACAAGACCGCCGACAATGCTCTTGCTCGTGTCCGGTCAAAGAAAAGCACTCCCACCCTTGCTTTGAAGGCCAAGGCCATTTCGGAAGAAGAAGAAGAAGAAGAAGAAGAAGAGGAGTGTGGTCTCGACGACACCAAATATGCTTACCATGAGCACATGGCTCTTGCGTCAAGGCAATTTTGGAGCAACAAGAGGAACTCAAGGCCCAACTTCACCAAGAACAACACAAGGGGGTCAAAGAACAAGCAGTGAGTAAGGACTTGTTACAATTGCGGCAATGTGAGTCACTTTGTGGTGGATTGCCCCTACAAGAAGAGGGAAGACAATGGTGTCAAACTCATTCGCAATGACAAAGCCAAGTCTTTCCCAAGCAAGAACAACTTCACCAAGAAGTCTCCTCCGAAGGGCTTGGTGGCACATGAAGAGTACCCCTCCGATGATGATGAGGAAGATACAAGTGGAGAAGGAATGGCAACGGCAACCATTGCCATTGCTACTTCTTCCCCCTCCAAGGTGTCTCTCTTTGGCGCCCCCAATGAAAACTCCATTGCCAAGTGCCTCATGGCCAAAGGTATCAGCAAGGTAACTCCTAACATCAAAACCACCATCATTACTACTCCTTCATTGTTAGATTGTGTTGATGATAGTGAGGTGGAGAAAGTTGATGAGAATGAGTTCACCAAGTTTGTGAGCAAGCTCAAGGGTGAGTCCAAGAAGCACTTTGTTGCTCTCTTGGAACAACTTGGTGAGGCCAATGATATCATTGAGTCGCATGAGGATACTATCTCCAAGTTGGAGGGGCAAAGTCGTGACTATGCCGATGAGATTGCGGATCTTTCCATTGCTCTCGAGGAAGAGCGAGATCTTCGTTTGACTCTTGAGGAGTCACACAATGTTGATCATGCTAAATTGCAAAAAGATCTTGATCATGCTATTGTTATTACTCGTGTGCTTAAATCCGAGAAAGTTGCACTTGGGGTTGGCCATGATAGACTCAAGGAAGAGTTTGATACACTTGACAAGGCTCACAAGGTCTTGAAGGGTGTTCATGCTTCTCTCAAAGAGTCTCATGATCAACTCCAAGTGAAGCTAACCAAGGAGATTTCCACTTGCCCTCCGTTCATTCTAATTGATAATGCCCATGCTACTAACCCATGTTGTGAGCATGTGCATCTTGTGGAGGAAAATGCCAAGTTAAAAGAACAACTTGAGAAGGGCCTTGTGACATGCATACAAGGTGAAAAGAACCTCAATGACCTTTTAACGAGCCAAAAGGAAGTTATAGGAAAGGAGGGACTTGGGTTTGCACCCAAGTCAAATAAGAAGAAAAAGAACAAGACCAAGCAGCCTCTCCCACTAAAGGAAACCTTTGTCAAGGCGGGTGAGGGTACTCATGAGAAGATGAAGAACAAGGAAGTGGGTGGTAATGCCAAGAAGGGCAAAACCGCCCCTAACAACAAAGCCGGCGACTTTAACCCTTCTTATGTTTTATGCCATGCTAGTGATGGGCATGTTTATGCCAAATTCGTTGGTTCTTACTATGAGTACATTGAATGGTCTATTTGGGTTCCTAAGACCCTTGTTACTAACCTCAAAGGACCCATTCAAGAATGGGTACCTAAATCCAAGCATTGATCTCTTGTAGGAGTTTGCTTCCGGTGGAGTGTCATGGTTGCTTGATAGTGGTGCAACAAATCATATGACCGGGAGCAAGGACTTGGTGGTGGATGTGCATCCAATTCCATCTATGCCCACCCATCTCCAATTTGGTGATGCCTCAACTTCTAAGGTATTGGGACTTGGCAAGGTGGTCATCTCTCAAGATTTATCTATTGAGAAGGTCATGCTTGTTGAGTCCCTTGCATACAATTTACTTTCCGTTCGTCAACTTGCACTTATGGGCTTTGCAACATTCTTTGATCTTGATACCGTGGCCCTTTTGTGGAGCAAGACTCTTAAAGTAGCCTTTGTTGGGCATGTCGAGAACGGTCTCTATGTGGTGAACTTTTCGGAGCGACCCACTAAGACCGCGACTTGCCTAATGGCTAAAGTTGATGAGGGTTGGCTTTGGCATCGCCGACTAGCCCATGTCAATATGAGATCTTTGCAAAGTCTCCTCAAAGGGAACCATGTCCGTGGACTAACAAACATGATTTTTGCCACAAAGACCATGCTTGCAGTGCTTGTATCGAAGGAAAGCTTCATGAAACGGCTCACCGACCCTCGACTATCATCTACTCGAAGAGGACCTTGGAGCTCCTTCACAGGGATCTCTTTGGACCTCCATCCTTTGATAGTCTTGGTGGAAGAAAGTATTGCTTGGTGATAGTGGATGACTACTCAAGATATACATGGGTATATTTCTGAAGGAAATATGCCCTAGAGGCAATAATAAAGTTGTTATTTATATTTCCTTATATCAAGATAAATGTTTATTATTCATGCTAGAATTGTATTAACCGGAAACTTAGTACATGTGTGAATACATAGACAAAACAGAGTGTCCCTAGTAAGCCTCTACTAGACTAGCTCGTTGATCAAAGATGGTTAAGTTTCCTGACCATAGACATGTGTTGTCATTTGATGAACGGGATCACATCATTAGGAGAATGATGTGATGGATAAGACCCATCCGTTAGCTTAGCATAATGATCGTTAAGTTTTATTGCTAAAGCTTTCTTCATGACTTATACATATTCCTCTGACTATGAGATTATGCAACTCCCGAATACCGGAGGAACACCTTGTGTGCTATCAAACGTCACAACGTAACTGGGTGATTATAAAGATGCTCTACAGGTGTCTCCGAAGGTGTTTGTTGGGTTGGCATAGATCAAGATTAGGATTTGTCACTCCGTGTATCGGAGAGGTATCTCTGGGCCCTCTCGGTAATGCACATCATATGAAGCCTTGCAAGCAATGTGACTAATGAGTTAGTTGCGGGATGATGCATTACGGAATGAGTAAAGAGACTTGCTGGTAATGAGATTGAACTAGGTATGATGATACCGACGATCGAATCTCGGGCAAGTAACATGCCGATGACAAAGGGAATGACGTATGTTGTTATGTGGTTTGACCGATAAAGATCTTCATAGAATATGTAGGAGCCAATATGAGCATCCAGGTTCTGCTATTGGTTATTGACCGGAGATGTGTCTCGGTCATGTCTACATAGTTCTCGAACCCGTAGGGTCCGCACACTTAACGTTCGATGACGATTGGTATTATGAGTTATGTGTTTTGGTGACCGAAGTTTGTTCGGAGTCCCGGATGATATCACGGACATGACGAGGAGTCTCGAAATGGTCGAGAGGTAAAGATTCATATATTGGAAGGTTGTATTCGGACTTCGGAATTGTTCCGAGTGATTCGGGTATTTTACCGGAGTACCGGGAGGTTACCGGAACCCCCCGGGAGAGATAATGGGCCTCATGGGCCATAGGGAAGAGGGGAGGCAGCCCACAAGGGGTGGCTGCGCCCCCCTCCCATGGGGAGTCCGAATTGGACTAGGGGAGGGGGCGCGCCCCCCTTTCCTTCTCCTCTTCTCTCACCCTTTCCCCCTTTCCCACTCCGGAAAAAGGGAAGGGGAATCCTACTAGGACTGGGAGTCCTAGTAGGACTCCCCACACTTGGCGCGCCCCTAGGTGGCCGGCCTCCTCCCTCTCCTCCTTTATATACGTGGGCAGGGGGCACCCCAAAGGCACAACAATTGTTCTCTTAGCCGTGTGTGGTGCCCCCTTCCACAGTTTACTCCTCCGGTCATAGCATCGTAGTGCTTAGGCGAAGCCCTGCGCGGATCACATCACCAACACCGTCGCCACGCCATCGTGCTGACGGAACTCTCCCTCGACCCTCTGCTGGATCAAGAGTTCGAGGGATGTCATCGAGCTGAACGTGTGCTGAACACGGAGGTGCCATACGTTCGGTGCTTGGATTGGTTGGATCGTGAAGACGTTCGACTACATCAACCGCGTTAACCTAACGCTTCCGCTTTCGGTCTACGAGGGTACGTGGACACACTCTCCCCCTCTTGTTGCTATGCATCTCCTAGATAGATCTTGCGTGAGCGTAGGAATTTTTTTGAAATTGCATGCTACGTTCCCCAACAGTGGCATCCGAGCCAGGTCTATGTGTAGATGATATGCACGAGTAGAACACAAAGAGTTGTGGGCGATAATAGTCATACTATTTACCACCAACGTCTTACTTTGATTCGGCGGTATTGTTGGATGAAGCGGCCCGGACCGACATTACATGACCGCATTCATGAGACTGGTTCTTCCGACGTGCTTTGCACACCGGTGGCTGGCGGGTGTCTGTTTCTCCAACTTTAGTTGAATCAACTTTGACTACGGCCGGTCCTTGTTGAAGGTTAAAACAGCACACTTGATGAAAAATCGTTGTGGTTTTGATGCGTAGGTAAGAACGGTTCTTGCTAGAAGCCCGTAGCAGCCACGTAAAACTTGCAACAACAAAGTAGAGGACGTCTAACTTGTTTTTGCAGGGCATGCTGTGATGTGATATGGTCAAGACATGATGTGATACACGTTATTGTATGAGATGATCATGTTTTGTAGAAGTTATCGGCAACTGGCAGGAGCCTTATGGTTCTCGCTTTATTGTATGAAATACAATCGCCATGTAATTGCTTTACTTTATCACTATGCGGTAGCGATAGTCGTAGAAGCAATAGTTGGCGAGACAACAACGACGCTACGATGGAGATCAAGGTGTCAAGCCGGTGACGATGGAGATCATGATGGTGCTTTGGAGATGGAGATCAAAGGCACAAGATGATGATGGCCATATCATGTCACATATTTTTGTTTGCATGTGATGTTTATCTTTTATGCATCTTATTTTGCTTAGTACGGCGGTAGCATTATAAGATGATCCCTCACTAAATTTCAAGGCATAAGTTTTCTCCCTGAGTATGCACCGTTGCGACAGTTCGTCGTGCCGAGACACCACGTGATGATCGGGTGTGATAAGCTCTGCGTTCACATACAACGGGTGCAAGCCAGTTTTGCACGTGCAGAATACTTGGGTTAAACTTGACGAGCCTAGCATATGCAGATATGGCCTCGGAACACTGAGACCGAAAGGTCGAACATGAATCATATAGTAGATATGATCAACATAGAGATGTTCACCATTGAAAACTACTCCATCTCACGTGATGATCGGACATGGTTTAGTTGATATGGATCACGTGATCATTTAGATGACTAGAGGGATGTCTATCTAAGTGGGAGTTCTTAAGTAATATGATTAATTGAACTTAATTTATCATGAACTTAGTCCTGGTAGTATTTGCAAATTATGTTGTAGATCAATAGCTTGCGTATAGCTCCCTTGTTTTATTTTTGATATGTTCCTAGAGAAAACTAAGTTGAAAGATGATAGTAGCAATGATGCGGACTGGGTCCGTGATCTGAGGAATATCCTCGTTGCTGCACAGAAGAATTATGTCCTTGATGCACCGCTAGGTGACAAGCCTATTGTAGGAGTAGATGCAGACGTTATGAATGTTTGGCAAGCTCGATATGATGACTACTTGATAGTTTAGTGCACCATGCTTTACGGCTTAGAACCGGGACTTCAAAAATGTTTTGAACGCCACGGAGCATATGAGATGTTCCAAAGAGATGAAATTGGTATTTCAGACTCATGCCCGTGTCGAGAGGTATGAGACCTCTGACAAGTACTTTGCCTACAAGATGGAGGAGAATAGCTCAGCTAGTGAGCATGTGCTCAAAATGTCTGGGTACTACAATCGCTTGAATCAAGTGGGAGTTAATCTTCCAGATAAGATAGTGATTGACAGAGTTCTCTAGTCACTATCACCAAGTTACTAGAACTTCGTGATGAACTATAATATGCAAGGGATGATGAAAATGATTCCCAAGCTCTTCACGATGCTGAAATCAGCGAAGGTAGAAATAACAGATGGTTGACAAGACCACTAGTTTCAAGAAAAAGGGCGAGGGCAAGAAAGGGAACTTCAAGAAGAATAACAAGCAAGTTGCTACTCCCGGGAAGAAACCCAAGTCTGGACCTAAGCCTGAAACTGAGTGCTTGTACTGCAAAGGAAATGGTCACTGGAAGCGGAACTGCCCCAAATACTTGGCGGATAAGAAGGATGGCAAAGTGAACAAAGGTATATTTGATATACATGTTATTCATGTGTATTTTACTAGTGTTCATAGTAGCCCCTGGGTATTTGATACCGGTTCAGTTGCTAACATTAGTAACTCAAAACAGGAGTTGCAAAATGAACAGAGACTAGTTAATGACGAGGTGACGATGTGTGTTGGAAGTGATTCCAAGGTTGATAAGATCACCATCGCACACTCCCTCTACCTTCGGGATTAGTGTTGGACCTAAATAAATGTTATTTGGTGTTTGCGTTGAGCATGAATATGATTGGATCATGTTTATTGCGATACGATTATTCATTTAAGTCAGAGAATAATTGTTGTTCTGTTTACATGAATAAAACCTTCTATGGTCATACACTCAATATAAATGGTTTATTGAATCTCGATCGTAGTGATACACATATTCATAATATTGATGCCAAAAGATGCAAAGTTAATAATGATAGTGCAACATATTTGTGGCACTGCCATTTAGGTCATATTGGTGTAAAGCGCATGAAGAAACTCCATGCAGATGGACTTTTGGAATCACTTGATTATGAATCATTTGATACTTGCGAACCATGCCTCATGGGCAAGATGACTAAAACTTCGTTCTCCGGAACAATGGAGCGAGCAAATGACTTATTGGAAATAATACATACCGATGTATGCGGTCCGATGAGTGTTGAGGCTCGCGGTGGGTATCGTTATTTTCTGACCTTCACAGATGATTTGAGCAGATATGGGTATATCTACTTAATGAAACATAAGTCTGAAACATTTGAAAAGTTCAAAGAATTTCAGAGTGAAGTGGAAAATCATCGTAACAAGAAAATAAAGTTTCTACGATCTGATCACGGAGGCGAATATTTGAGTTACGAGTTTGGCCTTCATTTAAAACAATGTGGAATAGTTTCGCAACTCACGCCACCTGGAACACCACAGCGTAATGGTGTGTCCGAATGTCATAACCGTACTTTATTAGATATGGTGCGATCTATGATGTATTGATGTCTCTTACCGATTTACCACTATCGTTTTGGGGTTATGCATTAGAGACAGCTACATTCACGTTAAATAGGGCACCATCTAAATCCGTTGAGACGACACCGTATGAACTATGGTTTGGCAAGAAACCTAAGCTGTCGTTTCTTAAAGTTTGGGGCTGCGATGCTTATGTGAAAAAGCTTCAACCTGATAAGCTCGAACCCAAATCGAAGAAATGCGTCTTCATAGGATACCCAAAGGAGACTGTTGGGTACACCTTCTATCACATATCCGAAGGCAAGATATTCGTTGCTAAGAATGGATCCTTTCTAGAGAAGGAGTTTCTCTCAAAAGAAGTGAGTGGGAGGAAAGTAGAACTTGATGAGGTAATTGTACCTTCTCCCGAATTGGAAAGTAATTCATCACAGAAATCAGTTCCAGTGATGCCTACACCAATTAGTGAGGAAGTTAATGATGATGATCATGAAACTTCAGATCAAGTTACTACCGAACCTCGTAGGTCAACCAGAGTATGTTCCGCACCAGAGTGGTACGGTAATCCTGTTCTGGAAGTCATGTTACTAGACCATGACGAACCTACGAACTATGAGGAAGCGATGATGAGCCCAGATTCCGCGAAATGGCTTGAGGCCATGAAATCTGAGATGGGATCCATGTATGAGAACAAAGAATGGACTTTGGTTGACTTGCCCGATGATCGGCAAGCCATTGAGAATAAATGGATCTTCAAGAAGAAGACTGACACTGACGGTAATGTTACTGTCTACAAAGCTCGACTTGTTGCGAAAGGTTTTCGACAAGTTCAAGGAGTTGACTACGATGAGACCTTCTCACCCGTAGCGATGCTTAAGTCTGTCCGAATCATGTTAGCAATTGCCGCATTTTATGATTATGAAATCTGGCAAATGGATGTCAAAACTGCATTCCTTAATGGATTTCTCAAAGAAGAGTTGTATATGATGCAACTAGAAGGTTTTGTCGATCCTAAGGGTGCTAACAAAGTGTGCAAGCTCTAGCGATCCATTTATGGACTGGTGCAAGCCTCTCGGAGTTGGAATATACGCTTTGATAGTGTGATCAAAGCATATGGTTTTATACAGACTTTTGGAGAAGCCTGTATTTACAAGAAAGTGAGTGGGAGCTCTGTAGCATTTCTGATATTATATGTGGATGACATATTGTTGATTGGAAATGATACGGAATTTCTGGATAGCATAAAAGGATACTTGAATAAGAATTTTTCAATGAAAGACCTCGGTGAAGCTGCTTAAGTATTGAGCATCAAGATCTATAGGGATAGATCGAGACGCTTAATAGGACTTTCACAAAGCATATACCTTGACAAAGTTTTGAAGGAGTTCAAAAAGGATCAGTCAAAGAAAGAGTTCTTGCCTGTATTCAAGGTATAAAGTTGAGTAAGACTCAAAGCATGACCACGGCAAAAGATAGAGAGAGAATGAAAGTCATTCCCTATGCCTCAGCCATAGGTTCTATAAAGTATGCTATGCTGTGTACCAGACCTATTGTATACCTTGCCATGAGTTTGGCAAGGGGGTACGATAGTGATCCAGGAGTGGATCACTGGACAGCGGTCAAAGTTATCCTTAGTTACCTAAGAGTACTAAGGAAATATTTCTCGGTTATGGAGGTGATAAAGAGTTCATCGTAAAGAGTTACGTCGATGCAAGCTTTTACACCAATCCAGAAGACTCTGAGTCTCAATCTGGATACATATTGAAAGTGGGAGCAATTAGCTAGAGTAGCTCCATGCAGAGCATTGTAAACATAGAAATTTTGCAAAATACATACGGATCTGAATGTGGCAGACCCATTGACTAAACTTCTCTCACAAGCGACTATTGACTCTAGTAAACCCTTTGGGTGTTGGTCACATGGCGATATGAACTATGGGTGTTAATCACATAAAGATGTGAACTATTGGTGTTAAATCACATGGCGATGTGAACTAGATTATTGACTCTAGTGCAAGTGGGAGACTGAAGGAAATATGCCCTAGAGGCAATAATAAAGTTGTTATTTATATTTCCTTATATCATGATAAATGTTTATTATTCATGCTAGAATTGTATTAACCAAAAACTTAGTACATGTGTGAATACATAGACAAAACAGAGTGTCCCTAGTAAGCCTCTACTAGACTAGCTCGTTGATCAAAGATGGTTAAGTTTCCTGACCATAGACATGTGTTGTCATTTGATGAATGGGATCACATCATTAGGAGAATGATGTGATGGACAAGACCCATCCGTTAGCTTAGCATAATGATCGTTAAGTTTTATTGCTAAAGCTTTCTTCATGACTTATACATATTCCTCTGACTATGAGATTATGCAACTCCCGAATACCGGAGGAACACCTTGTGTGCTATCAAACGTCACAATGTAACTGGGTGATTATAAAGATGCTCTACAGGTGTCTCCGAAGGTGTTTGTTGGGTTGGCATAGATCAAGATTAGGATTTGTCACTCCGTGTATCGGAGAGGTATCTCTGGGCCCTCTCGGTAATGCACATCATATGAAGCCTTGCAAGCAATGTGACTAATGATTTAGTTGCGGGATGATGCATTACGGAACGAGTAAAGAGACTTGCTGGTAACGAGATTGAACTAGGTATGATGATACCGACGATCGAATCTCGGGCAAGTAACATACCGATGACAAAGGGAATGACGTATGTTGTTATGCGGTTTGACCGATAAAGATCTTCGTAGAATATGTAGGAGCCAATATGAGCATCCAGGTTCCGCTATTGGTTATTGACTGGAGATGTGTCTCGGTCATGTCTACATAGTTCTCAAATCCGTAGGGTCCGCACACTTAATGTTCGATGACGATTGGTATTATGAGTTATGTGTTTTGGTGACCGAAGTTTGTTTGGAGTCCCGGATGAGATCACGGACATGACGAGGAGTCTCGAAATGGTCGAGAGGTAAAGATTCATATATTGGAAGGTTGCATTCGGACTTCGGAATGATTCCGAGTGATTCGGGTATTTTACCGGAGTACCGGGATGTTACCGGAACCCCCCGGGAGAGATAATGGGCCTCATGGGCCATAGGGAAGAGGGGAGGCAGCCCACAAGGGGTGGCTGTGCCCCCCTCACATGGGGAGTCCGAATTGGACTAGGGGAGGGGGCGCGCCCCCCTTTCCTTCTCCTCTTCTCTCTCCCTTTCCCCCTTTCCCACTCCGGAAAAAGGAAAGGGGAATCCTACTAGGACTGGGAGTCCTAGTAGGACTCCCCACACTTGGCGCGCCCCTAGGGGGCCGGCCTCCTCCCTCTCCTCCTTTATATACGTGGGCAGGGGGCACCCCAAAGGCACAACAATTGTTCTCTTAGCTGTGTGCAGTGCCCCCTTCCATAGTTTACTCCTCCGGTCATAGCGTCGTAGTGCTTAGGCGAAGCCCTGTGCGGATCACATCACCAACACCGTTGCCACGCCGTCGTGCTGACGGAACTCTCCCTCGACCCTCAGCTGGATCAAGAGTTCGAGGGACGTCATCGAGCTGAACGTGTGCTGAACATGGAGGTGCCGTACGTTCGGTGCTTGGATTGGTTGGATCGTGAAGACGTTCGACTACATCAACCGCGTTAACCTAACGCTTCCGCTTTCGGTCTACGAGGGTACATGGACACACTCTCCCCCTCTCATTGCTATGCATCTCCTAGATAGATATTGCGTGAGCGTAGGAATTTTTTTGAAATTTCATGCTACGTTCCCCAACAATTTCTTTAAGAGGAAGAGTGAGACTCAACAAACCGTCATCAACTTTGCAAATGAAGCTCAACGTCAACATGAAGCAAAGATCTTGATGATTAGAAGTGACAATGGCACCGGGTTCAAGAACTACACCTTGGATGAGTTTCTTAGTGATGAGGGGATCAAGCACCAATATGCCGCACCCTATACCCCTCAACAGAACGGTGTGGCAGAGAGGAAGAACCAGACGTTGATGGACGCGGCAAGGACCATGATGGCGGAATTCAAATCTCCGTACAACTTTTGGGCCGAAGCCATCAACACCGCATGTCATGCATCCAATAGGCTCTACCTCCGCAAAGGCTTGAACAAGACTCCGTATGAGATACTTACCGGCAACAAGCCCAACCTCAAGTACTTCCGGGTGTTTGGTTGTAAGTGTTTCATTCTCAAGAAGCCGTTCGTTTGTCTAAATTCGAACCTAGAGCTCAAGAGGGCATATTTGTTGGTTATGCTACAAACTCTCATGCTTACCGTGTCCTCAACAAGTCCACCGGACTCATTGAGGAGACGTGTAATGTGGAGTTTGATGAAAATAACGGCTCCCAAGTGGAGCAAAGTGGTCTTTGTGATGTAGGTGATGAAATTCCTCCCCAAGACATAAGAAGAATGGGGATTGGTCAAATACTCCCCATTGAGGAACCCCTTGTGGCTGAAGGAGAAGGACAATGCTCTACTCAAGTGGAGCCATCACCTACGCTAGACCCACACGCTTCCGAAGAACAAAGTGAAGGCCCTCAACCCAATGAGCAAGATCAAGGGCAAGATCAACCCCATGAAGATGGTGATGTACCAAATGATGCCCAAGATCAAGTTCATGCCTCCGAGCTTGCTCAAGATCAAGAGCAAGGTCAAGATGGTGCTCAAGATCAAGAGCAAGCTCAAGATCAAGAGCTAACTCAATACGGTGCAAGATGATCCTCAAATGCCCATTGAGGAACTTTTGGAGCGCCGCGCCACTAAGGTGGCTTCCAAGCTCGAGCGTCAACAACATGTCATGGAGAATATGCTTGGAAGCTTGAGAAAAGGGGTAACTACTCATAAACAATTGTCAAACTTTTGTGAGCATCACGCGTTTGTTTCGTGTGTTGAACCCCAAAAGGTACATGAGGCGCTCGATGATGAGGATTGGCTTGAAGCTATGCACGATGAACTCAACAACTTCGAGCGCAATCAAGTCTGGGAATTAGTGCCAAGGCCAACGGAGGAACATAATGTCATTGGGACCAAATGGATCTTCAAGAACAAGCAAGATGCAAATGGTGTGGTAGTTCGAAACAAGGCAAGATTGGTGGCACAAGGCTACTCCCAAGTCGAGGGTATCGACTACGGTGAAACCTTTGCCCCCGTTGCTCGTCTTGAATCTATTCGCATGTTGCTTGCATATGCATCTCATCATGACTTTAAATTGCAACAAATAGATGTGAAAAGTGCATTTCTTAATGGTCCTTTGAATGAGTTGGTGTATGTCAAACAACCTCCAGGATTCGAGGATCCCAAGCTCCCCACTCATGTATACAAACTCAAAAAGGTGCTCTATGGCCTTAAGCAAGCCCCACGTGCGTGGTATGAGCACCTTACCGAGTTGTTGCAAGATCGTGGGTTTGGAATTGGGAAAATCGACCCCACTCTTTTTACTAAGAGGGTCAAAGGGGATTTGTTCATATGCCAACTATATGTTGATGATATTATTTTTGGTTCTCCTAACAAATCTTTCAATGATGAGTTTGCCGCACTAATGACCGAGAAGTTTGAGATGTCTATGATGGGAGAGTTGAAGTTCTTTCTTGGGTTTGAAGTCAAGCAAAGAAGAGAAGGAAATTTCATCAACCAAGCCAAGTATACCCAAGACATGCTCAAGAGATTCAAGCTAGATGATGTCAAGCCGGTCAAGTTTCCAATGCCCACCAAATGCAAGCTTGACAGTGATCCCAATGGTAAAGCGGTGGATCAAAAGGTATATCATTCCATGATTGGATCCTTGCTTTACCTTTGTGCATCTAGACCGGATATCATGTTGAGTGTGGGAATTTGTGCACGGTTTCAAGCCGCACCTAAGAAAAGCCACTATGTGGCAGTCAAGCGAATCTTTCGATATTTGGCTCATACCCCAAACTTTGGCTTATGGTACCCCAAAGGAGCAAGCTTCAATCTCATGGGTTACTCGGACTCGGATTGGGCAGGAGATTGTGTGGAGAGGAAGTCAACTTCCGGAGGGTGCCAATTTCTTGGTCGCTCTTTGGTGAGTTGGTCTTTGAAGAAGCAAAATTGTGTCTCTCTCTTGTCCACCGAGGCCGAATATGTAGCCGCCGCAAGTTGTTGTGCACAACTGCTATGGATGAGGCAAACTTTAAAGGATTACGGTGTCACTTGTGGCAAAGTGCCTCTTCTATGTGACAATGAAAGTGCTATCAAGATCTCTCACAACCCGGTGCAACATAGCAAGACGAAGCATATTGAGATTCGTCATCATTTTATTCAGGATCACATCAAGCGGGGATATATTGATATCATCTACATCAACACTCAAGAGCAACTAGCGGATATTTTCACCAAGCCTCTAGATGAAGCAAGATTTCGTGAGTTAAGGCATGAGCTAAATATCATTGATTTGAGCAATGTGGCTTGAATCTAGGCACACCCACCACACTCATCATCATATCTTGTTCTAGATGTAGGCATGGACATAGGGGGAGTGTTGTTCTCTCAATGAACTCTCCCTCCCCCCATTATGCATAAATCAATCTAGTCTTTCACATTAGCCATTTTTTATGGTACTTGTGCTTCAAAGATGAGTTTTGGTCATGGGCCCAAGGTTAAAATCTTCGCGGTACCATACCTTTTAACTCAAACATAGGTGGCTCCGGCCACCGCCCTCCCCTTGTGATCAACGGTTGTTGTTGGTCTTGAGGTCTTTTGTGTGAATTTGAGCGTCCTCTTGTGTGGTTCCTTTTCCCTTGCTTTTGAGCTTGAGGTGTCTCTTCCCACTGTTGTAGTTCTTCGTCGTGTCTCTCTTGTTGTTCTCTTGGTCGTTTCGTTTGCATAAGCCCTTTTTGCTTTTTCTGCTCCTGCCTAGTTTCGCATGAGTGGTACTACTGCCGGGCCAGCGTGGTACTACCGCCCTGACCCACGGTACTACCGCGCGGGGAGGTGGAAAGGGGGGTTATGAATCGGGACAGGGGAGGTTCCACTCCCCATACCCATTCACTTGCCCCTCTCTCCTCTCTCTCTCTCTCAGGCGACGAACGGGCAGCGGAGGGCTACCACCGGGCCACCGTCTCCGGGCCGTCTTCCGCATTTCCGACCGGTGGGATCCATCCCCACCTCTTCCTCTTGCCATGGATGTCGGTATTGCCCCTGATCTTCTTTTATTTGGTTCTAGTTCTTGGATCTAGGCTTAGGGCAATATCCATTGCATTATTCGATTTTTGGCCAAATCGGGGCTTGAGTAGGATGTAGAAGACTGCTAGAGTAGATAGATTGAAGATTTAACCGCGAATATTTGAATTTGGCATCTCCGATACTACCAGATCTCACCACGGAAGTAGTCAGTCTGTTGACTTCTGCCTCGAGCGGTACTACTGCTCCCCCGAGCGGTACTACCGCTTGTAGCGGTACTACCGCTGGGTGGTGTGGTACTACCGCTCAGAGGTTCCAACTTCAGATTTTCTCCGTTTTATCTTCACTCTTGTGTGTTCTTTCTCTCTGGGCTTATGCTTTTTGTCTCTTCGTGTTCTTGTGTGTGTGTTTCAGGTGGTAGTAGCTCCAGGCATCAGGCTCGTCGCAAGAACCCCTCCCGTTTCGATGGCTCCAAGTGCTACCGTTCTGCCGATGTGTCTGTGGGGAGCACCATTCCAAAGGGTGGCTCTATGCCTGCTCATGCCTCAGGCGAGCAGCCCCGTCAGAGAGTCAAAGTGATTGCAACCAAGAACAAGGGGCCCAAGGGCGCTCATCAGATGTCTGCTTTGGAGTTTGGTACGGCATAGAAGCGCAATCCATACCGGGAGCCTCAGGATCCTGCTCTGGTTCATCGTATGTTCTGGAACAGGTTTCAGCAGTCCATATTCCATGATGTGTTGAAGACCAAGAAGAATCTGTATGTGAAAGTGAAGTCAGTTGATCTCTCTCACATGGAGAGGGACTTGCCTTACTTTGGAGAAGCTCTTCAGAGGTGCGAGGAGCTGGATATCAAGAGGATCATATCTTTCAACAAGGACTTTGATGAGGAGCTTGTGGCTCAATTCTATGCCACGGTTCACTTTGGGCATGATGAGGCCAGGACCCTCTCCTGGATGACCAATGGACAGCGCTTGTCTGCTTCTTGGCCGAACTTCATGGCCTTGCTGTCTTATGAGGATAAGGGCGCCCAAACCCCAGTTGGGTTTCGCCCTCACCGGGAGGCCAATGCTACTCACAAGGAGGCTCTATGGCAGTTTTCCACCAGGAAGGTATATGATACTGGACATGTCTCCGACGAGCTCTGGCCTTTTCTGGATATCATGCATAGGATCTTCAGGAACACTCTGTTCCCTCATGTTGGCAGCCAGGATATGGTGCATTCCTATCTGGTGGATCTTCTTCTCTTTTGCCAGAAGGAGAAGGGCTCTCAGGAAGTTATGGATGTGTCTCATGTCATGTGGTCAGAGCTCCGGTGTGCGATCTTGGAGTGCAAGTGCATCATTTATGGCCCTTTCCTGATGCATCTCATTGAGGAGACATGGGCATCTACGTTTCCGGATGAGGAGCTTCTCACTGTAGACCTAGTGTCTCGTGATGTTGTTCAGTTGCGGCAGAAGGAGAAGTGGGGAACGGTAACTCCTGCCCCACAAGTGCAGTTTGAGGATGATGAGGATGTTGAGCCTGACTATGAGCCGTCAGAGGAGCCATCTTGGGCTAAGAAGCTGATACGTCTCCAACGTATATATAATTTTTGATTGTTCCATGCTATTATATTATCTGTTTTGGATGTTTTATATGCATTAATATGCTATTTTATATTATTTTTGGGACTAACCTATTAACCTAGAGCCCAGTGCCAGTTTCTACTTTTTCCTTGTTTTTGAGCCTCGCAGAAAAGGAATACCAAACGGAATAAAACTTCACGAGGATTTTTCTTGGACCAGAAGGCACCCAGGGGACTTGGAGTCCAAGTCAGAAGAGCCATGAGGCAGCGGCAAGGGTGGAGGGCGCGCCCTAGGGGGGGCGCCCCTACCTTGTGGGCCCCTCGGGACTCCCCTGACCTAGCTCTTCCTCCTATATATTCACATATATTCCAGAACCACTAGAGGCAACCACGAAAACTCTTTTCCACCGCCGCAACCTTCTGTTCCCGTGAGACCCCATCTTGGGGCCTTTTTCGGCATCCTGCCGGAGGGGGAATCGATCATGGAGGGCTTCTACATCAACTCTATTGCCCTTCCGATGAAGCGTGAGTAGTTTACCTCAGACCTACGGGTCCATAGCTAGTAGCTAGATGGCTTCTCCTCTCTCTTTGATTCTCAATACCACGTTCTCCTCGATGTTCTTGGAGATCTATCCGATGTAATCTTCTTTTGCGGTGTGTTTGTCGAGATCTGATGAATTATGGATTTATGATCAGCTTATCTACGAATATTATTTGAATCTTCTTTGAATTATTTTATGCATGATTTGATATCTTTGTATTTCTCTTCGAATTATTGGTTTGGTTTGGCCAACTAGATTGGTTTTTCTTGCAATGGGAGAGGTGCTTAGCTTTGGGTTCAATCTTGCGTGATTTCACCCAGTGACAAAGTAGGGGTAGCGAGACACGTATTGCATTGTTGCCATCGAGGATAAAAAGATGGGGTTTTCATCATATTGCTTGAGTTAATTCCCCTACATCATGTCATCTTACTTAAGGCATTACTCCGTTCTTTATGAACTTAATACTCTAGATGCATGCTGGATAGCGGTCGATGTGTGGAGTAATAGTAGTAGATGCAGGCAGGAGTCGGTCTACTTGACACGGACGTGATGCCTATATGCATAATCATTGCCTTGGATATCATCATAACTTTGCGCTTTTCTATCAATTGCTTGACAGTAATTTGTTCACCCACCGTAGTATTTGCCTTCATGAGAGAAGCCTCTAGTGAAACCTATGGCCCCCGGGCCTATTTTCCATCATATTAGTTTCCGATCTACTATTTTGCAATCTTTTATTTTCATATCTATATACCAAAAAACCCAAAAATATTTTATCTTTTATTCATCTATCTCTATCAGATCTCACCTTTGCAAGTGACCGTGAAGGGATTGACAACCCCTTTATCGCGTTGGGTGCAAGTGTTTGATTGTTTGTGCAGGTATTGGTGATTTGCGCGTTCTTCTCCTACTGGATTGATACCTCGGTTCTTAACTGAGGGAAATACTTACCTCTACTATGCTGCATCACCCTTTCCTCTTCAAGGGAAAAACCAACGCAAGCTCAAGAAGTAGCAGGAATAATTTTTGGCGCCATTGCCGGGGAGGTCTACGCCAAGTCAAGACTAGTCTCTCATCGACTTCCCAATTTTTGGCTTCGTTGTTGGAGGGATCTACGTCGAGCATACCAAGTACCCATCATAAAACTCTCATCTCTTGCATTACATTATTCGCCATTTGCCTCCCGTTTTCCTCTCCCCCACTTCTAAAACGATTTTCAAAAAGATTTGCCTTTTTATTCGCCCTTCTTCCGTTCGTGTTTTCATTTGCCTTTTTCCCCGTTTGTTAGATCGGTTTGTTGCCATCATGTCTGAATTTGGGGAGATTATCATTGAAAAGGATAGTAGTTATGATGTGGGAAACATTGATAATTTTGCTAATATTAATCCTCATGAAGAATCTACTATCTTGCACACTAAAAAACTCCGCATAGGTAGTGGCAATATTATTGGAAAAGGGGTTATTCAAGATTTCTTTACTTGTGCCGGTGTGCTACCCACGTTAGGTGGATCTATTCTCCATAAAACTAATAGTCTTGCGGATGCTATAACTTTGCTTGTAATTGAACTTGAAAGACAATTTGTTCATATGCATCCATGCATACAAAGGATTTTTCTAGAGTTCTCTAATATTGAGCATTCTTCTGTTAAACGCGCCGCTACTAAATTTCTAGCCCATGAGTTTAGATTCATTATGAAAGAAGCTAGTGAAATTTTTGCGCATTATAAAATAGATGGTGGTCGTCCTCCCATAGAGAGGATTCTCTTTAATCAAGAAGAAATAATGCGATTGCGATCTCTCGATCATGTTGCTTATAAAGAAAATTTGAGAAAAAGGGTCCCTACCGATGTTTTAGTTGATACATTTTTTGAACTTAATGATAATTTTGCTATACAAAACAACAGATTAGGTTTCTCTCTTGGAAATAAGCTCATGAATTTTTGCCAAAAGAACGCTTACAATGATGAGTTGATCATACAATATAAGGGGCCGATGGAGGAACCAATTCCTCCCGAGCTTCATCTTAGGGATCCTTATCCCATTAAATTTAGCCCTTTTGATTACTTTTGTTTACCACAAAGAAAACTTGCTGCTGAACGAAGGGAGTACGAGATGAGCATTCGAGATATGCCTTATTATTATTATGACAATACCTAGATCTATGTGTTTTTATGCCTAGCTAAGGGCGTTAAACAATAGCGCTTGTTGGGAGGCAACCCAATTTTATTTTTGTACTTTTTGTTTCGCTTCTGTTTTTGAATAAAATACACATTATTACCTCTGTAGTAATTGTGTTTTGGTGTTTTAATTAGTGTTTGTGCCAAGTAAGACCTTTGGGATGGCTTACGGTGATAGTTGATTTGATCTTGCTGAAAAACAGAAACTTTTGCGTCCAGTCACAGAATTTTAATAATTCACTGGAGCACGGAAAAACCCTGAATTTTTTGACACGAGATTGATATACAAATTGCCTCTGTTGTCCTAATTTTTCAGAATTTTTGGAGTTATAGAAGTATTAGAACAATTCATATCTCCGCAGACTATTCTGTTTTCTTTGTGTTGTTTGCTTGTTTTGATGAATCTATGGGTAGTATCGGGGCGTATGAACCATGGAAAAGTTGGAATACAGTAGATATTACACCAATATAAATAAAGAATGAGTTCACAACAGTACCAAAAGTGGTGATTTTATTTTCTTATACTAACGGATCTCATGAGTTTTCTGTTGAGTTTTGTGTTGTGAAGTTTTCAAGTTTTGGGTAAAGATTTGATGGACTATGGAATAAGGAGTGGCAAGAGCCTAAGCTTGGGGATGCCCAAGGCACCCCAAGGTAATATTCAAGGACAACCAAGAGCCTAAGCTTGGGGATGCCCCGGAAGGCATCCCCTCTTTCGTCTTCCTCTATCGGTAAATTTACTTGAGGCTATATTTTTATTCACCACATGATATGTGTTTTGCTTGGAGCGTCTTGTATGATATGGGTCTTTGCTTTTTAGTTTGCTACAATCATACTTGCTGTACACACCTTTTGAGAGGGACATGCATGAATCATGATTTATTAGAATACTCTATGTGCTTCACTTATATCTTTTGAGCTAGGCAATTTTGCTCTAGTGCTTGACTTATATCTTTTTAGAGCACGGCAATGGTTTTATTTTATAGAAATTGTTGAACTCTCATGCTTCATTTATATTATTTTGAGAGTCTTTCTAAACAGCATTGTAATTTTCTTTGGTTATGAATTTAGTCCTAATATGATAGGCATCCAAGAGGGATATAATAAAAACTTTCATATAAAGTGCATTGAATACTATGGGAAGTTTGATTCCTTATGATTGTTTTGAGATATAAAGATGGTGATATTAGAGTCATGCTAGTGAGTAATTGTGGATTGTAGAAATACTTGTGTTGAAGTTTGTGATTCCCGTAGCATGCACATATGGTGAACCGTTATGTAACGAAGTTGAAGCATGAGGTATTTATTGATTGTCCTCCTTATGAGTGGCGGTCGGGGACGAGCGATGGTCGTTCCCTACCAATCTATCCCCCTAGGAGCATGCGCATAGTACTTTGTTTCAATGACTAATAGATTTTTGCAATAAGTATGTGAGTTCTTTATGACTAATGTTGAGTCCATGGATTGTACGCACTCTCACCCTTCCACCTTTGCTAGCCTCTCTAGTACCGCGCAAATTTCGCCGGTACCATACACCCACCTTTTACCTTCCTCAAAACAGCCACCATACCTACCTATTATGGCATTTCCATAGTCATTCCGAGATATATTGCCATGCAACTTTCCACCATTCTGTTTTATTATGACACGCTCCATCATTGTCATATTGCTTTGCATGATCGTAAGATAGCTAGCATGATGTTTACATGGCTTGTCCGTTTTTTGATGTCATTTGCTATGCTAGATCATTGCACATCCCGGTACACCGCCGTAGGCATTCATATAGAGTCATATTTTGTTCTAAGTATCGAGTTGTAATTCTTGAGTTGTAAGTAAATAAAAGTGTGATGATTTTCATTATTAGAGCATTTCCCCATGTGAGGAAAAATAAAAGAGGCCAAAGAAGCCAACAAAAAAAAGAGGCCAAAGAAGCCAAACAAAAAAATGAGAGAAAAGAGAGAAGGGGCAATGTTACTATCCTTTTTCCACACTTGTGCTTCAAAGTAGCACCATGATCTTCATGATAGAGAGTCTCCTTTGTTATCACTTTCATATACTAGTGGGAATTTTTCATTATAGAACTTGGCTTGTATATTCCACTGATGGGCTTCCTCAAATTGCACTAGGTCTTCATGAGCAAGCAAGTTGGATGCACATCCACTTAGTTTCTTTTTGAGCTTTCATAAACTTATAGCTCTAGTGCATCCGTTGCATGGCAATCCCTACTCACTCACATTGATATCTATTGATGGGCATCTCCATAGCCCGTTGATACGCCTAGTTGATGTGAGACTATCTCCTTCTTTTTGTCTTCTCCACAACCATCATATTCTATTCCACCTATAGTGCTCTGTCCATGGCTCACGCTCATGTATTGTGTGAAAGTTGAAAAGGTTTGAGAACATCAAAAGTATGAAACAATTGCTTGGCTTGTCATCGGGGTTGTGCATGATTTGAATACTTTGTGTGACGAATATGGAGCATAGCCAGACTATATGATTTTGTAGGGATAACTTTCTTTGGCCATGTTATTTTGAGAAGACATGATTGCTTTATTAGTATGCTTGAAGTATTATTTTTTTTATGTCAATATTAAACTTTTGTTTTGAATCTTATGGAACTGAACATTCATGCCACAATAAAGAAAATTACATGGATAAATATGTTAGGTAGCATTCCACATCAAAAATTCCGTTTTTATCATTTACCTACTCGAGGACGAGCAGGAATTAAGCTTGGGGACGCTTGATACGTCTCCAACGTATCTATAATTTTTGATTGTTCCATGCTATTATATTATCTATTTTGGATGTTTTATATGCATTAATATGCTATTTTATATTATTTTTGGGACTAACCTATTAACCTAGAGCCCAGTGCCAGTTTCTGTTTTTTCCTTGTTTTTGAGCCTCACAGAAAAGGAATACCAAACGGAGTCCAAACGGAATAAAACTTCACGATGATTTTTCTTGGACCAGAAGACACCCAGGGGACTTGGATTCCAAGTCACAAGAGCCACGAGGCGGCGGCAAGGGTGGAGGCCGCCCTAGGGGGGCGCCCCCTACCTTGTGGGCCCCTCGCGACTCCCATGACCTAGCCCTTCCTCCTATATATTCACATATATTCCAGAACCACCAGAGGCATCCACGAAAACACTTTTCCACCGCCGCAACCTTTTGTTCCCGTGAGATCCCATCTTGGGGCCTTTTCCGGCATCCTGCCAGAGGGGGAATCGATCATGGAGGGCTTCTACATCAACTCTAGTGCCCTTCCGATGAAGCGTGAGTAGTTTACCTCAGACCTACGGGTCCATACACTACAAAAAAAAGACACATTCGTGACATTTTGGGCCGAACGAAATTTTTTTCTGTCATGCTTATGACACTTCTATGACAATAATTGTGACAAAACCCGGTATCATCATAGATGTGGTGGGCTCCTACTTCTATGACAAAAAATCATGACAGAAAATGGGCTTTTCATCCTGGGCGGGCCGGAGACACAACTGGATGACATTCTTTGGGTCGTCCATGACGGAAAAAACCATGGTAGAAGCGAGGGCGAGGAAAATTTCGGGGAGTTCCCGGTTACGGTGGGTGGTCAGGGCCGAGTGATGCACGGAGGTTTGCGCATTTCTCTCGTGCACGTACGCGGATGTGTGCAAGGCGTTGGGCTCTAACTGAACCCGAGCGAGGCATTCGCTTACTGAACCCAAGCGATTGCACTGGCTACGCGTTACTGAACCCGAGCGATCGATCGATCCCTAGCTGTTAACTGAACCCGATCGAGGGATTCCTTCGCTACTGCTGCTAATTGAAGCCGATCGAACCTGCTGCCTCTTGATGAACAGTGAGCGTTGTTGGGGGTTGGATGAATAGTTCCTAGTGGGGGTTGCATGAACAGGACCCCGTGGTAGGAGACGCCGTTGCCACTGGATGAACAGGACCCCGATCGAGCCGGTTGGGGGTGGATGAACAGGACCCCGTGGAGGGCTGGTTGAACAGTAGCCGGTGGAGGCTGGATGAACAGGACCCCATGGAGGGCTGGTTGAACAGTAGCCGGTGGAGGCTGGATGAACAGGAGCCCCGTGGATGAACAGGAGCCCGTGGATGAACAGTAGCTGGTGGAGGCAGGAGGGAGACGCCGTGGATGAATAGTCGCAGGTGGAGGCTGGAGGAGGTCGACGGTGGATGAACAGTAGCCCATGGAGGCTGGAGCGAGGCAGTAGACAGTGGATGAACAGTAGCCCGTGGAGTCCCGTTTTGCGGTACGCCACACCCCTCCCGATCAACAGGACCCCGTTTCGACTGTAGGAGGTCAAAGAGAAGTCCGTTTCCTCCATTTTGCGGTACACCACACCCCTCCCGATCAACAGGACCTTGTTTCGACTGTAGGAGGTCGAAGAGAAGTTCGTTTCCTCTGTTTTGCGGTACGTCGGACCCCTCCCGATAAACAGGATCCCGTTTCGACTGTAGGCGGTCGAACAGAAGACCGTTTCCTCCGTTCTGCGGTACGCCAGGCCTCATTTCGGCTGTTCTGTCCAAGCCGGTTGGATCCCGATGAACAGGACGCATTCCATTGCCTCCTGATGAACACGACGTAGTTTCTCCATTCCGACCCAGCCGGTTGGCTGCCGATGAACAGGGTGCCATCGTTGCTCTCCGTTGCCTCTCCATGTACACGAGCCCTGGCCGTACGTATGCGCGAGTAGGCGTTCGAGACCCCGCCCGTATGTACGTACATGGCCATATTTACTTTCTTGCACCCTAGCTGTACGTACGTGTACACGATATAGACGGGACTGTGTGACATGCTACATCCGCGCCTCTACTACGACACGTGCCCTTCCTTACTCGGCCACGGTTCATCGCTGCAGCCTGCGGACAGACCGATCGACCAGTATGTACGTACACGTTCGCGACCAGACAGACAACCCTGCGTACGGTTCGACCGGGTGGGTCCCAGTTGTAAGGGAGGTAAGGAGGCACTTCCTTGCGTGCGAAGATATAGCTGGTGGGTCCCAGCTGTCAGGGGGAGAATCATATTTTTTACCCATAATATGGACGCACTTCCTTGCATGCGAAGATGTAGCTGGTGGGTCCCAGCAATCGGGGGGAAACATTTTTTTCATGAAATACGGTGGCCCGTCCGGTGGGTCCCTGCTGTCAGGTGGAGGAATCATTATTTTGCACGTAATAAGGAGGCACTTCCTTGCTGCGGCCGTGGACCCAGCAGCCAGCCTCTCCACGTACAGTACTCTTCCGATGGAAGTCGTTCCTTGACCACATTGACCACGCCGCACCAAGAGCAGCAAGGCGGTGGACGACAGCGAGGCCTAGGAAGGGGACGACGCAGAGCCGGGGAAGACGCGGCAGTGGATGCCCACGTGGAGAGGAGTATGAGGGTTGACTGGTTCGGCTGCGGTATGAGGCTGCCGTCACCGCAGAATTACAGGGGTTGTGGGTGAGTAGAGGGATGGCCTGGCCAAAGGTTGGAGTAGGGTGGGGCGGTCAGACCTGCGCGGCAGCAGAGCCGGCCACGGGAGGCAGGAGTAGGCGGCACGACCAACGCTGGTTTGGGCGGCTGGAGCAAGAAGACCAGAGGTTGAAGAAGCAGTACGACCATTGGATGGACATCGTACGGTCACTGGAGCTAGAATCGTTCGTATTGACTAAGTTGACAAAGCCCTCCGTCCGCGTCAACTTAGTAGGCCCACAAGTCAGCCTCCCACTATGGTGGGCCCCAGCTAGCAGGGGGAGTATTCATTTTTTTGTGCGTAATAAGGAGGCACTTCCTTGCGTGTGAAGATATAGCTGGTGGGTCTGAGCTGTCAGGGGGGGGGGGACATTTTTTCGCAAAATACAGAGGCCCTTCTGGTGGGTCCCAGCTGTCATGTGGAGGAATCATTATTTTGCGCGTAATAAGGAGGCATTTCCTTGCGTGCGGCCGTGGACCTAGCTGTCAGCCTCTCCACGTACAGTCCACTTTCGATGGATGTCGTTCGTTGACCATGTTGACCACGCCGCGCCGAGAGCACCAGGGCGGTGGACAACGGCGACGCCTAGGAAGGGAACGACACGGAGCTAGGGAAAACTTGGCAGTTGTTTCCCACACGGAGGGGAGTACGAGGGTTTACTGGTTCATCTGCCATCGCCGAAGAATAACAGCAGGTGTGGGTGAGTAGAGGGATGGCCAGGCCAGCGATGGGAGTAGGGTGGGGCGGTGAGGCCTGCGCGGCAGCACAGCCGGCCACGTGAGGAGGGAGCAGGCAGTCCCGCCGGCGCTTGTTTGAGCGGCTGGAGCAGGAAGAGCAGAGATTGAAGAAGCACGATGGCCGTTGGATGGATATCCAACAGTCACTGCTCTCGTGCGTTGACTAAGTTGACATGGCGTAGCATGTGCGGCAACCTTTTTTTAGGAAAGCGTACGCGTCAACCTATAGTAGGCGCACAAGTCAGCCTCAAATATGTGGAACATAGCATACAACCCATCTGCCATTATTTCTAATAATTTACAGCCCATTTGCTAATTCTAAAGGTTTTTCTGAGCCCATATTCTTTTTGTTAGCATTATAGCCCATATTGTGGCCACGGTTAAAAAATTATACGAAATTTTGCATATTTCGGTGCAGTTCGAACTATTTTTAATCCCGAAATTTCGAGTCACATTCAAACTAATTTTAAAAATAAATTTATATCAATATAATATCCAAATAATTGTCCACGCATAAAAATCAATGGAATTTAAAATCTTGAAATGAAAAAAAAGAAATTTGAAACTAATTGCCGGTTTGATGTGTTTTAAAAATGTACAGCCCATTTCTCATTACTGATAGCCCATTTTCTGGGCAAGCCGAATGAAGCTCTCCTCGTCTTGAAAGATTTGCAGCCCAGCAGGGCTGACAAAGCAAGTAGGCCTCGGTTGGGTATTCTGCAAAAGAACAAAAAAACTGGGCTAGCCATTTTCAGAAAGAAAAAAAAACTACTGGGCTGGTCTTGTGGTAAACATAAAAGAAAATGCTGGCTAGATAGGCCAGAGTGCCCCGCACAGCCCAGTTGACACCCTGCTTCCGTCTCAAAAACAAAAATAATTGGGCGAGCTGTTGGGTCCCTGGTGTCAGCCGCTTGTTGTGCAATTCTCTCGTTTATTGACTACGTTGACAATGGCATGGGACCCAGATGTCAGAAATCCATTAGGAGGAACCATTTTTTTTGGCTTGAAATAAGGAGGCACTTGCTTGCGTACTGCCATGACCCTAGTGGGTCCCTGATACGTCTCCAACGTATCTATAATTTTTGATTGTTCCATGCTATTATATTATCTGTTTTGGATGTTTTATATGCATTAATATGCTATCTTATATTATTTTTGGGACTAACCTATTAACCTAGAGCCCAGTGCCAGTGCCAGTTTCTGTTTTTTCCTTGTTTTTGAGTTTCGCAGAAAAGGAATACAAACGGAGTCCAAACGAAATAAAACTTCACGATGATTATTCTTGGACCAGAAGACACCCAGGAGACTTGGAGATGAAGTCAGAGGAGCCACGAGGCGGCCACAAGGACGGAGGGCGCACCCAGGGGGGCAGGGCGCGCCCCCCACCCTTGTGGGCCCGCCGTGACCCTTCTGACCTAATTCTTTCGCCTATATATTCCCAAATATCCCCAAACCACCTGAAGCATCCACGAAAACACTCTTCCACCGCCACAACCTTCTGTATCCATGAGATCCCATCTAGGGACCTTTTCCGGCACCCTGCCAGAGGCGGATTCGATCATGGAGGGCTTCTACATCAACTCTATTGCCCTTCCGATGAAGCGTGAGTAGTTTACCACAGACCTACGGGTCCATAGCTAGTAGCTAGATGGCTTCTTCTTTCTCTTTGATTCTCAATACCATGTTCTCCTCGATGTTCTTGGAGATCTATTCGATGTAATACTTTTTTGCGGTGTGTTTGCCGAGATCCGATGAATTGTGGATTTATGATCAGTTTATCTATGAATATTATTTGAATCTTCTCTGAATTCTTTTATGCATGATTTGATATCTTTGTAATTCTCTTCAAATTATCAGTTTGGTTTGGCCAACTAGATTGGTTTTTCTTGCAATGGGAGAAGTGCTTAGCTTTGGGTTTAATCTTGCGGTGTCCTTTCCCAGTGACAGTAGGGGCAGCAAGGCACGTATTGTATTGTTGCCATCGAGGATAAAAAGATGGGGTTTTCATCATATTGCTTGAGTTAATTCCTCTACATCATGTCATCTTACTTAATGCGTTACTCTATTCTTTATGAACTTAATACTCTAGATGCATGCTGGATAGCGGTCGATGTGTGGAGTTATATTAGTAGATGCAGAATCGTTTCGGTCTACTTGACACGGACGTGATGCCTATATTCATGATCATTGCTTAGATATCATCATAACTTTGCGCTTTTCTATCAATTGCTCGGTAGTAATTTGTTCACCCACCATATTATTTGCTATCTTGAGAGAAGCCACTAGTGAAATCTATGGCCCCTGGGTCTATTTTCCATCATGTAAGTTTCTATTTCCATCATATAAGTTTCTATTTTCCATCATATAAGTTTCCGATCTACAATATTTGTTTCCGATCTACTATTTTGCAATCTTTTACTTTCCGATCTATAAACCAAAAATACCAAAAATATTTACTTTATAATTTATCTATCTCTATCACATCTCACTTTTGCAAGTAACCGTGAAGGGATTGACAACCCCTTTATCGCGTTGGGTGCAAGTTGTTTGATTGTTTGTGAAGGTATTTGGTGATTTGTGCGTTGTATCCTACTGGATTGATACCTTGGTTCTCAAACTGAGGGAAATACTTATCTCTACTTTGCTGCATCACCCTTTCCTCTTCAAGGGAAAAACCAACGCAAGCTCAAGAAGTAGCAGGAAGGATTTCTGGCGCCGTTGCCGGGGAGATCTATGCCAAGTCAAGACGTACCAAGTACCCATCATAAACTCTCATCTCTTGCATTACATTATTCGCCATTTTCCTGTCGTTTTCCTCTCCCCCACTTCTAAAACGGTTTTCAAAAAGATTTGCCTTTTTATTCGCCCTTCTTTTGTTTGCCTTTTTGTTTGCCCTTATGTCTTACTTGGTTTGTTTGCTCGTTTGCTTGGCATAATTGTGTATTTTATTGAAAAACAGTAAGCAAAGAGTTTATGGATCCTCATCCACCTGCTAATCTTTTTAAGAGATCCAATTATGTTGAACCAATTGCTAGTGAGTTGAGTGCACTAGATTATCTTTATGAAGTTTTGCTTGAAATCCATGAATCTGAAAATTGTGATGAAGTGCTTTATGAAGTGATTCATGATAAATCTTTGAATAAAAAGCATGATTGCAATGATGTTGTTATAAATTCTATTAATGTCAATTATGCTAATAATATGCAAAACCCCAAGCTTGGGGATGCTAGTTTTGCTATTTCCACTACTTGTTGCAATGATCATTATTGGGGTGATTCTTCTTATGATCTTGAAAAATTATTTAAGCCCCATGATGAATATGAGATTGATAATAATATTTGCAATAATATTGAAAGTGGGTTTGGAAGAGTGTCAACTTTAGATCCCACATATTTGGAGAATATTCAATCTTATGAAATTTTTGATCAAAGTGGGTTTGGAGAGGACATGACTTTAGTTAATGTTAATCCCACTATTTTGGAAGAGTGTCAACTTCGCATGCATGTGGATCGTGTTGAGAATATGTTATGTGATAGCTATATTGTTGAATTTTCTTATGATCTTACATGTAATTATTATGAGAGAGGAAAATATGGTCGTAGAAATTTTCATGTTACTAAATTACCTCTCTTCATGTTGAGATTGCTATCGTCTCTTTCTTCCTCCTTGCATATGCTAGTTTTTGCTTGCCTTGATAATTTGTTTGCTTATAAAATGCCTATGCATAGGAATTATGTTAGACTTAGATGTGTTTGTCACGTGTTTTATGATGCTCTCTTTGTGCTTCAATTCTTCTCTTTTATGTGAGCATCATTGAAATTATCAATGCCTAGCTAAAAGGCTTTAAAGAAAAGCGCTTGTTGGGAGACATCCCAATAATTTTCCTTGATATTTTCCAATAAATAATTCATGTAGCCTCTGGTTAGATGTGGTTTTGTGTTTTAATTAGTGTTTGTGCCAAGTAAGACCTTTGGGATGGCTTACGGTGATACTTGATTTGATCTTGCTGAAAAAAAAACTTTTGCGTCCAGTCATAGAATTGTTTAAATTCACTGGAGCATGAAAAAACCGTGAATTTTTTACACAAGATTTATATACAAATTTCCTATGTTTTCCTAATATTTCATAATTTTTGGATTTACAGAAGTATTCGAAGTATTCAGATTGCTACAGAGTATTCTGTTTTTGACAGATTCTGTTTTCTTTGTGTTGTTTGCTTATTTTGATGAATCTATGGGTAGTATCGGGGGGTATGAACCATGGAAAAGTTGGAATACAGTAGATATTACACCAATATAAATAAATAATGAGTTCACAACAGTACCATAAAGTGGTGATTTTATTTTGTTATACTAACGGATCTCACGAGTTTTCTGTTGAGTTTTGTGTTGTGAAGTTTTCAAGCTTTGGGTAAGGATTTGATGGACTATGGAATAAGGAGTGGCAAGAGCCTAAGCTTGGGGATGACCAAGGAACCCCAAGGTAATATTCAAGGACAACCAAGAGCCTAAGCTTGGGGATCCCCCGGAAGGCATCCCCTCTTTCGTCTTCGTCCATCGGTAACTTTACTTGAGGCTATATTTTTATTCACCACATGATATGTGTTTTGCTTGGAGCGTCTTGTATGATTTGAGTCTTTGCTTTTTAGTTTGCCACAATCATCCTTTCTGTACACACCTTTTGAGAGGGAATTGCATGAATCGTGATTTATTAGAATACTCTATGTGCTTCACTTATATCTTTTGAGCTAGGCAATTTTGCTCTAGTGCTTCACTTATATCTTTTTAGAGCACGACGGTGGCTTTATTTTATAGAGATTGATGAACTCTCATGCTTCACTTATATTATTTTGAGAGTATTTAAACAGCATGGTAATTTGCTTTGGTTATAAATTTAGTCCTAATATGATAGGCATCCAAGAGGGATATAATAAAAACTTTGAGATAAAGTGCATTGAATACTATGAGAAGTTTGATTCCTTATGATTATTTTGAGATATGAAGATGGTGATATTAGAATCATGCTAGTGAGTAATTGTGAATTTGAGAAATACTTGTGTTAAGGTTTGTGAGTCCCATAGCATGCACGTATGGTGAACCGTTATGTAACGAAGTTGGAGCATGAGATATTTTTTGATTGTCTTCCTTATGAGTGGCGGTCGGGGACGAGCGATGGTCTTTTCCTACCAATCTATCCCCCTAAGAGCATGCGCGTAGTACTTTGTTTCTATGACTAATAGATTTTTGCAATAAGTATGTGAGTTCTTTATGACTAATGTTGAGTCCATGGATTATACGCACTCTCACCCTTCCACCATTGCTAGCCTCTCTAGTGCCATGCAACTTTCACCGGTACCATACACCCACCATATACCTTCCTCAAAACAGCCACCATACCTACCTATTATGGCATTTCCATAGCCATTCCGAGATATATTGCCATGCAACTTTTCACCGTTCCGTTTATTATGACACGCATCATCATTGTCATATTGCTTTGCATGATCTTGTAGTTGACATCATATTTGTGGCAAAGCCACCATTCATAATTCTTTCATACATGTCACTCTTGATTCATTGCACATCCCGGTACACCGCCGGAGGTATTCATATAGGGTCATATTTTGTTCTAGTATCGAGTTGTAATTTTTGAGTTGTAAGTAAATAAAAGTGTGATGATCTTCATTATTAGAGCATTGTCCCATGTGAGGAAATAAAAAAAGGCCAAAAAAAAGAGAAAAGGCCAAAAAAAAGTGAAGGCAAAAAAAATGAGAGAAAAAGAGAGAAGGGGCAATGTTACTATCCTTTTTTCCACACTTGTGCTTCAAAGTAGCACCATGATCTTCATGATAGAGAGTCTCCTATGTTGTCACTTTCATATGCTAGTGGGAATTTTTCATTATAGAACTTGGCTTGTATATTCCAACGATGGGCTTCCTCAAATTGCCCTAGGTCTTCATGAGCAAGCAAGTTGGATGCACACCCACTTAGTTTTCTTTTTTGAGCTTTCATAAACTTATAGCTCTAGTGCATCCGTTGCCTGGCAATCCCTACTCACTCACATTGATATCTATTGATGGGCATATCCATAGCCCGTTGGTACGCCTAGTTGATGTGAGACTATCTCCCTCTTTTTGTCTTCTTCACAACCACCATATTCCATTCCGCCTATAGTGATATGTCCATGGCTCACGCTCATGTATTGCGTGAAAGTTGAAAAGGTTTGAGAACATCAAAAGTATGAAACAATTGCTTGGCTTGTCATCGGGGTTGTGCATGATTTGAATGTTTTGTGTGATGAAGATGGAGCATAGCCAGACTATATGATTTTGTAGGGATAAGCTTTCTTTGGCCATGTTATTTTGAGAAGACATAATTGCCTTGTTAGTATGCTTGAAGTATTATTGTTTTTATGTCAATATTAAACCTTTGTTTTGAATCTTATGGATCTAAACATTCATGCCACAATAAAGAAAATTACATGGATAAATATGTTAGGTAGCATTCCACATATAAATTCTGTTTTTATCATTTACCTACTCGAGGACGAGCAGGAATTAAGCTTGGGGATGCTTGATATGTCTCCAACGTATCTATAATTTTTGATTGTTCCATGCTATTATATTATCTGTTTTGGATGTTTTATATGCATTAATATGCTATTTTATATTATTTTTGGGACTAACCTATTAACCTAGAGCCCAGTGCCAGTTTTTTCCTTGTTTTTGAGTTTCCCAGAAAAGGAATACCAAACGGAGTCCAAACGGAATAAAACTTCACGATGATTTTTCTTGGACCAGAAGACACCCAGGAGACTTGGAGATGAAGTCAGAGGAGCACGAGGCGGCCACAAGGACGGAGGGCGCGCCCAGGGGGGTAGGGCGCGCCCCCCACCCTTGTGGGCCCCCCGTGACCCTTCTGACGTAATTCTTTCGCCTATATATTCCCAAATATCCCCAAACCACCAGAAGCATCCACGAAAACACTTTTCCACCACCGCAACCTTCTGTACCCGTGAGATCCCATCTAGGGACCTTTTCCGGCACCCTGCCGGAGGGGGATTCGATCACGGAGGGCTTCTACATCAACTCTATTGCCCTTCCGATGAAGCGTGAGTAGTTTACCACAGACCTACGGGTCCATAGCTAGTAGCTAGATGGCTTCTTCTCTCTCTTTGATTCTCAATACCATGTTCTCCTCGATGTTCTTGGAGATCTATTCGATGTAATATTTTTTTGTGGTGTGTTTGCCGAGATCCAATGAATTGTGGATATATGATCAGTTTATCTATGAATATTATTTGAATCTTCTCTGAATTCTTTTATGCATGATTTGATATCTTTGTAATTCTCTTCGAATTATCGGTTTGGTTTGGCCAACTAGATTGGTTTTTCTTGCAATGGGAGAAGTGCTTAGCTTTGGGTCAATCTTGCGATGTCCTTTCCCAGTGACAGTAGGGGCAGCAAGGCACGTATTGTATTGTTGCCATCGAGGATAAAAAAGATGGGGTTTTCATCATATTGCTTGAGTTAATTCCTCTACATCATGTCATCTTACTTAATGCGTTACTCTGTTCTTTATGAACTTAATACTCTAGATGCATGCTGGATAGCGGTCGATGTGTGGAGTTATAGTAGTAGATGCAGAATCATTTCGGTCTACTTGACACGGACGTGATGCCTATATTCATGATCATTGCCTTAGATATCATCATAACTTTGTGCTTTTCTATCAATTGCTCGGCAGTAATTTATTCACCCACCGTATTATTTGCTATCTTGAGAGAAGCCACTAGTGAAACCTATGGCCCCCGGGTCTATTTTCCATCATATAAGTTTCTATTTTCCATCATATAAGTTTCCGATCTACAATATTTGTTTCTGATCTACTATTTTGCAATCTTTTACTTTCCGTTCCATAAACCAAAAATACCAAAAAAATTTACTTTATCATTTATCTATCTCTATCAAATCTCACTTTTGCAAGTAACCGTGAAGGGATTGACAACCCCTTTATTGCGTTGGGTGCAAGTTGTTTGATTGTTTGTGCAGGTATTCGGTGATTTGTGCGTTGTCACCTACTGGATTGATACCTTGGTTCTCAAACTGAGGGAAATACTTATCTCTACTTTGCTGCATCACCCTGTCCTCTTCAAGGGAAAAACCAACGCAAGCTCAAGAAGTAGCAGTCCCTGCTGTCATCCTCTCCATGTACAATCATCTCCTGATTGTGTACGCGTCAACCTAGTAGGCCCACAAGTCAGCCTCCAAACCCATGGCGGACAAATACAGCCCATTTAAAAAATAACAGCCCATTCCATATGTTCAAACGGAAAGTTCAACATTCAGAGCAAAGTAACAGGTCTGATCCAGATATAGAGTACTGAACTTCCATGTTGACAACCATCATAGCCAAGTTAACTATCTACTCCTAGTAATACTCTAGTAGTGTACAAGTACTACCTTACTCTTAGCTAACTAGACGATGCCGGCCGCCATCAGCGGTACACGCTAAACGCCGGCACTGATGTCCTCCTCCTCACCTCGGACTTTCCAAAGGTGCGATAGGGCGCGTTGCTCGCGCGCGTTGGCCCTTTCCATGCCGGCATGGTCCACCGAAGCTTCGGCTTCTAAGCGGGAAACCCACTTGAAGAGCTGGTAGTAAAATTCAGCGTCGCGAACGCGTGCGTGCCCGACAGCCTCCAGGGCTATTTGCCGGGCGCCGGCCTCCACGTAGTCGGCCCAGTTGCGGGCGCTCTGCTCGCGACTCAAAGCGTCGGTGCGCAGCTGCTCCTCATCCAGGCGGTCACGCTCCAACAAGTCCTCATACTTCGCATTGCCATCTAATGACTGATAGAATGCCTCCTCCTTCTGTCTGCCTTCCGGTGAAAAACCGAACACTAGTTCCGGCGGTGACCGCCTCCGGCGTCGCCTATTGCAGACGGGTGGGGGCATGACAGATGTGGTGAGAGCAAGGACAAGTGGCGAGCGACGTCGGGCCGGTGGGGGCTTATGAGGATAGGGCGAGTTGGGTGATGGTGCCACCGGAGAATGCCGGGAACTAGTAATTATAGGCGGAAGGTAGGTGAACCAGCGTGTCACGGGAAATGCGACGGTCATCACGGTCCTCGGAATTCAATGCATAAGCAGGCATGGCTTAGCGCGCCAGCTTGCCGTGGAAAACTAGAAAAATTGAAATTATGACTGTGCCGTCCCGTCCCATCCCGTCAGTGGTGCGTCCCGTTCGTGCTGTGTCGCATGTCGGCATGACGGTTAAACAAGTGCGCTCGATTCATCCAGATGAGGTATGTGCGTGATCCACTGGTTATTCGCGCAGGATCGAGTCGGTCGGATAGTGTATGTGTAGGATCACAATAGCGGATGAACGTTCGCTGGGAGATAAGGCATTTGCGAACGTTTTTGCTGGCAGTTTCTTCAGATTCGCATGGCATTTTCTTCAGAACAGCATGTCAGTTTCTTCAGAGGTAGGCATTTTTATTCAAAAAACTGCCACTTCGGATCTTGCATCGCAACTAAAACTGCCAGGAGCGTATTAGTAGGCTATCTAGTGATCGATCAGTAACTTGTAAACACTGAGCGAACAGAAATAAGGAACTGCTAGTAACTTGTAAACACTGAGAACACAGAAATAAGGATCATGTTGTGCACAGTAGTAAGAGCCGATCCGTTCAAAATGTTCACACAAGACTCACAGGCCTGGCATTGTAATATGTTCACATTAGTAGCCCAAATTCGCAACCAACTAGTACGATTCCCATACATAAGATCAACATGTTAATGCATCTCAATGATTCATAGATCATATACAAATATGTAGCTCCAAAAGCAAAGATCTAGAAAAAACATCTGTTCTTCCTACTAACATGGATGCTTCTCTGGGCCAACATTCAGTACAGAGTGAAAGACAAATTTGTTTGTGAAGTCTACAATTCCTCTTGCAAACGTAAGTGGTTTCACCAACAGCTGGAACCATGAGAATGAACCACACATGATGGAGGAACATCCACTGCAATATGATTTGGTCTTCTCTCGATCACACGGCGAGACTATTTTCGGAATACAAACTTTAACTTAGGCAAAATGATGCCCATTGTATAATCAGACCAAAGCAATGAAGCACCTAGTGTTGGCCAATAAATAGTACAATACTACTTTTGTGCAGTCCATGAAGTGACTATCCAATCTTTCTGTGTCTATTTTCAAATGGCACTGCATGCAGTGACTATACTATTCTCTTGTGCAGTTCCACCAAAATTGTGGTCACTTTGTTTGTTTGCCAAATAGCAACAGGCAGACATCTGCCTGCACAAATATCAAGCAACTAGTAAACATATACCCCACCTTGTATTTTCGGTTTAAACACGTCTCTTCTGCTTAGCATCTGTCATTTTTGCACTGGACAATTTGATACTATCATGTTTTGCCCTGGACAATTTCGTACTGAATTGATTTGCTGGTACAGAGTAGAAATATAGCGCCTATTCTTCATCAGACCAAGGATATCCATGTTCGCAGTGATGGAAGAGGTGAAATCGATACAACCGAAATTGAGCATCCAATCATTGAATCATGTCCTGCACCTCCAATGTAGGTCCACCCTGCCAATAAATTCACATGCAAACCACTAATATTACTATCTAATGACAGTACAAAAAGAGTAGCAAGATAGTAGCAAACCATGTACCTTCATAATGAACAGCTCATAGTGCCACCAATTGGATATAACGGTTTGGAAGAAAACATGCTCCTAATGTTGAACCATTTGGACTTTTTGTGCAGTTCCACTTAAATCGAGCATCCCTGTTTGCATAGATATTGAAAGTGTGATTACTATAAAAGTGGCACTAGTTGAAGCATAGACTCACAAATATAAGCATTCCAATTTCTTAATGGGAAAAGGTAGCAAGATTGTTTCTAACCACCTGTTTGAAGGAATAAATAAGGCAACAACGGCTGATGTCAGGAAGGCATACATAGTATTTTCTTAAAAACTGAACCATTCCTGACCTTTCCTCTTCTTTTAAGCATATTTTGTGCAGTTCAACTAAAATAAAATGCCATCACCGCCTTGACAATTCAGTGACACTGTACAAAAAGAAATGACTTAACATTACATCATGATGTCAGGTATGTAATCGACAGGCATTAGAGACAAACATAATGACCTCCTTCGATAACATAATGAACATTAATTTTAACAAAGGTGTGACTAGCTTTACCAGTATAATTTGAGTGAACTCTACACCCTCTGTTCCTTAATATAAGACGTTTTCGCAGTTCAATTTAAAGTACCCAAACGTCTAGTATTTAGAAAAACAGGTAGTAGTTTTCTTGAGCACATCTCTGGGAAAGCTTGCCACACTTTATATATGTCCATACGCTAATGCAACACCATTCGAATAGTACAAATATACACTAATCCAGTGGCTAGTGCTACAGTAGAGATTTTTTTTATTACGGGGTATAGTACAATGGTTTTTCTGAACAGATTTCCATAAGCTAGCACTGGAAGATTTCTATAAGCATTAACAATACAAAATGTGAAGGTAACAAGTTTCAGCATTGGTATACTAGTTGTGCAACAGCATTAAACCAAATACAAAAGTCTGAAGGTAACTAGCATTATTAACTAATGACAGTATAAAAAAATTGCAAACCATGTACCTTCAAGGTAAATATCATTTTGAACTCGAGGGGACCTCAAAATTGCTATCCCAATCTTGATAATCGATCAAACATAAAAACTTGATCGGACGAATCAAGAGAACAGCCGGACGAGGAGGTGCCCACTCTTGACCTTTCCTCTTGTCTTCATAATTTTTTGTGCAGTTTAACCAAAATAAAATGACATCAGCGCCTTGGCATTTTGGTGACACTGTAAAAAAAAAATTGACTTATCTCATGAAAGTGAGGTATGTAATCTATAAGCATTAACAGTGCAAAAATCTGAAGGTAGTAACAAATTTCATCGTTGGTATACTGGCTGTGCAACAACATTAGAATGCCTTAGCTGAAAAATCTTTAATACATCCACAATCAACAACTAACCCTGAAATAATCCAGTGACATTAAATGGCATTGCTTAAATTTATCGATGGCATTAGACTGAGTGCGGCATTAGTTAAATGTGGCATCACTTTAGCAGTAGCATTGCTTGACTTTACCACTGGCGTTATACTAACAGCAAAAAAGTGGCAATAAGAGCATGGGAGGCCCATTCGGACAGTGGGCGCACCAGTACGATGTACCTCCATGGACGCATAGAGTGGTGAGGGAGGTATGGTTGCCTAGAGCAACAAATATCCAGGCAGCATATGTGGATTACATCCCATTTTTGTTCTCTTTAGCCACCTTTTTCCTATGTGAGGACAAGAAACCGATCGACCTGGTCATTCTCTATTGCGTTGTCATGCCTTTCTACCCTTTTTCACCCTTTTTCAACCAAGAGACACAAGACTCGTTCCTTAGCTACTGATTTTCCCCTTTTCAACCTAGATGCGGGTTCGATGCCTAGTCTCTTCGACAGTACTTTCTCCCTTCCTTTCCTTATTCAACCCAGACATGGATTAGTCTGCATGAAGTAGGGTTTCCTTTAATAGTGCAAATTCAGGTTTTCGTCTGCGTGACCAGCAGAGCAGAGGATAGCAAATTGGGAAGATGCCGGAGTGGAAAAAGATCCACATGCAGCGACGTGGTAGATGGGGCAATAGAACAAGGGTATGGTTCGAAAAGAGGTAGCATACCTGAGGGTCAGCGGGAAGTGGCTTCGCTCGTGGTCGTCGTCCTCCGCACACACTACGGGAGCGAGCTTGGGGACGGAGGCCATCCCGCGCGGGCGCTAGGTCTGAGAGGACGGCCTTGTCGTCAGTGCGTGACCTCGCTCACCGACGACGAGTGCGTCAACGCTGCACGTCCTTTTCTTCCCCGGCGGATCTATGACCACCGGTGAGGAGGGAGAGAGAGGCCGTCTTTTTTAGATCTGGAGAGAGGGTGATAGTGTGAGAAGCAAGTGGGCAGCCCTTAGCAAGCAAGCGTTGAAGCTCCAGCCTATATATCTTTTTTGATACTAGGACTAGAGGTGGAGTAGTGGTAGAATAGTTTATATATTCTCTGCATACAGTACTAGTTAGTCGTGCTTCAAAACTGAATGGCACGCCATTAAAAAAATAAAGTCAAGAAATAATGCAGCACCTCGAGCCAACGCGGCCAAGTCGCATTTTGCACGAGAAATGACACACCATGTTTCGTTGACATGTGGTCCCGTTCCAACATGTCAGTGAGACGACGGCGAGTCCTTTTGTATAATTTCTGAATGGACGTCTATGTAGGCCGGGGCGCCTCTTTCTGTACCGTGGCAACCGTCCACCGCCTCTTCGCCTTTCCCTCTCGATTTGGAACTGCTGTCACACGCTCTTCCTCCCTCCTCCCTCCTCCATTTGCCTTCACCCTTCCTTCTGCCATTGTTCGATCATCTTCTCCATGGAGGGAACAGGCCAGAAACGACCCCGTTAATCTTGCCCCGATCTGAAAGATGACGTGGTGGAGGAACTCATTGATCGGTGCGACGTCATCACCTCGGCTAGCATGGCAGGTTCGTTCAAGACCATTCTCAACTCAACTAATAACATCATTACAAAGAACCCAAGGGTCCAGGAGCGGTTTGATCTCCCCTATCTTCTTCGCCATGACCCTGCTCGCTGGCGCGCGGACGACGGAAGCCTCGCCTTGTGCAAGTTGATGCCGCTTGATAATGATACGTGTGATGTTAAGATGCCATCGCTTAAGGGTAAGGCCTGGGCAGGCGCAAATGGAGATTGGGTTGTTTATATTGGGTACAACTGCGAGTGGTAACTTGTGAATGTGTATACTCGTCAGCGGATTCCACTTCCAAAAATCTCAGAGTGCCCTGAGGTTGAGCACACAGATGATCTACGTACATTCAAATACGACCATGGTGACTGTCGTCTACGGAAGATAGCAATTTGTCGAGTTCCCAACCGCTCTTGGGATTACATGAACTATGAAGTTGTTGCTATCTTCGACAAGCTTGTTGCCGTCCTTACTTCCACGCCTCGATGGATATTGCTCAAAAATCAATTTCTATACACGGATGAGTACTGTGATGCAATTCAATACGACTGTCTTGTGTTTGCTGCCACCACTCGTGGCACTGTTTTTGCATGGAATCCTTATGGTTTCGGTACATTTGTCTTCCACCGTAATTATAATTGTTTCATCCACATGCATGCGGGTTAGCTAGTTTCCCTTTACTAATTAACCTTCTTGTGTTTCCAAGGTCTTGTGAACATTCCACCACATATACTTGAATTTTTTATAACCAAGGGGGAGATGACGATGGTGATGATCACGAGCATGAGGACGAGCAGGACCTATATACTCAGTGGCGCCTGGCAACTTATTCCGATGGATCACCTCTTCTTGTCTGTATACAGCGCACTGCTGATGTTACTACTAAGGAAGCAGGTGTTGTCTCCCATGGTCGCACTCTCCGGACCTATTCCAACATCCGTAGCAGGGTATTCAGGATGGATACTAGTGTGCTAGCGCCAACACCTTCTCCCTGGTTCAGTATTGATAGTCTTGGAGAAAACTCGCTCTTCCTTGGACAAAACTATCCAATGATGGTGAAAGGCGATCCAGCTACTGTTGACACAATGTTACTACCATTTATGAGAAGCAACTATATCTATACCTCGGACATTTCTATGGTTCCCTACCCTGGCTATCACAATATATGTCCTGATATAGGCCGCTTCAGCCTGGATGATCAGTCCTGCGTTGGTCTCGATATTGACAATAGCTGGCCCTTCCCAGAGGCTTACCTATGGTTCAAAGCAAGCGTTTCCAATGCCGAGGATTGGTTGAGCTGAAGTTCATTTCATTGCTTGTTATTTGTTGTGTGATGAAAACTTTAGTATTTACTAGAATGTTTTGTTGGAAATAATCTATAATCCAACATGTATCCTCGTTGTCATTGTGTGTTGATGACTTGTTGTATGTAATGAATGGTACATTTGCATATGCATGTCATAAACCCAATTTATGAATGGTTTTCGAGTCACTTCTTGGAGTGTGAGTACCGTAGTAGTATAGCCAGCATACGGTTATATGAAGTTGCCACATCACATAGAGCCAACCTAATAGTGGAATATGCTAGCACAATAGTTAGTTCTAGTTAGATCAACTAGAGCTAGGTGTCGCACGGAGGCCGAGAAATATGGTGATAGCATGACTGCGTGAGGTGGGCTTGTACGTAGTATGATGTAGGCACAGGGCTTGCCGTGTTTTCTACTCCTCCGGTCTAAATGTGGAGAATATTTGGTCGAGTTCTTCCTTCTTTTGCCGACACGTGGGACATCCAGCATCCAGGTCGTGTCATGCAAGAAAATGGGGTGCTAGTTGAAGCCACGTGATGTGCATCTTGGGTTAAACTGTAAATAGAATCTTACTCTTGAGTAACTCCAAAAGCGGCCACCGAAGATCTTTATTGGATTTGTTTTTCATCACCAGCACATCGAGGTGAAAGATGTGCAGGTTCAGTGGGTCATCTTGCGTTTTCACTGACATGTGGGACCGCATGTGAGCAAATAAACGATGGGCTCCGCGCGTCTGCTGGCTGGCTGAGAAGAGAGAGAGAGAGGAGGGCTGAGCACGGACTCTAGGAAATTTCGCGACAATGTGAGTAGTACTAGTGGTGTACCATACTCCTGGAGAGATAATGTGTTCGCTCTACGTAACCAGCATCTCGATATAGTGGGGTGTCATGGGCCATAACTAGCATTCACGTCTAGCAGTACGGCACACACCACCCACATGAGTCCCATCTGACACCAATTTTCTTGGAGTCCGTGCTATAGCCATCTCTTCTCCCTCCTGTTTTCTCAGCCATCGCGCGGTGGGCGGGGTGGGGGTTTGCTGATAGTCGGTTTGCTGATGGGCCATAACTAACATTCACGTCTAGCGACCGATAGATAGAAATAACGATTTTCCCAAGAGTAATGAGAAGTTTGGTTCTGGCGCGGTTCATGCATGGAGTACGTACAAAAATTATGAAGTTGATGTGAAAGGTAAGATAATTACTAGTACAATATACTACTACATGGATTTGACGGAAAGATAAAGATACATACGGATCTATCAACGACATCCTCACGCCCTAGTGCGCTGGGTCACCAACCGACGTGTGAGGAGCGGCGGCGTTGGCAGCGAGCTCAACGTGCTTCTGAACAATGCCGTCCAAGGTTGCCCTGCAGTCCAAGAAGGCCAGCGTCCTATCGTCCTCCTCTTGCACGTAGTAGTCCTTGTGGACGATTTGCGTGTAGACGTGGGTGATTATGTCGATGGTGTCTTGCTGCGCCAGGCGCTGCATGGCGAGCGCGACCTCGAGGTGGACATTCTCCGGCGCGACGGCGGGCAGTCGCAGGGCCACCAGTGTGTCGAAGAGGTTGTCACCATAGAGGCCGTTGAGGGTGGCGGGCATCGCAGAGCCTAGGCGTGTGGGCTGGAGGCGTACGTCAAGGTCGTCCGCGAGCTTCTTGACGACGGTGAACTTGTCGAGGATGCCGACAAGGACCTCATCAAACAAGGAGACGAAGCTGTCGTCCAAGAGGCCTCTCGCCCTGGCGGCCTCAAGCACGACCTGGAGACGTTCCTTGTTGCCGGGCCGCAGGCCGCGTCGTGGACCATCTGGCACAGCCGGCTGATGCTCGCGCTCATCGCCTCCATGGGTCTAGCTTCTAGTCAACTGATCTTGCGATTGGAGTGATCACTCTTGCCCATGGTTAGGGTGCGTAGGTGCGTAGGATTTCATAGATTGGACTGGCGGGGAGCCTTTATATGAGAAGTGCAGACTGCGTTGCATTCACGTGTGTGTTGGTCATCTACTCCTCGGCCATCCCTCCGTGCCGGTGCAGTATAGTCATCTCACCGAGACCAAGTTGGGCCAAAATGAGAGAACTTTGATGTTTACTGGTTTATTGGTCCCCTTTGCATTTTGCGCCAAGTTTTGACCTTTGATTTAACTAAAAAAATGTTAATGCATGTAACCAAAAATGTTATGCTAAGGCCCTTCCCAGTGCTCCATGGTGGACAGGTGCTAAGCATGCCACATAGGCAAAAAAATGACATGGCACAGTAATTAAGGAGGAGAGAGAGCACTTTGGTGACCCCAGGAAGAACCAATGCCAAGCACGTGAACCTAGGCAAACCACTTAAATGAAAGAAGTTGACCAATGCATGGAAGAGTTTAGGTGCTAAATCATTAAATACAGTGAGCTTAGCAACAACAAGTTAAGCACCTATGCATTGGTGAGTTGAGTTGCTAAGCTATTTAATGCATTTAGCACCCCACGTCTCCTATTGGGTGATTTCTTTTTTCGTGGCAAAAAATAGGGAACGAGGTGGGTAGTTAATGCACCGCGCCTAAAAGTTTTGGGATTATTTGGTTTTCGTAACATGACTAATGCACCAGTACGAAGGGAGTACAATAGTAGTCTTTGATTGCAATGTTTTGTTGGTAGCTTACCAAGCTGAGCGCTCGGTGAGTACAATAGTAGTCTGATTGATGAGACTTCAGATTTGAGCCATCTACCGGAAGGGAGAGTGTATAATATCATCGGGAACTACGTTCAAAATCGAATAAAACAATACTCCATGTATTTATTTACAGAGGGAGTAGTATATTTTTTGTGACATGCATTACTAGATATTGCTAGTCAAATACTAAATCCAGACGGACGTGGTAGTACTACTAAATCCAGACAGTGGTGCTAGACTAGTAGTAGTACTACCAATGTAGTACTAGTACTGTACTACCCGTTGGTCAAATTACTCCTCACAGTGAAGTGACAAGACCCTACGCCGGAGATGACACCTGAGTGTAGGCACCGTGTTCGGCATACCGAAGTCAGCCTCACCGTGTGCAGTCACTATCATCATGGCTATAGAGCTAGCCTGCTTACAAGTAGCCGTGTTCAACATAATTTCCCGTGCGTTGCCACGAGTATCTCTACTCTTTTCTTATACGAGTAAGATGCCCGTGCATTGCATGGAACAACAAGATTGGGGGTGGACGGCGCCGGCAGTGGCCATCGCGCCAGATTGTTCCATGGCCTTCTAGATGTGGTGGGGAGGAGATAAGGCTGATTGTGAGAGACAAGGAGTTGTTTGTAAATAGGGAACAAGTACGGGCATCTTTTTGCAAAACTGCAGAAGTTTGCTTTGTATGCGTCAGATCTAGATCCGACGGCTATTGGTGAAAGATGGCAGGCACACCATCATCACCAACTCAGGACCTCTTTGATTCGCAGGATTTTGAAAACGCAGGAATAGGACACGACAATATTACAAGTTTCAAACTGATATTACAAATGTTAGGAGTAATGCTGCACCTACGAAGAGGAAATTATTAGGAAGTTTACGTAAGAACTTTCGTTACTTTAGGTGGATGTAGCATTATCGTACAAAATAAAATCCACCGCCCTGACAAGTCACTAATGGGCAAATAAATTTTTGAGTCTCTGGCGACTTTATGTTTCAAAAAAAAAAATCAGCTTCTGCGGAGACTTTGTCATTTAGGCTTAGACGCTTGCGGTGATCAGCACGCCATTCATTGTTGCGCGAGAGAACGCCAAACCTCATTACCTTGAGCACACTGGCCTCCAGAACAAAGAACCTGGCCAATTTAATCTCAGATGTGCTGCCTCGGTAGTCGATCAAATCAATTTCTGTAAAATGGAGATCAAGGCATTCGATGAGATTGTTATAGTGCAGCACATTTTTCACTTTCAGGTCTTTTTTTATCTGCAAAAGAAGAGAACATATTAGAGCAGCTGGCTGTATAAGATTGTCGTGTCATCAAGAGGTACCAATATCATTCGCTCATACGATAGGGTTGGCTCTAAGGCTAGTGATATTTTTTCACTCTCTCTCTCTTTCTCTTTCCTCTCATTTACCTAGGAGCACGTGAAGAGCTTGGGCATTTGTTGCCTTCCACTATGTGGCCGATGCCATATTTCTCAAAAGTATGCCACATAATATGCATCAATGTCAAATCAAAAGATTTTGGCACTGCTCTAGCGATGTGAGAGAGCTGGCACCGCTGTGCACACAGACCCACATGTATAAACAAATCAATCAAACCAACTACACCAGCCTCTCACTCTCCCAAACAAGTGTTTTTTATTGCCTCAGTCCTCTCCCTCTCCCACGCAAGTGTTTTTTCATTGCGTGAGTTAATTTGGCACCGGAGCAAAGTAGGTGATCCAGATTGGGGCACCAGGTGAGCAATGGAGGGGCATTGATGCCAAATGCATCACAAGTGAATTTGGCACGTGTTTTGGCCTACATAGTGGATGGCCGTTATAGCCCACTTTTGTACTACCTCGTATTTAGTGTAAAATTTTGACCATAGATTTACCTAAGAAAATGCCAATGCATGTCACCAAAAATTATACAATTTGAAATTATGTTCAAATACGAATCCAACGATATAATTTTTAGTGACATGCATTAACATTTTGTCAGTTAAATCTATGGTCAAATTTTGATACTACAAAATAGGAAGAGTAAACCAGGACGGAGGTAGTACTTGCTCTTAGGGTAACCATAGAGTTACTAGTCTAAGTTACTTGCCACTATGACTAGCCTAGGCTACTAGTAGTACAACAAAAAAAACGATGCAGGTGATCACATGAGAAAAAATACTAAAAACATTTCTTTCGGTGCAGTGCGTAGATGCAGTTTTGAACACTACACTTGTCATCTTAATTTGGGAAAATTACGAAAAAATTGAGCTACGTTGTGATTACCATTTACTAATAGGAAAGAAGTTTCACCTCGATGAGTAGCTTCTCCGTGCACGGAAAGCATGTAAGGAATCCAACAACTTGATCCAGATTGGGGCCGATAGATTTTATTGCCAAGATCTTCACTGTGCGCACAGACTGGGTCAAGCTTGTGGGAATCATTTTTTGGATGACAGTCGTAAATACATCAAGAAGAAATTAAAAAATGTGAATTTCAAGAAGACGGAGAAGAAGATGAGTGTTGTACCTGAACGATTACAGATCCAATAAAGAGTTCGAAGAATTTGGCAGACGAGTACACCAACGCTGTCAATTTCGGCGCGTCAATGACCTTGATTTTTGTTGGACCTTCTAGATCAGATACAAGCAATCTCTCAAGGAAAGGTGCATTCTCAATGACCATAACATGGAACAGATGGAGCGATATCTTCCAAATTGATGTCTTGTTGCGGGGCCAGCAAGACACATAAATCCATCGGAGATTCGTTGAGGCGATGTGGAGGCTAATGAACCCGTGGATCTGCCGAAGATGAAGGTACTCGAGTGCAGTACAGCTGCGGAGCAGGTGCTCCATAGCCTTCTTCAAGATGCCAACGTCGAAGAGGTCGAGCTGCTTGAGTTGAGGGAGAAGAAGGGCAGGCGTGACATTAATCTGGGGGAAATAGCAGGAGCTGAAGCTGGCGCGACGCAGCATTGGCGTGAGGCGGAGCGCGGACGGCGGCAGAGAGCGACATCGTCCAGCTTCAAACCTGAGCTCCTCGAGCTGATCTAGGGCGGGGGATAAGAACCACTCGTCGAACTTGGCTTGGACCTTGCAGTTGGTACTGAACATGCAGATGTCAAGGCGTCTGGCTGGCCTAGGGTGTGATGAAAGGATCTTGGAGACTACGGCAATGCGTTTGCAATCCCGTCGCAGAGGCGGCTGTCGACGGTGAGGTTGCGGGGGACGCGGCGCCAGAGGGGGCACCACCGTCGGGAGAGCAGGGTGGTCCGCATGGCAGATTTGGTGGGAAGGAGGCCGATGATGACGAGCAGTATGTCGTCGGGGAGGCTGCTGATGAAGTCCAGGCTCGCCGGATGCGGTTTTGGCTCGAGCCGCCTCCGCTTGTTGGCTGCCTCGCCATCCATCTCAGCCGGCGACGACGCCGGTGTACACATGTGCTGGTGTGTATTGTGTGCTGGGTGTGCGCGAGTGCGTACTTGTGTGCATGCCGCCGTGTAGTGGTGAAGTGTGCGCGAGTGCGTCCTTCACGCGGAAGAAGTGTGCCCTCAATTTACTAGTGTGCGGGGTGCTACCCCGAGTGGTTTCAACTTTGTTTACTTCACCGCGTGTCAGACGGGCCTCTAGTTTACTTATTTTCACCCACTACCACATGGGCCAGCACACGAAGATAGAGAACACGAGCTGACAAGGCAGCATGTGGACTGGTTGACTGGTCAACTAAACAATATACGGAGCTATACGCTGACACAGTGACCATATAATCCCTCGGTATAGAGAGTTCGAGTGAGAGGGGAGGCCCGTGAGAGATAGTAGAGAGAGAGAAAGAGCTACTCCCTCCGTTCGATAATTGAGTGCCTATATTTTTTTTAAAGTCAAACTTTTGAAACTTTGACCAATTTTATAAAGAAATTACTTATATCTACAATACCAAAGATAAATGATAGTATGAAGTAAGTACATGTTGTGATGAATCTAATGATCGTTCCAGATGTAAATGTTTTTCTCCACATATACCTGGTCAAACTTTTCTGAGGTTTGACTTTTCAAAACATCCATATGCTTATGGACGTGAGAGAGTACCTAACTAGAGAGAGAGAGAGTGTGTGTGTGAAATAGAAAGAGTGAGTGAAAAAAGTGTGTGTGCGTGTGTGAAAGAGACATGGACAACACACGATAAAGTAGAGAAAAAGCGTGCGTGTCTTATGCAAACATATCACACATGCATCTTCGACAGCGGAAGCGAGGTGAGGAGATAGTGTGTGGTTGTTTGCAACCAAGAGAGAAAGATCCCTATCATGTGGCCAAGAGAGGTCTGACAAACAAGGGAGAGAGGTCGAGAGAGACGTATGGAGAAAATGCAGACATGGGGAGGAGAGAGTGTATGTTTGTGACAAAGAGATCCCCTGGAGATCGTGATGGGACTACATGGGTGGGAGATCGAGTGACAAGGTGTGTTCGTGATAGAAGATACCCCAAGAGATATTGAGATAGACGTATGGATGGAAGGAGACAATACGTGTGTTCCTGATGGCTAGTGAGAGATAGTCATACTTAGGGGGGAGTGCGTACGCCTATGATGGAGTGAGGGATTATGGTACTTAGGGGGGTGCGTATCACATAGAGAGAGAACAAGGGCGGAGAGTGTTAGATGGGTCTATGTAGCACGAGCGAGATATGTGTATGTGTGAACCAGGGAGATATAAAGTTTGAGAGAGATAGAGGAGCCCCGATACGGCTGAGTGGTGCGTCAGATGGCTGAGAGGGGGAAAGAGATATTCCATCCGCTCGATAATGCGGTGCATATAAATTTTTTAGAAGTCGAACTTTGGAAACTTTGACCAGGTTTACGCAAATATTATTTATATCTACAATACCAAAGATACATCATACAAAACTACATCTCATGATGAATCTAATGATATATGTTTGCCGTTCTAGATGTAAATGTTTTTCTCCATGTACATGGTCAAACTTTGTGATGTTTGACTTTTCAATAAATATATATGCTATGGACCGAAGAGAGTGCCTAAGTCGAGAGAGATCAAGTGCGTGTGAAGGAGAATGAGTGAGTGTGCAAAAAGAGTGTGTGTGTGAAAGAGAAAGGGACAACAAACGATAAATTAGAGAGAGAGAGTGTACTCGTTTCTTATGCAAACATATCACACATGCATCTCCGAGATAGAAAAGCGAGGTGAGGAGATACACGAAGATAGCTAGTGCGTGATTGTTTGCAAAACGGAGAGAGACACCCCTATAGCACATGTCCAATAGAGGTCCGGCCAACAAGGGACAAAGGTCGAGAGGGACACATGGAGAAGATGGATGCATGGGGAGGGAGAGAGGGTGTGTTTGTGATAGAGAGATCCCCTCGAGGTCGTGAGGGGACTATATGGGTGGGAGATCGAGGGACGAGGTGCGTGTGCGATAGAAAGATGCCCCAAGAGAAATCGAGATAGACCATGCACATGTTTGTGATGGAGACTAAGAATTAGCTAGTCATATACATATAGGGGGGACTGCGTGTGCCTACAATTGAGTGAGAGACCATCATACTTGGCTAGGCGTGAGATTGTGTGTGTGTGCATGTGAGATGGAGAGAGAACGAGGGAGAGAGAGAGAGTTTTAGATGGGTCTATCGAGTGCGAGTGAGATATGCATGTGTATGTGTGACCCAGGGAGATGGAGAGTTTGAGAGAGAGGGAAGAGCTCCGAGACGGCAGAGTGGTGCGTGAGAGAGTTACGGGCAACGACCCAGGGAATTTGTGTGCGTACGATGAGTGCACCCAAGATATTTAGCTTGGACTAGAGAATCATACATAGTGTGCGAGAGAGACCTATACATGGAGTGTGCATGCGAACTAGAAAGACCCCCCCACACACAGAGAGATAGAGATAGAGAGAGAGGGAGAGGGACCAACAAGGTTTGTGTTTGGATGCGTGCGATAGAATTGAAGATTGTCGGTGAGAGAGAGAGCAGGAGTCCGGGAGAGGGGAAGGTCGCGTTTTATGCATCAAAGACTGATATAAACCATGTTTCGATAAACTTGCATTCAAATATTTGAATTGGAGAACATGTTGTCTGCAATCCACACATGAACGGAGATATGCGTATCAAACAAGTTCATTAATTTGACTTTCAACATGTTCATGGAGTACTATAATACTGCACAACATGCTACTCGATTGAGGTGTTCAATTTTGGATTTAGTTCACTATTTTGACCTGGTGAACGAGCTATTTCATTGAATCGAGATATTTCATTTTGGGTTTGATTCCCGTTTTTGAGTGGGTCAACTATTTGTCATATAGTAAATCATTAGCAATGAGCATGTAAAAACACATTAGTCCCGAGCATCATCTCTCCATCTAAAAAAGAAGTGGCAAGCTAATATTTCAAAATTTGATTCGGATCGACTTGGTAAGGTAGACATGGATGTTCATTCTCCCAAAATTTGAATAAACCGCTAAACACCCTCTGCTCGGTGGAATTTGCCCGAGCAAATAAATGGGAGACGCGAAATTACCGGCCTATGTGGGACACACATCAATTGGCCCGTTGTACATCGAGGGTAGGTTCATAACTTCATCCAAGCGTGCCTTCTCCTCGGCCAAAATGACATGTGCCGAATAATTCATAAACCATGGGCGGGAAAACACCCTCTCCTCGCCCGAAATCGCTCATGCCGACTATTTCAAAACACGCCCTCCTCGCCCGAAATCGCTCGTGCCCACTATTTCAAAACACGCCCTCCTCGCCCGAAATCGCTCGCGCCCACTATTTGGGAGAAGCAAAGTTACTCTACTATCCCCGACCCTCAGTACACAGACCCAAGCCCAGAAGCCTAAAGGCAGGGGTAGAACTGTAACTCCCACCCACATTTCAGACAAATGCGTCCGTAATACATGGTTCCCCCTCCCAATTCCCCATTCATACCTCGTGGGCGCCAAATCACCTTCTCCTCGGAAGCTCCCTTCTCCCCAGCAGGGAAACCTCAGCCCCTCCTCCATGGCGCCCCCCACCGCACCAAATTCACCTCCGCCCTCCCCCCCCAATGCCGGAGACGCTGTCCGTTTACCATCGTGCACTGGGCCGTGTGCCTCTTACTCCGTGCTGCCGGAGCTGCCTCGACGACGGCTGTGTGAACCGTACCGGAGCCGATTCACCCCCGCCATTGTGCATGGCGCCGGAGCGGCTCCAACTTTGGATGCGTCCAGGGCCCCGGCGCTGCTTCCCCGTAGCCGTCGACCGTCGCTACATCTCTGCTTTCCTGCCGCCGGTAGCCACCGCAACCGCGCCGGCCTCACCGACTCGGCAGCTGGAGCTCCCTACTTCACCGGGCCGCAAGATAGGTCGTACACCCATCTCAAATCACTTTATTTAGGCGTCAGTTTTCTGAATTTTTATTCTGGGCCAATCGATTCCCAATGGGAAGCAGCACCCCTCGAGGCGGCAGAGCTCCTAGGCTGCCGGTTGGCTAGTGTCTAACGTAAGGGTGCGGGGGCGCAAGTTCGCCGCGGAAGCAGCGCTTAGATGGCTATCTTAGAGTTGCGTGGGTTGAAGGTACTACCGCCCCCGGATCTGGATGACCGTGAGTCTTTGTGGATTGGCCGGGGGTGGCGCAACCACGGCAGTGCGGTGGGGCGGGGAGCGGGGTTTTGGTCGGAGCTCTCGCGGCCACGGACGACAGAGGCAGGCTGCTCTGCCGGTGGTCGCTGGCTCTTCGGGGAAGATTCTGAACAGTGTCAGCCGGGAGGCACAAGACGGCCATCAAGCCATCCGGCGTAGATCGGACAGTACCAAAATAAAATAAAATCATGTGACCCCAATTTAGTCTTCAGTCAACAGACGTGTGACCACTCTCGTACCTTACTGTTGATCTCTTAGGGTATTTCTTCAGATCATAGATATGTGTCGTTCTTAACATTATGTGTTTTCTGCATCTTCAGCCACACAGTCTTCCTTCTCACCGCAGCTGCTCCAACAAGGGAAGCATACACCAGACGGGAGCTATACTCCCCACTCAACAGTTCCCTGCATCGAATGCGCGTGCCCGACATGGACAGCCACAACAACTGCAGGGCCATCGACAAGTCAGCACATGATGCTCACTCCTATGGATGGCGGCCAGATAGGTTGTACCCTCATCTTACTTGTGTGCAACATTTATGGCTTTGTTATTCATTTAAGCATGGAAAATAGATTATCAAATTTCACTGTATATTCATGCTGATCTCTTACGGGTCTTGTTCAGGAGTTAACGCTGTTCCATAGTTCAGCTAAGAGACTTGTTCTTTAGATAACGTTGTTCCATAGTTATCATCCATCAGCCAATGCTATCTCACAGGCTGGTGATTATAGTATTATACCACTTCTAGTATTACCTATGTTGTTCTTTAATACTTTTGTGTGCCATCTAGTTAATCTCGAGTACAAACGATACATATTCTGTAGCTTTCCTCTGTGTTCTCCCTTTAGTTTTTGAGACATGTTGCTGCTAGTTAACCCCAGTCCTACTATTTATGTCGTCTCCTACAGGCACTCATTACATAAATCTAGCTACTAGTTGTCTTCCATGCATGTCAGATATAATTGCACACACTGACATATCCACAAGAACCTCATGGAGCAATGTAACGGCCAACAAACTTGACGTCAATGATACCCAATATGATGGAACATGTAAAGGCAGTTTTTCAGAAGACTTGTAGAAAGATGACGAATCCTATTCACCCCACAAGGTCCTTGCTCTAACTTGGCCCCTGATATGGGTACAACATGCATATAATGTCCTGGAGTGCATCTACTCTGTTGCAATGCCATGTGCTTAGCCTGCTGATCATGCATGTAAATATGTCATGCCTTCCTGTTTTTCAGTACCTATTCCATTCATGATAACATGTTTTCAAATTCAAGTACTGTCATTCTACTCTATCGCAATGCCATCTGCTTAGTTTGGACATCATGCTTCTGAATATCTTATGCATTGTTATTCATAAGTATGTACTTCATCTGTCTACCATACCATTTTTTTACATTGAAGTGCTGTTCTAGTGGTCTGTTGCAATGCCATCTTAGTTTCCCAATCATACACGCATATGTTGCCTTAGTGTTTTTCTGTATGTATTCCGCTAGCATACAATTTTACATTCAACTAGTTTTTTTTACTCTATTGTCCTGTCGTATCCCTAGCTCTTACATCATACTCCCTCCGTTCAGATTACATGTCGCAGAAATGGATAAAAATGGATGTATCTAGAACTGAAATACGCCTAGACCCATCCATTTATTTCTGGATGGAGGGAATACATGTCAATATGTCATGCCTTTCTATTCTTCAGTACCTATTCCATCTCTCTGCTGTAGCATGTTTTATAATTGAAGCACCATTCTTCTATATAAGGCATGCAAGGGGAAGACGGCTATGTTAGAATCTGAAGGGTTACAAACAAGGTCTTTGCAAAAGATCCAAACGCCAGGAGATAGTAAACCAACTCCAGTGTTCATAGATTCTGCTCCAGCACAAAGAAACCCAACTCCTACTAATAATAAGCAGATTCCAGTGGCCAAAGGACTAGTATGCTCCAGTCCAGCAAAAATATGTCAACTCCATTCTAAGAAGCGTGTGCGTATCCTCGCATCATGAAATTTTATAGCATTCTGATCATATTTTCTACATGTTTCTTACCCATCTCTCTTTTAGAAAATGAGCTTAAAGGATAGAAGACTTTCTGCACTGGGATCGTATTCGAGGAAAGTATCTTGCGGGAATTCTCTGTGCTCCAATGCTGATGTAAGTACCTGTTGTATATCACTATATTTTTACATCAGCATGTATTTTGTTAATCGGCATGAATCCAACCTTTATCTGATCTAAATTTAGTTGTAGCAAAATGTATAATTAAAGGCGACAATGTTGATTTTTGTAAGGAAAACTGCCTGGTAGTTTTGCGTACTTAGCTGCATGAGTGTACTATCTCATATCATGCACATTACTGAATTGTAGTGCTGTTATGGTTGCCTATTCATTCATTGTGTCAATGTTGCTTTCGTATTACCTTACCTGGCTGATGATAGCTGTGCCATATTGTGTTAATTTGGTGTAGGCTGGTGTGGTCTGGTTGCCCAAACGTTCGTTGTGTCAATGTTGCTTTCCGATTATCTGACCTGGCCAATGATAGCAATGCTAGTGTGTTAATTTGGTGCAGGCTACTGAAGATAAGAAGACAAACTCTGAAAACAGCAAGGCAACCCCATTGTTTCTTTCCAATAAATCTAGGCCAGGTAATATGGCAATAACTCTTGATTAATCTGTTCGGTTCCCCTCCTAATTTATGTTATGATGCAGTGGTCGAGACACTCTCCACTATCAATGATACAAGCCTGCCAAAATCGCCATCTGAATCTGTTCAGTTTCCTCTGTCTCGAATGCAATGGAAAAAATGTATGTTTGTGAACCAATTACTGGCTGAAGCAATGATGGAAATCGTGGAGGAATCAGAGGTGCACATTCTTGCGCAACAACAACTGATCAATGTTTTCAGAGACAGTGTAGCAAAGAAGGAAGAACTTGCTCATATGCTTATGGGCGTCATCCGCGCTGAGGTTGCAGATTGTGATGTTGTAGATTGTTAGGTTCTGTTCATTTATTTGCACTGGCATCAATCTTTGATTGCCAAGTGGATGTAATTTCCTGTAATATATGCTGGATGTGCAACGTGTTTCCTTGTATGCCGTACCTTTGCTTAGCGCGCCTCGCATTCTAGCTAACTAGTCACTAGGAAGCTAAAAAAGCAGTGAAATTATTAGTTAGCACGAACAGTCATGGGCCCTATATGAAGGAAGGAGCCCACTGCCCTTAATGGGCTCGCAGGGGCCAAAATTCTCATTGGCGTTTGATTGATCGGTTTTGGTCCTGTGCATAATTGCTCGTCGTAATGGGCTCAAATTTTCTAATTGGGCCTACAGACATGTTCGAACTTTAGTGGGCCCATAAAGTTAATGGGCCGTAACCAGGCCGAAAGCTCTATTGGGTCGCTATAATTGAAACGAGCCGACAGTTAATGCTCGGCCCTGTTACCTCCCGGGTCGTTAACAGGCCGACATCGAAGCGGGCAACAGGTGGGCCCATTTGATTTCATGGGCCGTTAACAGGCCGATACTAAGGTCGGGCTACATATGGCCCAACTATACTGTGGGCCTTTAGCAGGCCGAAAGAGACAGCGGGCTCGTACTGGACCGTGAACAGCATGGGCCGCTAAGAGGCCGAAAGTCAGGTCGTACTATATATGGCCCAACTGTGTTGTGGGCTTTTAGCAGGCCGAAAGAGAAACCGGGCTGGTATTGGACCATGAAGAGCATGGGCCGTTAAAAGGCCAAAACTCAGGTCCGACTGCAAATGGCCCAACTCATTTATGGGCCGTTAACAGGCTGAAAGACACACCGGACCGGAAATTGGCCCAACACTTAAATGGGTCGCTAAAAGGCCGAAAGACGTACATCCTGAAAATTGGCCCATCCCTTGAATGGGCCGTTAACAGGCCGAAACCACATCGGGCCGACATTGAGCCCAAATATATAGCGGGCTGTTAACGAGCTCAAACTGACGATGGGCTGCAATGGTGTCAAATCGTTAACGGGCCGAATTGGCACATCTCGTATGGGCCGTGGGCTTAAATGGACCTGACACGAGTAGGCCTTATATGGCCGGCCTGCTAATTTTTACTGGGCCGGCCTTTTTCACTGGAATGGGCCACTGTTGGGCCTTGCCACGTGCCGACATATCATAGGCGCCTCCCATACTATGAGTGGATGACATCTGTCCCAACGCTGAGCCGACACGTGGATCCTCCGGCGAATGAGAATTTTACACGTGGAAAATCCCCATTGGTCGGGGCTGTTAACGGGTTATCGGATCCAAACCGGAACCCGATAGCTTAACGGCGACCCGTTACGGTCGATGCCACGTGTCAGTTACCCTTGACGAAAGCACTTCTATGACGCACCATTTATCGTCATGGAAGTGGACACTTCTGTGATGATAATTTTGGTATTGTCATGGAACACTTCTACGACAGCACAGGTATGACTATCTTCATTCTGTCATAAAATCATCATGGATGTACATGCATGACAGAAAACGTGACCTACTGTGACAAACACGTATCATCACGGAAGTGTATTTTTTTGTAGTGATAGCTAGTAGCTAGATGTCTTCTTCTCTCTCTTTGATTCTCAATACCACATTCTCCACGATGTTCTTGGAGATCTATCCGATGTAATCTTCTTTTGCGGTGTGTTTGTCGAGATCCGATGAATTGTGGATTTATGATCAGCTTATCTATGAATATTATTTGAATCTTCACTGAATTCTTTTATGCATGATTTGATATCTTTGTATTTCTCTTCGAATTATCGGTTTGGTTTGGCCAACTAGATTGGTTTTTCTTGCAATGGGAGAGGTGCTTAGCTTTGGGTTCAATCTTGCGTGATTTCACCTAGTGACAAAGTAGGGGTAGCGAGACACGTATTGCATTGTTGCCATCGAGGATAAAAAGATGGGGTTTTCATCATATTGCTTGAGTTAATTCCTCTACATCATGTCATCTTACTTAAGGCGTTACTTCGTTCTTTATGAACTTAATACTCTAGATGCATGCTAGATAGCGGTCGATGTGTGGAGTAATAGTAGTAGATGCAGGCAGGAGTCGGTCTACTTGACACGGACGTGATGCCTATATGCATAATCATTGCCTTGGATATCGTCATAACTTTGCGCTTTTCTATCAATTGCTCGACAGTAATTTGTTCACCCACCGTATTATTTGCCTTCATGAGAGAAGCCTCAAGTGAAACCTATGGCCCCGGATCTATTTTCCATCATATTAGTTTCCGATCTACTATTTTGCAATCTTTTATTTTCAGATCTATATACCAAAAATCCCAAAAATATTTTATCTTTTATCATCTATCTCTATCAGATCTCACCTTTGCAAGTGGCCGTGAAGGGATTGACAACCCCTTTATCGTGTTGGGTGCAAGTGTTTGATTGTTTGTGCAGGTATTGGTGATTTGCGCGTTCTTCTCCTACTGGATTGATACCTTGGTTCTTAACTGAGGGAAATACTTACCTCTACTGTGTTGCATCACCCTTTCCTCTTCAAGGGAAAAACCAACGCAAGCTCAAGAAGTAGCAGAAGCTCAAGAAGAAGATGAAGAAGCTCTTTTGTCTCCAGGCCAAGGGTCAGTACAAGGCTCATGGTGCTGCAAAGAAGACCCGTTGTCGTGACAAGGCCATTATGAGGCAGGTTGGCCTCACCGTGTCTGATGGATCTAAGGAGAGGATCACTAATGAGGAGTCTTGGATCCATGTGCACTGCCCGTGGACTGATTCAGATGATGGTACTGGAGGCCCTTCAGCTGCTGCCGCAGAGTCTGACGAGGAGGAGGAGCATGATTGGTGATGTTCTGGAGTATTGCTACCACCCTCGTGTTTAGGTGTCCTCTCTACCCTTTTGGTGTCTCGATGCTAAAGGGGGAGAGAGTGTAGGGATTTGTAGTGTGTCGTGAGTTGAGTGTGTTTCTCCTTTTGCAGTTGCTTTCGCTCGAACTCGTTTGCTTTGGTTTGTGTTCGTCCCGTGTGTTCGAGACCATATGGTGTGAGACATATGAGCTATCCTATCCTTATCTATCTACACTACTGCAGGATGCTGCTAACACGACACTAAAATCAGAGACCCTTCGACGAAACTGTGTGCGATGCAATAATCACAAACGGTGATGTAAAAAAACCATCAAAAAAGTTGCAAAACGTTTGCGATGACGGATGCATCAAACACGGTTCAGATTTTAGTTGCGTGTACGATGCAGGGCATACGGTTCAGTTCAATGAACTGTTTGCGATGAGGCAGAAGAACAGACACGGGCAGCCAGATGAAGGTGTGTGCGATATACGGCAGACGGTTCACTCGGATGAACTGTTTGTGATTAGGCGGAACAAAAGAAACGGTCAGCCAGATCAAGGTGTGTGCGATAGAGGGCAAACAGTTCACTCGGATGAACTGTTTGCGTTGAGCCAAGATAACAGAAACGGTTCAATTTAACAAGATGTGTGAGATGCGTGGCAAACAGGTCTGTAATCAGAAATGTGTGCGAAGACCGATAATAACACAGACGATTGCTGCTAATAAGACGTGTGTGTTGTGCGTTGGGATTGCATACAGAACAACAACATATATATATATATACACTTATAAGGACATGGTTGCATAACCAAATTAAACATCCAATTAGATAGGTGGCTACTACACACATGACATTTGCACACACCAAAGTAAACTATTACATGCATAATTACATAGGTGGCTACGATACACATGACATTTCCACACACCAAAGTCAACTATATATTACATGCATAATTAACTAGGATAAATGATCATCTGATCATCATCTACTTCTTGTGACGCTTGTCACTACTGCTCTGCTTGTGGCTCGATCCGGCCTCGTCGATTTCGATAACGAGGCACTTTCTCATGTCAACGATCTGCCTGTGCATCTCGTAGCATGTGTACACGCTCTTGGCCATGAAACTGAGGTGAGGTTCATCCAGTTGCCGCATCCAGGCCCCGTGCCAGGATACGGGACGTGTTCTGTTGGCATCCTGCTTCATCTTTTCGTAGTATGGGTCGATGATGGCCGAGGCGAGTTCAACCAGGGAGTCCTTCTTTGTGCTGCCCCAGACCCTATAGGGCTCACGGATTTCGACAAGGTTCTTGCAGGCCAAGCCCGTAACCCTGAGCGCTTTTACATCGTCGGTGGTTTCCACCGTAGCGAACTTGTAGTCGGTGCTGTTGACAAACCTGGCGAAACGGTCGCAAGGCTCTGTGGCCATGAAGTAGTGGTAGATGAGGACATGATGGAGCATGCACAACTGGGCGACGGCAACCTTCTGATCTATGTTGGGATGACCGCCGGCGTACTGGAGGTCGATGCCGACCACCTTGTACTTGTCTCGAGCAAGCAACTGCTCAACGGTGTTGATGTAGTCGTCCACCATGGCCGGGTCGATGGTGTCCACCACCGAGAGATCCGTCTCCCTCGCGTGGGTCTCCACTTTATGCTCGCCGAACTCCATTCGAGCGCCGTTAGACATCCCCTCTCTATGTGTTGTCGTGGGTGTGATTGTTGTGTTGTCAGGCGCGATCGAAAGGTTGAAGAGACTAAGGTTATTATAATGGCCGCGGGAATTAAAGGGGAAGCCAGACGGCCTGGAATATGGGCACGCCCGGATGGCAGTCCTAATTTGCAGCGCATAACTCCATCGTGCCACACGTAACTGCATCGCGGCGATGCCCGCGACGCAACCGCATGCATATGGGGCCCCCGACGTGATCGTGCGCAGGCCCAACCGCTGGCAGAGCATGCGCGGAGGGACGCGAGCAGAGCGCTCCGCGGTCGCCTCAACGGCGAGCAACCATATATATGCATATAGCAGTTGAACACGCAAGGAAAAGCTGTCCACAAGCCGAGCGCGTGGAGGTACGCGAGCAGAGCGCGCCGACGGACAGCAGAGCGCGCTGACGGACATGAGCAGAGCGCGCCATGGCACCTAATGGCGAGCACAGCGCGCTGCGGCGCCTAACGGCGAGCACAGCGCGCCGAGGGACGCGAGTAGAGGCCGGCACAGTGATACGAGGAAAATAAGACGAATTGTGCAAGCGATAGTGGAGACATCAAGCACGAATCAGATTATAGTTGCGTGTGCGATAACGTGGCATACAGTTGATCCATCCGAGTTGTTTGTGATGGAATAAGCCGCGTGTGTTGTGAGCAAACGCTTGCTGGTATACAACCATCTGCGATTGATGAATTCATGACCGACGGGTTTCATAGTGTGGTCCGTGTGTGATGTGATATGCTCTGTCTACAGAACATCAACATATATACTTATAAGAACAGCATTGCATGACCAAATTAAGCATACAATTACATAAGTGACTACACACATAACATTTCCACACACCAAAGTAAGCAACTACATGCATACTAAACTAGGAGAAACGAGCATCTAATCATCTACATCTTGTTGCGACGACGTTTGCCATTGCTCTGCTTCTGGCTGGATCCCTGGTCGTGAATGGTTAATAAAATCTAAGTCTATTGCATATTAAGGTCAAAATAGTACTACCAATCTATGAGTCTCATACGATGCCATTTCAACGATTGTACCACAAAAGCCCGAAATATTACAAGGTTCAAATTCCAGAGTTACATGGCTCAAATTCAAAGATTACAAGGTTCAAACTGATATTAGAAATGAAATTCAGCTCATTCAGCTGCAAATGCCTGTGCTGATCAGCTAAACATGGATATAAGAGAGGTTCAAACTAAAAATTAAAATAGTAAGGCCGCTTTCGAAACCTCGTCATTTCTGCAAAGGGATCAGCCGCTGACAAGTCATGTATGGGTTTGACACAATGACTTCCAATTACTCTGTCATATGCTCTTCCAATACGAAGTTTAGCTTTTTTGGAGACTCTTCCATTCTGAAGTAGCTGCCGGCTCTGATCAACAAACCATTCATCTTTCCTAATTAAATGTGTGTTCAACCTCGGTACCTTCAGCACCCTTGCTCTGGCAAGAAAGAACCTGGCGAATGTAATCTCCGGTAAGGTCCCTCGGTAGGAGTTCAAAGTAATTTTTGAGAGATGCAGATCCAGGCATTCGATGTGATTGTCGTTATAAACATTATCCACCTCCGGGCCTATTATTATCTGCAAAAGAAGAGAACGTGTTAGTGCCTACATGCAGTTTTGAACACTACTACACGCCTATTTGGTTTGCAGGATTTGTAAAATGCACCAATGTGCCATCTTCGATCTGACATGATTAACATGGGCATTTGATTACAATCTAGAAAAATGTAGCCTTCTTCACAAGAGGTTGGAGTGGATGAAAAATTCCCTAAGAAAACTAGTACAGATGAATCCAAAGGAGAAATGCTTATGGATTGTAACCATATGAATCAAGCAACCAATATGGGGTGGGGGGTGTATGTCCTGAAATCCTCCAAAATTCCTTCAGAAATCGTAGTACATTGTCATTGTAAACTTGGGAAAAGGTGCAAAAAATTGAACTCCCTTATGGTTAACATTTAACAGGAAAGGAACATCACCTCGATATACAGCTTCTTCAGGCACGGAAAGCATCTCGGGAAACTGACAACTTGGTCCAGGTTGGGGCCGACAAATTCTAGTGCCAAGGCCTTCACTGTGCGTAGAATCTAGGTGAAGCTTTGCTGGATGACAGATGAACATACATCTTCAAAACTAGAAATAATGTTGATATCAAGAAGAAGAGGTAGAAGGCGACTGTTGTACCTGAAAGTAGTAGTATTTGGCAGACGAGTAGCCCACCACTGTCAATTTCGGCGCAGAAATGACATTGATTCTTGTTGGACCTTGTTGATCAACTACAAGTAATCTCTCAAGTGAAGGTGTGTCCTTAATGACCATATTGTGGTCCACCTTTTGTGATCTCTCGTTGCAGCACCAGCAACACACATAAATAGTCCGGAGATTCCTGGAGGTGATGTGGAAGCTACTCGACCAATTCATCGCCTGAAGACGAAGGAACTCGAGTGCAGTACAACCGCGGAGCAGGCGCTCCATGTCATCCTTTGGGATGCAAATGGTGACGAGCTCGAGGTGCTTCAGTCGTGGTAGAAAAAGAGCGGGCGCGTCATTAAGGGGGGGGGGGGGAATGGCAGTTCATGAAATTGCCAAGGCGCAGCATGGGCGCGAAGTGGAGCGCGGACATTGGCAGCGAGCACATATGCCCATAATTTAAAACTGAGCTCCTCGAGCTGATCTAGGGCGGGGGATCAGAACCACTCGTCAAGCTTGGCTCGGTCCTTGCCATTGGAACGGAACTTGCCCGTGATAAGGCCTCTGATTGGGCCATGGTGACTGCCGAGGATCTGGGAGAACGCATCCAAGCTTTTGCGATAGCCATGGCAGAGCTCGTGGGCGTCGAGGAGGTCGAGAGGGGTGGAGAGCCATAGGGGGCGCCACCGCTGGGAAAGGGCGGTTGTCCTCGCCCCATATTTGATTGGGAGGAGGGATATGATGACTGTCAACATATCATCGAGGAGGCTGCTGATGAAGTCTAGGCCTGCTGGAGTCGCTTGCGGTTCTTTCTCGACCCGCCTCCGCTTGTTGGCAGCCTCGTTCTCCACCTCGTCGGCGGCGACGGAAACCTCTTTCTCCATATTCACGATGTGCTCCGGTGCTTCAGCAGCCCCAGCGCCGCCACTCCCTCCGATGGGGCGCTTCGGTGGCATCCTCATACACTGACGGCTTTGAGGACTGAGTGCGGCGTCGAGGATGCGGGCGGAGAGAGAGGATTGTGTGTGTGGCGAGGATGGGGGGTGCCGACTTTGAGGACAGAGAGTGGCCTCGAGGATCCGGGCGGAGAGAGAGGATTGTGTGTGTGGCGAGGATGGAGGGTGCGGCCGCTCGGGCGCGCCATTAATACGGACCAGTGGGAGCGAGGCGGGCGGCGGTCAAAGGCTGTCTCGCTTTCCGGTGAGCCTGCGCAACGGACTTCTGGCATTCCTATACCATCATTTCACGGAGCGAGGCGGGCGCGCCATTAATATGGAGCAGTGGGAGCGAGGTGAGCGGCGATCAAAGGGCTGGCTCACCTCTCGGTGAGCCTGCGCGGCGGACTGCTGGCACGCCTACCGTCACTTCACACAGCTACTAGCACGCCCCACGGTGAGTGCGTAGCGAACACGCGCATGCCTTGGCCTCCCGGTCTGCCTGCTAGCATGCGTCTCGTCAACTCACGCATGCTCGTACGGCACACGGGACGCGTACGCGGCACGTATTATATTGATTTTTCCTTTTGATGATTAATTCTGCCGCTTTATTGCTTAACCGAAGCACGGCACTTACATTGTTGGTCTAACGCACATGGTTCGAATAAAGAGTTCATTTGCGATATTGGTTGATAATTATTTATAATTTCCTGTATGTAAGAAGATTATATCAAAACTTGTCTCAAATTTTAAACAAAATATCACAGTCTATTGGTGTCCATATGACACCACGATAAGTTTCATGAATTTCAACTTAGTTTTGGATTTATTGGATTTTAAAATCAAGATTCTAGATGTTAGAAATTTCTTGCATGGGGACTAAACATGCACCCAGGGACACGTACACATATGATTTTGCAATCCATTTTCGTGCACTATCACGGGTCTCATGTAGATCAAATTTGATTTTGCACATTTAAATCCCTGGGAAATCAATCAATATATAAAAAATGAATAGATGTTATCTATTTTTTTTCAATTTTCAACACTAAACTCCTTTGGTCGCATGTTCGCTGCAGAAAAAGTTTGACATGCATCTTTGGGCCACATGCACGCGGTGGTCCTAGGACACTCACTCGCATGGGCCCGCGAGGTCGCCGTCCAGCACTATGACATGCGATCAGAGAGGTTAATTTGACCAACAAGGATGGTCATTTTTTGGTTTTTGTTATACATACGGTAGGAGTATATATATATAGTACGCATTGAGGGTGGCCGGGGGCAATACTACGCGTCATATTGGACACTCACTCGCTTGCGATGCTTCCATCCGTGGGCCCGTGAGGTTGTCCTCCATCACTTTGACCCAGCAAGGAGGTTTCTTTTTGGGTTGTGTTGCGGTAGGAGTATATAGTACGCGTCGAAGAGGGGAGGAGGGGGTCGGGGCAGCACATATATACTACACACACGTCATGAATCGATCTCGCTCCGTGTGGGGACTTTTCGGTTTCCGAGGCAGGTGCCGCAAAGAAGTTGTGCATATTGGGTATTAGAAACATCACCAACACATTGGGCCATGTGCAGACGATGGTTGTCACTCATTCACCTGCGACTCTTCCCACCATGGGCCCGCGAGGTCGTCGTCCATCTAATACATGACACAATGAGAAAGGTAATTTGACGAACAAGGAGGATTATTTTCGGGTTGTGTTACGGTATGTACGTAGGAGTATATATTAGGCGTCGAAGAGGGGAGGGGGCAACATATATATACTAAGTGTCATGAACCTCGGTTCGTGTGTGGGGGACTTAATTAAAGGTTTCCAAGGCAGGTGCCACATCAAAGTTCTGCATATATATTAGGTATTCAAACATCACAACCACACATCTCCATACATGTGTTTGGCTCACAAGCAAGCGATGGCGGTTGTCCTCTAGCACTCACTCACGGGGTTATCGGCGAGATGCTTCGTCCATCTCTGTGTGCCCGCTTGGTCAATCACTTCGACCGACAGCGATGGAGGTTAATTTGACTTATAATTAGGAGGGGATTAAATTTTGGTTCGTCTTATACGGTTCAGTACATGCAACTATACTTCGCGCGCATGTGTACGCACGAATCCCTCCCACCGGGTCGAAGTGGTGGTGGGTGGGGGGGGGGGGGGGGGGGGGGGGGGGGGAGAACGCGACGCATCATGAACCAGATCTGTGTGGGGACTGTGCGTTTTTCGACGCATGCATGCACCACATCAAAATATTGTGCTTTTGATATTCAAACATATATGCATGCATCACACATGTCCATACATATGTTTGGGGCACATACATGCAGTGGTTGTCTTTGGACACTCTCCCTCGCTTGGTTATCATCGACGGCCTATATATTCATGGGCCCGCGTGTACGTCTCCATCACTTCGACCAACAACACGAGAGAGGTTACCAGGGTGGATTCTTCTCTTGGTTCGTGTTACCGTATAGGCGTACGTCGATCATGGTGAGATTCGAGACCTAAGTTTGAGGGCTCGCATACACATGAATCAAAGTTGTGCATTGGGTATATTCAAACACCACATTACACTTCATACATATGTTTGGGCCACATGCACGCAGTGGTTATCTTCAGGCACTCCCTCGCGTCGTTATCGGCGACAAGCTAGCCTATTTTGTGGGGCCGCGTGTGGAATGTCAATGCATGACTTTGACCCAACAAACAAGAGAGGTTATACGACCAAGGTGGTGATTCTTCTTGGTCAGTATTACAATACGCCTTGGTGAGATGCCCCCTCCCACCGACTCAAAGTGTGTGTGTGTGTGTGGAGGGGGGCACAGTACTACTTCGTACTAGATGAACCTCCGTGGGGTCGGGGATGCCCGATTAATTTGCGATGCACATGTGCCACATCAAATTTGTGATTTGGTTATTTAAATATCATAGCACATCATTTTCACACACACACACACGCACACGCACACACACACACACATCGGGCCACCCGCAGGTGTGGTTGGTAAGTAGTGTCACCCATCTAATGCCGGAAGAACACATCTGTGGGCCCGCACACGGTCCACATTTGATCGGAAGCAAAGGGGGGAGGGGGTTGATGTACTCCTTTCGGTTTTGAGTTACGGTACGGTGAGATGTCATACCTAGCTATTTGGGGGCATGCGTTCATAGCTAGGATTCCCCTCCCGGCAACATGAAGTGTGTGTGTGTGTGTGTGTGTTTGGGGGGGGGGGGGGCTAGCAATAATAACGTGCGCTTTGTGCGACAGGTGCCACATCAAAGTTGTGCATTGGGTATTTGAACATAAAACCACCCTTTTCATACATATATTTGGTCCACATGCAAGTGTGTTCGTGTTTTGACCCTTTCCCGTGTTTTTTTGGCCAAATTTGTAAACAGCAGACGAGTCGGACGCAGCAACCGTCTGCGATCGGGTACGAAACAGACACGGTTCCCTAGGACTACCCGTGTGCCGCGCCCCAGCCCCTGTCACCTACATGATCACAGTAGATTGGGCTCCACGAGGCTTCCCTCCCCCTCTCGAAAATATCTACTCCCTCGCAATCTCGAAAATATCTACCCACGTCCGCGTAGATGGTTTTTCTGTTTGATAGCACACGATTAGTATGTCTGGACCGTGTGCGATGTCTGTTACTCCCGCTCTGCTTCAATCAGTAGATCCAAATTTTCAGTAGCCCCGGCATTTTACTCCCGCCCCGCTCTGCTTCAATCCCTTGATCCAAATTTTCGGTAGCCCCGCCATTTTACTCCCGCCTAGTAAAATTTTCAGTACCCGCGGCATTTCCTCAAACACCACCTTGGACCCCCTCCACACACACACCCCAAATCCTTCACTCACCCCAAATCCCCCGCTCACACACATACACACCACCCCTCCCTCGCTCCAAACCTAGCTAGGTCGCCGCCGCCGCCGCCACGCCGCCTCCATCGTCAACCTCTGCCGGTCTGTCCGTGCAGTTTACCCATCGATATACATACCCTCGCCGCCCTGAGTTTCTTAGATGACGCATGCGAAACGCCCCCTTTTCCCAGAGATCCCCATCCCCACCCCCCTCCTACGCTTCCCGGGGAGCTCGAGGAGCGAATGGACCAAAAGAGCTTTACCGCGGCCTCTTCACCCGACGTCGGCGAGGTGGCCGCCGAGGAAGCTGATGATGATGACTGGACCTGGATTAAGCCTTTCAATCAGCGGGCTAGAGTATTCTGGCATGTCGCGGACACCGGCTACGATATCGAGGTCGTCGACACCGACGGCTTGACGCGGGTTATGTCACAGGTTAAGTTGCCCACCCCCAACCCTTCGGGTTCGACAACCATCGATCTCATCGATGGCCCTGCCGCTGATCTCCTGCGGCTCATTATGAACAATTTGCCATCCTTCATCGCCATGGAGCCCCTTTTGTCATTTCTGAAGGACACGTTCTGCGACGCTGGCCTGGGATCCTTAGCTGGCAAGTCAGACCTCATCGACGGCGACCACGAGGAGGAGCCAATCTGTGACAAGTGAGGAAACACATGATTTGTTTTCTCGAACCCCTTTTGTAGTGACAACCTGTCCAGTATTTATTGCTATATTAGGTTGTTTGCATTACGCCTTGTTTATTTCTACGGTTTATGGTTGTTCGGTTGTTTGTAGTTAGCATATGTCCAGTTTCAATTGCCATCTTTGGTTGTTCGTAGTATGCCTTGTTTATTTCAGCTATTAACAGTGTGATGTTCTATATGTGCTAGTATGAACTGTGCAGTTCAATTTCATCAATACCAAATTTAACAATAGCTCTATGAATGACTATATTTGGTTGCTGTTAAGCATGTTGTACTCCCTCCGAATCTTTTTAGTTTGCATATAATATTTGTCTAAAGTCAGGCCTCTTAAAGTTTGACCAACTTCATAGAACAAAATACCAACATTCACAATATGAAATAAATATCAGTACATGTGTCATGACTTAAATTTTCATATTGTATAACTTTAGCATGCTAGATGTTGATATTTTTTCATATAAATAAGGACAAACTTTATGAAGTTTGACTTCAGACAATTCTTATATGCAAAGGAAAAAGGACCGGAGGGAGTATTGAACACGCCTTTCCATTTGATTTAACAATGGCACTGTTTGGATACTCTAACTTAGCTAGAGGTTAGAGTTAGTTTCTAGCTCATGACAGTTAAAAGGGAGAGAGAGAGATTGGTGGAATAGTTGATTGTATTGCTTGAGCCTCGTGGGCATATATATAGGAGTACATGGTCATCTTGGAGTACAAGTCAAGGTAGAATAAATCCTACGCTATCCTACGTTTCCTAAATAACAATGATACTAAACAATGACTAACCCTGAACTAACTCTAGCCAAAGAGGTGTTTGGATGATAGTGTTAGATTGACAATAAATGCACTAGGAGAACTAGCCCCAATCAGCACCTCTTGGTTGAGATAGTTGTTTTGGGTGGGTTTGACGCAACTAGCTCAAACTAGCCCTCATGTTTGGATACTTTAGGGCTATTTGAGCCCAAACTAGCTCAAACTAACTCTAACCCATGGATCCAAACTGGGCCAATAACTAGTGTACTTAGACCTACACAATACAAGTTTGAATGACTATGTTTGGTTGTTTTTAAATATTAGGCCTGTTGCAGTTAATAACACACCTTTTCACTTCTTATTTTTAAATATTAGGTTTTTAACAATTTGGTCTTGCACATGTAGGTCCTGCTGTCAGAGGTTTTGACCCACTGTTTGACCCTTTTTGCATATGTGGAAATGAGTTGTCCATTAATATCAGTCAAGTCAAGACACTCAGAAAGATTGTTACGATAAAGAAATTAGCGACAAAAAACAACAAGATCTTTGTCTGCACAATGAAGAAGACATCAGTTCACTACGGGATGGTACTAACTGTTATACCTTGTCTTTTTAATTCCTTTGCGCCATTTCAAATCTGGAGAAGATATTTATGCATATCCTTGTTTTCAGGCCTTTCCAAAGCAGTTCACTGATGATTACCTCTCAAACCACCTGTATGGTCAGGAGGCGAGGAAGGTTTTCATACAACACCCATGGTTCAATATTGAAGTGTTCCTGAAGAGGACGAAGGATGGACGGTCAATCATCCACAGGCACTGGCCTAAAGTTGCAAAGACACTCAACATCAATGAAGGCTCAATATTCGCCTTCCGCTTCAGCAGTTTTCCAGATGAGATTCATTTGTCTATGTTCCGTCTATGATGCTAATTTCGAAAGGTTGTAGATGTTGCATGTGAAACTTGGTGCTGGTGCAGTTGTGTAATGGGGTAGCTGAGTGCTGAAGCTATATGATGTTGTACTCTGATATATTTCAATTATGAAATCCTGCTTCCTTAGTATGGAAATGAAATATATTGTGTGCTTAATATGAAATGTCAATTAAATTAATAAATGGATTATTAATAATAGGGCAATTAGCCTGCTAATTGGGTTTTTCTATTGCAAACGGTTATTGAGAAAACACCGTGGGTGATGACCTCAGGCAACGCACACAGTTTCTAGGAATAAACCGTGTTGGATCAATGAACAATCACACACGACATCCTCTTGAAAACTGTTTGCGTTAGGCCACCTTGCGCAAACGTTTACCACATAAAAACTGTGTGTGATGGACAGCCTTTGCCACATAGTTTCTTCTACGCGCCGTGTGTGATGCATTCAATAACGCAAACGATAAAATTGTTAATATCGTGTGCAATGGCAACGCTATCACAAACGATTTAACGGGGAAAATTGTGTGTGATGTACCTGCGAACGGAAACGTTTTCCTTGGAGCGACTGTGTGGGATGTATATACGAACGGAAACGTTTAGCGGGGACTGACTGTGTGGGATGTACTTACGACCGGAAACGATTTTGCATGTATAATTGTATTTTTTTAGCACTACTGTACGTATAACCGTATTTGATTGCTCGCCGGTCACACACGACCTCATTTTGCCGAGCGTGTGTGCCAGGAGGGCATATCCCCGACGGTTTGTGGGTCGTGTGGGAAGGACCCCCCTATCGCAGTCACTCACTAGGCGACGGTTCAGAACGCCGTAGCGGAAAGGGGTTAAAAACAGTTTGTATAGCACCTCACTGTACCAGTGCTATGTCTAGTACTTTATGTCAGTTATCGCTTGTGAGATATATCTTGCCTATGCTCTTATTCATATGCTCACATAGTTACTATGGTTTGGTCTATAAAATATAGGGGGAGTGTGGATCCTACATGTGTGCATTTTGCATTCCAAAAGCATATCAAAAATAGTGCACATATCTAGGGGGAGCCTGTCTATATTTGTAGATTGAGGGGTTGCACACCTCTGATTGCCATATCCTTTGTGCAAATCCCTCGTTGTCATCAATCCACAAAAAAGGGGGAGATTGTTAGGGCATATTTCTCCCTAAGTGGTTTTGGTGATTGATGACAACATGTTTGCGGACTAATCATGTGCATTGAGCTTTTTCAGATTATCAAGCATATGGCACAAAACGATTAGTGCCCCTCGGAGTTTCAAGAGAAGACGGTTGTCTTTCCCGCGTTTCTTTTCTGGTGGACTTGAGTCGTAGGGAAAACCGTACTATCAAGAGGGGGTCCGCATCGGAAAGGTTTGGGTGGAATCAACACATACACACTCATATAGCACCCACCAAGCATTTCCGTTCATTTGGAGTTGTCCTCCGTTTGCATCGAAGGAGGGGAGAAGAGCCACAAGCGGTAGTACCGCTGGCTGCAGCGGTAGTACCGCTGCAACCACCGCGCGCACTACCGTTCGTGGCTGGGACCTCGATTTTTCGTGTCAAGATCTACGGTGGTTCCTCCGGGTACTACCGTGGTACTCGTTTGTCCCCAGTATAATGGGCGGATGTAGCAGCGGTAGTTAGGGCGGTAGTACCGCCTATAGGCGGTAGTACCGCTCCTACTACCGCGGCTACCACCGCCCGATGCTCTGTTTTCTCCCCTATTTCCCTCTGTCTCCTGTGCATACCTCAGGGAGCGGTAGTACCGCTCCTAGAGCGGTAGTACCGCCTATCTGCGGGCTGAGAGCTGCATAACGGTTGGATTTGTCCCCCACTATAAAAGAGGGGTCTTCTTCCCCAAGGAGACTCGCCTCTTTTCCCCCAAAACTCCATTGTTTCTCCAAAGCTCATTATCGCCCGACCTCTCTCCCTAGCCAATCAAACTTGTTGATTTTCTAGGGATTGGTTGAGAATGCCTGGATCTACACTTCCACCAAGAGAAATTTGATTCCCCCCCCCCCCCACTAATCCCTTGCGGATCTTGTTACTCTTGGGTGTTTGAGCACCCTAGACGGTTGAGGTCACCTCGGAGCCACATTCCATTGTGGTGAAGCTCCGTGGTATCGTTGGGAGCCTCCAATCAAGTTGTGGAGATAGCCCCAACCTTGTTTGTAAAGGTTCGGTTGTCACCTTCAAGGGCACCACTAGTGGAATCACGGCATGTCGCATTGTGTGAGGGCGTGAGGAGAATACGGTGGCCCTAGTGGCTTCTTGGGGAGCATTGTGCCTCCACACCGCTCCAACGGAGACATACTTCCCCCCAAAGGGAAGGAACTTCGGTAACACATCCTCGTCTCCACCGGCTCCACTTGTGGTTAGCTCTTTTCTTTACTTTGTGCAAGTTTGTTGTGTTGTATTCTTTGTTTGCACTTATTGTTGTTGTTTGCATCATATAGGTTGCTCACCTAGTTGCATATCTAGACAACCTATTTGTTGCTAAACCTAATTTGTTAAGAAAAGCGAAAATTGGGTTATTTGCCATATTCACCTCCCCACCCCCCACCCCCTCTAGTCAACCATATCGATCCTTTCAACCCTCTAGGCATTTCTCGTCATCTCTTGCTATATTGCATGGTCATGGCAATTTCGCCGATGCCGAGTGTGTGGCTGGCATTCAATTGTTCCATGAAATTCTCTGCATCGTCATTCATTTGGTCACTAAAATAGCAATGAAAAACTGGGCAACCAAATCAAACCATGCGTAACCTTGCGGGCATACCCTCGAGCACGTCGGGCTCGGACTCTTATCCACATTTGTCTTATTTTCGGCCTCTCAAGGTGGGGGTGGCCGCACAGCTACATTAGGCAGAGCAGTAGTCATCGACGCCAGGGGATGCCCGAAGGAAGGGGGTGTCAAGGCGGCTGTCGCCTTCTTCTTCTTCGCCAAAGCAGTCGAGTTGTTCCCCGCCTTAGCCGACGGGTTCTAGGCTATATATACGAGGAAATTTAGGTTTTAGGGGATCTGTTAGACTTTCCCTTGAATATAGCTTTTAGGGAATCGGCTAGAGTTGCTCTTACAATCTTGTTGTTGGACATTTTTTCAGTTTCCAATGTGTTTTATCCCGAGTGTTGTGTATTTGTAATTTTTTGGTTGGATTACTCATAAGCATGTTTCACAACAAGTAGCTCGCAGCAGGAAAACTGCAGCTGATCGACCCATTTGACGGTTCAAGTTCGAATTAGTGCCTTGCTACTATCATATTCAACACTGTTAATGCAATCTGGCAGTAGGCTACAAAGCACAATGCAACCCTGCTGGAAGCCCCTGCCGGTTGGAGACTAGCAAGCATGATATCCGCCTAACAAACCGGCACCGGCACGCTCACATCACATGTACGGCCTTCTTCTCGGGCTGTGCAGCAGCGCCTTCTCCTCCAGCGGGTACCTGAAGGGCGGCGGCGGCGGCGCCATGAGCTCCATCTCCTTGGCGTCGCTCCTCTTCCGCCTCTCCCTCGAGTGCACGACCCACAGCAGCACCGAGAGCAGCCCGGCGGCCGCGACGGCCAGCAGGCCCCGGTACACCTGCTCGCTGTAGGCGCGCAGGCCGGGGCAGTGGTCCTCGCCGACGGCCTGGAACGCGCGGCGCACGAACGCGCAGTCGGCAAGGTCCACCAGCACCGGCCCGTAGCGGGACAGCCCGTAGCTCACGTTGGCGGCGCCGACCATCTGCGCGTACATGGGCGGCGTCAATCGCCCGGCGGTGGCGCACACCTCCGACCCGCCAACGTCCACCGTCCGGCACACCAGGCCACCCCACGCCTGCCGCGCGGCGTCCGGGCCGGCGACCTCGCCGGGCGCGCAGGCGCGGTCCTGGAGCTCCGGCGTGTAGGGGTTGCAGAGCAGCGGCAGGGGCGGTCCCGACTGGTTGTAGTAGAGCGGCGGCGAGAGCGGCGCCTGCGGCGGGAAGTCGCGGTTGGACACGTTGGAGATGACGCCGTTGAGCACGGCGACGAGGCGGTAGTTCACCTCCTTGCTCCGGCCGAGCGCCTCCGTGGCGGCGGCCGTGTCCACGCACGGCAGGATGTCGTCCAGCGCCGTGTGCTCCTGCGGGCGCCGCACCCACTCGCCCATCGCCACGCACGTGTCCCCCACCACGCTGAAAGAAAAACACATGTCACTGCTGCACTTCTTGCGTGAGTGAGGTTGGTGGCGCGCTTACTTGTGCAGGAGGAGGAAAGTGCCGCACATCACAAACGTTGCCGCAACCAGAATCCACCCGAGGAACACCAACCTGCAGACAGACGGACGGACGGACAGTCAGTCGTGCAACCGTAGCTTAACACCCAAGTCTCAAACCGCACGCGGCTACATTAGATTATGATTCGGCTCATGTTTCTTCTATGCTTACACGTAGACCAGCGACTCCAATCCACACGCCGAGAACACTGCAAAATACACAAGTTCTTCAGATCATTTCATCGCGGCGGAAGCAGAATAATATTTCAGTTCAAAGTTTCAGTGACCAGTGCTGCTCACCGAGACCAGCGAAGGCGAGGATTAGCATCCCGGCTGCAAGAACAATGAGGATCTTCCTTCTGCGACGCGGCAGCGAATCAATCAGGGGTCAAGTGGTTCTTCATTTTGTGATGGAAAGGTTTCGTAACAAATGAGTACTGCTGTTTCAGTGACGTACACTGTCTCCAGCGCGTCTCGGATCTTGGCGGAGTTGCTGGCGGTGCGGGCGGCGAGCTCGTCGGAGGCGGAGCTCACCCTGTGCACGACGTCGTCGATCCTCCCCTTGAGGTCGTTGAGCAGCGAGACGGGCCCCACGCCGGCCGCCTTGGCAGCCTCCAGGAACCCGGAGAAGGCCCGCAGGTTGTCCACCGTGTCGCCCGACTGCTTGACCACGTAGTCCACCGTCGCCGCCGTGCTGCCGTGGAACCGGCCCTGCCCGTCGTACAGCACGGCGCACCCGATGCTGCAACGCGCACACGCACCGAAGCCTGGTTAGGTTACGAGAGCGGCGGTGGTTGTGACTCGTGGGAGAGGAAACGGCGGCGAGGTGATCGGGGGGAAAAGAATTACGCGGCGGCGCCCGTGAAGGCGAGGAGGAGCAGGAGCGAGACGACCAGGGCCGCGCGGGAGTAGGAGGTGCTGCGGCTGGGGCAGCAGCAGTAGCAGCACCCGGGGAGGAACAGGGCGGCGCCGAACACGGCGAACCAGATTCCGGCCGCCGCGAAGACCGGCGCCGCGCTGAAGCCCACTGACTGCGGAATCGCATCGCGGAAATAACAACAGAATTCAGGAACCAGAATGCATCAGAATTGAAATTTACCTACTAATGCGGATTGCAACCAACGGATCAAGAATATTCAGGACGAGAACTCACGGCCCAGTAGTGCTCGCTGCTGATGTTCCAGCCGCCGGTGTAGTACCTCAGCCCGTCGAGAGGGTCCTTCCGCTGCGTCCGCGCCGCCGCGAGCACGAACGGCGAGTTCACGGCGGGCGCCGTCGCCGCCGCTGCACATGACCCCACCCACCAAAGTCACACACCTCTCGGCTCTCAACGCGTTTTTAATTTCTGAAAGACGATTCGGCGAGCGCGATCCATGGAAAAGAAGACGGGTAGGAAGTTACGCACCTGACGCATCGACGGCGAACATGGACGCCGCCACGAAGAAGACGAGCACGACGAGAGGAGCTGCGCGAGACGCCATGATCATGGCACGCGGCGATCGGAACGGCGGGTCAATGCGGCGTCGCTCTCCCAGCCAAATTTGAAACGGCCGGGACTTTCGCCGCGATATCCGCAGGAATATCTTTCTGCTGGTTGTGCGCTTGGAGATCGGAAGATCTATCTGCTGGTTGAGCAAACACGAACAGGGGGTGGCCGGGTGGGGGCGTGGAAGAAGGAGAAGGCCGGCGCGCGGCGTGCGTGACGACGCCGAGCGACGAACTCGTGGGTGTGACGTTGCGTCGCTTCTCGCAGGAAAAAGGCCGCAGTTCTTGAGCGGCCGCGTACGCTATTTCTTTCAAGTTCTTTATTACTGCTGCTGGGTTCATCCAACCAACTCTCGAATCTCAGTGCGAGTGCAGGGGGTCACAGCTGGCGAGAATGAGAATTTAGTGTCGATATTAACTGCTAGGGCCTCTTCCAAAAGAATAAAAATTGATGATGAGCAATAATCACTTTTCATGCTGGGTTTGGCATTTTTTCCGGATACAGCTCCAGATGCAACGTGAGCCGTGATACGTTCCTTCCAGCGATCGCCTTCCGGCATTTGTGACGCAGGCTGCAATTAGAGCATCTCTACCGTACCTCGTCCAATCCCCATCCGTAAAATGCGTTTACAGTTTGCGGAAAATCGGATTAGCGGGTGGCGGCCGAACAAATCAGTAAATCAATTTGCATTTCAATTTCAGACATGAAAACACATTTCTTTTCTTTTTTATTTTCTTCAACGGCATTGGATACATAGTAATTCACTAAATCTTTGCTAGAATAGTAAGACCAAAGAAAACAAGAACCACATTTATACATTTTAGAAGATATCCAACTTCCATAACTGCTCCCACTAGTTGGACCAATATCTTCTCCATGCCTTCGTTGTTGATCTGCAGATTCTCGATCTTACACTGTACATTCTTCTTCTTTGATTCTAAAGAAGTAGACGTTGCTTCCCCTCTAGTTTCTTCTCTAATTGCACATGCAACCGCATTACTAGCCTCAATTCTACTAAGGAGTGCACGAACATCTATTAAGTTTCTTTCTATCAATAAATCAATGTATTCTCCTTCCCAAAACCAAAATGAGCATCCATCTTCCTACACACATTACGATGTCCATAAGCTATCAAAATTAAACCAAATAGGGTGACAAAGCCGAATGGAAACAACAACATACCCCGTCGTTTTCGCATTTGAAGAATACCCATCCGGGGTGCTTGGGTGTGTTAGAAGTTAGCCGCAACACTGTCCGCGTGCAGTCGTCGTACTGTATGAGCGGCATCGGCGAGCCGGCGAGCCGCTACGCGAGCGCCGAGCCCGGCGGCCGGCCGGCCGAATCCTTGCCGGCAAACTGACGACGGCGGCTACAAGACGAACCAGTACCTGCATGCGGCGCTGGGGCTTTGCCGGGGCTGCGCGGGGTGCTCCCCGACCAATCCATGGCTTGACGCAGCCACTGGTGGCCGAAAACGCCAAATCCGGCCGCCGCGATGGACAGCCGCCGATCTGCTCGTTTCCGGCCCGCCGACGCAGGAGGAAGTGGCGGAGGGCAAGCTCGGGCGTGTGGCGGCCCTCCGGCGTGATCCCGCCGGCTAGTTTGGCCGGAATCATAGGCGGCGGCCCGGCGGCGGGGGGTGGGGAGAAGCGCGGGGCGTGGGGGAGAGGGGCGGCGGTGGGTGGGGAAAAGCGCGGGTTGATATGTCCGCTCCGCCAACCGCTACCACTATATACAGGGCGCCGATGGGGCGAGGAGGGGAACCCGCGTTTTCGCGGGTTGGGATGGGAATTATGCCGCGCCCGCAAAAAATTTTATGGGTTGGACGCGTTTGCGGGGTCTGATCGGGCATCATTTTCCGCGCCGACCCGTATTTTGGCGGTTATTTTGCGGGTCGCGGCTTTATACGGGGTCTGCTAGAGATGCTCTTACAGCAGGGCTTCACAAATCCGGCCTCTCAAACCGCGGGCACTGACCGGGCATCCCTTAAATGTTGCACCGCACATCCACATATCGTAAATTTTGATCCTCAAATCCATGTAATCCATGCACGTCGATCATACGATACAAATTGTCCGAATGTCAAAGTTCGAAACAAAGCAAAGCAAAGCAAATCATAGTTCAACAAACTGGACATGGTAAAATTAAATCAATGTCCGAGCGTGACGGATGGCCTCGGATCACTGGTTGGGCGCCTGCTCCGAGCGGGAATGCGTCGTGATGCAGGCGGAATGCGTCCTGCACGTCCTGCTCTGCCTGCATCCGGGCAGCCTGCTCCGCCTGCATTTGGGCTGCCTTCTCCGCCTGCATCCGGCCCGCAGCCGCCCTCGCCGCCTCGTACTTTCTACGGTCGTTGATCTCCATCTTCTTGTCCGCAAGCCACTTCTTCGCATGCTCATCCAAGAGGGTCTCGTCTGCCAACATGATCCTCGCATCTTCCGCGTCCCGTGCGAGTTGCAACCTCTCCTTCTCAAGCTCTATGTCGCCAAATGTCTTGGCCTTCTCGAGCTCCCATTTGATCGCCGCTTATTGCTTCTCCAACTGGATCTTCTCCCTCTCAATTTCCAGCTTCTTCTCCGCCCTCTTCCGGTCCCACTCCATCCTTTCCTTTTTGCGTATCCAACATGAGCTTGTATCTCTCCTCCTTCTTGTTCCCCCTCACCGAAAAAATGCCCGTCCATGTGGACGACATTTTAGTAGCCGCGGCATCACAGGCGGCACATGCCTTCTCCCACTTGTTTCCCATGACTTAGCGGTTGTCCTTTGGCACGGTGGCTTTTCCATTCGTCACGAGAACATCGTCCTCTTCATCATCCAACCCAATTGATTGGTTCGAGCTTGAGCCATCATTCCTCTTCTTGCCGAACTTGAGGTCGGCCACAAGTTGGTTCCACTTCGGCTTGCCATTCAATATGACCCAACAATGGCTAAAAGCAAATGGCTTCTTCTCCACCTCGTACAAAGTGGCCGCCACCGCCGTTTAGCAAACAACATATGTATGAGCACGAGAATGCAAACACAAGAACCATATGCAATGGACGACAAGATGAGGCAATCGAGCTTACGTGAGCTGCGACTCCCATCCCACTTTGAGGGCGTTTGGTCACTTGTGAGTATTTGCCGACGTACTTGTTCACTTCCCCTTGAATGATCCCCCAACGATGTTGGAGAGATGCCACATTGCGGGTGGTCACGATAGGATGCGGCTCCACATACTCCTTTTGCTCGTGATACTCCTTCCAAATCTTCGTCCAATAGGTGTTCCCCTTTTGCTCGGTGCCGCATATTGGATCCATTGTTGTGGCCAACCAAGCTTTGACCAACAAGATGTCCTTAAATCTTGAGAATGCCGGACCTCTTGCCTTCGGCGTCTTGGTCTTCTTCTTCTTCTTGCTCAGATTGGGATCGGATGTTGTCCCAACTTCAAATGCGGTGGTGGCCTCCAATTCATACTCCATTTCGGTCGGATCTTCATTGCCATTGATCATGTTCGACAAGAACGCCTCCTACATGATTACGGTTTGCAAGCATTCATCATGAGCGAAATGAACTAGTGGTCTATGCTAAAATATGATCAGACAAGAGCAAAGAAAACGCACCGACTCTTGTTCGGTCATTCCATCGAACATGTCAAGGGCAGCCCGGGCACTGTCGGAGCCCGTGCTCATCCATGCCCAAACGAGCTGCGACGAGTCACACACGTCGGCCGACGGCATATGCGTGGGCGCGAAGCTCTCCGAAATGGCCCAGCCAGTGGTTGAATCATCCTCTGTCCCAAGGGGGTCGGACGGCGTAATCCGCATAGGCGCTCGGAGGGAAGGGGTGGGGGGATCCGGGCATGACGGAGGAGACAACTGCTCCACCATGTCCGAACCTCCCTGTGACGCCGCTGCCGCCTCCCTCTCTCGCTATCGGCGTCGCCGCAACTTGCGGGCAACGTTCTCCGACTTGCAAGTCGCAGCCGATGAATTGACACTGCCAACGGACGAGGCGAACTGCGTCTCTGTCGCGGCGGTGTGGGTCGGGCTGGATGACATCTCCGGTGATGGATCGGGACCGGAGGTGAGGATTGGGAGCAAGGGTGGAGGACGGAGAGGGTCCGGGCGCGGGAAAGGTTGGAGGGCGGTGGGAGGAGGAGGAAGGGTTTGGTGGATTTGGTGCAATTTGGGGTGGGGTCGGGCTATCGGGTCCGACGTGGCGGGCGTGCCCGAGCGCCCCTGTTGGGAAACGTAGTAGAAAACAAAAAAATTTGCCCTACGAACACCCAAGAACAATATGAATATGCATAACAGGTTGTGATCAATGATCGTTGCCGACTCCGGGAGTGCAGCGGAAGTAGACGAGTTGGTGTAGATCGTACTTGAAGTGAATGTTGATGACGATCCCGCGAACCGCCCACAAACGATCCCTCGAAAGGAAGACCGAAAGCGCGGCCTCTCTGCTTGGTTGCAAGCGTACGGTCTCCACGACCCGGCAGCGCTTCGCCGTCCAGAGCTAATCGTCGCCGGAGAATTATGAGGATTAGAGGTGGCTATGGCTCGCTCTAATTAGTCAACTAGGACCAACTAGAACATGCACTAGATCAACTAGAGGAATGATACGTCTCTGTCGTATCTATAATTTTTGATTATTTTATGCCAATATTACACAACTTTTACATACTTTTGGCAACAATTTATATGATTTATTGGACTAACCTATTGATCCAGTGCCCAGTGCCAGTTCCTGTTTTTTGCATGTTTTTTGTTTCGTAGAATATCCATATCAAACAAAGTCCAAATGCAATAAATTTTTACGGAGAATTATTTTGGAATATTTGTGATTTTTGGGAGTTGTAATCAACGCAAACGGAGGCCCACACACACCACAAGACACCTGGGCGCGCCCTAGGGCCCAGGCGCGCCCTAGTGGGTTGTGCCCTCCTCGGATGTCGGTTGAAGCTCTACTTCGGGCGCAAGAAAGCTTATATCTGAAAAAAATCGTGTTAAAATCTCAGCGCAATCGGAGTTACGGATCTCCGGGAATACAAGAAATGGTTTTCGGCCAGAACTGGGGTACGAGAAACAGAAGAGAACAAAGAGGGAGATCCAATCTCGGAGGGGCTCCTGCCCCTCCGCCGCCATGGAGGCCATGGACCAGAGGGGGAACTCTCCTCCCATCTAGGGGGGAGGCCAAAGAAGAAGAAGAAGGAGGGGGGCTCTCTCCCCCTCTCTCCCGGTGGCGCCGGAACGCCGCCAGGGCTAGGATCGTGACGGCGATCTACATCAACAATCTTGCTACCGTCAACACCAACTCTCTCCCCCTCTATGCAGCGGTGTAACACCTCTCTTCCCCGTTGTAATCTCTACTTAAACATGGTGCTCAACTCCATATATTATTTCCCAATGATATTTGGCTATCCTATGATGTTTGAGTAGATCCGTTTTGTCCTGTGGGTTAATCGTGATCTTGGTTGGTATGATTGTATATTTTATTTATGGTGCTGTCCTACGGTGCCCTCCGTCTCACGCAAACATGAGGGATCCCCGCTGTAGGGTGTTGCAATACGTTCATGATTCGCTTATGGTGGGTTGCGAGAGTGACAGAAGCTTAAACCCGAGTAGGTGGGTTATTGCGTATGGGAGTAAAGAGGACTTGATACTTAATGCTATGGTTGGGTTTCACGACCTTAATAATCTTTAGTAGTTGCGGATGCTTGCTAGAGTTCCAATCATAAGTGCATATGATCCAAGTAGAGAAAGTATGTTAGCTCATGACTCTCCCTCATATAAAATTACAAGAATGATTACCGGTACTTGTTATCGATTGCCTAGGGACAAATGACTTTCTTGTTGACAAAAGCAATCCACTTTTATTACCTTGCAATTTATTTGTAGTTTTATTCTCGCAAAGTACTCGTAGTTTTATTCTTGCAAAATAGTTTCATACTTGTTCTAGGTAAAGCAAACGTTAAAGTGTGCGTACAGTTGTATCGGTGGTCGATAGAACTTGAGGGAATATTTGTTCTGCCTTTAGCTCCTCGTTGGGTTCAACACTCTTATTTATCAAAGAAGGCTACAAACGATCCCCTATACTTGTGGGTTATCAAGACATTTTTCTGGCGCTGTTGCCGGGGAGCAATAGCGTGTGGTGAATATTCTCGTGTGTGCTTGTTTGCTTTATCACTAAGTAATTTTTATTTCCTATTCTAAGTTGTTCTCTATCTTTAGTTATGGATATGGAACATGAAACACCAAAAAAAATTAGTTGTACTTGCTACTCATGGAGATGGGGAACCTCCTAAAACCCTCGATGCTCGTTATGTGAAAAATATTATGCACTATTTTGATAATCCTGAGAAAGCCCCATTCAACATGATAATGGGAGACACGTTGGATCAACGTGAATACTTTAGGGATTATCGCTTGACACAAAAAGAGAAATTGTTATGGGATCAAATTGATATGTTGCATTGGTATGCTTGGAATTTATGCCAGAGATATGATTTTACTTGTTGCTCTAGGATGAATGCTCCACACCTTCCCTTTTCATGCAAATTTAATGATAATGAAACCTTGGCTTCTTATGCCAATGGTAGATATGATTATTATGATGTGGAACGAATAGAAGAATTTGTTGCTTTTAAGGGAGCTTATGAAATTGAATCTTTGTTTTTAAAGTATGAAGCTTTTGATGATGATGTTTATAGACCTGAAAGTTTTGCCATCCTTAAATATTGCTATGAAAATTATAAATACAATTCCGATATTGATATATTTATTGAGAAAGTCTCCGCTATCCAAGAAGAGACTAATATTTTGCAGGAGTCTATGGAAGAAAAATTGATGAAACTGTGAGCTCATTGGATGAAAAAGATGATGAGGAGAGCGAAGAACAAAAGGAGGAAGAGCGGATTAGCTACCCGTTCCCACCTTCTAATGAGAGTAACTCTTCAATTCATACATTATTTAATTTCCCTTCATGCTTACCGAAGGATGAATGCTATGATAATTGCTATGATCCCGTTGATTCTTTTGAAATATCCCTTTTTGATGAACTTAATGCTTGCTATGCTTGTGGCCAAGATGCCAATATGAATTATGCTTATGGAGATGAACTTGCTATAGTTCCTTATGTTAAGAATGAAATTGTTGCTATTGCACCCACACATGATAGTCCTATTATCTTTTTGAATTCTCCAAATTACACTATATCGGAGAAGTTTGCTCTTATTAAGGATTATATTGATGGGTTGCATTTTGCTACTACACATGATGATTTTGATGAATATAATATGCATGTGCTTGCTGCTCCTACTTGCAATTATTATGAGAGAGGAACTATATCTCCACCTCTCTATGTTTCCAACATGATAAAATTGCAAGAAACTGCTTATGCTATGTATTGGCCTTTACTTGATGTGCATGAATTGTTCTTGTATGACATGCCGATGCATAGGCAGAGAGTTAGACTTTGTCATTGCATGATATATGTTGCTTTGTGCTCACTACTAAATGCCAAATCATTGTTAAAGAAAATTGGCTTTGATATACCTTGGGATCCGGGTGGATTCATTACTTGAGCACTTTATGCCTAGCTTAATGGCTTTAAAGAAAGCGCTGCCAGGGAGACAACCCAGAAGTTTTAGAGAGTCATTTATTTCTATTGAGTGCTTCTATAAAGTTTAAAAATAAAAAAATATACAGGGGAACTTAAAACTTCACAAAAAGAAAAGTGAAAGTGAGAAAGACGAGCACTGTGGAAGCGGGAGCATGCCTTGAACTTTGTTCATGCCCATGGAAACTTTGTGAATCTTGAATTACAGAAACTTTTCAACAAAATAATTATCCCCTTGTAAAAATCCATTGTATTATAAAAATAATGTGCCAAGATTTGCCTTTAGGATGATTAGATTGCTTGTTGGTATGTACGGTGCAAAAACAGAAACTTTGGCTGTAGTGCGCGATTTTACAATTTTTACTGGAATGTCAAAAGTTTCTGAAATTTTTTGCAAAGTCTTGATATACAAATTTTTTATTTTCTCCTAATTTTTAAGAATTGTTGGAGTAACATAAGTATGGTAGATGTTCAGATTGCTACAGACTGTCCTGTTTAAGACAGATTCTGTTTTTGATGCATTGTTTTGATGAAACTATCGATTTTTATCGGTGGTATAAGACATGGAAAAGTTATATTACAGTAGCTACAATGAAAAAACAAAATATGAATTGGTTTTCAATAGTACTTAGAGTAGTGATTTGCTTTATTATACTAACGGATCTTACCGAGCTTTCTGTTGAGTTTTGTGTGGATGAAGTGATCAAAGATCGAGGAGGTCTCGATATGAGGAGAAGGAGGAGAGGTAAGAGCTCAATCTTGGGAATGCCCAAGGAACCCCAAGTAAATATTCAAGGAGACTCAAGCATCTAAGCTTGGGGATGCCCCGGAAGGCATCCCATCTTTCTTCAACAAGTATCGATATGTTTTCGTCTTCGTTTCGTTCATGTGATATGTGCAAATCTTGGAGCATCTTTTTTGTTTAGTTTTCCTTTTTCTTTTATGCACCATGATGGTATGAGATAGTACATGGTTGATTTATAGAATGCTCATTGCACTTCACTTATATCTTTTGAGTGTGGCTTTATAGAATGCTTCATGTGCTTCACTTATATCATTTGAAGTTTGGATTGCCTGTTTCTCTTCACATAGAAAACCGTTATTTGTAGAATGCTCTTTTGCTTCACTTATACTTATTAGAGCATGGTCTTTTGTAGAAAGAATTAAACTCTCTTGCTCACTTATATCTATTTAGAGAGTCAACAGGAATTGGTCATTTGCATGGTTAGTCATAAAATCCTACATAAAACCTATGGATCACTGAATATGATATGTTTGATTCCTTGCAATAGTTTTGCGATATAGAGATGATAATATGTGGGAGGTACTAGTAAATGGTTGTGGTTAGTAAGAATATTGGTGTTAAGGTTTGTGATTCCCTATGCAAGCACGAAAGTCAATAGTTATGCAATGAAATTACATCCTACTAGTGGTGCATTATTCGGTGTTAGTATGCTTGATGCTCGCTTATGAGAATTTTCGTTTCTTGGTTGGTTGCTTCTCAATCTTTTTGCTAGCCTCCACTTGTACTAAATAGAAATACTACTTGTGCATCCAAAATCCTTAAACCCAGTTTTTGCCATATGAGTCCACCATACCTACCCATATGCGGTATTTCCGTGCCGTTCTAAGTAAATTTGTATGTGCCAACTCTAATTTTCAAAATAAATCTCCGTTTTGTGTGCCCGTACCGCTCATGTGGCGGCAGGGGGTGGCCGATGTGTTCCATGTTTAGGCGGGTTATTCTCACGATGAGTGTTTATTCACTTGTCATTGCACGAGAGTACGACGGTAAAGGGATGCCCAGTCCCACAATGAATCAAAAATAATAACAACAAAATTCCTTGGAAAGTGTTGGTATGGAAGGCACCCGTGGATACGGCTAGCCATGGATTGTGAAAGAATGGTGGAAAGGAAATGAACTTTATTTTCTGTTTGGGAACCGCCTATAATGTGTCTAGCATGGAGGATGTTGGGAACTCTCGGTCGTAGCGTTGACAGGAAAAGCATGCCTCTCAAAATGTTTTTATCTCTCAATTTCTTTGCTTTGAGCTCTGGCACCTCTACAAATCTCTGCTTCCCTCTGCGAAGGACCTATCTATTTATTTTTATGCAATTTTTTATTTTTATTTGATTCTCCATCTTCTCTTACAAAGCACCAACTAGGGAGCACTATGATCATACTTGTGCATTGATGCAGCTAATATTCGAGTGTGTTTTGTGAATGGATCAATGATTGGGCATGACGGGCTAGGGATAACTTTCTTTAGTGTTGATATTCTGAAAGACATGATTGTTTGTTGGGATGCCTGAGTATTGATGTCTTTATGTCAAATTATAGACTATTGCTTTGAATCACTTATGTCTTAATATTCATGCCATGATTAGATATATGGTCAAGTTTATGCTAGGTAGCATTCCACATCAAAAATTATCTTTTTTATCATTTACCTACTCGAGGACGAGCAGGAATTAAGCTTGGGGATGCTGATACGTCTCCGTCGTATCTATAATTTTTGATTGTTTCATGCCAATATTACACAACTTTTACATACTTTTGGCAACAATTTATATGATTTATTGGACTAACCTATTGATCCAGTGCCCAGTGCCAGTTCCTGTTCTCTGCATGTTTTTTGTTTCGTAGAATATCCATATCAAACAAAGTCCAAATGCAATAAAATTTTACGGAGAATTATTTTGGAATATTTGTGATTTTTGGGAGTTGGAATCATCACAAACGGAGGCCCACACACACCACAAGACACCTGGGCGCTCCCTAGGGCCCAGGCGCGCCCTGGTGGGTTGTGCCCTCCTCGGATGTCGGTTGGAGCTCTACTTCGGGCGCAAGGAAGCTTATATCCGGAAAAAATCATGTTAAAATCTCAGCGCAATCGGAGTTACGGATCTCCGGGAATATAAGAAACGGTTTTCGGCCAGATCTGGGGAACGCGAAATAGAAGAAAACAGAGAGGGAGATCCAATCTCGGAGGGGCTCCCGCCCCTCCGCCGCCATGGAGGCCATGGACCAGAGGGGGAACTCTCCTCCCATCTAGGGGGGAGGCCAAGGAAGAAGAAGAAGGAGGGGGGCTCTCTCCCCCTCTCTCCCGGTGGCGCCGGAACGCCACCGGGGCTAGGATCGTGACGGCGATCTACATCAACAATCTTGCTACCGTCAACACCAACTCTTTCCCCCTCTATGCAGCGGTGTAACACCTCTCTTCCCCGCTGTAATCTCTACTTAAACATGGTGCTCAACTCCATATATTATTTCCCAATGATATTTGGCTATCCTTTGATGTTTGAGTAGATCTGTTTTGTCCTGTGGGTTAATCATGATTTTGGTTGGTATGATTGTATATTTTATTTATGGTGCTGTCCTACGGTGCCCTCCGTCTCGCGCAAACGTGAGGGATCCCCGCTGTAGGGTGTTGCAATACGTTCATGATTCGCTTATGGTGGGTTGCGAGAGTGACAGAAGCTTAAACCCGAGTAGGTGGGTTGTTGCGTATGGGAGTAAAGAGGACTTGATACTTAATGCTATGGTTGGGTTTCATGACCTTAATGATCTTTAGTAGTTGCGGATGCTTGCTAGAGTTCCAATCATAAGTGCATATGATCCAAGTAGAGAAAGTATATTAGCTCATGCCTCTCCCTCATATAAAATTACAAGAATGATTACCGGTACTTGTTATCGATTGCCTAGGGACAAATGATTTTCTTGTTGACAAAAGCTATCCACTTTTATTACCTTGCAATTTATTCATAGTTTTATTCTCGCAAAGTAATCATAATTTTATTCTTGCAAAATAGTTTCATACTTGTTCTAGGTAAAGCAAACATTAAAGTGTGCGTAGAGTTGTCTCGGTGGTCTATAGAACTTGAGGGAATATTTGTTCTGCCTTTAGCTCCTCGTTGGGTTTGACACTCTTATTTATCGAAGAAGGCTACAAACGACCCCCTATACTTGTCGGTTATCAAGGAAGCTCCAAAACTTGTGTCCGCATAGGGTGGAAATCCTCTAGTATATATAGGATTGGGGGGAAGAGGGGGCTGCCACCAAGGGGGAAAGAGCCCCCTTGGGGCGCCGGCCAAGGGAGGGGAAGTAGGAATCCCCCTCCAAGTAGGATTCACCCCCCCCCCCCTTTAGGAAAGTGGGGCGCCTCCCTTGTTGGGCCCTTGTGGCCCAACCCCTTCTCCACCTCTTGGCCTTATTTGGCCCGTTGATATTAAATTAAATATATTTTTGTTCTAAACAATTTTAGAGCATAATATATATAATTTAACATCTTCGGAAACATTTTCCACCCATATATATTAATCGGTAATACCCGGTATTACCCGATATTCACCGAAACCCTTCCGGTGACCCCGAAACGCTTCTCGAACCTCTCGGAACTATTCTGGATATTAATGAAACAATTCCAAAAATATATTCTCATCACTCCCGTCCTACTAACGCTCAGCAGATCGTGATTACTTTAAGCTTGTGACCCTGTAGGTTCGGTAACCATAGACATGAACGAAACCCCTTCGTTCAATGACCGATAGCGGAACCGTGGACATCCATATTGGTCCCTATGATTAAACGAATGATATTCGAGTGAACCTTTGGTTATCATGTGATGTTCCCTTTGCTTCGCGATACTTTACAAAACCCGGTGTGCATCGGTATCCTCTTGAGTCATCACCATTCTCACTATACTGTTGCTCCCGTTACCGGTTTTGTTCTTCTTTCTCGTTGACATGTTCCGGCATCCCCGTGACGTAGTCACCTGTGTCTGGGCAGATGATGATGGATGCCTTCACACCGAGAGGGCCCTAAGAATATCTATTCTTCGTCGGAGGAGCAAAATCCACTCTCGAGCTGTCTGGTCACTTGTCAAACTTTCCAGTGAGCATGAAAGTTGTCGTTATGATCACCTTGTTACAGATGACGTTTGAGCAACCCCAAAGCCCACCGTTTGGTAGGAAGTGACAAAGACACTCTCATGGTCTGAGGAACTAAAACAATTGCTAACACTCCATGTTATAACAGATGATTTCAGACGATATGATCACATAGTATAATAGACTAGTATTGGGTCGATTCAATATGATCGTTCTTCTAACGTCATACCCTCAATGTTGTTTTAGGACTATCGTTGCACTTAACGATATCCTAAGATCCATAAAACGTGATCACCAACAACACTTGAGCCGGTCTTAGAGGCGAGACCGGGAACCAATTGTTTACCGTTTATCATTTCACACGTGCATATGAGTTTTCCACTGAATCACATATTCCAGGATCATAGCAGTTATAGCATGAAATATAAACTCTTAATTATGAATAACGGAATTATAATAATACAATATTATTGCCTCTAGGGCATATTTCCAATAGTCTCCCACTTGCACTAGAGTCAATAATCTAGCTGCATGATTTTACAAACACCTATGGGTATTCTGGTGTTGCTCATGCTTTGCTTGTGGTAGAGCCTTTGTCATTTGTTTTGACATATTCAAAACTCAGAAATATTTGTGTCAGTTTTGTCTGGTTACAGGATCTCAATCCATCTTGCTTTGGGCTATAATATTTTATTCAAAATAAAATATCATTTAGACTCATTGCACTTAGAATCATATTTCGGATTCATCCATTTTATATCAAGATTCTTCTTGATTGGCCATATTCATAATATAATGTTTATGGGCTTATTACAACTTTTATAATACCCCAATTATATCAAGACATTTCTTGATTATTGGATCCACCCTTTCATATCAAGACTCTTCTTGATTGTACATTATTCATAATGTTTATGGGTTTCTTACAACTTTTGTATATCTAATTATATCAAGACATTTCTTGATTATTGGATTTTACCCATTATATCAAGACTCTTCTTGATTGGCCATATTCTCAATATATTGTTAATGGGGTTCTTTACAACTTTTGTAACATCAAATTATATCAAGACATTTCTTGATATTGGATCTACCTTTTATATCAAGACTCTTCTTGATCAGACAACATTGAAACATCTAATATTTTCAAAACATAAATTATCGTATGAATCAACAATATTGTTCATAAAATAATCTTATCATAGCTCTAATTATATCAATCATGAAGTTGATATTGATATATTCTCAATAATGAATTTTTAACTTCTATGCTCAAAATAATCTTATTCTTTTGAGATCCTTGATACTGTTACTAACACTAGAAAAACTCTTGGCTCTTTTCATATATATTATAAACTTAAGCGAATTTCTTTCATCTATCCATGCTCATAAGCATCTAGTTATATGACACTGAGAGAAACAATTTCTCTATTTAAACACTTTAAACCTTTGTCAAAACATATAAACTTTTAAGCTCAATCAAACATATTGATCTATATTTATAGATTCTTTTATGCCCAATATTTTGACTTGCTATTTGATGAAAACATGTTTCAAAAACATTTTATTTTTGCTAAGAAGTTATATCATTTCCATCCCAACATATGAGATCAGAAATACTATATAACTCCCACTGAGTTATTTATATACACAAGGTTCCTTTGATAATGTAACACCCCCAGTGGTTAGCCACAAAAATCCCCCTTTTGATAATGCCATGTCATCATGATCAACAGTGCTTAAACATCATTTGGATCATATCTCTTTTCAAATTCAAATTCAAATGGAAATTCAAACTGAATTTGAAAATAAAAGTTGTTCAAATCCAGAAACTAAAATGTTCATATTATTGTAAATATTCCAGAGACTATTCTAAAATTATAACCAACATTCACTAAATTAATTAATTGACTCTAACAGCTACAAAACAGAGATAATTAATCCATATTCATTTATTTAAAATCCAAATAAAATTCATTTGCCTCCTAACCCTTTTATAACAGAGCTAGAAATAGCACTATAAATATGTGGTTAGTTCACCTATTTTACAAAAGTCATTTGGTTTAAAAAGAAAAGAGAAAACAGAAATAACAAAAGAAAACAGAAAAGAGAAAAGAAGAAAAAGAAAAAGGCCACAGCGCCTGGGCCTAAGTGGCACAGTGCCGGCCCAGCCCGCGCAGCTCCTCCTCCCACCTCCCGCACTGTTTCCCCTGCGCCGCTGTCGAACACCTGCCGCACGCGCCTCGCCCGGGCTGGCCCCCCCTCTCCCCTTGCTCGACAGCGCGCCCCCACACCCCTGGTAGATAGAGGGCAACGCCCTGCGCACCTCTGGCCTCCCCTGGCCACTTCTCCCCCTCTCTGCTTCGCCAGATCCTCCTCGCCCGAGCGCCACCATCGCCGCCGCTCGCCATCATCACGGCCACCGGCGCCGTCCCGTCCTCCCGAGCTGTCCACGGGCTCCGCCGACGTCTTCTCCTTCTTCCCCGACCTCGCGTCCGAGCCCGAGGCCATGGCGTTGGCCGAATCGAGCCGGCAATCGACGCGGATCGCCGGAGCACCACAGCCCCGTTCATCGTCTTCTCTGCGCTACAAAGCCACCAAAGGCCACCGTGAGCCGCTGCGGTGAGCTTCATCTCTCCTCTCTCTCTCTGCTGCTCTTTTCAGAGCCCGAACAGCGCCACCTTGGCTCCGCTGCTCCGGTTGCCGCCAACACCGACGAACGGCGCAGAGCAGAGCCGACCGCGCCCTTCCTCCGTGCCCGTCGTGCTCCGGGTGCTCGCAGTAGCCGCCTAGCCGCGTAGCCGCTCAAAAAACGACTCAAAAACCCCGCGTCGAGCTCGACCGAATTGCTTCGCCGCTGATCACGACGCCGGCGACTATTCCGGCCGCTCCACGGGCAACCACCCCCACCATTGGATGCGCGCGAGTCTCACGAGGCCGTAGGAGCAAACCACGTCGCAAATGATGCACCATACGCAAATCCCGAGCTCGCCGGAGCTCTCGGCCGCGTCCGGCGCTTGCTGGAGCACTCCGGTGCCGGCGTCTGACGTGGCGCCGCGTGCCCCACCCCCTGTGTCGCTGACAGCGGGCCCCGCAGGGCCGGTTGACCTGGTCAACACGTGTTACTGTTCATCGTGGCCCACTGACGTGTGGGTCCCGCGCCTACTTAACCCCGTTTAAATTTAAAAAGAAATTAATTAGTTTAATCTGAGACTGACAATGCGAGCCCACCAGTTAATTAGGATAATTAGATTAATTAAACCATGTTTAGCTAGTTCAGTCACTGACCAGTGGGACCCACTAGTCAGGTTTGACTCTGGTCAACCGACCAGTTGACTGCTGACATCACCATTATGTCATGCTGACATCACCCTGCACTGTTCTGGATAATGTTGGATTAAAATAATTAAAATAATTCCATAAATTGTTTAAATCTTTAGAAAATCATACAAAATAAACCTTAGCTCAGATCGGAAAACTTTGTACATGAAAGTTGCTCAGAACGACGAGACGAATCCGAATACGTGGTCCGTTCGTCCGCCACACGTCCCTAACTATCCGAACATGGAACCGTTCCCCTCCGGTCATCTGTCTGACAAATGTCCGGAATCGGGAAAACATTCCCGGATGGTTTCCCCCCTTCCTAGGTGACGTGCGACCATATGTTAGGACACACCCGGCACTGCGTATTGTCATGTCATGCTCTTGTTTGCTTTATATTTACTGTTTCTTCCCCCTCTTCTCTCTCGGTAGACCCCGACACCGACGTCGTCCCTGAGGCCGACGCAGCTCCAGAGGTTGACGACACTGCTGACGACCTTGCCCTTGCCGCCGAGCAACCAGGCAAGCACCCCCCATGAGCATACCGATATCGCCTATTCTTTCTCTCTCATGCTTACATTAGAATTGCTGCTGCTACTGCTTTACCTATTCTAATGCATAGCCTGTTTATTGTAACCTGCTATTGAAACCTTACCTGCTTATCCTAAACTGTCTAGTATAGGCTGGGTAGAGACCTATCAGTGACCCCACTTGTCCCGACTGCCCCGCTGGATTATCAGAAGACCCGATCGACGGGATCGAAGACAGGCCCCGGCACCGCACTTCACCCCCTTAGTTGTAACAACACTGCAGTGTTACTATCGAGTGCCGAGGGTGATACCTCGTGTAGCACTTCAGATGTTAACTCTGTAGAGTAGCTAGTTGGTCGTGGTCATCGAGGGTGATTCCTCCTTCTCCACTTCCGATACGACCCTGTCGTGCAACACATCAAGTGTGAACCCATCGAGGGTGATTCCTCCTATGTTCACCTTGACAGTTACATCGAGTGGGTATCCATCGAGGGTGATACCTTGGATTCCCTTGATGTTATGGACACACGGATACTTGGACTTTACACTGTTACCTCGAAAGGCGGGTCGACCCTGAGGGATACCCGCGTGTGATGTTAAGACGGGTTGCCTGGATGGTGCCCGAGTGATGAATACGAGGCATGGCCGGGCATTCTTGGCCCTTGCCGCAAGTCCTCGAGACGGGGCGACGGGGTCACATCGAACGTGAGTCTCTGCTCGTTACCGCACCCCCCAAGGTACTAACGATTTGGATATTTGATTCGAGTGGGCCTCTGGCCCGATAGCACTAACCATCACGCGGGAATGAATATGGGTACTCTGCATCGTATGCATCAGCGGAAAGCTCTGTCAGACGTCCAGTTCAGCATTGTGGCCGGGTCGGATCATGCCGTTGGCGCTGGTATCCACCCTGCTCGCAACGACCCGGAGTGCACAGGGCGATGGCCCAAGACCAATGAGCGCTTAGGATGTAGACCGGCAGGGACCTCTCTGCTGAGCTCTAGGTAGGGCTGCGGTGTGTCGTTTGGCCGAGGCCGGGCATGACCCAAAAAAGTGTGTCCGGCCGGAGTTAATCGAGCGTGGTTGGTAAGTTGGTGCACCCCTGCAGGGAAGAACTAATCTATGCATAGCCGGATCCTCGGTAACGGACACTTGGAGTTGTATCCAGATCGATACAACTAGTATTGGATATTATGGCTTTGGGATTGCTTCTCGCAGGGAGTCGAGAAGGGATCTCTGGACGAGGTTGATGACTGTATGGCTCTGGGATTGCTTTCTCGCAGGGAGTCAAGAAAGGATCTCTGGGTGAGGTTGATAACTCTACTACTACTTTGTACTGTGCTGACCTACTCTCTTCTATTGCTGCAAGACCGTTGAAGACGCTAGTCTTCGATAGGACTAGGCCATCTCTCTATTCTGGCATTTCTGCAGCCCAGTCCACATATACAGCCTCTCTTTGATAATGTTGCATATGTAGTGTAGATCCTTGCTTGCTGAGTACTTCAGATAAGTACTCACGGTTGCTTTTCTTTCTTTTTCTTCCCATACCCTTTTGATGCAACCAGATGACGGAGCCCCGGATACAGCTGCCCCCGCCGACGATCGCTACTTCTACCCCGAGGGTGGATACTACTACGAGTTGGCTGATGACCAGGAGTAGGATAGGAGGGTCCCAGGCAGGAGGCATGCGCCTTTCGATCATAGTGTTTTATTTTGCCCCGCCTTTCTAAAGGCCTTTTTGTTTCTCTTTTAATATATGTACTCAGATATCTGATGCTTCCGCTAACGCTTGTATGCGAGTTTATGTATTCGAGCCCTTGAGGCCCCTGGCTTGTAATATAGAGCTTGTATGACTTTATTTATGTTTAGAGTTGTGTTGTGATATCTTCCCGTGAGTCCTTAGGCTTGATCGTGTGCATTTGCGTGTATGATTAGTGCATGATTGAGCCGGGGGCGTCACAAGTTGGTATCAGAGCCGACTGCCTGTAGGAACCCCCCCTTTCCAACTCCTTGGCCGAAGTCGAGTCTAGTCTTTCAAAAACTAATTTACTAACTTGGCTGTGTGGCTTATGGGCCCACGTCGCCAATTGGGTGGTATTAGGATCTTTTGTTCCTCGTCTATACTCTGGGACTCTGATCTCTGTTCTATTCGGGTTAAATAAATTTTACTAACGCCGACACTTAGGATCTCGTAAATCCCGTCTACCCGGAGAGCTGGATATCTGTGCTCCAGGCTGCTTTCCGTGCCCGATATATTCCTCAAGGAATCATGGACCGGATGAAAACCCAGTTCCGCAACCTCACTCAGGGCAACAAGACAGTCGAAGCTTATCAGCGGGAATTCCTTGATCTGTCCCGCTATGCTGAAGAAGACATCGCCACGGATGCCCGTAGACAAGAGAAGTTCCGTAATGGACTCCACGCAGACATCGAGCTTGCACTCGCTGCCCAAGATTTCACCGACTTCTGCTTGAGACTGCTCAAATGAAGCATAAGGAGTCGCAGAAGCGCTATCGTGATGTTGGCTCATCTTCGGGCTCAACACAGAAAACATATGGTCGTGGACACGCTTACAACATTGATATTAAACAAGTCCAGGATCAACCTTCCACCGAAATGGGTACCCTTCCCGTTAACTCAGTACCTGCTTCTGTTTTATTTAATTCAGCAGCATCACATTCATCCATCTCTGGAAAAATTTGCATTCATGCATGACCTTCATTATGAGGAAATGCATACTCCGTTAGTCATCCGGGCTAGTGAATTACCATGACCAGATAACTCAAAATGCTGAGGCAAAAATATACACCTTGAATGCATTGAACGCTTCTCCGCTTGAGGGGATAAAAAATGTTCCAGTCGTTCGAGATTTTCCGAATGTTTCTTCGGAAGAACTTCCAAGAATACCCCAATTTTTTCCCTTCTACCTCTTAATTCTCGGGACGAGAATTCTTGTTAGTGGAGGAGACTTGTAACACCCCCAGTGGTTAGCCACAGTAATCCCCCTTTTGATAATGCCATGTCATCATGATCAACAGTGCTTAAACATCATTTGGATCATATCTCTTTTCAAATTCAAATTCAAATGGAAATTCAAACTGAAAGTGAAAATAAAAGTTGTTCAAATCCAGAAACTAAAATGTTCATAATATTGTAAATATTCCAGAGACTATTCTAAAATTATAACCAACATTCACTAAATTAATTAATTGACTCTAACAGCAACAAAACAGAGATAATTAATCCATATTCATTTATTTAAAATCCAAATAAAATTCATTTGCCTCCTAACCCTTTTATAACAGAGCTAGAAATAGCACTATAAATATGTGGTTAGTTCACCTATTTTACAAAAGTCATTTGGTTTAAAAAGAAAAGAGAAAACAGAAATAAGAAAAGAAAACAGAAAAGAGAAAAGAAGAAAAAGAAAAAGGCCGCAGCGCCTGGGCCTAAGTGGCACAGTGCCGGCCCAGCCCGCGCAGCTCGCCCGGGCTGGCCCTCCCTCTCCCCTTGCTCGACAGCGCGCCCCCGCACCCCTGGTAGATAGAGGGCAACGTCCTGCGCACCTCTGGCCTCCCCTGGCCACTTCTCCCCCTCTCTGCTTCGCCAGATCCTCCTCGCCCGAGCGCCACTGTCGCCGCCGCTCGCCATCATCGCGGCCACCGGCGCCGTCCCGTCCTCCCGAGCTGTCCACGGGCTCCGCCGACGTCTTCTCCTTTTTCCCCGACCTCGCGTCCGAGCCCGAGGCCATGGCATTGGCCGAATCAAGCCGGCGATCGACGCGGATCGCCCGAGCACCGCAGCCCCGTTCGTCATCTTCTCTGCGCTACAAAGCCACCAAAGGCCACCGTGAGCCGCTGCGGTGAGCTTCATCTCTCCTCTCTCTCTCTGCTGCTCTTTTCAGAGCCCGAACAGCGCTGCCTTGGCTCCGCTGCTCCGGTTGCCGCCAACGCCGATGAACGGCGCAGAGCAGAGCCTACCGCGCCCTTCCTCCGTGCCCGTCGTGCTCCGAGTGCTCGCAGTAGCCGCGTAGCCGCGTAGCCGCTCAAAAAACGAATCAAAAACTCCGCGCCCGAGCTCGACCGAATGGCTTCGCCGCTGATCACGATGCCGGCGACTATTCCGGCCGCTCCACGGGCAACCACCCCCACCATTGGATTAAAATAATTCCAGAAATTGTTTAAATCTTTAGAAAATCATACAAAATAAACCGTAGCTCAGATCGAAAAACTTTGTACATGAAAGTTGCTCAAAACGACGAGACGAATCTGAATACGCGGTCCGTTCATCCGCCACATGTCCCTAACTATCCGAACATGGAACCGTTCCCCTCCGGTCATCTGTCTGACAAATGTCCGGAACCGGGAAAACATTCCCGGATGGTTTCCCCCCTTCCTAGGTGACGTGCGACCATACGTTAGGACACACCCGGCACTGCGTATTGTCATGTCATGCTCTTGTTTGCTTTATATTTACTGTTTCTTCCCCCTCTTCTCTCTAGGTAGACCCCGACACCGACGTCGTCCCCGAGGCCGACGCAGCTCCAGAGGTTGACGACACCGCTGACGACCTTGCCCTTGCCGCCGAGCAACCAGGCAAGCACCCCCCCATGAGCATACCGATGCCTAATCTTTCTCTCTCATGCTTGCATTAGAATTGCTGCTGCTACTGCTTTACCTATTCTGATGCATAGCCTGTTTATTGTAACCTGCTATTGAAACCTTACCTGCTTATCCTAAACTGTCTAGTATAGGCTGGGTAGAGACCTATCAGTGACCCCACTTGTCCCGACTGCCCCGCTGGATTATCAGAAGACCCGATCGACGGGATCGAAGAAAGGCCCCGGCACTGCACTTCACCCCCTTAGTTGTAACGACACTGCAGCGTTACTATCGAGTGCCGAGGGTGATACCTCGTGTAGCACTTCAGATGTTAACTCTGTAGAGTAGCTATTTGGTCATGGTCATCGAGGGTGATTCCTCCTTCTCCACTTCCGATACGACCCTGTCGTGCAACACATCAAGTGTGAACCCATCGAGGGTGATTCCTCCTACGTTCACCTTGACAGTTACATCGAGTGGGTATCCATCGAGGGTGATACCTCGGATTCCCTTGATATTATGGACACACGGATACTTGGACTTTACACTGTTACTTGGAAAGGCGGGTCGACCCTGAGGGGTACCCGCGTGTGATGTTAAGACGGGTTGCCTGGATGGTGCCCGAGTGATGAATACGAGGCGTGGCCGGGCATTCTTGGCCCTTGCTGCAAGTCCTCGAGACGGGGCGATGGGGTCACATCGATCGTGAGTCTCTGCTCGTTACCGCACCCCCCAAGGTACTAACGATTTGGATATTTGATTCGAGTGGGCCTCTGGCCCGATAGCACTAACCATCACGCGGGAATGAATATGGGTACTCTGCATCGTATGCATCAGCCGAAAGCTCTGTCAGACGTCCAGTTCAGCATTGTGGCCGGGTCGGATCGTGCCGTTGGCACTGGTATCCACCCTGCTCGCAACGACCCGGAGTGCACAGGGCGATGGCCCAAGACTCCTAAGCGCTTAGGATGTAGACCGGCGGGGACCTCTCTGCTGAGCTCTAGGTAGGGCTGCGGTGTGTCGTTTGGCCGAGGCCAGGCATGACCCGGAAAAGTGTGTCCGGCCGGAGTTAATCGAGCGTGGTGGGTCAGTTGGCGCACCCCTGCAGGGAAGAACTAATCTATGCATAGCCGGATCCTCGGTAACGGACACTCGGAGTTGTAACCCGATCGATACAACTAGTATTGGATATTATGGCTCTGGGATTGCTTCTCGCAGGGAGTCGAGAAGGGATCTCTGGACGAGGTTGATGACTATATGGCTCTGGGATTGCTTTCTCGCAGGGAGTCGAGAAAGGATCTCTGGGTGAGGTTGATAACTCTACTACTACTTTGTACTGTGCTGACCTACTCTCTTCTATTGCTGCAAGACCGCTAAAGATGCTAGTCTTCGATAGGACTAGGCCATCTCTCTATTCTGGCATTTCTGCAGCCCAGTCCACATATACAACCTCTCTTTGATAATGTTGCATATGTAGTGTAGATCCTTGCTTGCTGAGTACTTTGGATGAGTACTCACGGTTGTTTTGCTTTCTTTTTCTCCCCATGCCCTTTTGATGCAACCAGATGTTGGAGCCCCGGATACAGCTGCCCCCGCCGATGATCGCTACTTCTACCCCGAGGGTGGATACTACTACGAGTTGGCTGACGACCAGGAGTAGGATCGGAGGGTCTTAGGCAGGAGGCCTGCGCCTTTCGATCGTAGTGTTTAATTTGCCCCACCTTTCTAAAGCATTTCTGTTTCTCTTTTAATATCTGTACTCAGATATCTGATGCTTCCGCTGACGCTTGTGTGCGAGCTTATGTATTCGAGCCCTCGAGGCCCCTGGCTTGTAATATAGAGCTTGTATGACTTTATTTATGTTTTGGAGTTGTGTTGTGATATCTTCCCGTGAGTCCTTAGGCTTGATCATGTGCATTTGCGTGTATGGTTAGTGCACAATTGACCCGGGGGCGTCACAGATAAGATCAAAATCTCAATATCAGCTCACTTGTTATAATCTTCAAAAACTCTTTTGAAGTTTGCACTTTTATCCGGTGTCTTGATGATTTTAAAACCTTTCTGGTTGTATCATTCATACATCCTTTCCTTTTAGGAAACTTAGTTTTAATATCCACTTTCTTCAAAAATCTTTGAAGTATTAACCAAGTTCCAAACTTGTTTTATTTATGACAATTACAATAAAGTTCTTAAACTTAATTATATATTTATTCCGTTGTGCATGGCTATGAGCCATTCCTTTGAGCTGGGCACCGCCATTGCTTCCTTGTAGTGTGCTAGTTCATCTTCTTTCAAAGATGAATATCTCATTGTAAAATTTCAAAAATTCAATAATATTCCCTATTTGTATAAACCAGTTACAAGCTATAGAATTTCTACATCCAATGTAGTAACTTACAGTCTATTTTGCAGACAATCTATCGGAACAATTTCCGGTTTGTTAATTCTGCTTATTACCATCAGGAATTCAATAATCCTTTCTAAGTTGTAATACCCTCCCACTTATTTTCTTTGACAAGAAAAACTTTTCTTGAAAAAGTGTCCATCCGCGTCAAACATTTTGCCCTTTTTGAACATTTCAATGGAAGGAACCCAAATCATTTCTTTGAGATATCCTACCACTTTTATCTGGTTTATAATTTCCATAACTCTTATGGTTTCATTAACCAGACTAATATGTGGTGCTCTGTTTAGTGTATATCCTGCCGTTTCGATTTATACCCCAAAGTATAAATGCAGATCGGTAATAAATAATTCCATAATTATTTGAGTGTTTTTGCTAAACTTATGACTTAGATAATTTTCTTCATTCTTGAAGAATTACTTTATCTTTTGTCATAATGATCCTTATCTTCATTATAAGATATTTGAACTTTTCAAATACATTTTGAAATTCCTTTGAACTATCCAAATATTTCAGATTTTATAAGTAAATCATATTTACCTAATCCTTTAATGAAGTATTATTATCTATTGTGCCATGGCTTGTTTATCAGACTTCATACATCATCATGTATTCTTTTATTTGATTTCTCAATTAAGAGATTTCAATACTTCATCTATATGAAGACTATTTCCCTGATAAAGCCAAGCAGTGATATGTCAGTCTTCTTAAGACGTTTAGCATTAATGTTAAAAAAATTCAAATCAAGATTCATTGAATAAACCATCAAAAAATTGCGGTAAATCCAAACATATTCTTATAACCACTTTAACAACTATTGTCCAAAATATTATAAGAAGATCCGTCGCATAATCGAAAACATAATGTCGTATACAACTCCAGAACGCAATAACTATTATTCGATCCTAAGATGAATCTTGTAAATAAACTAAAGCCATGATTCTATTGGTCCTGAGCAGCGATCCCATCACCATCCTTGACTAGCATCACATCTTTATTTCTTCTTAACTTGTGAGCTTTCTGCAGTCCCTGCATTAGATTGCAAACAAAAGCAATCGATAAGTATCAAATACTTGTGACTTACAGAAACAAGATAAATAACATTAACTTTGTATAACTTTATACCTTTACCGGAAGAATCATTCTTCTTGTCTGCCAGATATTTCTTGCAGTTCCGCTTCCAGTGACCCTTCTATTTATAGTAAAAACATTCAGTCTCCTTAGAGGATCCGCCCTTGTTCTTCTTCTGAGAGAAGGTTTTACCGACACCAGTAGATTTCTTCTTGGACTTGCCCTTCTTTTTTAAACTGGTAGTTTTGTTGACCATCAACACTTCTTTGTTTTTCTGCATGCCAGCTTCTGCAGTTTTGAGCATAGCAAACAACTAGTTCACACTTTTCTCCGTCCCCTTCATGTTGTAATTCATGATAAAACCATCGTAAGATGGGGGGGGTGAAGCAAGTGCAATATCTGTACCGAGTGTTGGCGGAATTCCAAATTCCAGTGAAGCAAGTCTATCAACATAGCCAGTAAGCTTCACTATATGCTCACTCATTGAGGAACCCTCTTTCATCTTGCATTCGATCAGGGTCTTGGTTAATTCAAACCATTCGGTCCTTGCCTGTTTCTTGTATAGAACTTCTAGTGACCAATTATAAATTGAGTGGTAGATCGTTCAAAACGCTTTTGTAGTTCAGGATCCATGTAAGTTAACATGAGACACTGGACTGCTTCATAGTCATCACTACGAGCAGTATAAGTAGCAACTTCTTCTGGTGGTGCATCCTTTGAGGGAGCATCACCCAGGGGCTGATCCAGCTCGTACTCCTTCTTAGCACTCCTGAGAACAAATCTCAGTTTGTGGATCCAATCCGCATAGTTTCCACCATTTGCAGCCAACTTTTCTTTCTCAAGCATAGGGGCTAAGTTGAACATATTGCGAGCCATTTAATCTACAATGATCAACACAAATAATTTTAGACATAATTCATAATTAATATTGCACTGGTTTATTAAAACAAAATTTTAATATTAAAGTGCACTCCCACTCAAATTAATATCTCTGATAATTAATAGTGAGTGATTCAAGATCCAAGTCTAGTTCTCAGCCATTGATGTGTACATCACTGATGACGATCATTTTGACCGGTGGGCAAACTTTTGCCGATCATATCTCCATATGACTCTTGTTCATCTTTCGATGCTTTGTGCTGTGAGCTCAGAACGATTCTACTAGAACTTCAAGACAACCGAGTGTTATCTGCATACATGGTCTGACCATCCCTGTCTTACACCTCACGTTCCGTTTGTACTCATGTGGACATGACGCACTCCGGAATGCTACGTGTTATAGACGGTTGCAACACTGGGAAGAGCACCTTTTAACTTGATATTTACTGTGAGAGATCACCCTAATAATTGACTACTACACAATCAAAGGGTGCAAACAACAAAGGGATAAACATCTCAGGCAATTCATAAAAGCATGATATGGTATAGCCCTAGGCGCTGGGAGTTCTCCATGATCGTCTTCAATCTTTAGTTGACGAAACATGACGGCCAATATTTCATTGTCGTGGCAATCGTTTCAAAAACATTACCATGGTGGCAATCTTAGAAAACGTTGTCATGGCAACCGTTTCAAAAACATTGTCGTGACATCAAAAAATCTGAAATTCCGTCGTGGCACGAAATTATAGCACCTTGTCCCGCGCCTAGGTGCACCTTCTCCTTGACGGGGTTCACCGTGTACATCTTGCCACCATCACCTGTAACCTATCTCTATGATATTTGCATTAAGGTGGCAATCTCGTGGCTCCAACCATCATGTCATGACACGCAGGCCACTTAACATTACATCATATAACCATCTCATACATAAACTCATTATCATGACGATGATTATACCACATCATATGCAAACCCTGCAAAACCAAGCTAGACGTCCTCTAATCGGTTTTAGAATTTTTTTTATTTATGTGGTTAACCAGTTTTATCAATTAAGACTAGCTACCTACGCAAGCACAACAAGGCGATGTCCTTGATGCTAGATTAAGTTTTGGGGTGTGTGAAAGAGAGACTTAATTAAAAGTCCCATCCCCCACACTAAACTTCATCAATGCGCGTGACCCCTAGAAGATCATCCATCTTTGGCACACTCTTGTGTACGCGATGGTTCACTATTCCCGACTATGATGTAGCCCAAGGAACTGTTAGAAGATCGTCGACAGCCAGAGCCGATCGATTGTCAGAACCTTGTAGCAAAACTACATCATTCTGCCGATGAACTGAACCGAAACAACACTCATGGGAAGCATAGCAAGAACACAAACCCTCACATACAGATGTGATCTAGATCGCAACCTGCATCTACTCATAAATTTGCTCTGATGCCACTATTGGGAAACATAGTAGAAAAAAAATCGCCCTACGAACACCCAAGAACAATATGAAGATGCATAATGGGTTGTGATCAATGATCGTTACCGCCACCAGGAGTGCAGTGGAAGTAGATGAGTCAGTGTAGATCGTACTTGAAGTCCCTTGAATGTTGATGACGATCCCCCGAACCGCCCACGAACGATCCCTCGAACGGAAGACCGAAAGCACGACCTCTCTACTTGGTTGCAAGCGTACGGTCTTCATGATCCGGCAGCGCTTCACCGTCCAGAGCTAATCGTTGCCGGAGAATTAGAGGGAGAAGATTAGAACCACACGGGGCTTCTAATTATGAGGATTAGAGGTGGCTAGGTCTCGCTCTAATTAGTCAACTAGGACCAACTAGAACATGCACTAGATCAACTAGAGGAAGCTCCAAAACTTGTGTACGCATAGGGTGCAAATCCTCTATTATATATAGGATTGGGGGGGGGGGGGAGAGGGGGCTTCCACCAAGGGGGAAAGAGCCCCCTTGGGGCACCGGTCAAGGGAGGGGTAGTAGGAATCCCCCTCCAAGTACGATTCACCCCCCCCCCCTTAGGAAAGGGGGCACCTCCCTTGTTGGGCCCTTGTGGCCCAACCCCTTGTCCACTTCTTGGCCTTATTTGGCCTGTTGATATTAAATTAAATATATTTTTGTTCTAAACATTTTCAGAGCATAATATATATAATTTAACATCTCCGGAAACATTTTCCACCTATATATATTAATCGGTAATACCTGGTATTACCTGATATTCATCGAAACCCTTCTGGTGACCCCGAAACGCTTCCAGAACCTCTCGGAACAATTCTGATATTAATGAAACAATTCCACAAATATATTCTCATCACTCCCGTCCTACTAACACTCAATAGATCATGATTACTTTAAGCTTGTGACCCCGTAGGTTCGGTAACTGAAAGTGCAACTAATCCTTGGTAACCGTAGGGAGGGAGAGCTAGAACAACAACTGCAACAGTTCTTGGTAAACCTTCCATGAGAAGTGATGAAGAGGAAGAAGAAAAAGAAGAGGAGGAGGAAGAGCAAGCTGAAGCACCTCCAGCAAAAACTCAGAAGCTCATGGCTGATGCCATGAAGTCAGCTGCTGCTCCCTCCAAGCCTAAGCCAAAACCCAAAGCTGTTGCACCCAAGAGGTCAACTAGGAACATCCCAGCTACTGAGAAGAACAAGGCCCCAGTGCCTGAAGTTCGGGATGATGATGAGCCACTAGTACTCAGGAAATTGAAGCCCAAGATCCCAGATCATGATAATACTCACCCAGTTGCTGAGAATATGAAGCTCAGAAAGGACAAGGGACTGAGAGAGTGGAGAAAAGTGGATCCCTATTCAGTTAGGAGGAGGACAGCTTGTGACTATCGTTTCCACACTAGGGAACAAAAAGATTTCTATGAAACAGTTTTGCTTGATAAGAAGCCCATCGTTTGTAACATGAAGTGGGTGGACTGGAAGTACATAGATGCCAATGAAGACTACTTCCCCCATGTTCATGAGAATTTCAAGAGTGCTGGTGTTGATGTGTTTGTTGGTCAAAAAATTACACAATGGAATGATGAGATGGTCATGCAATTCTACTCCACAACACATTTCTATCCAGATGGGAGAATTGTATGGATGACCGATGGCACCAAATACCAGTCATCTATCTCTGAGTGGGCTGCTCTCATTAATGCCCAGAGGAAGGAGAAAATGTTGTTGATGTATATGGGAAGCCCCGGATGGACCACAACACAATGGCAAATATGTACAAGGAGATCCCTCCAAAGGATCTTTAAGGACACAAACTTGGTTCAATATATCATTTGCAAGCAGGTTTGGCCATCACAAACACCATTCTGAGGCACACTCTGTTGCCCAAGTCTGGAGATGAGAGGATGATCCGTGGCCACTCCATCAACTTGCTACACTTGTTTGATGTCCCGCAGAAATTCAAAGTTATGAGTTTGATTGTCGAGACAGTCAAGAGGACTGCTGCTGACTAGAAAAGGTCTTGTGGATACGCCCCACACATTCAGATGCTTACCAACTCCAAGGTTGGTACAGATACATATCTACTTGATCGTGAGCACCTCCCTCTTCAGCCAGAGTTCGAGGATAATGTAGTGGTGATGGATCCTTCTCACCCTACTTCAGTTGAGTCTCAAGAGAGAAGGCTCAGGCAGCAGCAGCAGCAGTAGCACGAGCAGAAAAGGCAGCAAATGCACCAAATGCCCCAATAGCTAATCTCAAATCCAAGCAAGACCAAATGACATATCTGCTGGAAGCTACACTGAGGATTGAGCGAAGTCTGGCCAACTGAGCCAAGAACCAGGAAAGCCTAGAGTGGATAGTGGAAGACAAGATGTACAATCTAGATGTCAAGGTCACAGAGATACAGTCTATTGTGGAGAAGCTGAGAGATGATGCTGTGGATGGAGATGACAAACCAACCACTGACAGATTTCAGACTATGCCAAGGGCACCCAGGTCATCAGCTGTGCCAGTTGCCGACACCAGGACTACTCTTTCTACACCTGCCGCCACTGCTACAGTGCCACCTCCAGTGTCAACACCACCAGCTCAGCAGAAGCATTCGTCGAGGCAGTTCTCTCAATGCCATCTACGCACACAGGAGCCACAAGCCAGAAGACCCCTTTAGGAGCTCTGGAGGACCGTGCCTAGAGAGACGTATAACACTATACTTTTTCAAGCTTTTTGGTAACTTGTTGCCAAAGGGGAATAAAATGTATAGACCATAGGCTTTGAGAGAGAGAGTCTCGTTCTTTTGCTACTTGGTTTTTATTGCCTGTTGCTACAATGTTCGTTTGTTTCGTGCTACTTGGTTATTCTATGCTCGTGAGATACCATCTTTGGTTGTGTGATTGATCATACTATGCTTAATGTGTGATCTATGCTTATCTCTATGATTATTTGTGTATGATCATTCACTTATGTATTTGGTGATGCATGCATGTTATTTCACTCATATCATTTTGTGCGCTCCACCAAGATGTATGTGACATGGAAGAGTGACCCATGATCCTAATCGATTATGCATTTGCATTCAAACGCAAATTTTTAATAATGCACAAATTTAGGGGGAGCCCTTGCTTATCACATACTTCTCAAAGCGACGATGTCTTTCATTCATTTAATCCTTTGTCAAAGCTTTGATCTATATGTTGTCATCAATTACCAAAAATAGGGAGATTGAAAGTGCAACTAATCCCCGGGTGGTTTTGGTAATTCATAACAACATATAGCTCATTGAACTAATATCCATTCAAGATAAATATTTTAGGATGTTCAATGATTGGCATGACATGGACAAGAGATGTGGACCCCTCAAAATCATAAGGACAAAGATTGGCAAAAGCTCAAGACTCTTCATTTCTATTTTAGTGATCTAAGATCACATTGAGTCCAGAGGAAAGCCAATACTATTAAAAGGGGATGAGGTGTTGCTTAATGGTCTACTTGCTCTCAAGTGCTTAGTGATATTACTCCAAAACCCTCAGCCACTTTCTCCATCCAAATATGTCCAAAACCTAAATCCAGACTCGGCCCCGCCGATACTTCCTACCCAGAGCCACCGAGTTTACTTGACATAGCCACTGCCAGAAACCCTAGCAATTCGGTCTCACTGATACGGATCTCGGTCTCACTGAGATGGCCTTGCTAGCGCTCTGTGATCTATTGCATTTGCTTTGGTCTCACCGAGTTCATGCAAACAGTCTCACCAAGTTGGCTTGACAGATTCTCTGTTGCTTATTGCTTCGCTTCGGTCTCACCGAATTGATGCAATCGGTGCCACCGAGATGATGTTTGCCCTAAGCCCTAGCACATCGGTCCCACCGAGTTGTTCCAGTCGGTCCCACCAAGATTCCTAATGTTCATATTTTTGAACAGATCGGTCTCACCGAGTTTTCTGATCGGTGCCATCGAGATGGGTCAAAAGTGTGTAACGGTTGAATTTTGTGTGGAGGCTATATATACCCCTCCACCCCCCTTCTCCATTTGAGAGAGATCCATCAGAACATGCCTACACTTCCACCATCAAATTTCTGAGAGAGAACCACCTACTCATGTGTTGAGATCAAGATATTCCATTCCAACCTTTTGAACCTTGATTTCTAGCTTTACCCAAGTTGTTTTCCACTCAAATCCCTCTTCCACCATAGCCAAATCTGTGAGAGAGAGTTGAGTGTTGGGGAGACTATCATTTGAAGCACAAGAGCAAGGAGTTCATCATCTACACACCATCTATTACCTTTTGGAGAGTGGTGTCTCCTAGATTGGTTAGGTGTCGCTTGGGAGCCTCCGTTGAGATGTGGAGTTGAACCAAGAAGTTCGAAAGGGCAAGGAGATCGCCTACTTCATGAAAATCTACCCGAGTGAGGCAAGTCCTTCGTGGGCGATGGCCATGGTGGGATAGATAAGGTTGCTTCTTCATGGACCCTTCGTGGGTGGAGCCACTACTGCAGGATGCTGCTAACGCAACACTACAATCAGAGACCCTTAGACAAAACTGTGTGTGATGCAATAATCGCAAACAGTGATGTAAAAAAATCATCAAAAAAGATGGAAAACATTTGCGATGGCGGATACATCAAACACGGTTTGGATTTTAGTTGCGTGTGTGATGCGGGGCATACGGTTTAGTCCAATGAACTGTTTGTGATGAGGCAGAACAACAGAAACGGGTAGCCAGATGAAGATATGTGCGATATACGGCATACAGTTCACTCGGATAAACTGTTTGTGATGAGGCTGAACAACAGAAACGGGCAGCTAGATGAAGGTGTGTGCAATATACGGCATACAGTTCACTCGGATGAACTGTTTGTGATTAGGCGTAACAAAAGAAATGGTCAGCCAGATCAAGGTGTGTGCGATAGAGGGTAAACAGTTCACTTGGATGAACTGTTTGCATTGAGCCAAGAGAACAGAAACGGTTCAATTTAACAAGATGTGTGTGATACGCGGCAAACAGGTCTGTAATCAGAAATGTGTGCGAAGACCGATAATAACACAAATGATTGCTGCTAATAAGACATGTGTGTTGTGTGATGGGATTGCATATAGAACAACAACATATATATACACACACTTATAAGGACATGGTTGCCTAACCAAATTAAACATCCAATTACATATGTGGCTACTACACACATGACATTTGCACACACCAAAGTAAACTATTACATGCATAATTACATAGGTGGCTACTGCACACATCACATTTCCACACACCAAAGTAAAATATATATTACATGCATAATTAACTAGGATAAACGATCATCTGATCATCATCTACTTCTTGTGCCACTTGCCGCTACCGCTCTGCTTGTGGCTCGATCCGCCCTCGTTGATTTCGGTAACGAGGCACTTCTTCATGTCAACGATCTGCCTGTGCATCTCGTAGCATGTGTACACACTCTTGGCCACGAACCTGAGGTGAGGTTCATCCAGTTGCCGCATCCAGGCACCGTGCTAGGATACGGGACTTGTTCTCTTGGCATCCTGCTTCTGATGGGAATCGTTGCATGGAAAAACAAAAAAAATTCTACACACACGCAATGATCTATCCATGGAGATGTATAGCAACGAGGGGAAGAGTGTGTCTACGTACCCTCGTAGACCATAAGCAGAAGCGTTTCACAACGCGGTTGATGTAGTCGAACTTTCTTCATGTTCCACCAATCGAGTACCGAACGTACGGCACCTCCGAGTTCTGCACACGTTTAGCTCGGTGATGTCCCTCGCCTTCTTGATCCAGCAAGATATCGAGGTAGTAGATGAGTTCCATCAGCACGACGGTGTGGTGACGGTGATGGTGAAGTGATCTCCGCAGGGCTTCGCCTAAGCACTACGAAAAATATGACCGGGGGTGTAAACGGTGGAGGGGGGCGCCGCACACGGCTAGGCAATTGTCTGGTGTGTGCTAGGGGTGCCCCCCCACATATATATAGGTGGGAGGGAGAGGGGAGGCATCCGGGAGGCGCCCAAGTAGGCCTAATCCTACTTGGGGTCTCCCCATGGCCGGCGCCCCCTGCCTTATTTGCCGGAGGGGGAAGGAAAGAGGAGGGAGGAGGGAAGGAAGGGGGAGGCTGAATCCCCCCTTTCGTTCTCCCTTCCCCTCTTTCCTTCTCCTCTGGTTCAGCCCATATGGGGGGAGCACCAGCCCCTTGTGGCTGGTGCGTTTCCCCTCTTGGCCCATAAGGCCCATATCTTTTGCCGGGGGTGCCCGGAACCCCTTCCGGTGACCCGATATGTACCCGGTACCCTCTGGAACACTTCCGGTGTCCGAATACCATCGTCCTATATATCAATCTTTACCTCTCGACCATTTTGAGACTCCTCGTCATGTCCGTGATCTCATCCGGGACTCCGAACAACATTCGGTCAACAAATCACATAACTCATATAATACTATATCGTCATCGAATGTTAAGCGTGCGGACCCTATAGGTTCGAGAACTATGTAGAAATGACCGAGACACCTCTCCGGTCAATAACCAATAGCTGAACCTGGATGCTCATATTGGCTCCTACATATTCTACGAAGATCTTCATTGGTCGAACTGTTATGACAACATACGTAATTCCCTTTGTCCATCGGTATGTTACTTGCCCGAGATTCGATCGTCGGTATCTTTATACCTAGTTCAATCTCGTTACTGGCAAGTCTCTTTACTCGTTTCTTAATACATCACCTCGTGACCAACTCCTTAGTCATTTGCTTGCAAGCTTATGATGTGTATTACCGAGAGGGCCTAGAGATACCTCTCCGAAACTCGGAGTGACAAATCCTAGTCTCGATCGATGCCAACTCAACAAATACCTTCGGAGATACCTATAGAGAATCTTTATAATCACCCAGTTACGTTGTGACATTTGATAGCACACAAGGCACTCCTCCGGTATCTGGGAGTTGTATAATCTCATAGTCGAAGGAATATGTATTTGACATGAAGAAAGCAATAGCAATAAAACAGAACGATCATTATGCTAAGCTAACGGATGGGTCTTGTCCATCACATCATTGTCCTAATGATGTGATCCCGTTATCAAATGACAACTCATGTCCATGGTTAGGTAACCATAACCATCTTTTGATCAACGAGCTAGTCTAGTAGAGGCTTACTAGGGACACGGTGTTTTGTCTATGTATTCACACATGTATTATGGTTTCCAATCAATACAATTCTAGCATGAATAATAAACATTTATCATGAATAAGAAAATATAAAATAACAACTTTATTATTGCCTCTAGGGCATATTTCCTTCAGTCTCCCACTTGCACTAGAGTCAATAATCTAGTTCACATCACCATGTGATTTAACACCCATAGTTCACATCGCCGTGTGACCAACACCCAAAGAGTTTACTAGAGTCAATAATCTAGTTCACATCGCCATGTGATTAACACCCAAAGAGTACTAAGGTGTGATCATGTTTTGCTTGTGAGAGAAGTTTAGTCAACGGGTCTGTCACATTCAGACCCGCATGTATTTTGCAAATTTCTATGTCTACAAAGCTCTGCATGGAGCTACTCTAGCTAATTGCTCCCACCTTCAATATGTATCCAGAATGAGATTCAGAGTCATCCGAATCGGTGTCAAAGCTTGCATTGACGTAACCCTTTACGAAGAACTCTTTATCACCTCCATAACCAAGAAATATCTCCTTAGTCCTCTTAGGTAACTAAGGATAATCTTGACCGCTGTCTAGTGATCTACTCCTGGATCACTATTGTACCCCCTTGCCAAACTCATGGCAAAGCACAGAATAGGTTTGGTACACAGCATGTCATACTTTATAGAACCTATGGCTGAGGCATAGGGAATGACTTTTATTCTCTCTCTATCTTCTGCCATGGTCGGGTTTTGAGTCTTACTCAACTTCACACCTTGTAACACAGGCAAGAACCCTTTCTTTGACTGATCCATTTTGAACTTCTTCAAAAATTTATCAAAGTATGTGCTTTTTGAAAGTCCTATTAAGCGTCTTGATCTATCCCTATAGATCTTGATGCCCAATATATAAGCAGCTTCACCGAGGTCTTTCATTGAAATATTCTTATTCAAGTATCCTTTTATGCTATCCAGAAATTCTATATCATTTCCAATCAACAATATGTCATCCACATATAATATCAGAAATGCTACAGAGCTCGCACTCACTTTCTTGTAAATACTGGCTTCACCGAAAGTCTGTATAAAACCATATGCTTTGATCACCTCATCAAAGAGTATATTCCAAATCCGAGATGCTTGCACCAGTCCATAGATGGATCGCTGGAGCTTGCACACTTTGTTAGCATCTTTAGGATCGACAAAACCTTCTGGTTGTATCATATGCAATTCTTCCTTAAGAAATCCATTACGAAATGCAGTTTTGACATCCATTTTCCAGATTTAATAATCATAAAATGCGGCAATTGCTAACATGATTCGGACGGACTTAAGCATCGCTACGGGTGAGAAAGTCTCATCGTAGTCAACCCCTTGAACTTGTCAAAAACCTTTTGCGACAAGTCGAGCTTTATAGACAGTAACATTACCATCAGCGTCAGTCTTCTTCTTGAAGATCCATTTATTTTCTATGGCTTGCCGATCATCGGGAAAATCCACCAAAGTCCATACTTTGTTCTCATACATGGATCCTATCTCAGATTTCATGGCCTCAAGCCATCTGTCGGAATCTGGGCTCATCATAGCTTCTTCATAGTTCGTAGGCTCGCCTTGGTCTAGTAACATGACTTCTAGTACAGGATTCCCGTACCACTCTGGTGCGGATCGTGTTCTGGTTGACCTACGAAGTTCTGTAGTAACTTGATCCGAAGTTTTATGATCATCATCATTAGCTTCCTCTCTAGTTGGTGTAGGCATCGCAGGAACGGTTTTCTCTGATGTGCTACTTTCTAATTCGAGAGAAGGTACAATTACCTTACCAAGCTCTACTTTCCTCCCACTCACTTCTTTCGAGAGAAACTCCTTCTCTAGAAAGGTTCCATTCTTGGCAACAAAGATCTTGCCTTCGGATCTGTGGTAGAAGGTGTACCCAATTGTTTCTTTAGGGTATCCTATGAAGACGCACTTCTCCGATTTAGGTTCGAGCTTATCAGGCTGGAGCCTTTTGACATAAGCGTCGCATCCCCAAACTTTAAGAAACGACAACTTAGGTTTCTTGCCAAACCATAGTTCATACAGTGTCGTCTCAACGGATTTAGACGGTGCCCTATTTAACGTGAATGCAGCTGTCTCTGATGCATAACCCCAAAACGATAGTGGTAAATCGGTAAGAGACATCATAGATCGCACCATATCTAATAAAGTACGGTTACGACATTCGGACACACCATTACGCTGTGGTGTTCCAGGTGGCATGAGTTGTGAAACTATTCCACATTGTTTTAAATGAAGGCCAAACTCGTAACTCAAATATTCGCCTCCGCGATCAGATCGCAGAAACTTTATTTTCTTGTAACAATGATTCTCCACTTCACTCTGAAATTCTTTGAACTTTTCAAATGTTTCAGACTTGTGTTTCATTAAGTAGATATACCCATATCTGCTCAAATCATCTGTGAAGGTCAGAAAATAACGACACCCGCCGCATGCCTCAACACTCATTGGACCGCATACATCGGTATGTATTATTTCCAATAAGTCATTAGCTCGCTCCATTGTTCCGGAGAACGGAGTTTTAGTCATCTTACCCATGAGGCATGGTTCGCAAGTATCAAATGATTCATAATCAAGTGATTCCAAAAGCACATCTGCATGGAGTTTCTTCATGCGCTTTACACCAATATGACCTAAACGGCAGTGCCACAAATATGTTGCACTATCATTATCAACTTTGCATATTTTGGCATCAATATTATGAATATGTGTATCACTACAATCGAGATTCAACAAAAATAGACCACTCTTCAAGGGTGCATGACCATAAAAGATATTACTCATATAAATAGAACAACCATTATTCTCTGATTTAAATGAATAACTGTCTCGCACTAAACAAGATCCAGATATAATGTTCATGCTCAACGCTGGCACCAAATAACAATTATTCAGGTCTAAAACTAATCCCGAAGGTAGATGTAGAGGTAGCGTGCCGACGACGATCACATCGACCTTGGAACCATTCCTGACGCGCATCGTCACCTCGTCCTTAGCCAATCTTCGTTTAATCCATAGCTCCTGTTTCGAGTTACAAATATGAGCAACCAAACCAGTATCAAATACCCAGGCGCTACTACGAGCATTAGTAAGGTACACATCAATAACATGTATATCAAATATACCTTTGTTCACTTTGCCATCCTTTTTATCCGCCAAATACTTGGGGCAGTTCCGCTTCCAGTGACCAGTCCCTTTGCAGTAGAAGCACTCAGTTTCAAGCTTGTGTCCAGCTTTGGGTTTCTTCCCGGGAGTGGCAACTTGCTTGCCATTCTTCTTGAAGTTCCCTTTCTTTCCCTTGCCCTTTTTCTTGAAACTAGTGGTCTTGTTAACCATCAACACTTGATGCTAAGCCTTTGTAGCTTGGTGGCAGTGATTGAAGAACTCTGTCAATGACACATTCAACTGGAAGATCAACTCCCAGCTGAGTCAAGTGATTATAACACCCAGACATTTTGAGTATGTGTTCACTGACAGAACTGTTCTCCTCCATCTTGCAGCTATAGAACTTGTTGGAGACTTCATATGTCTCAACCCGGGCATTTGCTTGAAATATTAACTTCAACTCTTGGAACATCTCATATGCTCCATGACGTTCAAAACGTCTTTGAAGTCCCGGTTCTAAGCCATAAAGCATGGCACACTGAACTATCGAGTAGTCATCAGATCGAGCTTGCCAGACGTTCAAAACATCAGCATCTGCTCCTGCAGCAGGCCTTTCACCTAGCGGTGCATCAAGGACATAATTCTTCTGTGCAGCAATGAGGATAATCCTCAAGTTACGGACCCAGTCCGTGTAGTTGCTACCATCATCTTTGAACTTAGCTTTCTCTAGGAACGCATTAAAATTCAGGGGAACGGTAGCACGGGCCATAGATCTACAACATAGATATGCAAATACTATCAGGACTAAGTTCATGATAAATTAAGTTCAATTAATCAAATTAGTTAAGAACTCCCACTTAAATAGACATCCCTCAAGTCATCTAAGTGATACGTGATCCAAATCAACTAACCCATGTCCGATCATCATGTGAGATGGGGTAGTCATCAATGGTGAACATCTCTATGTTGATCATATCTACTATATGATTCACGTTCGATCTTTCGATCTCCAGTGTTTCGAGGCCATGTCTGTACATGCTAGGCTCGTCAAGTTTAACCCAAGTATTCCGCATGTGCAAAACTGTCTTGCACCCGTTGTATGTGAACGTAGAGTCTATCACACCCGATCATCACGTGGTGTCTCAACACGACAAACTGTAGCAACGGTGCATACTTTAGGGAGAACACTTTTACCTTGATATTTAGTGAAGGGGTCATCTTATAATGCTACCGCCGTACTAAGCAAAATAAGATGCATAAAAGATAAACATCACATGCAATCAAAATATGTGACATGATATGGCCATCATCATCTCGTGCTTTTGATCTCCATCTCCAAAGCATCATCATGATCTCCATTGTCACCGGCTCGACACCTTGATCTCCATCATTGCGTCGTGGTCGTCTCGCCAACTATTGCTTCTACAACTATCGCTAACGCATAGTGATAAAGTAAAGCAATTACATGGCATTTGTATTTCATACAATAAAGCGACAACCATAAGGCTCCTGCCAGTTGCCGATAACTTACAAAACATGATCATCTCATACAACAACGTATATCACATCATGTCTCGACCATATCACATCACAACATGCCCTGCAAAAACAAGTTAGACATCCTCTACTTTGTTGTTGCAAGTTTTACGTGGCTGCTACGGGCTTCTAGCAAGAATCGTTCTTACCTACGGCAAAAACCACAACGGTGATTCGTCAAGTTTGCTGTTTTAACCTTCTTCAAGGACCGGCCGTAGTCAAATTTGATTCAACTAAAGTAGGAGAAACAGACACCCGCCAGCCACCTTTATGCAAAACTAGTTGCATGTCAGTCGGTGGAACCGGTCTCATGTGCGTGGACATGTAAGGTTGGTCCGAGCCGCTTCATCCCACAATACCGCCGAATCAAAATAAGACATTGGTGGTAAGCAGTATGACTATCACCACCCACAACTCTTTGTGTTCTACTCGTGCATATCATCTACGCATAGACCTGGCTCATGATGCCACTGATGGGAATCGTTGCATGGAAAAAAAATCTACGCACACGCAATGATCTATCCATGGAGATGCATAGCAACAAGGGGAAGAGTGTGTCTACGTACCCTCATAGACCGTAAGCGGAAGCGTTTCACAACGCGGTTGATGTAGTCGAACTTTCTTCGCATTCCACCGATCGAGTACCGAACGTACGGCACCTCCGAGTTCTGCACACGTTCAGCTCGGTGACGTCCCTCGCCTTCTTGATCCAACAAGACGTCGAGGTAGTAGATGAGTTCTGTCAGCACGACGGTGTGGTGACGGTGATGGTGAAGTGATCTCCGCAGGGCTTCGCCTAAGCACTACGAAAAATATGACTGGGGGTGTAAACGGTGGAGGGGGGCGCTGCACACGGCTAGGCAATTGTCTGGTGTGTGCTAGGGGTGCCCCCCACATATATATAGGTGGGAGGGAGAGGGGAGGCAACCGGGAGGCGCCCAAGTAGGCCGAATCCTACTTGGGGTCTCCCCATGGCCGGCGCCCCCCCTGCCTTATTTGCCGGAGGGGGAAGGAAAGAGGAGGGAGGAGGGAAGGAAGCGGGAGGCCGAATCCCCCCCCTTTCCTTCTCCCTTCCCCTCTTTCCTTCTCCTCTAGTTCGGCCCATATGGGGGGCGCACCAGCCCCTTGTGGCTGGTGCATTTCCCCTCTTGGCCCATAAGGCCCATATCTTTTGTCGGGGGTGCCCGGAACCCCTTCAAGTGACCCGATATGTACCCGGTACCCTCTGAAACACTTCTGGTGTCCGAATACCATCGTCCTATATATCAATCTTTACCTCTCGACAATTTCGAGACTCCTCGTCATGTCCATGATCTCATCTGGGACTCGGAACGACATTCGGTCACCAAATCACATAACTCATATAATACTATATCGTCATCGAACGTTAAGCGTGCGGACCCTACGGGTTCGAGAACTATGTAGACATGACCGAGACACCTCTCCGGTCAATAACCAATAGCGGAACCTGGATGCTCATATTAGATCCTACATATTCTACGAAGATCTTTATCGGTCGAACTGTTATGACAACATACGTAATTCCCTTTGTCCATCGGTATGTTACTTGCCCGAGATTCGATCGTCCGTATCTTTATACCTAGTTCAATCTCGTTACCGGCAAGTCTCTTTACTCATTCCATAATACATCACCTCGTGACCAACTCCTTAGTCGTTTGCTTGCAAGCTTATGATGTGTATTACTGAGAGGGCCTAGAGATACCTCTCCGAAACTCGGAGTGACAAATCCTAGTCTCGATCTATGCCAACTCAACAAATACCTTCGGAGATACCTGTAGAGCATCTTTATAATCACCCAGTTACGTTGTGACGTTTGATAGCACACAAGGCACTCCTCCGGTATCCGGGAGTTGTATAATCTCATAGTCGAAGGAATATGTATTTGACATGAAGAAAGCAATAGCAATAAAACAGAACGATCATTATGCTAAGCTAATGGATGGGTCTTGTCCATCACATCATTCTCCTAATGATGTGATCCCGTTATCAAATGACAACTCATGTCCATGGTTAGGAAACCATAACCATCTTTTGATCAATGAGCTAGTCTAGTAGAGGCTTACTAGGGACACGGTGTTTTGTCTATTTATTCACACATGTATTATGGTTTTTGATCAATACAATTCTAGCATGAATAATAAAAATTTATCATGAATAAGGAAATATAAAATAACAACTTTATTATTGCCTCTAGGGCATATTTCCTTTAGCTTCATCTTTTCGTAGTAGGTGTTGATGATGGCCGAGGCGAGTTCAACTAGGGAGTCCTTCTTCATGCTGCCCCAGACCCTGTAGTGGTCATGGATTTCGACAAGGTTCTTGCAGGCCAAGCCCGTAACCATGAGCGCCTTTACATCATTGCAGGTTTCCACCGTAGCGAACTTGTAGTCGGTGCTGTTAACAAACCTGGCAAAATGGTCGCAAGGCTCTGTGGCCATGTAGTAGTGGAAGATGAGGACATGATGGCGCACGCACAACTGGGTGACGACAACCTTCTGATCTTTGCCGGGATGACCGCCGGTGTACTGGAGGTCGATGCCGATCACCTTGTATTTGTCTCGAGCAAGCAACTGCTCCACGGTGTTGATGTAGTCCTCCACCACGGCCGGGTCGATGGTGTACACCACCGAGAGATCCGTCACCCTCGCGTGGGTCTTCACTTTATGCTCGCGGAACTCCATTGGAGCGCCACTAGATATCCTCTCTATATGTGTCATCGTGGGTGTGCTTGTTGTGTTGTGGGGTGAGATTGAAAGGTTGAAGAGACTAAGGTTATAATGGCCGCGGGAATTAATGGGGAAGCCGGACGGCCTGGAATATCCGCACCCCCGGATGGAAGTTCTAATTTGCAGCGCGTAACTCTATCGTGCCGCACGTAACTGCATCGTGGCGACGCGCGCGACGCAACCGCATGCATATGGGGCCCCCAACGTGATCGTGTGCAGGCCCCAACCGCTGGCAGAGCGCGCGTGCAGGGACACGAGCAGAGCGCTCCACGGTCGCCTCAATGGCGAGCAACCATATATATGCATATAGCAGTTGTGCACGCAAGGAAAAGTTGTCCACAAGTCGAGCGCATGGAGGTACGTGAGCATAGCGCGCCGCGGTGCCTAACGGCGAGCAGAGCTCGCCGAGGGACGTGAGCAGCGGCACAGTGATACGTGGCAAATAAGACGAATTGTGCGAGCGATGTCGGAGACATCAAGCACGAATCAGATTAGAGTTGCGTGTGCGATACGTGGCATACATTTGATCCATCCGAGCTGCTTGTGATGGAATAAGCCATGTGTGTTGTGGGCAAACATTTGCTGGTATACAACCGTCTGCGATTGATGAATTCATCACCGACGGGTTCCCTAGTGTGGTCTGTGTGCAATGTGATATGCTCTGTCTGCACAACATCTATGCTCTGTGTACAGAAGAGCAACATATATATACTTATAACAGGACATGGTTGCAAAACCAAATTAAACATCCAATTACGTTATATAACAAATACCATAAATATTGCAAGGTTCAAATTCCAGCATTACAAGGCCCAAATTCAAAGATTACAAGGTTCAAACTATTCAGACACATAAAATTCATCTTCTTCAGAATCTTTTTCATGCATTATTTCTGCGAAAGGATCAGCCACCGAGAAGTCATATAGCGGCTCGATACAGTGACTTCCGAATAATCTGTCATATGAAGTTACAAACTGAAATTTAGCTTCTGCAGAGCCTTTTCCATTCAGCTGTAGACGCCTGTGCTCTTTAGCAATCCATTCACTTCTGCGCAGTAAATATAGGGCAAACCTCATTACCTTGAGCAACCTTGCTTTCTCAACAAAGAACCTGACGAATTTAATTTCTGGTGTGGTGCCTCGGTGCTCGTTAAAAGTAATTTCTGTGAGATGAAGATCAAGGCATTCAATGGGATTGTTATATTCCCCAACATTTTCTACTTTCGGGCCTGCTAGTATCTGCAAACAAAGACAACATATTAGTGCCTAGCTGCAGATTTGAACACTTCGGGCCTCTTTGATTAGCAGGATTTCTAAAATACACGAAAAGAGTGAAATGCCACCTTCAATCTTTCATGATATTTTTTTATCACGAAAGCATGTCGGGCGAAGGAATAATACGCGTACAACACTAGCATCTCAAAAAATATATGTATGGAAATCCTCCAAATTTCCTTTAGAAATCATTCTACATTTGTCGTTGTAATCATGGGTAAAAGTAACAAAAAATTGAGCTCCATTGTGGTTAACAATTAATAGGAAAGGAGCATCACCTCGATGTATAGCTTCTCCGTGCAAGAAAAGCATCTAAGGAATCTAACAACTTCATCCAGATCGGGGCCGACAGATTGTAGTGCCAAGATCTTCACTGTGCGCAGAGGCCGGGTCAAGCTTGTGAGAATCATTTTCTGGATGGCGAACATATAGATCAACAAAAATTAGATAAAATGTGTTGTCCAATAATATATAAGAAGGAGAAGAAGAAGACTATTGTACCTAAACGGATAATGATCCAGTAACAAGTTCGTTGAATTCAGCACAAGAATAGCCCAACACTGTCAATTTCGGTGCGTGAATGACCTTGATTCTTGCTGGACCTAATTTATCAAGTACATACAATCTCTCGAGGAAAGGCGCATTCCCAATGACCATATCGTGAAACACCTCAACTGACAGCCTTGGGCGGCGCCAGCAATGCACATAAATCGCACGCACATTCGTCGAGGTGATGTGGAGGCTACTCAACCCATCCATCGCATGAAGATGAAGGTACTCGAGTGCTGTACAACCAACGAGTAGGCGCTCCAAATCCTCCTTCGAGATGCGGACGGCAATGAGCTCGATGTGCTTAAGTTTAGGGAAATGAAGAGCGCGCGCGGCATCAATCCGGGAGAAAATGCACTGCATGAATGTAGCGCGGCACAGTGTGGGGGCGAGGCAGAGCGCGGACAGTGGCAGCGAGCGTGGACGCCCAGCTATAAAGGTGATCTCCTCTAGCCGATCGAGGGCAGGGGATAGGAACCAGTAGTGAAATCTGGGTTCGGCCTTGCAGTGGGGACTGAACCTGTCGATAGCAAGACGTCTGACCGGCCCAGGGTGCATGGCGAGGACGTGGGACAATGCGTCCAGGCGTTGCTGCTCCCCGCTGCAGAACTCGTGGTCGACGATGAGGTCCAGGGGGGTGGAGTGCCAGAGGGGGCGCTACCGCCGCGAGAGGACAGTGGTCCGCACACCAGATTTGATGGGAAGGTGGGATATGATGGTTACCAACATCTCGTCGGGGAGGCTGCTGATGAAGTCCATGTTCGCTGGAGGCTCTTGTGGTTCTAGCTCGACCCGCCCCCGCTTGTTGGCCGGCTCGTCCTCCATCTCGCAGCAAGCTGCGAACCTCGGCGGCGGTGCTTGTAGATGAGAACGGAGGACTGTTCTACGCACCTTCCCTAGGCGGCCGAAACAAAAGTCCAAAACCAGCAATAAATTGCAGCGCTCGCGGCTCGCTTCCTGGTATGGTGAGCGTGCGCGGCGGACTTCTCACAGTCGTCCCATCTAATCAAACAACTACCCACAGTATTAAATGGTTAGTTGAACGCCCATGGTTGGACTAATACGACCTTTTGCGATAATAACGTGGTGGCTATTTGTTAAAAATGCCTAGGAAAATCAATGTATAAAAAGGCGAAACGAACCCTGAATAATTTCATATGTTTAGCACAGTTGCATGTTGCCTCTGTAAAATAAATCAAGGCGGATGGAAATTTTACCCATGGGTATGGGTACCCGCGGATACCGTACCCGCATGGGTAGGGTATGGGCACAATTTTATACCCGCGGATAGTACCCATACCCTACCCACCAAGTTATGGGTAGGGCACGGGTATAACCTTTTACCCATGGATATACCCATATCCTACCCGTTTATACTGACATGTGAACCTTACCCGTGATTCACATGTGTAACTATGTTAAAGTTGTGTCGTGAGCTTGTGAACCTATGTTAAAGTTGTCACCAATTGTCAATTTAAATTGACATAATTGTCATGTACTCAACTATCTATTCTTGAGTTGTGATCAATGTTTTTTTGTCAAATGTGTTATAAATGAATGTAAAATTGCGAATAACTTGTGTACCATTTGGTCAACCCGTTGGGTACCCAATGGGTATGGGTACCCGTCGGGTATGGGTACGGGTAAAGTTTCATACCCATCGGTACGGGTATGGGTATAATTTTGTACCCATTGACTACACGGGTATGGGTATGGTATAGCTATATCCGCCCCATACCCTACCCATTGCCATCCTTAGGCGGGATATACAATGTATGTCGTTTCGCACACAGATCATGTGACCAAGTTCATGCTGCTGCCCGCGCGAGACCTCGTCGGCGGCGACAGCAACCTTTGTGCTCAACTTCATGCGTTGCGCGGGTGCTTCACCAGCCCCGGCGTCGCCACTCCCTCTGATGGTGCGCTTCGGAAAAATCCTAATACACTCCATGCGGTGGTGACAACTATGGACGGGGGGTGCCACCGCCTATTATGACCAGCGGATCGGGCGCGCCATTAATATGGAGCAGTGGGAGCAGGTGGGCGGCGGTCAAAGGGCTGGCTCGCGTCCCAGTGAGCCTGCGCAGCGGACTGCTGGCATGCCTATCGTCATTTCACAGAGCTACTAGCACGCCCCGCGGTGAGTCCGTAGCGAACACGCGCATGCCTCGGCCTCCCGGTCTGCCTGCGCGGTGGACTGCTACCATGCGTCGCGTCAACTCACGCATGCTCGTACGGCACACGGGACGCGTGGCGGCACGTATTATATTGATTTTTCCTTTTTGATGATTAATTATGCCGCTTTATTGCTTAACCGAAGCACGGCACGTACATTGTTGGTCTAACGCACACGGTTCGAATAAAGAGTTCGTTTGCGATATTGGTTGATAATTATTGATAATTTCCTATCTGTAAGAAGATTATATCAAAATTTGTCTCAAATTTGAAAAAATATATAATATCACAGTCTATTGGTGTCCATATGACACCACGATAAGTTTCATGAATTCAACTTAGTTTTGGATTTGCTAGATTTTAAAATCAAGATTCTCGATGTTAGAAATTTCTTGCATGGGGACTAAACATGCGCCCAGGGACATGTACACATATGATTTTGCAATCCATTTTGGTGCACTATCATGGGTCTCATGTACATCAAATTTGATTTTTGCATATTAAATCCCCGGGAAATCAATCAATGTATAAAAACAGATAAATGTTATCTATTTTTTTCATTTTTTAACACTAAACTCCTTTGGTCGCATGTTCGCTGCAGAAAAAATTTGACATGTATCTTTGGGCCACATGCATGCGGTGGTCCTAGGACACTCACTCGCATGTGACTCTCTTTGTGGGCCCATGAGGTCGTCGTCCAGCACTATGACTTGCGGTGAGAGAGTTTAATTTGACCAACAAGGATGGTCATTTTTTGGTTTTTGTTACGTACGGGAGGAGTATATATAGTACGCGTCGAAGAGGGTGGCCGGGGGCAACATATACTACGCGTCATATAGGACAGTGGCTCGCGTGCGATGCTTCCATCCGTGGTCCCGCGAGGTTTTGTCCTCCATCACTTTGACCCAACGAGAGAGGTTAATTTGACCAACAAGGCGGTTTCTTTTTTGGTTGTGTTGTTGTAGGAGTATATAGTACGCGTCGAAGAGGGGAGGAGGGGGCAGCACATACTACACACACATCATGAACGATCTCGCTCTGTGTGGGAACTTTTCGGTTTCCGAGGTAGGTGCCACAAAGAAGTTGTGCATATTGGGTATTAAAAAACATCACCAACACCTTGGGCCACATGCAGACGATGGTTGTCACTCACTCGCCTGTGACGCTTCCCTCCATGGGCTCGCGAGGTCGTCGTCTATCTAATATATGACACAACGAGAAAGGTAATTTGACGAACAAGGAGGATTATTTTCGGGTTGTGTTACAGTACGTAGGAGTATATATTACGCGTCGAAGAGGGGAGGGGGCCAACATATACTGCGCGCCATGAACCTCGCTTTGTGTGGGAGACTTTTCGGTTTCCGAGGCAGGTGCCACATCAAAGGTCTGCATATATATTAGGTATTCAAACATCACAACCACACATCTCCATACATGTGTTTGGCCCACATGCAAGCGATGGCGGTTGTCCTCTAACACTCACTCACAGGGTTATCGACGAGATGCTTCGTCCATCTGTGTGTCCCCGCTGCTTGGTCAATCACTTTGACCGACATCGATAGAGGTTAATTTGACTTATAATTAGGAGGGGATTAAATTTTGGTTCGTCTTCTACGGTACGGTACATGCATGTCATGATGTGAGAGATAACATATTATACTTTGAGTGCATGTGTACGCATGAATCCCACCCACCGGATCGAGGGGGGCACGCGACACGTCATGAACCAGATCTGTGTGGGTTGTGCGATTTGCGACGCATGCATGCGTCACATCAAAATGTTGTGCTTTTGGTATTCAAACATATATGCATGCATCACGCATGTCCATACATATGTTTGGGGCACATGCATGCAGTGGTTGTCTTTGGACACTCTCCCTCGCTTGGTTATCATCGACGGCCTATATATTCATGGGCCCGCGTGGACGTCCATCACTTCGACCAACAACGCGAGAGAGGTTACCAGGGTCGATTCTTCTTCTCTTGGTCCGCGTTACCGTATAGTCGTACGTCGATCATGGTGAGATTGGAGACCTAAGTTTGACGGCATGCATGCATACACATGAATCCCTATATATATAGTATACGTGTTGTGAACCCTTGCTCCGTCTGGGGGCTTTCCGGTTCCAAAAGCATGGTGCCACCACATCAAAGTTGTGCATTGGGTATATTCAAACACCACATAACACTCCATACATATGTTTGGGCCACATGCACGTAGTGGTTGTCTTCAGGCACTCCCTCGCGTGGTTATCAGTGACAAGCTAGCCTATTTGTGGGGCCGCGTGTGGACGTCCATGCATGACTTTGACCCAACAACGAGAGAGGTTATATGACCAAGGTGGTGATTCTTCTTGGTCAGTGTTACAATACGCCTTGGTGAGATGCCCCTCCACCGACTCAAAGTGTGTGTGGGGGGGGGGGCATATATAGTACTACTTCGCACTAGATGAACCTCCGTGGGGTCGGGGATGTCTGGTTAATTTGCGATGCACGCGTGCCACATCAAATTTGTGATTTGGTTATTTAAATATCACACCACACCATTCACACACACACACACATTGGGCCACCCACAGGTGTGGTTCATATGTGGTCTCACCCATCTCACGCCACAAGAACACATCTGTGGCCCCGCACACGGTCCACATTTGATCGGAAGCAAAGGGGTGGGGGGGTTGACCATGATGACTCCTTTTCGTATTTGTGTTACGGTAGGGTGAGATGTCAGACCTAGCTTTTTGGGGGCATGCGTTCATAGCTAGGATTCCCCTCCCGCCAACACGAAGTGTGTGTGTGTGTGTGTGTGTGTGTCGGGGGGGGGGGGGGGGTCTAGCAATAATAACGTGCGCTTTGTGCGACGGGTGCCACATCAAAGTTGTTCATTGGGTATTTGAACATCAAACCACCCTTTTCATACATATATTTGGTCCACATGCAAGTGTGTTCGTGTTCTGGCCCTTTCCCATGTTTTTTTTGCCAAATTTATAAACAGCTGATGAGTCGGACGCAGCAACCGTCTGCGATCGGGTATGCAACAGACACGGTTCCCTAGGACTACCCGTGTGCCGCGCCCCTGCCCCTGTCACCCACAACATCACAGTAGATTGGGCTCCACGAGGCTTCCCTCCTGCTCTCGAAAATATCTACTCCCTGCAATCTTGAAAATATCTACCCGTGTAGAGGGTTTTTCTGTTTGATAGCACACGATTCGTATGTGTGGACCGTGTGCGATGTCTGTTACTCCCGCTCTGCTTCAATCAGTTGATCCAAATTTTCAGTAGCCCCGGCATTTTTTTTGAATTGGAGCCCCGGCATTTTACTCCTGCCTACATCCCTCGCAATCTCAAAAATATCTACTCGGCTGGAGTGGTTTTCTGTTTGATAGCACACGATTATTATGTTTTAACCATGTGTGATGTTCGTTACTCCCGCCCCGCTCTGCTTCAATCCCTTGATCCAAATTTTCGGTAGCCCCGCCATTTTACTCCCACCTAGTAAAAATTTCAGTACCCGCGGCATTTCCACAAACACCACCTTGGACCCCCTCCACACACACACACACACACACACCCCAAATCCTTCGCTCACCCCAAATCCCCCGCTCACACACATACACACCACCCCCCCCTCGCTCGAAACCTAGCTAGGTCGCCACCGCTGCGCCGCCTCCATCATCAACCTCTGCTGGTCTGCCCGTGCAGTTTAACCACCGATATACATACCCTCGCCGCCATGAGTTTCTTAGATGACGCCTGCGAAATGCCCCCTTTCCCAGAGATCCCCATCCCCACCCCCCTCCCCCACTCCAGAGCGTCACAGCCTAAGCCCGGCTACACTTCCCAGGGAGCTCGAGGAGCGAATGGACCAAAAGAGCTTTACCGTGGCCTCTTTGCCTGACGTCGGAGAGGTGGCCGCCGAGGAAGCTGATGACGATGACTGGACCTAGATGGAGCCTTTCAATCAGCGGGCTAAAGTATTTTGGCCTGTCGCAGTCGCCGACTACAACATCGAGGTTGTCGACAGCGATGACTTGACGCGGGCTATGTCACAGGTTAAGTTGCCCACCCCCAACCTTTCGGGTTCGACAGCCATCGATCTAATCAATGGCCCTGCCGCTGATCTCCTGTGGCTCGTTATGAACAATTTGCCATCCTTTATCACCATGGAGCCCCTCTTGTCATTTCTGAAGGACACGTTCTGCGACGCTGGCTCGAGATCCTCAGCTGGCAAGTCAGACCTTATCAATGGCGACCATGAGGAGGAGCCAATCTGTGACAAGTGAGAAAACCCACGATTTGTTTTCTCGAACCCTTTTTGTAGTGAGAACATGTCCAGTATTTATTGCTATATTTGGTTGTTTGCATTATGCCTTGTTTATTTCTACGGCTTTTGGTTGTTCCGTTGTTTGTAGTTAGCATATGTCCAGTTTCAATTGCCATCTTTGGTTGTTCGTAGTATGCCTTGTTTATTTCAGCTATTAACAGTGTGATGTTCTATATGTGCTAGTATTAACTGTGCAGTTCAATTTCATCAATACCAATTTTAACAATAGCTCTATGAATGACTATATTTGGTTGCTGTTAAGCATGTTGTACTCCCTCCGAATCTTTTTAGTTCGCATACAAGATTTGTCTAAAATCAAGCCTCGTAAAGTTTGACCAACTTTATAGAAAAAAAAACAACATTCACAATATGAAATCAATATCAGTACATGTGTCATGACTTAATTTTCATATTATATAACTCTAGCATGGTAGATGTTGATATTTTTTCATATAAATAAGGTCAAACTTTATGAAGTTTGACTTCAGACAATTCTTATATGCAGAGTAAAAAGGACCGGAGGGAGTATTTAACACGCCTTTCCATTTGATTTAACACTGGCACTGTTTGGATACTCTAACTAAGCTAGAGGTTAGAGTTAGTTTCTAGCTCATGACAGTTAAAAGGGAGAGAGAGAGAGATTGGTGGAATAGTTGATTGTATTGCTTGAGCCTCGTGGGCATATATATAGGAGTACATGGTCATCTTGGAGTACAAGTCAAGATAGAATAAATCCTACGCTATCCTACGTTTCCTAAATAACAATGATAGTCAGCAATGACTAACCCTGAACTAACTCTAGCCAAAGAGGTGTTTGGATGACAGTGTTAGATTGACAATAAATGCACTAGGAGAACTAGCCCCAATTAGCACCTCTTGGGTGGGATAGTTGTTTTGGGTGGGATAGTTGTTTTGGGTGGGTTAGACGCAACTAGCTCAAACTAGCCCTCATGTTTTGATACTTTCGGGCTATTTGAGCCCAAACTAGCTCAAACTAACTCTAACCTATGGATCCAAACAGGGCCAATAACTAGTGTAATTAGACCTGCACAATACAAGTTTGAATGACTATGTTTGCTTGTTTTTAAATATTAGGCATGTTCCAGTTAATAATACAGCTTTCCACTTCTTGTTTTTAAATATTAGGTTTTTAACAATTTGGTCTTGCACATGTAGGTCCTGCTGTCAGAGGTTTTGAACCACTGTTCGACCCTTTTTGCCTATGTGGAAATGAGTTATCCATGAATATCAGTTAAGTCAAGAAACTCAGAAAGATTGTTAGGATAAAGAAATTAGCGACAAAAAACAACAAGATCTTTGTCTGCACAATGAAGAAGACATCAGTTCACTACAGGATGGTACTAACTGTTATACCTTGTCTTTTTAATTCCTTTGTGCCATTTCAAATCTAGAGAAGTTATTTATGCATATCCTTGTTTTCAGGCCTTTCCAAAGCAGTTCACTGATGATTACCTCTCAAACCACCTGTATGGTCAGGAGGCGAGGAAGGTGAATATTGAAGTCTTCCTGAAGAGGACGAAGGATGGACAGTCAATCATCCACAGGCACTGGCCTAAAGTTGCAAGACCTTCAACATCAATGAAGGCTCAGTATTCGCCTTCCGCTTCAGCAGTTTTCCAGATGAGATTCATCTATCTATGCGGTAGAATAGATGTTGCATGTGAAACTTGGTGCTGGTGCAGTTGTGTAATGCGGTAGCTGAGTGCTGAAGCTATATGATGTTGTACTCTGATGTATTTCAATTATGAAATCATGTTTCCTTAATACGAAAATTAAATATATTATGTGCTTAATATGAAATGTCAATTAGATTAATAAATGGGTTTATATTGTAAACGGTTATTGAGAAAACACCATGGGCGATGACCTTAGACAACACACATAGTTTCTAGGAATAAAACGTGTTGGATCAATGAATAATCGCACACAACTTCCTCTTAAAAACTGTTTGCGTTATGCCACCATGCACAAACGTTTACCACATAAAAAGTGTGTGTGATGGACAGCCGATGCCACACAGTTTCTTCTACGCACCGTGTGTGATGCATTCAATAACGCAAACGTTAAATTTGTTAATATCGTCTGCAATGACAACGCTATCACAAATGATTTAATGGGGAAAATTGTGTGTGATGTACGTATAAACGGAAAAGTTTTCCCTGGATTGACTGTGTGGGATGTACATACAAACAAAAACGTACTTCTTGGATTGACTGTGTGGGATGTGCATACGAACAGAAACATATTCCTTGGATTGACTGTGTGGAATGTACATACGTACGGAAAAGTTTGTCTAGGACTGGCTGTGTGGGATGTACTTACGACCGGAAACAATTGGGCCTATATAATTGTATTTTTTTAACACAACTGTACATATAACCGTATTTGATCGCTCGCCCGTCGCACATGAGCTCATTTTTCCAAGCGTGTGTGACCAGAGGGCCTATCCCCCACGGTTTTTGGGTCGTGTGGGAAGGACCCCCCTATCGCACACACTCACTTGCGACGGTTCAGAATGCCATTGTGGAAAGGTGTTAAAAACCATTTGTATAGCACCTCGTTGTACCAGTGAGCCTATAACACCCCCTTGTAATAAGCTCTGTGACACTCTGTTAAAACTGCCAAGTCATGATCTTTTGCAGTGCCAAGTCATATGGGTTAATGATCCAATTCAAATTCACATCTGAAAATCAACTCAAATTCAAAAGTGGAATATGAAGTTGATCAAACACTGTTGGGAAAATTTTCATTAAATGGCAAATAATCCAGGAACATTTCTAAAATCATCATCAAAATATTTGGAGTTGGACAAGTGACTCAAACAAGGTGAAACAGCACCTAAACAGAATATTAAAATCCATTTAAAATCATTTCAAACACAAATGAACTCCAAATCTGCTCAAACCACTTTTTGGTGAGAGATAATATTGCATTGCAATATTTGGGCCAACTTCCACATTTTTCAAAAGAGTACAAGTGGCCTAATCATTTTGAAACAGAAAAAGGAATAAAAGAAAAGGGAGAAGAGAAATAAGAAAAAGGAAAACGCTACTGTTGGCTGGGCCTAAGTGCACAGTGTGCAGCCCAGTCCAACAGCAGCCCACACCTTCTCCCTCCTCGTGCGTGTCGGAGCGCCCCTGGCCGAGCGCGCGCGCGCCGGCGAGCGCGCGACACCGGGGCAGCAACCGACGGAACAGGGCGCGGAGGGGATAAGGTCGACGCCCCTCCACTCCGCCCCGGCCTCTCCGTCATTCTTCCTCGTCCTCTCCTCGCTCGCCTCGCCTCCTCTTCCCTCTCCAGATCCGGAGCAGAGCGCCGTCGCCGCCGCGTTTCCGTCGCAGCCACGGCCACCGCCATCGCCTCGGGTCACCATGGTGCCGAAGGGGTTGCCGTCGTCTTCCTCGTCGATTGAAGGCCCCAGCTGGTGCTAGGAGGCCCTGTAGCTGCCGGACACCGCCGTCCCCTTCTTCCCCAACCCCGGTGCCCGCCGGCGAATTCGACGCCCACTGCTGCTACAAATCTGTCGAGGGCCTACGTGGGTGCCGCACGGTGAGCCTCTCCTTCCCCTGCTGCTCCTCGTTGATCCCCGAGCACTCTGTAGCTAGCTGCCGTCATTGCCGAGCACGGGTCGCCGCTGTGCACTTCGCCGCCGCGGCCACAGACGCCGTCGTGCTCGTCCGGACCCAGCATCGCGCTCCTGGGGCTCGTGCGAGTCTGGCAAGACCCCTAGCACTCCTACCCGCGCTGTGTAGCTTAGAACCCGACGAGGCCCGAACTCCGGCGCCGCTGCTGCTCAATGCCGGCGAGGATTCCGGCCGATTCCGGCGAAACCACCGCCACCACTGCATGCGGCCCGTTCGACTCGTTCGAACGCGCCCTCACGCGCGCAAAATGGCCGTCTGTAGGCGATTTCCGACGCCGGCCTGCGCCCTCCGCCGCGTTTGGCGTCACCGGCGTCGAGCCGCCGGCCACCGCCAACGTGGCAGGGCCGGTCCCACCTCAGGGTGGCTGCCAGTGGGCCCTGGGGGCCCCAGTTGACTGGGTTGACCCAGTCAACGTGCTGACTAGGCAACCCAGTCACTGACGTGTGGGCCCCGGCGACTAATTAAACTAATTAAGCATTTAATTAAATAAAGTTAATTAGATTAGCCTAATGTCTCACTGACAAGTGGGGCCCGTCCCCTAATTAACCCTGGAATTAAAATTAACCCACTGTTAAAATAACAGAGGCTGACATGTGGGTCCCACTGGACCCACATGTCATATTTGACCAGTCAGCGCCACTTTTGCATGCTGACGTCATCCTCACGCAATGCTGACATCATCAGGCACTATTCTGGATAATGTTGATTTTATTAAATAAAAATAAATTCCAGAAAATCAATTAACCTTTACAAATTAATAACTTTTAAACCGTAGCTCGGATCGAAAAAGTTAAAACATGAAAGATGCTCAGAACGACGAGCCGAGTCTGATCGTGCCGTCTGTTTCTCCATCGGAACCCCCTACGTAGAAGAACTCGTAACTCCGGACCCGAATCCGGCAGATGAATAGTGCACACACTTCGGATATTAAATCCCAGATTAATTCTAAAAATAACTAAAATGACTTAGATGCATAATTAGGCAACCCTGCACTGCATCATAGCATCACACGCACCGTATTGCATTTGTTTGCATTATGTTTACCTGTTTCTTCCCCCTCTTCTCTTTTGGTAGACCCCGACATTGACGTAGCTCCCGAGGCAGACGCCGCACAGGAGTACGACTACGTCCCCGACGGTACCACTGAAGACCTTGTCCTTGCCCCAGAGCAAACAGGCAAGCACCCCCATTTTGAGCATGCCTATATCGCCTATTCCCTTCTCTCTTATGCTTGCATTAGAACTGCTACTGCTACTGTTTTCCTATATCTGCTGCATAGCCTGATTATTGTACCCTGCTTTGTTACCTTACTGGTTATCCTAGACTGCTTAGTATAGGCTGGGTAGAGACACGACAGAGACCCCCACTTGATCCCGACTGCCCTGCTGGACATCAGAAGACCCGACCATCGGGATTGAAGACTAGACCCTAGCACCGCACCTCACTTCCCCTTAGTTGCCGACACTGCTGGGTTACCGTCGAGTGCCGAGGGTGATACCTCGTTAGCACTTCTGATGTTAACCTTGTAGGTTAGTTACTCGGTCGTGGTAAGCGAGGGTGATTCCTCCTACACCACCCCCGATAACGACATCGTCGCGCAATCTCTCAAGTGTGGACCTCGAGGGTGATTCCTCCTTCGTTCACCTTGATGATAACATCGAGCGGGAATTCCATCGAGGGTGATTCCTCAGGGTTCCCTTCGGTGTCAGACACACAGTTACCTTGGATATTATGACTTGACTATGAACCATGATACTAAAGATGGGTCGGCCCTGAGGGGTACCCGCACGAGCTTATTGCGAGGTGATTTGGAGTCGGGTTGACCTGGATGGTGCCCGCGAGATAACTACGAGGCGTGGCCGGGCATTCTTAGCCCTTGCCGCAAGTCCTCGAGACAGGGCGACGGGGTCACATCGATCGTGAGTCTCAGCTCGTTTCCGCGTGCTCCTAATCCACTACGGTTTGGATATTTGATCCGAGGGGCCTCTGGCCCGATAGCACTAACCATCACGTGGGCATAGTATGGGCGTTCTGCGTCGTATACATCAGCCGAAGCTTGTTTGACGTCAGTAAGGAGCGGCGCACGCTGAGTTGGACTGGGAACGCAACCGCGCTTGTATAAGGGGTTGCTAGGTCTGCTCTCGGTGGCCCCGTAACGTGCAGGAGTTCCTCGGGCGATGGCCCAAGACCCCTGGGGGCATAGGTTTAGTCCGGCGTGCTGACCTCTCTTATAAGCCTAGGTCGGGTTGCGGCGTGTTGCTTAGCCGAGGCCGGGCATGACCCAGTAAAGTGTGTCCGGCCGGAGTTAAGCGAGCGTGGTGGGTAAGTTGGTGCACCCCTGCAGGGAAGAAACTTCTATCGATAGCCTGTCCTACGGTAACGGACACTCGGAGTTGTATCCCGATCGGTACAACTAGAACATGTGATGAGAACTGGATAGTACGGCTCTGGGATTGCTTTCTCGCAGGGAGTCAAGAAAGGATCTCAGGTCAAGGTTGATGATACTACTACTACTACTTTACATTATGTTCATCTGCTCTCTCCTGATGCTGCAAGACTGTCGAAGATTGTTGAAGATGCTAGTCTTCGATAGGACTAGGCTTTCCCCCTCTATTCTGGCATTTCTGCAGCCCAGTCCACGTATACAGCCATTCCTTTGACAATGTTGCATATGTAGTGTAGATCCTTGCTTGCTGAGTACTTCGGATGAGTACTCGCGTTTGCTTTATTTTATTTTTCCCCATATCCAATTGATGCCACCAGACGACGGAGCCCCTGAGCCAGTCGCCCCAGCCGACGACCAGTACTACTACCCGCCTGGCGAGTACTACTACTACGAGGAGCCGTTTGACGACCAGGAGTAGGATCGGAGGGTCCAAGGCAGGAGGCCTACGCCTTTCGATCGTAGTATTTTATTTTCCCCCGCCTCTGTGAAGGCCTATTTCTCTCTCCCTATAAAATATCTGTACCCAGATATCTGATGCTTCCGCTGACGCTTGTATGCCAACGAGCTATGTATTCAAGCCCTCGAGGCCCTGGCTTGTAATATAAAGCTTGTATGACTTTATTTATGTTTTAGAGTTGTGTTGTGATATCTTCAAGTGAGTCCTTAGGCTTGATCGTGCGCATTTGCGTGTATGATAAGTGCACGATTAAGCCGGGGTCGTCACAGGTTGGTATCAGAGCCGACTGCCTCTAGGAATCCCCCTTCCCAATTCCTTGGCCGAAGTTGAGTCTAGTGGTCAAAAACTATTTTACTAACTTGGCCGTGTGGCTTACGGGCCCACGTCGCCAACTGGGTGGTATTAGGATCTTTTATTCCTCGTCTTTACTCTGGGACTCTAATCTCTCATCTATTCGGGTTTAATAAAATTTACTAACCCCGACATTTAGGTTCTCGTTAATTCTATCCACCCGGAGAGCTGGATTCAGTGCGATTTCCCTGACGTTGATCTGATTAGTCTGATAATCATTTTCCTTTCCATTGTTTTGTTTAACCTTTCCTTCCGAGATCGGTTATAATTCTCATTGTCTTTTGACAACCCTGAATCTCTCTGTTTCAGATGGATCGACTGTTTCCACCGCGGCCTACGACCCAGTTAGTGCTTCGCACTTGGGCTCGTGATGCCCCTGGATTTCCAGCTGTTCTGATCGCCCTCCTGAGTAGACTGGGTTACCGCTGGTATCCCGAGTACATGGTCTATGAGGTTTACCACGAGTTCAACCAGGAGCAGTATTATGCTGAAGTTCGGATCTATGAACAGCAGAACAACTCAGACACCGAGCTACACCTTTTTCACGGATTAGGCGTGACGATTGAGATGGCAGTCCATGATGCCGCCTACTCTGCTGTCGTACGTCTTCGAGGAGAGTACAATGCTAACTTGGATGATACTGTGTTTCGGTACATTCCGTATGCACCTGTTGGAGATGCTACTGGATACTACACAGCTATCTGTGCCCCGTACGAGTCTCGACGCTACGACCCGCAGATTCTGATTCAGTGCACTCAGGCTCTGGATCGCACTGTTCGGGCTCTTGCCGTCGAGTTGTTCGCCACTCGAGCACGCTACTACGAGGCTATGACACAGTTGCTACCAGCTGTTCGTGCAGGGATACATCCGGAGGATATTCTTTACCCACGCAGGACCGAGTTGCCGCCAGGTATTGATTGGCCTGCAGTGGGAGGTCACACGCCTGCACGTGGACCTCTTCTTACAGTTCGAGATCGGGTTCTGCATCAGAGTGCACATGGAGCACAGGATCCTGCCGCGACGAACATTCATCGTCCGCACTTGCAGTTACCCCGTTTCAGTGGTTTTCTCCGACGCTGATGTAGCCTTTGCTATGTCATGTTGTGTACTTCCTTACCGCGTGCCTGCGTGCCGCCTAGTGTGTCTCTAGTTTTTCAATTTGCGCCGTTATGCTGCTCGATTTTAACCGACTGTGTATGGATCTGTATGTCTTAATGACTACTTTAAGCATCTATTGCACTCTTTCAATAATGTCGAGTTACATCATGTTTATTGTTAAACACTTGCATAAGCTATTGCTGAAATACCCCTGTTGAAATAGCAGGATGGCTGACAACAACCCGCCACCGCCGCCACCACCTGATTACATGGCAGCGATGATGCAACAATTTGAACTCAACCGCCAGTTTATGACGGGAATTATGCAGCAATTCCCTCGTCCTGATGCTAATCAGCAGCCACCATCCATCACCTTGCCAGAGTTCATGAGGCTCAGTCCATCGTTTTTCCGCAACACAGTCAACCCACTAGATGCAGATGACTGGCTGCGTGACATCTCTCATGAGATGGAGTTTGCTGGTGTCGCCGAAGTTAACTATGTCACTTTTGCGACTTATCTTCTGAAGGGTCCCGCAGCTCAAAGCTAATGTGATGGCTGATGCCTTGAGCCGCAAGTCATACTGTAGCAACCTCATGGTAAAGCAAGCTCAACCCCAGCTATACGAAGAATTGCGCAAGCTGAATCTCTGCATCATCCCGCAAGGTTCTCTTAATAACCTTGTGATACAACCAGACCTTGAGAAAGCTGTCAAAATTGCGCAAGCCAAAGATGCTGAAATTGGTCTAATGAAGAAAGAGTTTCACCTTGAAAAGTACAGGGATTTCTCGATTGCTGAAGATGGAACCTTGTACTTCCGAGACCGCATTGTAGTACCTCGCTTCGAGCTGATGACTGACATAGTCATGAAGGAGGCCCATGATACACCGCTATCTATCCATCCGGGTAGTACCAAAATGTATCGAGATCTTCGTCAAAGGTACTGGTGGTCTAGAATGAAACAGGATATTGCCCGATATGTTGCCGAGTGTGACGTTTGTCGTCGCGTGAAGGCAGAACATCAGAAACCTGCTGGAATTCTGCAACCGCTCCCTATTCCTCTATGGAAGTGGGATAAAGTACAAATGGACTTCATTACTGGTCTTCCCAAGTCTCAGAAGGGTCACGATGCTATTCTTGTCGTCGTTGACCAACTTTCCAAGGTTGCACACTTTCTGCCAGTTAAGGAGACTATTACTGCTAGTCAGTTAGCAGACTTATATATCTCCAGAATTGTTTCACTCCATGGTATTCCCAAGGAAATCAGTTCAGACCGTGGCAGCATTTTCACTGGCCATTTCTGGGAAAGTTTCCAGAAAGCAATGGGAACTCATATCACCTGGAGTTCAGCTTATCACCCACAATCCCAAGGCCAAGTTGAGCGCGTTAATCAAGTGCTTGAAGATATGCTTCGAGCTTGTGTTATATCCTTCGGTAAGAAATGGGAGGAATCTCTCCCATATGCCGAGTTCTCTTATAACAACAGCTACCAAGCCAGCTTGAAAATGGCCCCCTTTGAGGTTCTTTATGGTCGTAAATGTCGAACCCCTCTGAATTGGTCAGAAACTGGGGAACGACCTCTTGTTGGACCGGACATAATTCAACATGCCGAAGAACAAGTCCGAATTGTCCGGGAGAATCTCAAGGCGGCTCAGGACCGCCAGAAGAGTAATTATGATCGCAAGCGATGGGGTGTGATCTATCAACCTGGTGACCAAGCTTATCTTCGTGTCACCCCAATGAAGGGCACCCGTCATTTCGGAATCAAGGGCAAGCTAGCTCCTCGCTATATTGGTCCTTTCCGCATCGTGGCTAGACGTGGACAGGTGGCATATCAATTGGAATTGCCACCGCAATTCTCCCATATTCATGATGTCTTCCACGTGTCGCAACTTCGTAAGTGCTTCAAGGAATCCCCGCACCGTGCAGTGGATCATGAGATGCTCGAGATACAAGACGATCTTTCTTATAAGGAGCATCCGATCCGCATCCTCGACGAAGCTGAACGTCGAACTCGTCAGAAGACGACCAAGTTCCTGAAAGTGCAGTGGTCGAATCACACTGAAGATGAAGCCACTTGGGAATGCGAGGATCATCTTCGGGAAGAATATCCCGGACTCTTTCCTTCTACCTCCTAAATTCTCGGGATGAGAATTCCTTTTAGAGGAGGAGAACTTGTAACACCCCCTTGTAATAAGCTCTGTGACACTATGTTAAAACTGCCAAGTCATGATCTTTTGCAGTGCCAAGTCATATGGGTTAATGATCCAATTCAAATTCACATCTGAAAATCAACTCAAATTCAAAAGTGGAATATGAAGTTGATCAAACACTGTTGGGAAAATGTTCATTAAATGGCAAATAATCCAGGAACATTTCTAAAATCATCATCAAAATATTTGGAGTTGGACAAGTGACTCAAACAAGGTGAAACAGCACCTAAACAGAATATTAAAATCCATTTAAAATCATTTCAAACACAAATGAACTCCAAATCTGCTCAAACCACTTTTTGGTGAGAGATAATATTGCATTGCAATATTTGGGCCAACTTCCACATTTTTCAAAAGAGCACAAGTGGCCTAATCATTTTGAAACAGAAAAAGGAATAAAAGAAAAGGGAGAAGAGAAATAAGAAAAAGGAAAACGCTACTGTTGGCTGGGCCTAAGTGCACAGTGTGCAGCCCAGTCCAACAGCAGCCCACACCTTCTCCCTCCTCGTGCGTGTCGGCGCGCCCCTGGACGAGCGCGCGCGCCGGCGAGCGCGCGACACCGAGGCAGCCACCGACGGAACAGGGCGCGGAGGGGATAAGGTCGACGCCCCTCCACTCCACCCCGGCCTCTCCGTCATTCTTCCCCGTCCTCTCCTCGCTCGCCTCGCCTCCTCTTCCCTCTCCAGATCCGGAGCAGAGCGCCGTCGCCGCCGCATTTCCGTTGCAGCCGCGGCCACCGCCATCGCCTCGGGTCACCATGGTGCCGAAGGGGTTGCCGTCGTCTTCCTCGTCGATTGAAGGCCCCAGCTGGTGCTAGGAGGCCCTGTAGCTGCCGGACACCGCCGTCCCCTTCTTCCCCAACCCCGGTGCCCGCCGGCGAATTCGACACCCACTGCTGCTACAAATCTGTCGAGGGCCTACGTGGGTGCCGCACGGTGAGCCTCTCCTTCCCCTGCTGCTCCTCGTTGATCCCCGAACGCTCTGTAGCTAGCTGCCGTCGTTGCCGAGCACGGGTCGCCGCTATGCACTTTGCCGCCGCGGCCACAGACGCCGTCGTGCTCGTCCGGACCCAGCATCGCGCTCCTGGGGCTCGTGCGAGTCTGGCAAGACCCCTAGCACTCCTCCCCGCGCTGTGTAGCTTAGAACCCGACGAGGCCCGAACTCCGGCGCCGCTGCTGCTCAACGCCGGCGAGGATTCCGGCCGATTCCGGCGAAACCACCGCCACAACTGCATGCGGCCCGTTCGACTCGTTCGAACGCGCCCTCGCGCGCGCAAAATGGCCTTCTGTAGGCGATTTTCGACGCCGGCCTGCGCCCTCTGCCGCGTTTGGCGTCACCGGCGTCGAGCCGCCGGCCACCGCCGACGTGGCAGGGCCGGTCCCACCTCAGGGTGGCTGCCAGTGGGCCCTGGGGGCCCCAGTTGACTGGGTTGACCCAGTCAACGTGCTGACTGGGCAACCCAGTCACTGACGTGTGGGCCCTGGCGACTAATTAAAATAATTAAGCATTTAATTAAATAAAGTTAATTAGATTAGCCTAATGTCTCACTGACAAGTGGGGCCCGTCCCCTAATTAACCCTGGAATTAAAATTAACCCACTGTTAAAATAACAGAGGCTGACATGTGGGTCCCACTGGACCCACATGTCATATTTGACCAGTCAGCGCCACTTTTGCATGCTGACGTCATCCTCACGCAATGCTGACATCATCAGGCACTATTCTGGATAATGTTGATTTTATTAAATAAAAATAAATTCCAGAAAATCAATTAACCTTTACAAATTAATAACTTTTAAACCGTAGCTCGGATCGAAAAAGTTAAAACATGAAAGATGCTCAGAACGACGAGCCGAGTCTGATCGTGCCGTCTGTTTCTCCATCGGAACCCCCTACGTAGAAGAACTCGTAACTCCGAACCCGAATCCGGCAGATGAATAGTGCACACATGTCGGATATTAAATCCCAGATTAATTCTAAAAATAACTAAAATGACTTAGATGCATAATTAGGCAACCCTGCACTGCATCATAGCATCACACGCACCGTATTGCATTTGTTTGCATTATGTTTACCTGTTTCTTCCCCCTCTTCTCTCTCGGTAGACCCCAACGTTGACGTAGCTCCCGAGGCAGACGCCGCACAGGAGTATGACTACGTCCCCGGCGGTACCACTGAAGACCTTGTCCTTGCCCCAGAGCAAACAGGCAAGCACCCCCATTTTGAGCATGCCTATATCGCCTATTCCCTTCTCTCTTATGCTTGCATTAGAACTGCTACTGCTACTGTTTTCCTATATCTGCTGCATAGCCTGATTATTGTACCCTGCTTTGTTACCTTACTGGTTATCCTAGACTGCTAAGTATAGGCTGGGTAGAGACACGACAGAGACCCCCACTTGATCCCGACTGCCCTGCTGGACATCAGAAGACCCGACCATCGGGATTGAAGACTAGACCCTGGCACCGCACCTCACTTCCCCTTAGTTGCCGACACTGCTTGGTTACCGTCGAGTGCCGAGGGTGATACCTCGTTAGCACTTCTGATGTTAACCTTGTAGGTTAGTTACTCGGTCGTGGTAAGCGAGGGTGATTCCTCCTACACCACCCCCGATAACGACATCGTCGCGCAATCTCTCAAGTGTGGACCTCGAGGGTGATTCCTCCTTCGTTCACCTTGATGATAACATCGAGCGGGAATTCCATCGAGGGTGATTCCTCAGGGTTCCCTTCGGTGTCAGACACACAGTTACCTTGGATATTATGACTTGACTATGAACCATGATACTAAAGATGGGTCGGCCCTGAGGGGTACCCGCGCGAGCTTATTGCGAAGTGATGTGGAGTCGGGTTGACCTGGATGGTGCCCGCGAGATAACTATGAGGCGTGGCCGGGCATTCTTAGCCCTTGCCGCAAGTCCTCGAGACGGGGCGATGGGGTCACATCGATCGTGAGTCTCTGCTCGTTTCCGCGCGCTCCTAATCCATTACGGTTTGGATATTTGATCCGAGGGGCCTCTGGCCCGATAGCACTAACCATCACTTGGGCATAGTATGGGCGTTCTGCGTCGTATACATCAGCCAAAGCTTGTTTGACGTCAGTAAGGAGCGGCGCACGCCGAGTTGGACTGGGAACGCAACCGCGCTTGTATAAGGGGTTGCTAGGTCTACTCTCGGTGGCCCCGTAACGTGCAGGAGTTCCTGGGGCGATGGCCCAAGACCCCTGGGGGCATAGGTTTAGTCCGGCGTGCTGACCTCTCTTATAAGCCTAGGTCGGGTTGCGGCGTGTTGCTTAGCCGAGGCCGGGCATGACCCAGTAAAGTGTGTCCGGCCGGAGTTAAGCGAGCGTGGTGGGTAAGTTGGTGCACCCCTGCAGGGAAGAAACTTCTATCGATAGCCTGTCCTACGGTAACGGACACTCGGAGTTGTATCCCGATCGGTACAACTAGAACATGTGATGAGAACTGGATAGTACGACTCTGGGATTGCTTTCTCGCAGGGAGTCGAGAAAGGATCTCAGGTCGAGGTTGATGATACTACTACTACTACTTTACATTATGTTCATCTGCTCTCTCCTGATGCTGCAAGACTGTCGAAGATTGTTGAAGATGCTAGTCTTCGATAGGACTAGGCTTTCCCCCTCTATTCTGGCATTTCTGCAGCCCAGTCCACATATACAGCCATTCCTTTGACAATGTTGCATATGTAGTGTAGATCCTTGCTTGCTGAGTACTTCGGATGAGTACTCACGTTTGCTTTATTTTCTTTTTCCCCATATCCAATTGATGCCACCAGACGACGGAGCCCCTGAGCCAGTCACCCCAGCCGACGACCAGTACTACTACCCGCCTGGCGAGTACTACTACTACGAGGAGCCGTTTGACGACCAGGAGTAGGATCGGAGGGTCCAGGGCAGGAGGCCTACGCCTTTCGATCGTAGTATTTTTTTTACCCCGCCTCTGTGAAGGCCTATTTCTCTCTCTCTCTGTAAAATATCTGTACCCAGATATCTGATGCTTCCGCTGACGCTTGTATGCCAACGAGCTATGTATTCGAGCCCTCGAGGCCCTGGCTTGTAATATAAAGCTTGTATGACTTTATTTATGTTTTAGAGTTGTGTTGTGATATCTTCAAGTGAGTCCTTAGGCTTGATCGTGCGCATTTGCGTGTATCATTTGTGCACGATTAAGCCGGGGTCGTCACAGAGCCCTCCGTGGACTCGCGCAACCGTTACCCTTCGTGGGTTGAAGTCTCCATCAACGTGGCCGTACGATAGCACCACCTATCGGAACCACGCCAAAAATCTTTGTGTCTCCATTGCATTTGCATACTCCAAACCCTTCCATTTACCTTCATATGCAATGTTTTACTTTCCACTGCTATACTCTTAGAATTGCATGTGTAGGTTGATTGCTTGACTTGTGCTAATTGCTAAAACCCTTCCATTTACCTTCATATGCAATGTTTTACTTTCCGCTGCTATACTCTTAGAATTGCATGTGTAGGTTGATTGCTTGACTTGTGCTAATTACTAAAATCTGTCAACAACTAAAATTGGGAAAATGATAGATTTTTATTTGGTCAAGTAGTCTAATCACCCCCCTCTAGACATACTTTTGATCCTACAGTAACCATAGACATGAACGAAACCCCTTCGTTCAATGACCGATAGCGGAACCGTGGACATCCATATTGGTCCCTATGATTACACGAATGATATTCGAGTGAACCTTTGGTTATCATGTGATGTTCCCTTTGCTTCACGATACTTTACAAATGCCGGTGTGCATCGGTATCCTCTTGAGTCATCACCATGCTCACTATACCATTGCTCCCGTTACCGGTTTTGTTCTTCTTTCTCGTTGACGTGTTCCGGCATCCCCGTGACGTAGTCACCTGTGTCTGGCCAGACGATGATGGGTGCCTTCACACCGAGAGGGCCCTAAGAATATCTCTCCATCGTCGGAGGAGCAAATCCCACTCTCGAGATGTCTGGTCACTTGTCAAACTTTCCGGTGAGCCTAAAAGTTGTCATTATGATCACCTTGTTATAGATGATGTTTGAGAAACCCCAAAGCCCACCGTCCGGTAGGAAGTGACCAAGACACTCTCATGGTCTGAGGAACTAAAACACATGCTAACACTCCATGTTATAACAGATGATTTAAGACGATATGATCACATAGTATAATAGACAAGTATTGGGTCGATTCAATATGATCGTTCTTCTAACGTCATACCCTCAATGTTGTTTTAGGACTATCATTACACTTAACGATATCCTAAGATCCGGAAAACGTGAACACCAACAACACTTGAGCCGGTCTTAGAGGCAAGACCGGGAACCTATTGTTTACCGTTTATCATTTCACACGTGCATATGAGTTTTCCACTGAATTGCATATTCCAGGATCATATCAGTTATAGCATGAAATATAAACTCTTAATTATGAATAACGGAAATATAATAATACAATATTATTGCCTCTAGGGCATATTTCCAACAACCCCCATATCCGCCTCATATTTGGGCTGGATATGGGGGGTGCCGGTCAGCCCAGGCATTTGAGGCCCGTTTAAGGAGCTCGTTTGGGTCAAAAAAATGTGACTCGATAGTGTGGGCGGCCTGCCCGGGCGTATGAGGCGGGTTTGAGGCGCCCGACTGTAGATGCTCTTAGCTCATTTAGGTTGTTTGTTGCCGAGTGTATTTTTTTCTCTTCTTCTTCTTTTTATGAAAGGGCGCAATTCTACTGCTCCAAAAATTCTTGTTTTAGATTTGTCTGGATACAGATGTATGTAGTCACATTTTAGTGTTAGATACATCCGTATCTAGACAAGAATTTTCGGAAAAGGCAATATAAAAGTTCACCGAAAGTATGAAGCACGTGAAACAAAACAAAATTACATCGAAGTCACTAGATCACCAAACAACCCCTATCACCGTCAGAACGAGGCATCAGGCACGCAGTTGTCTTCATTCCCATACCAGAGTCGGTGTGATCTTGTCGATGCCTATCGAGAAATCTTCATGCATGGGCCACTATGGAATAGCGCCTTGGAGTCATAGTCATCATTGTTGATCCCTTAAATCGATTGAAGTGCCAGACACCAGATCTCGCCATACGGCGAGAAATCCCAACTTCATCGCCCTAAAGAGACGGAGGGAATCTACGTCGGAGCTTTGTCAACTCTATCCTAATGGACATATTCGAGAAGGATCAAAGTCAAAAGATCAACCCAAAGATGAAGCACAACCATTTGCCAAAGCGCTGCCCCTGTAAGGACTGGAAAACGATAACCTAAAATAGTCAAAGCTAAGGTACCAAGATTACCCTCCCTACCAGTCGCCGAAGCGACATGCAGAGAGGAGACGAATCCATGGGCTGGCCGATGAAGCTTGGAGGGGAGGAGAACTTTGCCCTAGCCGCTTACGCGAGAGTTAGAGTGTTACCAAGTGTAGTTTAGCAGGAGTGTGAGTCCTTCAAAGTAATCGGCATTTGCTTCATAAATTAAGGCTAAGCTAAGCTTCTGTTGCACTCTCTCTCCTGTTTGTTTGTTTATATATCTTGCAATTTCAAAATATTGTAAAGTTGGTCCTAATACTACATGAAAGTACTATGCTCCCTGCATGCTTTTACTTGCATATCGGATCTCATTATGACAAATCTTTATGGCCATGATGTTGTATCACAAATTACCTATTACTACTAGTGTAACTAGCTTAATGACCATGTGTTGCCCCTGAATAATAATAAATAGATACATGTATGTTGCTTCACCAAGGAGAAGGTAGCAACCATTCAAAACCCAACCATACGCTACTTTATGACATTCATTGGAAACACTATTTTTTGGTAGGATGACTTAGGGGGCATGTCTCATCCAGATATGTGTATGCTTCATGCTGTGCTCAACCACCATTTGGTTGAGAAACCAAATTTGGGAGCTTTGATGATTGCATGTTTTTGTAAGCAGCGAAAGCAGTCTTTAGGAGGCGTACGTATAGGTGGCCTCATCATACATATCACTAATCAATTTCATACCGATTTGGTTGGATGTAAGGCGGTCGACTCCGGCCCCACCATACTAAGTAAGGTTGTTATGATTTCTAGCAGATTTTTGCGCCACGATAGGGTGCATGGAGGAGATCAGTCTTATTAGTGCCCCTTGCCTGGTGATGTTATAGTTACTGTGTGCTTGCCTCTTAGGCAGACTTTTGAGGTGAGCACTCATTAGGAGTGGGTGCTCACCCTCGAACAGATTACATGCTAGGAACAATGCAGGTCTCAGGCAAGATGTCGAGCCTGAGGAGGCTCCTTAGTGGGAGGTAGTTGCAGGCTACGACGTCGAGCAGGGTTGGGGTGCCTGGGAAGGAGGTGCCGGTTGGGACATGTCGCAATAGCCTTTGGCCTATGATGACAATTATGTACCTAGGCAGGAGTACCAGCAGTTGGTGCAACATGTTGGGGGTGTCGCGATGACCCTCTAACAAACTAACACCAACATAGATATGCTCTCGCGTAACCTTCTGACCTTTACTACCTTTTGGCCTTCTGCCGGGCAGCCCAGCATTGCACCTTCCTCCTCCAGTGGACCACCACCTATGTACATGTGGCCCGACACATAACACGACCATGGTGGTAGCATGGAGTAGACTTTGCTAGGAAAGAGCCACCCAATTTTCCTGGGAGGTCTTGGTATTCGAGACTTGCAACGATCTAGTGTGGCCTATGCGTGCGCTGGCTATGGCTACAACGCACACACCCGGCATGCCCCTGGAGCCATCTTCATCTTCCTCATGACTTGAAAGCCTGCCAAGTCTTTCCGGCCTCCACAACTTGGATGCTTCGTGACAGAAAATCTTGCCGCTTTTTGGACTGATCACTAGGTTGACGGCTAGATGATACGTCTCCAACGTATCTATAATTTTTTCTTGTTCCATGCTATTATATTATCCATCTTGGATGTTTTATATGCATTATTATGCTATTTTATATCATTTCTTGGGGCTAACCTATTAACCTAGTGCCCAGTGCCAGTTGGTGTTTTTTCCTTGTTTTTGTCTTTTTCAGAAAATCAATACCAAACGGAGTCGAAACTTTTTGATGATTTTTCTTGGACCAGAAGAAACCTAGGAAGCTTCGGGAGGAGGCCAGAAGAGCCACGGGTGAGCCACAAGCTCGGAAGGCGCGCCTCCCAGGCTTATGGGCCCACCGTGGCACCTCTAACCCTAATCTTAGCTCCATAAATACCCTAATATTCCCCGTATACTAGAGGGCACACCAAAAATACTTTCCGCCACCGCAAGCTTCTGTTCTCGTGAGATCCCATCTTGGAGCCTCTTTTGACACTCTGCCGGAGGGGGATTCGATCATGGAGGGCCTCTACACCAACCTTGCTGCCCTTCTGATGATGTGTGAGTAGTTTACCACAGACCTTTGGGTCCATAGCTAGTAGCTAGATGGCTTCTTCTTTCTCTTTGATCTTCAATATAATGTTCTCCTCGATGTTCTTAGAGTTCTATTCGATGTAATCTTCTTTTGCGGTGCGTTTGTTGAGATCCGATGAATTGTGGATTTATGATCAGATTCTCTTTGAATATTATTTGAGTCTTCTCTGAACTCTTTTATGCATGATTAAGATAGCTTTGTATTTGTCTCCGATCTATTGATTTGGTTTGGCCAACTAGATTGATTTATCTTGCAATGGGAGAGGTGCTTTGTAATGGTTTCAATCTTGCAGTGTCCTCACCCAGTGATAGAAGGGGTAGCGAGGCACGTATTTGTATTGTTGCCATTAAGGATAAAAAGATGGGGTTTATACCATATTGATTGGATCTATCCCTCTACATCATGTCATCTTGCTTAAGGCGTTACTCCGTTCTTGTTAACTTAATACACTAGATGCATGCTGGATAGCGGTCGATGTGTGGAGTAATAGTAGTAGATGTAGGCAGGAGTCGGCCTACTTGTCACAGACGTGATGCCTATATTCATGATCATTGCCTTAGATATCGTCACAACTTTGCGCTTTTCTATTAATTGCTCAACAGTAATTTGTTTACCCACCGTATGCGTTCTTTCAAGAGAGAAGCCTCTAGTGAAAACTATGCCCCCGGGTCTATTTATCATCATATTATTTTCAGGTCTATAAAACCAAAAACCCAAAAATACCTAGCTGCAATTTATTTATCTTTACTTTATTTTGCACTTTTATTTATCTTTTATACCTATCTCTATCAGATCTCATCCTTGCAATTAACCGTGAAGGGATTGACAACCCCTTTTATCGCGTTGGGTGCAAGTATTTGTTTGTTTGTGTAGGTGCAACTATTGGAGACTTGTGTGTTCCTCCTACTGGATTGTTACCTTGGATATTAACTGAGGGAAATACTTATCTCTACTTTGCTGCTTCACCCTTTCCTCTTCAAGGGAAAAAACCAACGCAAGCTCAAGAAGTAGCAGGAAGAATTTCTGGCGCCGTTGCCGGGGAGGATCTACATCAAGCCTACCAAGTACCTATCATAAACTCTCATCTCTTGCACTTACATTATTTGTCATTTTCCACTCATTTTCATCTCCCCCACTTCTAAAATGTTTTCAGAAAAATACAAAAATATTTGCCTTTTTATTCGCCTTCTTTCCGTTCGTCTTTTCGTTTGCTTTTTGTTTGCTTATGTGCTAGATTGCTTGCTTTAAACCTATTATCATGAGTGATTTCGGTATGGCAGAAATAGATGATGGGAGAACTCCTAAAATTGGATGTTCTACTAATCTGGATGCTAAAACTTTTGTTATAGGAGAAGGGAATGTTATCGGAAAAGAAACCATCCAAGAATTCTTTAATTGTGTTGGAACTTTGACTTGTGATGATGTTCCTATACTTAAAAGAACTAAAATTTATGCAGAAGCTATTTCAACACTAGTTCTGAACTTGAGAATAGATTTATTCGCACTCATCCTACCTTGCAAAGATTGTTTTATGAGCTGCCTATTATAAAAGATCCTAGGGCTAAAAGGATAGCCACACTTGTCCTTATGATTGAATTTGATCTTATAGTGTGGGAAGCTTGGGAGATCTTTGATTTTTATGGTATGAACCATGAAAAACTGGTAATAGATGAGATCCTTTACAATAGTGATTATTTTTTAAGACATTTGGTTGGCAATAATCAAATCTTTGATGAGAACCTTAAAAAATAAATTCCTGTTTTGGATATGATCCGACAAGTTTTCAATGATGTTAATCAACAATATTCTTGGATTGTAGCCGGGAATCAAAGAGGGTATGTAGATGGGCAACTTGATAATGCTAAAATTTTATGGATAATGTGTTTCAAGTTATATTTGAAAAAACTCCTGACAAGAACACGTCTATGGAAAATAAGAAGAAATATGACAATACCTAGATCTATGCATTATGCCTAGCTAGGGGCATAAAACAATAGCGCTTGTTGGGAGGCAACCCAATGTTATTTTTGTTTTTCTTGTTTTTGCTTCTGTTTTTCAATAAATACACAATTATACTTCTGTTATGATTGTGTTTTACTGTTTTAATTAGTGTTTGAGCCAAGTAAGACCTTTGGGATGATCTATGGTGATAGTTGATTTGATTTTGCTGAAAAACAGAAACTTTTGCGTCCAGTAGAAGAATTGTTAAAATTTGCTGGAACGTGTTCTGGTTCTGAATTGTTTACAAAAGATTGATATACAAATTGCCAACGTTGTCCTAGTTTTTCAGAATTTTTGGAGTTACAGAAGTATGAGTAATATTCAGGTCTTCACAGACTGTTCTGTTTTTGACAGATTCTGTTTTCTATGTGTTGTTTGATTATTTTGATGAATATATGGGTAGTATCGGGGGGTATGAACCATGGAGAAGTTAGAATACAGTAGATATAACACCAATATAAATTTAGAATGAGTTCAAAACAGTACCTAAGTGGTGATTTGCTTTTATTATACTAACGGAGCTCACGAGTTTTCTGTTGAGTTTTGTGTTGTGAAGTTTTCAAGTTTTGGGTGAAGTTTCGATGGACTACGGAATAAGGAGTGGCAAGAGCCTAAGCTTGGGGATGCCCAATGTACCCCAAGGTAATATTCAAGGACAACCAATCATCTAAGCTTGGGGATGCCCCGGATGGCATCCCCTCTTTTGTCTTCAATCCATTGGTAAAATTACTTGAGGCTATATTTTTATTCACCACATGATATGTGTTTTTCTTGGAGCGTCTTGTATTATATGAGTCTTTGCTTTTTAGTTTGCCAAAATCATCCTTGCTGTACATACCTTTTGAGAGGGACACACATTAATCGTGAATTTATTAGAATACTCTATGTGCTTCACTTATATCTTTTGAGCTAGGCAGTTGCTCTAGTACTTCACTTATATCATTTTAGAGCACGACGGTGGTTTTATTTTGAAGAAATTGATGAACCTCATGCTTCACTTATATTATTTTGAGAGTCTTAAAAATAGTATGGAAATTTGCTTAGGTTATGAATTTAGTCCTAATATGATGGGTATTCAAGAGGGATATAATAAAAAGTTTCATGAAGATCATTGAATATATGAGAAGTTTGATTCCTTGCATTTGTTTGGAGATATAAATATGTTAATATTAGAGTCATGCTAGTGAGTAATTGTGGATTAGTAAGAATATTTGTGTTAAGGTTTGTGATTCCCGAAGCATGCACGTATGGTCTCTCATTATGCGATGAAGTTGGAGCATGATTTATTTTTGATTGTCTTCCTTATGAGTGGCAGTCGGGGACGAGCGATGGTGTTTTCCTACCAATCTATCCCCCTAGGAGCATGCGTATTAGTACTTTTTTTCGAGGGCTAATAAACTTTTGCAAGAAGTATGTGAGTTCTTTATGACTAATGTTGAGTCCATGGATTATACGCACTCTCACCCTTCCATCATTGCTAGCCTTTTCGGTACCGTGCATTGCCCTTTCTCACCTTGAGAGTTGGTGCAAACTTCGCAGGTGCATCCAAACCCCCTGATATGATACGCTCTTTCACACATAAGCCACCTTATATCTTCCTCAAAACAGCCACCATACCTACCTATTATGGCATTTCCATAGCCATTCCGAGATATATTGCCATGCAACTTCCACCGTTCCGTTTTATTATGACACACACCATCATTGTCATATTTCTTTTCATGATCATGCATGAGGAATTCATATAGAGTCATATATTTGTTCTAGTATCGAGTTGTAATTCTTGAGTTGTAAGTGAATAAAAGTGTGATGATCATCATTATTAGAGCATTGTCCCATGTGAGGAAAGGATGATGGAGACTATGATTCCCCCACAAGTCGGGATGAGACTCCGGACTTAAAATTAAAAAAAGAGGCCAAAGAGCACAAAATAAAAAAATAAAAAAAGAGGCCAAAGAGCCCAAAATAAAAAAAATGAGAGAAAAAGAGAGAAGGGACAATGTTACTATCCTTTTCCACACTTGTGCTTCAAAATAGCACCATGTTCTTCATAATAGAGAGTCTCCTATTTTGTCACTTTCATATATTACTAGTGGGAATTTTTCATTATAGAACTTGGCTTGTATATTCCAATGATGGGCTTCCTCAAATTGCCCTAGGTCTTCGTGAGCAAGCGAGTTGGATGCACACCCACTTAGTTTTGTTTTTTGAGCTTTCATACACTTATCCGTTGCATGGCAATCCCTACTCCTTGCATTGACATCAATTGATGGGCATCTCCATAGCCCATTGATTAGCCTCGTCAATGTGAGACTTTTTGCTTTTTTTTTCTCCACATAACCTCCACCATCATATTCTATTCCACCTATAGTGCTATATCCATGGCTCACGCTCATGTATTGCGTGAGAGTTGAAAAAGCTTCAGAACGTTAAAAGTATGAACCAATTGCTTGGGTTGTCATCGGGGTTGTGCATGATAAATACTTTGTGTGATGAAGGTAGAGCATGATAAGATCATATGATTTTGTAGGGATAACTTTCTTTAGCCATGATATTTTGAGAAGACATGATTGCTTTATTAGTATGCTTGAAGTATTATTGTTTTTATGTCAATATTAAACTTTTGTTTTGAATCTTATGGATCTGAATATTCATGCCACAATAAGAAAGACTACATGATAAACATGTTAGGTAGCATTCCACATCAAAAATTATGTTTTTTAATCATTTACCTACTCGAGGACGAGCAGGAATTAAGCTTGGGGATGCTTGATACGTCTTCAACGTATCTATAATTTTTTATTGTTCCATGCTATTATATTATCCATATTGGATGTTTTGTATGCATTATTATGCTATTTCATATCATTTTTTGGGACTAACCTATTAACCTAGTGCCCAGTGCCAGCTGATGTTTTTTTCCTTGTTTTTGTCTTCTACAGAAAATCAATACCAAACGGAGTCCAAACTTTTTGACAATTTTTCTTGGACCAGAAGAAACCTAGGAAGCTTCAGGAGGAGGCCAAAAGACCCACGGATGAGCCACAAGCTCGGGAGGCGCGCCCCACAGGCTTGTGGGCCCACCGTGGCACCTCTAACCCTAATCTTAGCTCCATAAATACCCAAATATTCCCCGTATACCAGAGGGCACACCAAAAATACTTTTCTGCCGCTGCAAGCTTCTGTTCTCGTGAGATCCCATCTTGGGGCCTTTTCTGGCACTCTGCCGGAGGGGGGTTCGATCACGGAGGGCCTCTACACCAACCTTGCCACCCTTCCGATGACGTGTGAATAGTTTAATACAGACCTACGGGTCCATAGCTAGTAGCTAGATGGCTTCCTCTCTCTCTTTGATCTTCAATACAATGTTCTCATCGATCTTCTTGGAGTTCTATTTGATGTAATCTTTCTTTGCAGTGCGTTTGTTGATATCCGATGAATTATGGATTTATGATCAGATTATCTATGAATATTATTTGAGTCTTCTCTGAACTCTTTTATGCATGATTAAGATAGCTTTGTATTTGTCTCTGATCTATTGATTTGGTTTTGCCAACTAGATTGACTTATCTTGCAATGGGAGAGGTGCTTTGTAATGGGTTCAATCTTGCGGTGTCCTCACCCAGTGACAGAAGGGATAGCGAGGCACGTATTTGTATTGTTGCCATTAAGGATAAAAAGATGGGGTTTATAACATATTGATTGGATCTATCCATCTACATCATGTCATCTTGCTTAAGGCGTTACTCCGTTCTTGTTAACTTAATACACTAGATGCATGCTGGATAGTGGTCGATGTGTGGAGTAATAGTAGTAGATGCAGGCAGGAGTCGGTCTACTTGTCACGGACGTGATGCCTATATTCATGATCATTGTCTTAGATATCTTCATAACTTTGCGCTTTTCTATCAATTGCTCAACAATAATTTGTTTACCCACCGTATGCGTTCTTTCAAGAGAGAAGCCTCTAGTGAAAACTATGGTCCCCGGGTCTATTTATCATCATATTATTTTCAGATCTATAAAACCAAAACCCCGAAAATACCTTGCTGCAATTTATTTATCTTTACTTTATTTTGCACTTTTATTTATCTTTAATACCTATCTCTATCAGATCTCATCCTTGCAATTAACCGTGAAGGGATTGACAACCCCTTTTATCGCGTTGGGTGCAAGTATTTGTTTGTTTGTGTAGGTGCAACTATTGGATACTTGTGTGTTACTCCTACTGGATTGATACCTTGGTTCTTAACTGAGGGAAATACTTATCTTTATTTTGCTGCATCGCCCTTTCCTCTTCAAGAAAAAAAAACCAACGCAAGCTCAAGAAGTAGCACTAGACTATCTCCAAATCGCCCCTCTCATGCTTTCTCTGATGCCCAAGAGTAGTTGTCGAGATCCTACGGTCTGCAAGGGCTTGCCTCGGCGTGCATGGGTACGTGACATTCAAGGCGCCATTGGTCCAGTTGCCCTCGTGCAATACGTGGAGTTGTGGCGGCACTTGCGACATCTATCCCTTGTCAGCGGCAAAGACAAGCTTTATTGGCTGTGAACGGACACCTGTCAGTATTCGGCAAAGTTATGCCACCTCGCACTCTTCCAAGGCTCGACCACGAACCACTACTGAAGGATAACCTGGAAGACATGGGCGCCGCTTATCGCCAGGGTTTTCACATGGCTCGCCATGCAAAATCGATGCTGGACTGTTGACCGCCTCTCTCGGTGCAGCCTACCTCACGACGAGATGTGCACTGTAGCGACCTGACCCGAATGGATCGAAGTCTCTGTGCTTAAGTGTCATCCCTGGATCGGTATGCTGACACACACAATACTCGAGGATTTATAACAGAGGTAAATCACATGTATAAAGTAACGTAAATACTATTACCTCAATCCATATAGCGGAAGTAACAACAAGGTTGTGGATTCCCATCAACACCAACGGCAAAGTTGAGTGTAGAAATCGTAACCCTAACGTATCACTTACTCGTCGTAAGAATTCCTGCAACATGAGACGTTGCAGCCATGTAGGTCAGTACATTGAATGTACTGGCAAATTCACACCATAGGATAATGATGAACAATATCTACCACTACATGCATATTTGGCTGGTGGAGGCTCTAGGTTTAACATGATTTTGCGAAAAGCTAATTTTTTCCTACAACAAAGGAATTTATTTTATTTAACTATCATGGTGGTTGTTAAACATTGAGAAGGTAAATTCCCCTCTCAATCCCAATTAAAAGTAATCGTTAAACCCGACAAATTAATTTAGAGTGATGAGATCAATATGATAATCCAAGAACCAGATACTCAAGATGTCCATAACTGGGGACACGGCTAATCATGATTAGTTTGTACACTCTGCAGAGGTTTGTGCACTTTTCCCCACAAGACTCGATCTCCTCCGTTGGATTTCTCGCACTACATGGTGTTTGAGAAACGGATGACTGAGACACAGTCTTTCAGAAACATTTACTCTTTACTCTGGGTAGACAGTTACACCTACTTTCCCCTACATCTGCTAGCCTACCACTGAAAGAGGTCATGCAACATACTCAACTATGCTAGAGCCCATAATAGCTTGTGGCTGCACACGGAAGTTTCTAGCATGAATAATCTTATGATCCCTTTGAGCCTGGGTGGCGAACCATAGGAGGATCACACGGTATAACCCCGGGATCTCCTAGGACAACACTGGTATATCCCCAGGTGTCCGGGCAAGCCACTGGTATATCCCCAGGGTACCCCAACCAATCCACCCAGATGTGTATTAAAGTAGCCACCTTAAGTTAACCATTAATTAACAATCTCACATCTGTCATGGATACACTCAAAACCCAATCCACGTCTACGAGCATAGCATGGCAATATAAGCATAGCGTAGAAGTAACTCCCAAGGGTTTGATATTAAAAAAAAAAGGCAATAGGTTCTACCTCATCATCTACTTCCCAATACCCTCAAGTTAATCACATCCTAATCATGCAGTGTTTGAGGATTGTAACTAATGCATAAAAACTGGGTAATAAGGAAGTATGATCAAAGTGTGAACTTGCCTTGTACTGTTGATGAAGATTCGTCGCACTCATAATTCCTGATAGTTCTACTCGGCACACTCCGTTCAATCTATCGTAAGCAAGCAATTGCATGCATAAGCACTCATGCAAAAGAATCGAAGAAAAGATCTCGGAAAACTTCGAAAGCTAGCAATTAACTCTTGCAACAGAAAACAATTTCTAACAGTACCAAAATTGGGTGGATTTGGTCTTATCAGAAAGTTTAGGTCAAGAGCTTCAATTAGCAAAAAGAATCAATTAAATCGGAGTTACGAAACTCAAGTTATAGCCAAAACAAGTTTGAATATGAATCTGAACAAATTTCGAAATTTTGAAAGTTGCAAAAAGTGTATTGGATAGATTCACTAGATAGGTGGAGTCAAGACGAAAATGTAGACGTTGGTTTCGTCTAATTTGGATGAACGAGTAAAAAGTTATGGCTATTTGAAAAATCAGGGCCAAGCTGTTTTAGGAAGAAAAAAAGCTATGGTTAAAAAAATCCTAGTCCTAAAATGTAAATACAGGGACTAATTTATAAATCTAATTATTCTACCATACTAGTCTAGAAATAATAAGCTACGGGAGTATAAAAAAAATACTAAGAAAGATACTTTTATAAGGTAGAGAAAAGACGAATTCTGAGAGAGCAGACAACTTCCAGAAGTCCCGCCGGAGAGAAAAAAAAATATTTTTATTTAGTGAATCTAGTCAAATCAAAATATTGATTTAACCTGAACCGGATGATTTTTGAAGGCTCTATGGGTCTATATTTATAGGTGGAAAAGAGATTTAGGGGTCAAAGGCTAGGCAATGTGGGACTAAAAGAATAGACTAGAGGTAGATGAATGAAATAATTAAAAGAACAAAAACATTTAGAAATTTTTTTTATATAGACATATTATATATCAAAAATTTCAGAAAAATATTTCCTAAAAGATGAACATATTTTCAGAGGCAAATAAATTTCACAAAAGTTTAAATAAAGCAAACAGTGCTACTAGTTCAATAAAACCCAATAAAAAATCATTTTGAAAATACCAAAATGATTTCAAATTTATTTCTCTCCAATTTTATATTGAAGGGAATCATTTTACCCTAATTGCCATATATTTTATTTTTGGAGAAAAATAATTGAATAAAAACCAAATAACTCCAAATTGAAAAATAATTTCAAGGAACTTTAAATTTGATTTCTTTGAAACTTCCAACTCTCTTTATTGTAGCATTTGAAGAAGTCATTTTATCTTCTCTCATGAAAATCATTGAGTTGCTTAAAGTTTCTGAATTTGAAATATTTCCAAATGAAATTCAAACCTTTTCAAAACCCTTTTCATTTATAATGGAAGAAGTCATGTCATCTTCTCTCTAGGGTTTTGTATTTGAAAAGAATTTGAATTCACGGAGATCATAAATGCAAGGTGAAATTTTGGGAAAGTCATTTCATTCCCTCTCATTCAACTTAAAAAAAAATTCCAAATTGCACTCAGTTTCACACAAGCAATCAAACAAACAAACAAAGCTATTTATTTAATATAACATTCCAAAATTTAGAATTTTGGGATGTTACATGCACTCTATGCGACCAAGTAGCGAGGTCTTGCAACACTTTCTCGCCGGTTGCCCCTTCTCTTGGAAGGTCTGGCACGAGGTGCTCTCTTGGTGCTGATCTACAGCTATGTTACCCACCACGTCGACGACTTTCACTGATTGGTGGGCTGCTTCATGTTGCCCCCCCCCCCCTATGTGCTTCCCAAGGGTCTTTCCTCCATCATCATGCTCGCCGTCTAGAGAATATGGAGACACTGGAACGAATGCATCTTTGACGAGCAAAGACCATCAGTTTCGCGACTCATGCAATCCATACAAGATGACACGGGTGCCACCGTTTTGGCCATTATGTTACCCGAGATATAGAACCACGTGTCCTTTGTTAGGTCTGAGCAACCCTTCTCCTTATTCGTGAAAAATGACAAGTCTAGGACTTGAACCCTGATGGGCTGGTTCCACCACATGGAACCTAGTCATCTTAGTTACACTCAGTTCGCACTATATGTTCAATCTTGATATGTAAATAAAATTGCTTTTGCAAATTCTAAGTTTTCTGAGACTTGTACACATGAAAAAATTGGATGAAGGCATCATGTTCCATTCCCTAGATCGTAGGGACCAAAATATGGTTTTTCGTGTGCCTAACTAATACCTAATCCTAGGTTGTTGTTTTTCTCGCGAAGTAATCCTAGGTTGTTAATCATAATGCATCCTCATGCAGCCGCCTCATCTCCAGAAAAAAGATTAGGGTTCCTCTGCCCCTCGTCGACGCCGCCGTCGGTCTGCCTCGTCTCCGGTGGACTTAGGCCATGAGGGGCGTGGTGGATCCCGGCGGGAGGGATTCGTTTTTAGAAATTTCTTTGAGTTTTATTAGGGTTTTTGTCCTGCTCAAGAAGATGAGACGGCGCCGGCTCCCTGGAGATGGAATAAGGTTCACCCCACCTAGCCCCCGTCCCGGTGATGCGTCTAGTATCGTCGGTGGTTGTGGAAGTGTGTCTCCAGCTGACCTATATTTGGTGGAGTTGCTCGGATCTGATCATCGTTCGTCTACGCTCATGTGTCTTCAAGTTGGATCCTTTCGATCTACGCTACTCTTCATTGGTGGCGTGTGCTGTTCTGTCGCGCTGGTCCTATGAGGTCTTAGCATGACGACTTTCGATTGTTTACTACAACAAGTTTTGCCCAACTCCAACGAGAGAGGGGCGATGACAACGGTGCACCTTTGGCCCGTTTCAGTGCTTGTAGTCGCCGTTAGGCGGTCTGCAAGTTTAGATGTAATTTTTGTTATTTCTGATGTTCGTGGTACTGCAATGATTAGAGATGAATAGATAAAAAAATTCGCAAAATAAATAAATCATAATGCGTGTTCATCCAGTTGGTACACGCACAGACGATCTCTGTTGTACCTAATTTCGTGTGGTCGGTCAACATCGTATAGCAACTAAAATACTTGCTACCAGTGCATGTTCGTATGTTATGCGTCTCGCGCCAAACTGTGTTAAACAATCGCATTCGTAGGTACAGTGAACCCAAACAGCAACAACACCGACAAAAGAGAAGAGAAATAAACAAACAACAGGATCGGTTGCTGCTCCCCTACCTCAAGTCGTCAACAGCCAAATCCCGCTTAGCGCTATGGAGAGTACTACGTAGGTAGCCATGTAGACAGACTACCAAGAGTATTTAAGCACTGATTATTACTGTATTTCTCGTCTTCTGAGCTGATGATGATCTAAGCACTGATTCAAACTTGTTGAGTACGAGTCGGTCTTTTAGACGAAGTTGTTGCGACACGATCTCGGGCGACTAGTGCTGGCGGCCCATGTGCGCTCACGTTGCCGGAACATGGAGATTGGACATTGACTTTGTGTTCCTTGCCGCCAGGTGTTTGGCTGCACGAGCGCCTCCCCCGTCACCTCCCGATCAGGCACCACGATCAGTCACAAGCATGCCCCATGCAGCGACCGCGCGCGCGCGACGCCCCCTGCGATACACACACACACACGGGATTCATACATACGTGCTCACCCACTCCCGGTGCATCGCGTTGTGACGTGCGGCTTCCCTCTTTGTGTTTGTGTTGTGCTTGTGTCAGGGCATCTCGGACACGCAAATCGGACACCACATTCGTCTTTGGATCAAGGACAAGTCCACGGATACGGACATAGAAGATCCGTTCAATTAGAAAGTGTGCGCCGGACCTCACACTAGATCACATCATTGCCCGATCATAATAAAAAAGACGCAAGTATGCTTAATTTTTACATGCTCGATCATAAATAAATATTAGTCCGGCAGTTCATGCAAAAAATTGGATTTTCTGGCATGCCGGACCGGCAATATGAACCTCCATGCTCAATCTACCGTCGGCGCCGCCTCGGCCGACGCCGCGTCCGCCCTTTTCAATTCATTCTTCTTCTACCGCTACTACATCTTGAAACGGGCGGCTTGCACGAACATCCTTGCGTCCTCATCTAAATCCTTCGTCGTCAAGGTGAGCATCTTTGCGTCCTCCGAGGCGGTTGTGATCTTCATCTTCTTCTCCACGAGCATGGCCTTCTTCTCCTCGAGCATGGCCTTCTTCTCTTCGAACATGGGCTTCACTTCGAGTTTGAGCTTCTTCTCGGTCGCCGCATCAACATGTTAAACCTCTCGGCCTTGCATGCCTCCTTGGCATCCGAGCGCTTGACGTATGCCTCCTCCTTCTTCGTCAAGATGTCTTTGAATCTCTCCGTCATCTTGGCCACCGCACCTTCTCACTTCGCACTCTCCTCCTCCCACTTCTTTCCTCGGAGCTCTCTTCTAACCTTTTTGGGCGGTTCTTTTGTTGGGTCGGTTGGATCACCGGTTTCTTCCCCGGTGCCATAGGTGACGGTCTTGACAATGTATAGGTTCCAGTTGGGTTGTCCATTCAACTTCAATCAATAATGCATGATCGTGAAGTTTTTCTTCTCGAACTTCAAGAGCACACTACACGCACGAAAAGGCTACAAAATAATGCACAATGCATATCCGGCTACGAAACAATGCATATCCAGCTACAAATCATCAACAAAACAATGCATATCCAACTACGAAACAATGCATATCTAGCTACAAAACAATGCATATCAATCAAGTGTTCTACACAACAATGCATATCCGGCTACAAATAATCTACACAACAATGCATAGATATCCGGTTACAAATTATCAACAAAATAATGCATATCCGGCTACAAAACTATGTATGTCCAGCCGCAAATTATCAACAAAACAATGCATCTATGGTTACAAAACAATGCATATCCGACTACAAATCATCAACAAAATAATGCATATCCGGCTAAAAAATACTACAAATTATCTACACAACAATGCATAGATATCCGACTACAAATCATCAACAAAGCAATGCATATCCTGCTACAAATTATCTACACAACAATGCACAGATATCCGGCTACAAATCATGAAAAAAAATGCATATCCGACTACAAAACAATGCATATCCGCCAAAATGATCTACACAACTATGCATATCCGGCTACAAATGATCTACAAAACTACGCATATCTGGCCAAATGATAAACACATATTAAAACTTACTTGCTCGGTGATTTGCGCACCATCTGGTCAAGTGGTCGCAATACTTCGACACGGCCTCTTGGATGGTGTACCATCGGTGGTTGAGGGACTTTGGCTCATGGTTTCGGATGATAGCGTTGGTGTGGGGCTCGAAATGCTTGTGTTCATGGAACCAAGTGTGAATCTTGACCCAAAAAGTTGTGCCCTTTTGCTCCGTGCCATGGATCGGATCGAGGCTGGTGGTCAAGCATGCATCGTACAATAGCTCGTCCTCCCGCATGTGAAGCTTTCTCCTCTACCCTTCTTCTTTGGATCGGCAACATATTCATCTGGATCATCATCCTCGCCCTCCTCCTCCTGCTGTCTAGCGGCCGCGTGCCTAGCTGGGCGAACGTGCCGGACTGGGTGTAGCCCGACTGGTGAACGTGCCGGACTGGGTGTACTCCAATCCCGGCTAGGTATGAGCCGGCATTGGTGGGCTCCAAGTCATCCATCTGACCGTCCTTGCAGCAACCTTCTCCTCCGCCTCCCTCGTGGATGATGTCGAACATCTCCCTGTCCGTGTCATTGTACACCAGCTCATTCGCTTTAGGCATACCAGTGAACAGCGTGCGGGCACCCAGCTGCTCCCCGCCCGGCACCCATGTCTGGACAAGCTGCGGCGATGAACACTCAGCGGAGCCGCGTTGATGTTGAGGATGAAGGGCACTTACCGACGACAGATGTCGGGGACTGCCTACCCAACTCCTTGGCAGCGTAGCAGTACGGAGCCTTCTAATGGTCCGGCCATGGTGGCCTCTGCATGGTCGGCGAGGGTGGCGGGCGCCCGCAGCCCAGGCCCCGACCTCCACCAAGTCCGCGATCAGCATGCCCACCGCCACGTCCACCACTAGCACACCCTTCACCGTCCTTTTGCTTATTCGCTTTGACGCGACGATTTTACCGTGTCGCCGATTTGATCTTTTGAGCGAGCGTGATCCTTGGATCCTCCACCACCTCCGTCTATGGCGGGTTCTCCTTGGGTCCATGCATCGACGGCGGGAGGGAAGAAGAGAGTGGGCGAAAAAGGGCAGGAATTGAGTGGATAGCGGTGGGATGGAAGAAGATAGTGGAGGATTTTGTCGCGAAAACAGTGCGGCCAGCTACAAAAGGGTGGGCTCCGCCTTAGTTTTGGGCGGGCCCGGGGTGTCGGAGTATTACGTGGCTCATGTCCAGACTCCCTCAAGAGGTTTCGTTCCGGTTTGCAGGAAAATTCTGGTCCGCGTCGCAGACCGATGGGGATCGACGTTGGATGGCTTGCGGAGTCCGGACAGCTGCATCTGGACGGATGCCGGTGGTTTGAGGGTCGGCATTAGAGATGCCCTTACTCGGCAGAAGGCACGCGAGAGATCCGCAGCATGTTTGCTTGGGGCCTATTTTGGTTGCTCCCCCTAATGCCCCGTTGTGCTAAGTATAGTGTCAAGGGTGTGCCATGTTTTTTAATATAATTTTATTTTTATTGGTCGTGCTACGTCCAATTGTCTATCCATTGTACTCACATTTGTTTTTCTCAATATTAAACAGATCTAAGATGCCCTCTTGGTGTCTTTATTTTTTAAAAAGGTGTACCTTTTTTGAGTGAAAAAAAGGTGTACCCATGTCTCGTTTGAGAGCTCCTATTTCGCGTGCGGGTTGCCTGGTTAGCACGCACTCCCGTTCCCCAAGCGAGTGCTTTTGGGCCGGCCCATATGGGGCCGGACGCCTCTGTTTTTCTTTTCATTATTTGTTGTCCTTTTTTTATTTTCTTCTATAAAATTTTCCGGGATTTGGAAAACAAGTTTTGAATTTCCAATAATGATTGGGATTTTAACAAAACTGAATATAAAAATAGTATTTCTGAGTTTGTTTTTTTTTCACGAATTTTAAAAATGCTCGTGAGTTCAAAAAATGTTCTCAAATTCAGAAACATTTAGGAATTGGAATTATTTTTCATGATTTAGAAAATGTTCCCGAATTTAAAAAATGTTCATGATTTTGAACATCTGTTTGAGGATTCAAAAATGTTCATAATTTTTTTAAAAGAATATTCACAAAAATAAAAAAATCACGAATTAAAAAAAATCATTGATTTTAAAGTGTTCATCAATTCGGACAAATGTTCATGCATTACAAAAAACTTTCGTCAAACAAAAAATATTCCTGAAATGTAAAAATTGTTCCCACAAAACTGTCTGTTGATTCTAAATATGTTCGCTGATTCAAAAACAAATCTTCACGAGTTTCTTAAGAATGTTCACATTTAAAAAAACACAAGAATTTAATAAGTAATTTTCAGGAAATTGATTTTTTTAACAAATCACAAATTTGTAGAAAATTTTCGTGCAGTTGAAAAATGTTAATGATTACATAAAAATGGTTAGAAAATCCAAAAAATCATGATTTCAATAAATGTTTACGATTTAAAAAAATCGTAATTTCTGAAAAAGATGTTCGGAAAATTAAAAATAAAAAGAAAAAAAATACAAAGAACGATAAAAACGAAAATGAAAAATCAGGAAAAAACTGAAAAAGGCACAAAAAACGAAAATCCCCTGGATACCAGAAGAAACTAAGTTAAGCGGACCCATAAAATATACGTTGAGGAGGGGAGCTGGGTTGTACGTGTGGTCGCTAAACAACGATCTGCGTGCCTAATAGGATTGTCAGTCTTACTTTTAGCGAGACATATGGCAAGTTCTCTCCTGAAGTGAGCGGCAGACTGGACTGGCTCAGCGTGGGGAAGGCCACAGGCCTGAAAACCGCTCGTTTGTTTCACTATATGTTTTTTTTTTCACATTTTCTGTTTTTTGCTTTGTTTTCTTTTTTCTTTTTTTACTTTCATATATAATTAATGTACTCCCTCCAATCCAAATTACTTGTCGCTGAAATAGATATATCTAGATGTATTTCAGTTATAGATACATCTGTTTTAGCGACAAGTAATATGGATTGGAGGGAGTATATAATTGAAAATATTTTACATTATTTTTTAAATGTTAATCATGTATTTAAAAAGTGCGAACCGGAACAAAAAAGTTTAAATATATGGAAACAGTATCAAAAGTGTAGCGAATAAAATATTCATAGTGTATACCAAAAAAATGTATAATGTGTATAAAAAATGTAGACTTCAAAACAATATAAGTTTTAAAAAAATGTTAATCATGTATTTAAAAAATATTAAAAGTGTATATCAAAATGTTCCTAATGTATACCCGAAATGTAGAATGTGTAACCTTGAAGTTGACATTAAAACAATATTTTGGAAAATGTTTCAGATGTATGCGTAAAATGTAGAGTGTATGATAAAATTTGAGGAACAGGGAAATAGATGAAACCCAAGAAATAAATAAAGAACCCAAAGAACAAGAAATGAAGAAAATAAGAAAGGAGAAAAATTGTGAAATCATAAAACAAACAAAAGCAATAAAAATGAAGAAAAGATGCAAACTGGTGAAAACTGGTAAAGAAACAAAGAGAAACATTAGAACAAAGAAAATCAGAGAAGCCCGAAGAGACCCGAGAAATAACTAAATATAATGAAAAAACTAGGGAAAACGGAAAAGGCGAAGGAAGCCAGCGAACACGAGCAAGCAAAGGACAATAGAGAATGATACAGCCCAGTACTATAGCACACAGGGGAAACTTCATGCGAAAGGAGCATACATCTTGCTATAAGCGACATATAGCTTCCATTTAGTGTCAATGGAGAAATCCAGGGGCGTCCCTATGTCTCGCCTTCAGCGAATCCACCATCGGACTTGCTGAAGGGGCGATAAAGATGGGCAAGCCCACACGCGCGGCAGGCAGCAGCCCCTTTTTTCTTATTTTTCTGTTTTCTGTTTTCGCTTTGTCTTTATTTTTGTACTTTTGTTTATGCTTTAAAATATTCTAAATGTGTATATTACAATAAACACTCTAGAAAAAATATTTGAAAATTGTTGAACTAGTATTTGAAAAAAGTTGAAATGTATTTGTAAAGTGTTGAACGAGTATTTGTAAAATGTTAATCGAGCATTCGGGAAAAATGTTGAATGTAAAAAGAAAAGTTGTTGATCATGTATTACAAAAATGATGTTTTTTCTATCATGTACATAAAAATGTTAAACCAAGCATTTTGAAAAACAAATGTTGAACAAGTATTTGAAAAATGTTAATCAAGCATTTTGGAAGTTTAAATGTGTAAGGAAATATGTTGACCATGTATTAGAAAAATTATGAAAATTCCGTATCATCTATATAAAAATGTTAATCAAGCATTTAAAGAATGTTGAACAAGTATTAGAAAAATGTTAATCAAGTATGTGAAAAATGTTAAATGTGTATAAAAAAATGTTGATCCTATGTTAAAAAAATGTTAATCAAGAATTTTTAAAAATTTGTAGAAATTTTTTGACCGTATATTCTTCTAAAAAATCATGTATTTGAGAAATGTGAATCAAGGATTTGAAAAATGTCAAAAATGTGTATAGAAAAAATATTCATAATGTATTAAATTAATGTTAAATTTGTAATAGAAAAATGTTAAACATGTATTAAAAAAATGTTCCTGACATATGCGAAAAAGATAGAGTGAAAATCTGAAGAAACATAAGAAAAAAGAAAATACAAAAGAAAAGAGAAACAAAAAAAGAAGAAATAAAACCAATAAAAAACAAAAGATACGAAAAAAGAAAACAAAAACCGATGAGAAACGAGAAAGAATAAACAAAATTGAAGGAAAAAGAAAAGAAAGGAGAAACCTAGTGAAACCGAGAGAGAAATAAAGAAACCCAAAGAAAAAGGAAAGAGGAAGAAAACAATGAACATGAGAAAAAACGAAGAAAACCTAGTGGAAAAACAAATAAAAAAATCTGGAAAAACGGAGAAGAAACAGTGAAAACCCGGATTTATTTGGACTTAGGTGTCCTCGACCTACTACTGTCACGAACCGAAATCTAGCCTAGTTGCTCTAAACCAGAACACCACGGCTCAAATACCCGCCGCTCTCCATTCTCTATTGGCGTTTTTCGTTTTATTGTGCGCGTTCATGAATGGGCCGGCCCAATTAGAGTACACCCTTCAGCGAGCGACCCTTCCATCTTGCTTAAGGCGAGATATAGTCGCCGCGGAAATCCTGTATGACGCGTGTTGTGTCTAGCTGACGAGCATTCACACAAACTGACGAGTGAGTGATGATCTGGGCCGACCCATTAAAGTGTTTCAGCGATCCCGGTTCTGGAACATTCCCATCTGTTTTTTTGCTGCCTAGACAAAGCTGTTTTTCTGGTTTTGAGAACCATCTAGGAGGTTTTTGATCTAGTTTTTTCTTTCTTTTTCATTTTTCATTTATACTTTTTCCTGTTTCTTTTTTTGCTTTTCTCTCCTTTTTTATTTTTCTTTCCATTTTTGTTTTACTTTTCTAAATTTTTTTCTTTGTTTTGAAAGTTGCTCGTGGTTTCAAAAAATGTTTGTAAATTTCAAAAAATAATTTTTTTTCATAAATTATTCTATACTTAAAAAAACCTTCCCATTTTCAAATTTTGTTTACAAAATAAAAAAGTGTTCATTTTTCAAAAAATGTTCAAGAATTTAAAAATATTCGCAATTTTTCAAACATAGTTCAAGAAGTTCAAAAAATTGCATGGTTTTCAAAAAATGTTCATATTTTTTTCTGATTTTTAAATAGTGTTTATATATTCAAAAAAGTTTGTGTTTCCATTTTTTCGATATTCAAAAAAATGGTCATGTTTTCAAGTTTTCATGATTTGAAAAAAATGTTCCTGTTTTTCAAAATTGTTCATTGATTCAAAAGATGTTGTAATTCTTAAATATTTTTATCAAATTTAAAAAAATTTCATGTTTAAAAAATGATATTTTTTCCAAAAGCAATAGCGTTTGAAATTTGAGAAAATGTTCATAATCTAACGTCGTTGATAGTTCTTAAGGTACCGCGCTACCAATTATTTAGCAATGCTTGTGTGCTCCGTTGGTCAGAAGTGCATGTTCGATCCCAAGCAAGCACATTAATTTTTCGAATTTTGCACTATTTGAGGACAATACACTCTCGATGTTGGGCCAGCCTATTGGCAGCCCTTATGTGTGTCGCTTTGCTCTATGACACAAAATGTGTCATATAGGAGCTCTCGTGTTAATGGCGGTTGGGCACGACTATGTATACAAAGCACAACATCACATGCGGTATCTCTACTTCTCTACTTATAAAAGAGCGAGTTAGTGAATCCAATCAATGCTATCTATCCAACCATAAACATCAACACACCAGATCCTCTGGATGATGTATCACATAAAAACTCTTCTTTTACGATTAGGAATCTCTATTTATAAAAGAGCGAGTTTAGTGAATCCAATCAATCATATCCATCCAATTATAAACATTGACACACCAGATCCTCCGAATGATGTATCACGTCAAAACTCTTCTTTTACGGATAGGAATAAATCAAATAACCTTAACTACCATTATTAGGAAACAACCAGCACATCCCATCCCATTAGGAATAAATCAGATCACCTTAATTACCATCATTATAAAATAGTGCAACACATCCCCAGTAGTGGTAAGTTGTATGGTACATTGTCATGTGACGACCCCGGCTTAATCGTGCACTAATCATACACGCAAATGCGCACGATCAAGTCTAAGGACTCACTTGAAGATATCACAACACAACTCTAAAACATAAATAAAGTCATACAAGCTTTATATTACAAGTCAGGGCCTCGATGGCTCGAATACATAGCTCGATGGCATACAAGCGTCAGCGGAAGCATTAGATATCTGGGTACAGATATATTACAAAGAGAGAGATAGGCCTTCACAGAGGCGGGGCAAAATAAAATACTACGATCGAAAGGCGTAGGCCTCCTGCCCTGGATCCTCCGATCCTACTCCTGGTCGTCAAACGGCTCCTCGTAGTAGTAGTACTTGCCAGGCGGGTAGTAGTACTGGTCGTCGGCTGGGGCGTCTGGCTCAGGGGCTCCGTCGTCTGGTGGCATCAATTGGATATGGGGAAAAAGAAAGTAAAGCAAACGTGAGTACTCATCCGAAGTACTCAGCAAGCAAGGATCTACACTACATATGCAACATTGTCAAAGGAATGGCTGTATATGTGGACTGGGCTGCAGAAATGCCAGAATAGAAGGGGAAAGCCTAGTCCTACCGAAGACTAGCATCTTCAAGCGTCTTCATCAGTCTTGCAACATTAGAAGAGAGCAGAATAACATAATGTAAAGTAGTAGTAGTATCATCAACCTCGACCTGAGATCCTTTCTCGACTCCCTGCGAGAAAGTAATCCCAGAGCCGTACTATCCAGTTCTCATCTCATGTTCTAGTTGTACCGATCGGGATACAACTCCGAGTGTCCGTTACCGTAGGACAGGCTATCGATAGAAGTTTCTTCCCTGCAGGGGTGCACCAACTTACCCACCACGCTCGCTTAACTCCGGCCGGACACACTTTTCTGGGTCATGCCCGGCCTCGGCTAAGCAACACGCCGCAACCCGACCTAGGTTTATAAAAGAGGTCAGCACGCCGGATTAAACCTATGCCCCCAGGGGTCTTGGGCCATTGCCCCGGGAACTCCTGCAAGTTACGGGGCCACCGAGAGCAGACCTAGCAACCCCTTATACAAGCACGGTTGCGTTCCCAGTCCAACTCGGCGTGCGCCGCTCCTTACTGACGTCAAATAAGCTTCGGCTGATGTATACGATGCAGAACGCCCATACTATGCCCACGTGATGGTTAGTGCTATCGGGCCAGAGGCCCCTCGGATCAAATATCCAAACCGTAGTGGATTAGGAGCGCGCAGAAACGAGCAGAGACTCACGATCAATGTGACCCCGTCGCCCTGTCTCGAGGACTTGTGGCAAGGGCTAAGAATGCCCGGCCACGCCTCGTAGTTATCTCGCGGGCACCATCCAGGTCAACCCGACTCCACATCACTTCGCATTAAGCTCGCGCGGGTACCCCTCAGGGCCGACCCGTCTTTAGTATCATGGTTCAAAGTCAAATCGTAGTATCCGAAGTAGCTGTGTGTCTGACACCGAAGGGAACCCTGAGGAGTCACCCTCGATGGAATCCCACCTGATGTTATAGTCAAGGTGAACGAAGGAGGAATCACCCTCGAGGTCCACACTTGAGGTGTTGCGCGATGATGTCGTTATCGGGGGTGGTGTAGGAGGAATCACCCTCGCTTACCACGATCGATTAACTAACCTACAAGGTTAACATCAGAAGTGCTGACGAGGTATCACCCTCGGCACTCGACGGTAACCCAGCAGTGTCGGCAACTAAAGGGGGAAGTGACGTGCGGTACCAGGGTCTGGTCTTCAATCCCGATGATCGGGTCTTCTGACATCCAGCGGGACAGTCGGGATCAAGTGGGGGTCTCTGTCGGAACTCTACCCAGCCTATACTAATCAGTCTAGGATAACCAGAAAGGTAGCAAGGCAGGTTATAATAATCAGGCTATGCAGCAGATATAGGAAAACAGTAGCAGTAGCAGTTCTAATGCAAGCATAAGAGAGAAGAGAATAGGCGATATAGGCATGTTCAAAATGGGGGTGCTTGCCTGTTTGCTCGGGGGCAAGGGCAAGGTCGCCTGTGGTGTCGTCGGGGACGTAGTCGTACTCCTGAGCTGCGTCTGCCTCGGGAGCTACGTCAACGTCGGGGTCTACCAAGAGAGAAGAGGGAGAAGAAACAGGTAAACATAATGCAAACAAATGCAATACGGTGCGTGCTATGCTATGATGCAGTGTAGGGTTGCCTAAATATGCACTAAAGTCATTTTAGTTATTTTTAGAATTAATCTGGGATTTATTAACCGGTGTGTGTGCACTATTCATCTACCGGATACGGGTCCGGAGTTACGAGTTCTTCTACGTAGGGGGTTCCGACAAAGAAACGGACGGCACGATTAGACTCGTCTCGTCGTTCTGAGCAATTTTCATGTTTTAACTTTTTCAATCCAAGCTACGGTTTAAAAGTTATTAATTTTCAAAGTTTAATAGAATTTCTGGAATTATTATATTAACAGAAAAACGAATTATGACGTCAGCATGATGTCATGCTGACATCAGCAAGTCAACAGCGGCTGTACAGGTCAAACCTGGCATGTGGGTCCAGTGGGACCCACATGTCAGCCTCTGTTTATCTTAACAGTGAATTAACTTAATCCACGAGGTTAATCAGGGGGCGGGCCCCACTTGTCAGTGAGACATTAGGCTAAACTAATTAGTTTTTATTTAACTAAATCATTTTTAGATTATTTAGCCGCGGGGTCCACATGTCAGTGACTGGGATTGCCCAGTCAGCTCGTTGACTGGGTCAACCCAGTCAACTGGGGCCCCCAGGGCCCACTAGCAATGGCCCGGGGTGGACCCCACGCGTGCCACGTCGGCCGGCCGGCGGTTAAACGCCGGCGGGCTCGAAAACACGGCGGCGCGCGCGCGGCCTTCCATCGGGATTCGCCTACAGGCGACCATTTGATGCGCGGGGGGTCGTGTTCGAACGAGACGAGCGAGCCGCGTCGATCTAAGGCACGAGCGCGAGCTAGAACGGCCGGAAACGAGCGCTAGGTCGTCGCCGGCGGACGCCGGAATCGGGCATCGGCGGATTTAGAGCTACAACGCACAGGGAGGCGCGCTAGTGATCGCTTCGGGCTCGCACGAGCTCCAGGAGCTCGTTGCGGTGCTCGGCCGCGCGTGACAGTGATGACAGCCACGACGGCGAGCTCATCGACGGCGATGTGTGTGGGTGCTAGCGGTGCGGCGGCTACGGGTGGCGAACGGCAACTAAGGGAGAGGGGAAAGGAGCGTGTGCTCACCGGGAAGGCACACGGAGGCCCGGTGAATGCTTAGGAGCAGCAGATCGGCGACATACGTCGGAGGTTCGCCGGTGGCCGCAAGTGGAAGACGAGCTCGTGAAGGTCGCAGCAGCACCTCCGAGCTCCGACGAGTCGGTGTAGCCGACGTAGACGAGCACGAGGAAGCGCTACGACATCGCAGCGAGGCTGGAGGATGACGGAGGGCGCGGGATCGACGGCGAGCAGCTGCGGTGGCGCTCGGACGAGCGGGATCTGAGAGAGGGGGTGAGGAGGAGGGAAACTGGGGGGCGCTAGGGTTTGCGAGGGTGAGAGGAAGCCGGGGTTGCTCTTATCTACGTCGCGGAGCCGCCGGATGGGCGCAGCGCGGCGCGGCGTCGGCGTGTCGGCGAGGGGGAGCGACATCGCGCGGGAGGAGAGAGACGACCGCGCTGGGCTGGGCCGTGTCCGGGGCACTGTGCACTAAGGCCCATGCACAGTGCCTCGTTTTTATTTATCTATTTCTGTTTTTCATTTTCTCTTTTATTCTTTTCTGTTTGGAAATAGTTAGGGCTCTTATGCACTTTCATAAAATATGGAACTTAGTCCAAATATTACAGTGCCATTTTGGCTCTCACCAAAAATTGGTTTGGACAGATTTGGAGTTCATTTGTATTTGAAATGATTTTAAATGGATTTAAATATCCTGTTTTGGTGCTGTTGCAACTTGTTTAAGTCACTTATCTAACTCCAAATATTTTGATGATGGTTTTTCAAATGTTCCTGGATTATTTGCCATTAAATGAACATTTTTCCAACAGGGTTTGATCAACTCTTTATTTCACTTTGGAAATTGAATTGATTTTCAGAATTGAATTTGTATTGGATACTTAACCTATGTGACTTGGCACTGCAAATGGTCATGACTAGGCAATATTAACAGAGTGTCACAGAGCTTATTACAAGGGGGTGTTACATGTCAAAGGGCGTGTTCTCACATTTTTAACATATTTCTACTAAACTATAGCACACTAGCCTATTCTAACCTAGTCTAAACTAGTAGAATGCCCGTGCGTTGTCACGGACTTTTGAAATATTTTCTTGGAGTTATATAAACATAGATGCATATTAAATTTCACATGTATAGAAGAGATACCACGGGCACAATCGGGTAATAATTGAAGTCCATTTCACTTACAATGTAAGTTAATAAAAAAAAGGCAATTTGACTATATATACATATAGAGCGATGATCCAACTAAAAATCTGTTACAAATTAAGATCTACTTGATGCGTTTAAGAAATTCTCGCACAATATCAGGGATGTTGTCTTTAGCTTCATTCGCATGATATTTGAGCAAGTATAATAAAAACTTCTTTCTCAACTCATATCCATCCTGCACAACCAATATATATAGTTAGCACGAATACTTCACTTCGAAGCAGTGGCAGAGCTTCATGGGGCTAACCTGGGCCATGCCCCCCAGCTCATAAGAAATGTGTGTTTATCCTTTAGTAATATGCCTATTTGTCCACTAAAAATCAGCCCAAAAAGCAATTATGTTTCCTCCCCAGTCCATGGCCCCCTCAATTTTGTCTCAAGCTCCGCCACTACGTGGAAGGTCTTAAAATGTGTAACGGAAAATATTCACCGTGCAAACGATATTTTGATGGGTCTATGTCTAACCATATCTTGCTGTAATAAGTATTAACATGTTGTGCGATGTGACGATATTTTGATGGATCTATATCTTTTTTGCCATATTTTTTATTTGGCCAGATATCGACATGCTAAAAATATGTACCTTTTTCACCCGTCCTGTCTCATAGATTTTCGTGAGCACGCATACAATATACGTACGCGTTTATCACATGTAATTCCACATTTAGAATATATTTATGATATTAGATATGATTTATGGTTTATGTTATTAAGTATAAAGTTTATGCGATTGGTCTTACACCGTCGTGCAAGAACATATCATCATTTATAAGGCATTCCAACTCATCGTTTGATAACAAGGCATCTCCAATGTCCACAAACTTGGTTTTCTTGTGGGAGACATGATTAATTCAATGATAGTAATAATATCTCTAGGGGTTCTTTTTGAAAGTCGCCAAAATACATCTCTATCTCCGAAATATTCTGCAAAAATAATCATATAAAAATGCATCTTTTGTATTATCATGTAAAATATACATATAAAGAAGGATTATTTGTATTCACCTCTTCTCGTGGTGTTTCAGTCCGCTCCTCATCATTACTTCGATGGCTATATCACTTCATATTTTTTAAACATCATCTGAATCCATCGCTTTTTATCTTGATGAACAAAAGTGAAAGATATAAATAAAAAATATATTTTATACTGCATTATATAGACATATATAATATACTAAAACAAAAGTGAGACTAACCCAACTACTTTTATTTGCTAAATACCTTTTTAGTGCTATTTGCAAAATAACTGGGTACACCTAATTAGTTTTTTTTAGATAGCTTGAGGCGTCCATCCAGGGCCCAAAACTTTCTGAGCTGGGGCTATCCCAAAAGGAGATGGCCCAAGCTCGAGCCTGCTAGAATTCATTTTTTAGGTACTATACGTCCTTATCCTCACCATACTGTGGCACCTCTTAGGCTCTCACTCTCTCAATCTCGAGCCTTCTCCTGTCCCCGCCGCCTCCCTTACATCAACGGCGTCGCCACATACTCCTCTCCCTTCCACTGCGTCGATCGGCCCCTCCTCTCCCTGTCATCTCTCCTCCATGCCGCGCGCCAAGCCCATCCTCCTGTCCCATGCTGTACTCGTTGGTATCCTCCTCTCCCGCCGCGGTGGCTTGATTGGTTCGATCAGCTGACATCCACGCCCGTTAGGTTATTGCGGCGGTGCTGCAGAGGCGAAGTTTGGCGTAACGATGGAGCCTGCCTGCCTGGCGATGGGGTGGGAGTCGGATAGGCACGCGGCGGCAGTGGTTCGGTCGCGGAGGCGGCTCTGGCAGTCCCTATGGCGTCACCGCTGTAGTGCTTCCATTCCGGCGGCATCGTCGGTCCGTTCAAGACGGGGCTCGTACATGGGGGTGGCCCGCCCAATAAGACAGTGGCATGGCACGAAGTCGTTGTTCCTCATTTCCCCCGACGAATTACTGGGAAGACGAAGCAGTGGCCATCTTTCCTCACCGTCGGTACAGTTTTGCTGGCTAATCAACTTGATGGGCACCTTAGAAAGGTAGACAGCCAGGTACGTATCCGTGAATTTGAAGCATTTCAGGGTGTACACGTTTTGAATTTCACAAATGTACTACTAATTGTTGTTGATAAAAACAAATTGGGCTATGCATGTCACTCAGCGAGTATCCTCTTGTACATAGAACCATCACAACTACTGACAAATGCACTGTATTGCTATTATAAAGCGTGCTTTGGTGAAATATTTGAATCTCAGCAAATAGAAATCCACTACTGCCGAAGTTGACCAACTACATCCTTAACATTGACCAACTACACCCTTATCTAATATAGGAAAAATCAGGGACCAAAGGATCATAACTTCCTGATGCATAACATGTAGAACTCTATTACTACATAAGTTGATCAACTACATCCTTGTGTAATACAGGATAATAAATCATAAATCGATGGAGCATATGTTCCTGATGCTAATGCCTCCTTTTTTGTTGTCTGTTTGACCATTAGTATTTATTTTCACCATTGAGCTGGCAATCATGTTCTGAAATTGCCAACTGCAGTACTGCTCACCTACATCTTAATGTACAATGCCTCGGCTATAAAGTTTGAAGAATCTTAAAATACTTGCTTTACTATATTATATATTACAATACATGATAGATGTGCTGCAGAGAGGCATCATCACTCTTCTACGCCGAGCATGCCAACATGAGCTTCTTCAACAGTTTGGTGAAGTACACCATTTTGGGTATGTATAAGCCAACATTGAATATTCGTACATAGCCTGCCATGGTTCCTATCAAGTGAAAAGTAACTTTGCATGATTATAGACAACGATATACAATTGTTACTATATTAATGTGTCTTTATGGGTCATCTTTTTATGTTTTTGCTACCATGATAAACTTTGATATATATCATGTGATCCTTTCACCACTTTTTTTTTCCAAAATAGCAATTGTTAATTTCATGATGAGATGAAATAGCAAAATCTGTGATGCTGCTTATGTTGAATTCTTATATCAAGATTGCAAGACTGTTTTCATTTAAAAAAATATTGTTGCTAATGTTGGACTGCTTGCATTTCCAGCCTGAAGATAGCAAGTATCTTATTTAGAATGATGCACTTCATTTGTTAGAAATGTATGATTAGTATTTCTATCTAATCTATTCATCATATCTACACATCTGTTTATTCATTCTAGGAGCTCTGGTTATCATAGTTTTGAAATGAGCTGATCTGATATAAGAGCTCTTGCATATTTGTGAACAAATACACAGTAATACAGAAAACTTATTCTGGTTGTTTCTTTCCATGTTGGTGGCCATCACCTAAACGAACAATTTTCTGAGAGAGCAAAGCAGCCAAAAGATGAAGTTCAGATCTACACATGGAAACATGACACACTCTGGGAGCTCACTGATCTTGTAATATTTCATATTATACTTTTGACTTCATAAAATACCATGGGTGTGTGACAGTTATAATAATGGCTTGGGCAAACATGTCAATCACATCCTAAGTGCTATGGATGATAGTCTAATAAGCACAATTGTTATGATTATCAGGTTTTAGTGGTTGCCCTTCTAGCAAGGAAAATAAATGCAATGTTATCTTTTGCTTTTTTATACCTGGATAAGAATGGCCGTTTTGTTGTCACACAGGTAAGACTTTATATTGTTAGTATATATTGAATGATTTGTTTCTACAATTCCAATTTACAAATTCATAGCAAAATACTTGTTTGCTTTTTATAGGGCAATTGCAATGATCCAACATAAATCATGTTCTGTTGTAGTACCTAACATTTAGAAACTTTGGAGAAGATAAAAGAATTTGGTCGTTCCTAATCAAATAATCACTACACCTTTAGAAAGGCTCAGGATCCATAAGATATTCATACCTAGAGAAACTCGCCTTCTTGATGCTCCTTGGTTACTTCAAGTGCTCCTCGCTGTATTTACCTCTAGAACTAACTATGCTACAGTATAAGCTATCTGTGATGGGCGAGGGGAGGATGGTTGGGGGAGGAGATTCGCATATATAGGAGGGCCATGGGCGGAGATCAGGAGCGTAGGCTTTGTTTTTTTCCAATTAGATTGCATGTTCCTGTATGGAGCGGATCTCTTTCCTTTTTCCCTCAATGTACATTTCTGTAGGGAAGGATATGAACACGATCTGCTGCATATTTTACCAAATGGGGTTAAAGTCTTGTGAGGACATCACTATTCAGACAATTGTCATTGAAAAACCAGATTAAGTATATGCATATCCAGTGTGTTGAACTGTAAGAAATTATGTGCAATTACCTGTCTCTGGGGTCTTTTGTGAATGTTGATCAACATTAGAGATATCACATAGAGGGGGTTGGTGCAGATATGGCACCTTCGGCACTCTGAAATGAAATAAAATAAACTTTCTTTTTTTGTGGGAACTAAAAAATTTGTTTGTGCTTGTTCATATGACAACGATGGTTCCCTTATGTATAGTGGAACGCTATTTTGAAAAACTCTAGAGGATAAACCAGTGCAGCCAGATATAACATATAATCAGGTATATATCAGTTTTAGAATAATCACCAAACCAAACCAGCTCAGCTACCTTAATGCCCATGTGTTGCCACAGAAAAAGAAAAAAATGCCATGGAAAGTATCAAAACAAATGACCTAATTAAGAAATGTGTGTCGAACACAATGACATGTGATTTTTGTTTGTAAAGCAATAAATATTGATTTTCCTCCTACAAAAATGCCAACTTGCTCAAGTAAATAAAAAGAAGAAAAAGTCGTAGTACATCTCATATAGAACTCAAAATTCCAAGTAAAGCCGAAGACCTACGGTTGTGCCAGCCGAGGCTGACAAACAAGCAACCAACAAACATTAAACAATAGGATGACCAATTTAGTTTCATTTTTTAGTTCAATTTCCTTGATAATAACACGTTTATTGGCCTTCGTCGTAACACATAGAAACAACATGATCATTTAGACAGATGTCATAAAAAGAAGACAAATGCTCCAACAAACTTTGTAGAAGACAATAGTGAAATCTGCACTGGTTTTGAAGTCCATATTGTTTCATCTGTACATAATCATCGATCTTGTACACACCTGTGGTGCTGACCTGTGGCTTCACCTTTGATGGGTAACTTTGGCTCGCAATCGAGAATTGGAACCACGGTGGATCCTGCTCCGGTGCCCGGTGGCAATCATTGCGTCGCTTGCAGGGATCCTCGCCGAAACTTGGAACCCTAATCCATCAGCACCGTCGGCCGTCGCGGCTCGGTGCCAATGGCCACACATCATCGATGCCTTGTCGCGCTACTGCGTCGGCACCAAGCTCGTGCCCCCGTTCCCGTGCCATCTTGTGCAGTTGGATCAGGCTCGGAGGCCTCTCACCGTCCCAGTTCTTGGTCCGGCCGGCCACGTAGATGGCCTGCCTGGATCTCACCGCCATGACTCGGAGCAATTCTCTGCCAACCTCCGCTCCATGCCTCCCACCGCCTCGTCGCCCGGAACTGGCCCCTCTGACCATCCCGCCTCGCCACCTCGCGCACTTTGTGGCTGTTTGTGTACCTCATCTTGTTTGGTGTGCTAGTTGTGCCCGATTGGCTCGGAAGAGAGGAACAATGAACAAGCAGAGAGGGTGAAGGCACGGATTGATTATCATTTATTAGAAAAGATATTGTTAGGAAAGATATTGTACTGATTGGGTCTTTTGGTGGGAAGGTGATCTCATCTCAAAGAAAATACAGGAGGAGATATGGAAACTTGCATGAGAAAATTACGATTACCAGCCAAAGCTGGCATGGGAAAATCACGGCCTATTAAAAAACCGATGCCGGTGGGATTTCCTCACATACATAACTGGAGCAGGGGGACAACTTGATAAGCCAGCATCGATATTTAGATAGTGGAGATTTGGGTTTTTAATGAGAGGAGAAAAATCTAGTTGGAGGGGTGGGGGGGGGAGGGGACGAAAAAAAATCAGTCGAAAAAAAACCGAACGAAAGTGGTGGGACGAAAAAAAATCTGGACGCAATCCCACCAACTGCTCCATTAGGAGTAGAGATGATCGTCGGTCACCCCGTTTCCCACGATATGTCTTCCCCATGTCCGGCAGCAAGCTCACTAGCCGCCCGTGAGCACCAAGAAGTGAAGCTTTAGCGGGAAGGGAAGACTACCAGCCTCCACGAAGCTCCGGGCAAGCTCACCGTCTGTGAGGCCCGACAAGACGTTAGCGGTGGCCTTTCTAGGACCCAAGCGATGGCGGCCTCCCATGTTCTATTCTTCTTCGCCGCCAATTGTGGTGGTCGTGGACGTGCTCCCCTCATCGTCGTGGCGGATGGGCGTGACCGACTGTGGCGGTGCGGCCGACCTGGAGCTGGCGAGAGTAAATTGCTGAAAGCCACCACATTTGTGGCAAGGATACTGCAAAACCACCGCTTTTGCCAAAAATTTCAAAAAACAACCACTTCCGCGGCAAGTGAGTAACAAGAAGCACTAAACGTGCTGTGAGCCGCGACTAACTGAAAATCTGACGTATCGGGCCCACCTGTCGGAGCCACGTGGCAAGGGGCAAACGGCATAGCCGAAACGGCCGTTAGGACCGCTCGTTAAGCCCAGCGCGCCGCCCCTGGTGCTCTCATTCCCCTCCCTCTCTTCTCTGTTGCGTGCGAAACCATGGCGACGACTCCCTCCGGCGATGTCCAGGGTGGTGACGACGGCGGCTCCAGATCCAGACGGAGTCGCGGGCGGGACCTGCTTGGGGTCCACTACGAGTCGTCCTCCTCAGAGGACAGCCCGCTTTCGCCGTGGCGCGGGCAGAGGGCGGGTGCGGCGGCTGCGGGGGCGGCAGCGGCGCCTGCTGCTCCATTTGGGTTCGGATCCATTCAAGCTGAAGGCGCCGTAGACCAACCTGACGAGGATGAGCCGCCATCTCCTTGCCGTGTAGGCAAGGCTTCCGCTGCGGCGCGGTCGCCGTCGGCTGCAGCAGCTGCAGCAGTCGTCCCTACTAACGCCGGCGACGACACGTACGGCCTCTCTCTCCTTCTGCTTTCGTTTTATTGTTTGATTTTCGTTGTGAATGTACTTGAGGTTTAGGTCGATCTAGGGTTTTCTATTGCCTCTGAATTTAGTGGTGATTAGGGTTTGTGTACAGATTAGAACCTACAAATTTTTTGTTCTACAAATTTTGTGTATATTTACATTGTTAGGATTACAGTGTACTTGTGTTCTACAAATTTATGTATTTACATTGTACCATGTGTTCTTCAAATTTATGTTATAGTAACTTGGCACTTTTTAATTGGTATTGTAGGTTGAGCTATGAGCAGTGGGACATACATATTAATTTTGAAGGGATTAAATACCTCAGGACAAAGTTCTTTAAGAAAGACATAAGATATTACAATCTTATGTATGTGCTGCTTGACAATGGCTACAGTTTTTCAGACTGCCTGTATTACATGAGCTGTGATGGAATAGGATTGGATGGTTTTAAACTGCTTGACAGTCAGATTAAGGTGGATGAAATGCTGAGGCAATACCAGGACAGCAGGAGGATCACATTGTCAGTTACTAAGGGCAAGAGGCAGCAGGCAATTGTTCTGTCTCCAGCAAAGAAGGGAAAGAGAAAGGCAGCAGAACCAGTAGAGATAACTGATGAAGAATACAGCAGTGATCCTGATATAGTGTTTGCAGTCAGTGAAGATGGTGTGGCCCATAAGGAATTTGGTGATTATGTTGGTTCAAGTTCAGGCACAGGCACAGATGAGTTTTTGCTCCTGGGCACACAGCAAAGTGTAAATTACAAGCCCATCCAAACTATGCCACCTCCCCAGACAGAAGCTTATGATCAATACCATAACTCTCAGATAGAAGACAGTGCCAATTATGCAGACATGGATCTGGATTCAAAAAGTGAGGAGGATAGCTCTAGTGAAGATAGTGCAGATCTGCAGTCAACTGTAGCAGATATGAAGAAGGCAGCACTGCACTTTGAGGGTGACACAGAACCAGAGGACATTTATGATGTTCCTGAGGAGCAGGAAGAGGAAGAGCACACTGAACAAGCTGCAAAGGAAGCTCAAGAAGAACATTTCAGTGAAGATGGAGTAGTGCAGCAGCCTGTGCTTAAGATTGGAAAGAGAGTAGGGCCAACAACAAGATCACACTCATCAGCCACTGATCCAATTGAGCCAGACTGGTTTCCCTCAGATTATGAGGATGAAAATCTTGGTTTTTTGGACTCAGAGGATGATGATGGCAATGAGCCTATGTCTTTTATTATTCCCTCAGGAAGGAAAACAAGAGCAGAGAAGACAAAGCCAAGAAAATGGTATGATGAAAGTAGACTCAATCCAGAGCAGCAATTTTCTTTGAAGCTATGTTTCAAAGATGTGTACCAATTTAGGAGTGCTCTACTTAACTTTCACATCAAGCAGCTGAGGTCTTTCAGATATCACAGGAACTGCAAAGACAGGGTCATTGCTTGGTGTGACCACAAGGACAAAGGATGTCCTTTTTATATTGTTGCTTCTCAGATCAAGAATGAGCAAACATTTTGTATAAAGAAGTTTAGAGCAGAACATACTTGTCCAACTAGTGACAAACATAGTAAAGTGAGCTCAAAGTGGCTAGGAAACACTATCTTAGAGACAATTAGATCAGACCCAAACACAACTGTGCCAGCATTGGTAGACAAGGCAAAGAGGAAATTTGGAATTGAAGTTCCAAAAATGATGGCATGGAGAGCTAAAAAGGCAGCAAAGGAAATTGTCCTAGGAGATCATAAGAAGCAGTACCATAGGTTGTCTGATTACATTGAAACTGTTAAATTATGCAATCCAGGATCTAGATGCATTGTCACAACTGTCACTCCAAAAAGCACAAATGAAAACCCACATCCAGGTCCAAGATTCCATGGTCTTTTCTTTTGTCTCAATGCACCTAGGGAGGGTTTTCTAAATGGATGTAGGCCTTTCATTGGTTTGGATGGATGCTTCATTAAGCTTACAATTGGAGCACAAATCCTAGCAGCTACTGGTAGGGATGCCAACAACAACATGTATCCCATTGCTTTTGGAATTGTAGGAGTGGAGGACACACCAAGTTGGAGCTGGTTTCTCACCCAACTTAAGTATGCTCTGGGAGGCACAGAAGAGGGAAAGTTTGGCAAATACACCATCATGTCAGATAGGCAGAAGGTCAGTGATCTCTGTTCTCTTTGTCCTGTTTCTTCATTTGTTTCAACTTAAGTATGAAAGAGCTGTTTATTTCTGATTGTTTATTAGTGTTGTCTTCTTAGTTTGAAACCTAGTTACTTTCTTTTTTGTTGATTTGCAAAGTAGTAACATTTAGATGTTTGTGAAATCAGGGCCTCCTTAATGCTGTCAATGCTGTATTTCCAAATTGCCCACAAAGATTCTGTTTAAGGCACATTTATGCAAATTTTCAAAGAGCCGGATTTAGAGGTGAAGATCTGAAAAAATGCATGGACAGTGCTAGTTATTCCTACACAAAGCATGGTTTTGATGTAGCCATGTCCAATTTGAAGAATGAGTGTGAGGATGCCTGGAGGTGGTTATCTGGTATTCCAGTACACACATGGGCTAGGCATGAAATGGACACAAACTGCAAAACAGACCTGGTGGTTAATAACATAAGTGAGGTCTTCAACAAATATATCTTGGATGTTAGAAACAAACCAATTGTGACAATGATTAATGGAATCAAAGACAAGTTGCTAGTCAGGTTTGATGGAAAAAGAGAAAGTGCAGCAACTTGCAGATGGGAAATAGCTCCAACATATGCAGAGAAGCTGGAGATGAGCAAGAAATTTCAAAGAGATTGCAAAGCAATTAGGGCAGGGCCTAACCTATGGCAAGTAAGCAGTGGGCCAAAGACCTATGCTGTGAACCTTGAGGAGCACACTTGTGGATGCAGGAAGTGGGACATGTCAGGGTTGCCATGCAACCATGGTTGCAGTGCAATTTACAAGGCCAAGCTGCAACCTGAGGATTTTGTAAGTCCTTTCTTGAAGAAAGCAATGTATTTGGAGACATACAAACCTATAGTGTATCCAGTTCCTGGAGAAGATGCTTGGGTCAAGTCAGGAAAACCCGATATTGAGCCTCCTGTATTCCACAAAGAGGACCAGAGTGGAAGAAAAGAAGAAAAGAGGAAGAAGGGAAGGTTTGAAGTGCCTAAACCAAAAGATACCTCTAGGATGGCTACAATAAGATGTGGCAACTGTAGGTTAATGGGCCACATGTTTACTAATTGTGGACAACCTTTGAGGCCTGATCTCCAGTTGAGGAAGAATAGAAACATGGTACATATTTTGTCATCATTGTATCTGATTTTGCCTATGTAGATTTTAATGTTTCATTGTTTTTAAAAACTGCAGGAAAAGAGAAGGCAAAAGGCAGAAGCCTACATTTCACCTGATGCTACTGCTGCTCCTAGGGCACCAACTGCTGCTCCTAGGGCAACTAGGGCTGCTTTCTCAGCACCAAGGCCAGCACCTAGGCCTCCAGGTGGAGAAGGGATTTCTTCTGCTGCTGGTACTTCTACATCTACATCTACTGCTACTGCTGCTAAAAAACTGAGATCAGTGAGAGGTGGAAGAGTTGGTGGAGCATCAAATGCTGCAACAGGTGCAAGGAAGAAACCTCAGAAATATGGAAGACTGAAGAGCTACTTCACAGCAAATGGAAATGTGTGATCTTTGATGTCTGGCAGTGGTTGAAACTTTTGGGGCTGGAACCCATGTATCTGTCCTGAGAACCATGCATGTGTGATGATTTGAGTCCTTTGAACCTGTGTTTGAACTTAAGTCATGTGAACCTGTGTTTGAATTTGAGTCCTGTGAACCTATGTGGTATTTAAGTAATGTGAACCTATGTTATGTTGCCTCAGTGTTGTCATTTGTGATCAAGCCTTCATGCTGTCATGGTTATTTTAAATTAAGACATTTGGGTACAAAATAGGAGTTATGTTGATCTAGCAGAATTATTGTTTGTTTTGGGTCAAGCCTCAATGCTGTTAATCTAGCAGAAATATTGTCTGTTTTGGGTCATTTGGGTACAAAACTACCTACCCTAGAATAGGGCTCATAGACCCCTCGACGACAACCAAAACTAACCTACCCTAAAATAGGGGTCATCGACACCTCGACGACAACCAAAACTACCCTACCCTAAAATAGGGGTCATCGACCCCTCGACGACAACCAAAACTACCCTACCCTAAACTAGGGGTCATCGACCCCTCGACGACAACCAAAACTACCCTACCCTAAAGTAGGAGTCATCGACACCTCGACGACAACCAAAACTACCTAACCTAAAGTAGGTCTCATAGACCCCTCGACGACAACCAAAACTACCCTACCCTAAAGTAGGAGTCATCGACACCTCGACGACAACCAAAACTACCTAACCTAAATTAGGTCTCATAGACCCCTCGACGACAACCAAAACTACCCTACCCTAAAGTAGGTCTCATCGACCCCTCGACGACAACCAAAACTACCCTACCCTAGAATAGGGGTCATCGACCCCTCGAAAACAACCAAAACTACCTACTCCCTAAACAAAAAAATTACCAGCTGAAATTATATTCAACACAAATGTGGCAGAAATAAGGCAAATTAATAGATAAAGAGGAATACATCAAACAATAGTAAGGAACATTAATAGCATTATCCAGCAACACAATTTAATCCAGCTCAAATTCAGTACAAATGTCTTGAACTTTTAGTGCCACAAATAGCAGATACAACTACAACAACATTCAATCATTCATCAACTATCTCTTTGATCTTCCTGATCTTCCCCTTGGTGGCCTCCTTCTCTTTGAACAGATCACCTATAGTGTACTCCAGGTGCCTTTTCTCTTGCTTCCACTTCTCCTTCTCCTCCAACAACATGGCCCTCTCCTGCTTGATCTTTTCCATCTCCTGCACAAGCTTCACCTTCTCTTCCTTCTCTTGGTCTCTCTCTTTCTCTACTTTGGCCCTTAGCACTTGATGAATGTTAGTGTCTGATTTGTCAGCCAAGTTCTTTTTCTCAATCTGTTCCTTCAGGTCACTAATAACTAACCTTGCATTGCCTAACTGGGTAATTGCATCCTCCTTGTCAGCCACCATTTTTGCAAAGTCAACTTTAAAAAACCTCAGGTCATTTTCCATCTTCCTCTTCTCTTCCACTACCTTTACTACTTCTTCAGCATTAAGTACATTATGTCTCAACCTATTGGTCAACTCCTCCTCATACATAGTCCAGATGCTATTTAAAGCTTGCTTCAATTGGAATGGCCACTCAGGGTCAATCCAGTCCACAAAGTTGCACTTGGGTCCATCCTATGAATGTGTGAAGAAAGGAAATAAAATTAAATCAATTTCTAAAAACATTACTGATACAAATATAAAACAACAATCCATTAATTAGTCCTGTTTCTACTACTGCATTGCCTACTACTAGATAGCTAATATAGAGCTAAAATGATTTTAAAAAAGAAATATGGCCAGGGCCTTATACTTTTATATCAAAACTAATGGCCACAACATAAAAAAAATTGGAAACTATTCCACTCCACTACCTACGCACTACCTACTCATGCAATTTGTACTACTGTTATATAAAGATTTATGGCCACAGCTTTATACTTTAAACAGCCTAATTTCAGACTTATTCTATCAGTCAGCTGAGGAGTAATGAATTCACATGTTTCACAAAATCACTAAAACACTTTAAGAACTAATTGAACTGGTCAAAAAATCACCTTTTTCCCACACCCCAGGAACCTCCTGCCGCTATTAGTGGATTCAAAGGCCACCAACTTCTCACAGGGGGCTCGATGCTCACAACGTGCAGGATGATTCAGAGCAATGCCTCTCCATTCCGTGCACTCCATGGTGGCAGGTACCTAAGCATAGGGAAAATGGATTCAATTGCTATCGGGAAGAAATTCCCCTTTCTCCCTAACCCTAACCCTAGATGCACATGAGCAGAATCTTACCTTGCTCACATCGTCAGAGGACGAGGATGAGTCGGAACAATCAGACAAAGAAACCATGTCTCCCCTCCCGTCGGCGGTGCGAAGCTGCTCGCGACGACGGATGGCGGCGGCGGCGGCGGCGGCGGTGGCGGGAGGTGCGGCGCGAGAAGGGAACGAGCAGAGCAGAGAAGAGAGCGGTTGGGGAGTAATGCCCTAGCGCTTAACGAGCGGTCCTAACGGCCGTTTCGGCTATGCCGTTTGCCCCTTGCCACGTGGCTCCGACAGGTGGGCCCGATACGTCAGATTTTCAGTTAGTCGCGGCTCACAGCACATTTAGTGCTTCTTGTTACTCACTTGCCGCGGAAGTGGTTGTTTTTTGAAATTTTTGGCAAAAGCGGTGGTTTTGTAGTATCCTTGCCACAAATGTGGTGGCTTTCAGCAATTTACTCAGCTGGCGACGTCCTCGGTAGCATCTACAAATTCCTCCGCCATCGCGTAAACATAGCGTCTTTCTCCGCCCGCAATATGGCCAAGCGCCATCGCTCGTGGCGGATCTCGCGAGGCAGTGCAGCAGGACATGAGCAGTGCTTTCTTCTGATCCACGTCCGCCACCACGGCCATTACGGCGTTGTCGTTCGTTTGGTCGCTGGCGATTTGCTCCTCCATGAGCAGATGCTTGTCAAGGAGCCGAAGGTTGTACCTCTGGTCGACCTGCACTTGCCGGAACATCGCCTCCCGCTCTTCCGCCATCATGTTGGTAAAGTGCGCCCACGCCTCACCCTTGGTGATGCCAGCATGAACTGGGGCACGCCAGCTCATCATTGGTTGCCTCTTCCAATGGCTCATTGGCGTCGCTGCCCTCCAGAGAGCTCACCGACAAGCATCTTGTATCCGGCTGGCTCGGCGGGCTTGCCATCTGTAACATCCCTGTAATTAAGGTACAGTGATCTCTGACTAATGATGCCATGTCACCTCCTTTTGCTAAGCTTAATTGTCACTTAGTTGAAAAACCAAATCAAATTCAAATGCAAGTAAAATTATTAGATTGTCAAACAGTAAAATAAAAATGTTTGTTGGGTTGCAAATATTCACTAACTAATTTTCATGTAAGTACCAACATTATCTGAATATTTAAAATGCCCTTAACCCAATTAAAATTGGATCAGCAGCATTTGTTTGGACCAATTTGAATTAAACAAATATTTAAACTATTCCAAATAACTTGAAACTTTGTGGGCTAGCTCCAATTGTTGCCTAGTATTTATATGCTACATTTTAGCTTCAACAAAATTCATTTGTTACAGTAATAAAGTGCAAACAGAAAACTATTTAAAGAAAAAGAAAAGGAAAAAGGAAAGAAGAGCACTGTGCACTTTAGCCCAGCACCCCTACAGTGCGGCCTGGCCCATTAGCGCCGACCTTTCTCCTACCTTTCAACCGAGAGGGACAGAAGCCATGGCGTGGACGCCGCGCGACCGCGCTCACAGATGCCATGCGCTGGCCATCCATCGGGCCCCCACGAGGATAAGGACGTCGCCCGCGCACCCCTGCTAACCCTAGCTCTCCATTCCCCCTCGCTCGCCCCTCTCCCTCTAGTTTTTGCTCGCCCGACCGAGCCCGTCACCATGGATCCCCCGTACGCGTAGCCACCTGCCTCCCCGCGCCGCGCCACCGTGTCCATCCGTTCCGCCGCCGTCCATTATGTCGTCTATGAGGACGCCTTCGAGCTCTACGCCTCTCCATCGCCGGATCGCCGCCTTCTTCCACCTCCGGCCATCGCGACGCCATCGTCGATTTCGTCGCCGTCCTGGGCTCCCGTTCACCCAACGAGCCTCCATGAGCTCCCAAGTGAGCGCCCCCTTCCTTTCCCTTTGTTTGCACGCTCGCGCACGTCGTCTACCCCTGGTCCCCGTGACGGCCGAGCTCGTTGCCACAGTTCATGTCGCCGCCGCGGCCACTGCTTGCAAAGCTTGCAATCGAGCTCCGCCTCGTGTTCCTGGAGTTCCCAGAAACCCGTAGAACACAATCCATCGATTATCGTGCCCCCGTGTTCGAATCCGTGCACGCCTGAAGCCGCCACCGCCTCCTGTCATCGCCGCGCTCCCCTTGGCCACCTCATCCCGAGCCAGTGCCACCACTCGACGCGGCTTGATGATGGCGTTCGAACGCAACTAGCCGTGGCCACTTTGATATATCGTACCGGCTTTCCGACGAGGTCCCGTGGCCCTCCACCACGTTTGGTGCTGCCGCTGGCGCACCACTGTGTTTTAACACGGTTGGGTCGCTGCTGCGTGGGTCCCCCACGTCAGGCGGTTAATTATCCCCGCTAACCACCCCACTAACCCCCACTGACACGTGTCACTGACACTGGGTCCCACCGCAACTAATTAACCAAATTGATTAAATCAAGCTCTGTTTAATTATAATAAACCCTGTTAACCCCACTGTCTATGACCGGTGGGGCAGCCCACTGTTCCAGCGGATAAGGCCAGCCCAGTCAGCAGTTGACTCAGCAGGCTGGGCCCACTGTCAGCCTCTGGCCCATTACTCGGTACACATCTGTGTAAGATGTGTACCCATAGCATTTTCAGTAAAACTTTGGAAATCCATATAAAATAAACCGTAACTCGGATGAAAATAATTTATATATGAAAAATGATCAGAAAAATATAACGAATCCGAATATGTCATCTGCATACCTGCCAGACCCCTCTAACATAATGAACATCGATATTTTCCCCTTGGAGCAATATACCAAAAATACCTGGAGCTGGGAAAATATTACTAGATATTTCCCCTTTTCTTTTAAAATACTTAGTGATGCATTAACACATATCACCACCACATTTTGCCATGACATGCGTTGTGTTGCAATTGATTGCTCCGTTATTTATCTGTTCCCCCTTCTCCTCCATTCTTTCGATAGACCCCGAGACTGCCGGTGAGTCCCAGTAGGACTACGTCGACGATGACCCTTCCTTCTTAGCAGAGCTTCCAGGCAAGCAAACCCCCCTTGATCATTCCGATATCGCCTATTCCCTTTCTCTATTGCTTGCATTTGAGTAGTGTTACTGTTACTGCTTTATCCGTAGATCCTATACTGATGCATAGCCTGTTTTTGTTAACTGCTGTTGATACCATCCAATTATCCTATATGCTTAGTATAGGTTTGCTATTATCCCACCAGTGGCCCTACATACTTGTCTGTGTTGCCATGCCATACTATCTGGGTTATCCGAGATGATGGATCACTGTACCGAGACCAGAACACCCCTAAAGTCCCTTACAATTGTACGACTCTACCGAGCCGTATCAAGTGTGATCTATCAAGGGTGATTCCTTGTATTTCACTCTCGATGACGACTCTGTAGTGTAGCACGTCTAGTGTGATCTATTGAGGGTGATTCCTTGTATTTCACTCTAGGTGATGACTCTGCCGTGCAGTATATCAAGGTAAACCTCTCAAGGGTGATTCCTCCGGTTTCACCTTGATGGTATGGACCTGAACCCTGACTGGTACAATGATAAAGATGGGTCGTCCCCAAGGGTACCCGCGAGGGATATTGAGGCGGAACGACAGGGCAGGTGGAGACCACCTAGGAGAGAGGTGGGCCTGGTCCCTGGTCGTGATCCGCGAGGTTACCTAGTTGGAGCGACGGCCCTGGTCATCTCCACGAGTTACTGATAATACACTAACGTATTTGGGTATTTGATCTGAGTTGGGCTACGTGCCTTTACGCACTAACCACCACTCATGATAATGGTATATGGGACCCTCGGCGTCATACGATTTCTCCCAAATGCTCTACAGATGTCACAGTTCAGAGAGGTGGGCTGATTGTTGGGGTGATCTGTAAGCGCCTGCTTTGTATAAAGAGGTAGCCAGGGTTGGCCCCCGGCCAGTCGTGAAACACGCAAGAGTGCTTAGGACGATTGGCCCATGACCCTTTGCACTTAGGATGTAGACCGGCGTGCTAACCTCTCCTAGGTAGGACTACAACGTATCGATCATCCGAGGTCGGATGTTACCCAGAAAAGTTTGTCTGGCCAGAGGTAATCGAGCATGTTGGGTAACATGGTGCACCCCTGCAGGGAAGTGAAAGCACATTGGCTCCCTTGGTTGTTTTGGTAAATAATGTCAACATACATATTGTTGGACTAACACTTTTACCTAGTACTCCATCTGTAAAGAAATATAAGAGTGTTTAGATAACTACTTTAGTTATCTAAACGCTCTTATATTTCTTTACGGAGGGAATATATTTCAGACAAGTTTAACAGCGGCATGGCAAGGACATGAGGATGTGGACCCCTTCAAAATGTCAAAGACAAGAATTGGCAACTCCAAGACTCTACATTTTTGGTTTAGTGATCCAAGGTCACATTGAGTCCCTTAGGAAAGCCAATACTTTTAAAAAGGGATGAGGTATTGATGATGAGGTTGTTGCTCAAGTGCTTAGTGATATTGCTCCAAAAACCCTCAGTCATTTTCTCTAAACACATATGTCCAAACCCTAATTTCCTATCTCAGTCCCACCGAAACTACCCCATCCGGACCCACCGAGATGACCACTCCCATTGCCACTTTCAAACCCTAGCAATTCGGTTTGACCAAAATGGATCTCAGTCCCACCGAGATGGCATTGCCAAGTTTATGTGATGACCTTGTTTGACTTCGAAATCACCGAGTTGAAACAATTGAAAATTCCGAGGCTGGGTTTTACCCTAGCCATTGCACTTCGGCCCCATCGAAAAGCCCAACGTTCATATCTTTTACACTAATCGGTCTCACCAAGTTTTATATTTGGTCTCACCGATTTGGGTCAAAAGTGTGTAACGGTTGGAATTTGGGTGAAGGCTATTTATACCCCTCCACCCCTGCCTACTCTCTAAGAGAGCCATCAGAACGAAACACAACTTCCACCATTCATTTTCTAAGAGAGAACCACCTACTCATGTGTTGAGATCAAGAGGTTCCATTCCTACCATTTGAACCTTGATTTCTAGCCTCTTCAAGTTGCTTTCCACTTCAATCCTTCTCCTACCCAAGCCAAATCTATGAGAAAGAGATTGAGTGTTGACAAGACTATCATTTGAGGCACAAGAGCAAGGAGTTCATCACCAACACAACATCTATTACCTTTTGGAGAGTGGTGTCTCCTAGATTGGTTAGGTGTCCCTTGGGAGCCTCCAAGATCATGTGGAGTTGAACCAAGGAGTTTGTAAGGGAAAGGAGATCGC